>CM054063.1:205964822-207392424 GCA_028641055.1 Alopecurus myosuroides | reverse complement strand
ACAGTAGAAAAAACGTTCTAAACTAAAATAGAAACGGATCAAACCAAAAACTAGATCGTGCAGGCCTGTTTATAAGGAGGACTCGGCCGATGCGGAAATGGAAGAAGAAGCTGGGCCACACCCTCTCCCGCTTCGTCTCCTCCAAACCCCCATTCAATCTCGCCAGGCCCAGGCCCGACTTCACCCCGCCGCCGCCGCCACCGCCACCGCCACCTCCGCCGCCGCATTCCTCCTACCCGATCCCGCCGCCGCCGCAGCTCGCCATGGGGCACGGACGCCCCGCGCCGCCGCCTCCGGGGGGCCACGTGTTCCCGCAGGCGGCGTCCACGGTGCTCCCTGACCCGGCCCGCTTCTTCGCGCCGGGGCTCCTCGCCGCGCCGCTCCCCACCAACTGCTTCTTCCAGAACTTCACGCTCAAGAACGGCGACCAGCCCGAGTACATCCACCCGTACTCGGTCAGGTCCGCCGCGGCGGGGCTCACCGTCTGCTACCCGACGCGGAACCACTCGCCGTCGTTCGACATCCAGACCTTCGCCGCCGACCTCACCGTCTCGTCCCCGTCCGACGCCGCCGCGGCGGGCCAGCCGCACCGCGTCGTCGCCTTCGACGACCTCTCCGTCACCCTCGACTTCTCCCCGTCCCTGCGCGCGTTCCTCGTCCGCGGCTGCCCCTTCGTCACCGTCGCCACCGCCGACGCCGCGGGCCCCGTCGACGTCTCCGTCGCCTCCGTCCACGCCTTCGTCGAGGCCGCGCCCTGCGACGACGCGCGCACCAAGTGGCGCCTCCGGATGAACAGCGGCCAGACCTTCCTCCTCTACGCCAACGCGCCGATCCAGCTCTCGCAGTCCAGCGTCACGCAGCTCGCGGCGCCCGGGTTCTCCGGCGTCATCCGGATCGCCTACCTGCCGGACGCGGCCATGGAGGCCGTCCTTGACCAGTACAGCCGGTGCTACCCGACGGGCGGGGATGCCGCGCTGAACCGGCCCTTCTGCGTCGACTACACGTGGCGTAAGCAGGGGTCGGGGGATCTGCTCATGCTCGCCCACCCGCTCCACCTCCGGCTGCTCTCCGAGGACTGCCCCGTTCGTGTCCTCGACGACTTCAAGTACCGGAGCATCGACGGCGACCTGGTCGGCGTCGTCGGCGACTCGTGGGCTCTCAAGACCGACCCGCTCTCCCCAACATGGCACTCCACCCGTGGCGTCAACGACGACGGGGTCAGCGAGGTCGTGGCCGCGCTGCGCAAGGACGTGGACAGCCTTGCTTCCAGCCCCATCACCACCACCTCGTCCTACTTCTACGGGAAGGCGATTGCCAGGGCGGCCAGGCTGGCCTTGATCGCCGAGGAGGTCGGGTGCCCCGACGTCATTCCGGCGGTGCACAAGTTCTTGAAGGCCACCGTCACGCCCTGGCTGGACGGCAGCTTCCAGGCCAACGGCTTCCTGTATGATGCCAAATGGGGCGGCCTTGTCACCAAGCAGGGGCTCAAGGACTCCGGCGCGGACTTCGGCTTCGGGATCTACAACGATCACCACTACCATTTGGGCTACTTTCTGTACGCCATCGCTGTGCTCGCCAAGATCGACCCGTCCTGGGGGAGGAAGTACATGTCTCAGGCCTACTCCATGGTTGCCGATTTCATGACATTGTCACGCAAGTGCGGCGCCAGCTACACCCGGCTGAGGATGTTTGATCTCTGGAAGCTGCATTCCTGGGCCGGAGGCCTGACAGAGTTCGGCGACGGGCGCAACCAGGAGAGCACCAGCGAGGCCGTGAACGCCTATTACTCCGCCGCGCTCTTAGGGCTGAGCTATGGGGACGCACATCTTGTGTCTGTCAGTGCCACGCTCACCGCGTTCGAGATGCTGGCGGCGCAGACGTGGTGGCATGTCCGGGAAGGGGAAGGGATCTACGAGGACGACTTCAGCAGCAACAACCGTGTCGTGGGCGTGCTGTGGGCGAACAAGAGGGACAGCGGGCTCTGGTTCGCGCCACCCGAGTGGAAGGAATGCAGGCTGGGGATCCAGCTCCTGCCGCTCCTGCCGATCAGCGAGGCCCTCTTCCCGGACACTGGGTTCGTCAAGGACCTGGTGAGCTGGACTACGCCGGCATTGGCAAGGGACGGTGTCGGAGAAGGGTGGAAGGGCTTCGTGTACGCGCTGGAGGGGATTTATGACAAGGATTCTGCACTGGTGAAGACCAGGGCGCTGACATCACACGACGACGGTAACACGCTGACTAACCTTCTGTGGTGGCTCCATAGCCGTGGCGATGTGGACAACACGGTTGCTGGATCCGGCCGGTGCTGCTGGTATCGCCAGTACGGCCACTGACGGCACTGAGTGTGAGTGGCTGCTGGCCGTTCATGGATTGCTCTTCAGGCAATGTGCGTTTGCAGCTGAAAAATGCCCGGGTTTCAGAGCGGGAGAATTGCTGGTTCACTGTAAGAAGATACAAAGTGGTTGTTCATTGTGTTTTAAACATCAGTTCAACACGAATTTACGATGTTATAGTGTGCTATTCTTATTTGAATAAATGTAGTTGCTGTCGTGGATGTTTATATCAATTTATACAGAGGTTACACTGCGTTCAGAAGTAATATTCAGTTTGCTGCCGTGTGCCATCTTCTATGTTTACCTGTTATCTGTTGATGCCCAGAGTTGCCCGTGGGCACGATAAAGAGATTCTGCAGCAGACAATTGGGATGTTTCGTAAGTATATTTGTTCAACAGCACACAATACACTGTCGTTTCACTGGTCAGGAGATGAGGAGATGCAACCGACAGACAGAAGAAAGCACTGCTGAGATGCTCCGGCTCCAGCTGAATGCTCTTCTGAAGTGAAAAATGGGGAGAACTCTGGATGCGGCAGACATCAAAATGCATGATTTGATGAGAGGTGCGACCGCAATCCACAATTTACCGCTTACACCCCTCTGTATTCAAGCCTTCGAGCAGTTTCATGATTTTCGGCTGAGATTCAAGATATTAATATCCGTAATTTGCCTGATAAATGGTCTATCCAAGGGAACTTGAAGATTTATTCTTCGATGAAAATTTATAGAATTCTGAAAGAAAGAACGCCTGCACCAAGCTTCTTCATGCAAATCTGGAAATGTGCAGCTATTCTCAAATTCAAAGTGTTTTTCTGGCTCCTGCTTAAAAGCTTGCTTCAAAGGATTCGCGGAGGATCATTCGCTTTGCAAATGAAGTGGATCAACCTCTTTTTGGGTCGGGCCAAACACTTTTTATCGCTTTCTACAAAAAAAGCGATGGATTCAGCGCAACAGACAGATTTTTGAAGGCATCAAACCAAGTGTGAATTCCTGGCGTTTTCTCCTAAAAAAAGATCTCTTAAACATCAGGACTGCTTCAAGGAATGGATGGATACTGTCCTTCCTTAGTCTAGTTTTGTCCTTTTATTTCATTATGTTTTTTTTTTTTTTTTCGCGAAAACGCAAAAGCTTTGCGTTTCATTGCATTGGTAGAAAGAAAAAGTTATGTACAAGCCTTAGACGAGGCGGCCCCACACATTACAACTCAACCCCACACACCTAGACTATGGGAGAAGAAGTCCGAGGCCTCTCGCCCCCGCGCTCACCCAATCTCGAGCCTCAGTCTTGATGGTTTCCATCAGGGCGCGAACTGAGGGACTCGCGTTGTCGAAGACGACCGCGTTCCGCTGCTTCCAGATCCACCACGCTGTGAGCAGGATCAACGAAGAAGTACCCTTGCGCAGAGGACGTGGGGTGGACCTTAGAGCCCGCGACCACCAGTCGACGAAGTCGTCTTCCACAACCGGAGGCCTCGAGGTAGATCGAATCCAGGACAGCACCTCGTGCCAAATCGTTCGTGAGAACGAGCACCCAGTGAGAATGTGGGACATCGTTTCAACCTCCTGGTCACAAAGTGGGCAGCGCGGATGGTGGGGGAGGCCGCGGCTCTGTAACCTCACCCCAGTCCAGCAGCGGTCCAAGCAGGCTAACCAGACGAAGAACTTCACCCTAGGCGGGGCCCAAGTCTTCCAATTAAGCTTCCAGGATCGTGATTCGATAGACCCATGAAACATGGCTTCGTAACACGATTTAGAGGAATAAATGGCGTCCGAGGTCCATCGCCAAACCAATCTATCCGGTGTCTCTGTCAACTGAACGTCTTGTATGTATCTCCAGGTTTGGACGTATTGCCAGAGGGCTAAAGGGTCCAGGGCCCCCGAGATGTCGGAGATCCACCGGCGCTCCAGCAGCGCCTCTCGCACCGTCCTGCACTTCCTGCGCCTCTTGGGTATGCGCGCTAGTAGAGCCGGCGCCACTTCCTTAAGCGCCCGACCATTGAGCCACTTATCCTCCCAAAATAGCGCAGTGGTGCCATCACCCAGCACCATCTCCGTGGAGGACTCGAAGATGCCTATTTCCTCCTTGGTGAATTGCATGTCCAACCCGCGCCACGGGCGGTCAGGGTCCGTACGCATCCGCCACAACCACCGAACCCTGAGGCTTGTGGATGTGCGGGCTAAGTCCGGGATCCCTAGGCCTCCTAGTCGCAGCGGTCGGCAGACCCGAGGCCAGTTCACATGGCAGTGGCCACCCTTGGCTTCGGCTCTACCCACCCATAAGAATCCGCGAAAGATTTTCTCCATCTTTTTCAACCATTTCTTGTTTGAGCTTAGCACCACGAGTTGGTGCAACGGGATCGCCGCAAGAACTGCCTTGATTAGAGCGAGCCTTCCCGCCTTGGGCATCATTGCCGCCTTCCAGGTGGGTAGTTGGTCTGCTAGCCTGTCGACGAGGGGTTGGAGGGACTCGCCCGACAAGCGACGGAGTCCAAGGGGGATACCCAGATATCGCACCGGGAATTGTGCGAGTTGGCATCCCATCGTTGTGGCCGCCAGGTTGGCGACCCCGTCTCCACACCTGATGGGGGACACTGAGCATTTGGCGAAGTTGGTCCTTAGTCCCGAGGCTTCTCCGAAGAGCGAAAGAATGTCGCGGACCGTGCCCAGTTCGCCCACGTCTGGGTGGCAGAAGATGACCACGTCGTCTGCATAAAGCGAGACCGTTGTGGAGAGATCTTGGCGCGCCACCCTCCTGAGAACACCCGTTTCCGCGGCCTTTGCCAGCAGGAGGTTCATGGTTTTGATGACCAGAACAAAGAGTTGTGGCGAGAGGGGGTCACCCTGTCTCAAGCCCCGACGGTGCCAGATGGGAGGCCCCGGTTCACCATTGAGCAATATCCTCGTGTTTGCAGTGGAGAGGAGGATTGCCACCCAATTTCTGAACCTCGGGCCACACCCCAGCTTTTGGAGCACCTCAAAGAGCAGGGCCCAGGAGACGGAGTCGAAGGCCTTAGCGATATCCAGCTTCAGCATCACCCTAGGCTCCTTGAGCCTGTGCAACAGTCTAGCTGTCTGTTGGACCAGCATGAAGTTGTCGTGAATGGAGCGCCCGCGTATGAAGGCGCTCTGGTTTTTCTCCACCAACCTGCCCATGAGGGGGGCCACCCTAAGGGACAGCGTCTTTGCCACCACTTTGGCAAAAATATGTATAAGACTGATAGGCCTGTAGTCCCCAATAGCAGCCGCATCCGGGCGCTTAGGCAAGAGGGTTAGAAGTGCCTGATTCAGGCCCTGGAATCCCCTTCCACACATGGTGTAGAACTTGTGGAATGCCGCCATGACGTCACCTTTCACTATCCCCCAGCAGCTTTGCAGGAATTCGGCTGTGAAGCCATCCGGTCCTGGCGCCTTCCCTCGGGGAAGTCGCCGCACCACCTCCCAAATTTCCTCCTCTGTGAAGGGGGCCTCTAGGTCGAGAAGCCCCCCCTCAGCGTGCAACCCCAGGAAGTCCAGGTCAAGCGAGTGCGCACGCGCCTCCGCAGTGCCTAAGAGAGCCTCAAAGTGATCAAAGGCAGCTTTGGCCATTGCCTCAAGCTCCGTTGCCACCACCCCGTCCACGTGAAGGCTCCTGATCGTGTTCTTTTGTTTCCTATAGGACGCATGCTGGTGGAAGAAGGCCGTGTTGGCATCACCCTCCGCAATCCAAGCAATCTTGGCGCGTTGCCGAGCCATAGTGCGCTCTAGAGAGGCTAGCCCCAAGTGTGCTTGTTTAAGCTTGGCGCGCAGCGCCCTTTCGTCACTCGAGAGTTGCCTAGTTTCCATGGCCGAGTCCATCCGTAAGACTATCAGCCGCGCTAGAGAGAGCTGCAGCTTGATGCACCCCACCTTCTTGTCACTCCAGCTCCGCAGGTGTTTCGCAGTGCGCTTCAGCTTAACGGTTAAGCGACGGAAGGGGTCGGTGTCGCCGTCAATGGCCCCCCAGGCGGACTCAACCACCCCCCTGAATCCCTCCAGGTTCACCCAGAACTTCTCGAAGTGGAAACGCTTACGACCCCCTCCTCTAGAGGTGCAGTCGAGGAATAAGGGGCAGTGATCGGCCACCACCGACGCCAGGCAAGAGAGTGAGCAATTGTCATGTATTGCCTCCCAGTCCGAGGTACAGAACACCCTATCCAACCTGACCAGGGTTGGCGTACTCCTCTCATTCGACCATGTGTACCGACGACCCTGGAGGTAGACTTCCTTTAGCGCGCTGATATTCAGGAAGCGCCGCATCCTGCCCATCATCCTCCTATTGAGATTCCCGTTATTCTTGTCCTCATCTCGGTAGATCATATTGAAGTCCCCACAGACCACCCAAGGACCAGGCCTAGTGTCGCGCAGCTCGCGCAACTCTGCGAGGAAGGCGATCTTGTCGCTCTCCTCTTGTGGCCCGTAGACGTTGGTGAGCCACCAAGATGTCCCTCCACCAACCGGGGAGATCTTAGCTGTCACCGAGTGTGCACCCAAATGCGCGTTATCCAAGTGGACTTTCGCGCCCACCCATGCAATAAGGATACCCCCCCTCGTGTTCGTAGCTGGCAGGCATAAGAAGTCGTCGAAATCTGCGCCAAGCGTTTCCGAAACGATAGAGGGGGTTACAACCATTAGCTTTGTTTCCTGCAGACACACGATGGAAGCACCCGTAGGACCCACAAGGCATCGTACATTCGACCTACGCGCCCGGTCATTAAGACCCCGCACGTTCAGAATCAACATCCTTGGTTCGTATACCATTAAAAACGTAGAACACCCTGGAAGTAACCACCACCGTGGGTTAAGCCTCGACGAGGCACCCACCCGATGGCACCCTATCTGGGGGGAAGCAACCACCCCTGATCGTCTCAACAGACCACCCATAGAGCTCGCCGATAGCTTCTATCATGTCCTCCTCCAGGGGTACCTCGAAGAGTCTGTGGAACGCCTGCACCGCCTCAGAAGAGGGCTCATCCTCGGCGCCGATCAGACCCAGCTTGCGCATCAACACCCTTTGAGCCTTCTGCTCGGCGTTTAGCCCGCAGGGTTGCGCTGCGATACGGCCACTCCGTCTAGGCTGGAACTCCAGCTCCCGAAGCCGGCGCTGAAGCGGGGGTGGCTGGAGAACAGCCTCGGAGCGTGCCTTCGCTGCCGCAAGGAAACCACCCAGAGTACGCGGCATAGCGGCCGCCCGGCTGCCTGGCACACATGATCTCAGACGGGAGAACATAATCGGCGGTGAGGCAAAGCGGGACGCCCCTAGGGCAGGCGGCGCGGCCCCCACCTGGGTAGGCTGATCCTCCGCGCCCACACCCCGAGACTCCGGGGGCGAATCCGCCCACACCGTTTCGGGAGAGCCCTCATCGGCCTCTAGCTGCGTCTCCGGGACCGACGACGGGGACATGAGCACCGGAAAGCCCCCAGAATCACCTACACCCGGCGAGGCGCCGCCCGCAATGGAACGACCCATCAGCCGAATTGGGGAGACAGGGGCGGTTGGGCCGTCCAGCATGGCACTCATCCCTAGCCCGTCGGTCTGCATGGCATCTCCCTTGGCGCCACCCGTATCGGGCTGCAGCCCAAGGCCACAGAGCGCTTGGCTCAACTCACCCAGCTCCGCACCAGTCACGATGTGGGGGCCCACCCTTGGCGAGGCGACACGTGCGATAGAGGAGAGCGAGCTCGGCACCTGAATGGCCCCCACCCATACGTGGTCTCCCTCGGCGCCTTTAGGCAGCCTAGCCCTGTCGGCTTGTGCAGGCGCAGTAGGAGCCAGCCTGGTCGGGGTTGGTGATTTTTGAAACAGGGCAGCCGTGGTAGGTTCCTGAACCAGCGCTGGGCCCACATCCCCACCATCCACTTCCTTTTGACCCCCAACCGCACCCTTTTGAGCATCAGCCTGTTTCTTTTGACCAGGACCAGCCCCACCACGTCTCCTTTCCTTATCCTTCCTCCTCTTTCTCTGCCTTCGCGTCAGCGCCAGCGGGCCCACCGTGACGCCTGATGTCAGGGTCCTCGACTGCCCCGATGACCGCCCGTTGCCCCAGCCCTGACCAGCGCGCCCGCCGCCGGCCGCCGAGTCTGAGGCGCCACGAGGCGGAGCGGTGCCACGGGAGGGAGCGACAGGGGGGTGCCGCGCCGCCGCCGGCCTTCCATTCGCTGCGTCCACCACCCCTATCTCCCTAGGCGCTCGCCGCCCGAAGTCCGACGAGCAGAGCACCCGTACGGACAAGGGGTAGACCAGCGTCTTGATCTTTGGCGGAGAAACCGCCGACGACGGCGCAGCTATCTCCTCCGCGGACGGTGGCTCGGCCGGCTCCGGGACGTGAAAATCGACGTCGGTCGGCAACGCCGCCAAGTCCGCGCACCACGCATCCACCCGGAACACGCTCATGTCAAGGCGGTTGCGCGTCTGGTGGTGGAGCCGCTGTACCCAGGCCGCCGGCGCCAAGATCGATTCGGCCGCCGCAAGGTCCCAGCAGTTGTCCGGCAGACCCGTGATCTCTAGCTCCGCGCGCACGGAAAGCGCGCCCGCCGCCGCGTAGGAACGTCTCGACCATGGCGAGAGGCGGAGGCGGACCACCGGCGTACGGACAAAAGGCTCCTCCATGGCGGCCTCCCAGTCTTCGCGAGCGTCAAAGAAGACGAGGAAATTCCCTTCGCGGTATCATTATGTTAGAAAAAATTGGTGTAGGCTCAACTTTCTGGATCTCCGTTCTGCTTGTAAATATTCCGTTCTTTAATGGAAAATACCATAGAACAATTGTTCTATGTTTCATGGTTCAAAAAAACCACTGTCATCTCTAGATCTACGTTCTGCTTGTAAATATTTTGTTCAACAGCACACAATACGCTATCGTTTCACTGGTCAGGAGATGCAACCGACAAACAGAAGAAACCACGGCTGATATGCTCCGGCTCCAGCTGAATGCTCTTCCGAGGTGAAAAATGGGAAGACCTCCAGATGCGGCAGGCATCAAAATCCATGATTTGATGAGAGGTGCGGCCGCAATCCACGATTTACCGCTTACACCCCTCTCTATTCAAGCCTTCGAGCAGTTTCATGATCTTCGACTGAGATTCAAGATATTAATATCAGTAATTTTCCTGATAAATGATCTATCCAAGGGAACTTGAAGATTTATTCTTCGATGAAAATTTATAGAATTCTGAAAGAAGGAACGCCTGCACCAAGCATCTTCATGCAAATCTGGAAATGTGCAGCTATTCTCAAATTCAAAGTGTTTTTCTGGCTCCTTCTTATAGATAGACTCAACACGAGAAGCTTGCTTCAAAGGAAATCATTTCATCTGTCGAATTACAGCTGCATTGTTTGTTCTTCCAACCATATTGAGTCAGTCCTCCACCTTTTTTGGGATTGCTCTTTCTCCTGGGACTGTTGGGACTCGATTTTGCAAAATAAGAACAGAGGAATCTCGGTCATAGATGAATGCATGCTAGCTATGGAATCTCTTCCCAAACATATTGCAATGAATGTTATTATCATGGGTTGTTGGAACATATGAATTCAGCGAAGCAGACAGATTTTGAAAGGCATCAGACCAAGTGTGGATTCCTGGCGTTTTCTCCTAAAAAAAGATCTCTCCCTTCTAAAATTCAGAATCAGAGCTAAACATCAGGACTGCTTCAAGGAAGAAAAAATTGGTGTAGGCTCAACTTTCTGGATCTCCGTTCTGCTTGTAAATATTTCGTTCTTTAATGGAAAATACCATAGAACCATAAATACGTTTCATGGTTTAAGAAAAAAACAATTTACCGCTTACGCAAGACAAAAGATCATGAGTAAACAGGATGGGGGAAAGGGGAGGATTGAGCTGGTAAGCCTTTTTTTTATAGTGCTGGTCAGCTTGAGTTGATTTGTTTGTACTAGAACACAATGCGAAAAAGGAGAAGTTGGGAGCTGGGCCGTACTCCAAAAACCGGAGGGCCAGCTCTAAACCCCAAACTAGGCCTCAATTATAAGAAATTGGATGTCCGCTTATAAATCCAAAACTAGGCCTTAATCCAGAACTGACTAATGTTGAGAACCAAGTTTTACTCGCTTACTTAGATGATCTCCAAAAAAAAAAGAAAGACTTCGATGCTTAGTGAAGGTGGCTGCCCCCTACACTTTTTTTTTTAGAAACTGGCCGGGGCTCCTCCTATTTAGTAAGAGAATTAAATTACCGGCGAAAAAACCCTTACAACTACTCCAAACTAAGAACAACTTGGGTCACCTAAAAGCATGTCCTGACTGACTGGGAGCCGAAGAAACCACCCCAAAAACGATTACTGTCACACCATAATAGATTACACCAGTGATAAAACCACGAAGAAATTTCTCACCAGGAACCAAACCCTAGGTTTGGCACCATTCTTGTCTCACCGAGATGGATTATTACTCTTTTCACGGTACATGATGTACGTGTAAACACTGAAGTATTTGTGGTGACTTCGTCGGTCATCAACTCTACGATTCCATTCTTTAGTAGATGTTGTATAAATATGTATATTCTTTTAAAACAAGGTAAAAGACTTGTCATTTCATTGATTAAGAAGGAGTTTTAGAACAAGTGCCGACGAAAAATCCCAGGACTATATGCAAAAGCTTACTCTATTGGTATTGTTAGAGTTATTTCCGGTTTCCTTGTATTTGTATCCGTACATGTTGGACTTGGTGTTGTACACCTCTCCGTATTGTACCCAAACTGTAATGCCACGATGTGGGGCTTTTCCCATCCTTATAACATGCAACCCGTGCCCTCAAGGAGGCAACACGGTTCAACCTATTCCGCTGACATGGTATCAGAGCAATCCCCTTCCCTGATCTAAGCCGCCGCCGATGAACCTTCCCTACGATCACGTTTGATCGGAAACCCACGAAGCCTTCCACGATCACCTCGATCGGAAACCCAAGACCCACAACAAAATCCCTGCCACGATCTTCAGATCGGAAAACCACACAAAGCCCTTACAATCTTCAGATTGGAAAACCAGAAAGCCCTCACGATCCCTCTGATCGGAAAACCCCAATTTCCTCCACGATCTTCAGATCGGAAAACACCTGAAGCTGACGATGGCCTCCTCTGCGGTGTCAACCTTGGTGGCCTCGCTCGGTTCTCCTCCCTCTCAGAAGTTGACGAGGTCGAACTTTCTGTTTTGGCAGACCCTTGTCCTTCCTACGCTGCGTGGCGCTCATGTACTGGATCTTCTTGATGGCTCGGATGCGCCGCCGGCGAAGACAGTAGAGGCTGAGGATGCGGAGAAGAAAAGGATACAAGTCCCTAACCCTGCCTACCTTGCATGGGTGTCCAGGGACCAGACGGTGCTTGGGTGGCTTGTCAACTCGCTCTCAACGGAAGTGCTCGCTCATGTAGTCGGCATAGACACCTCTGCTGGCGTTTGGGCTGTGATAAACAAGATGTTTAATGCCTCATCAAGGTCCAGAATCAATCAACTGCGGGGTGCTCTCAACAGTACCAAGAAAAATAAGATGACAGTGTCTCAATATTTTGCCAAGATGAGAGGCTTTGCCTCGGAGCTCGCAGCCATGGGAAAGTCGGTTGAAGATGATGAGATGGTGGGATATGTGCTTAACGGCCTAGACGGTTCCTATAATTCAGTTGTATCAGCCGTCAACGGGAACCCACTGACCACCGTTGATGATCTCTATGCACAATTGTGTGCACACGATATGCGACAGGACATGTTGGCTGAGACCGGGCAGGAGGCTGGCTTCACCTCGTCTGCCAATGCAGCGCGTCGAGGACGCGATGGACGAGGACGCTCCGTTGATCACAGTGACAGAGGGCGCCCAGATGACCGTGACCGTGGTGATCACCGCGGTGACCGCAATCGCTATGACTCGGAACGGCGCTTTGATGGCCGAGATGGAGGACGCAGGGAGGACTATCCACGACGTGACACTGATCGTGATAGTGCCCGTCGTGATGACTCGTGGCGCCGTGACACTGACCGTCGCCGAGAGGAATACCGCAATGATCGTGATGATGATCGTCGTCGTGGTAATGATTATCGTGATGCTCCTCGCAGAGATGAGCGCCCACGTGATGATGGGAAACAGTGGCGTCGTCGTGGACATGGACGTGCCCCTACTCCCTTTGTTGATGTAACATGTCAAATCTGCAAAATTCACGGTCATTCTGCTGCTGATTGTTGGTGGCGTCGCAAGGATGACTCTGATGATGATGATCGCAATAATGGACGTGATGAGAAACGTGCCAACATTGCATCTTATGGTGTGGACACCAATTGGTACCCGGACTCTGGAGCTACTGATCATATTACAGGATAGCTGAGCAAACTTACCACACATGACAAGTATGGAGGACGTGATCGTGTTCACACCGCTGATGGCAATGGTATGTCTATAAGTCATATTGGTCAATCTATGTTGCATACCCCTCATAGTAGTTTTCATCTTAATGATATCCTTCATGTTCCTAGTGCCTCGAAAAACTTATTATCCGCTCATAAACTCACTCTTGATAATGATATATTCCTTGAATTTCACCCATATTTCTTTTTGATCAAGGATCAGGCCACACGAAGAATTCTGTTTAAGGGTCCGTGCTGGGATGGTCTCTACCCACTAGTGCCTTCTCCTACTGGACCTTCCAAGCAAGCTTTCGTCACAATAAAGCCATCATCCTCTACATGGCATCGCCGATTAGGACATCCATCTTCTTTTACAGTTCAGCAGATTCTTAGGAAACACCAGCTTTCATACACACCAGAAATAAATTCTTATGTTTGTGATTCATGCCAACTAGCTAAGAGTCATCAGTTGCCATACCCTGTTTCCTCTAGTGTGTCTACTGTTCCTTTAGAACAAGTATTCTCTGATGTATGGGATCCAACACCTGTCTCTGTTGGAAAACACTCATATTATGTAAGCTTTATCGATGATTATAGCAAGTTTACTTGGATTTATTTGCTTAAGAATCGTTCAGATGTCTATCAGGTGTTTCTTAATTTCCAAGCCCTTGTTGAACACAAGTTTGCTAGGAAAATTGTCACAATGCAAACTGATTGGGGTGGAGAGTATGAAAAACTTAATGGCTTCTTTCAGAAAATTGGTATTACTCATCATGTCTCATGTCCACATGCACATCAACAAAATGGCTCTGCTGAACGGAAACATCGTCATATTGTTGAGGTTGGTCTTGCTTTGCTTGCACATGCCTCTATGCCTCTCAAATTTTAGGATGAAGCTTTCCTCACAGCCACTTTTCTCATTAACTTGCTTCCTAGTAAAGTTATAAACTTTGAGACCCCTGCTGAACGTCTCCTTCATACTAAGCCCAATTATGACTCTCTTCGCATTTTTGGATGTGCATGTTGGCCAAATCTCCGCCCCTATAACAAAAGAAAGCTTGCTTATCGCTCTACACGTTGTGTGTTCCTAGGATATAGCCCCCGTCATAAAGGAGTCAAATGCTTAGATGTCTCTACTGGCCGTGTCTACGTGTCTAGAGATGTTGTTTTCGATGAGCATGTTTTTCCTTTTGCTTCCCTCAATCCTAATGCCGGTAAACGTCTTCGTGATGATATTCTCCTTTTGCCTACATCGCAATGTTCAAATACTAGTGGGGATGCATCAAATGATGACCATATGACTGTACCTATTATACCAATTGTCACTAACCATGATCAGGAACAGCGACATGATGATACCTCTGCTAATACTACATCTGATGACGAAGATACTGCTGAAAATCTGAGTGAAAACAGTGAAGAAATGCCCCAGTTTGACTCTGCTGAAAATTCTGTAGAAAATGACGACCCAGATGCTTCTTTTGATGGTGATTCTGAAGAACCTTCTGCCTCGGTCCCGAGGAGGATTCTGCACGCAGCAGCCGCGCACCAGTCGACCGTGACTCTGCCCCTGGCACTGATTCCCGTGGCTCTGATTCCAGCGCCCAATCATTGCCGCGGGGTCACCCTCCGTCTCGGTCTGCATCAGGTGCAGCCGACAGCACCACGGCGCCTCGGTCGCCTCGGTCCCCGCCCTCGCTGCAAGGGGGCAATGATGGCCTGCATGGGGACAGCGACAGGGACAACTCCAGCCCCCCTGTTAGCCAATCTCCGGTAGTCACGTCAGCATCCAGCACACGTGAGTCCCAGGTTTCATCCGATTCCTGTGGATCTCCTGTGGAGTCACCTGCTGTGTCACCTCCTGTGGGTGTTAGAACAAGGCTCCAAAAAGGTATACGAAACCCAAAAATCATCAGAGATGGTACTATACGATATCGCACTAGAAACTTTGGTTTGTTTGCAGCTACAGGTGAACCCAAACAGTTTCTGAAGCCCTTCAGGATCCCAAATGGCGCAACGCGATGGAGGAGGAATATAATGCATTGCTTGCAAATAAAACCTGGCACTTAGTTCCAGCAGGTTCTCATCGCAATATAATTGACTGTAAGTGGGTATATCGTATTAAGAAACATGCAGATGGCACAATTGATAGATATAAGGCTCGTCTTGTTGCAAAAGGGTTTAAACAAAGATATGGAATTGATTATGAAGATACCTTCAGTCCTGTGGTCAAGGCAGCCACTATCAGGATTGTATTATCTATTTCAGTGTCTAAAGGATGGAAATTGCGGCAGCTTGATGTCAAGAACGCGTTCTTACATGGTGTTCTGGAAGAGGAGGTTTATATGAGACAACCACCGTGTAACATCCCAAGTATGAAAACTCCCATTTAGAATGTTTTACTTCTTGTTTATTTTTGTTTTGCATCATGACATCATCATTGCATTTGTTTTGGCATTTGTTTTCCAATTGGTTTCATCTGTTTTCCTTTGTTTTCCCATTTGAAATTCAAACAATATTCAAATGTTTTGTTTCATACTTGCTCTGTTACAATTTTCCAAATAAAAAATCTCAAATCAAAACATCAATTGTTTCCATTAAACTATAAAGTTCAAACTATCAATGGTTCTTTTAATAATTCACTTAATTCAAATTTTATTCAAATTCAATTAAGTTCCCAAACAGCAACCATTTTGAAGTTTATGAAAATTACAAAACAAATCAATCATTTGTTTCAAATAAACTTGAATTTAAAAACTTTTAAGTTGCTTAAGTTCAATTATTCAATTAATATTAAATTCAATCAAATTCAAACAAATTTGCAAACAGAAACATAGTTTCAAATTTTTGGAAAACAAAAGTTTGTATTATGGTGCTGTTACAAAACTAACCTACAACAATTTTTCCTAAATTTTTCTAACCCCAAAACCCCTTCTTTTTCTCCTTTTCCTTTTCAGCAAAAAAAAAACAAACAGAAGAAAAATTAAAAAAAGAAAACGTTTCAGAGGGGGAGGCAGGCAGTGGGCTGAGCCCAGCCCACCAAACCTCTCCCCCACGGCTTGCTACCCCCCGTTTTCTTCCACCTTCGTACGGCGCACCATCGGGCGCATCCACGTCGACAGAGAAGAGGAGGAACGGCCGAGCTCCTCCTCCCCACTTCCTTATTAACCCTAGGCTGCGAGCCACCCTCTGCCCTAGCCCTAGCCCTTCCTCCTCCCTCACTCTCACCGCCGCGCCGTCGTTTTCTTTCTCTCCACCCACCTCTCTTCCTCTCTGAATCACCGCCGCCACCATCTCTGAAACTCCGATGACCGCCGCCGGTAGGGCTAGTCTCCGCGCAGGTTGAGTACGGGGATCAGACCCCCGTACTCCCCTCTTCCTCCTTGACGTTTCCTCGTTGGCTGGGATCCACTGCAACGCCGCCGCCGTCCACGCTGTCGCCGCCGTCGTCGAGCACCTCCTCCTTCTGCTCCCTCACAGTGAGCTCCTCTCTCCCTGTCTCACTCTCTCTTTCTCCTCTCTGTACGCCGCGAGCACGCACACCTCCCTTGCACACGCACACAACGCACACGAGCAGCACGGCGAGCCGTTCATCGCCGGCGGCCACCGCTCGTCGACAGGTTCAGACAACTGAATCAAATTCAGTTTCGTCAGGTTTTATTCGCCTAACTGAAGCTTATCCTCACTGCGCATCCCTTACTGACAAGCAACGCACAACACCGCAGTGGCAACGCACCCGTGCACGCGCGCCCGAGCCCAGGGTTCGATCCCTGCCTTCGGGATTAAATCCCACAATTTTTCGCGAGGGCGCTGACAGGTAGGGCCCCCTGTCAGCGACCACACCTGCCACGCACGCGCCACGCTGGCCCAGGGACCCCTCGTCAGTGGCCCAGGCTAGGCCACTGCGAGGTAGAAAATGTTTCTGCTTTTTTCTTTTTAAGTTTAAGTCTAAATCTTTCACAGATTAGTCCCTGTATTTAAAATGCAAATAACTTTTGAAATTCAAATCCAAATAATACAAATGAAATATGTATTCTGCACCAAATTAAATTCTCTACATGATTAAAGCATTTGTTTTCTATTTTGAACATTTCAAATGTATTCAAATTTTAAATTTAAACAATTCATTTCAAATTTGGTTAATTTCATAACTAATTCAAACTTAATTCAAATGTCACATATAAAATATGTTTTCCATGCTAAATTGAACCACCTTTACAAATATAAACTTTGTTTCATGTTTTGAATAACTAAAATTGGTTAAATAATTTAAACCTTGTTTAAATCATTTTAAATTGCTAAATTCATAACTTGGTCAAATTAAATTATCTTTGAACTTATAAAATATGTTTTCAAACCAGAAAAGTATAAAATTTTCAAATATAAATTTGGTTTAATGTTTTGAACAAATAAAAATTCAAATAAATTCATACTTGAATTAAATTCATTTAAATCTTGTTTAAACTTGTTTAATTCATAAGTAATTTATTCTAAATCCTTTTTCAACAAGTAAAACATGTATTCCACCTAAAATTTTGTTTACTTTCCAAATATGAACTTTGTTAGCTATTTTGGACAATTTAAATTGGTGAAAACAACAAATGCTTGTGTAACACCTTTAAGAAACCAAAATTTCATAACTTAATAAATAAAATTCCAAACTTGGTAAACTTCATTTCAAATTGAATCTATTGTTGTTTTCTTTTTGTTTTCCTCATCCATGCATCATGCTAATCCACTTTCACCTGTTGGTTAGTTGTAGAACAATTATTTCAACCTTAATTCATGGGCTTTCCATATGCCATCCAAATTGCATAGGGGTCCATTTAATTATTGTTACCATGTCAACTAGCTTATTTTGATGCATCAGTTAAATTGTCATGCATCATCCCATGATTGTGCATTATGCCATGTTATTGATTGTTTGTCTCTCTGCGTTGTTTGTTTGCTTCTTCTCGAATAGACGACGACGTTGAGACAGACGAGGTTTACGACACTACTTCTGAGGAGTTAGCCCAGTACCAGGCTACTGAGTTTGCAGGCAAGTATTCACTCATATGAACCATTGTGTTCCTTTCCACATTGGATACCGATAATTTCCGTTGTCTATTACGCTAGCCTTATGAATCGTTGCTTGTGTTCCGAACCTATCACATGTTATCCTGTAACCCTGATATAGCCTCACCTCCACACCTATAACCCCGTTGCTTGTTGCCCGTGTCTTACTAGCATGCTTAGGGTTGTTTCTGCTCGAGTCTGTTGTCCGTTACTTTCTGTTACCATATTTTATTATGTTCTGGGGCTCAATGTTTAAACAATCAACCTGTTAATATTTGAGGTAATGCTAATTTGATGATAAGGCACCGGCAGGAGGCCCGGCGTGGTTTTGAGGCCTGCTAGTGTCGACCCTAATTAGGAAAAGGGTCTTGTCTACTGATCCATGATGAGCGCACTATCCGCATGTGGGAAGCGTGTATGGGCGCCCCCCTCAATTTGATTCGATTCGCATCTCGTCCAAATCGCCTCATTTAGTTCGGGTGTTCCATTTGCCGCATGCATATGTATTTGCGAACCCGAGGCCAGGGTGGAACTTTTGTAGTCGGCATTTAGGGAGACACGTTCTTAGAGTGCTATGAGGGTCCCCTTTTCTTCGTGGGGCTTGATTAGCCGTGCGCTCAATTGCACGGGGTTCTTTGGGTTTGATGCGAAGAAGAGTTGAGTTGTGTTGAGTGCCCCACTTGGTGGAAGGCATTCCATCTGGCGGGTTATTCTTACGTGTACGACCAAATTGGTGCACCCCTGCAGGGATAAATCTTCTCTAGAAGCCGTGTTTTCCGCGGTTATGGATGACTTGGTGAAAGTACTGGCTAACAAGTACTCAGAACAACTTACACCTAACTAATGATAACTTGACTAGGAATAGTCCTATTGACACAACAATCTGAACCATCATTAATCCAACTGTGTGAGTTATCCTCGGATTGCTTCTTTGGATAAGGGGCGAGATCCAGGATGGGTTTTGTTTGAGGTTAGTTGTAGTTGGTTACGATACGCTATCTTATCCCTCTCTTTTAGCCGGAAGTTGTAGAGTGTTTCTGTAGTTGGTTAGAGCAGCTCGCTGCCGCACTTTTGTATCACCTATTTCTTCCGTTGAACCCAGAGCATCTGTACTTGGTGTTGCCGGGTACACTATGGTATCTTGTGAGTCTTGCTTGCCAGTACGTTTATGTACTGACCCCTTTGGGGCTGTGGTTTCCCCAGACTACGTTTCCGAGGATCCCCATGGTGGCTACTACGTGGAGTATGACGAGGCTGCTGACGAGTAGATAGCGGACCCGGGCAGGATCCGAGACATCGTGGATGGGCTCCGTCTTATCGTTTCCGGCCTCTTAGGCCTATTTGGATCTTGTCTGTACTCAGACACTTTGGATGCTTCCGCTATGTTGTAATGATGAATTGTTGGGACATGTGTCCTCTGGATGATTGTATTTGCTATCTCTGCTCTAGTGAGAGCTAATTGCAACTTATTTCAATCTTTTGTGTCTTAGAGATATGTTGTGATATCAGTTGTTCTAATGCCGTTGACGTACCATGTGTGTATGTTGTGAAGTACGTCAACGGATGTGTCCTGATTTCTATGGGATGGTTTACGCAGACGATGGATAGTAGAGAATGGTTGTCACATGTTTACGTGTTGGCCTGCTCATATTGAGATGCGGGTGCCGGTATGCCCCGTAAGCCATTTGTTCTACTGTTTAGCGGACTGTGAGTATCCTCTAGAAGTCCGGGTGCGACAAATGGTATCCGAGCCTGTATGCCTGTAGGATCCCTTTTACTGGTCGCAGTTGAGTCTAGAAAGTATTTTGTAGCTATATAGGAAAAATGAAACGTGAGAGTAGGAATTCTGTTCTTTTATTTCTTTCCCCATCCACCCTCCCTTTTCTGGTAAGGAAGTGCAACGTTGTTTTCTCTCCTCACCTAAACTTTCAAGTTAGGATTTCACGTATCCAGGTTTCTCTGGGATAGTTATATCTACTAGACCATAGGAATGGAGGTGGTTGTGACATGATTTATCATGTTGCCTACTCACGATTGAGAACGGAGGCGTGTAAGCCCCAGAAGAAGATCTTCTATTCCTTAAGCAGTAGATATTTATCCTTTAGAAGCCCGGATGGGGTTTTCCGTAGTACCTCAGGAGTGTTTGGTCTCGTGTTTCCCGATGTTGCTTCGATATCCTGTTCTTCTCAACATCCTTTTCGTCCGTTGAAACCTTGTTGTTGCTTGCCACTTCAGTTCTTCTACCGACGTCTAATCAAAACTTCCCCGATCATCTGCAGATGGATCTCAGGTTCTACCCGCAGGTGGTTCGTATGACTCGTTGCGAGAGCACTGCCGGTTATCCGGAGATGCTG
The DNA here is from genome assembly GCA_028641055.1 of Alopecurus myosuroides. Taxonomy (NCBI): domain Eukaryota; kingdom Viridiplantae; phylum Streptophyta; class Magnoliopsida; order Poales; family Poaceae; genus Alopecurus; species Alopecurus myosuroides. Next base: position 207,372,325 of record CM054063.1, on the reverse strand, counting down.
AGAGACATGGTCACTTTTCTGGGGTTCCGTTGGGCACCAGAGTACCAGGTCTACGAGCAGCAGCGAGAGTTTGACCAGACCTACTACCAGGCTATCGTCTACATTCTGTCAGATGATGGCATGAGCGTTTTCCACCGCTACGAGGCAGTAGGTTCCACAGTGGATATGGCTGTGCAGCAGGCAGCTTATGTGAGTCTCACCGTCCTTCGTGCTGACTACTGGGGATTTGACGATTCTATCTATCGCCACATCCCCCGTGGTTACATCACTTCGGAGGGAGCTCACTTCACTCTCTACGACAACCTGGATGTCTACGAGCATGATAACTCCAGGCTGCACACCACCGCTCAGTTTGTGAGGCACAGTGACGCAGTTGCCAGCACACTATCTCAGGAGTTGGCTTCAGTCAGAGAGCAGCTCTACCTTGCTTTGACTCGTCTGGCGACTTACACCACAGACTTTGTTGGAGACGAGCGCTTTGCACGTTTCGATCAGCCAGTTGGTCGTCGTCTGCCAGATGCTGGAGGTTACGAGCCGATCAGAGGTCCACTCCTCAACCTCGGTGCTGGTTACACTGGGATTCCTCGCTTTGGAGCACAGGGAGTCGACGCTATGTACTTCACCACACCTAGAGTCGCTCTCAGACCACGTCAGATCTACGCGGATCGTCGTTCTACCTACTTTCGTGGGCGTGCTCCTCACCGTACCTCTCGCCGTACTCCTAGTCGCCGTCCTGCGTGATGAGCATGGGAGTACTGATGTATCCATTCTTAGCTATGTTTAGTTATCCTTTGGCATTCGAACCATTTATGGTGTGTTGGATATTCTGATGTATTTGAACATGTGATGATGTACCTGTTGGTTATCTATTCATGCGTCGGAATAATCTCTCTTTCGGTTACCAAGTCTATCCTTTTCTGTTGTTGTGCTAAAATGCATTTCCATTCAGGATGCCGCCAACAAGGAACAACCCGCCTGAGCCACCGCCAATCACGGAGCTGTTGACTCAGATGACCCAAGTCATGGCGCAGATGGCCCAGTTTCAGACTAACCAGCACAACAACCAGACGGCTCCACGGGTCAGCATCAAGGAGTTCCTCAGTCTGGGTCCGAGAGCTTTCGTGGCCACACGCGAGCCTCTGGATGCTGATGACTGGATCCGTGAGATAGCCAAGGCTCTGGACATTGCTCACGTTGCTGAGGAAGACAAGGTCAAGTATGCCTCCTATCTGCTGAAGGGTCAGGCAGCTTGTAACACCTGGGGTGTTACCCTAGATAGAAAGTTGGTTGTTGCATTGCATCACATGCATCATATGCATTGCACCATGTTTTTCAAAACAACTCAATTGTTTCCAATAGTTTGAAGTGATTTATTCAAATGACTTGTTAATAAAAAATTTCCCTTTTATTGAAAACCCTAGTGGTAATTTCAAAAATTCAAATCAAATCAATCAACCATTCATATTGGGTCTGATCAAATTGTGGGTTTAACAAAAAAAATCAAATTCTTGCAAACAACTAAAATTCAATTAATGTTTTCATAATTGTTGAGTTAATGGAATAAAATTTGTTTAAAACACCAAATCCTTATGAACCCCATTTGAAAGTCAAATAGCAAACAAAAATTAATTTAACACTTCAAATTTTGGACTTGATGTTCACAGTTGCTTAGAATTGCTGTTTGCCACTTAATAAAATTTGTTTATAAAATTTAAAACCCCAAACCTTTCTATTCACCTCTCTCTCTCTTTCATTCATTACAAAAAAAAGAGAAAAGGAAAAAAAATCCAGAAAAGAAAGGAGTGGGGAGGCAGGCCAGACCACAAGGGGCAGCCCACCTACAACCCGAAGGAGGCCCAACCTGTCTGACCCCCAACCTCCGTACGATTCCCCCCCTTCCTGTCGCTTTCCTCTGCAGGAAAAAGCAGCAGCACGCACCACCAACTCCCCCCATGTGCCCTGCCCCTTCTTATCATCCCCATCTCCCTCTCCTACCCCCAACCCTAACCACCCCCTTCTCCCTTCCCTCTCCGCCGCTATCCTTCCTCTCCCCTCAAATTCTCCTCCAAAAACCTCCTGTCTGAACCCTGCTTCTCTGAAAACCGGCGAGCTGCCATGGCCGAAACTTCAGAGCCATGGCGCCGCGGTTTGCACCCTTGTCGTGGCCCGACAACGGCGGGAATGGAACATTGGAGCCCCCCCTTCAACTTTGCTGAAGGATGCCCGGCCGGAGGAGCTCGAGGGACGGCGCCATCTTCTCCCGACGACCACCGACTCCACCGCCCGACGCCATCACCTGCGACCGCCCCGATCGACGCCCTGCCTCTCGCCTCCTCCTCCGACCACCCCGAGGTGAGGCCCCCCTCCTAAGCCCTAGGGCTCCTCCTCCCTCCTTGCTCTGTGGCCAGCCTTCACGCTGGCCATCCCGCTCGGCCTCGACGTGGTTCTCCGGCGAGCCACCGTCCCAGTTCCGATCGCTGTCTGAAGTTTGCCCTGCCACTAATTCAGTTAACAGCGATGGGGTGGCCTTTTATTCCAACACGATCTGTTCCTATCACCAACGGAATGGCAGCCCAGTGGCTTGGCACCACAGCGCGCGCAAGGCAGGTCCCGAGTTCGATCCCCAAGCCCCACCCTTTTATTTCCTGTTTTTTTCTTTTCTGCCCGAAATCTCAGAAACCCATATCTGATCCATTAATTCAAAAACCCATTAAAAATTGAATCTTGCTCCAAATTGAGTGATTCAAGTTTCTGTGGATTCAAATTTTTGTGCTCTTTCTACTAGTAACAAAATTGCAACATATTTCTGTAACAATTTTTGCACTAAATAATTAATTACTGAAAATGCAATAAAAAGTGGAAACTTTGGAGTTTCATAACTTTAGTTCTACTCATCCAATTTAAGCAAACTTGGGCTCTAAAAATTTGTCTTAACAAACTCTACACATTGGTATTTTATTTGGACACAATTGAATTAATTTTGAACATGTTTTCCTCTGTTTACTAAAAAGGGCAGAATAAAACTATTTATGAAAAATTGCCTAATAAATTCAATAATAACCCAAAAATTATGTTTGATACCTCTAAATGTTCAATGAAACATTTGCTACATGTTTTCAACCTTTGCAATGCAATTTTTTTTAATGTTTTCCTAATTAAAAGTGGTGCAATAACTCAATGCTTTAATTAAATCCTTTTAAATTGCAAAATTCATAACTTGGGCAATTCAAATCCAATTCCAACATGTAAAATATGTTTTCCATCCCATTTTTCATGAACTTTGCAAATATCAACTTTGTTTGCTGTTTTGAATAATTTAAATTGCTGAAAACAACTGTTTCTTATTTAATGCATTTAAAATTGTCAAATTAATAACTAATTCATTTTAATTCCAATTTCAACAAATGAAATATGTTTTCCATCTAAAATTTTGTGTTCTTTCCAAATATAGATTTTGTTATTTGTTTTGAGCAATTAAAATGGGTGAAAACAATAAATGCTTGTGTGACACCTTTAAGTAACCAAAATTCCAAAACTTAATAAGTGAATTTCAAAATGGGTAAACCTTATTTCCAATTGGTTCTGTTGTTGTTATTTTGTTGTTTTCCTCATCCATGCATCATGCTAATCCACTTTCACCTATTGGTTAGTTGTAAAACAACTATTTCAACCTTAATTCATGGGCTTTTCATATGCAACTCAAATTGCATATGGGTCCATTTAAACATGTTATCTTGTCAACTAGTTTATTTCTATGCATCCTTAAACTTGTCATGCATCCATATCTTGATCATGTTGGATCTTTTGCCGTAGTAGTAATTGTTGCATCCGGTGTTTGTTCGAGGTTCATTGCTTCTTCCCGGATAGGACGTTGAGATGATGTGAGCAACGACAAGTTATGTGGATGTACCTCTACTTGCTGGATCTCAGGCAAGTATACTCACTTGCTGCCATATGGCTACCTTTCATCACTTGTTACCGATTCTTTCCGTTGCCTTTATTCTAGCCTTTTGATTCGATGCTTGTGTCTCGATCCTATCGTATGTTTACCTTGCAGCCATGATATAGCCTTCCTTCCACTTCCTATTAACTGTTGCTTGTTTACCCTGTTGGCCCTCGTGTCGTAGTTGCATGCTTAGTGTTGTTTGCGCTCAAGTCTTGCCGTCCTTTTACTTAACACCTGTTTAGTTGATAGTTGGGTTTCAATTCAATCAACAACTTGTTATTGATCTGGGAAATAATAATTTGATGATAAGGCACCGGCAGGAGGCCCGGGTTAGGGTTTTGGAGCCTGCTAGTGTCGAACTTAATTAGGAAAAGGGTCTTGTCTACTGATCCATGATGAGCGTGCTCACCGCATCCGGGTGGTAGTATGGGACCCCCCTCGACTTAGACCTGATCTGCAGCTTGTCCGAAGAGCCACACTTAGTTTGGGTGTTCCATTTTCTCCTTTGCATAATGGGTTGATCACCCATGGTTACTGATGATGATGATGATGATGCATATAGGGCGAGGCCTGTAGTGCCGGGGTGTTGTGTCCTGCGGGAGTTTTGCACACCTGCGCTGAGTATTCGGCTGCGTGGCTGGGACCTTATAGCTCCGTGGCTCCTAGGATGGGTTGTAGAGATGGTTTGGGTCGTGTCGAGCCAACCTGAGTTTTAGTTGGTGGCTTGAGTGTGTACGGGTACTGGAGCACCCCCTGCAGGGATAAATCTTCTCGAGAAGCCGTGTTTTCCGCGGTTATGGATTACTTGGTGAAAGTACTGGCTAACAAGTACTCAGACAACTTACACCTAATGATAATAACTTGACTAGTAATAGTCTTATTGACACAATAAGTTGAACATCATTAATCCAACAGTGTGAGTTATCCTTGGGTTGCTTCCTTAGTAGGGGGTGACATTGGATGGGTATTGTTTGGTGAGTAGTTGTAGTTGGTTACGATACGCTATCTTATCCCCCTCTTTTAGCCGGATGTTGTAGTGAGTCTCTGTAGTTGGTTAGTGCAGCCCGCTGCCGCTTATTTGCAATAATCCTCTCCTTTCCATTGAACCCAAAGTATTTGTATCTTGTGATGACTGGTTACGCCGGTATCTTGTGAGTATGGTTTATCCACTTGCCAGTACTTAACCGTACTGACCCACGAATCCTTTTTCGTGGCTGCATATTCAACGTTGCAGTCAACAGGTTTGAAGTCTGACGACGTTAGCTTGGGAATCCCTCCGGCTTGGCCTGGGCAGGGATTGGACGCTCTCGGTTATCTTCAGGACTCTTAGTCCAATTTGTATCTTGTCCGTAGTCGGACGCTATGTTGTTTCTTCCGCTGTTATTTGGATCTTTGTATTGTATCAGTTGTATCCCTGACTCGTTTGAGTCATCTTGTATATATCTTTTCTGTTGTTGTGGATTATTCGTGAACCGTTGTAATGTTATCACAAGTGGCAACCTGGAATCGGTTATTATGTGGATTTTGGCGGGAATGCTGAAATCTGCATAGTGCCCGATCTCGGGGCGTCACACAGCTACTTGGTGGGAAAACTACCAGACCATGAGAGCTGGCTATCCAATCACCCGGGGTTGTTTCAAGGAAGCCTTCCTGAAGCACCACATTCCAGATGGTCTCATGGAAAGGATGCGTGAAGAGTTTTGCTCACTCAAGCAGGGCAAGCTGGACGTCATTGGCTATCAGAGTGAGTTCAATCGCCTCGCTCGTTACGCTGTTGATGAGGTGTCCACTGAGGCTAAGAAGATGGCAAGGTTCCGCAGAGGTTTTAACCCGGAACTCAAGTATGCCCTCACAAACGTCAAGGCCAACAACTTCGAGGAGCTCGTTAACACCGCGCTCAATGAGGAAAATGGGCGCAAGGCGTTCGAGGAGTCTCGCAAGCACTCGCGTGAGGGTGGTTCCTCCTCCAACATGACCACCCCTCCGCAGAAGCGCCGCATCTGGGTGCCAAATGGTGCTGTCACTCGGGCTCCATACGCCCAAACTTCTCCAGGCTTCGCTCCCCGCCCACCCAACCCTGCTCAGATGCATGATCAGAGGGCTTCGATGGGGCAGCCAAGGCCAGGGCCTCCTCGTGTCGTCACTTGCTACAAGTGCAAGCAGACGGGGCACTACGCTGACAAGTGCACGCAGAGGCAGCTACCTCCACCACCACCCCGTCCCAATACAAACCAGGCAATGGTGCGCGCTCCCCCGCCTAAGGCCTTCAACTCCAACAACAGGCCTGTCGGGAGGACCGCGAGGGTGAATCATGTCAAGATCGACAAAGCTGAGGAAGCTCCTGACGTCGTTCTCGGTATATTACCCGTAAACTCTTTTCCAGCTAAAGTGTTGTTTGATACCGGAGCATCGCATTCTTTTGTGTCAAAGATTTTAGCCACAACAAACAACCTAATTGTGGTTCCACTAAGCAATCAAATCACTGTTCACTCCCCGGGATCACAAATGTTGACTTCCAAGATAAGTAAGGACAATCAAATCCTAATTGGAGGCCACATTTTCCTTGCCTCTCTCATGTTGCTGGGAAGTTCTGACATTGATGTCATTCTTGGGATGGATTGGCTGAAAGCTAATAAAGCAAGGATTGACTGTGCTCAAAAGTCAATAACTCTGTTCCACCCTTCTGGCCAGATAGTCTATTCTCCAAATGAATCAAGTTCCTTTCAGCTGTGCAACCTCGATGCTAAACCTCTACCTTCACTTGAAAATGTTCCGGTGGTTTGCGAATTCCCTGACGTCTTTCCAGAAGAGTTGCCAGGGATGCCTCCGGACAGAGCTATTGAGTTCGTGATCGAGCTTGAGCCAGGTACTGCTCCAATCTCTAAGCATCCTTACAAGATAGGAACTCCCGAGCTGAAGTTGTTGAAGGAACAAATTGATATGTACATGGAAAAGGGTTACATTCAACCTAGTTCCTCGGCTTGGGGTTGCCCAACTCTGTTCGTTGCGAAGAAGGATCACACAAAGAGACTCGTTGTTGACTATCGTCCTCTTAACGAGAAAACCATCAAAAACAAGTATCCAATTCCTCGCATCGATGATCTTTTTGATCAACTTGCTGGAGCCTCAATATTCTCTAAGTTGGACTTGAGAATGGGTTACCATCAAATAAAGATCAGAAAAGAGGATATTCCAAAGACAACCTTCACCACTCGCTACGGTCTATATGAATTCACCGTCATGTCCTTTGGTCTCACCAATGCACCGGCGACATTCTCTCGACTCATGAATTCTGTCTTCCATGAATACCTCAACCAGTTCGTTGTGGTATATTTTGATGACATTCTTGTCTACTCAAAATCCGAGGAAGAGCATGAAGAACATCTTCGTCTCACTCTCATGAAGCTTCGCGAGCATCGTCTATATGCCAAGTTCTCCAAATGTGAGTTCTGGATTCCAGAAGTTGCTTACCTTGGTCATATCATCTCTGCCAAGGGCATAGCCATTGATCCAGAAAAGGTTAAGGCAATTGTTGATTGGAAGCCTCCGAAGACGGTGAAGCAAGTAAGAAGTTTTCTTGGCTTGGCTAGCTATTGCCGTCGTTTCGTCCAAAACTTTTCCAAGATTGCCAAACCCCTCACTGATCTCACAAAGAAGGACAAGAAGTTCGTTTGGTCTCCACAGTGTGATGAAAGTTTCAATCTCCTGAATACTAAACTCACTTCTACACCAGTTCTGGTTGGCCCAGATCCTTCCAAACCTTTCCAGATATTCTGTGATGCTTCTCTCCAAGGTCTAGGTGCAGTTCTTATGCAAGAACGTCAAGTTGTGGCTTATGCTTCACGTCAGTTGAACGCACATGAGCTCAATTATCCCACTCATGACCTTGAACTTGCAGCAGTTGTGTTTGCCCTCAAGAAATGGAGACAATACTTGTTGGGTAATCACACTGAAATCTTTTCCGATCATAAGAGTCTGAAATACATCTTCACTCAACCAGATCTAAACCTCAGGCAAAGGAGATGGATTGAGAAGATTAAATACTTTGATCTTACCATTTCTTACACTCCAGGCAAGGCTAATGTTATGGCCGATGCTCTCAGTCGCAAGTCATATTGCAATAATCTCATGATCATGGAAAGCCAACCTCCACTTCATGAAGAATTCCAGAAGCTGAACCTTGGTCTTGTTCCTCAAGGCTATCTTGCAAACTTGACAGCCAGTCCAACTCTCGAGGACAAGATTCGTTCTGAACAACTTCGTGATGCTGAAATCAAGAAGATGGTAGAACACATCAAAGAAGGCAAGGAGAAATTTAAGTCCTTCTCAATTGATGACAAGGGAACTGTGTTCTTCGAAGGACGCATTTCAGTTCCTCAAGTTCAAAGTCTCAAAGATGTCATTCTCAAGGAGGCTCATGAAACTCCTCTCTCCATACACCCTGGAAGTACAAAGATGTACCAGGATCTCAAGACACTGTATTGGTGGCCTGGCATGAAACGTGAAATTGCTCAATACGTTTCTGAATGCAACGTTTGTCAACGTGTTAAGGCAGTTCATCAGAAAACATCCGGTCTTCTCCAACCTCTGAAAATTCCTGAGTGGAAGTGGGACATGATTGAAATGGACTTCGTCACTGGTTTTCCAAAGTCCAAGAAGGGCAACGATGCAATCTTCGTTGTCATTGATCGTCTCACTAAAGTAGCTCACTTCTTTGCTGTCAAAGAAGCAATCTCAGCTAGCCAGTTAGCAGAGCTCTACACAGCAAAGATTGTTCCTCTTCATGGTGTTCCATTGAAAATAAGCTCAGACCGTGGAAGCATATTCACTTCTCATTTCTGGAAAAGCTTTCAAGAAGCATTGGGCACCAAACTTCTGTTCAGCACAGCCTATCACCCTCAGTCTCAAGGGCAAGTCGAAAGAGTCAATCAGATTCTCGAGGATATGCTCAGAGCATGTGGTATCTCTTTTGGCATGAAATGGGAGGAATGCCTTCCATATGCTGAATTCTCCTACAACAACAGCTTCCAGGCAAGCCTAGGCATGGCACCATTTGAAGCTCTCTATGGCCGCAGATGCAGGAGTCCAATCAATTGGTCTGGAGCTGGTGAACGTTCACTCTTAGGCCCTGACATTGTTAAGGAAGCCGAAGAGAAAGTTCGCATCATTCGTGACAATCTCAAGATTGCTCAGTCTCGTCAGAAAAGCTACTATGACAGCAAGCACAGGGATATGATCTATGCACCTGGTGACAAAGCATATCTCCGTGTAACTCCCCTCAGAGGAACTCATCGTTTTGGTGTAAAAGGAAAACTTGCACCAAGATATATTGGTCCTTTCAACATTCTCTCAAGGCGTGCGGAAAATGCCTATCGTCTTGAACTTCCAGAAAAGCTATCCAAGGTGCACGATGTGTTTCACGTGTCACAGCTCAAGAGGTGTTTCAAAGATCCAGATCGTGCAGTTGATCATGATTCCATTGAACTGCAAGATGATCTATCTTATGAGGAGCACCCTGTTCGAATTCTCGATGAGACCGAGCGTAAGACTCGCAACAAGAGCACCAAGTTCTTGAAAGTGCAGTGGTCCCATCATTCCGATAAAGAGGCAACGTGGGAGACCGAAGAGGATCTTCGCAAGAAGTATCCGGACCTTTTCTCTTCTCAGTAGGAATCTCGGGGCGCGATTCCTTCAAGGGGGGGGGGGGGGGCGTTTTGTAACATCCCAAGTATGAAAACTCTCATTTAGAATGTTTTACTTCTTTTTTATTTTTGTTTTGCATCATGACATCATCATTGCATTTGTTTTCCAATTGGTTTCATCTGTTTTCCTTTGTTTTCCCATTTGAAATTCAAACAATATTCAAATGTTTTGTTTCATACTTGCTCTGTTACAATTTTCCAAATAAAAAAGCTCAAATCAAAACATCAATTGTTTCCATTAAACTATAAAGTTCAAACTATCAATGGTTCTTTTAATAATTCACTTAATTCAAATTTTATTCAAATTCAATTAAGTTCCCAAACAGCAACCATTTTGAAGTTTATGAAAATTACAAAACAAATCAATCATTTGTTTCGAATAAACTTGAATTTAAAAACTTTTAAGTTGCTTAAGTTCAATTATTCAATTAATATTAAATTCAATCAAATTCAAACAAATTTGCAAACAGCAACATAGTTTCAAATTTTTGGAAAACAAAAGTTTGTATTATGGTGCTGTTACAAAACTAACCTACAACAATTTTTCCTAAATTTTTCTAACCCCAAAACCCCTTCTTTTTCTCCTTTTCCTTTTCAGCAAAAAAAAAACAAACAGAAGAAAAATTAAAAAAGAAAACGTTTCAGAGGGGGAGGCAGGCAGTGGGCTGAGCCTAGCCCACCAAACCTCTCCCCCACGGCCTGCTACCCCCCGTTTTCTTCCACCTTCGTACGGCGCGCCATCGGGCGCATCCACGTCGACAGAGAAGAGGAGGAACGGCCGAGCTCCTCCTCCCCACCTCCTTATTAACCCTAGGCCGCGAGCCACCCTCTACCCTAGCCCTAGCCCTTCCTCCTCCCTCACTCTCACCGCCGCGCCGTCGTTTTCTTTCTCTCCACCCACCTCTCTTCCTCTCTGAATCACCGCCGCCACCATCTCTGAAACTCCGATGATCGCCGCCGGTAGGGCTAGTCTCCGCGCAGGTTGAGTACGGGGATCAGACCCCCGTACTCCCCTCTTCCTCCTCGACGTTCCCTTGTTGGCTGGGATCCACTGCAACGCCGCCGCCGTCCACGCTGTCGCCGCCGTTGTCGAGCACCTCCTCCTTCTGCTCCCTCACAGTGAGCTCCTCTCTCCCTGTCTCACTCTCTCTTTCTCCTCTCTGTACGCCGCGAGCACGCACACCTCCCTTGCACACGCACACAACGCACACGAGCAGCACGGCGAGCCGTTCATCGCCGGCGGCCACCGCTCGTCGACAGGTTCAGACAACTGAATCAAATTCAGTTTCGTCAGGTTTTATTCGCCTAACTGAAGCTTATCCTCACTGCGCATCCCTTACTGACAAGCAACGCACAACACCGCAGTGGAAACGCACCCGTGCACGCGCGCCCGAGCCCAGGGTTCGATCCCTGCCTTCGGGATTAAATCCCACAATTTTTCGCGAGGGCGCTGACAGGTAGGGCCCCCTGTCAGCGACCACACCTGCCACGCACGCGCCACGCTGGCCCAGGGCCCCCTCGTCAGTGGCCCAGGCTGGGCCACTGCGAGGTAGAAAATGTTTCTGCCTTTTTCGTTTTAAGTTTAAGTCCAAATCTTTCACAGATTAGTCCCTGTATTTAAAATGCAAATAACTTTTGAAATTCAAATCCAAATAATACAAATGAAATATGTATTCTGCACCAAATTAAATTCTCTACATGATTAAAGCATTTGTTTTCTGTTTTGAACATTTCAAATGTATTCAAATTTTAAATTCAAACAATTCATTTCAAATTTGGTTAATTTCATAACTAATTCAAACTTAATTCAAATGTCACATATAAAATATGTTTTCCATGCTAAATTGAACCACCTTTCCAAATATAAACTTTGTTTCATGTTTTGAATAATTAAAATTGGTTAAATAATTTAAACCTTGTTTAAATCATTTTAAATTGCTAAATTCATAACTTGGTCAAATTAAATTATCTTTGAACTTATAAAATATGTTTTCAAACCAGAAAAGTATAAACTTTTCAAATATGAATTTGGTTTAATGTTTTGAACAAATAAAAATTCAAATAAATTCATACTTGAATTAAATTCATTTAAATCTTGTTTAAACTTGTTTAATTCATAAGTAATTTATTCTAAATCCTTTTTCAACAAGTGAAACATGTATTCCACCTAAAATTTTGTTTACTTTCCAAATATGAACTTTGTTAGCTATTTTGGACAATTTAAATTGGTGAAAACAACAAATGCTTGTGTAACACCTTTAAGAAACCAAAAATTCATAACTTAATAAATAAAATTCCAAACTTGGTAAACTTCATTTCAAATTGAATCTATTGTTGTTTTCTTTTTGTTTTACTCATCCATGCATCATGCTAATCCACTTTCACCTGTTGGTTAGTTGTAGAACAATTATTTCAACCTTAATTCATGGGCTTTCCATATGCCATCCAAATTGCATAGGGGTCCATTTAATTATTGTTACCATGTCAACTAGCTTATTTTGATGCATCAGTTAAATTGTCATGCATCATCCCATGATTGTGCATTATGCCATGTTATTGATTGTTTGTCTCTCTGTGTTGTTTGTTTGCTTCTTCTCGAATAGACGACGACGTTGAGACAGACGAGGTTTACGACACTACTTCTGAGGAGTTAGCCCAGTACCAGGCTACTGAGTTTGCAGGCAAGTATTCACTCACATGAACCATTGTGTTCCTTTCCACATTGGATACCGATACTTTCCGTTGTCTATTCTGCTAGCCTTATGAATCGTTGCTTGTGTTCCGAACCTATCACATGTTATCATGTAACCCTGATATAGCCTCACCTCCACACCTATAACCCCGTTGCTTGTTGCCCGTGTCTTACTAGCATGCTTAGGGTTGTTTCTGCTCGAGTCTGTTGTCCGTTACTTTCTGTTACCATATTTTATTATGTTCTGGGGCTCGATGTTTAAACAATCAACCTGTTAATATCTGAGGTAATGCTAATTTGATGATAAGGCACCGGCAGGAGGCCCGGCGTGGTTTTGAGGCCTGCTAGTGTCGACCCTAATTAGGAAAAGGGTCTTGTCTACTGATCCATGATGAGCGCACTATCCGCATGTGGGAAGCGTGTATGGGCGCCCCCCTCAATTTGATTCGATTCGCATCTCGTCCAAATCGCCTCATTTAGTTCGGGTGTTCCATTTGCCGCATGCATATGTATTTGCGAACCCGAGGCCAGGGTGGAACTTTTGTAGTCGGCATTTAGGGAGACACGTTCTTAGAGTGCTATGAGGGTCCCTTTTTCTTCGTGGGGCTTGATTAGCCGTGCGCTCAATTGCACGGGGTTCTTTGGGCTTGATGCGAAGAAGAGTTGAGTTGTGTTGAGTGCCCCGCTTGGTGGAAGGCATTCCATCTGGCGGGTTATTCTTACGTGTACGGCCAAATTGGTGCACCCCTGCAGGGATAAATCTTCTCGAGAAGCCGTGTTTTCCGCGGTTATGGATGACTTGGTGAAAGTACTGGCTAACAAGTACTCAGAACAACTTACACCTAACTAATGATAACTTGACTAGTAATAGTCCTATTGACACAACAATCTGAACCATCATTAATCCAACTGTGTGAGTTATCCTCGGATTGCTTCTTTGGATAAGGGGCGAGATCCAGGATGGGTTTTGTTTGAGGTTAGTTGTAGTTGGTTACGATACGCTATCTTATCCCTCTCTTTTAGCCGGAAGTTGTAGAGTGTTTCTGTAGTTGGTTAGAGCAGCTCGCTGCCGCACTTTTGTATCACCTATTTCTTCCGTTGAACCCAGAGCATCTGTACTTGGTGTTGCCGGGTACACTATGGTATCTTGTGAGTCTGTCTTGCCAGTACGTTTATGTACTGACCCCTTTGGGGCTGTGGTTTCCCCAGACTACGTTTCCGAGGATCCCCATGGTGGCTACTACGTGGAGTATGACGAGGCTGCTGACGAGTAGATAGCGGACCCGGGCAGGATCCGAGACATCGTGGATGAGCTCCATCTTATCGTTTCCGGCCTCTTAGGCCTATTTGGATCTTGTCTGTACTCAGACACTTTGGATGCTTCCGTTGTGTTGTAATGATGAATTGTTGGGACATGTGTCCTCTGGATGATTGTATTTGCTATCTCTGCTCTAGTGAGAGCTAATTGCAACTTATTTCAATCTTTTGTGTCTTAGAGATATGTTGTGATATCAGTTGTTCTAATGCCGTTGACGTACCATGTGTGTATGTTGTGAAGTACGTCAACGGAAGTGTCCTGATTTCTATGGGATGGTTTACGCAGACGATGGATAGTAGAGAATGGTTGTCACACGTTTACGTGTTGGCCTGCTCATATTGAAATGCGGGTGCCAGTATGCCCCGTAAGCCATTTGTTCTACTGTTTAGCGGACTGTGAGTATCCTCTAGAAGTCCGGGCGCGACACACCGGGGTTTGAAAATCCCAATGCTCCCAATTACATTTGCAAACTTGACAAAGCCCTATATGGTTTGAAACAGGCTCCTCGTGCATGGTTCTCTCGTTTGAGTTCCAAACTATATGCTCTTGGGTTCATATCATCTAAAGCAGATACATCATTATTTCTCCATTACAAATCAGGTATCACTATATTTGTGTTGATATATGTGGATGATATCATTGTTACAAGTTCATCAGAATGTGCTATTGATGCCTTGCTTCGAGATCTCAATGATAATTTTGCTATCAAAGACCTTGGAGAGTTGCACTTCTTCTTGGGAATTGAAGTGAAGAAGTTACGAGATGGATTACTTCTCTCACAGGAAAAATATGCTACTGAGTTACTTGAAAAAGTAGGTATGTATGATTGCAAAATTGCTCCCACACCTCTGTCATCCACATATCCACTATTTCTTGATAAAGGAGATGCTCTTGATGCTGAGGATAGTACAAGGTATCGCAATATTGTTGGTGCTCTACAATATCTTACTCTTACTAGACCTGATCTGTCATTCTCAGTTAATAAAGTTTGTCAGTATCTACATGCTCCAACAGTTGCTCATTGGACAGCTGTTAAGAGGATTCTGAGATATGTTAGAGGAACCATAAAGCTAGGTACAACTTTTCAGTCATCAAATTCCACACTTTTGAGTGTCTTTTCAGATGCAGATTGGGCAGCCTGTCTTGATGATAGGCGCTCTACTGGAGGTTTTGCTATATTCATAGGACCTAACTTGGTATCATGGAGTGCTAGGAAACAGGCTACAGTTTCTCGCTCTAGTACTGAGGCAAAATACAAAGCACTAGCCAATGCTACATCAGAGATGATTTGGGTAGAGGCTCTTCTTGGCGAGCTCGGAATAAAATTACAGGAGAAACTATGTCTATGGTGTGATAATCTTGGCGCTACATATTTGTCGGCTAATCCAGTCTTTCATGCACGCACCAAACATATTGAGATAGATTATCATTTTGTACGAGAACGAGTGGCAAACAAAAGACTGGATATCAAGTTCATCTCTAGTAAGGACCAGGTAGCAGATGGTTTTACCAAGGCACTCCCAGTTAAAAATTTGCATGAGTTTAGACGTAATCTTAATCTTTCCCAAGATTAGATTAAGGGGGGCTGTTAGAGTTATTTCCGGTTTCCTTGTATTTGTATCCGTACATGTTGGACTTGGTGTTGTACACCTCTCCGTATTGTACCCAAACTGTAATGCCACGATGTGGGGCTTTTCCCATCCTTATAACATGCAACCCGTGCCCTCAAGGAGGCAACACGGTTCAACCTATTCCGCTGACAGGTATTACATTACTCAAGAATTTTGCACCAAAAGCTCCAATTTCTTGCCTCATCTTTGATCTTGGAGATAATAATAGTCGTGCCAGAGGAGAGATGCCGAAAGAACATCACGTTGCATTCCTTCCAAATTTCTCAAGACACAAGCATGATCATGGAGGCCATGGCTTTCCTAGTGTTTCCTTTTTCCAACACCAGTTTTTTTCATAAATCTTTGATGGATGTCTCAATTGCGGTGAAATGACATTTGAAGAGAAGGTGTGCCACCGATTATTGGACTTGGTTGCATAAAGGGAAATTTTCACAATTGGGCCACCCCCTAGTTGAATTAGGTCCGCTGCCCATATCCTATTTTGCGTGACCAATTAAGCAAAAAAATTGCATTTTTATGGTGCCCAACTTCTCCAAACCAAGGTGTTAAAAGTGGTTGAGAGGATGTCTCCATATTGCAATTTGTAGGCTGACGAGGCAGAGTATTTTCATCATTTTAAATTTTTCAGAGAATGCTACCGGGACGTCATGGGAAAGGTGGATATAAAAAATCAACTCTGAGGCAGAAAAAAATTTGGTGGATATGATCTATGTCAAAGCCTTGTTGCACGTTGAGTTAGTCCACCCAAAAATTATTGTCAACGCCGTTCGCAGCATGCAATTCTTTCCTTTTTTGACCTTGAAGAGCTTGGGGGCAATGTACTTGGGTTGTAGACCGTCCAACCAAGAATAAGCCCAAAAGTTTTGCCCTTTCATCATTCCCCATCTTTACGACTTGAAGGGTATTTACCCGCCTAACTGTTTTTGGTGTTAATGAGAGCCAGCCTCTGCACCAAGAAGATGTCATGTGTCCCGAAAAAAAACCCCGCATGTATGTGTGCTGCATGTTGGGTGTTTCCAAAAATAAGAGAGTTGACTACACTCTCATCTGCTGTTGCAATCGGCAAGGAACAAGTGGTTGGCCACGACTATGACATTTGGTACTCGTGAATTTATCCTGAGAACTATAATATTTGCTACTCATGACATCTGGAACTATTAGACTATCCTTTGTGTCATGTGAAGAATACTACTCCAGTTAAATGTTTCATTTCATCACCACCTACACACACTCACGTACTTTGTAATGCAATTCTCTTTTCTTCAGATATAGTCTGCGACTCTCGGTACTCTTTCCAGGCGCGAGCGACAAGTTTTACCAAAATCTACTGAGAGATACGTATAAAACAACAGTTTTTTGTAAAGAAAGATGAAAAGGAATCAAGAGTCGCGCTTGTAGTGTCTCCATGAGATTGGTGAGCATCAATTCTGAACTACCCATCGTTCAGCTGGTTAAAGAAAAGGTGAGGGAGACAAGTCTAAGCAGGCAACTGAAAGGGAAACAAAATAAGGTATAGTGCGAAGATAGGTTTAAATAATGAGATAATTGTCACACATCTCCCCGTGTCCAACCCCTATTTGATCGGATCATGCACCAGACGGCCTCAGAAATTAAAGCCAGACCACTTCCTGTATATGGCAACACAAACTCATCTCCAACTCTTCCTCCTGCACAGGTGTTGAGTGCCCTACTAAGAACAGGAAGCCTCACTTACAAAGAAATCATGGCGATAAAAGCAGAGAGAAGAATGTTATCCTTTTCCAGATTAGAATTGACTACAATGGCACCTGCAGCAGTCAGCAATCTGCATGGAACAAGTGGTTGGCCGAAAACACGGCACTTGGTGCTCTGAATTTGGCCTGAGGATTATAAGAACCCAAAGTCAATTCAGGAGTGTGCTTGAACAGCAAACTGTTATGCTGTTCCTTATGCCCCATGTGAGGCACGTCAGGAGCAAGTGTCCCGGCAAAAAAAAAAGAGAGGAGCAAGTAAGGGCATATTTGATGAGTACTAGTTGAAAGCTACATTTCATCACACCAGCGCACCAAATCAGAGTCGTCACTCACTTTGTCCAATATTCCTTTTTATTTCTTCAGATAAGAGTCCGAGAAATCTTTCCTTAGCACAAGTTCTTGGAAAAGTGAAAGACAAGAAATGGAAATCAGCACTTGTGCTTGTAGTGTTTTACTGAGATTGGTAAGCACCAAATGCTGAACCTGTGATCATCCATCCAGTTAGGGGGAGGGAGACAAGTGCAGGATGCCCGATTTGATTCCATAAAAACCATGAGAATAACCGCATCAGAGACTAGTCCGAGCTCTGCAGCACCAGAAGAAACAACTAAGGAAGCATCCTTTCCGGTCTCAGCTGAGACACTCTTTTCCACATTATTCGTGCATATTGTGGCAAAGGTTTTTAGTCTTTCTTTAGCTTTTCCGTGCCGACAAGTTAGGAAATTTGCTTGGTTGGTTCCAATATCCTGTATGTGCTCTGAAATGCTGTGTATGCTTCGTCGCTGTCGATAATGGTAACCAGCAAGCAGTTGTACATAGACGCGTAGAATTATGCTCTGCAGGGAACAGAGTCGCGTTCCCAAGTTGGTGAAGGAGCTGAGCTTATTCTAAACATATCCTGTTTTTCTTTTTTCATTTTCGTGTTGTGCATGCATGTACTTTTTAGTAGCTTTGGGCAGGAGTTGAAGCTGTAAACAAATGACAAATGAGATGAGAACTGTACAAGAACAATCAGCGAGCTACCATCCGTTAATCAGGAGTTGAACCTTGAACGTAAATGTTTAGTGCCAAATGTTCGAAAAACCATCTGTTTACGTTTCAATCCTAAGAAGCCACCACCTCAATACTGAGAGTTTGCAATTCGTACAAATCCAGAATTGATCGTGAATTGATGCGGTTTCTGACATGTGGGGCCCACCTGTCAGGACTGATGTGGACTTTTAGCCCAATAAAAAAACACTTGGTCTCCCAAGCAGGATGACGTGGCACCTAGGGCCCGCATATCATCACCTTGACCAAGATTATCTCTCCTAAGCATTTTGTCAAGCACCCGGTGTGCATGTGTGCTTAGTAAGCTTCGGCGTTTCTTCAGCCGCCGTGTTTGCATCCAAAATGTGCACACCGACCTCATCTGTCGCGTACCGCAGTTGCTACCGTCGCCTGCACCGCCTCCTCCTCTTCCTCCCCTTCCAATCTTCCCTTGCGCTTCTTCTCCTTCTTGGCCCGCCTCACGATCGCGCACAATGCCTCATTGTTTTCCACCCCGGTTTGCTCGCTCTCATCGGAAGGAGGCATAGGAGGCGCTGCGGCTAAGAGGTCAGAGATGGACCACTTCTTTTTCGGCGGCTTGACCTTCCGAGACGACCTCCTCGGGGACGGGGCCGCAACAGCAGCAGCCCCTGCGGAGGCGAGCTCGTCCGCCCACCATCGGAACCTCGGTGTCGGCGTCGCGGTAGGAGGGAGATCCTTGATGCCTAAGGGACGCCTCCCCTCCGCCGCCTGCCCATCCCTCATGCTCATGCTCAATGTGAACCCTCTACGGACCGATCACAATGGGAGATCAGAAAAAAGAAGAAGATAAATGTGGCCCCACATGTCACAAATCGGGTCAATTCGCGATCAATACTAAATTTGTGTGAATTCCAAATTGTTAGTACTGAGGTGGTGATTTTTTGCGATTGAAAGGTAAAGTGGTATTTTTTTAATATTTCACATAAAAAGTAGTGATTTTATGCTAAATACTCTGTGTATACGTGTTGCCCCGTCATGAAGCTGACAGAAGTGTAATGAGTATGTTTAACAACCTAATTAGCCAACTTTTCGACGAAAATGAGGGTAAGCTATATATTTGGGTTGTCGTAGGTTAGCCTTTTAGGTTTCTAAAAGCCGCTTCTGGTGGCCATGCAGTGCTTGCCTTTTTACTGCAACGAAACGGCGCCACAAAACCAAACAAGAATTTTGTTTTTGTACTTTTGCGAACAAGAGTTGCGCGTAACAGCTGTGCACTCTCACGACCTATAGAGAGTCCCCGGGGCCGGGTGTTGCCCCTTTTCGGAAAGATAATAATCAAGCTATCAAATCAAATTTGCAGCTGACATTTTGATTTGATTTTTTTTATCATACCAACGGAGGTCGTGCGAGCCATGTACGTACCTCGAAACACACGACCTAATAACAACAGGAGAGCTCGTATATGCAGGCAGTGACAGTTTAGAAATTCGGTATGGTTGCACAGTTTCAGTTTCCTACACTAAATTTCCATCTTTTAATCAAAAGCTTGCCCTTGGAGCCGGAGTGCTGTTATTATCAGGCTAGGCGCAACAATAATCGCAATAATTCCTGAATATATTTCAAAGGCCTACTCATATGCATGGCAAGTCACTATGTTACATTTAATTTTTAGAGGCACTTAAAAGTGTTTAGAAAAATTATTCTTAGAGGCATTTTCTGAATAACGCCCGGAAAAAACATGATTTTTAGGGGCATTTTTTAGTAGTGCCTCTGTAAATCCGATTTTTAAAGGCATAATTTCATAAGTGCCTGCAAATATTCGATTTTTAGTGGCACTATTAAAAAGTGCTTGCAAACACGTGTCTATTTTAGGGAAACCACCTATTCATATTAAGCTAACCGCCCGAGTCATCTTATCAAACCCCCCGCCGTTATCGTGGCCCATCCGCTTCCGCCGCTATCACCGCCACCACTTTGCCCCATCTCCCGCCCCTGCTCCCGTCGTATCCCGCCTCGTCTTTGCAGGATCCAGCGGGGGCATCGCCGTCGCTGTTGCCCTCCCACGCGCCAGCGAGGGGAGGCTCCTCTTCTCTCAGACCAAATCGTGGTAACTCCTTTGCTCCCGTACCAAATTGAGGGAAAGACAAAGCAGAGCTCGTCCCCATGGGCCTCCTCCTCCTCCTTTCGCAGCATGGTCGTCTCCACCGTCCTCTTCGTGGCGCAACGCCCAGAGGTGTGGCTTGTCTCTATCAAGTGTTCACAGGTCATTGGTGGTGCAAGGATGCGCCCAACGGAGGAGAAGAAGGTGTTGACAAGTGGTGTTTAGTCGTTGTGCCTAGGATGCGTCCTCGAGCTCGACCTCTCCTGTTCATGACCCACAAGTGTAAGAAATCTATCGTAGTCCTTTCGACGAGTAAGAGTCTCAAACCCAATAAGGAGAAGAAGGTGTTGACAAGTGGTGTTTAGCAAGGTTTCACTGAAAATACTATGAGACTGATTTTTATGGGTTTTTGTAGTAACAAGTAAATAAAAGCAATCAAGAACAGTTGCAGTAAGTGGTCCAATTCTTTTTAGCATAAAGTACAAAACGGTTGTGTTACTTATGTTGATTAAAACGTTCCTGAGGACACATGAGAATTTCGTCAAGTTACTTTCATCACATACCATTGATTGACATTCATTATTTTAATAAGTGTTGTGTTGATGAACCTATGCTAGTGCACCATCCTTACTTGAAAAAAAAATGCGCACTTGTGTTTAAACCTCTTGCAAGCATCCGCAATTATAAGAAAATAATTAAGATACAGTCTAACTAGAGCCTTAAACTCCAAGGTCCTACGCTCCCTTGTGCAATAGCTTGTGGATTGGGGTTCTGCTTTCTGTCACTACAACAAGCTTACCATAAGCAAACTGAATACACAATGCATTCTCCTAGGCCCATAAAGGTGAATTACCATGTAGTATATGTTCACATGATACCATCAAAATAATAACACCACAACTTAAATATCAAACCACTGAATATTACTCAATATAATATGACTACTAGTAACAAAAATTCTCCCATGGTATCAAGACCTAAACGAACTACTCACAAGACATCATATGGATCATGATCAGAGGTGATTTATGAATGAATAACAATCTAGTCATAACAAGAATTCACCGATAAAACTCAATATCATAAACCACAACAGGCTAATCAACATTGGGAGAGAGATCTCAATGAATAGAACAAGTTAAAACCCTAGATGTTACAACGGTGTGAGATGAGATGATGGTGATGATTGTGCTGGTGGTGGAGATGATGTTGATGATGATGCTCGACATGATGACGACGGTGACGATCGCCCCCAGGAGGGTATTTCCCGATAGATTTATGCCTACCGAAGAGTCTTTTTGTCTCCGTTTCATTCCCCCACCCCTAAAATGGCGGCGGAAAAATAATTTAAAGTGCCCCGCAACGTTTTTAGGTCAAAGGGTAAAATTACGCCAAATGGAAGCCAGGGGGAGGGTCCACGCCTATTGGCCGCCCCCTCTGCATGCTGGTCCCCTCCAGAAGATTTTTCTGGCTACCCGTCTTATTTCCTTAAAAAACGCCTTTTGATTTTTTTCCGTAATTTGTGGGACTCCAGAAGCGTGACAATTTGACGCGCGCTTTTTCCCGCTGATTTTTGACTCTTATCAATAATTCCCAAAAACTGCAAAACATGCAAAATAACATTAGTAATGCACTCTAATATGTAATATACCGATGAATCAGAATAAATTATGATATAAACTAGTGATGCAAAATGGACGTAGCAGCTCCCCCAAACTTAGACTCCGCTTGTCTCCAAGTGAAACTGAGCCCGGTAAACATGACCACAGGTTTACGGAGTGAAGTGTTGATAATAAAGAATACAAACATGAAGCGTAAGTATTTACTCACTAAACACGAGTGCATTCTAAACAACAACCTTTTCGCACAGAAATTCTCGAGAACAAGTGATGAATCAATAACATTTTAAGGTATAACAAAAGTAAAAGCTTATTGAGTAGTGGCAAACTATGTTCTTGGTCAAAGAACAATTAACTTGTCAATTTTGAATTTCCAGAAGAATCTATATAAGAGCTATTCATTTAGCAAACCACATACTTTAACTACAAAATAATCTTTACATGAATTTGGAAATCTCAAAGTTATATTCTCATAATAAAAGTGCTAGTACCATCACAAAGGAAGAAGATTGTTTAGCACAACTTAACTTTCAACTTTTTTACCTCAAGAGTAATGTCAACCGCGATAAAACATGATCAAACATATTGCTGAAATATAAATGATTGTATCTAAAATGACACTATAGGTTTTCCTGTGGAGAATAAGATAATTAGGTGAACTGACTCAACATAAAATTAAGAGGATAGGCTCTTCGTAGAGGGAAGCAGGGATTATCATGCACTAGGTGAATAATTTTGAGAAGTGTATGTTCCGTTAACGACTGGCGGCAAGTACTAATCATCTTCCATGCTAAACTTTAGTTTTTGGTCCTTTGAGAGCAGTTTTTTATTCTTATTCTTATTGACACTCCTCCCTACCTTTTTCTTACATAAACCATGGCTAACCAAATTCACGGGTGCCAGCCAGCTATCATCAATCCATGGAGGAGTGTATTTATTTAATAATTCATTCTTATTCATTAGTACGGACTTGAGGTCCTGTTTGCCAGCTCTCTTGCAAACTTAAATGAGCAAGAAGTCCTTAATAAACGTCTTATAGAAACCTGTCAGACCCCGGACCCAGAGATATACATACTGTTATGTGCTCCTAGCCATGGACTCACAAGGGCTTCAGGGTTACCAGCCCCGGCCGCAACAAACAACGACAGGCAGACCGGATTCATCGGCACGTAGTCCGGATCCCCGGTCTACTACTCCTTGTATTCATGCTAGTCATAACCAAATATGCATACCCAAGCGTCCACGAGTCGGATGAAACTGAAGGAACGGGACCAAAGTTATACAGAGTTGCTATGTGTCCAGAAAGTGCAACAACAATCGAGGGTTACTGGGGTTACCTCGCCCCAGGCCGATCACATCGACAGGCGGGCTCGGACATGGATCATCGGCTCCACAACCCCTCGACTGCGACAACTATGCAGGCATAGCCAAAACTGTATAACAATGAGCTCGAAACCAACAACCGATCAAAGCAGTACTCTAAACATGAAGCTTTATTAAACAGGTGTTACTAGAGTATAGCTTTACAAACAGAGGTCACATGACCCAACATTACATCAGACAACGGAAGGCAAGTTATGTTGCTAATCAACAAGAACCAAAAAGGCCTAAGAGGCCGCAACATAAGGCGACGTCCCAGCCCATAGATTCCAGGCTGCTACCTGGGAACCCCGAACTACTCGTCGATGTCCACGTCGAAACACCACCGAACTGAGGAACTCCACCTGAACCAAGTTGAAGGAAACATGAGTACGGGAGGTACTCAACAAGACTTAGTTAACCTATTATATATCTGCTTCTTTTAGAAAGAGTTATGAAGGTTGTTTTGCGTAAAGCCATCTTTATTTTCCAAGTTGAGGGAGGAATAGCACGTCTCATGGAGTATTTTGAAAACAGATGAGAAAGCTATTCAACTACTGAAATCATCATCTTTTTCATCCACCAACATCATTTCAGCACCTCGTGCTTCAAAGATCACCACCTCAAGTTGTTCCGGTAACTCATGCTACAAGGTAACCCCTCTCGGCATCTCCGAGGAGGCATCCTTCATTCGTTATCAGCAAGTTTTAATCATTCCGTTTAAGTTGTCTATGATCACAGAATCCGTCACCAAGTCGTCCTTAACCGCGGACACGGCTTTTCGAAAAGATTTAACCCTGCAGGGGTGTACAACTTTAACCACACGTACCAACCAACTCTTAATGCCACTAGATTAGCACTATTCCGGGAAGTGCCGGCAGATGGAGGTTGACCACGACCTTTCCCTTACTTCGCCTATTCCATGAGTCGCTCCGAGTAGAGATGGACCGCCAATAGGGAGTGGCCATCTCCTGCCGGGTCTCTATCGTTGTGCGCAATGCTCGACGGTTACCTACCTGCAGAGCGCCGATACGTCGCCACGTCCTAGTTTTGAAAATGTTTTGATATCCCCGCAAATCCAAATGGAAAGCCCGAACTAGGCAACTCATGGAACAAACTAGGCAAGTTGAGACCGAGGGGAATCCAATCCCTCGTGTGGATGCACGCTCAGTCTTGGCTCGAAGACGAGAACTCGCTCCTAGGGGCATGAACGAGACAACCACCACAGACCCTCTGTGGTCTCGTCATCCACACCTTTAAATCATGTTAAACAAACATCTCTTTAACTTACCACTACTTCCTGCCATACTAGATTATTTCGTAACTCTGATTCATCAACCGGATGGAGCAGAGATAACAGGCATGTATAACTAAGCATGGCATATTTGAGGCTCTGGCGATACACACAAACAAATCCTATGTCTGCTAGGAGCATTGAATCATGATATCTGGGTTATGCAAATAAATAGGATAACTCTATCTATTGACTCAAGATACATTGGAATCGAATGCATTTGTACGAGAATGAAAAGTCTTTCGAAATCATATATGGGCAGATAAGAGGTTATGCTTGCCTTGCTTCAAGAAAACCAGAGAAAGTCTTCAGGAATAAGTGCTTGACTTGTCGGTTAGGATCAAGTATTCGCCATTGGGGTTGCTGGCCTTCACTTCGGAGTCGCGTTCTACCGAGGGGGAACAACACCGAAAAGAAGAACATCAATCAAACATGGCATCGATGCAATGCGCAATATGTATGCATGAACATTTGAATGCATTAAAGAGAAGCCCTAAACATGCTTGTTGGGTTGCTAGGTTTCGCATGTCAGTTATGCATTTTTATTGAACTTAGCCCGAAATAGACCCCGGAGGGCAATTCGGGTGGTTATGAAGGTGAGTACCATTTTAGTTGCTCAAATGGGTTTGAAAACATCATAAACAGGTTGCATCTGTCATTTTGAGCATTTTGGTATATAACTTTTAATTTTCTAATTTTATTGAATAAAAACTTATTTTTCTATTTTTAAAATGATTAAAGAACATTAAATAATGGTCCAAAATCAACTTTATCAAACATGGGTGAAAGTGACATATTTGGATAGAGTTTATTTTTCTGAACAATTCTATACCTTAATTATATTTTTCTGATTCATAAAACATTATTTATTGATTTTACAATCAGTAAACATTTTCTGTAATTTAAACAATTTCTAGAAATAAAAAAACAGGGTATATGACGTCGGGCTGACGTCATTGTGACATCATCAAACCCAACTCCTCTCTTCCGACAAGCAATCGCTCGATCGAGCGTGCAAATCGCGAATTAACCCCACTAGGGAGGATGAGGAGGCCACAGCGAACGAGGAGTTGCTGGTGGAAGACCAAATGGTCGCCGGACTTGGCCGGCGGCGACCATACCGCGTCGGCGAAAGACGGACGACGGCGGCAAGGAGTTACAGAGAGGGAGAGGACGATTGGAGGATACCGGGAGGTGCAGGAGCTCAACGTGGAGACGATGGGGGTATCGGGGAAGCTTGAGGAGGTCGGAGTTGACGACGACGAGCTCGGGAAGCCGGCGGCCGGACCGGAAGAAGGAGGCCCGATTCCGGCGACAGGGCCACTCCCGTCAAGCGTGGCTTTTCCAGGAGGCGTAGGAGGCCACGGCGGATCTTGTAGAAGCCTCATCTCGGCGGCAGGGGGCGTGTACCGGCGGCGGTGTCGAATCTCCGGCGAGCTATGGTTTCCGGTTAGGGTTCCGCCTTGGGAGAGCCATAGAGAGAGAGAGGAGGGTTCGAGGGGGGGGGGTTTGGGGAAGGAGGCTTCGATCTAAACGTCTCCTGGGCGTTATCCCAGCGAGGGAAAGGAGCAGGAGGTGGCAATCCACCTCGCCGCCCTCGGGATCGTTCTGGCGGGAGCTTGAAGGAAGAGAAAAGAAAACGAATTTATGGATAACCCCTGGAGATTCTAGGAATTACCAGGAGGTCCTTCTGGGCTGAAAAACAGACAGAAAACATTGTTTTGAGGGCCGTTTTGTAAAAAGAAAATTTGGCAGAAATGTTTTTTGGAAACCTTGTCAAATTTCCAAACTCACCATGTCTTTGCTTTCTAATTTTGAAATTCTTTTGAAAAAAAAATTTGGGTGACCACTTTAAGTGGTTTTTGGTCAAATCATTTTGTTATTCGAATGCAAAATTTTAACCCATGTTTTCATGCATGTATGAGATGCCAACAACACACCACCACCCTATTGTAGCAAAACAGGGATGTTACAAATCTACCCCCCTTACAAGGATCTCGTCCCGAGATTCCCGAAGGAGAAAGAAGAAGGAACACCGGTTTTGAACGATCTTCTTGAACCTTACAGTTCTTTTCTCGAAGAGGTTGATCCGTAGCATCGTGAAGTATTGAACGGATACACCTTAGGTAAGAGGGAAACTCTTAGGAAATGATCTTCATGAAGATCGAGTATCCAATGGGTAACTCATGACAGGATGTTCATAAAGAACTTTTGAGTTAACACACATGAAACATATCAAGGTAACGGAGGAAATAGGAGAAGTTTCCAAGTTTGTGGACGATGGTTCTTGAAAGGATTTAGAATATGAGCTTTGCACAAGACTTTAAATCCTTTTGGAAAAGTAAGGCTGGACAACTTGTGACATCGAGGTTTATTCAAACAGAATACCAAGATGGAGAGGATGGTCTTGGATACCACGACGTAATATCCGTAGACGAGGGAAACCACGAGAAAACACTGTGATCGCGCGTCAGAGAAAATTTGATTCAAGATCATATTCACTCTTCGGAGTGGACACAGAAGAGAAAGGAACTTTCATTCCATCAAATTTGTGTAGAACTTTGTCAAAGATCGGAATGTTACTTCACGACAGGATATGAGTAACCAAAAGATGTTGGAACACCATAATTGGGGAGGAATTCTTGGTCACACCATAAGGTTGATTAACCAACGAGGATTGAAACACCAGAAGGAATAGGGAATCTCTTTCCTATTGTGGATTTGACGTAGCAATACGTTTACCACATAGTTAGGATCCCATGGCTGAAGTGACTGGCAAATTCACACAATGTGTCAGATGAATAGAACTTCAAGTACAAACAACTTGAGAAAGAGAACTAATCAATGGTGGTTACAAAACACCACAAGACGTTCCTATGAGGAACTTGTTTCCACTAGAACAAACATTTTGGAGGTTCAGCAGAGAGATATTGGAAAGATCAACTTCCAAGTTATCCTGGATGTTATAGATACCGATAGCGGGCTCATGACAAGCCTTCTATAGGTAATCAAGTGAATGTAGAACTCCGGTTTGGGAGATCGGGGTGGGAAAACTGGTCAGGATTAACCACACAAGAATTGTCACGGAGGGTGGTTGTACTTACGGATTCAAAGAGATATGGAATTAGGCCTTACGGCTAATGGTGTCAACCAAGCATCAACCATGCCGTATTTTCAAAAGAACCTAATTCCATACTCTTGAGGAAACACCAACCATCGTTGCTGCTTGAGATTCAGCTCTGGTTAGCGGATTGATAACTCAGACTCGGTATGTTTAAGCGAAGAGATTGCACCGGTTACCAACGAGATACATATGCTGAATTCTCAAGATATGGACTATGATGTCAAGCTCAAGAAGATGAGTAAGATTATGGAACTCATGTATTAGCAACTTGTGAAAGACGGTTGCACCTACATGACGTACTTGCAAAAGAACACATCGGAGTCCTTGTTGGGAAGATGATTACAGAGGTAACGAAGTTCCTAAACTTTTTCCCTTTCGCGAACGATCAGTCAGTGGTTGGGTGTGGATACAAAACTGGTTAAAAAATGGAGGTAACAACCCACCATCTCAAGAATACTCCACATGTACATGACCGACCAGGGATTGTTCCCAAAGGAAACCAGGAAACTCTACTCGGATCCATGGCGACAACTTTCACCATAAACACATGAACCAGAGTAGGTTACTTCGAACATCTAGAACCCAACTTCATGAGGACACAAAGATGGTTCTCGAGAGTTTCCAACATTAGTGCCAGGTGTTCAACATGAACCTCTTGTAACTTGGAGATATAAGAATGTCATTGATGGGCTCAACAACACACTTATCAAGACACTCCAGGAGGAGGGACTCATATGATACATGAACGTGGCAAAATGTCGGTTAGGCTAAAGGACATGAAGGTGTACCTAGGAAAAACACCATGAGTGAAAACACCATCAAGATAGCCCTTGGAGCTGGACTTGATCTGACGATAGCCCAATTCAAACCAAGGTGGAAATTATAGCATGTCCATTAAGGAGATACTATCTTGCTTCAACGCAAAAGAACTAGACATCCCTTAACGGAGGATCAAGTTAGGCGGAGCTTTTGCCTTTCAACTCTCCAAGTTGTTGTTTAATCTCAACCACTAGTCCAAGGTGTCTAGCGTAGTTTCTTGGAGAGAAGAGTAGTTCAAACCACCCTTCGTTTAGACATCACGGCCAGGTGACAACCTGGTCATACTTCTGGAAAGGCAACCAGAATATCACAACCCACCGGTATGTCTTGGAGTTCGAGAAGGAATCTTGCTTGTCAAAGCAACTGATATGGTCTTGAGAGCTTTGGTGTGAACCTGACTCTTTGACCAAGAATGTGAACCATAATGAACGGATTTGGTAACACGGTCCACTTCAAAAAGATGCTGGGTGACCAATAGTGCTGAAAAGGATACAGATGTTTCTTAGATTTTTCAAAGCAATAGGAATTGCTAGGAGTACCTGATACACACATCAATGCACACACACCAACCACTCTCAAGCGTTCAAGCTTGGAGGAAGGGGAGTGAAGACGTGTAGGAGCATCACTTCATCGATGAGGTCATGAAACTCAACACAACCTCTTGATATATAGGGGTGTGATACTCGAAGGTGGAACAGAACAGAAGCTAATGAAACTTCTTTAATCTGCGAATTACAAAACTTTGACCTGATCCTAGAGATGGACGAGGTGTTGGAGTTTGTTTCTCCTCATATTCCAAGGTGGAACGTTTTGACGGAAAACAAGAGCAAATGCATTGAATCAATCCAACACACATATGCAACTTGGTTTAAAAAAAACGGATGGAGATTTGAGAGCAACTTGAAGATAGGAAGATGCTCCGGAAAATCCAGAGGCCATGGGGAGTGCACAGGTGATATTTTTTGTAAAACCCATGCTAGAAGATCGGTATAGCTGAATTAAAAACGAAGATGTTGATTTCATGATGACCACTCTTGTTGTGATCCCTTCTTGATTACAAGGGAAAACCTACGGCTATTGGAGTTGAAACTACCTAGCCATCCTGAGGTAGAAGATATTCCTCATGATCCAAAGAAACAGAACTTGGGTTAAAGGTCAGCATCATGTACTGATAGCGTGAGCATCACATGGTTATGGAACCACATGGTTCAACCCACCACAATTCGGCACATTTCGGGACCTTCGGTTCAAGTCCAAGGGTGAGAAACCCAGAGGAAGGAGTAACTACTCTCTTAGTGTCTTAAAGGACACTATGAATAGCAATCACAAAGTATCTTTCAAAAGACAACGATAGCTCCGGAAGAACTTTGAGAAGAGGATAACGAATACATTCGAGATGGAAAGCAGATCTCGAGGTTCAGGATTTAGAACTTTGAAACATGTAGGAATGTGGAATCCGGACAACTCTGAGAGATTAGGATGGGAAGGAAATCTCCCAGTTTAAGAGATAACGGAACACGGAACACACACGACTCTAGAAACTCATAACTAGGTCAACTTGGGTAAAAGACGTCCTTGCCAGAGAAGGCACCTAGGTTTTGAATGACTAGAAGAGAAAGCAAAACCTTTTCAAATCAAAACTGGTAAGGTGACCCAGAGTTAGAGCGATACCAGATAAGGAGTAAAAAGAATCCTAAGAAGGTTTTCACAATCCATTTGAAGTTTCAAAATAGTTTTCACAAACACTAGACTCAACATCGACCAAGCAGTAAGGTTTTCCTACAGGCAGTCCTGCTCTGATACCAACTCTTGTCAGACCCCGGACCCAGAGATATACATACTGTTATGTGCTCCTAACCATGGACTCACAAGGGCTTCAGGGTTACCAGCCCTGGACGCAACAAACAACGGCAGGCAGACCGGATTCATCGGCACGTAGCCTGGATCCCCGGTCTACCACTCCTTGTATCCATGCTAGTCATAACCAAATATTTATACCCAAGCGTCCATGAGTCGGATGAAACTGAAGGAACGGGACCAAAGTTATACAGAGCTGCTATGTGTCCAGAAAGTGCAACAACAATCGAGGGTTACTGGGGTTACCTCGCCCCAGGCCGATCACATCGACAGGCGGGCTCGGACATGGATCATCGGCTCCACAACCCCTCGACTGCGACAACTATGCAGGCATAGCCAAAACTGTATAACAATGAGCTCGAAACCAACAACCGATCAAAGCAGTACTCTAAACATGAAGCTTTATTAAACACGTGTTACTAGAGTATAGCTTTACAAACAGAGGTCACATGACCCAACATTACATCAGACAACGGAAGGCAAGTTATGTTGCTAATCAACAAGAACCAAAAAGGCCTAAGAGGCCGCAACATAAGGCGACGTCCCAGCCCATAGATTCCAGGCTGCTACCTGGGAACCCCGAACTACTCGTCGATGTCCACGTCGAAACACCACCGAACTGAGGAACTCCACCTGAACCAAGTTGAAGCAAACATGAGTACAGGAGGTACTCAGCAAGACTTAGTTAACCTATTATATATCTGCTTCTTTTAGAAAGAGTTATGAAGGTTGTTTTGCGTAAAGCCATCTTTATTTTCCAAGTTGAGGGAGGAATAGCACGTCTCATGGAGTATTTTGAAAACAGATGAGAAAGCTATTCAACTACTGAAATCATCATCTTTTTCATCCACCAACATCATTTCAGCACCTCGTGCTTCAAAGATCACCACCTCAAGTTGTTCCGGTAACTCATGCTACAAGGTAACCCCTCTCGGCATCTCCGAGGAGGCATCCTTCATTCGTTATCAGCAAGTTTTAATCATTCCGTTTAAGTTGTATATGATCACAGAATCCGTCACCAAGTCGTCCTTCACCGCGGACACGGCTTTTCGAAAATATTTAACCCTGCAGGGGTGTACAACTTTAACCACACGTACCAACCAACTCTTAATGCCACTAGATTAGCACTATTCCGGGAAGTGCCGGCAGATGGAGGTTGACCACGACCTTTCCCTTACTTCGCCTATTCCATGAGTTGCTCCGAGTAGAGATGGACCACCAATAGGGAGTGGCCATCTCCTGCCGGGTCTCTATAGTTGTGCGCAATGCTCGACGGTTACCTACCCGCAGAGCGCCGATACATCGCCACGTCCTAGTTTTGAAAACGTTTTGATATCCCCGCAAATCCAAATGGAAAGCCCGAACTAGGGAACTCATGGAACAAACTAGGCAAGTTGAGACCGAGGGGAATCCAATCCCTCGTGTGGATGCACGCTCAGTCTTGGCTCGAAGACGAGAACTCGCTCCTAGGGGCATGAACGAGACAACCACCACAGACCCTCTGTGGTCTCGTCATCCACACCTTTAAATCATGTTAAACAAACATCTCTTTAACTTACCACTACTTCCTGCCATACTAGATTATTTCGTAACTCTGATTCATCAACCGGATGGAGCAGAGATAACATGCATGTATGACTAAGCATGGCATATTTGAGGCTCTGGCGATACACACAAACAAATCCTATGTCTGCTAGGAGCATTGAATCATGATATCTGGGTTATGCAAATAAATAGGATAACTCTATCTATTGACTCAAGATACATTGGAATCGAATGCATTTGTACGAGAATGAAAAGTCTTTCGAAATCATATATGGGCAGATAAGAGGTTATGCTTGCCTTGCTTCAAGAAAACCAGACAAAGTCTTCAGGAATAAGTGCTTGACTTGTCGGTTAGGATCAAGTATTCGCCATTGGGGTTGCTGGCCTTCACTTCGGAGTCGCGTTCTACCGAGGGGGAACAACACCGAAAAGAAGAACAGCAATCAAACATGGCATCGATGCAATGCGCAATATGTATGCATGAACATTTGAATGCATTAAAGAGAAGCCCTAAACATGCTTGTTGGGTTGCTAGGTTTCGCATGTCAGATATGCATTTTTATTGAACTTAGCCCGAAATAGACCCCGGAGGGCAATTCGGGTGGTTATGAAGGTGAGTACCATTTTAGTTGCATAAATGGGTTTGAAAACATCATAAACAGGTTGCATTTGTCATTTTGAGCATTTTGGTATATAACTTTTAATTTTCTAATTTTATTGAATAAAAACTTATTTTTCTATTTTTAAAATGATTAAACAACATTAAATAATGGTCCAAAATCAACTTTATCAAACATGGGTGAAAGTAACATAGTTGGATAGAGTTTATTTTTCTGAACAACTCTATACCTTAATTATATTTTTCTGATTCATAAAACATTATTTATTGATTTTACAATCAGTAAACATTTTCTGTAATTTAAACAATTTCTGGAAATAAAAAAACAGGGTATATGACGTCGGGCTGACGTCATTGTGACATCATCAAAGCCCAACTCCTCTCTGCCGACAAGCAATCGCTCGATCGAGCGTGCAAATCGCGAATTAACCCCACTAGGGAGGATGAGGAGGCCACGGCGAACGAGGAGGTGCTGGTGGAAGACCAAATGGTCGCCGGACTTGGCCGGCGGCGACCATACCGCGGCGGCGGAAGACGGACGACGGAGGCAAGGAGTTACAGAGAGGGAGATGACGATTGGAGGATACCGGGAGGTGCAGGAGCTCAACGTGGAGACGATGGGGGTATCGGGGAAGCTTGAGGAGGTCGGAGTTGACGACGACGAGCTCGGGAAGCCGGCGGCCGGACCGGAAGAAGGAGGCTCGATTCCGGTGACAGGGCCACTCCCGTCAAGCGTGGCTTTTCCAGGAGGCGTAGGAGGCCACGGCGGATCTTGTAGAAGCCTCATCTCGGCGGCAGGGGGCGTGTACCGGCGGCGGCGTCGAATCTCCGGCGAGCTATGGTTTCCGGTTAGGGTTCCGCCTTGAGGAGAGCCACAGAGAGAGAGAGGAGGGTTCGAGGGGGGGGGGGGGTTCGGGGAAGGAGGCTTCGATCTAAACGTCTCCTGGGCGTTATCCCAGCGAGGGAAAGGAGTAGGAGGTGGCAATCCACCTCGCCGCCCTCGGGATCCTTCTGGCGGGAGCTTGAAGGAAGAGAAAAGAAAACGAATTTGTGGATAACCCCCTGGAGATTCTAGGAATTACCAGGAGGTCCTTCTAGGCTGAAAAACAGACAGAAAACATTGTTTTGAGGGCCGTTTTGTAAAAAGAAAATTTGGCAGAAATGTTTTTTGGAAACCTTGTCAAATTTGCAAACTCACCATGTATTTGCTTTCCAATTTTGAAATTCTTTTGAAAACAAATTTTGGGTGACCACTTTAAGTGGTTTTTGGTCAAATCATTTTGTTATTCGAATGCAAAATTTTAACCCATGTTTTCATGCATGTATGAGATGCCAACAACACACCACCACCCTATTGTAGCAAAACAGGGATGTTACAAAACCGTCATGGCCAAGGAAACTGCGTATACCTTTAATATCCCTTGGATATGGAATTTTCTCAATAGCTTCAAATTTAGCTCTGTCAACTCCAGTACCTCTTTAGGAAATCTTATGCCCAAGAAAAATACTTTTATTAACCATAAAGTGGCACTTCTCCCAATTTAGAACAATATTAGTCTATTCACACCTTTGCAAAAATTTGTTAAGATTATGGAAACAATTTTCAAAAGAAGTTCAACACACCGAAAAACGTCCATTAATACTTACACAATTTCCTTGCAAAAACCATGAAAAAATAGCAGACATGCATCTATAAGAATAAGTCCTATAAGGACAAGTAAAAGGCCTTTTCTCTCGATCTTCATATTCAACAGTAATTTGAGAGAAACCAGAATAGCCATCAAGGAAACAAAAAATGTGTGTTCTTAGATAATCTTTCTAATATTTGATCAATAAACGGGAAAGGATAATGATCCTTATTAGTAGCTTTATTTAATTTTCTAAAGTCAATACCCATTCTATAACCAACAACAGTTCCTTGAGGAAAAAGTTCATTATTATCATTTGGAACAACAATCATACCTCCCTTTTATGAAGACAACGCATAGGACTAACCCATCTACTACCAGCAATAGGATAAATTATACCTTCTTCAAGAAGCTTAAGTATCTCATTTCTTACCACATCCTTCACTTTTTTGGTTTAATCGTCGTTGATGATGAACAAACAAATTTGCGTCGGGCTCGAAATTAATTGCATGTTGGTATATAGTAGGATAAATCCCTTTAAGATCATCCAGAGTATATCCAATAGCAGCTCGATGATTCCAAAGTACGTCCAATAATTGTTCCCCTTCATGCCCTGAAAGGTTAGAATTGATAATAACATGATATATTTTCCTTTCGTCTAAATAAGCATACCTAAGAGTGTCATGAAGAGTTTTAAGCTCAAACACAAGATCTCCCATAGGATACATGGGCATCCCCAACGTATCTACATGCAAATTATGCTTGAGAGTAGCTGGCTGTCTGAGGAAAATTTCCTCTAATTCATCTCTTTCCTGCATAAACATGTCATTCTCATGCTCCTCCATAAATTGCTGCAAAGGGATCATGATGAGGAAAAAAATAAAATCAATTATTTAAAAAACAAAATCCTCATTAGGCAATTCCTTATCATGACATTCTCTAGCAAACTTGGAAAAATTAAACTCATAAGGCTCATCATAAAATTTAACAGAAACCTTGTCCTTCTTAAAATCAATAACAACACTACAAGTATTCAAGAAATGTCTATCAAATATAATAGGACAAAATTCATCTTTAATTGAACCAAGTACTAAGAAATCAGTATGATACTTTGTTGGATGTATGCCCAAAAGGCAATAATATTTATACATCTTCTTTGCAATTATGATTCATATTACTATGCTATAACTGACGTGGCTCCTGAATATGAGATTCAAAGGAAAACACATGATCACGTGTAGTAACATGAACACAGTATCAAACCATAGTCTTTCCTTTTAGGACTAATTCACTTGATGCTTGATGACTATGTTTTCCTGGTCATGGACATTGTTTATGTCAGCATCAGTGAATTGCATATTGTTGGAAGAGAACAATATGGTTGGGTATTCCCTAAGTAGATTGATATGCTAAGAAATTCCATTAATACATCTTTGTCCTTAGTGTCATATCACATCACAGTTATATTACAATGTATCCTTTGACCATGACGTTATCTGAGTAATATATTCTGGAGGTTTTAGTTTGGTACTATCTAGAGTCACACCATAAAATGTGTGAATATAACGGTAGCCACTGGGTAATTCTAAAAGAGTATATTACCTCGATGTTCTGAGATGAGAATTATTCCTCCGCAAAAAGAGAGATACATGTCTGGGCCCACTCGGTATTCTTGATATCCATAAGTTCTCCAGATAATGCATGATGATGATACATCATGTGGGATATCATAATATAGTAACGATTATAAAGAAACTTACCGGTTAACGAGACAATAAAATGGTCTAGTAAACCATAGATTATTTCATGGCAATACCAGAATCCATAGTCTCGGGTAAGTTCGGTATCGTGAGTAATAGGAAAATTGTATAATGACCAACATGTTCAGCAGTTTATTCATAAGTATGTGGGAGTCAATATGGGCGTTCATGGCTCCGCTATTGATTATTGGAAAGGAAAGAGTTTCTAGTTTCATGTCCACACACTATCGAACCTGTAGGGGAAACACACTCAAGTTAGGGCTGATTTTTTCTGTATATCGGTAGGTCCGGATCAACTAGGAGTATCATCGTAATAGTGTTTCTGCATGATATATATATATATATATATATAGGAAAATTGTTCGGTACTCCTGGGTGTACGTACTCTCACGTCCAAATATACGACATAAATGAACCATTTATACCTCATTATTATTTTTAATATACTTCACTATTTAATACTAGATACCCCAAAATGAATTTTCTGAAAAAATTCAATAGATTCTACATATTTTATATTATGTGTTCATATATTGCTTTTATGTACGTACAAATGGTATTTTTCCATATAAATTGTATTGAAGTATCTTAGAATAATTAATGAGGTATATGAAAAATAAGAAAGAGGTATAATACCCTCGTATGTGTGGTATATTGAGTATGAGAGTATGTACACCCATGAGTATATAACAGGAGTCCTATATATATATATATATAGTCTATATATCATAGAGAATATATATTGATGGCATTGGATGTCCCAGAGTAATAGAATTTAGTCTGGAGTTGTTCTGAGAGGGAAATTGAGTTTGTACGCTTTACAGAGAAAGTGCAAGGGGGCATGAGATGTCCCGGGCTGTCCAAAATATTTTTTGACATCATTAGATAATATCGATGATTTTATCTAAAGGGTTCATAGGGTTCTGGAAGAGTTTTGGGAAAAAACCGAGAAGGGGGAAGTGCCGGAGGAGGGCAGGAATGCCCCTCATGGTTGCACCTATTTTTTAGGGGCTGCCGGGTGGGCCCCAGGTCGCCACACATTGGTACTTGACGTCTGATACGTCATAAGCGTATCCTTAATTTCCGATGTTCCATGTTGGTTTCATGCCATATGCTACATGTTTTCCTTACACTTTATGTCATTTTTATCGATTTCCCGGACTAACCTATTGACAAGATGCCACAGAGCGAGTTCCATGTTTTCTGCTGTTTTTAGTTTCAGAAAAGTTGTTCTGGAAATATTCTCGGGATTGGAAAATCAAAGCCCGGAAGTCTTAGAATTCCCGAAGGTTCCACAGAGTCCCGAAGAGGCCCAAAGGGGGGCCACACCATAGGTCAGTGCGACCCCCTGGTCACGCCTGGGGGTGGTTTGGGCCCCTCGGGCGTCCACCGCCATCGCCCTTTCGCCTATTTGTTCTCCTCGATACATCTACCCTAAAAAGATACCACTTCATCCGGAGAAACACCCGAGACCACCGTCATCGTCCACCCGAGATCGGGAGGGTTCTGGAGCTCTCCCCGGCACCCTGCCGAGAGGGAAATTCATCACCGGAGGGGTCTACACCACCATGCCCGCCTCCGGAGTGATGCGTGAGTAGTTCATCCTTGGACTACGGGTCCATAGAAGTATCTAGATGGTTGTACTCTCCACCTTATGCCTCATGTTTAGATCTCGTGAGCTGCCTCACATGATCGAGATCATCTATTTGTAATGCTACATGTTGTGTTTGCTGGGATCCGATGATTATTGAATGCTATGTCTGTTGATTATCAATCTACCATGTTATCTTCATGTGTATGCTATTTATGATATTGCATGCTCTGCGTTGTTAGTAGATGCTCTGGCCATGTAGATACTAGTGGGAGTATTTATGCTCGATAGTGGGTTCATGCCTCCTTTGCATCTGTGCTCGAGTGACAGAAACTTGACGGATGGAGGATGTGTTGTTGCCATTAGGGAGAAAACAACAATGTTTACTTAGTTTACATTGTTTACATTACACACCTTGCTTACTGTGATTATCCGTTGCTTGCAACTTAATACCCAACATTTGTTCGGATGATATTCGAAGGGTGGATTATTAGTCATAGATGCAGTTGGATGATGATCTATGTATTTTGTTGTAATACCCGCATGAATCTCATAGTAATCTTTATGTCATGCATGTTCTTTATCTATCAATTTCCCAGCTATAATTGGTTCACCACGCATGTTAGCTATCTTTTATGGAGAGACACCTCTAGTGAACTATGGACCCCGGTCTATTTTCTCATACTGATAATACAACCACTGCTTCCACACCGCTTCCACTGTTTTCAAACTGCTGCTACTGTTTTCCACACTATACATTTAACCTCTTTGTTATCAGCAAAACTGGTGAGATTGACAACCTCACTGCTTTTTTGGGGCAAAGTGAATTATTTGTGTTGCGTAGGTTCCATGTTGCTGCTGAACCGGTAGTGCGCCATGCCATCTTAGCTGCATCAACCTTGTGAAGTTACTCCTTCCTCCTACTGGTTGATTCAACCTTAGTTTCTTTCTGAGGGAAAACTTGCTTCTCTGCTTGATACGTCTCCAACGTATCTATAATTTCTGATGCTCCATGATCATATTATGCCAATTGCTACTTGTTTTCTCCCTTATTTATAGCATTTTTATCGATTTTCCGGACTAACCTATTGACAAGATGCCACAGAGCCAGTTCCCTGTTTTTAGTTTCAGAAAAGTTGTTCTGGAAATATTCTCGGAATTGGAAAGTTCGAATCCCGGAAATCCTATTTTCCCCGAAAGCATCCAGAAGACCGAAGGAGAGTCGAATACGGGCATCAGGGGGGCCACACCATAGAATGGCGCGGCCCCCTGGCAGCGCCAGCTATGGGTGTGGGGCCCCTGGAGCTCCACCGCCTTTGTCCTTTCGCCTATTTATTCCCCCCGGATGGAAAACCCTAAGCCCCTGATCAAAAATCCCCGAAAAGTTCCGCAGCCTGCCGGAGAGGAAATCCTAGATCAGGGGGGTTCTGAAGCTGTTTCCGGCACCCTACCGGAGAGGAAATCATCACCGGAGGCCTCTCCATAACCATGCATGCCTCCGGAGTTATGCATGAGTAGTTCATCCTTGGACTACGGGTTCGTAGATGTATCTAGATGGTTGTCTTATCCTCATATGCCTCCATGTTTAGATCTTGTGAGCTGCCTAACATGATCGAGATTGATCTTATGTAATTCTATATGCTGTGTTTGTTGGGATCTGATGAATATTGAACTTATGCCAAGTTGATTATAGTATTTATTGCATATGTTATTTGTGATCTTGCATGCTTTCCGTTGCTAGTGGTTGCTCTGGCCAAGTAGTTGCTAGTGACTCCAAGAGGGAGTATTTATGCTTGATAGTGGGTTCATGCCTCCTCATCGCCTTGCTCGAGTGACAGAAACGTGAAGGGGGAGGATGTGTTGTTGCCATTAGGGGGAAAACAGCGATGAGAGTGCCCGCGTGCATAATCATTGCTTACATTACACACATTGTTTAATGCAGTTATCTATTGCTTGCAACTTAATACCTAAGGGGGGTCGTATGATAACCTGAGGGTGGATTATTAGTCATAGATGCAGATGGATTTCGGTCTATGTATTTTGTTGTAATGCCCGCACTAAATATCATAGTAGTCATCATGTTATAATGTGCACTATGGTGCAACCTCTATTTGTCAATTGCCCAGCTGTAATCTGTTCACCCAGCATGTTATCTTTATGGAGAGACACCGCTAGTGAACCTATGAACCCCGGTCCATTTTCCACACTGTTAAACAAACCACAACATTTTCCTGCTTTCTTTACTTACTGCAAGCATACATTATTTTTCACACTATACGTCTAATCTTTGTTTTCAGCAAGACCGGTGAGATTGAAAACCTCACTGTACAGTTGGGACAATGTATTTTTGCTGTGTTGTGTGCAGGTTCCATGTTGTTGCTGACACCGGTGAGGCGCCATCACCACCGTCAGTGGCATCAACCTTCCGGCTTCCTCCTACTGGATTGATAACCTTGGTTCTTAACTGAGGGAAATTCTTGCCGCTTGCTCATCACACCCTCCTCTTGGGGTTTCCAACACACCATCAAAGCAGTCAAAGAATTTCTGGCGCCGTTGCCGGGGAGGAAGAAGTCTTCTGGCAAGGGGAGTCTCTCACTCTCAACCTCTTTATTTTGTTTATTGTCTTGTTTTTATTTTTGTCTTGTTTTTCTTTTCTATATTAAAAACACACAAAAATTAGTTTACCTAATAGCTGTTATTTATTTGCTTGCTATTATTCTGCTAGAATGAGTTCCTCTGAGAATACTAAGTTGTGTGATTTCACTAGCACAAACAACAATGATTTTATTTGCACACCTATTGCTCCACCTGCTCCTACTGATGCTTTCTATGAGATTAAACCTTCTTTATTAAATCTTGTGATGAGAGAGCAATTTTCTGGTATTAGTACTGATGATGCTGCTGCCCACCTTAATAATTTTGTTGAATTAGGTGAGATGCAAAATATAAAGATGTGGATGGAGATATTATTAAACTGAAATTATTTCCTTTCTCTTTGAGAGGAAGAGCTAAAGAGTGGTTGCTATCTTTGCCTAGAAATAGTATTGATTCATGGACTAAGTGTAAAGATGCTTTCATTGGAAAATATTATCCTCCTGCTAAGATTATATCCCTGAGAAGTGACATAATGAATTTTAAACAATTTGATAATGAACATGTGGCTAAAGCTTGGGAAAGAATGAAAACTATGATGAAGAATTGTCCCACTCATGGACTGACTACTTGGATGATTATACAAACTTTTTATGCAGGACTGAATTTCTCCTCAAGGAACCTATTGGATTCAGCTGCTGGAGGTACCTTTATGTCCATCACTTTGGGCAATGCAAAAAAGCTTTTTGATGATATGATGATAAATTATTCAGAGTGGCACACTGAGAGAGCTCCACAAGGTAAGAAGGTAAATTTTGTTGAGGAAACCTCCTCTTTGAGTGAAAGGCTTGATGCTATTATGTCTATGCTTGTTAATGGTAAAGCTCAAGTTGATCCAAATAATGTCCCTTTAGCCTCTTTGGTTGCTCAAGAAGAGCATGATGATGTGAGCTTTATTAGAAACAATAATAATTTTAACAACAATGCTTATAGAAATAATTTTGGTGGAAACAATTATAAGCCATATCCTCCTAATAGTAGTAGTGGTTATTCTTATGGTACATCTGGAATGCCTAGTGAGGAAAGGATTGAAGAAGTTGAAAAAGCAACTAAGAACTTTATGCAAATGCAATATGAAAAAAATAAGTTTACTAAAACTATGGAAGAGCAATCTGCTATGTTGAGAACTATTAGCCAACAAATTGGGAATTTAAATAGAGAAATATCTGGTTTGCAAGGTAAAATTTCAAGTGCCGAGGTCAACATCTCGGCCCTGTCAGAGGCACAATTTTCTCTGATCAATAAAATGGATGCTAAAACTGAAACCATTGAGGATAATCCTTTTGCTGCAACTAATTCCATGCAAGTTTGAATTGATGATAATGTTAGGTTGATGGGTGAATTACGTGCTAGGTGGGAAAGAGAAGATGAATTGGTTAGAAAGAATGATATTGCTAGAGTTTACACTATTACCATCACTAGTAAAACTGAAGCTCCAAGTTATAGTAAACCTCCTACTATCAATGGTAAAGTAGTTGGTGTTAATAAAGTCTGTACTCCTTCGGTGAAACATGCTAAATTGCCTCAAATTGCTGAAACTGCTTCTAATAAAAGTGCTGAAATTTTTAAAGATGTAGGAGATAATGGTCCCATTACTTTTGATGATAATAATATTGATTTTGATGATTGGAATATCTCTGAAGTTATTAAGTTGCTACAAAATCTTGCTAGAAGTCCCAATGCTAGTGCCATGAATACGGCCTTTACTAAACATATTACCAATGCTTTCATGAAAGTTAGGGAAGAAAAGTTGAAACTTGAAACATCTATCCCTAGGAAATTAGATGATGGTTGGGAGCCTATCATTAAGATAAGTAAATGATTTTTATTGCAATGCTTTGTGTGATCTTGGTGCTAGTATCTCTGTTATGCCTCAAAAGCTTTATGATATGCTTGATCTACCATCGTTGGAACACTGTTATTTGGATGTTCATCTTGCTGATAATGCTAAGAAGAAACCTCTTGGTAGAATTGACGATGTTCTTATTATGGTTAACAATAACCTTGCCCTTGTTGATTTTGTTGTTATGAACATTGAATGCAATGCTTCTTGTCCTATTGTTTTGGGAAGACCTTTTCTTAGAACTGTTGGTGCTATTATTGATATGAAAGAGGGGAGTATTAAATATCAATTCCCCCTCAAGAAAGGTATGGAACACTTTCCTAGAAATAGGATGAAGCTACCTTTTGACTCTATTATTAGAGAAAGTTATGATGTTGATGCTCCTTCACTTGAAAATACTTGAGTTGATTTTTATGCCTAGCTGAAAGGAGTTAAAGAAAAGCGCTACCGGGAGACAACCCGTTTTATTTACCTGTTTTCAATCAGTTTTCCTTTGTTTTCTTTTGTGTGCTTTGCACCTGGGTGTTGTCTATTTCCTTAGCAACCCCGCTGTATCTTTTCTTTTGTGTTTTTGTTGAGCCAAATAAAGCCTCTAGTGGAAAGTTTTGACTATATTTCGGATTTCTGCGCAGGAAACAGATTTCTACTGTCCACTATTAATTACGTATAAAATCACAGAAAATTCAAAATGGCCTGAGTTTTTTGTGCTTAATCCTGAGCTATATACGCAACTTTTATTAGTTGACCACTTTTTGATTTTAGCAACAAGAGATTTTCGAAAAAAATCGATCTTTACCTTTTGTTCTGTTTTGACAGATTTCTGCCATTTATTGCATTGGCATCTTAATCTCTTTCTTTTGGTGTTCTTTTAATAATTTTTTTAAAAGAAGCCGTGACAGTAGCTAATGTGTTTTTCAGTGCTAGTCTTGTGTTGAAACTGAACCATGTGAATTTATTATTTTGATTGCACTAACGTTGCTAATGAAGATTGTGAGAATTTTGGTGTGAAGGAAGTTTTCAAGGGTCAAGAGAAGAGGATGATATGATGTGATCAAGAAGAGTGAAAAGCCTAAGCTTGGGGATGCCCCGGTGGTACATCCCATAAAATTCCAAGAAGACTCAAGCGTCTAAGCTTGGGGATTCCCAAGGCATCCCCTTCTTGATCAACAAATTATCAGGTCACTTCTAGTGAAACTATATTTTTATTCGGTCACACCTTATGTGCTTTACTTGGAGCGTCTTTTATTTTTGCTTTCAGTTTGTTTTTACTTTTTCAATAATCTTGGTTGGACCCCAGAATTCTTTTATTGGAGTGTGACACGCTCCGCTTTTTCATGAGAATACTTTGTATTCTTAATCTCTGTCTGGCTGCTGCATTTATTTAGCTCATGTTTTGCACGCATCTCTTATCAGAGTTGTTAGTTTTAGTAGTGTTATATGAGTACTCTCATGTTTGCTTGATGTATCATAAAGAGATTTTTTGTTAAAACATATCTTGTATGGTGCTTGTTGGGAAAATAAAACTGTTGCTTGATGTAGAATTTATAACAGTACTAGTAGAAGCTTGTATAGACCGTGGCTAGAACTTTTTCGTGCCATGCTAAATGTTATTTTAGTTTTAAAGCCTTGTGGTTATTGAGTAGCATAAATAGCCTTAAATAGCTGAGAGCATTTAATATGTCTTGAAACATTCATGAGTTGTTCTTGTCATAGTAAAGCATCAATTTGTGGTATTTTCTTTTAAATGTTTTATTTGGTTGACTTGGCGCATGCTCAAACCATGTTTATAACTACAAACCAGTCACGAATAGCCTCCATGACCACTTAGTTTTTGAACTTGTGATACTGCTTATGCTTTAATTAATGATGCTTATGTCGCTATGCATGATTATGGATCTTATGCTCTCTTGATTTGTCGCTCCCAGTCTTTTGCTAGCCTCCACCTGTACTGAGTAAAAGCTCTACTCGTGCATCCAAAATCCTTAAAAAAAGTTTTTCCTATTGTGTCTACCATACCTACCTACATGTGGTATTTAACTGCCACTCCAAAGTAAATTTCTCATGTGTTACATTTAAAACCTTCAAAAATTATTCCTGTTTTGTGTTCTTATTTTTGCTCATGAGGACGTTAATAGAGAATCTTTATCTCACTTGTTGATTGGATTTCACACCCTGGAATAGTGGCTTCATCTGCTTATCCAAATGATAGAAGAGCTCGCAGCAGAGTGCCGAGCCCCAAATTAATACAAACAAATTCTCTTCACTATTTTTGCCCCCGATTTATCAGTCAAAGCATAATTGTGTAAACAAAAGAGAAAGAGGGATGACCTTCTACACCAGTTGCGTCCTTCACAATGGGAGCCGCTCATGTGAATCCAGTTGGCTTGTGACGTACTGTATTGTCTGTTTACCATTCATTGACATTAACATACACCTCTTCTAAAATATAGACACTTCTCCACGGTATGTGATTGTTGGCAGGCACCCGAGGATTCGATTAGCCATGGTTTTTGAAAGATGGACGGGAGGAGTGTCAAACTTTTAATACCTCTATTTAATAAAATAAAAAGATC
The DNA here is from genome assembly GCA_028641055.1 of Alopecurus myosuroides. Taxonomy (NCBI): domain Eukaryota; kingdom Viridiplantae; phylum Streptophyta; class Magnoliopsida; order Poales; family Poaceae; genus Alopecurus; species Alopecurus myosuroides. Next base: position 207,327,908 of record CM054063.1, on the reverse strand, counting down.
TAGCACATGAGTGATCCCTGCTTCCCTCCGCGAAGGGCCTTTCTTTTACTTTTATGTTGAGTCTCCATCTTCTAACTTTATGCACAGTTGAGAGAGCATTTTTTCCATTCTTAGTTCTATGTGCATTGTCCCATAAACATCAATAATTACTTCATGATGTGATATCATTTGTTCTTAAATTATTTGTTCTAGTCTTCCTCATGAACTTTGAAAGTGTCCTGGCATTTATGTTTTGTCCCACTCTTAAGGACTAGCGAAATACCGCTTTGCCATGCTTTCTCTATACCTGAACCAAACGTTTATCTTTATTTGCATTATTACCCATGATCCTTTATTTAAGATACTCTTCATGATGCAAAGTGATTGCTATGCTTTATTATTTAAGTTCTATTTATCATGTTTGTGTTTGAAGTTCTATGATCTCAGCATACATATGATTTTAAAATATAGTGATCAAATTTATGATAGTAGCATGTCACCTCAGAAATTATTGTTTTATCGTTTACCTACTCGAGGACGAGTAGGAACTAAGCTTGGGGATTCTTGATACGTCTCGAACATATCTATAATTCATGATGCTCCATGATCATATTATGCCAATTGCAACTTGTTTTCTCCCTTATTTATATCATTTTATCGATTTTTCGGACAAACCTATTGACAACATGCCACAGAGGCAGTTCCCTGTTTTCTGCTGTTTTTAGTTTCAGAAAAGTTGTTCTGGAAATATTCTCGGGATTGGAAAGTTCGAAGCCCGGAAGTCCTATTTTCCCCGGAAGCATCCAGAAGACCGAAGGAGAGCCGAAGACGGGCATGAGGGGGGCACACACCATAGGGTGGCGCGGCCCCCCTGGCCGCGCCAGCTATGGGTGTGGGGCCCTTGGAGCTCCACCGCCTTTGCCCTTTCGCCTATTTATTCCCCCGGATGGAAAAACCTAAGCACCTCATCAAAAATCCTCGAAAAGTTCCGCACCCGCCGTCACCGTCAACCCTAGACCAGGGGGGTTCTGAAGCTGTTTTCGGCACCCTGCCAGAGAGGAAATCATCACCGGAGGCCTCTCCATCACCATGCCTGCCTCCGGAGTGATGCGTGAGTAGTTCATCCTTGGACTACGGGTTCGTAGCTGTAGCTAGATGGTTGTCTTCTCCTCATATGCCTCCATGTTGAGATTTCGTGAGCTGGCTAACATGATCGAGATTGATCTTATGTAATTTTATATGTTGTATTTGCTGGGATCCGATGAATATTGAACTTATGCCAAGTTGATTATAGTCTTTATTGCATATGTTATTTGTGATCTTGCATGCTTTCCGTTGCTAGTGGTTGCTCTGGCCAAGTAGTTGCTAGTGACTCCAAGAGGGAGTATTTATTCTTGATAGTGGGTTCATGCCTCCTCATCGCCTTGCTCGAGTGACAGAAACATGAAGGGGGAGGATGTGATGTTGCCATTAGGGAGAAAACAGCGGTGAAAGTGCCCGCGTGCATAATCATTGCTTACATTACACACGTTGTTTAATGCAGTTATCTGTTGCTTGCAACTTAATACCTAAGGGGGGTCGTATGATAACCTCAGGGTGGATTATTAGTCATAGATGCAGATGGATTTCGGTCTATGTATTTTGTTGTAATGCCCGCAGTAAATATCATAGTAGTCATCATGTTATAATGTGCACTACGGTGCAACCTCGATTTTTTAGTTGCCCAGCTGTAATTTGTTCACCCAACATGTTTTCTTTATGGAGAGACACCACTACTGAACCTATGAATCCCGGTCCATTTTCCACACTGTTAAACAACCCACAACAATTTCCCGCTTTCTTTACTTACTGCAAGCATACATCATTTTCCACACTATACGTCTAATCTTTGTTTTCAGCAAGACCGGTGAGATTGACAACCTCACTGTACCGTTGGGACAAAGTATTTTGGATGTGTTGTGTGCAGGTTCCACGTTGTTGCTGACACCGGTGAGGCGCCATCACCACCGTCAGTGGAATCAACCTTTCCAAGATCCTCTTCCTCCTACTGGATTGATAACCTTGGTTCTTAACTGAGGGAAATTCTTGCCGCTTGCTTATCACACCCTCCTCTTGGGGTTTCCAACACACCATCAAAGTTGTCAGTGCTCATCAAACCTTCCTCTTGGGGTCTCCCAACGAGTGCAAGTCCTGCACCATCAACATCCAGGTATTTTTTTCCTGAATTTTATTGGAGAGAAAAAGGAGAAAAGAAAAAAAAGGAAAAAGGGAGGTAGACTTGGACTTCATATGGAGTCCAATCCGAGTTGTGCTAGGAGAGAGGGTGCGACTAGTCTGTCGACCTTTCCCAACAAGGACTTCTCCTCCCCCTTTGGTATGTCTCCCTCTCCTCCGACTATAAAGGACCCCTAAGGCTAGCGCCAAATCATAATTTTGTGAGCAAGTATCTCCTTCTCAAGTAGAATTAGAGGGTCTAATTAGACACCCTCTAATTGAATCAAAGTTTCTTCTAATTGGGTTTTTGATGTGTCCTCTCCCAATTAGATCTAGCTTATAATTACTCTCTCTCTCTCATGTGTTGAGAACTCACCTTCATATACACCTGTGGCATCTAGTCTTGGACGGTGAAGCGCTGCAAAATTAGCAATATCCTCATCCATAGGCTTGTGCGTGAGGATCTTCTACAAACTTCATGAACATCGCATCAACACCTCTTCCGCTTCTATGGTGTTTGGTACACGATCTCGAGAACTAGATCTTAGAATTATTATTCACTCGTATATTCATTGATAGATCTTGGCGGCTGGGTAGCATGCATGGAGAAAATTTTAAAGTACCATACACGCAACCCATTATACTTTACCTTACTACATAATACTTCAACATCTCTAATAATACCCACCGGAGAGATAGTTTCTGTATTAGCAGGTTGGATAACAACATCAATATCTTCGATCTCACAAGGTCCAGTCTCATTCATAACTTCTTGATAGAGTGAGAAAGGAATGGAACTTGAACTAGCGCCTATATCACAAAGTCCATAATAGAAATGATCACTTATCTTGACATAAACAATAGGAGTACCAACAATTCTAGCAGTCTTATTAGGTCTAACAATATTAGAAGGATCCTCACAAAAACATATACAACCTTCATCAACATTTTTAGTGAATAGATCCTTAACAAAAGATACTTTAAGATCAAATTTCATTTGTTCTTTGGGTTCTTTAGCTCCCCTTTCACTTTTATTAACTATACTAGCAACCATAGAATGTTCTTGATCTCTTATAGGAAATGGTAGTTTTTAAAGTAAACAACGGGTAAAACATGTTCAATAGTGTGGACTCTGACCTCTTTAATAGGAAAAGTGCTTCCTTTGAAAACATCTTTAAAAGGTTCATGATAATTGTCCCACTTTTATTTAGGGATATTAATATGAGAGGAAAAATATTTATACAAATCTATAACGATTTGGGAATTAAGTCCAAACTTAGCACTAAGCTCATTATAACTTTCAGCTTCAACTAAAGACTTAATGCAATCATACTCATAATTTATACCTGATTCTTTACCTTTGTCAATCTCCCAATCTTCAGTATTGTGTTGAATTATTTCAGTAACATCCCTTTATCATCAACCTTCTTACTTGTGAAAGACCACATAGAAGAAGTATCAATCATATCCTTGTCATGACGAGAAAGCATTGCATAAAAAATAATAACGATAATCTCCCTAGAAAGACCATGATTGGGGAAGTTAATCATTAATTATTTAAGTATCCCCCAATCTTGAGCAATTCTCTCTCCGTTACAAGGCCAAAAATATAGATATAGTTCCTATCTTGATGTATTTCATGAAGATGATAAAACTTAGAGTAAAAGAGAGACATAGGCCCTTCCAATTCAACAAGTGAGAATCATCCAATAGCCTATACCACTCCGATGCTTTGTCTTTAAGAGATAATGAAAATAAATTATTCATGATTACTTATGTTGAAATACCTGCAATCTTAAATAGCTCACATAATTTCTTTATATAAATCGAGCGATAACCATGATGGACAGCTCCATCTTCTGCATAGCGATTACTCATAACACGATCAACTACTCCCATAGATATTTTGAAAGGGATACCTTCAGTAGGTAGAGGACCCTTATCCACGATGGGAGTGGTGGAGGGTTCACTCTCAAACAACAAATTAAAAGGAACATGTTCCATACCAAAGTAAAGTAACAAAAAAAATCACTTGCAAGAAAAAAATTCCTTACTAATACTACTTACCAATAGCGCTACACTACCCAGTAACGATGCCAGAAAAGAGTCTTGATGACCCACAAGTGTCGGGAATCTATCTTAGCCCTTTAGATAAGTAAGAGTGATAAACCCAACAAGGAGCAGAAGGTGTTGACAAGTGGTGTTTAGCAAGGTTTCACTGAAAATACTACGAGACTGATTTTATGGGTTATTGTATTAACGAATAAATATAGAACACGTAAATAAAAACAAACAAGACTAGTTTCAGCAAGTGGCCCAATCCTTTTTTACCACAAAGGACAAGCCGATTGTGTTACTTATGATGATTAAAACATTCTTGAGGATACCCGGGAATTTCTTCAAGTTACTTTCATCCCATACCATTGATTAGCATTCATTGTTTTGATACGTGTTGTGTGAGTGAACATATGCTAGCATACCGTCCTTACTTGGACAAATTCATACTCGTGATTAAACCTCTTGCAAGCATTTACAACTACAAAAAGGTAATTAAGATAACCATAACCTTAAACTCCGGTATACTAGGCACCCTTGTGCAATAGCTTGCGATTTAAGGTTCATGTTTCTGTCACTTTGAGAACCCTACAATAAGAAAACTAAATACATAATGCATTCTCCTAGGCTCATAAAGGTGAAGTACCATGTAGTTGACGTTCACATGATACTATTAGAAGAATAGCACCACCAATTAAATATCAAACATTGAATATTACTCAACATAGTACGACTATTGGTAACAAGATTTCTCCCATGTATTCAAAAAATAAACGAAATACTCACATGACATCATATGGATCATGATCATAGGTGATTTATGAATGAATAAAAATCTGGTCATAACAAGAATTCACCAATAAAACTCAATACATCAACCACAACAGGGTAATCAACACAAGGAGAGTGATCCAAATGAAAAGCACAAGTTACCACCCTAGATCTTAAAGAGGAGTGAGATGCAATTATTGTGATGATGGTTCTGGTGGTGGATATGATGTTTATGATGATCCCGATGATGTCCGAACTGATGAGGATGATGACGTCGATGATTTCCACCTCGGGAAGAGAATTTTCCCGACAAATTTCTGCCTGTTGGAGAGCCTTCTTCTGTATGTATCATTTCCGCCACGAGACGCGGTGGAAACTAATCTGAAGTGCCCCCGACTTGTTTAGGGCAAAGGATGGATGTTCACCAAAGGGAAACAAGAGGGGGGGGCACCGCCGGGGCTGCAGGCGACCCCTGGGCACGCCCCCTGGTGGTTGACCCCTGTCGAGACATCGTAGTAGTTTTCATAGACTGGGGTGCCATGAGACTACGGTAGAGACGTGGGGTAACGGGATAGCGTAGTAATACAGAACACGGGATTTTACCCAGGTTCGGTACGTCGCGACAGTACGGCGTACCTACTCCTGCACTTCTCACTATGTGGGACTAAAGCCCGTATAATAAGGTTACAATGTAAGGGAATAGATCCAGCTACTCGTCGAGGATGAACTTCCCGGCGAGTTGCGTAAGTCTTGAGCTTGAACCTAGAACCTTGGAACTAAAGGAACTTATGAAATCTATCTCCCGTCCGGCTTTATATAATAGCCGGATTAGGGTTTACAGAACCAGAAACCTAGAAGACTACGTTTTACTTGTAACTTGGAAAGTAAGGAATCCGTCTTCTCCTCCAAGCCAGATCACGCGGGCCGTGATCCGGGTTCTTCTAGAATCCGGCTTCTGCGCGTCGGACTACTGGGCCGCCCAATGGACCTAAGCCCATTACCATGTAGGCCACCCTGGTAGTCCGGCTCTTTTGTCTACCATCTTCTATACCCCTATTCAGTATATATCCGACAGTAGCCCCCAGGAAGGATCAAAACTCTGAAACTCCGCCTTTCGTCAAATACATTTTGTCCGGGAAAACTTGATTCAGCAGTCTTGATTCTTTCTTCTTTCCTTTGAAGGAGATGGTAACATAAAACTCGGAACTATGAAAATCCGGCTTTTCTTCTCACGATCCTTCGCGGAAAAGGAACTCGTGACATCAGCGCCTCAATCACGCTGACGCAAGCGCCGCTTGGTTTCACACGGGAAACCCTGCAACGTATCTCTGACAGATTCTCACGAGAAACGAGGAGATAGCCATCATTCCTCTGTCGTTCCGTTTCCCGGATTTTCCGGCGAGCGACACGCGTCGAACATCCAACGGTCAAAAGAGCCGTTGGCGCGTATCTAGAGGTTTTCAGGCTATAAATAGCCGTCTTCGTCGTCATCGGAAATCTTTCCTCACTCCACACTGCCCACGCCATTGACGCAAACGCGAGCACGAGAGCAAGAACGAGACCTTGCCCCGACGAGCCCTTTGCACGCCGGAGCGCTCACTCGCCACCGAAAAAGATGGCCTCTCCGTCGTCCTCACCGGCTCGCGCCTCCATCGACGAGCTTTTGGGCGACCTAGATCCACAGCTGGGGTCGCCCAAGCATGCCGGCGGCGGGCCGGAAAAGACCACCGCATCCGCGGCGGGCGGAGGAAACGCTTCCGCCGCCGCGGACGTAGCGGGACCAAGCGCCACGACAACCCCGCCGTTCGCACCTGAAACGGCGGAGGAGAAAATTGAGCTCCTTGGCGAGAAACTTGCCGCCGCGAAGGACGCCGCCGCCGCCGCCGGAGTAGACGAGGAAGAGGAAACTGCAGGCAACTGGAGTGCCTGCAGTATTCCCCCGGCTCTCCTTCCCAACTTGGAGAAGGAGGGCTTAGTTCTAAAAAAGAAGTGGCGGCTCCCGGAAGAGGAGACTGAACCCATGCCACAAGAGGGCGAAAGGGTGCTTCTTACCTCCCACCTTCTACGAGGTATGGGGTTGCCACCCTCCTCTTTCTTCCTCCAGGTTCTGTCACACTACAGCATCCAACTTCATAACCTTCCTCCCAATTCTATTCTGTACATGGCCGGCTTCCAGGCCTTGTTCGAAGGTTACCTAGGAATAGAGCCTAGGTTAGATTTTTGGCTGTATTGCTTTGGGGTGAAGCGTAACTCTTCGGAGGGCGCACTCCCAAATTGCGGGACCATTTCCTTTACTCTTCGGAGATTCCGAGAGGATTGGTTCCCCAAAATCAAAACCTCAGAATCCGTCAAATTTTGGACGGGTTCTTTTTTCTATCATCCCGACGTGCCTTTTCCTAAAAAGGCCGTCGGGGTTCCACCTTTTGTGAACTCCGCCGCCGTTCCCCAGGATAACTGGGTAACAGAGGCCGTCCAAGTTCTGCCTCCAGATCTGCTAAGGATCAAGAGGCGCATCGCCAAGCTCACCTCCTCCAAACCTCCTTTGACCGGTATGGACACGGTCTTTTGCTGGCTGGATAGGCGGATTCAGCCCTTAGCAAATCACGGAGGCCGTCTCCTGTGTGAATACACGGGAGCCAAGGATCCAATGCGGACAACCGACAAGGATTGGCCCGCAAAGGAACTTAGGCGGCGCATCAATCAGTTGGTCGCATCACGCGACCAATACACGGAGAGTCGGCCAATGTACACGGCCGACAACCCAGCTCCTAAGGTAAATTTTCCGTCATTTGAGTATAATCTCACTTCCTGGATAATCTACCTTTTGACTCTGATTGGTTTTTCCGACAGCTTGTGGATCTTCCAGACTCGGAGTTAGCCTCCGAGGCCGAGCTGGATGCGCTGCGCTCCGCAGCTACGGGTGGGCGCAAACGCAAGAAGATAATTTCTTCGGATGAAATTATCGACCTTGACGGAATCCCCGTCGCCACTTCCAGGTTATTTTCTTCTGGGTTTTTTCTTTTATGGTATCTTTTTCATCCATCTTCGGTGTTTTAACCTTTTCCGGGTTTTTGGTTTTTAGCCTACCCCCCTCCAACTTGAAGCCGAGAAAGTTGAAGAAACTCAGAGCTTCTTCCAACCGAGGCGGCCAACCATATCCCGCCGTCGCCCCGGACACGCCGCAGACAATGGCGGAAGAGCCTACTGCAGCCACCACCACCAAGCCCCCAGAGCCCAGCCAGCCCGTTGTGTCCGAGTCGGACACGAGGGAAAGGGCGGCTCCAGAGGTGGGGAAATCTTCTCGGACCTTCGACGAGGAAATCCCCACCTTTGACAAGGATTTTAAGGCTATAAATGACGGCTTGGACGCAGCCGGAAATCACTTCGCGGAATATGCGAAAGAATTCCAAGAAAACTTAGCAGGTTTGCAGCGCATGAGCCAGGTATGTAACTCTAGCCCCCAAGCATTAAACAAAATGCGTGCTTTTTTGCTTTGATGTTTTTTGTTAACCATACTTTTCCTTGCTGTGTTTCAGCAAACCTCCGAGGCCATAAACCTGGAAGTTTTCAGGAAGCTCACCATCAAGAATAAAGAAGTTCGAAGTCTTCTTTCTATTCTTGAGGAGAAAGAGGCGGAGCTGGAATCATCTCAGCTCGCTTTGACAGAAACGAAAGGTAAGCTTTTTTCGTTTTGAAATTTCCGATTTAAGACTTTGTCTAAGTTTTTTCCCGAGGAAATTGATCAACTCGGATTTTCCCTTGCTTTTCAGCTGCCTTAGCTGAGGCTAAACAAGCAGCGGAAGATTCTGGCAACGCCGAAATTCTCCGCAATGAGAACATTGAGCTTCACAAGAATCTTGTGAAAGCTCAGCAAGACCTGGAAGCCAGCAACCTGGCTCTTGGAATGGCTAATTCCAAGGCTTCCGAACAGGCGGAGAAAGACAAATCCACCATTCAGGATTTGACTGAAGCTCTGAACCTTCGCCTGGAGGAAGTTTCCGAGATCGACAAGCTCATCGGTAAATTTCTTACCCTTTTCCTCATCTTTCCATGTTTTGCTTTCTCTGTTGGTCTGCTTAACCCTTTTGTATGTTTTATTGGATCAAACAGGAGACACCCCAGATGGCACTCGGGCTGCAGGCATCCGAGCTTTCGGGGAGACATGGAATTTGGTGAAGGCTGCTGCAACGCAGTTAGTAGGCAAGTTTCTTCCCGACAAATCTGGGGAATGCTCGCAGGTTGAAAAACTTCCGGGTATCATCATGGAGGTGGCGGAGTCCAAGGAGTCTATTCTCCGCTCCGCTGCACGGGGTGGTGCGCGCATGGCCTTAGGCCTTATGCGCATGCACTATCCTAGTGCCAAATCCTGGCGTGTGGCCACCGGTGTCCCTCAGGGATACACGGATGCGCAACGATCCACCATTTTTGGTGAAGTTAAGGGCCACGCCACCCAGATTGCCGCCATGGTAAATGTCGCCGTCAACTATCCAGAAGAGGAAGCTCCTCCAATCCCCGATGAAGAAAGCAGCGAGGAGGAGTCGGATTCTTGAAGGGTTACCTGGAACCTGGATAGAAAAATTAGACAATAGGAGCATTACTGTTCTTTCATTTGTAATCCAAAATGTAATGCTTCTTATGTATTAATGAAAATTCCGCCTTTTGCAGTTTAAACTATGAAATTACTTTGCAAGTTGTTTAGATCATTCCTTTATCTTCTAAGTTCTCTGGTGTATATGCTTTAACTGTCCTTAGTGTTTGAAATGGCTCAAATAGCATTATGAATCGTTATGCCGAGTAACTGGGGACGAACCAATCAGTTTTGAAACTCGGAAACATGAATCATGCTAAAGGCATTTTTACTAACTAGTTCCAGTAACCCAGCGTACACACAATCAGATAAGACTTAGAGAAACAAGGAAAGTTTTAAGTGAAACTTGGGCACGCAGGCAATTCAAGTTTCCTTTAGCCGTTAAAAGGCTGAAAAATCATTCAGTTATGTAACACCGAGTACGCAAGCACAATTCGGGTTAACGTTGAGAAATTTGTAAGATCATTGGGAAATAGATGAGGCGGAAACACTTTGCACTTATAAGAAATATGGATGACAGCATTCCGACAACTTTATTTCATGATCTCAAAAGATGTTTACATAGATTTGAACTAAGTACAGAAGGGGACATAACTTGCTAGACGTTCCCAGGCTTCCGCAATCCACTTGACCTTGTCGAACTTCTCCAGCAATTTGTGAAATGGTATGGTTTTAGCCCCCAGCCAACTAAGAAATCTTTTTATGGCTGTGGCGGAACCCGGCAATTCTGGGACATCTTTTTCACACGTAAGTTCTGAGATGTTCGAGATTGCCTTAATCTTTTCCGGGTTAACTTCTATTCCTCTGTGAGAAACGATGAAACCCAGAAGTTTTCCTGAGGGAACTCCGAATACGCACTTAGATGGATTCAACTTCATCTTGTAAGTGCGCAAGTTCTCGAAAGTTTCTCGCAAATCCTCAAGGAGTGTATCTTTTTCCTTGGTTACGACAGCAATATCGTCCACGTAAACATGGACGTTTCTGCCAATCTGACTATGCAAACAACGTTGCATGCAACGCTGGTAGGTTGCACCTGCGTTCTTCAGGCCAAAAGGCATGGTCATATAGTAATACGTCCCGTACGGGGTTATAAAAGAAGTCTTGATTTGATCTTCCTTTTTCATGCGTATTTGGTGGTACCCGGAGTATGCATCCAAAAAGCATAAAAGCTCGGAGCCTGCAGTGGCATCTATTATTTGGTCGATTCGCGGCAGCGCAAACCTATCTTTCGGACATAACTTGTTCAATCCTGTGTAATCTATACACATTCTGAGGGCAGTTGTGTCTTTCTTCGGTACTAATACCGGATTTGCGGACCAGTCAGTATGGATTACCTCCTTGATAAAATCCGCTGCTAAAAGCCGGATAATTTCCTTGCCAATAGCCTTCCGTCTTCTTCCGTCAAATCGACGGAGACCTTGTTTGACGGGTTTTGATCCGGGAATAACCTTGAGTTGGTGCTCAGCAAGTTCCCTGGGTACGCCTGGCATGTCAGCTGGACACCAGGCAAAAATATCCCAGTTCTCACGGAGGAACTTGATGAGCTCGCCTTCCTATTTGTCGGTCATCCCAGTCCCTACAACGACGAATTTTGTCGGATCTTTGGGATCTAGGATTACCTGTCTTGTATTCTCGGATGCCTTGAAGCTATCTGTTGGCTTCCGAGTTTCTTTTCCTGCCGGCATTTCTTTCGGCGATACCTCCTTGGCTAACTCCTTCAGTTCTTCCTGAGCTATAACTCTTTGAGCGCAAAGGGCGTTTTGCTTCTCCAACTCGTTTGCCGGCTTGAAATCACCGGCAATGGTGATTACTCCTCCTTTGGGTCCTGGCATCTTCAGCTTGTTGTAGATATAGCAAGATCTTGCCATAAACTTGGCGAAAGCCGGACGCCCGAGTATTGCGTGATACACGCTCTCGAACGGCACAACTTCGAAGGATACTTTTTCCTGCCGGAAGTGATCTTTATCTCCGAAGGTGACATCTAGGGAAATTTCTCCTAGGGATCGTGCTTGCCTGCCAGGAACAATGCCATGGAAGCGTATATTGCTGTAGTTAAGCTGGGACTCGGAGATCTTCAAGTGCTTCAGTGTATCCAGGTACATTATATTGATGCTGGATCCTCCGTCCATCAGCACTCTTCTTAACCTAGTGTTTTGAACAATAGGGCTTACAACAAGAGCTTGTGTGCCGGGTTCAGGGATATTTCCGGGATGATCTGACTGATCCCAGATTATCGGTGTGTTAGAGTACTTCAAGAATTTTGGGGTTGCAGGAACAACCGCGTTTATTTCTCGAAGTGTCCTTTTGGCCACCTTTGCTGACGGGGTTGCTAGGAAAGTTAACATTGCTTCTCCGTCAACTCTCGGAAATTTGGGTTCGCCTTTTCGCTGCTGTTCCTGGATTTTGTCATCAGTGTCCGATTCACTGTCTTCTTTTTCAGCTTCTGGCTTTTGTTTGGCAGGTTTCCTCTTGGAACCCTTCCCTTTATTTCCGGATCCTGCATTGCCTTTCATATGCTTGTTTAGCCGGCATTGCGCATTTGTATGGGTAGGTTTGCCAAACTGAGAGTGGTGGACGCAGGGTTCCGACTTAATTCTCTCCCATTCTTCAGGAGTGTAATTGATGGGATCCGGACTGCGGCCTTTCCACTTGTTCCCTTTTTCTCCTCCAACGGCTAAGTTAACCTCCTTGGGCTTTGTTGTTGACTCCGGAGTTCCTTTTTTATCAGAACGAGGTGTTTTCTTGGCCAGTATCAGTGACTCAATATTGCCTCCTCTTGCTCTAATATCATCTTCGGCTGCAGCATGCTCATTAGCGGTTGTAAGCATAGATCCGAGATCTTTGTGCTTTTTAGAACCAACCATGAACGGTACAAGTCCGGGTTTTAGGCCATTGACGAAAGCATGCATTGCTTGTACGTCAGTTACTCCAGAGCAACTATTCTTCATTGCAGTCCATCTGGAGATGAAATCCACGTATGGTTCGTCTTCAAATTGGGTGCAACGGTTCAGCTAGTTGATGCTATTTGGGCGTTTGTATGTTCCCCTAAAATGCTGGGTAAATACTCTCGCCATATCATCCCAACTGTCGACAGTTCTTGATGGTAAACCATTAATCCAATCTCTGGCTCCGTCTAGCAACATTAGGGGAAGAAACTTGACAGCTTCCAGGTCTGTCCCGTTGTTGATCTGGACGGCTGTGTAATAATCTGAAAGCCAGGTATCCGGGTTTGTACTGCCGGTATATTTTTGGTAGGTTGGACCAACTTTGGCGAAGCCAGAATGCAGGGTTATCCTTCGGATTTTGTCAGTAAAACACTTAGGACCAAAGTATAGATCATCCTTTTCTGCTCTATCAATATGTGCAGAATATCTCCCGGCTGAATGGACAGAAGGGGATCTGCTCCTTTCTTTTCCATTGTTACGCGGACGCGTTTTTCCGAGGTTATCTCTATCTCTTCCGTTGTCACGCCCTCTGGGATTAGGTGGAGTCCTGCTCCTGTACCTTTCCTTATCTTTAGGCCGTGTCCGAGATCTTTCACGTCTGTGAGGTGTATCGTATCTTCCAGCTTTTTCAGCTGGGTTTCTCGGAGGTGGCATTATTTTGCCGTCATTCCGGTGTTTGTCTTCCCGATCGTGTGGTTTATATCCATCTTTCGGGAGATGAGGTCCGGTTCTAGACGCTGCGTCCCGGTTGTTGGGGTTTTTCTTGTCTTTTCTCGGATCCTCTTTTTTATCCGAATCTCCGGGTTCTTCCGGTCCAGGTGCTCCAGCAGGGCAAGTAACAGTTTTGCAGAGGGCGGAATTATCATGCAGCTTCCCTGATCGCTCTTGTCCTCGCTGTTGCTGCTGTAATGCTTTTCCTAGGAAAGCATACACCCCTTGGAGTTTTTCCCCGTTGGAGTACAGATCATTGTTCAGGATGGCGAACGCTGCTTCCGCGTTTTCTGCTGCGGTTTTGTATATTGGCTCGCCCTTGGCATCTTTGCCGTTTAACTGCTTTTGCCAAGATGGGTTATAGAACCTTTCTTTCGGCGGCAGTTCTTCCGGTTTTGCAATTCCGGGTAACCTAGTAGGTTTTAAAGCAGATCTATGCTTTCTCTCGTACTCCTCTATTTCTTCCTTCATGATTTTGATGTCATTATGGGTTTGTTGGAGATGTTGCCGAGATCTAAGCAGATGTTGCTGTTGCCGTTGGAAAGCTTGTCTCCTGGCTTCCAGCATCTCAGGGGGTTCATTGGGTCCCACTGGAGTTTGTAATAGTTCTTGCTCTTCCAGTTCTGTCATTGGCGGAGCAGTGATTTCCTTAGATTTCTTTTCCGTAGGCTTTGTGCCACTAATATCTCCAACTTCCAGGTTTTCATCAGCGAGATCGGCTGACTTTTTCTTCCGGAGTTTGTACTGGAGTTTTTTAGAAGCACGGTGCTTTTTCTTGGAAGACGGAGGTTTTTTGACAGGTTCATCCTCTGTCATCTCCTTGACGTTAGGAAATATCGGAGAAGTTTCTCCGTCTTCCCTCTCTTCTGCTGACGGAGGGGTTTTAGGGCTTTCCTGGCTATCGGCACCCGTTGTATCAGCTGGTTTTGCCATTAGCACTTCATGGAACCCTTCTTGAAAGGACTTAACTTTTCTTACGAAGGCCTCATCGTCTTCGTCTTCGGATTCGAAGTTATCCGATCCGGTTTCCGACTCCAATCTCGCCTCAATGGCGGCAAGCACGGACTCTGTTTCCGAGTTCATCGTCTGGTTGACGGATGTCGGATCTTCCGTCTCTGTGACGGGTATTGGTTCTTCCGTCTCTGTGACGGGTGTAATGTTGTTATCTGCCTCTTGCACGGGATTTCCGTCATCCGTGTTTTCAGCGATCTCGGATTGCACCATGCCGATAAAGTGCGTACCACTGTTTTGTCGGCGGTCTGAGCAAAATCCGGCATCATAGTCGTCTTCGACTGGGTATAGGGCGGGTGGGAAATAATTGCTTTCACCGCAAAACCCCATTGCTTCCGCGGTTAATCCGATAAAGATGTTAGCAGATCCAATCGGTAAAACGCAGGCACTTACCAGGTGGTTTTGCGCCGGTATGTAGGATCCGTTGTCGAGGAAGCGCCCGACGCCGTCGTCGAATTCCAAGCTTCCGACAGTGATCGATCTTCCAATTCCGCCTAGTATCCCAGATCGGAACTTCACGCCTGACGTCGTTTGCCCCACGGTGGGCGCCAACTGTCGAGACATCGTAGTAGTTTTCATAGACTGGGGATATTGTATTAACGAATAAATATAGAACACGTAAATAAAAACAAACAAGACTAGTTTCAGCAAGTGGCCCAATCCTTTTTTACCACAAAGGACAAGCCGATTGTGTTACTTATGATGATTAAAACATTCTTGAGGATACCCGGGAATTTCTTCAAGTTACTTTCATCCCATACCATTGATTAGCATTCATTGTTTTGATACGTGTTGTGTGAGTGAACATATGCTAGCATACCGTCCTTACTTGGACAAATTCATACTCGTGATTAAACCTCTTGCAAGCATTTACAACTACAAAAAGGTAATTAAGATAACCATAACCTTAAACTCCGGTATACTAGGCACCCTTGTGCAATAGCTTGCGATTTAAGGTTCATGTTTCTGTCACTTTGAGAACCCTACAATAAGAAAACTAAATACATAATGCATTCTCCTAGGCTCATAAAGGTGAAGTACCATGTAGTTGACGTTCACATGATACTATTAGAAGAATAGCACCACCAATTAAATATCAAACATTGAATATTACTCAACATAGTACGACTATTGGTAACAAGATTTCTCCCATGTATTCAAAAAATAAACGAAATACTCACATGACATCATATGGATCATGATCATAGGTGATTTATGAATGAATAAAAATCTGGTCATAACAAGAATTCACCAATAAAACTCAATACATCAACCACAACAGGGTAATCAACACAAGGAGAGTGATCCAAATGAAAAGCACAAGTTACCACCCTAGATCTTAAAGAGGAGTGAGATGCAATTATTGTGATGATGGTTCTGGTGGTGGATATGATGTTTATGATGATCCCGATGATGTCCGAACTGATGAGGATGATGACGTCGATGATTTCCACCTCGGGAAGAGAATTTTCCCGACAAATTTCTGCCTGTTGGAGAGCCTTCTTCTGTATGTATCATTTCCGCCACGAGACGCGGTGGAAACTAATCTGAAGTGCCCCCGACTTGTTTAGGGCAAAGGATGGATGTTCACCAAAGGGAAACAAGAGGGGGGGGGCACCGCCGGGGCTGCAGGCGACCCCTGGGCACGCCCCCTGGTGGTTGACCCCTGTCGAGACATCGTAGTAGTTTTCATAGACTGGGGTGCCATGAGACTACGGTAGAGACGTGGGGTAACGGGATAGCGTAGTAATACAGAACACGGGATTTTACCCAGGTTCGGTACGTCGCGACAGTACGGCGTACCTACTCCTACACTTCTCACTATGTGGGACTAAAGCCCGTATAATAAGGTTACAATGTAAGAGAATAGATCCAGCTACTCGTCGAGGATGAACTTCCCGGCGAGTTGCGTAAGGCTTGAGCTTGAACCTAGAACCTTGGAACTAAAGGAACTTATGAAATCTATCTCCCGTCCGGCTTTATATAATAGCCGGATTAGGGCTTACAGAACCAGAAACCTAGAAGACTACGTTTTACTTGTAACTTGGAAAGTAAGGAATCCGTCTTCTCCTCCAAGCCAGATCACGCGGGCCGTGATCCGGGTTCTTCTAGAATCCGGCTTCTGCGCGTCGCACTACTGGGCCGCCCAATGGACCTAAGCCCATTACCATGTAGGCCACCCTGGTAGTCCGGCTCTTTTGTCTACCATCTTCTATACCCCTATTCAGTATATATCCGACAACCCCCTCGAGGAGATTTTTTTGGCTCCCCGGCTTATTTCCTTAAAAAGTGACTTCCTGATTTTTTTTCCGTAATTTCTAGGAATCCGGAAGCGTAACAACTTGACGGGTGCTTTTTCCTGCTGATTTTTGACTCTGATAAATAATTTTTGTAAACTGCAAAACGTGCAAAATAAGGAAAAATAATATTAGTAATGCATTCTAATATGAAATATAACGAGGAATAAGAACAAATTATGATATAAAACAATGACGCAAAATGGATGTATCGCCTTTCCTGAGCAGCTCGTCGATGATGCCGAGATAACGTATTACTCTTCCGCATGCGGTGAGATAACTTAGTCCGACACGGAAGAGAATATTCTCGGTGCTCCCAACCCCTGTGCTGACTATTCACTTGGCCCCATGCTCGACCGTCCCCAACGTAGACATGCACAAGGTGAGCGGATTCCATGCAGTTTCTCTCAAATTTGTTGGAAATTGGGTTGATCTGCCAGAGTTAGTGCGGTGTTAGATCTCACTATAACAGTAGATATTGAATTAGTTTACCTAATTATAAATCACGATTTGCTTGGACATTTGATATTTGCTTCATACTATTTTTTTGGCATTATAAATCAGAAAATTATGTATTTTATTCTTTCTGTGAGCTAATTTTATGTTATATTCTGATCAATGCAAGGACATATATTCCTTTTGTACTTCTACGGTTTGTGTAAGCATCACAAAAACTAGCAAAAATCTTGATCACCATAGCTTAAAGGAACATGAGATATCTAAAAGATATGCTGGGTGCTTGTAGGTAATTAGAGTCCATTAGTAGTATTTATCCTTTTCTTCCCTCAATGTTATCTTGCAAGTACTCTTGACATTTTACTTATTTATTAAGGCTTGCGTTGGATACTTCTAATACTTATGTTATTGCATATACGATGTGTTGAGTTCGTGGGTGCTCTTCTCAGATATTAGAGGTGGTGAATCACATGGAAGTATGTTTTGTGTGTTCAGCCACAAGAACAAGCTTGGTTCTGTAGGTATGACCATGTATATTCACCTATTAGTACCATCTTAAGTGTTCTCCTAGGTGCTCAATTAAGTTTTCCTAAAACATTTTTTTCATGACCAGTGATTTGTCTCTAGTTTGCATCAGACAATATAACTAAGCACACTTCTTGATAATTTCTTTCAAAAAGTTTGAACCACATAGAAAGTTATATTTGAAAAGGAAAGCCAACATGACTAGAACCTACAAGAGAACTTCAGTAGTCACAAAAAGTTTGAAAGACTCGATAAGTACTTCATTCCTGAAAATTTGCGCAATCCTAGAGCAGTTGAAGAATGGAGAAGAACAAGAAAAATTCCCTACATGAAAAAGAGAAAAAGAAGTGGCAATGATGCCATTATGACCGATGGTGCAAATGACAATTACAAGATGCACAATGTTAAGTTATTGTAGGTATGTGTATGCATATGCTGAAACCTGAATATGCACTTCAGAACATGATTCTTTCTGTTTATGAAGGTACTAGAATATGCACTTAGAACCCGAATAAGAACTTTTTGGAACCTAAATATGAACTTTAAGTTGAGAAAATAGATTGTTGTTGAGTAGAATTTTGCATTCGCATAATGCCATGGACCTGAGGTAGAAGAAACATGTGGGCAAGCTTTTGTCTTTATTCATTCGTCCTCTAAGGAATCATGAGAAGTATGCAACAATAATTGTAGGATTGACATGTGTAAGTATAGTGTACAGACCATTATAGTAGCGCCGAACAACTACACTGGACTTAGTGTGATCACGCTGAATGTGCACGCTAAGAGGATGGTTATGAAAAAAAAAATATAAGGATCATGCCGATAGAAATAATTGTCTGGGAAATGAACAAGCTCCTGTAGATATATGCCACTTTTTTCCCTCCCTCATGGGAAATATCTAGGTCAGATTTACACGTTGTTTCCTTATTTTTTTTATAGATTTTGGTGGTCCTGTACCCATGAGTGTATTGTCCTAGCTTGATGGTGTGTAGTGCCCTTCCCTTGCTCGTGTTTCCGAAGATGGTGAAAACCTGATGCGCAATGTAGTTGAAGACAACGCCATTTGTATGATCCTTGGCATTTTAACTTTTGACGCTTGATTAATGATGTGTGCCCAAGCTTGGTTTGATGTATTTTTTAAAAGTTGATTTGAGGTACATATTAGACGATTTTTGTGCATTTATTTGGGAGTTATCTAGCATAGTGTCTGAATGTAAGATGAGTTCTTGAAGATGGTTGTAAGATGAGTTCCAAATTAATAATGCTTGGAAAATACTCCCTCCGTCTCAAAATAATTGTCACAACTTTGCCTAAATATAGATGTATCTAGACATGTTTTAGCGTATAGATGCATCCATATCTAGACAAAGTTGAGACAATTATTTTGAGACGGAGGGAGCCTTCAATTGCTCTTTAAGACACTTAAGAAATTGCCTTAAATTGTTTTTAAGGGATTCGTAAAAGAGCCTAAGATGTTCTTTTGATGCACTACTTAAAAGTGACTCAAGTGATCTTTGAAGGCACTTTTAAAAATGGTGTGAATGATCTTTTGAGCCACTTTTAAATAATCCCTCGAATGATCTTTTAGACACTTTCTCGGGTGATCTTTTGAGATACTTTTTAAAAGTGCCTCAAAAGATAATCAAAGGCATTTTTTTAGAGTGCCTTAAAAAATGCATTTTAAAGGCACATTATAAAGTGCCTCAAAAGATAAATTTTAAATGTACTATTGAAAAGTGACTTAAAAGATCTTTTCTTACCCTACTTGATATGACACTTTTTAAAATGCCTTTAATGATCTTTTGAGGCACATTGGGTATTTTGGAGGCACTTTTTTGTGCCTTAAAAAATCAACAGTGATGTAGTGAGTGGTGGAACCAACTTAAGTCACACCGTGTTTTTTCAACAAAGGGGATAATTAATATCAATGAGATACAAATTACACCCATTTTTTTGGAGAGATAGATCAACCGATCAACATATAAGGTTTGACTTTTTTTATAATAGTTTAACCTATACGCTATCATAAAAGGCTTGCTACAAATTCTATCACGTATAATTCAGCTGAGAAAGAGTGCAACTCACCGTCTTTTATTTCTTTTTTTAATCAAAGAGGCACTCGCGTGGCCGAATACCGGTTTGGTTAGAGGAGTAGAAAACATATGCGATCCCTGGGCGATTAGGTTTCCATATGCTCCGTCAGCATCACCGTCGGTCTGCCCCGCCTCCAATGGTTTTCGCTAGCCTTGGAGAGGTGACAGACCATGTCCTCTCTCCGGCGGGAGAGTTCATGTTTTCTAATTTAGGTAGTTTATCTGTCTCTTCGGGATGGTGAGACGACAACGAAATCTCATTCACTGAATAAGGTCCTACTCGTCCTATCCCTGCTCTTGTTGTGTGCATAGCGTTGGCGGAGGGCATGTGGAGTTGTGTGTCCAGCAGATCTTATGGGATCTAGTTGTCTTCGTGTTCGTTGGTGGTTGCAGGTTAGACTCTTTTGATCTACATTCTCATCTTTGGTGATGGAGGCTGCTATGTTTCGTTGGTCCTTCGGGGTCTTAGCATAAAGACTCACGTGTCTACTACACCAATCTCTTCTACGACAAGCTTTGCCCGGATCCGGTGAGAGAGGAGCAAGGATGGCAGCACGCCTTCGGCTGGCTCCAGCGCTTGTAGTCGTCGCTAGATGATCCGAGGAGCTATTTGTAATTCTTATATATTACTTATGTGGTTCCTTGTACCTCTGTTGATGATTAATAGATCAGTGGGCCTTTTCAGGGAAAAAGCGACACATGAGATTCCAAAGTTTTTCCCTGTATTTTCATAAAGTTTCAATGTGTGAAAGGGCGATCGCTTGTGACTAGGTGGAATACCATACTGTCAATAAAAAAACCCTAAATAAGCATATATATGTTATCCCAAAGAGACTAACGAAATACTCACTCCTTAACAAAAAATATAGTGCATATGGGATATTTTAAAAGTCAGACCATATAAACTTTGACGAAGTATATATAAAAGCATATCTACAACATGAATAGCAAATTGATACCATTGCTTGATATTGTTTGTGAATAGGGGTGCTTACCACATCTTCCATTTGGTCCAAGTTGATACCATTGAATTCATCATGAAGTATATTTTCACATGGTATACATTTAATAACTTTAAAATAATTAATTTTGTCAATAAACTTGGTTGAAATTCACACGGTTTGACTTAAAAAAAACTCTCAATTATTGCAAGCAGGGGAGTATAAAAGATACTCCTTTTTTAGGGAGTATAAAGATACTCTAATCCCCCAATTAGGAGACAAACTGCCACCCTAACCAAATTAAGGACAGTTTAGTAAATATACACACCATCCCTCGGGCCTATATAATCGCTCGTCCTTTAGACTCCAAACTTTACCCACAGCATCCTTAATCCCCCAATTATGAGTATCAAACCCCAAACCACCATATTGCCCGACTACTAACTAGGACCCTGAAAGCAAAGTAATCTACAATCCGGCCCATCCATCTCCTCCGGGCAGCTTCTCCGGCCACCGTGCAAACTTGGCCTGACAGAATCCCGTGTTCTTCTCCGGCGGTGGCGGGAGCGGGATGGGGTTCTCTATGTACCCCATGAAGACGTCGACGCGCATGCTGTGGAGTACCAGCTTCTTCCGCCACAAGTTCCCGGCCGCCGCCGCCTCCTCCTTCTAATCGAGCTAGCCCCGGCCCGTCGGTCGCCTCCGAGTTTCAGAAGGAGGTGTAGGAGTGCGTGGTGCGCACACGTAAATATAATTAAAGTCCCGAAAGATAGGGTCTTCTTTGATTTTTTACTTGAATTTCCATGGAATCCGGCCGCCTCATTTTCAGCTCCGCCCCGCCGTGCCGCTCTGCCGGCGCCGGAGGCGGGCAGATGATGCTCTTTGGCGGAAGTGGGAGCTTGCTTGGAGGTATGGATCGGTATTTCTAGCTTTTGTTCTTGGAGCACTCTGCTTTATTACACTTACTCGCATGACTATATGTAGGCTCGCCGGTGGTGGTCGGCGTGGAGGACGGGCGGCGGAAGCGTCCGTTCCTGATGACGCTAGACGATGATCAGCTCCAGCTGGAAGAGGATATGTACGGCTACTATGGCCTGGACGAGCAGGCGCCAGAGAGGAAGCGGCGGCTGACGGCGGAGCAGGCGGTGGCACTGGAGCGGAGCTTCGAGGAGGAGAGACGGAAGTTGGAGCCGGAACGGAAGAGCGAGCTGGCGGCACGGCTGGGGATGGCGCCGAGGCAGGTGGCCGTGTGGTTCCAGAAC
Organism: Alopecurus myosuroides; assembly: GCA_028641055.1. Lineage (NCBI taxonomy): Eukaryota > Viridiplantae > Streptophyta > Magnoliopsida > Poales > Poaceae > Alopecurus > Alopecurus myosuroides. Next base: position 207,306,060 of record CM054063.1, on the reverse strand, counting down.
CGCCGCGCGCGGTGGAAGGCAAAGCAGCTCGAGCACGACTTCCACGCCCTCAGGGCCGCCCACGACGAGCTCCTCGCCGGACGCGACGCGCTCCTCGCCGACAACCACCGCCTCCGATCGCAGGTGCTGATCATACCATATATAATTAACTTCTCACCAGTCCGTAACATAATTGAGTTCCCATGCTTGTACACCTAGACCAACGGGTTCACCTAAGGGCTTATTTACCTCTCTAGTATTTGTTAGGTTGGGAAGTTTAGGATTGGCAGGGAATTTGGTGATCACCAAATCCCCTCAAATACTCTTCCCCCATAATACACTAACATGAGGTAGAGTTTTCAATCTAGATAAAAGCGAGGTGGTTGGTGGGGTATTTGTGGGGATTATCCCCTCCAAAACTGGAGTAGCAAACGGACTAGTGGGGATTTTTCGGAATTTGGTAATTCCCTACTTTCCCCTATAATTGTAGTAAACAAGGCCTAAAGTTTGATGAATTCGACTTCGGGACAGGTTCAAATGCTATTTAAAAGTTAGTTGAGTTTAGCAAATCGTAGATTATATCCAACTAAATGCAAATATTTTTTTACTGTACTGAAAACTGAAATGACCACATAATTTTTCAAAAAGGAGAATTTGGTTAGGAAGTTAATTATGACCAAAAAGTTTTTTTTTTTTTCTGAAAAGAGGAAACATGTCCCGATCTTGGCATCCATTGATACATATGGCCCTCCATTTTATTCATTCTGATAAAAAAAGGTAAACTGGAAGTATGCTTCTACCTAGGAGGAACTAGAGAGACAATTCAAACTTAAGTAAAGCACGGTCATCCAAATTCGTCGCAAAGAGTAAATGGAGATGTTGGATGTCCATAACCTATATCTAATAATTAGGGAGAAAAGAATAAAAAGTAAAGGTACTGCTTTGTAGTACTCCGTCTTTAAGTTAAGTCATGTTGGATTCTTTTTAAATCTTTTTCCACACCTTTGCTAGCATCTTTAGGACCCAAATCTGCAATGCTAAATATTAAAACCACAAAATTTAGTAAAATACCCGTACTATTTAAAAAAAACAAGATATGTAAACGAAAAGTTTGTTTACAAGAAAAGTGTAGTGCAATTTTTGTTAAGGTGACATTGCAACAAAATATGGTGCAATTATGCCCGAGAAAATAAAAATATAAGTAACATAAACTCATAATAAAAACATTAGAAAATACAAATATAAAGAAAAATAATTATATGGGGAATATAGGAATAAAAATCCATTTACAAAAAAGGTGCAATTGCACCAAAAGAGCAGTTACACAAAGAGTGTAATTGCACACCAGAAAGGTCGAATTGCTCGAAAAGAAGTGCAATTGCACAGACTTTTAGAGGTGTTAGTACACAAAAGGTACAAATACAAAAGGACACAATGATATAATTTTTTAAAAGTATAGTTACAAAAAAATTTCTTATGAAAAAGGTACAACCGCACACAAAAAGTTCTAACTGCACGAAAAATCATTTTTATGCGTAATAAACGAACAAATAAAATTCAAAAAATATATAGGTAACAAAAATAATAAAAAAATTATGAATACAAACGTGAAACCAGTCTAATTATAGGGGATAAAAATCAAAACCATTGCAAATGTGAATGCACAACGGAAATAAATAAAATTATGTATTAGTAAGTGCACAACCTCTCTCTCATCCTTTAAGCAATGCACTAGGTTGAGTATCAACGGGTCATAAGATTTTTCTTTTAGAAAAATAGGGCTTTCCCCATTCCGTTCGTTGAATGAAACAACACAGAAAGCACCAAAATCGTTACAAAATACATGTTTTAGCTAAAGCTACAACAACAAGGTTCAACACCAAAAACAAAGAGCCCTAGATTTTTTTGCTAAGCTATCAAGACAACTAGTGAAACTAGAAGTTTTTCACCTCTAGTTTTCCATCAAGGGGAGATCACCCAAGTGGTGTAGGTGGAAAGTTTCTACCGGCGTTCCACATTTATCAACAAATTCGTAGCAATTTCCCACTTGTTCGCTTCAAGAGCATGATGCATCAATCTAACAATGTGGGTGTCTTGCATAGGGGCCACCAATGCTATAGGATATTGATCATGAGCGACCAAACCATCTTCATGTTCAACTAGCATGTACCCTGAAAACGAAACGAGTTGCCAATATTCTATAAGCTCACTAAATGGATGGAGTCATTTTAATTTGCGATCTCCTTATATTGAAAATCAAATTGACCGCCAGTTAACAAAAAAGCAATCCCAAAGTTTTAGCATAATACAAACAAAAAAGGATTAAACTATATCCGATGGTAACAATCAAGGAATTTTTGGTTATAAATATAGACTCACAAGAATAGATTTCTTTTAGTGTTACTTATGTCTCGCTCACCCGCGGTTGTGGATGATAATTTTGTTTGGGTAAAAAGGTTGGTTGTGGAGGAGAACTTTGTTTGGCTAAATAAGTTGAAAACACCGGTTGAAGTGCGTCTCCTCATCCTCCGAATTTAAGGAATGGGATTGAGTGCTTCCGCCATCTCTCGCGAATTACGCCATCATGGAAGCAAAATAAATTGTCTCGTTTTTTAGACAATGGAAGAAATTGCTCCCTATAAAAGATCTATTTTCATCCATCAAAATATTGTCTTCTTTTTCCAAAAAAGGGATCAAGATATTTTGCCTTAAAGATATTTATTTGAATGGTCAAAATTCGAGAGCTTCCTCCGTTTGGTGAGAATTATTCCCTAAACAGAGTGTGGATTTATTAGTAAGCTCACATAACTGGAATATACCAGAAGAGGATAAGAATCTCGTGGATCCGCTCATGTCACATGGAAATCAGAATAACAAGGAGCAAATGGTAACAACTATAGTAAATTACTGACCAAACGGATATGAGAAGAGAACCCAAAAGGTCCATTAGTCCACTATAGTGCTACAGCTTCTAGATAACTGCAGGGAGCAGTAGTTAAACCACTTTGCACCCCCAAATCAAGAATTATTTACTGAACGAGTGGGCTAAGTTTCAGTACTCAATATCAAATCATTTAAATCATTGTCATGCATGTAGTACACGGTTGTCCCAAATGACCTGAATTCAAAGAAGGCGTGTCACCTCCTGACCGAGCATGCACATTTCCGTGTACACCGTGCAGGTGACCTCACTGACGGAGAAACTGCAAGCCAAGGAGTCGTCGCCGGAGGCGCAAACCGCCGCGTCAGGCACGGCGGATGCCGGTTCCCCGGAAGCAACACTAGCCATTCAGCTGCAAGAAGGCTACGCCGTCCCTGCCAAGACCAACGCCGGCACCAGCACGGCGGGGGTGCTGGCCGGTTTCGCAGGGGGAGCCAACGACAGCCCGTCCGAGTCCTACTCCTACTTCGCCGACACGCGCTCGCCGCCGCCGTCCTCGGATGATGACTGTGCTGGAGCGGCCATCGGCGGGCTGGGAGGCTGCGCCTTCTTCCTCCCAGAGTACGCCATGCTCGACGTCGCCGCCGTAGAGCGCGAGAGCGTTGAAAGGGAAGAGGCGGAGGACGCGCAGCAGAACTACTGGGCGTCGTTCTGGAGCTGATCCATGGATTAAATTAGCATATCTCTCCAATTATTTGTCTGGAACAAAAAAATCAGCATACATGTGGACAGTGGATGTGCGCAGAAGCGTTGGATATAAAAGTATATCATCAGCATGGCATGTAACGGAAGCATGGCATGTAATGGAGTAATACTCTTACTGTATGAATTTTGGTGTTTTGACTATAATAGTGTGCATCTGACAATACACTTTAAGCTTATCACATTCGTACAAACAAGGCCTCATCCACCCTCAAATACAGATCTTAGATATCAAAGAACGATGTGACCAGGATGATCGCGTTTGGCATTTAGTGATCAGTTGTGTGCCTTTTTGTGCTGTTGGCGGAACTGCAAGCAGGTTGCAGAACAAAACTTCTTACTATTGAAGTCTTTTCCCCCACGCCGCTTTGAGGGTCCCCGTGAGAGCGTTGACCCGGGCTGGATCCGAGCCGTGCTCGCCGGCGACGCCGGAAGGAGATGGCGAGGTGAGAGCACCGGTTGTAGATATAGGTTTAGGTTCCTCGTTTTTCTTTGTTTGCTTTGTGTTGTCCTCTATGGCGTAGTGGGTAGGTCGCCGGCCATCTCCGGTCATGGCTGGTGCGCCCGGCGCACGCTGTTCTCGGCTGCACAGCTCCGGTGGCAGGAGCTGCTGCAAGCGGGGGAGGCGAGCCCCGGCATCCCAAATAAGACCGTCCGGAGCAGCTACCTTGGTGGTGATGTGGACGCACTGCCGGACTGGAAGGGCTTGCCGCTGTTCAGAGCTCCACGGTGGAGGTCTTCGGCGACAAGCTGCAACCGCTGCTCCAATAAATCGTCCATTTTGGCTCCTCGCTGCACCTTTCTTCTTCGCCTGCCTCCTCCCGCCCGTGGCAGGAGTCGGGAGTTTGACGGCGGGTCGTTTGCTGCTCGAGGTGTTGGCGATGAGTTCTCAGCTGTAAGGTGCTCCTTCTCCTTCATTCTTCTTCTTCCATCAGGCGCTGCGGTGGCGAAGGATGGAGCTGAAGATGCGGCGAGAGGCGGTGTCAAAGCAGCTATGGAGCCGGGAAGCTGTGTTTTCGAGCGCAACCTCGGCGGCCAGTCAGCGCCGTCCGACATCCAAGGCCACTGTCTGGCCTATCTGCAAGCCGGTGAAGGGCTCTGGCTTTTTAACAACCTCCTGCGTGAGGCCCCTCTTCGGATCGAAGGCCGCGTTTCTCGCCGGCACGGAAGCAAGTGGCTTCGTCCCCGCGTCCGGGCTTGGTGGCGGCGCTCTCGATCTTCGGCGCAGCGGTGGAGATAGAGAAGGACCTGATTGCTTTTTCTTGGTTTTTAACAAGGTCTTTTCTACAATTGCCAAGGACCTATGTGTAACACTCTACTTTATGGGGTCCTCTGTATCTTTGTGTACATCCACCGCTTGGAATTAATGAGAAGCTTCCAGCCCCCTCGGGGGCACTCCTTGTTAAAAAAAAAGAACAAAACTTCTTACTAACGAGCGCGCGCGGGGTCCGCAAGCTAGACCTGCCCGTTGCAGAAGCTTGTCAGTGCAAGAACATTTGGATTTGAGCAAGGCGGATATTCCACCCGGGTCATCCGTCCCGGTCTTATCTCGAGCAGTATCATGTGTGTTGGAGGCTCGTGTTTTATACAGTACTAGTTTACAATCTTTTAGTCTTATTGCATTTCGGCCGGAGCACCCCTCCAACTATCAATCGGCGTACTTAACCCCCACAACTATGCAATACAAGGCAATTGACCCCTACGGACGTTCAAAGCGGTTTGGAGCGATGGTTTTGCTGATGTGGATGCTGACATAACTAAATTCTATTACTTGAACACTCGACGACTTACATTACAATGACCTGGCCACATATAAATACCGAGGATTGTACTGCGGATCATGTGCACCGTCATGCATATTATCTAGTTAGATCTAATGTAGGTCGTGGACTCGTTCTGTCTGTTACAGATAGAGCCGTTACATACTCATGTCAGGGTACAGGTTAGACTTGGTAATGTACACAGTTCAACAGGCAGTTTGGCCGAGCGGGACCAGTTGGCAAAGATAGACCAGGTCGCTCCAATGCCCCCTCCCCCACCTGGCCTGGTCGAGCTAACTTCCGAGGACTCCTTCTTTGTCGCCTAGGCCGCTTCGACATCCGCTCCTGCACCGCCGCTCTACTTTTCTTTCCCAACGACGGCGATCCGCACAAGGCACAGAGAATTCTAGGGCGGCGCAACGATCGTCTGAGGTTAACTCTCATCTTTACTGTGACAAATATCCCCCCCCCCTTTTCTTTTCCGTCCTGTTCAAGCTGTGTTTAGGTAGGTTTAGTTTCAAGCTGATTTGGGGCCCTTCCGGTAGGATCATGGCTCGAATCTGATGTTATTACCTCAATTCTAGACTTTGTTGTGTGGATTGTGCGCTAGACATTAGGGTTGGTTTGGGTTGGATTGTAAAAGCAGTGGGTCTTATAGAAATTGCAGTCAATTCAGTTATGAACTTGTGGCTAAAAACTGTTTTTTGTGAAAATTTATACGATTTGTCAATGGATCCTCTTGACTACTTGTAAGTGTGATTCCATCTCCGTGGAAAATTTGAATGGGGTCACAATGGGAAGGAATGGATTTGGACATACGGAAGGCATGGCATGTCCGTTGTGCCTCTCCATTTGAAGCTATCAGTTTGATATTTCTAAAGAAGAAATAGACAAGGATGTCCTTTGTTTTAAGATACCAGCTGAGCCAATGAAACATGTCCTTTATTTGCTAGAATACATACAATCTGTAAGAACTATGGTCAAAGATTTTAGTGATATTGGTGTCGTTGACATATATGCCAAGATACCTGTAGAGTTATGTCTTGATGACGATGCACATGAAGTATACAACAACAACCAGTAGAAAATGCAGAAAGAAGAGAATGCAGAGAAGAGTGAAGAGCAAATGTGGGAAAATGCGGATTATCACAGAGAAGCAAATGCAGAGCAGAGTGAAGAGCAAATGCAGAAGAGATGCATTACAATGTACAACAACATCATGCATAAAAGTTGCCAATTTTCATGTCCAAAGATGAGCAAAAAAGAAAATGAATAAGATTGAACAGTGATCAAACAGAAACTAAAAGTAAACTTCAGAGACTGATTATCACGAAGCAACTTATAGCACCAATTCAACTAACAATGATGATGCAATCAAATACATAACACAAGCAAGGGAACTAAAGAATAAAATAAAAATCAAATACTTGGGGAAGAGGAGTTTAAACCATGCAAAGTACCTGAAGAATTTATTGTGCCAGAAAATGTGAATCTAGAGGAAGATGATGGAGACAAAAAAGATTATGATGCCGAAGATGAATTTTCATACGATAGTGACAATGATGTCGAAGATAATGTGCAAACTACAAGGACAACACACAGAGTATATCATGAGCTAGGTGAAGTGAAGGAGTTTGAGCTAGGACAGGATTTTACTGACAACATGCAGTTTAAACAAGCGTTACTGAATTATGGCTTGAAGAATTTTCACAACTTACTATTTTTGAAAGATCAGAAGAAGAGAGTGAGCACCAAATGCAGTTGGCTTAACTGCAAATGGAGCATATATGGTTCTATTAGTGGCAGGACAACTTAGTTTATTTTTACACGATATTATAATGTTCACACTTGTTTACCCAGGAGGGATAACAAGCTGGTGACTAGCACAATAATTGCAGATAAATACTTCAGGGAAATGAGAGATAATCCTGGTTGGAGGATAGAGAAAATGCAGGAGGCGGTGTTAGAGGATTTATGTTCCGATGTCAGTGAATCTAAATGCAAAAGAGCCAAGCAGCTGGTGATGAAAAGGATTATTGTTATAACAAATGCAGAGTTTTGCAGAGTATTTGATTATCATCTAGAACTGATTAGAAGCAACCCAGGTAGCATCGTGGCAGTGAGCTTGAATCTAGACTTCACTGCCAGACATTATTCGAGAGAATGTATGTCTGTCTAGATGGATGCAAAAAAGCTTTATAGCTGGCGACATGAGAATAGTTAGTTTCGATGGGTGTTTTCTGAAGGAGAAGTTAGTGGGCAACTCCTATGCGCTATTGGGAGATATCCAAACAACCAGATGTACCCCATTGCATGGGCTATAGTAGAGGAGAGAGAAACTACGACAATTGGTATTGGTTCTTATCACTTATGTAGAAAGATATCGAGATAAATCAGCATAGTAATGGATGGGTAATAACGTCGGATCAACAAAAGGTCCTAATCAAAGCAGTTAATGAGATAATCCCGGGGAAAAGCACATAATGTGTGCAGGGCATACATATGCAAATTGGAGAAAGCAACAAAGAGATAAAATATTTCATAAAATGTTTTGGGTTTGTGCTAAATCTTGTGATAAAATGCAGTTCAACTACAATAGAGCCAAGCTACCACAGAAAACACCGGATGTGGGAAGAGATATGAGAAAAATGGCTCTTCAACATTGGTGTATGACTTTTTTAATATAGGTTTCTTTTGTTACTCTATGGAAAATAATCTATGTGAATCCTTCAATAATGCTATAATGAGAGCAAGATTGTGTACATTTATTACACAGATGGAAATCATCAAGAGAAAGATAACTACAAGAATAGCAAAGAATAAGGCAAACTCACAAGGTTGGACTGGCATGATCTGTCCCAACATTTAAAAGAAATTGAAGCTAAATATCAAAAGACCTAATACTTTCCAGGTATTGTACAATGGAAAAGAGGAATTTGAAGTTATGAAAGGGCATCATAGAAGGTTTAGTTTCAGTTCGGCTAATTTAAAGTGCAGTTGGAAGTACTGGGAGCTATGTGGATTGCCATGTTGTCATGTTATTAGTGTTATCTACAGTGTGGGAAAAGATGTTGATGAATATATAACACCTTGTTATAGGAATTGATATTTATGAAAAGATTTATAACAATGTCATGCAACCAGTCGAGGGGAAAGAGAGCTAACCGGTATCTTCAAATCCAAGGCATTTACTACCAATTAGAAATAAATCACCAGGAAGACGACGGGCGGAGAGAAGAGGATAAGAAGGAGAGAAACTAAAAGGCAACAAATTATAAAGAAACGGTGTAACTATTATATGTTCTACGTGTGGAGAGGTAGATCATAACAGAAGAAAGTGTACAAAAAATCCAGATGTTATTAATCAACATCTAGCAAGCTAAAGCTGCCAAGAAAAGTAGGGAAAAAGATATAGTTGCTCAGGTAAAGGATTGTTTTCCCATTTTTATTACTATTGACAGATACATTACATATTGAATCTCCATTATTATTATTATTTTTGTATATGTTGTGCTAGAAAAATATATTTCGAGTGACAATATCTCCTGTTTTTCTTCTTTGGTTTACAGCAAGCTCATGTGCAAGATTATGTGGAGCACACATAGTCCCAGCAACATAATGTGCAACATACACATGCCCAACAAGATAATGTGCATCACACACATGAAAAGCAAGAATATGTGCCCCCAAAGAAAAAAGAAGAAACAGAAGGCCACTGTCTAGGAACAATCAAGTTCCCAAATAGCTCCTGGTGCTACACTATCAAGTCAAGCTTCTGGTCAAATGCATTTTTCAAGATCTCAAACTATATCAATGTCCTAGGTAGTGACAGAACTAGTGCCAATATATGGGAGGATGAAGTGGTCAATGGGAGAAAAACAAAAGCAAGGTGGAGAGTAGTTTGAGTTGTTCTTATGTTCATCATGCATGTACCTAGTCGTAGAATTATTTTTGTCAGTGTCAAGACGATGTTATGACAAAACTATGTGACAACTTTGTGAAAATTATGTACTATGATGTTCAAAACCTATGTGTGTATTTCAGTGTCATTTTGGTACTCTGAAATGCCAATATTATCTTTGCAAATTCATGTCGTTTCCTTAACTTTCAATATGGTGCCAAAATACAGGCAAAGTGCTGCCAAAATTTAGAATGTAATATTGAAACAATTGACTATTAATATGGTGAAAAAAATGTGCAAAGTGTGGCCAAAATTCAATGAAAATGATTCCAAAATTTTGCCAAAAAAATACAGGAAAATCTTGCTTTCCAATCTTATTTGTTTCGCCTAACACTATACAATCTTATTTGTTTGCCAAATAGTATACCGTGTATATGGTTTGTATGTATGAAAATATATTTCATTGTAGCATCCTCATATATACGAAATAATCATTTGTTTACCTTATGTTGCTAGTTTATTTTAGCCTTTTAGGTTTATGTTTGGAGAAACTAATTATTGATATTTTGAAACTGAAAGAGTGAAAGAATCTAAAGTTGTTAGTGTACTCTTAGTACTATGAATCATGCCTTGGAAACATGAGTACGAATTTGCTTCCTTTCTTGTTCTGATAGATGAAAACCTTGTTATATTGTAATCTTACATAGGACTTGGAGGTCAAGGAAACCAGACGAGAGGAATATAGTTTGTGTTCTTGATTACCAACATCAGCTATATTGTAATTTTACATAGAAACAAAGATCAAGAAATCTAGTCCAGACAGGCTTGTTATATTGTAATTTTACATTCAACTATTCTAGTCCTAAAAATCAGTTTCCATGTGGATGTTTACAACCTCGAGACATTGACACATCACCAAAGCCCTCTCTACAAGCAAAAGGTTCAGCAATCATTGCAGTTTCCATTGAGTTGTACCACTTTTGTCCACCATCGGTTGTTCAATCTCCAAATAAAAACTGCCTTCGATGCAAATTCATATGGTGGAGCCTGGAGCGGTGGCCGCCAGCAGATCACCTTCTCGAAGCTCCTGTGCCACATGAGCTCGCCAAAAAGGTCCTCCACCACCACCTCCCGGCCAAATCTGGTAAAGTCGACGGGCAGTACTACTGGAGATATGCCCTAGAAACAATAATAATCAGTTATTATTCCATCTCCAAAGTTCATAATTAAGTTTATGTCATTATGCTACAACCGCTATAGCACTTGAAAAATGAGTTTTGAAAGGAAAATCTTTGTGTGGGTGTGAAGACATAAACTGATAAGAGTATCTAATCTTGTCTCTAAAATTAGATTATGGTTTGTGAGATGATCACGTTTTTCTGGTCATGGACTTGGTTAAAAGTCTAGCAAAACATAATAGTTAACAATAGTACTGGACCGACCAAAGTATATGATCTTGCTAAAAGAGACTAAACAATTCTACTGTATTTATCAAAGTACATATGAAGTTGTCATTGACCATAATTCCTATACTATGAGAATATCTAGTGATCGCACGATCAAAATTTATACTTTCGATGTCATCAACTGTGTTGCCGTAACTGGGATCATGACGGTGATGTCTGGGTATAATCTAGAAAGTGTAATGGAACTGAGATCGTTCGAGACTAGTACTTAATTCCTATAGACGATAGAGAGATACATGCTCGGTGCCCTCTAAATATCACAGATGTCAACCAATCATCTGTCCAGACACAGTGTGATTTATCACAACGACATCGGGATATGGATGAGAAAAGAGAACGATACCGGTAACACGTTCTATATGTGTTATGATCAAAGAAGTTTGATCAGGCGAGATCACATAGTCTCAACTCATGATATCGTTGGTATCATGAAGTTAAGGGAATAAGTGCATTGAGTAACTTATAAGGCTCCCTCATTCTTCGTAAACACACAGGAGCCATCATGGGCGTCCACGGTCTCGCGGTTGTTTATTGTTCGGTATGTTCCCGAACATGTCTGCGTGTTATCGAGCCTTTACGGTTCACATGCTTAATCCATGGCAACCTTTAATTGAGAAATAAAGATATTGTTATTGCTTTTATGAATGTTTGATGTCGATACAATGTCACAGAAACAAGTCTGGTGTCAATCGAAGAGGTTTAGGGGAAGTTACTATAAGGGAGAAATTATGTCGGTGTAAGGCAAAATTTATATGAGAGATAACTGAAGGGATTCATAGCATAGGAAACAAAAAATTCCTACACGGAGAACAACCAATGGTCCAAGATCTAATCTAGAAAATGTAACCAACGAGTATAAAGAGTGCTAGATGGACTTACCCATGAAGACCAAAAAGTCTTACAACATCAAATCTCGTTGATGATGAAGATAATCACTTTTCGATCTCACGATCGCGAAGAAGAGCACTGCAGTCTGGTAGTGCTTTCGCACTTGGGCACACGTACAGCTTGATGATGACCTCTGTTCCCTCGTTCCAGCGGGGCAGTGAAAGTAGTTGATCCACCAGAACACGACGACATGGTGTGGTGGAGAAAACTATTTGTTCAGGGCTTCGCCAAGCGCACAAACAAGTGGTGGAGTAGCGGGAGGAGGGAGTAAGAGATGACAGAAGTGTGTGTGTGGGGGGGGGAGGGAGCTCCCACCCCTCCGTATATAGGAGGGGGAGGCAGCCACGCAATTTGGGTGCCCCCACCTCTCCCCTCATCATGTGAGTGGAGTCTCCACTCAACCCACTCATCCTCTCATCCATTCCCAATCAAAATTCCCAGTGTTTTCTTTAATAAATAAATAAAATACCTTGAGTTGGTTGTTAAATTTATTAACAACCATTTGAAAATCCCCTTGAACTATTTTAAAATTACCCGAAACAATTTTGGTGCTTTCCAAACATTTCTCCGATATTCCGTATCCACTCAAACGCATCATCAAACCTCAAGTGTGTCACCCTACGATTCGTGACTAAGGTAGACATGATCGATACACCTCTTCGATCAATAATCAACAGCGGGGCCTGGAGATCTGTAATGAATCCTACACATTCAACGATGGACCTAGTGATCGTGTGAACCATAAACATCATAACCAATTCCCTTTGTCTCGCGATATTTTACTTGACGAGATCCGATCATTGGTATCAACCATACCTAGTTCGGTCTCATTACTGACAAGTACTCTTTTACTCGGTTTGTGTTATGGCATCCTTGTGACATAGTCACGTTCTTGCAACCAGTGTCGATATGATATCACCGAGAGGGCCCAGAGTATATCTCTCCATCATTTGGATGAAAAATCGCACTCTTGATCCATGAGCCTCAACAAATACTTTCCGAATACGCAACGCCACCTTTATAGTCACCCTGTTACGATGTGACGTTTGATGTCATCAAAGCACTCTTGTGGTGTTAGTGATTGCCATGATCTCATGGTCTAAGGATTAGGGTTACTTCGTATGAATATAACAATGTAAACTTAATGACTTTATCACATTGTTATACCTACTTTGGATCTATGTTCAATACATCATTCTCCCAATGACATGACCCCGTTATTAACAACATCTAATCTTCATGATCAGAAACCTTGATCATCAGTTAATCAACGAGCTAGTTAAAACGAGAGGCATTACTAGGAACTCTTGTTTTTATTAGACACACATGTATCAATGTTTCCGGTTAATACAATTCTAGCATGAGAAATAAACATTTATCATAAACATGGAATAAGATAATAACCACTTTATTATTGCCTCTCGTGAATATTCCCTTCAATAATGGAGGAGATGAGATGTACCGAGATGTTAGAAATATGTTTCTAACAGCAGTAGATAATATTTATGATTTTATCTATTAGGTTCATAGGGTTTCGGAAGAGTTTCGGGCAAAAATCGGAAAGGGGGGAGTGCCGGAGGGGGGCACTTTCACCCTATGGATGCACCACTAGGTGGGGCTGACAGGTGAGCCCTTGTGCCTCCAATCATGGCCCTAGAAACCTTCCGGGGGTTTCCTATTTTTATTTGAAAGAAAAGGGAAAAAGGAAAAAGGAGAGGAGATGGAGATGGACTCCCATATGGGAGTCCAATCCGAGTTGGGATAGAAGAAGGGGTGCGGCCATCTCCTTTGGTACGACTAGCCCCCTCCTAGATCAACTAGGAATCCTCCTCCCCTTTGGAAAGTTCCCCCTCCCCTCCAAATATAAAAGGACCCCCAAGGGTTGAGTTAAACCATAATTTTGTCAGCAATTGTCTCTCAAGCCTCTCTCTCTAGTAGAATTAGAGGGTCTAATTAGAGCCCCTCTAATCGAATTAGAGTTTCTTTAATTGGGTTTTGAGATGTCCTCTCTCGATTAGACCTAGCTCTGATTAATAGTTCTCGCTCATGTGTTAAGGAACTTCAAAAATCATATAGCTCTAATCGCGTTCGATTAGTGCTACCATTTAGCAACTTCGAAAGGTTGTCTCTCTTTGTCGGTGCCGAGTCCTGGACGGTGGAGTGTTGACGTGTTGAAACGAGCATACACGTGCACACCATAAAAGAGATTACACGTGTGATCCTTGACGAGTGAAGTTTGACGACATCCTTGCAACTAGGCCTAATTGTGAGGATCTACGATTGTTCAGAACTATTCTACAACTAAATCGATTCTGCTGGCCGGTGAGTCGCGATCCTCATCCTTGCATGTATGGGCATGCCTCGCTATCTGCATAGTGATCTTGGCGGACTACGTAGGGATTTTTTTTAAAAGTATGTAGCGTAGATCGACCAGCAAATACATGGTGTTCCGCGGCCGGACTTAGGTCTGCAGGCCTGGAATTGACACGTCGTACAAAAAGGCTTTCTTCCCCATCTCCATCTTCATCGTAAGCCTCCGCCGTTCGCTGTTCCCCAGTGGCCGTCGTCGGTAGAGAGAGGCACATTGTCGGCCAACAAGGAGAATATGAGACGAAGGAGTGGGGCGAAGGTGGTCGACCGGACCAAGTCCAAGGAGCCTTGATTTTCCAGTGTGGACGGTCGGAACCAGCTGCCAGGATGCCATGTCGCCAAATCCGGTTGGAAAACAACTTAACGTGAGCAGAGGGGGTCAATTACCTAGTATTGAAAAGTTTTTGGGGCTAAGTATACCAATTTGTAGTGGGGAGGGGGGAGTGCTGCGTCCGAAATATGATAGTTATGAGGGTTGTATGGACTTTCTTTTACCATGCACCTGTACACTTTCCTACCTCATGATATCTTGTTTTCTCCCTCTCATATCCTATCTCCCATGTTTCCCGTCTAGTTTGATCTCCTCTCCCTCTAGTGTCCTATCTCCCATGTTTCCCGTCTAGTTTGATCTCCTCTCCTCTCCCTCTAGAGCAACAAACATTTTGTCGAGTGCAACACTCGACGATGTCGAGTGCCATGAAGAGGAATCGGTAAGAAAAGACACACTCAGCATATTCAGCTTTTCTAAGTGTTGTACTCAGAATACTTATTAGTTTTCCGTGTTTGCACTCGGCATAATCATCTTTGTGAGACCACGGCTGACGAAAGATGGACGGTGGGATCAACTTCATCAATTGTTTTTTTTTTGAAAAACATTCGGCGAAAAGGTAAAATAAAATAGCATGCACATATATATTTGGATTTTGAAAAGATTTTTTTTATTTTTATTTTGAATGGTGTCAAAAGGAGTTTTCAACTTTTCAACACATTTTTTTCTGAGTGACAAAGATATATTTTTAGTGAATCAAGTGCCAAAAAATATGGTGTAAAGTGGCACGTCTCCAATTTTTACAAAAGCTATATCACATTTCTCAAATATTAAAAAACTCAATGTCTAGCTACTTTTGCCATTTAAATGGTTGTCGACCGATGCCTTCAAAACAATTCAAATTTGATCGGATAGATAGTGTAAAACCAGTACATGGGTAGCGCTAACTTATTTAAAACAAATGACTCTGCTAAGCGATTTCGATGAATAGAAGCCACTTAAGTGACACTTTTGTTGCCTATGTGGGAGAGAGATACATGAAAAATAAGGTGAGTGGGCTCTCATGTAAGAGACCACCTCTATACATGATCATATACAAAATTAATAAATATGAAAAAAAAAGATAAAGAAATAGTCTAATAGCCAATTTTAGACTTCTACGATGCATTAACTCTTATCACAGGATTGCCTCAGCCCCTGCGAGCGCAATGGGAGGAAGAGGATTCAACATCATTGATGGCATTATTGAGGGCCAACTTGCCACTGGAACCATTAGGGCTGGAGTGTCCGCTGTCACCAGAGCGTTACGAGAACAGCCGCGCGGATGAGGTCTAGGAGTATCTTGAACAACCAGGGTCTTGTGAGCACGACCATGGGGCTTAGGGGTACCCTTAGGATCTCTTTCCATGATAGGATTGGAACACAAAGAAGATAGGGCTACAGAAAGAAGCAGAAAGAATGAGGGCAAAATAAATTCTCCTTGTTGAGAATAAATAACCAAGCACTGTCTCTTTGTTTTCAAAGAAAAACAATTGATTGGTGATGGACAAATTATTCTGGCATCGCGGGAATAGGAGGTGGAGAAATATTTTCGGTTATGCGAATTCAAGAAGAATGAATTATTGGAGGAGTTTTCCTTGGACGAACAAACCCGTGACTCAAGGAAAAGAGGGGTCAAAATTGTCACAAAAAGATAAGCCGTGGTTATGCCCAAGCCAAACTGTGGGGCTAATGTTGGGGATATATCTGACATGTGGGCCCAAAAAGGGATACGACTCGCGGAGAAGATAGCCCCTAGCGGCTTGCAAACCCGAAAGAATCTTCCAGAAGACGACGTCTCTTCTTACCATATTGTAATTGGGAAAAGTGTTAATAGTTTCCTAGTTGGACCCCGAGTCCTAGTAGAACTCCACCCAAAGTCTTGTAAGGACCTATGAGCCACCGTGTATATAAGGGGATCGAGGGAACATGTAGAGAATAAGCAAGATAGACAATTTAGATCTCGATAGACAACTCACCTAGAGCGCTCATTGTAATTGAGACCTCATTGATAATAGAAAGAAAGAAGCAAGGAATGAGTAGGTCTTTACATCATATCGAGGGGACGAACTTGGATACATCGTGTTTATTTGCATCGACTTCGATCTCGATGACTCCTAAGTCGCAAGTCATCCTCCGATGACTACTGCCGTGACAACCCCACGACAGATAGATAACCATTGCTCTGCAAGACACCTTGAAAGTGTTCCTCACCCAAAAGGACAAGAACACCAACAAGAAGGATGAGAGGTACAAAAAGAAGCACCAGGAGAGGGACAAGAACCACTTCGAACTCCAAAATAAGAAGCTCGAGATAAATGAGACCAATACCCGGACTCGGGACGCGGAAGTGGATCTTGCGAAAGAAACTCAAGAGGTGGAGATCACGACGATGGACTTGAGCACCTTGACCCCAGATAAGAGGTCTTGGTACGAGAAGAAGCAAGCCTACTATTTAGAATGAGATGCTTGATCATCTCGATTTTGTGTTGTGCATGAACAATGACCGAGGAAAATGGAGCCTTGAACGGCACAATTCTTTTGGGTACTATGTTCTATGCCGACACAACATTATATTCTATTCGTACTATGAAACAATTTCAATGTTCTATGATTAATTTATCATATACTTAATTCTTATTTTGATGAGATTGGGGAATGGCAAACAAATGTAAATCATGACATGGGCGGACCAAACGGGTCAACGCGTTGGGTTCAATGGCCAGAAACGGCAGGACAGGGGGCGGACACACATCCGTTTGGTGACCCAAACAGATGAAATGGGGGCACACCCGAACCTTAGATGGGTTGGCACTCTTGATATCAACTCTAATTGATGACCTATTTTAGCAGTGATGGCCTAAAACCCATTTTGTAGGGCACGAAAGGGCAAAACAGCCCTCCAACAGATGTCTTATCACGTGCCCTTTTATAGGGTTGCACCGAGTTGTGCTCCTCTCTACCCCAAATTTGTGACAAAGAGGACACCGCGTGGACCCTGCCCTATCCTTCATTTTTCACATGGGCGAACTCCAACTGTCGTGCGGAAACATCTGCCTCCCTGCCTTCTTTCCCGATTTGGCCCATGTCGGCGAGTTCCACGCCAAGGAAACTGACGGTGGTGCCCTCCCCGACTTCCTCGACCCTCCCGCAACCAATCCCGTGCCTTCTCTAGGCCGGCCGCCGCCCCCGCCGCGATGGAAAATCCTAGGGTTCCCGCCGCTCGACGCTCGGTGTTTGCGCCGCCCTGATCCACCTCCGTCGTCGGGAAATCCGTCCTAGGCGCCTGCCGCGGTGTAAGGACCCCAGACCGGCAGTCTGAAACCCTACGTATGCATACATTCACGATCCCAGAAAGATCAGTCGTGAACAACATACACAGTTGGCACACAGAAATACATCATCCATTACACGAATACATAAAGGTATTACATAAAAGATCACATGATCAAGTTTAACGCAACTGCCACATGGGGCAGGCAACTTATCAAACACAGCGGAAGACAAATAAAACACAACGTAGTTGAGCCCAAGTCACGCCTTAACCTACAGGCTGCTGACCCGGAGACGATCCTAGTTCGCAAAGCCGTCAACTCCGTACTTCTCTTCATAGATATCCTTTGGAGGCTCCTTCTCCAAATCTGATAAGTAGATACCAGGGGCGAAACCATAATGAGTACATTTGAATGTACTCAGCAAGACATCCATCATGTCACTTACCAACATGCAAATATGCTTATATGGTGGAATAGGTAAGCTGTAAATAGGGTTCACTATCAATGGTGTTCATATATGATGACACCACAGTTGCAGTCAGGTTAATCTGTATCTTCGTTGAAGAAGATACTTCAGAAGAAAATAAAATATTATAGTTTTATTTCTCTTGTAGATATCACATGTACAAGAGGTTTGTAAAGTTTTGTTAAAGAATATTTTCTCTTTGCAAAACTTCTTGGAATCAGTTTCCAGAATTCTTGCTTAGAGTAGAAAAGGTTTTCTTTGCAAAACATTTTGTTTTGTATAACAGCATCTGGCTTTTCATCATCGACGATACCTCCACGGTATAAGTTTCCATTCCTTTCCGAACTTCACAAGTTCAACACTTCCTTTCCAAAATTCCCTTTCAAAAACTTCCTTTTTGAAAACATTGACACAATGCTAGCTACATGGCCATTCAACTGTCCATATCCGAGGACGCGGCTTCTTCGAAAAAGTTGTACTCTGCAGAGGTGTACACATCCACCAGATCCAGTACACCTCCCGTGAACAATCACGGACTGTAACAACAGTATGTAAACATCAGGTATCTGATCATAACCATCCACTATGTTCAAGCTAGTATATGCCTATCTCTCAGTTGAGTTTTACCACATCCCCGGCACCGAGCTAATCCCCGCCAAGCCAGGATGCCTCAACTGATGCATCCGGAGGGAAAATTAATCCCACACTTTATATGTCTCCACGACATTCGGTTCAGAGGATCGCATCCCCTATAGCACATTGAGATAGCACACACTAATAAGAACAAACTTCAAGTTAAGCCCCTTGCCCATGTTGGGGTAGGGTGGCAGTACGGTAAAGGTTGTCCGGCGAAGACTAGGTTATGTGTCATTTTTGAAAACACCACTTTCTCAAAAATGACCACTTCCACATTCCTCCGGAGAACAAGGATCCGCCTTTTCTCCGGGTTTTTCCGTAAAGCCTTTGTTTTGTAGAATCACAATTTTAGGGTGTCCACTTAGGGACTAGTATATTTGATGGTAATAAATACCATGTGGTGGCTTATGGGCTTGGTATTACCAAGTTTAACTACTGGCATGATAGTAACCTATAATATAGTATAGTAGTAAATTCCACATCAAAAATAGTTTTGATAATCAAGTTTTTGTAAAACTTCAGAGGTAAAACATGCATGATAGATAATGATAAGTATTGTATCAGCAAGCATCAGGATGGCTTGCCTGGTATCTCCTTGTGTCCCTGGTTTTGGAGTGACTGGAACTTGAAGCAGAGCTTCCCGACACTTCCTTCCTCTTCGTTTTCTAACGTCGTAAAAAGAATAAAGGACACACATTCAGAACCAATCAAGGCAAGCAACAATGCATAACCATACATACAGCAAGGAAATCTAATAATAACCAATCACACAATTATTAATGGAGGCAAACAATCAAACAAACCTACTTGGCAGAAATGCCATTTAATAAGACAACTTAAGGTTGGAGGAACATATCTCACAACCTTAATATCATGGATTCAGTGGGTGTGCCACTCTCATACCAAGATATTAATAAGCCCAAAATACACTTAGTTTCACAAGGGTGAGACTACTAAAAGTATATAAAACATGCACCACATTAATCATGGCAATGGGTCTATCAACCAAACCACAAAAAGAAAAAGGTAGCTATCTTACTAAGTCTAAATTCACATCAAGAATAAATAAGACACATGATTTGCAAAAGTTACTTTTACAAATCAGTGAGCCTACACAAGTGTAACAAGGTAATAGACTCATCACAAAACACACAATTTCTCATAGTGAGAACAATAGAAACGATGACTAAAAAGGAGGAATCCTATAGACATGCTTCTACTAAGGTTTGCTATGCAAGCATGCATAACAAGTAAAGTACTAAAATGCAAACAAGGAACCATGTTATCATAATGGGAATGAAAACATGTCCTCATGCAAGGATACACAAATATCTACCAAACACAAGTTGGCAGAAAAATAATTCAATACAAAAACTGCTAAGGAAACTAGTACTACTCAAACATGAAGAATCAATGGATGAATTTCAATCAAGTAATTGAAATACAACCAGAGGGTCCATGTCATAAAAACAGGAGTGAAAAACATCTATACTTGCTATAACAAAAATATCCCATTTGATAAAACAAGGTATCAATTTGCAGGGCAACTCCTACATACTAGTGGTAATAAAAAGGGCATTACTAGAGGAATCAAACAACACTCCAAGAATGTATTTTTCCTAGCAAGCCACACATGATTACAACCACTTACAAACAGAAGCATACCCATTTTGTTTAGCACAAAAATTCCCAAAGCAAAAATACTAGGCACTCATTAGTTATAGAACTATATAAAAGAAACACATCTAGTGTGGGGGAAATAATGTTTCCACCAAAAATGCAATGAAACCAGTGGGTGTTCCACTAGCATAACAAAACATTAAGAGGTCACAAAGCCTCTGGTCATACTTGACAAAAATTAGCAAAAACCTAAACTAGCATCTAGTGCAATAACAATACTAGTAGAAAATAATAGGGTGCTAACATAAGCAAGGTAATGGTACCCATGCTATTATTTTCACACAAGTGACAACTCTAGGAGTCAAGTACTCCTAATAACATCATCAAAATGCTACTGGTCCTATGAATACAACACAAAAAATATGTGGCTACTCAACCACAAATATTTTGCTAAAAATTCTACACATGAGAGAATTTTTCCATACATTCTCATAGTCATGACAAAGCTACTCATGCTTTTCTACCAACTCAAATGCAAGCTAGCAGATGTGATAACCACACAATATAAGTACCAACATGGTACTGGATCCAATCAAAAAATCCAAGTGCTTGCACATCAATTCATCACTCAAAAATTGCTATGCAAGATTTTACTAGAGAATAAAATAACATATGCTATTAATAAAAATTCTATTTCTTCTCCACCCAAGTACACACATTCTAACATGATAAAATAGCTAAGTAATACTTAGAAAGCAAGTTCACACAACTTATACATGCTAGAAAACAATATTGCAACACAAAAATATCATCACACAAATTAATTAACTAAAATGCCAAAATGGCAGAAACAGGTGAAACAAAGATCTGTCCACCAAATTTTATATGATGCTCTAAAAATTAAACCCTTCTAGGTTTGGATAGCCCTAAACATATACAAGACCATCCAATTGAGTTTGCATCAAAATTCATCTTTAATAATTTTATAAAAATCACCAAAGTGCTCTCTGGTGTTTTACCAAATTGCATGCCATTTCAAAACTACAAAGAATTTGGAAACGAGGTTAAATGCTTCTGTTAGGAAATTTCAAGGGCTTTCCAATGCAATTGGCCTCACTTCATTCTGAGTTGTGAAATAAAAATGGTGCTCATTTTGGTGTTTCTGGTACCTGTTGCCAAATCATTTTTCATTTCAAATCTATTCATCCAAATGTAGATCTCCAAGTTGGAGATGGTTTAGAATTAGTTGGGGTACCACTGTGAATTTTGGTTTGGTCAAACTTCTCTTTTAGGTTGCCTTTTAGAGCCAAAAGCAAACATGCTTGTTTTCTGCAAAAATTAAAATGGAAAAACTAGACAGATGGGCCAGATCTGGAGTTGGGCCGGCCAGATCTAGTGGCACCGCGGGTGGATCTACCCCGAGCCGCTGACTCGCGGGCCAGCCGCCACGCGGGCAGCCACGCAGGCGATGCGCAGCCCCACCTGCAGGTTTGACTCCTAAACGCGCGGGTCAAGGGTTGCTGATGCGAGCACCGCGTCATCGTGAGGTCACCCGCCGGCGGGAGGTTCTCCGGCGAGGTCGTACGGGCGCAACCGGCCACCATTTTGCAAATATAAACTACCTACACGTAGCCTACGACGAGGGGAACCAAGTGAAGCCAACGTCGCTTCCCGGGAACGGCCGGAAGGCAGCCGGCGACGGCGCGGCGCGGCGGCCGGACCACGGCCAAGGCGCGGCCACGATTTAGGGGGTTAGGGAGAGGGGAAAAGGTACGGGGTGACTCCCCTTCTCACGACGAACGCGCTGGAGGGCTTGGTGAGGTCGGAGAGGACTCGGAGTGGCGGCAATAGCTCGCCGGAGGTCGTCGGGGTCGGAGAAGAAAGGTGGACGGCGCGGCCTCCTCGAGTAGCTCCACCCCGATTCCCTTTGCACCAAGTACCACCACGACGAGGCGGATCCAATGGTACCAACGGCGACCGGCGGCGTGCTCCCTATCGGCCGAATCGACGACGGGACCTTTTCGAGCTAGGGTTTCGTTTGGTCTTTTTTTGAAGAGAGAGAGAGAGGGAGCTCGATGGGGGGGGAGAGAGAGGGGGCAATGGGGAGACAGACCACATGGGGGGCCTCTTTATCCCCAAGGATTCCTTCTCATCGAAGCAATGGCCTAGGTGTTCTGTGTATCTACAGAGAGCTAGAGGTAGGAGATGACTTGGATTACTTTTAGGTCCCTGCAAATTTACAACTAGGTCCTTCTCTTCTCTGAAAAAGGATGTTTTCACTAAGCAAACAAGGTTTAAATTTTAAATCCTTTTGCCCAAAATTCTAATTAGTTAAGATGCACAACATATGTGAAAATTGGCTCAATTAGATAAACTTGATAATTCAAAGTTGTTCAAATTTGAATTCTTACAAAAATGGACATTGAATTTATTAACCTACTTAGGAGCTTCCAAAAATGATAATTTTTGGCACACATTCCTTATTTGATGTGTTACTTATGTGGTAGAAAATTCAAGTCATTTTGAGTTACTTCATAGAACAAACTTGTTCAAATTTCAAAAAGGTGCTGTCAAGAAAACAGGGGTTTTTGGCAACTTAAATTATTCAAAAACTTGTGCCCTTTTGGTTTTCATCCTTATTTATGATATAGAGCATGTGGTATTTATTTCATGGCATTTGGAAAAAGTTTGTAGAACAAACTTGTTCAAAATCCCAAATGTTGCTGTGGAGAAAATCATGTTTTCAGGACTTTAATGGATTCAAATTTTGGTCTCCTCTTGTGTGTGTTCCTTATTTGATATAAGGAAGCAATGGTATTAATTTCAGATCATTTGATGAAAGTTTCCAATAGTAACTTGTTTTAGTTTTCTGTTTCTGGAAATATTGGAATTTCTATTTAATAAGGCACTTGGCTTTTCTTTAACAATGCTTTGCCAAAATATTTATGTGACTAGAGATAGCAAGTCAATGCTCTCCAATACCTTTGTTTTTAATCTTGCAAGGTTGGAAAAACATTTGATAATATTTTGGTGAAGCATTTAAGAATGCCTCTTTTTCTGATAATCTTTTAGGGAAATTTTATTAAGTGTTTCCTCTTTCTTAATTTAGGTCTTGGAATAATATTCAACAAGTATGAGATTCATAAGATAGTTTTGGAAAACTCTTTGATCAATATTTACTTTAGAAAATATTGCCAAAGTCATTGGAACAATATGTTGAATATTTTGTTTTCAATTTCTTAGCCATGTAAGTTTATATAATCTTAGTTTGTTTAGTTGCACTTAAACAAACACAAACAAACACAACCAAGGTTTATTAGTCAAGCAATTAGCAAAACAACTGTGTTAACAGGTATTCCAAAATTGGGATGTGACAGGTCTTCCCCCCTTAAAAAGAATCTCGTCCCCGAGATTCACAAGCGAGGACTAAGGGAGGGCCAACAAACACAATGTTTAGCGTTGGAGCGCAGGTGCTTCCCCCCTTTGACTTTTCTTGGGAGGCGGTGTACTCCCCTAAATTAGCAAATTCACTTTAAAAAAGTACACCAGTGCTATTTTAGGTCCAAAACTTTTGTTTCCTAGTTGACCTTGAAACAAACAAAATTAAGGTTAGTGCAGAACTACCTCGAAACGTACCGTCAATTATTACATGAGTTCTTAGCTATATCCCACATCTTACATAACACATATGGAGAGGTGTACCACTCTCATAACAAGGTATATAATAAGCTAAAACATAGCTTGTGGGTGCAAAGGTTAGGTTGCTAAGGTCAAACCAACAGACAGAACATTACCCATGGCAGTGGTTATCACTTACCACAAGCAACTATCATTTAATATGTACATGATTTTAGTTGGATGTTTTTGTTTCATAAGATACTCTTAAGCACAATCATAACACAAGTATAAACTCATGCTAAGGTAAAACATTTAAACAAAACTCCAATAAGCAAGCAAACAACACCACAGATGAATAGACTATTTATTCACTAGGTTATTGTTTATTAGAGGTTTTGGAATCCATCAATCATGAACAATTAGCAAACAACCAGTAGCTAAAAACTAATGAATTCAATCATAAAGATATTCTAAAACACTATCTTCACACAAGATAAAACTCCTATTTCACAGGCATAAAAAAAAAAACAGGACTGCACAAATAACACACTAGTATGAAAAATCTACACCAGCATGCTATAAGAGATAATCATATCCTATAACCATAGAACATGCAACTAAATAATTCATGGCATGATAACAGAAGTAATAACTTCCTAAACATGCTATATCAACACATATACTCATAAAATAAAAAGAGGGTAATACTAGAGCAAAAATCACCATTTTCTAGTGGTGAAACTAGTTTCACTCTAGAGAAGCAAACAATGCTATCATGATGTTTAAACTTAAACAAGCAAGTCATGAATATAAGTGTACCTAATAACAGTACACAAAACTTACTCATGTTAGTAAGCACAAACATCAAAACAATCCATGATACAACTATTAAACATGCAGAAATTTCTTCTAGCAATTTCTGTTTTTCTTAAACAATTACTAGCAAACAAGCAAGGTATAACTCACACAACCAGTAGCTATGCAATTAATGAAAAGTTATCTAAACCTTTTCAAAAATCCATACACTCAATTTAAAATTATTCACAAACAATCTACCAATCAAGAGGAATTTATTTTATTTGTGAACAATTTAATTTTAGCACACGATAGTGAAACATTTCTTAACATGATACCCCTAAGGAATATTATGCTAACAAAAGGATCACACCTAAACATATTAGTATTTACTAATAATAAATAAACTTCTCACTTGCATAAGTGAAAAGAAACAATTATATTTTCCATGGTGGAAAATAGAAATCAATCACATAGTGAAACATGCTATTTTCACACATGTGTATGGTTGGGGATTTTCATCCTCAAGCCAAAATGACAATGGGACCAGTGGGCTATGGCCTACTAATACCAAAGATAAATAGGTACTAAGCCTCTGGTTACTCATGAAAAGCTTTGCATACAAGATAAAAATATAAGGCTATTTAATCTAGTGAAACAATACTAGTGCATATTGATAGCAATGCTTACACATGCTTTATTATTAAGAGACATGCAAGCTAACAGAGGTACAAGCATCAAAATAACAGTACCTAAATGGTACTGGACTCAAGGAAACATAGCACAAAAATCTACTAAGAGAGTATACACAGATCTAGTTCTCACAATATTTCCAAATAATAAACTAGAAGGTAACAAATGCTATTTCATTTTTATTCGAGTTTCCAATCATGCACACACTTTCTAGGGTAGATTTATTGTAAGAAAACAACATAATAACAAGTCCTAACAACTCCATATAAGTTAGGAAGCAAGATTGAATAAAACACAAATTTATTTCAATCAAGAGCACACAAAGAAACAAGAACAGGAAAACTGCTGTTTTCTAGATCTATCATTACCATTCTCTCGTTCACTTAACTTCTAAACCTCGAATCTCATAGTACCTACAATGTCTTCCAAGATTTGGTTTCCAAAGTAGATACACATGATATCCTATTGACTAGTAAACGAATAGGTCATCATTTTATTTTCTCGTGACTTCTCCTTTTTACCAACTAGATTAAAAGTGTCGTAAGTCACTTAATTCTTGGTTTAGAAAGAGTTGTCAGTAGTTTGCATGCTTTGGTTAGGTGTCAACCTAAGATTAGACAAAGCATGTTAGTCTTGTTAGCTTTCTATTTAATAATGTTTGTCCGACAAGATACGACTAGCGTCATCGTACGTCGAATATTGAATTGGGCTCTTTTGATTGGCTTTTTAGGGGGTTGCGCATCATGGCATGTAAAGACTTCTTTTGCACCTTTCTCCAGAGGAGGGAGGTATATAACTTTTAAAAGGGGATTTCTCTTGTTTTGTCTTTTAAAAGGGAACATAAAAGGGTGCGACATTTAGCCAACATGGTAAAAGAGTCCTTTGCAAGCAGACGAAACACAAAGGTTTTGGTCAGTATTGGTTGGTTTTCTTCACGCCTTTTCTTCTTTGAGGATTGTCGTTGTTGGAGCTTTATTTGTTGGAGTGCATCACTGGTAGCAATGCTATCAGCTCGTGTGGCTTGAGGGTCCTCTATTATTAGGCCAAATGGTGCTTTCATTGATTGTGGGGAAACGGTGGTGGTTCACGACGGTTCGCATTATGAAGCGAAAACAAGTATAAGTCTAAGCAACAAATTCTTGGTTTTGAATGCTATACTAACATTTTTGCTTGCAAAAATTTAACAGGAGGCGATTCAAAAACAAGAGCGGGGCAATCACAAATTTGCAAAATTTTGAGCACCCCACAAACATATAGAAGCCTAGATGAACCAAATTCTACACCACACAATAGCACAAAGTCCTACGGACACACATAAGCAAGCCATAACACACAAGCAAGGCTCCACTGGAGCTACGTCGGGGAAGGCGACTCATGGAGTTATCGCTAAATTACCCCAAACTAGACTAATCCAAAATCCTAGAAGTGGCTGAAGAACTATATCTACTTCTGACCATCATTACTGTAGAGCTATGCAATTATTTTGGTCTTCTCGGGACATCGGCAAGTATACAAGTTTTTGTATGAAAACAAGATAAATAGAAGTAAAGTTTTGATAAAACTTTATGCAACAATCTGTTTTTGAAACTCCAATTATTTTCTTGACAGAAAACTTCAAATACGAGAGATGTTTCAAAAACAGAGCGGAGCAGTTGCAAACAAGTAAGAAATAAACTCTTAACCGAGAGAGATACCAACTTTGTAAGGCCCGCCCTTCGAACCACTGTTCAAGGACGCGCTTGATATGCATTTAGAATCTTTTGAAAAGATAATAAGGAGGGAAAATATACTAAAATTCCCTTAGATAAAAATAATGTAGATAGTAAATAGGTTTTTACTCAAAAATACTTTTCTTTCCTATCTGACGTCCATGCTAACTAAGGTCTCCTAAGGTCAGGATGGCTCTGATACCAACTCTGTAAGGACCCCAGACCGGCAGTCTGAAACCCTACGTATGCATACATTCACGATCCCAGAAAGATCAGTCGTGAACAACATACACAGTTGGCACACAGAAATACATCATCCATTACACGAATACATAAAGGTATTACACAAATGATCACATGATCAAGTTTAACGCAACTGCCACATGGGCAGGCAACTTATCAAACACAGCGGAAGACAAATAAAACACAACGTAGTTGAGCCTAAGTCACGCCTTAACCTACAGGCTGCTGACCCGGAGACGATCCTAGTTCGCAAAGCCGTCAACTCCGTACTTCTCTTCATAGATATCCTTTGGAGGCTCCTTCTCCAAATCTGATAAGTAGATACCAGGGGCGAAACCATAATGAGTACATTTGAATGTACTCAGCAAGACATCCATCATGTCACTTACCAACATGCAAATATGCTTATATGGTGGAATAGATAGGCTATAAATAGGGTTCACTACCAATGGTGTTCATATATGATGACACCACAGTTGCAGTCAGGTTAATCTGTATCTTCGTTGAAGAAGATACTTCAGAAGAAAATAAAATATTATAGTTTTATTTCTCTTGTAGATATCACATGTACAAGAGGTTTGGTAAAGTTTTGTTAAAGAATATTTTCTCTTTGCAAAACTTCTTGGAATCAGTTTCCAGAATTCTTGCTTAGAGTAGAAAAGGTTTTCTTTGCAAAACATTTTGTTTTGTATAACATCATCTGGCTTTTCATCATCGACGATACCTCCACGGTATAAGTTTCCATTCCTTTCCGAACTTCACAAGTTCAACACTTCCTTTCCAAAATTCCATTTCAAAAACTTCCTTTTTGAAAACATTGACACAATGCTAGCTACATGGCCATTCAACTGTCCATATCCGAGGACGCGGCTTCTTCGAAAAAGTTGTACTCTGCAGAGGTGTACACATCCACCAGATCCAGTACACCTCCCGTGAACAATCACGGACTGTAACAACAGTATGTAAACATCAGGTATCTGATCATAACCATCCACTATGTTCAAGCTAGAATATGCCTATCTCTCAGTTGAGTTTTACCACATCCCCGGCACCGAGCTAATCCCCGCCAAGCCAGGATGCCTCAATTGATGCATCCGGAGGGAAAATTAATCCCACACTTTATATGTCTCCACGACATTCGGTTCAGAGGATCGCATCCCCTATAGCACATTGAGATAGCACACACTAATAAGAACAAACTTCAAGTTAAGCCCCTTGCCCATGTTGGGGTAGGGTGGCAGTACGGTAAAGGTTGTCCGGCGAAGACTAGGTTATGTGTCATTTTTTAAAACACCACTTTCTCAAAAATGACCACTTCCACATTCCTCCGGAGAACAAGGATCCGCCTTTTCTCCGGGTTTTTCCGTAAAGCCTTTGTTTTGTAGAATCACAATTTTAGGGTGTCCACTTAGGGACTAGTATATTTGATGGTATAAATACCATATGGTGGCTTATGGGCTTGGTATTACCAAGTTCAACTACTGGCATGATAGTAACCTATAATATAGTATAGTAGTAATTTCCACATCAAAAATAGTTTTGATAATCAAGTTTTTGTAAAACTTCAGAGGTAAAACATGCATGATAGATAATGATAAGTATTGTATCAGCAAGCATCAGGATGGCTTGCCTGGTATCTCCTTGTGTCCCTGTTTTTGGAGTGACTGGAACTTGAAACACAGCTTCCCGACACTTCCTTCCTCTTCGTTTTCTAACGTCGTAAAAAGAATAAAGGACACACATTCAGAACCAATCAAGGCAAGCAACAATGCATAACCTTACATACAGCAAGGAAATATAATAATAACCAATCACACAATTATTAATTGAGGCAAACAATCAAACAAACATATTTGACAGAAATGCCATTTAATAAGACAGCTTAAGGTTGGAGGAACATATCTCACAACCTTAATATCATGGATTCAGTGGGTGTGCCACTCTCATACCAAGATATTAATAAGCCCAAAATACACTTAGTTTCACAAGGGTGAGACTACTAAAAGTGTATAAAACATGCACCACATTAATCATGGCAATGGGTCTATCAACCAAACAACAAAAAGAAAAAGGTAGCTATCTTACTAAGTCTAAATTCACATCAAGAATAAATAAGACACATGATTTGCAAAAGTTACTTTTACAAATCAGTGAGCCTACACAAGTGTAACAAGGTAATAGACTCATCACAAAACACACAATTTCTCATAGTGAGAACAATAGAAACGATGACTAAAAAGGAGGAATCCTATAGACATGCTTCTACTAAGGGTTTGCTATGCAAGCATGCATAACAAGTAAAATACTAAAATGCAAACAAGGAACCATGTTATCATAATGGGAAATGAAAACATGTCCTCATTCAAGGATACACAAATATCTACCAAACACAAGTTGGCAGAAAAATAATTCAATACAGAAACTGCTAAGGAAACTAGTACTACTCACACATGAAGAATCAATGGATGTATTTCAATCAAGTAATTGAAATACAACCAGAGGGTCCATGTCATAAAAACAGTAGTGAAAAATATCTATACTTGCTATAACAAAAATATCCCATTTGATATAACAAGGTATCAATTTGCAGGGCAACTCCTACATACTAGTGGTAATAAAAAGGGCATTACTAGAGGAATCAAACAACACTCCAAGAATGTATTTTTCCTAGCAAGCCACACATGATTACAACCACTTACAAACAGAAGCATACCCATTTTTGTTTAGCACAAAAATTCCCAAAGCAAAAATACTAGGCACTCGTTAGTTATAGAACTATATAAAAGAAATGCATCTAGTGTGGGGGAAATAATGTTTCCACCAAAAACGCAATGAAACCAGTGGGTGTTCCACTAGCATAACAAAACATTAAGAGGTCACAAAGCCTCTGGTCATACTTGACAAAAATTAGCAAAAGACTAAACTAGCATCTAGTGCAA
The DNA here is from genome assembly GCA_028641055.1 of Alopecurus myosuroides. Lineage (NCBI taxonomy): Eukaryota > Viridiplantae > Streptophyta > Magnoliopsida > Poales > Poaceae > Alopecurus > Alopecurus myosuroides. The sequence continues at coordinate 207,275,752 of CM054063.1, read as the reverse complement.
TAACAATACTAGTAGAAAATAATAGGGTGCTAACATAAGCAAGGTAATGGTACCCATGCTATTATTTTCACACAAGTGACAACTCTAGGAGTCAAGTACTCCTAATAACATCATCAAAATGCTACTGGTCCTATGAATACAACACAAAAAATATGTGGCTACTCAACCACAAATATTTTGCTAAAAATTCTACACATGAGAGAATTTTTCCATACATTCTCATAGTCATGACAAAGCTACTCATGCTTTTCTACCAACTCAAATGCAAGCTAGCAGAGGTGATAACCACACAATATAAGTACCAACATGGTACTGGATCCAATCAAAAAATCCAAGTGCTTGCACATCAATTCATCACTCAAAAATTGCTATGCAAGATTTTACTAGAGAATAAAATAACATATGCTATTAATAAAAATTCTATTTCTTCTCCACCCAAGTACACACATTCTAACATGATAAAATAGCTAAGTAATACTTAGAAAGCAAGTTCACACAACTTATACATGCTAGAAAACAATATTGCAACACAAAAATATCATCACACAAATTAATTAACTAAAATGCCAAAATGGCAGAAACAGGTGAAACAAAGATCTGTCCACCAAATTTTATATGATGCTCTAAAAATTAAAACCTTCTATGTTTGGATAGCCCTAAACATGTGCAAGACCATCCAATTGAGTTTGCATCAAAATTCATCTTTAATAATTTTATAAAAATCACCAAAGTGCTCTCTGGTGTTTTAACAAATTGCATGCCATTTAAAAACTACAAAGTATTTGGAAACGAGGTTAAATGCTACTGTTAGGAAATTTCAAGGGCTTTCCAATGCAATTGGCCTCACTTAATTCTGAGTTGTGGATTTAAAATGGTGCTCATTTTGGTGTTTCTGGTACCTGTTGCCAAATCATTTTTCATTGCAAAAATATCCATCCAAAAGTAGATCTACAAGTTGGAGGTGGTTTAGAATTAGTTGAGGTACCACTGTGATTTTTGGCTTGGTCAAACTTCTCTTTTAGGTTGCCTTTTAGAGCCAAAAGCAAACATGCTTGTTTTCTGCAAAAATTAAAATGGAAAAACTAGACAGATGGGCCAGATCTGGAGTTGGGCCGGCCAGATCTAGTGGCACCGCGGGTGGATCTACCCCGAGCCGTTGACTCGCGGGCCAGCCGCCACACGGGCAGCCACGCAGGCGATGCGCAGCCCCACCTGCAGGTTTGACTCCTAAACGCGCGGGTCAAGGGTTGCTGATGCGAGCACCGCGTCATCGTGAGGTCACCCGCCGACGGGAGGTTCTCCGGCGAGGTCGTACGGGCGCAACCGGCCACCATTTTGCAAATATAAACTACCTACACGTAGCCTACGACGAGGGGAACCAAGTGAAGCCAACGTCGCTTCCCGGGAACGGCCGGAAGGCAGCCGGCGACGGCGCGGCGCGGCGGCCGGACCACGGCCAAGGCGCGGCCACGATTTAGGGGGTTAGGGAGAGGGGAAAAGGTACGGGGTGACTCCCCTGCTCACGACGAACGCGCTGGAGGGCTTGGTGAGGTCGGAGAGGACTCGGAGTGGCGGCAATAGCTCGCCGGAGGTCGTCGGGGTCGGAGAAGAAAGGTGGACGGCGCGGCCTCCTCGAGTAGCTCCACCCCGATTCCCTTTGCACCAAGTACCACCACGACGAGGCGGATCCAATGGTACCAACGGCAACCGGCGGCGTGCTCCCTATCGGCCGAATCGACGACGGGACCTTTTCGAGCTAGGGTTTCGTTTGGTCTTTTTTTGAAGAGAGAGAGAGGGAGCTCGATGGGGGGGGGGAGAGAGAGGGGGCAATGGGGAGACAGACCACATGGGGGGCCTCTTTATCCCCAAGGATTCCTTCTCATCGAAGCAATGGCCTAGGTGTTCTGTGTATCTACAGAGAGCTAGAGGTAGGAGATGACTTGGATTACTTTTAGGTCCCTGCAAATTTACAACTAGGTCCTTCTCTTCTCTGAAAAAGGATGTTTTCACTAAGCAAACAAGGTTTAAATTTTAAATCCTTTTGCCCAAAATTCTAATTAGTTAAGATGCACAACATATATGAAAATTGGCTCAAATGGATAAACTTGGTAATTCAAAGTTGTTCAAATTTGAATTCTTACAAAAATGGACATTGAATTTATTAACCTACTTAGGAGCTTCCAAAAATGATAATTGTTGGCACACATTCCTTATTTGATGTGTTACTTATGTGGTAGAAAATTCAAGTCATTTTGAGTTACTTCATAGAACAAACATGTTCAAATTTCAAAAAGGTGCTGTCAAGAAAACAGGGGTTTTTGGCAACTTAAATTATTCAAAAACTTGTGCCCTTTTGGTTTTCATCCTTATTTATGATATAGAGCATGTGGTATTTATTTCCTGGTATTTGGAAAAAGTTTGTAGAACAAACTTGTTCAAAATCCCAAATGTTGCTGTGGAGAAAATTCATGTTTTCAGGACTTTAATGGATTCAAATTTTGGTCTCCTATTGTGTGTGTTCCTTATTTGATATAAGGAAGTAATGGTATTAATTTCAGATCATTTGATGAAAGTTTCCAAAAGTAACTTGTTTTAGTTTTCTGTTTCTGGAAATATTGGAATTTCTATTTAATAAGGCACTTGGCTTTTCTTTAACAATGCTTTGCCAAAATATTTATGTGACTAGAGATAGCAAGTCAATGCTCTCCAATACCTTTGTTTTTAAGCTTGCAAGGTTGGAAAAACATTTGATAAGATTTTGGTGAAGCATTTAAGAATGCCTCTTTTTCTGATAATCTTTTAGGGAAATTTTATTAAGTGTTTCCTCTTTCTTAATTTAGGTCTTGGAATAATATTCAACAAGTATTAGATTCATAAGATGTTTTTTGAAAACTCTTTGATCAATATTTACTTTAGAAAATATTGCCAAAGTCATTGGAACAATATGTTGAATATTTTTTTATCCCTGGAACAATATGTTGAATATTTTTAGTTTACTGCTTTGCTATCCTTTTTAAGTTTGTTTAGTTGCACTTAAACAAACACAAACAAACACAACCAAGGTTTATTAGTCAAGCAATTAGCAAAACAACTGTGTTAACAGGTATTCCAAAATTGGGATGTGACACGCGGTGGTCATCACGGCCGATGGCCGCAAGAAATGGAACACCGCCGGCGGGAAGCGGGCTGCCACGCCGGGGACCGCGGGGAGAAAAATAAGCAGAGGGCATGCTGCTGCTCCAAGCCAAAATTGCCCGGTGACACCGACGCCGTCGACGCCGACCTTCCTCCGCCTCCACCGCCCAAGCATGAATTGGCGCCGTCTCCGACTGCATACAACGTGTTCGACAATATGTCCATCTTGGTTTTTTTGCTTATTGCATTTTCAGTCCAAATTTGTATCACTCATTCGTTTGCATATTGCATTATAGATTGGATGACGAGGCGTACATGAATACAATGGGTGTTGGAGCACTTTCCCGTGGCACCTCACGCGATACCACTTCACAAGAGTATGAACAAAAATAGGACCTCGACAATGAAGAAGAGGGTTTCGTGCCTAAGTGAGAGCAGCGAACTACACCGCCGCGGAAGAAAAATTGATTTTTGATGCATACAAGAAGGTCGGCCTTGATGCAACCGTTGGGGTGGAGCAACCCAAAGAGGCATATTTGATACGTATGTGGGGTACTTTGTTGTTAGAAACAGTAGTGTCATTGAACGAAACGTCAGTTCCATTCGTCAAAGGTGGAATGTGATCAACACCGATTGTCAAAGGTGGACGGGTTGCTTGACGAACGTGGAGTATGTTTATATATTTGTTTTCATCTGTCAAACATGACAAAAAAGAGGGGTGTGGTGCTGATGTCGTGCCCTAGAAAGGGCATCTATTGGAGAAACAGTGCCCTATTATAGGTCATCTTCTAAAGCAGAATTTTTTTTGGTGCCCTAAAGCATTAAAACAGGTGCCCTATAAAATCTAAAATAAAAATAGAGGTGTTGCTCTCACTAACTTTCTTGTCTACGCGGCTAGGCAGGTACTAGAAGGGGTTGACGCGCTTTGCCGCACCAGCGATTATTATTGCGGTGATCAATACATGACACATGGTGGTCTGAGTAAAGACTAGTAGCTCATACATGATCATGTACAAATTCATATCCTTCTCAGCCAAATATTGTATCTATTGGTCTAGTACCTATAGAACAATACAAAGTAACAACTTTAGATTTGTTAATGTCTAAATGAGGCGAGCCTCGGGGCTGGCGCGTGGAGGCAGAGCTCGCTTGTGTCACTCATGCACGTGTGTGTAGGGAAGGATGAGGCACAATGAGGAAGCAGATGACTGGAAGGCCAGTAGGATAGCTCTCCGGCCGGATCCACCGACAGGAGGTGATGATGGCCGCACATGAGGAGATTTATGACAACCCTCGAGGTAAAATCTCTCCCAATCCGTGGTGCCCTCGAGCAATAGTGAATTCGCAACCAAATTGGTCACCTTTGTGGTAGAGCTACCGGATTCGAGGGAAAATAGATGTGAAAGGAGGTGGCGACAGTCACCAGAGGAGAGGCGGGAGGCCGACATGAAAATTCCGAATGGTAGTTGGCGTGCGCGCATTGCTCTTTTGTTTTACTGCAACAACCCAAGTGTTGTATACAAGACACATGATGGTCTGAGCTAAGATTACTTTCTCATACATGACCATGTACAAATTCATAGCTTTGTCATGCAAATATTGTAAGCATTGTTCTAGTACCTGTATTACAATACAAAGTAACAACTTTGGATTTGTTAATCTCTGAACGAGGCGACCCAGGGTGGCTAGCGCATGGAGGAAGAGCTAGCGTGTGTCCCTCGTGCGTGTGCATGCAGGGAAGGAGGAGGCACGGCGAGGAAGCAGATGAGAGGAGGGCCACTCGGATAGCTCATCTGCCGGATATACCGATAGCAGGCGATGGTGGCCATGTGCCAGAGGAGAGCTATGACAACCCTTGGGGCCAAATATCTCCCAATTTGTGGTGCCCTTGAGCAGTAGTGAATTCGCGACCGAATCGGTCCGAGTTGTGGTAGAGCTGCCGGATTCGAGGCCAAATAGATGGGAGAGGAGGCGGCAGCGGTCACCGAAGGAGAGGCGAGAGGGCGACATGAAAATTCTGATTGGTATTTAGCGTGCTAGAGTCGCTCTTTTGTTTAACAGGAGCAACCCAAGTGTTGTATACATGACATATGGTGGTCTGAGTAAAGATTAGTGTGTCATACATGATCATGTATAAAATTTATAGTCTTCTCAGACAAATATTGTAAAAATTAGTCTGGTACATATAGTACAATACAAAGTAACAACTTTGGATTTGTTAATCTCTGAATGATGCGAGCCCGGGTGGCTGGCGCCGGAGTCGGAGCTGGCGTGTGGCGCTCGTGTTCGTGTGTGTAGGGAAGGAGGAGGCATAGTGATGAAACAGATGAGAGGAGGGCCACTCGGATAGCTCGTCGGCTGGATCTACTAACAGAAGGTGATGGTGTCCATGCGCGGAAAGAGAGTTATGACACCCTCGAGGCCAAATCTCTCTCGATCTGTGGTGCACTCAAGCAGTGCTGGATTTACGTTCAAATCGGTAGAGTTATGGTAGAGCTACCGGATTCGAGGCCAAATAGATGGGAGAGGAGGCAGCGATGATCACTAGAGGAGAGGCGGGAGGGCGACACGAAAATGCTGATTGGTAGTTGACGTGCGCACGTTGTTCTTTTGTTTTACAACACCAACCCAAGTGTTGTATATTTATAGCACTTTGTCTTGATTTGTTTTAGACCGTGAAAATAATTTTGAAAATCGAGGCACACTTCACCAATGTTCGAGAAAATCTTCAATCTGTACAAGTGAAGCAAGGAGGTCAGAATATTAAAGGAGTAGAAGAAATCAAACACACAAGTTCAGTCTTAAGTTGTTCTATATGATTGAAATACGAATACCTATAGCCACTACAGATTACCCCTATCCCCTTTAATCCTTGGATGAGATCATTTCGTCCCAAATTTACCAGATACGAATATTTTTCAATTTGATCAATCTCCAATGGCATTGCTATTGTAAGCCAAATGCCAGGGAGGTTGAACTAAATGTGCAACAGAGGAAGGAGACTGAATGTAAGGATGCTGCAAACCTGCCCCGGTGTGGACTCCCGGAGACTCGTGTGGCAAAGTGGGGGCGCTTGCAGTTAGCCGTGTCGTCAGTGATGGAGCTTGGGGGTGCGGCTTCGAGGGTCAAGGCCTCTAGAATCGTCCATGTCGGCGTGGAACATGGGACCAGGCGGAGCGCACCGGATCACTGCCCGAGCGACCAGAGACCACCGGGACGATACATGGTACCTCGAGAGTGCAGCCGACGGGGGTGACAAGGGCAGAGGTGAGACCGTAACTGCACGTGATGGTGGACATCTGCTGATACCATTCGTCCACCAGCTACGCCATCCCTCACACCCAGCATGAGAAAACACTAGTTCCATGCCGCCCGAACGAGAGTCTGCTCCCTCGACCCGCCTCCCCGAGCTTGAACCAAGAATGAATCGGCGGTGGAAATGATGCTGAGGATGGATGGATGGGAAGGGGGCAAGGGAATGCGGCATGATCTCGATAGGACTGTTGCATGTGGTGGCACCGCGTGAGAGAGAGGATTGAGATTGGGAGGGGAGGAGAGGGTGCGTAGCAAAATCTTCAAGGGGAAATCGGATGGCGAGTTGACTTCTCAGCCCGAGAGTTTTTTTAGATCGAGGGGACTTAATGGAGAGACGGGGATTATGTCCCGATTTACGGACTGGGTGAGACGAAGGGGGGGGATGAAATGAGCGGATGGATGGACGACAGGACGTGTGGGAGGTCTGTCGGGCCCATGGATACCAAGGTGTCCTGGTCCGTCTACTGCGGCCCAACCCAACAGGTATTTGGGACCTCGTCAAGTGTAACTCATGAAGGGGAGTCTCCCCTGCGAGATTCGGTCCTCGTCAGGACTCAACCAGCAGAATTCTGGTCCCTCTATTGGAGCTGCACCGCATACCCTTGGAGAGGAGTTCTACCTCGCCCCCGCTCCTCTCTAGAGGACATTACTCTCAGGAGGAGACAAGCCATGTGCGGATGACGCCCGTTCCCCTGCATGATGGTGAAGGCAGCGTAGAGTTGCAGAACCCCTTTGGCGGCAGTTGTCGTTCTCGTGTATAAAGCATGGGCGAAAGCTGACCACACTAAAACGCCGCCCTAGGACATCCTCTTCGGTGCAAGAAGGCCAAGACGACGCTACAAGACGAAGGAAACGTCATCGGGCGTCCCAACCACCCCGCCATGGACGGTGGCGCTGTCCTCGATGACCAAGACAGTCAAGCGCCGCAAAGCTCCGCCTGTCTCTTCTTTGGCACCTTGGGGCAGCCCTTTACCGCAAGTATGAGCGGGAAAGAGGGAAAGAGGTCCAAACGCTGGTATAAAAGGAGTCCCTAGGCTCCTGTAGCAGGGATGACTCAATTCATTCAGAGCCTGCCTATTCTGAACCAAGCACAAGCTCGCGCCTTGTACTGTAACTACAACAATGAAACCCATCAGACAAGCAGGAGTAGGGCTTTACACCGCAAGGTGGCGTGAACCGGGGTAAAACTCCCCATGTCGCCATTGTTGCGCGCTCCAATCTATCCTCGCGAAGCCTCTCGAGAGGTGTAGGAAGTGTGGTTATACCCAAGTGTTCGAACCTCTTGAGAGTCACTATCTTTGACACACCACTCTCCGACATTTGGCGCACCAGGTAGGGGGCTCAGGCACTCCTTCACCTCCTCGCTTCTATGGCACCAGCTGCTCGCCCCACCCGAGTTGAGCGTGCTCGCCGCAGGGGCCAGGCCAACCCCATCGGGAACTATAATGACACACAGCAACTCGGCCCCACTAGCGCTGGTGGCGCACCCGTCGCCGAGGACAAAGCTTCCTTCCATCAGTCGTAGAGATACGTACGATCATATCAGCCTCGGCCACCACCACCGTCAGGGACACAGGGACGTCGGGAGCAGCCAACCCCCGCTGCAGCCCTGCTGCTGGCCCAGGAGCTGCATGTGCATCCGCCCGTGCCGGAAGGGCACGCCGCCTGGCTCACCCGCCTCCAGGAGCTCGTCACTGCCGCAAACGACCTCCCGCAACCGTCGCGGGGAGGCGGCACTGGCTAGCCCAAGAGTGTGGAAGCTCATGGCATGCCATCCCCTTCCCACGGTGCAACATCGCTGGTGTAAGGCGATCCCCGCACCCATGTCCCTGACAAGGCCCACATCACCAAAATTCCTGACAAGAGCAACAAAAGCTGTCAGATCTTGCGGCACCCGGCCCAATGCTCGCGTGTAGATCGAGTGCAGCTACGAGCACGAACGACGCACCATCCGCGACCTCGCCAGAGCCGGTCGTGCCAACTTCCCAGCGGACAACGGCGCACGCGCTACGATCTACGTGGGGGTTGCCTCGTGTTCACCAAGCAGCTTCGCACGATTGCATGGCCGCCAAAGTTCAACCCCACGCTGCCTCCTCGCTACGACGACACCACCCCTCCCATCGACTTCTTGCAGTTGTACAACCTCAGCGTGTGCGCTGCGAAGGGAGACGACAAATGCATGGCCAACAAGCTACCCATGGGCCTCAAGGGGGCCGCCCTCATCTGGCTCATGAACCTGCCAGAAGGCTCCATCGGGTCGTACGAGGAGTTGTGCGTCAGCGTTGTCGCCAACTTCAAGGGCTCCTATGAGCGCACCCTCACCTACAACGACCTCCGCGACATAGGACAGCGCCCAGACAAAACATTTTGCCAGTACCTCTAGCGCTTCAGCCAAACGCGCAACATGATCGCCCGCATCACCGACGCCTCGGCATCAAGGACAACCTCGCCTCCGCCGTCGAGCTCGTAGACCTGGCCGACAGTTGCGCCATGGCCGAAGAAGGGCACCTTTTAGGAAAAACACCCCTGTCGATGAATCCAATCCAGTGGGTCCCAAGGCTAAAACCAAGACCAGGAGTGACGATGCGGACGCTAAGCGCAAGGCTCCAACCATTCTGGCAACATAGCCCAAGCGCAAGTACGGCCGCAGTGACGGCTCTCCTGTGGTGGACTGCCGCCCCTTCTGTGTGTTCCACAAGATGCACTCCCACTCCACGGAGGATTTCTTTCAGCTAGAGAAGATGCACGTTGATACCCTCATGAGGAGTGGTTAGGAGGGCTACTCTCGATGCAGCAGCTGGCGCAATCCTAGACGTGGCAGTTTCCGCGGTGGCGGGCGCCGGGAGGAACGTGGCCTGAACAACTACAACGGAAACAACTACAACACCAACACCGGTGGCTACAACAACAACAACTACCAGAAGTTCTCAGCAGCAGCAGCAATGCCCCAACCCACCCCCTCCTTAGGTGAACGATGTCGCGCAACACCACCCTGAGGGGAACCAGGACAATGGCGAGGAAAACTGCGGGGGCTACCAGGAGCCCACATGCTACATCGCCTGCATCGTTGGCGGAGCACAAGCTCCCCTCTCCAACTTCCACTTCAAGAAAATCTCGCGAGAGATCAAGACCGTCCTCCCAGGGATAGAGGCAGCTAAACCCCTCAAGTGGTCTGAGCACAAGGTCTCCTTTGACGTCCGCGACCACCCCAAGTCCACAAGGACCATGGGCATCATTCCCATGGTCTGCACCCCCACTATCAACAACATCGCCATCACGAAGACGCTCCTTGATGGGGGTGTGGTACTGAACGTGATCTCAGTGCAGACATTCGAGAAGTTGCAAGTGCCCTACGAGCGCCTGGCCCCCACAAGGCCCTTCACCGGCGTCACCGACGGAACTATCGTTCCATTGGGACAGGTACGCCTTGTAGTCATGCTCGGCACTCGTCAGAACTACCACACCGAGACTCTTCACTTCAACGTGGCACACATCACCCTCCCATACAACGCTATCCTCGGCTATCCAGCCCTGGCCAAGTTCATGCCAGTGACGCACCACACATACAACATCTCCAAGCTGTCTGAGCCAGCTGGAACCATCACCATCCATGGCGAGGTAAAGGACGCGATGCGCTCCGTCGAGTGCGCCTACAAGGATGGGGAAATCTCACACCCTGCCGATGAAGGCGATGTGGGACACCTCGACAAGGTCCCCAAGAAGCGTCTGCTATTCTCTCCAGAGGTGGCAGCCACCCAGAAGACCTCCCCGAGCGCTGAGGGCTCGGGGGCTACCGCCACTCTCCGCACGGGTTTGCCTCCCAACTAGGGGGGCGCCCTCATCGCCTGCTCGCTCCACGAGGGGACCCCATGACGCCACGGTAAAAATGATGCGAGGACCTCTCTCCATGAGGGTCTAATGGAGCTCTCACCAGGCGTGCCGCGTGGCCGCGAGATCTTCTACGCATACAAGTGGGAGCCCCATTCCAGCGGGGCAAAATTTTGTTTCTCGAGAGTGCCACAAGGTCACTACATCCTCGAGCTATCCACCCGAACTCGCGCGGGTATCAGTCCCATGACGATGGGAGTCCCATATGCACAAGACAACATTAAGTGCCTCTTGGGGGACCACAAGGTCACGACAACCCCAAGTGCTTTGTAAAAGAACAATGCCTCACCCTAGAAGTAAATTCAGTTGCTTTCCCAAGCAATTCTCTCTTTGCATGCTGGCATGCTTGAATCTCTGCATCCAACACACTCATGTGCATTCATATCAGCATGCATACTTTCCTCTCAAGAGGCGCGTGAGTGCCTTTTTTCTCACGAGAGCATCTCGAGAGCGGGGGCTGGGACGGTGTATGTGTATGGGTCGCTACTGTACACAACACCTCACCAAGTCCCTTGGCGCAGGTCTCCTCAAAAGATGATCATGAAGGAACAGACAAACGTCCACAGAAAATACAAATGATTGCAGACAATTACACTCTCCCGGAGGCCCTGGTCAACAAGAACTTATAATCGGGGACATACAAACCGGAAAAACAACAATAGTTGTCGATACTATATTAAACCAAAAGAAAATGAACTCAAGAGGCACAAATGAGAGTGATACATTGTATTGTGTCTCGCTTGAGGGGATCAAATCCTTAGGTAATGGGACCAAGCAATGTGGCCGCACCTTACGGGATTCTTAAATCGGAGGCATCTTTTGGTACTAATCTGATTTAAAACAATCCAAGAACTTCCATAACATTGGCGTGATTCAGTTTGAGCAACAGATACTAACGTAATACATCTTCATAATGAAAATGGAGTGAGCTAAGGATCTTACTCTCAAGAGTGCTTCGATAGGCTCCACTCTCTCCCCTGAATAAGTAAGGCTCCGTTAGCCCGGGCTGAGATGGGGATAACGAGTCGACGATTGAATCCCCCAACGTTCTGCCAGATACTGGAAAGGGTTAATCTCTCTAAATGTGTAGATACAAGTGTAGTTTGGTGTAGTAGTAGGCACTTCTAGGCCCCTTCAACCACACAACCCTCCACGAGGAACCCAAGGAGATCCTCCACAAGAACCCTGAAAGATTTCCACAAGGGGCAACAAGAAGTCCGAGAAACACAAGCAAGGCCCCCAAAAAGCTAAGTATCTTCACATAGAGCATTCAAAGCACAAGAGGAGAAAAGTATGAAAATAAGAAGTACGAAATATTTTTTACAAAGCCAAAAAAATCATAGGCATTCAAGATAAATACTATGAACGAGACGCACGAAATAGGCCCTCTGGCAGCTGGGCCACCCTTCTCCGACTCTCCTCCAACATCAGAAGCTTGCCCCGCACCGCTCGGGGCTATGAGCGAGAAGGCCTTCACAAAGGCGCTCACAACACCCTTCATGTAGGCGGAAAGAGAGATGGCAAGTTCCGTAGGGACCTTGCACGCCAAGGAACCGAGCTTGAAGTCAGGCTGGAGCATGATGACGCGGGAGAAGACATGGGTCGCCGATGCCAGCAGAAGCTAGTGACACTCCCCGTTGATGATGGCATCCACGCTCTGGATGTCCTTCTGCAGCGAGTCAAGGAACCGAGCAAAGAAGTAGAGACTACGTACTGCGTCATACTGGCTAGGAGGGGCAGGCGTCTCGAGGCACAATCGCTTTCCCACCTCGCGAACACAGTTGAAGGTATACTGGAACGTCTCCTCCAACTGGCGTTGGAGCTTCCGTGCTTGCTCCCATAACTCCCCCTGTTTGGGCGCCTCATCGGCGAGAGGCCGCTCCTGCAGCACGAACAAGTCCAAGTGGAACTACGTAGACTGCACAACGACACGCTTCCTCGCATTCTTCTCCTTGTCATGTTGCTTGCGGAGCTTGACAAGCCCTCCCTTGAGTTTCTCAACCTCTGGGAGCAGCGCCCACTCAGCCTTATCGGAGTCCTCCTTCTACTGCTGGAGCCTGCCGCCGAAGTGCCCGTCAAGCTCCTTGCAGTATGTTTCGTGCCCTACCTAGATTCCCTCCTCGACAAATTTGTGATGTTTCTCTTGGGTTTCCTTCAGGCTGCGATCCAGCTTCTCAAGGTGCTCGCGCTCCTCACTAACCTTGCCCACAAGCCGGGTGACCTCTGCTTCACGCTTCCCTACCTCCTCCTCGAGGGTACGGGCCTTCTCCTCCCTGGTGGCAAGGGAGGCCTCGCGAGACTTCAGCACCTCCTCGTGGGGGCTTGGAGCCTTCTCTCGGAGAGCAGTGGTTTCCTCTTGCCCCTGGCGAGCGAGAGACCACTCGTCAACCTTCCGGTGATGCTCCTCCCGCCAAGCGGATCTTCTCCTGGTGGTCCTTCTTGGCCATGAACAATATGCTCTTGCCTCTTCGAGAGACGCAACCGCCTCCCGAGCGGAGTCCTCGCACTCCCACTCGACATGTCTGAGTTTCTGTTGGTGGACGACATGCGTGCCCTTCTCCCTGTCATGACATGAGAGCGCCACCTGGCGGAACTAGGCACCCAGGATTTTAAGGCGCTCGCTCTCATTGGTGATCAGGAAGGCGTGCATCCTCGCGCCAACCTAGAGCGCGTCCACAACGTCCCTCACAAACTTAAACAGGGGCCGTTAGGGTAAAGGTCACGAGGACCTCTAGAACGGACCCGCATGGACCAGAGATCTTCCACCATCAATTCCTCGAAGAAATCGTTCGTCAAGAACAAACTGCCGGGCCCCGCAGTGGGGGTGTCCTCGAGCACCTTATACACCACAACAAAGAAATCCCACGATGATGGCCTGGCAGACGTGCTCGCTGTGGAGCAAGAAGAACCCTCTGCATTTGAAGAAGGAGGAGGCGCAGCGCGGGCCTTCCTGGCACCAGGGGTCTTATCTCTGTTTCTTCATCCCCGACCTCAATGGGGCATCCGCCAGTGTCGCCCTCGCGGACTGTTGTGATGGGCAGCGACGGCGGCGAAACTCGGCGCACCTTTGGGACGGCAGAGGAGGAAGGAGGGACGTGTGCCTATGGTGCGTCCGCCATCAGGACGATGGTGGGTGCGACGCCCCCAGGCTCGGGGGCTTGCTCATGGGCCACGATGTACGCGACCACCATCGCCCCGGCCTCGAGAAGGATCTCGCCATTCCCCCGGACAAAGCGCCGACTCTCGACAAGGAAGCCCCTTCATCAACGTTCTTCTCCTGCTCAGGCGTAGCCTCCTTTGTCGCTTCGGCCACCTTTTCCTCTCCTACCTCAGGGTCGATAGGGTTGGTGGTCTCCTTGACAGGTAGAGAACGTGGGGATCCCATCTCTCCTCTGGTGCCACGAGGGTGTCGTTCAAAGGGAGCGGGTCCCCCATGGTGCTCGTCGTTCGTGTCTCCAAGGCGGCGCCACATCGTTAGGAGAGGTGGAAGGCGACCCCCTGACGCTTTTGCCTTCTTGAAGGAGGATCTGCATCATCGGGAAAAGTCAGCAATAAGAGCTGGTGAATACGAAGGAGTCTGTCTTGATGGACTTACTGCCCGGAGTATCCCCAAGTCCTTGGTATACGCCTCTTGGAAGGGACAGCCGCGTCGTGGCCATGGCTGCACGAGAGGCGCTCGTGTCCACGTCGGTGTCCATGTGGCACGCTCTCTTCCCCACACCGGCCTCGCTCTTGGCATAGCCTTGGGTATCATAGGTGTGCGAGTGCGCGTATGGAGAAGGCGAGGCACTTGAGTCCTCGACAAACTCGCTCTCCCCCTCCTCTTCTCGCCTGTCATCGAAGGAGACTTCCATAAGCTGGCACTTCCTCGATGTTCATTCTGACCCCTCCACGATGGGTTCAGAACCCTCCGTGCCTACAGAGTTCACCTTGTTCTCTTCAATGGGGCGTCGGGTGAAGGGGTTGTCCACCCTGGATTTCTCTTCCTCGCCGAGATGACTGCTAATGCGTGTGAACGCACGTTCGTTGGGAGACCCCAAGAGGAAGGTATGAAGAGTGCAGCAACAAGTTTTCCCTCAGAAAAGAAACCAAGGTTGAATCGACAAGTAGGAGGAAGAAGTAACTTGAGAAGGTTGATGAAGTTGAGATGGTAGGGCGCACTACCGGTTCAGCAGCAACATGGAACCTACATCTCACAATCAATTCACTTTGCCCCAAAGAAGTAGTGAAGTTTGTAACATCCCAAGTATGAAAATCATCCACTTAGAATGTTTGTTGCATGTTTATTTAAGTATTGCATCATATCATCATATTGATTCAATGTTGTTTGCATTTGTTTCTTATTTATTGCAATTGTTTTCCACTGTTTTCACAACTCAAATTCAAACCTTTTTCAAACATTGGTTTCATACTTGCTCTGTTACAACCTTTTGAATAAAATTCACAAATAATAACAACCATTTTGGTTCCATGTTTTCCTTAGTAATCACTTGTGAAAATGATCATTTTAAATCAATCATTTATTTTCCAAACACAATTTAAAATTCAAATCCAAGCACCCAAACAGAACCATTTTTGAAATTATGTTGTTAACAAATCAAATCAACTCAATTTGCTTTTTACCATAGGGGTTACCCTATTTGAATAGTGGTTTTTATTAATGTTTATTAATATTAACCATTTCACTCAAATTTGGTTCAAATTTCAAAGAGCAATCAAATGTTTAAATTTTTGAAAAGGAAAGTTGCCAAATGGTTGCATTTGGTCTAAGGAGCCTATCTGAATTTTTTTCAGATTTTTCCCTAAACTAAAACCTATGTTTTTCTTCCAAAAGCAAAAGCTACAAAAAAAAACAGAAGGAAAAAATAAAAAATAAAACAAAACCTACAGCGCGCGCAGCAGATAACAAAACCCAGCCCGCTAACCTAACGCGCGCGCCAGCCCAACCCAACTTAACGCGCGTAACGCTTGGAGATTCGTGCGGGGCTTCTAATCGTCTTCGTCACCCGGTACGGCAGCGCATCGGAGGCGCCACCGCACCCCCGCGCGACTCCGGCGGCCAGCGACGCCCTCCGCGCCTCTATAAAAGCCCTAGAGCACCTCCCGTACCTACCCTAACCCTAGGCGCCGTCTTTTCCCTCTTCTCCGCCGCCGACTGCCCCTCTCCCGGCCGCCTCCCTCTCTGCTAGCTCCCTCGCCGGAATCCACCTCTGAAACCGACGATGGCGCCACCTCCTTAGCCACCCTCTCCACTCGCTGATCACGGGAATCAAAAGCTCTCCGCTCCCTCGACGTTTTGGACACGCGAGCTCAACCGGGGAGCACCTCCTTCCTCGACGCCGTCCGCGACCACGCCGCCGTCGAGCTCACTGATCCCCTCTGCACCTCGACGAATCCCGGTGAGCTCTCCGTTCTTTTCCCTCTCGTCCCCTCTGTTACACCACCACAGCATCGTGCACGTCCCGCACACATCCATCTGCACCGCAACCATCCACCACCGCAACGAGTGCAGCCGTGGCTCAACGCCGGCGAGTTTCTGTTTCTGTCAGTCGAGCTTGCGTTTCGTCGTCAGTTAAATTCAGTAACTTGGCGCTGAACCTTAACCTGTATCCATCGCGTATACTGTCAAACGAATTCAGAGAACGCAGTGGTACTGCACCTGTGCGCTCAAGGGTTTGGTCGCGGGTTCGAGGCCCGAGCGCCACACTTTTTGCTCCTTTTTTCCTCCGCAGCGAGGAGGCCCACCCGTCATCGACCTGTACGGCCACGCAAGCGTGCGCAGTGCCACGCTGGTCACTGGCCCACGCGGCAGTGGGCGCGTGTAGGTACCAGCGTGGTAACAATTGGTTTCTGCGAATTCCAAAATTCCAAATTTCTTTTTATTTAGCAGAATTAAAACAAAAACTTTGAAATTCAATATCTTTTGTTTTATAATTCCAATAAATACAAACTTTATATGAATTCTGGTCCAAATTTCCTAATCTTTCCAAATATTCAATTTGTGTACTGTTTTGGAAATTACAAATGCATTTAAAATTCAAATTTAAATAATTTAAATGCTAATTTCTAAATTCCATAACTAATTATTTATTAGTCCAATAAATGCAAATAAAATGTGTTTTCCATACCATTTTAAATAACCTATTCAAATATAATTTCTTTTTTCTGGTTTGAATAATTTAGATTGCCTAAATAATTTAATACTTGTTTAATTCAATTAAAATTTGATAAAATCATAACTTGCTCAAAATAAAATATTTTTGAACATGCAAAATATGTTTTCAACCCATCAAGGTGTGAGCTTTTCAAATGTGAGTTTGAATTCATGTTTTGAACAAATAAAAATTCAATTAAATTCAAACTTGTTTTAAATTCATTTAAAACTTGTTTAATATTGTTTAATTCATAATTAAATAATCCTAAGTCCAATTTCAAAATGTGAAACATGTAATCCAACTAAAATTTGATAACCTTTTCAAATATCAACTTTGTTATTTGTTTTGAACATTTTAAATGGGTGAAAACAACAAGTATTTGTGTGTCACCTTTAAGGCACCCAAAAATTCCCTAAATTGATAATAAAATTCTAAATTGCTACACCCTATTTTAATTTGATTCTAATGTTGTTATTTTGCTGTTTTCCTTTTGCATGCATCATACTAAACCACTAGCACCTGTTGTTTAGTTGGAAAACAAATAACCTAACCAAAATCTTTGGGCTTTTCATATGCAACTCAAAGTTGCATATGTGTCCAAATCAAATTGTGTTGTCATATCAATTAGTTTATTTTGATGCATCTATTAACTTGTCATGCATCATATTTGATTGTGCACTATGCCATGACAATGATTGTTTATATTTCTGCCTTGTTTGTTTGCTTCTTCTCGGATAGACGACGACGTTGATACCGACGACCTTTACGACACACCTTCTGAGGATCTAGCTCAGTACCCGGCTACTGGGTTTGCAGGCAAGTTATCACTCACATGAACCATCGTGTTCCTTTCAACATTGGTTACCGATACTTTCCGTTGTTCTTATCTGCTAGCCATAGTGGTAGTTGTTTCTGTTACGAACCTATCACATGATCCCTACACCCTGATATTGCCATCACCTCCAGTCCTAAAACCCCGTTGCTTGGGCCCGTGTCTTACTAGCATGCTTAGGGTTGTTTTGCTCGAGTCTGCTATCAGTTACTTTCTGTTATTATATTCTGTTATATTCTGGGGCTCGATGTTAAACAACACCTGTTAATTTGAGGTATTAATAATTTGCTGATAAGGCACCGGCAGGAGGCCCGGCGTGGTTTTGAGGCCTGCTAGTGTCGACCCTAATAGGAAAAGGGTCTTGTCTACTGATCCATGATGAGCGCACTATCCGCATGTGGGAAGCGTGTATGGGCGCCCCCCTCAATTTGACTCGATACGCATCTCGTCCAAATCACCACACTTAGTTCGGGCTTTCCATTTGATGCACGCATATGCAGGTACGAACCCGAGGCCAGGGTGGAACTTTTGTAGTCGGCATTTAGGGCGGCGTGGTCTTCCAGTGCTATGAGGGTCCTCCTTTTCTTCGGGGGGCTCGATTAGCCGCGCACGCACAGCACGTGGTGCTTTGGTCTTGATGCGAGGAAAGGTTGAATTGTGTTGAGTGCCCCGCTTGGTGGGAAAGGCCTTCCCATCTGGCGGGTTATTCTTACGTGTACGGCCAAATTGGTGCACCCCTGCAGGGATAAATCTTCTCGAGAAGCCGTGTTTTCCGCGGTTATGGTTGACTTGGTGAAAGTACTGGCTAACAAGTACTCAGAACAACTTACACCTAACTAATGATAACTTGACTAGTAATAGGCTTATTGACACAATAACTTGATCCATCATTAATCCAACTGTGTGAGTTATCCTTGGATTGCTTCTTTGGATAAGGGGCGAGATCCAGGATGGGTTTGTTTGGTGGTTAGCTATAGTTGGTTACGATACGCTATCTTACCTCTTTCTGTTACACCGGAAGTTGTAGTATGTTCTGTAGTTGGTTAGTGCAGCCAGTTGCAGCATCTTTTATACCCCCCTCTTCCGTTGATCCCAAGGCATCTGTACTTGGTGTTGACGGGCTACACTTTGGTGAACTGTGAGTCTTGCTTGCCAGTACGTTGTTGTACTGACCCCTTTGGGGCTGTGGTTTACGCAGACTACGACTACGGCTACGATGACCACCAGGATGGCTACTTCGTGGAGTTTGACGAGACTGCAGACGAGTAGTTAGCTGGACCAGGGCTGGATCCAGGACCTACGTGGATGGGCTTCGTCTTCTTTATTTTCTCCGGCTTCTTAAGCCTGTTGGATTTGTCTGTACCCAGACACCGTTGATTGCTTCCGCTGATGTAATGAATGCTATGTTGGGACATGTGTCCTCTGGATGATTGTATTTGCTATTTCTGCCTTAGTGAAGGCCAGTTGCAACTTTATTTCAATCTTTTGTGTCTTAGAGGCATGTTGTGTTATCCTTTTGTTCAAAACCGTTGACGTACCATGTGTGTATGGTATGAAGTACGTCAATGGTAGTATCCTGATTTCTATGGGATAGTTTACATCGACGGTGAACAGTAACGGTTGGTTGTCGCACATAAGTGCTGGCCTACCCGTAAGGGGACGCGGGAGCCATTAAGCCCCGTAATCCAACCAAAATACTGTTCAGTTCGTACGGTGAGTATCCTCTAGAAGTCCGGGTGCGACAAATGGTATCAGAGCCTGTCTGCCTGTAGGATCCCTTTTACTGGTCGCAGTTGAGTCTAGAAACTATTTTGTAGCTATATAGGAAAAATGAAGCGTGAGAGTAGGAATTCTGCCATTTTTCTTCTTTCCCCACCCACCCACCCTTTTCTGGTAAGGAAGTGCAACGTTGTTTTCTGTTCTCACCTAAACTTTCAAGTTAGGATTTCACGTGTTTTGGGTTCTCCTTAGTACCTCAGGACTTTTGGTCTCGTTTTCCCGATGTTGCTTCGATATCCTGTTCTTCTAAAGAACCTTTTCGTCCGTTGAAACCTTGCTGTTGTTTTCCACTTCCTTTTTCTTCTACCGGAGTCTAATCAAAACCTCCCAAATCATCTGCAGATGGATCTCAGGTTCTACCCGCAGGTGGTTCGGATGACTCGCTGTGAGAGCACCGCCGGTTATCCGGAGATGCTGAGAGACATGGTTACCAATCTGGGGTTCCGTTGGGCACCAGAGTACCAGGTCTACGAGCAGCAGCGAGAGTTTGACCAGACTTGCTACCGGGCTATCGTCTACATTCTGTCGGATGATGGCAGGAGCGTTGTCCACCGCTACGAGGCAGTAGGTTCCATAGTGGATATGGCTGTGCAGCAGGCCGCTTACGTGAGTCTCACCGTCCTCCGTGCTGACTACTGGGGGTTTGACGATTCTATCTATCGTCACATCCCCCGTGGTTACATCACGTCGGCGGGAGTTCACTTCACTATCCACCGCGACATCGATACCTACGAGTCTGATAGCTCCAGGCTGCACACCACTGCCCAGTTCGTGAGGCACAGTGACGCAGTTGCTTCCACACTTTCTCAGGAGTTAGCCTCAGTCAGGGAGCAGCTCTACCTCGCGTTGACGCGTCTGGCGACGTACACCACAGACTTCGTTGGAGACGAGCGCTTTGCGCGTTTCCAGCAGACACTGGGTTTTCCTCTGCCAGATGCTGGAGGTTACGAGCCGATCAGAGGCCCACTTCTCGACCTCGGAGCTGGTTACACAGGGATTTCCCGCTATGGAGCACAGGGAGACGACGCTTTCTACTTCACCACCCCGAGAGTTGCTCTCAGAGCAGTTCCTATCTACAGGGATCGTCGTGATACCTATTTCCGTGGGATTCCTCCTCACCGTATCTCTCGTCGTACTACTCGCCGTCGTCCTGCGTGATGAGCATGGGAGCACCGATGTATCCGTTCCTAGCTATGTTTAGTTATCCTATGGCATTCGAACCATGTATTGCTCTGTTGGATATTCTGATGTATTTGAACATGTGATGATGTACCTGTTGGTTATCTATTCATGCGTCGGAATAATCTCTCTTTCAGTTACCAAGTCTATCCGTTGCTGTTATTGTGCTAAAATGCATTTCTGTTCAGGATGCCTCCAACCAGGAACACCATGCCTGAACCGCGTCCGCTCACGGAGCTGTTGACTCAGATGACTCAGGTCGTGGCTCAGATGGCCCAGATCCAGGCTAACCAGAACAACAACCAGAATGCTCCGCGAGTCAGCATCAAGGAGTTTCTGAGTCTGGGGCCGAGAGCTTTCGTGGCAACACGTGAGCCTCTCGATGCTGATGACTGGATCAGGGAGATGAACAGGGCTTTGGAGATTGCTCATGTTGCTGAGGAAGATAAGGTCAAGTATGCCACCTACCTACTGAAGGGTCAGGCAGCTACCTGGTGGGAAAACTACCAGACCATGAGAGCTGGCTATCCTATCACCTGGGGTTGTTTCAAGGATGCCTTCCTGAAGCACCACATCCCGGATGGTCTTATGGAAAGGATGCGTGAGGAATTCTGCTCTCTCAAACAGGGCAAGCTGGACGTCCTCGGCTACCAGAACGAGTTCAATCGTCTCGCTCGATACGCCGGTGACGAAGTGTCCACTGAAGCCAAGAAGATGGCAAGGTTCCGCCGAGGTTTTAACCCGGAACTGAAGTACGCTCTCACCAACATCAAGTGCAAGGACTTCGTGGAGCTCGTGAACACCGCGCTCAATGAGGAGAATGGGCGCAAGGCGTTCGAAGAGTCGCGCAAGCACTCGCGTGAGGGTGGTTCCTCCTCCAACATGACCACCCCTCCGCAGAAGCGCCACATCTGGGTGCCAAACAGTGCTGTCACTAGGGCTCCAAATGCCCAAGCTTCTCCAGGCTTTGGTCCCCGCCCACCCAACCCATCTCAGATGCAGGGTCAGAGGTTTCCAATGGGGCAGCCAAGGCCAGGTCCTCCTCGTGTCGTCACTTGCTTCAAGTGCAAGGAGACTGGGCACTACGCTGATAAGTGCACTCAGAAGCAGCTACCTCCACCACCTCCTCGCCCCAACACCAACCAGGCAATGGTTCGTGCTCCCCCGGCTAAAGCCTTCAACTCCAACAACAGGCCTGTCGGGAGGACCGCGAGGGTGAATCATATCAAGGCCGACAAAGCTGAGGAAGCTGCTGACGTCGTTCTCGGTACATTCCCCGTAAACTCTAACCCAGCTAAAGTGTTGTTTGATACCGGAGCATCGCATTTGTTCGTGTCAAAGATCTTTGCGACAGCAGTTAAGCTACCTTTTGTTGGTTTGGGTTCCCCGCTAGTAGTAAACTCCCCTGGAGCAACTATGCAAACTTCCAAGATCAGTCATGAGAATCAGATCTTGATTGGAGGTCACATATTCCTTGCTTCCCTCATTCTTCTTGGCAATTCTGACATTGATGTCATCCTTGGCATGGATTGGTTGAAGGCCAATAAAGCTACAATTGATTGTGCTAAGAAGTCAATAACTCTGTTCCACCCTTCCGGCCAGATAGTCTATTCTCCAAGTGAATCAAGTTCTGTTCAGCTGTACACCCTGGATGCTAAACCTCTACCTCTGCTTGAGAATGTTCCGGTGGTTTGTGAATTCCCTGACGTCTTTCCAGAAGAATTGCCAGGGATGCCTCCGGACAGAGCAGTTGAGTTCGTGATCGAGCTTGAACCAGGTACTGCACCAATCTCTAAGCATCCATACAAGATAGCTCCTCCTGAACTGAAATTGTTGAAGGAGCAAATCGATATGTACATGGAGAAAGGTTACATTCAGCAAGACTCGTGGTTGACTATCGTCCTCTCAACGAGAAAACTATCAAGAACAAGTATCCAATTCCTCGTATCGATGATCTTTTTGATCAACTTGCTGGAGCCTCAATATTCTCAAAGTTGGACTTGAGGATGGGGTACCATCAGATAAAGATCAGAAAGGAAGATATTCCTAAGACAGCTTTCACCACTCATTACGGTCTATATGAATACACCGTCATGTCCTTTGGTCTCACCAATGCACCGGCAATCTTCTCAAGACTCATGAATTATGTCTTCCATGAATACCTCGACAAGTTCGTTGTGGTATATCTTGATGATATTCTAGTCTACTCAAAATCCGAGGAAGAGCATGGAGAACACCTTCGTCTCACTCTCATGAAACTTCGCGAGCATCGTCTATATGCCAAATTCTCCAAATGTGAGTTCTGGATTCCAGAAGTTGCATATCTTAGTCATATCATTTCTGCCAAAGGCATTGCCATTGACCCGGAAAAGGTTAAGGCAATTGTTGATTGGAAACCCCCTAAGACGGTGAAGCAAGTCAGAAGTTTTCTTGGCTTGGCTAGCTATTGCCGTCGTTTCGTCCAAAACTTTTCCAAGATTGCAAAACCTCTCACTGATCTCACAAAGAAGGACAAAAAGTTCATTTGGACTCCACAGTGTGATGAGAGTTTCAATCTCCTCAAGACTAAACTCACTTCCACCCCAGTTCTGGTTGGCCCAGATACTACCAAACCTTTCCAGATATTCTGCGATGCATCTCTCCAAGGACTAGGAGCAGTTCTTATGCAAGAACGTCAAGTTGTGGCTTATGCTTCACGTCAGTTGAACCCACATGAGCAAAACTATCCCACACATGATCTTGAACTTGCAGCAGTTGTGTTTGCCCTCAAGAAATGGAGACAATACTTGTTGGGTAACAAAACTGAAATCTTTTCCGATCATAAGAGTCTGAAATACATCTTCACTCAGCCAGATCTGAACCTCAGGCAAAGGAGATGGATTGAAAAGATTAAAGACTTTGATCTCACCATTTCTTACACTCCAGGCAAGGCTAATGTTATGGCCGATGCTCTCAGTCGCAAGTCCTATTGCAATAATCTCATGATCATGGAAAGCCAACCTCCACTTCATGAAGAATTCCAGAAGTTGAACCTTGGTCTTGTTCCTCAAGGCTACCTTGCTAGCTTGACAGCCAGTCCAACTCTCGAGGACAAGATTCGTTCTGAACAACTTCGTGATATTGAAATCAAGAAGATGGTTGAGCACATGAAGGAAGGCAAGGAGAAATTCAAGTCTTTCTCAGTTGATGATAAAGGAACTGTGTTCTTTGAAGGACGCATTGCAGTTCCTCAGGTTCAAAGTCTCAAGGATATCATTCTCAAGGAGGCTCATGAAACTCCTCTCTCCATCCACCCTGGAAGTACAAAGATGTACCAGGATCTTAAGACTCTGTATTGGTGGCCTGGCATGAAACGTGAAATTGCTCAATACGTTTCTGAATGCGACGTTTGTCAACGTGTTAAGGCAGTCCATCAGAAAACAGCAGGCCTACTCCAACCTCTGAAAATTCCTGAGTGGAAGTGGGACATGATTGAAATGGACTTCGTTACTGGGTTTCCAAAGTCCAAAAAGGGCAACGATGCAATCTTCGTTGTTATTGATCGTCTCACTAAAGTAGCTCATTTCTTCGCTGTAAAGGAAACTATCTCAGCTAGCCAGTTAGCAGAGCTCTATACAGCAAAGATTGTTCCCCTTCATGGTGTTCCATTGGAAATAAGCTCAAACCGTGGAAGTATCTTCACTTCTCATTTCTGGAAGAGCTTTCAAGAAGCATTGGGCACTAAACTTTTGTTCAGCACAGCTTATCACCCTCAGTCTCAGGGGCAAGTCGAAAGAGTCAATCATATTCTCGAGGATATGCTCAGAGCATGTGGTATCTCCTTTGGCATGAAATGGGAGGATTGCCTTCCATATGCTGAATTCTCCTACAACAACAGCTACCAGGCAAGCCTACGCATGGCACCATTTGAGGCACTGTATGGTCGCAGATGCAGGAGTCCAATCAATTGGTCTGGAGCGGGTGAACGTTCACTCCTAGGCCCTGACATTGTTAAGGAAGCCGAGGAGAAAGTTCGTATCATTCGTGACAATCTCAGGATTGCTCAGTCTCGTCAGAAGAGCTATTATGATAGCAAGCACAGGGATATGATGTATGCACCTGGTGACAAGGCATATCTCCGTGTAACTCCCCTCAGAGGCACTCATCGTTTTGGTGTGAAAGGAAAGCTGGCACCAAGATACATTGGCCCTTTCAACATCCTCTCAAGGCGTGCAGAAAATGCTTATCGTCTTGAACTTCCAGAAAAGCTATCCAAAGTGCACGATGTGTTCCACGTGTCACAGCTCAAGAAGTGTTTCAAAGATCCAGATCGTGCAGTTGATCATGATTCCATCGAACTGCAAGATGATCTATCTTATGAGGAGCACCCTGTTCGTATTCTCGATGAGACCGAGCGTAAGACTCGCAACAAGAGCACCAAGTTCTTGAAAGTGCAATGGTCGCATCATTCCGATAAAGAGGCAACGTGGGAGACCGAAGAGGATCTTCGCAAGAAGTATCCGGACCTTTTCACATCTCAGTAAGGAATCTCGGGGCGCGATTCCTTCAAGGGGGGGGCGTTTTGTAACATCCCAAGTATGAAAATCATCCACTTAGAATGTTTGTTGCATGTTTATTTAAGTATTGCATCATATCATCATATTGATTCAATGTTGTTTTCATTTGTTTCTTATTTATTGCAATTGTTTTCCACTGTTTTCACAACTCAAATTCAAACCTTTTTCAAACATTGGTTTCATACTTGCTCTGTTACAACCTTTTGAATAAAATTCACAAATAATAACAACCATTTTGGTTCCATGTTTTCCTTAGTAATCACTTGTGAAAATGATCATTTTAAATCAATCATTTATTTTCCAAACACAATTTAAAATTCAAATCCAAGCACCCAAACAGAACCATTTTTGAAATTATGTTGTTAACAAATCAAATCAACTCAATTTGCTTTTTACCATAGGGGTTACCCTATTTGAATAGTGGTTTTTATTAATGTTTATTAATATTAACCATTTCACTCAAATTTGGTTCAAATTTCAAAGAGCAATCAAATGTTTAAATTTTTGAAAAGGAAAGTTGCCAAATGGTTGCATTTGGTCTAAGGAGCCTATCTGAATTTTTTCAAATTTTTCCCTAAACTAAAACCTATGTTTTTCTTCCAAAAGCAAAAGCTACAAAAAAAAAAACAGAAGGAAAAAATAAAAAATAAAACAAAACCTACAGCGCGCGCAGCAGATAACAAAACCCAGCCCGCTAACCTAACGCGCGCGCCAGCCCAACCCAACTTAACGCGCGTAACGCTTGGAGATTCGTGCGGGGCTTCTAATCGTCTTCGTCACCCGGTACGGCAGCGCATCGGAGGCGCCACCGCACCCCCGCGCGACTCCGGCGGCCAGCGACGCCCTCCGCGCCTCTATAAAAGCCCTAGAGCACCTCCCGTACCTACCCTAACCCTAGGCGCCGTCTTTTCCCTCTTCTCCGCCGCCGACTGCCCCTCTCCCGGTCGCCTCCCTCTCTGCTAGCTCCCTCGCCGGAATCCACCTCTGAAACCGACGATGGCGCCACCTCCTTAGCCACCCTCTCCACTCGCTGATCACGGGAATCAAAAGCTCTCCGCTCCCTCGACGTTTTGGACACGCGAGCTCAACCGGGGAGCACCTCCTTCCTCGACGCCGTCCGCGACCACGCCGCCGTCGAGCTCACTGATCCCCTCTGCACCTCGACGAATCCCGGTGAGCTCCCCGTTCTTTTCCCTCTCGTCCCCTCTGTTACACCACCACAGCATCGTGCACGTCCCGCACACATCCATCTGCACCGCAACCATCCACCACCGCAACGAGTGCAGCCGTGGCTCAACGCCGGCGAGTTTCTGTTTCTGCCAGTCGAGCTTGCGTTTCGTCGTCAGTTAAATTCAGTAACTTGGCGCTGAACCTTAACCTGTATCCATCGCGTATACTGTCAAACGAATTCAGAGAACGCAGTGGTACTGCACCTGTGCGCTCAAGGGTTTGGTCGCGGGTTCGAGGCCCGAGCGCCACACTTTTTGCTCCTTTTTCCCTCCGCAGCGAGGAGGCCCACCCGTCATCGACCTGTACGGCCACGCAAGCGTGCGCAGTGCCACGCTGGCCACTGGCCCACGCGGCAGTGGGCGCGTGTAGGTACCAGCGTGGTAACAATTGGTTTCTGCGAATTCCAAAATTCCAAATTTCTTTTTATTTAGCAGAATTAAAACAAAAACTTTGAAATTCAATATCTTTTGTTTTATAATTCCAATAAATACAAACTTTATATGAATTCTGGTCCAAATTTCCTAATCTTTCCAAATATTCAATTTGTGTACTGTTTTGGAAATTACAAATGCATTTAAAATTCAAATTTAAATAATTCAAATGCTAATTTCTAAATTCCATAACTAATTATTTATTAGTCCAATAAATGCAAATAAAATGTGTTTTCCATACCATTTTAAAGAACCTATTCAAATATAATTTTTGTTTTCTGGTTTGAATAATTTAGATTGCCTAAATAATTTAATACTTGTTTAATTCAATTAAAATTTGATAAAATCATAACTTGCTCAAAATAAAATATTTTTGAACATGCAAAATATGTTTTCAACCCATCAAGGTGTGAGCTTTTCAAATGTGAGTTTGAATTCATGTTTTGAACAAATAAAAATTCAATTAAATTCAAACTTGTTTTAAATTCATTTAAAACTTGTTTAATATTGTTTAATTCATAATTAAATAATCCTAAGTCCAATTTCAAAATGTGAAACATGTAATCCAACTAAAATTTGATAACCTTTTCAAATATCAACTTTGTTATTTGTTTTGAACATTTTAAATGGGTGAAAACAACAAGTATTTGTGTGTCACCTTTAAGGCACCAAAAAATTCCCTAAATTGATAATAAAATTCTAAATTGCTACACCCTATTTTAATTTGATTCTAATGTTGTTATTTTGCTGTTTTCCTTTTGCATGCATCATACTAAACCACTAGCACCTGTTGTTTAGTTGGAAAACAAATAACCTAACCAAAATCTTTGGGCTTTTCATATGCAACTCAAAGTTGCATATGTGTCCAAATCAAATTGTGTTGTCATATCAATTAGTTTATTTTGATGCATCTATTAACTTGTCATGCATCATATTTGATTGTGCACTATGCCATGACAATGATTGTTTATATTTCTGCCTTGTTTGTTTGCTTTTTCTCGGATAGACGACGACGTTGATACCGACGACCTTTACGACACCCCTTCTGAGGATCTAGCTCAGTACCCGGCTACTGGGTTTGCAGGCAAGTTATCACTCACATGAACCATCGTGTTCCTTTCAACATTGGTTACCGATACTTTCCGTTGTTCTTATCTGTTAGCCATAGTGGTAGTTGTTTCTGTTACGAACCTATCACATGATCCCTACACCCTGATATTGCCATCACCTCCAGTCCTAAAACCCCGTTGCTTGGGCCCGTGTCTTACTAGCATGCTTAGGGTTGTTTTGCTCGAGTCTGCTATCAGTTACTTTCTGTTATTATATTCTGTTATATTCTGGGGCTCGATGTTAAACAACACCTGTTAATTTGAGGTATTAATAATTTGCTGATAAGGCACCGGCAGGAGGCCCGGCGTGGTTTTGAGGCCTGCTAGTGTCGACCCTAATAGGAAAAGGGTCTTGTCTACTGATCCATGATGAGCGCACTATCCGCATGTGGGAAGCGTGTATGGGCGCCCCCCTCAATTTGACTCGATACGCATCTCGTCCAAATCACCACACTTAGTTCGGGCTTTCCATTTGATGCACGCATATGCAGGTACGAACCCGAGGCCAGGGTGGAACTTTTGTAGGCGGTATTTAGGGCGGCGTGGTCTTCCAGTGCTATGAGGGTCCTCCTTTTCTTCGGGGGGCTCGATTAGCCGCGCACGCACAGCACGTGGTGCTTTGGGCTTGATGCGAGGAAAGGTTGAATTGTGTTGAGTGCCCCGCTTGGT
This sequence comes from Alopecurus myosuroides, assembly GCA_028641055.1. Lineage (NCBI taxonomy): Eukaryota > Viridiplantae > Streptophyta > Magnoliopsida > Poales > Poaceae > Alopecurus > Alopecurus myosuroides. The sequence goes on along the minus strand of CM054063.1, from coordinate 207,247,474 downwards.
GGGAAAGGCCTTCCCATCTGGCGGGTTATTCTTACGTGTACGGCCAAATTGGTGCACCCCTGCAGGGATAAATCTTCTCGAGAAGCCGTGTTTTCCGCGGTTATGGTTGACTTGGTGAAAGTACTGGCTAACAAGTACTCAGAACAACTTACACCTAACTAATGATAACTTGACTAGTAATAGGCTTATTGACACAATAACTTGATCCATCATTAATCCAACTGTGTGAGTTATCCTTGGATTGCTTCTTTGGATAAGGGGCGAGATCCAGGATGGGTTTGTTTGGTGGTTAGCTATAGTTGGTTACGATAAGCTATCTTACCTCTTTCTGTTACACCGGAAGTTGTAGTATGTTCTGTAGTTGGTTAGTGCAGCCAGTTGCAGCATCTTTTATACCCCTCTCTTCCGTTGATCCCAAGGCATCTGTACTTGGTGTTGACGGGCTACACTTTGGTGAACTGTGAGTCTTGCTTGCCAGTACGTTGTTGTACTGACCCCTTTGGGGCTGTGGTTTACGCAGACTACGACTACGGCTACGATGACCACCAGGATGGCTACTTCGTGGAGTTTGACGAGACTGCAGACGAGTAGTTAGCTGGACCAGGGCTGGATCCAGGACCTACGTGGATGGGCTTCGTCTTCTTTATTTTCTCCGGCTTCTTAAGCCTGTTGGATTTGTCTGTACCCAGACACCGTTGATTGCTTCCGCTGATGTAATGAATGCTATGTTGGGACATGTGTCCTCTGGATGATTGTATTTGCTATTTCTGCCTTAGTGAAGGCCAGTTGCAACTTTATTTCAATCTTTTGTGTCTTAGAGGCATGTTGTGTTATCCTTTTGTTCAAAACCGTTGACGTACCATGTGTGTATGGTATGAAGTACGTCAATGGTAGTATCCTGATTTCTATGGGATAGTTTACATCGACGGTGAACAGTAACGGTTGGTTGTCGCACATAAGTGCTGGCCTACCCGTAAGGGGACGCGGGAGCCATTAAGCCCCGTAATCCAACCAAAATACTGTTCAGTTCGTACGGTGAGTATCCTCTAGAAGTCCGGGTGCGACAAAGTTGTCAATGTCACCGGTTTTGCTGATAACAAAGAGGTTAAATGTATGGTGTGGAAAAAAGTAGTAAAACAATATGAAAACAGTAGTAGCAGTGTGAAAACAGTGGAAACAGTAATTGCAGTGGTTGTATTATCAATGTGAGAAAATGGACCGGGGTCCATAGTTCACTAGTGGTGTCTCTCCATAAAAGATAGATAACATGAGTGGTGAACAAATTACAGCTGGGCAATTGATAGATATTGAAATATACATGACATGATGATTACTATGTGATTCATGCGGGCATTACAACAAAATACATAGACCGTCATCCAACTGCATCTATGACTAATAATCCACCCTCCGAATATCATCTGAACAAACGTTGGGTATTAAGTTGCAAACAACAGATAATCGCAGTAAGCAAAGTGTGTAATGTAAACAATGTAAACAAAGTAAACGTCGTTGTTTTCTCCCTAATGGCAACAACACATCCTCCATCCGTCACGTTTCTGTCACTCGAGCATAGATGCAAAGGAGGCATGAACCCACTATCGAGCATAAATACTCCCTCTTGGAGTCACTAGCATCTACTTGGCCAGAGCATCTACTAACAACGGAGAGCATGCAAGATCAGAAATAACATACACATGAAGATAGCATGATAGATTGATAATCAAGATACATAGCATTCAACATTCATAGGATCCTAGCAAACAAAACATGTAGCAGTACAATAAGATGATATCGATCATGTAGGCCAGCTCACAAGATCTAAACATGAGGCATAAAGTGGAGAGTTCAACCATCTAGCTACTGCTATGTACCCGTAGTCCAAGGATGAACTACTCACGCATCACTCGGGAGGCAGGCATGGTGGTCTAGAGCCATCCGGTGATGATTTTCCCTCCCGGCAGGTTGCGGGGAGAACTCCAGAACCCTCCCGGTCTCGTGTTGACGATGAGGGCGGCCTCGGGTGTTTTTTTTGGAAAAGTGGTATAATTCTAGGGTTAATGTATTGGGGAGAATAAATAGGCGAAAGGGCGATGGAGGTGGACGCCCGAGGGGCCCACACCACGCCCAGGCGCGGCCAGGGGCGCTCCGCCCTATGGTGTTGCCCCCTGTGGCCCCTCTCGGGGCCTCTTCGGGACTCCGTGGAACCTTCAGGAATTCTAAGAATTCCGGGCTTCGAATTTTCCAATTCCAAGAATATTTGCAGAACAACTTTTCTGAAACTAAAAACAACAGAAAACGGGGAACTGGTTCTGTGACATCTTGTCAATAGGTTAGTCCCAGGAAATCGATAAAACTGACATATTGTGTATAGCAAACATGTAGCAAATAACATGAAAACAACATGGAACATCAGAAATTATAGATGCGTTTATGGGGTATCAACATCCAAAGCTTAGTTCCTACTCGTCCTTTAGTAGGTAAACGACAAAACAAATAATTTCTGGGTGACATGCTACCAACATAACATTGATCAACAATATTGTAACAACATATGTAAGCTGAGATCATAGTACTTTAAACACAAGCATGGTAGAGATAATTCTAGCAATAAAACATAGCAATCAGTTTGCTTCATGAAAAGTAACACAAAAAGAAGATCATGAATAAAAATGCATTGAAAGTTATACGTTGTTTCAAGCATAGAGAAAACATAACAAAGTGATATTTCGCTTGTCCTTAAGAGTGGAGCAAAACATAAATGTCAGGACACCTTTAAAGTTTAAGAGGAAGACTAGAACAAATAAATTGAGAGCAAGTAATAGCACATCATGAATCAATTAATAATGTTTCTGGGACAAATGCACATTGAACTCAGAATGGAAACTATGATCTCTCAACTGTGCATAAAGTTATAAGATGGAGACTCAACATAAAAGTAAAAGAAAGACCCTTCGCGGAGGGAAGAAGGGATCACTCATGTGTAGAGATTTTTATTTTATTTAACAGAGGTCTTGAAAACATTTTTTTATATAGGTGTATGCTTATGTCAATGAATGGTAAACAAAAAATACAGTACGTCACAAACCAACTAGACTTCACAAGAGCTGCTCCCATTGAAGGGCGCAACTGGGTAGAAGGTCATCCCTCTTTCTCTTTTGTTTACACAATTATGATTTGACTCATAAATCAGGGGCAAAAACAGTGAAGAGGATTTGCTTGTATTAATTTGGGGCGGGGCACCCCGCTGCCAGCTCTTCCATCAATTGGATAAGAGGATGAAGCCAGTAGTCTAGGGTGTGAAATCCAATCAACAAGTGAGATAAAGATTCTCTATTCACGTCCTCATGAGCTAAAACAGGAACACAAAACAGGAGTAATTTTGAAAGTTTTAAAGATAACACATGAGCAATTTACTTTGGAGTGGCTGTTAAATACCACATGTAGGTAGGTATGGTGGACACATTTAGCATACTTTGGTTTTTGGGAGTTGGATGCACAAGTAGAGCTCAGACTCAGTACAGGTGGTGCCTAGCAAAAGACTAGGAGCGACAAATCAGGAGAGCGTAATGGCCATAATCATGCATAGCGACAAAAAAATCATTAATCGAAGCATAAGTGTTACTAAAAGTTCAAAAACTAAATGATCATAGACGTTATAAGTGACTAGTTTGTATTCATAAACATGGTGTAAGCATGCGCGAAGTCAACCAAATAAAACATTCAAAGGAGAACACCACAAATTTATGTTTCAATATGATAAGAACAACTCATGATTCTTTCAATGACACATTAAACACTCTCAGCTATTTGAGACAAATCATGGTACAAAAATAACACTAGGTTTTAGATTTAAAATAACATCTAGCATGGCATGAAAAAGTCTATCCATAGTCTATACAAACTTCTATTTGCATCGTTATAATTTCTACCACATGCAGCAATTTCTTTTCCCAACAAGCACCATACAAAATATGTTTTATAAAAAACTCTCTAAATGATACAGCAAGCAAGCAAGATAATACTCACATAACTCTACTAAAGCTAACATCTTTGAATAAGATATGCATGAAAACAAAACATGAGCTCAAAGGATTGCAATAACTAGAAGAAAAACTAAGAATATGAGCATAACGAGTATTCAAATGAAAAAGCGGAGTGTGTATCTCTCCCAAAAAAGAATGCTAGGTTCCAATGATGTTTATTGTAGCAAGGAAAAAAAATAAAAAAGAACGAAAAATAAAAGATGCTCCAAGTAAATTTTATATCATGTGACCGAATAAAAATATAGTTTCACTAGAAGTGACTTGATAATTTGTTGATGAAGAAGGGGATGCCTTGGGCATCCCCAAGATTATACGCTTGAGTCTTCTTAGAATTTTTTGGGATGAACCACGTGATCATCCCCAAGCTTTGACCTTGCACTCTTCTTGATCACATTATATCACCCTCTTCTCTTGACCCTTGAAAACTTCCTTCACACCACACTCAAAAAGTAATTCGCATTAGAGGGTTAGTGCAACAATCAAAAATTCATGGGTTCTACATGGGCACAAGTGTTATTGATAATTTTAAACATTATCTACATCCACTGATGTTTTGTGAAGCAAAGAAATCCACTTGACATCGTAAAAGAGCAAATGCAAGAAAATTGGCAGAATCTGCCAAAACCAGAACAGTCTGTAATGACGAATTTTTTAGGGGCACTTAAGTTGATCAAATATAAAAAAGTAAAGAAGAAAATAAGTTTATGAATTATATGAGGAATAAGCACAAAAAAATTCAGGTCATTTTGATCTTTCTGGAATTTATACGATTTTTTACGGTGGACAACAGAAATCTGTTTTCTGCGCAGAAATCCAAAACCAACTCCAACTTTCGTTAGAAACTTTACATGGTAAACATAATACATGAAAATAAGGATACAAAGGAGTTTATAAAGAAGTATACATCCATTTGACTCAAAGAAAACAAAGCAAAAATAAAACCATGGGTTATGTCCCAAGAAGTGCTTTTCTTTAACGCCTTTTAGCTAGGCTCAGAAAAGTGGAATCAAGTAGATGCTCACATAAGAAATATTAATTAAGAAAAAGAGAGCATAAAGAAGCAAGTATAAAACAAATTTAAGTCTAACCCACTTCTTATGCATAGGAATCTTGTAAATAAATAAATTAAAAAAAGCTCAAACTAGAAATCATGGGAAGGCGGAACAAGAGCAATTTCAAAACTTTCAACAAAAAGATAGGTGTTTTAGTAACATGAAAATTCCAACTACCATATTTTCTTATCTCATAATAATTTTCAGTAGCATCATGAACAAACTCAACAACATAATTATCACATAAAGCATGTTTTTCATGGTCTAAAAGCACACAATTCACATCAAGCTAAAAAATAGTGGGATCAAATTTAAAAATAAAGACCTCTTCTTTCCCACTTTTAGCAATAGAAAAACAAGATGATTGGTCACACTTTAAAGGTATAGGAAACATTACAGCAATCCTATTTTTAGTAGCATTATAATTTATAACATCAAGTAACATAGGACCATCATCTAGAGCCTTATCATATAAATTTTCTAAACAAACTTCCTCATTATCATGCATATCAATAGTTGGAATAAATAGAGGATTATCATAATATTTATTGAAATAGCATGGATTATCATAAATAACAGTAGCAATATCATTCTCACAAGTTTCATTCAAATTAGTATAAAGGTCACAAGTATAGCAAGTATCAATTTCAGCAAAAAGGGATATTTCAAAAGAATACATAGGATCATCACAACTATGAGTTAAAGAGTTACTCTCATTTGGAGGTAGACATGGGTAGCTACTCCATTCTTACTCCACTTGATCATCACTATCCTCCTCTTTTCATCCAATGAGCTTCCAAATTAAGCAATTTCTTCTTCCATAGGCTCCCGCAAGGCATTAGTCTCCTCCTTTGGGGGAGAGCATCTATTAAGATATTTAAGTATGTAGTAATTACAATCCTTGTAATTATCAAAGAAACATTCAAGTATATCATAAATCTCATATTTATAAGGTGCATCGTCAATATTTTCAAGCAAATAAGCAATATCGAATGCACCCTTCCAAGCAATAAATTCCTCAATTTGTTCCACATAATCAAAGTCATAATTTCCCTTAACATAATAAGATATGGTAACATTATCATTATACTCACATTGAAAAGGGAGGTTTTTATACCTCCTACAGTAAAAAGATTTATCAAATCAACAAGTAAAATTATAAGGAGAGAAAGAGTTTCTAGCATAGTTATGCAATTTATTAATTTTCTCCCATAAGTGTATCCCTTTTTGTTACAAGCGGTGTTCCTTATAATATTTTTGTTGTTCATCCGTGAACCCACCTTGCCAATAAGATCTAGTTTCAAAGACATCATACATTGATAGCAAGCATAATAAAGCAACTAACAAGCAAAACAATAACAAAGTAAAAATGATTGGAAGTGAGAGACCCCCCTTGCAGAAATTCTCTTCCTCCCTCACAACGGCGCCAAAAAGTCTTACTAATGTGTGTGAACACACGTTCGTTGGGAGACCCCAAGAGGAAGGTATGAAGAGTGTAGCAGCAAGTTTTCCCTTAGAAAAGAAACCAATGTTGAATCGACCAGTAGGAGGAAGGAGTAACTTTAGAAGGTTGATGCAGTTGAGATGGTAGGGCGCACTACCGGTTCAGCAACAACATGGAACCTATACAACACAATCAATTCACTTTACCCCCAACGAAGCAATGAGGTTGTCAATCCCACCGGTTTTGGTGATAACAAAGAGGTTAAATGTATGGTGTGGAAAATAGTAGTAAAACAATATGAAAACAGTAGTAGCGGTGTGAAAACAGTGGAAACAGTAATTGCAGTGGTTGTATTATCAGTGTGAGAAAATGGACCGGGGTCCACGGTTCACTAGTGGTGTCTCTCCATAAAAGATAGATAACATGTGTGGTGAACAAATTATAGCTGGGCAATATAGATATTGTGAAGGGAATATGCCCAAGAGGCAATAATAACGTGGTTATTGTCTTATTCCTTGTTTATGATAAATGTTTATTTCTCATGCTAGAATTGTATTAACCGGAAACGTTGATACATGTGTGTTTAATAAACAAACAATGGTTCTTAGTAAAGCCTCTCTTTTAACTAGCTTGTTTATTAATAGATTATCAAGGTATCCTGATCTTGAACATTGGATGTTGTTAATAACGAGGTCATGTCATTAGGAGAATTATGTGATGAACATAAATCCAAACTAAGTATAACAATACGACCAAGTCATTTAGTTTATATTGTTATATCTTGCATACGAAGTAACTTATTCCTTAGAACATGATATAATGTCAATCACTAATACCGGAAGGGTGCTTTGATGTCATCAAACGTCACGCCGTAACATGGTTACTATAAAGGTGCCATTGGGTATTCGGAAAGTGTTAGTTTAGGCTCATGGATCAAGAGTGGGATTTGTCCATCCAAATGACGGAGAGATATACTCTGGGCCCTCTCGGTGATATCACATCGACACCGCTTGCAAGCACATGACTAGGTCACAAGGATGTCATATCACGGAATGAGTAAAAGAGTACTTTTAGGTAACGAGATCGAACTAGGTATGGTTGATACCAATGATCGGATCTTAGATAAGTAAAATAGCGCGAGACAAAGGGAATAGTTGCGACGTTGATGGTTCACACGATCACGAGAGTCATCGTTGAATGTGTAGGAGTCATTATGGATCTCCAGATCCTTCTATTGGATATTGATCGGAGAGGTGTCTCGATCATGTCTGCATTATTCAAGAACCGTAGGGTGACACACTTAAGGTTCGATGATACGTTTGAGTGGATACGGAATATTAGAGAAAAGTCCGGACAACACCAAAATTGTTTCGGGTAATTTTGAAATAGTTCAAGGGGATTGTTATCAAATGGTTGTTAATAGATTTAAAAACTAACACAAGGGGTTATATGTCAATGTTTGTTAATGGAATTAACAAATATTAAAATAAAGAAATAAAGTTGTTTTATTTATTTATTAAAGAAAACCCTTGGGATTTTGAATGGGAATTAATGGAAGAATGAGTGGGTTGAGTGGAGACTTCACTCGCATGATGAGGGAGGTGGAGACACCCAAAAATTCGTGGCTTCCATCCCCTCCTATAAAAGGAGGGGTGGGAGCTCCCTCTCCCACACACACACACTTGTGTCATCTCTTCCTCCCTCCTCCCACTGCTCCACCACTTGTTCGTGCGCTTGGAAAATCCCTGAACGAAGTTTTCTCCACCACCACCACGCCGTCGTGCTGCTAGAGTTCCGAGGGATCCTCTACTTTCGGTGTCCCGCTGGATCGAGGGAACGGAGGTCGTCATCAAGCCGCATGTGAGACCGATCACGGAGGCACCGCCGGATTGCGGTGCACATCTTCTCGCTCTCGGGATCGGTGTGAGTACGACTACGCTAACAACGCGATTCAATCTCGTAATGCTTTGAATCTACGAGGGTATGTTTTCTTAAGACTCTCTTTCTCCCCGTTGCACTTCATCTCCTAGATTAGATCTTGGCCCTTCGGGCATCTCTCGCGTAGGAAAAATTTTGTTTTATATGCAACGAACCCTTCATATTGAAACATGCATGACATGAAGATTACTTTTTGATTCATGCGGGCATTACAACAAAATATATAGACTGTCATCCAACTGCATCTATGACTAATAATCCACCCTCCGAATATCATCCGAAAAAACGCTAGGTATTAAGTTGCAAGCAATAGAAAATCGCAGTAAGCAAAGTGTGTAATGTAAACAAATTAAACATCGTTGTTTTCTCCCTAATGGCAACAACACATCCTCCATCTGTCACGTATCTGTCACTCGAGCATAGATGCAAAGGAGGCATGAACCCACTATCGAGCATAAAAACTCCCTCTTGGAGTCACTAGCATCTACTTGGCCAGGGCATCTACTAACAACGAAGAGCATGTAAGATCATAAATAACATACACATGAAGATAACATGATAGATATATTATCAAGAGACATAGCATTCAACATTCATCGGATCCCAGCAAAAACAACATGTAGCATTACAATAAGATGATCTCGATCATGTAGGGAAGCTCACAAGATCTAAACATGAGGCATAAAGTGGAGAGGACAACCATCTAGCTACTTCTATGGACCCGTAGTCCAGGGATGAACTACTCACACATCACTCCGGAGGCGGGCATGGTGGTGTAGAGCCCTTCGGTGATGATTTTCCCTCCTGACAGGGTGCCGGGGAGAACTCCAAAATCCTCCCGATCTCGGGGTTGACGATGACGGCGGCCTCGGGTGTTTTTCATGGAAAAGTGGTATATTTCTAGGGTTAACGTATCGGGGGGAATAAATAGGCGAAAGGGCAATGGCGGTGGACGCCCAGGGCCCCACACCACCCCCAGGCGCGGCCAGGGGGCACGCCGCACTATGGTGTAGCCCCTCTCCGGGCCTCTTTGGGACTCCGTGGAACCTTCGGGAATTCTAAGACTTTCGGGCTTCGAATTTTCTAATTCCGAGAATATTTCGAGAACAACTTTTCTGAAACTAAAAACAACAGAAAACAGGGAACTGGCTCTGTGGCATCTTGTCAATAGGTTTGTCCCAGGAAATCGATAAAATGACATAAAGTGTATAGCAAACATGTAGGAAATAACATGAAAACAACATGAAACATTAGAAATTATAGATACATTTATGACGTATCAAGGACCCCACCGATCAAAGCGCGACATCGCATTAACGACTGGTCGGAGAGACTCGTTCGCGAGGAGGGTCCGCATCACCCCCTCGAGCTCCTTGCCCTCGATAAGAGAGTTGCTGAGCCTCATCTTGTCCTCAACATCGCCGCAGTAGCACGTGAGGCGTCAGTGCTCCTAAAGAGGCGCGAGGCGCTGGTGAGCAAACTTCCTGACGACCATGGCGGCCGTTGATACGTCTCCAACGTATCTATAATTTCTGATGTTCCATGATGATATTATGCCAATTGCTACATGTTTTCTCCCTTCTTTATAGAATGTTTACATGTTTTCCGGGACTAACCTATTAACAAGATGCCAAGTGTCAGTTCCCTGTTTTCTGCTTTTTTTATTTCAGAAAAGTTGTTCTAGAAATATTCTCGGAATTGGACCCCACGAATCCCGAAGTTCCTATTTTCCCCGGAAGCATCCAGAACACCGAAGAGGAGTCGAAGACGGGCACCAGTGGGCCCTCACCATAGCCAGGCGCGGCCCCCTTGGCCGCGCCTGGGGGTGGTAAGGCCACCATGGTGGCACACCGACGCTGCCCTTTCGCCTATTTATTCATCTTCGAAGGAAAACCCTAGGCACCTGATAAAAATCCCCGAAAAGTTCCGCAACCGTCGTCGTCATCAACCCTAGATCAGGGGGATTCTAAAGCTGTCTCCCGGCACCCTGCCGAAGAGGAGATCATCACCAGAGGCCTCTTCATCACCATGCCTGCCTCCGGAGTGATGTGTGAGTAGATCATCCTTGGACTACGGGTCCATAGAAGTAGCTAGATGGTTGTCTTCTCCTCCTGTGCCTCAATGTTTAGATCTCGTGAGCTACCTAACATGATCGAGATTGTTCTTATGCAATTTTATGTGCTGTGTTTGTTGGGATCCGATGAATATTGAACTTATGCCAAGTTGATTATAGTCTTTATTTCATATGTTATTTGTGATCTTGGATGCTTTCCATTGATAGTGGTTGCTCTGGCCGAGTAGTTGCTAGTGACTCCAAGAGGGGGTATTTATGCTCGATAGTTGGGTGCATGCCTCCTTTTCGCCTGTGCTCGAGTGACAGAAACGTAACGGGGGAGGATGTGTTGTTGCCACTAGAGAGAAAACAGCGGTGTGAGTGCCTGCGTGCATAATCATTGCTTACATTACACACATTGCTTAATACCTAAGGGGGTTCGGATGATAACCTGAGGGCGGATTATTAGTCATAGATGCAGTTGGATTACGGTCTATGTATATTGTTGTAATGCCCGCACTAAATATCATAGTAGTTATCATGTCATGAATGTGCACTACCGTGCAACCTCTATTTGTCAACTGCCCAGCTGTAATTTGTTCACCCAGCATGCTATCTTTTATGGAGAGACACCACTAGTGAACCTATGAACTCCAGTCCATTTTCCTACACTGTTAAACAAACCACTACAATTCCCTGCTTTCTTTACTTACTACAAGCACACACCATTTTCCACACTATCGTCTAATCTTTGTTTTCAGCAAGACCGGTGAGATTGATAACCTCACTGTACCGTTGGGACAAAGTATTTTGGTTGTGTTGTCTGTAGGTTCCACGTTGTTGCTGACACCGGTGAGGCGCCATCACCATCGTCAGTGGAATCAACCTTCTGAAGATCCTCTTTCTCCTACTGGATTGATACCCTTAGTTCTTAACTGAGGGAAATTCTTACCGCTGCACTCATCACACCCTCCTCTTGGGGTTCCCAACACACCATCCATACCAACAAGAATTTCTGGTGTAGCAAAGAATTTTCGGCGCCGTTGCCGGGGAGAAAGAAGTCTTCTGGCAAGGGGAGTCTCTCACTCTCAACCTCTTTATTTTTTTATTGTCTTTTTTTTGTCTTGTTTTCTTCTCTTTATCAAAAACACACAAAAAAATTCTTATTCTAGTTGTTATTTTTTGCTTTATGATGCTTGCTATCAATGGTTGATGTCTTTGAAACTAGATCTTATAGGCAAAGTGGGTTCACAGATGAACAACATAAATATTATAAGGAACACCGCTTGTCACAAAAAGGAATACATTTATGGGAGAAAATTAATAAATTGCATGACAATGCTAAAAACTTGTGCTCTACTTATAATGTTACTTATTGCTTTGATAAATCTTGCTGCTGTAGGAGGTATAAACACCTCCCTTTTCAATGTGAGTACAATGATAATGTTACCATATTTTCTTATGTTAAGGGAAATTATGAATTATATGACGTGGAACAAACTGAAGAATTTATTGCTTAGAAGGGTGCATTCAAAATTGCCTATTTGCTTGAAAGTATTGATGAAGCCTATTTGCTTGAAAGTATTGATGATGCACCTTATAAATACGAGATTTATGCTATGCTTGAATATTGCTTTGATAATTACAAGGATCATAATTACTACATAATGGAATATCTTAATAAATGCTCTCAGCCTAAGGAAGAGACTAATGCCTTGCAGGAGCCTATGGAAGAAGAAATTGCTGAATCTGGAAGCTCATTGGATGAAAAAGAGGAGGAGAGTGATGATCGAGAGGAGGAAGAATGGAGCTACCCATGTCAACCTCCCAACGATAGTAACTCTTTAACTCATTCATTATTTGATGAAATTGATACTTGCTATACTTGCAATCTTGATACTACTATGAATGAAACTTGTGAGAATGATATTGCTACTGTTATTTATGATAATCCATGCTACTTGGAAAAATCTTATGATAATGCTCTTGATGATGATCCTATGTTACTTGATGTTATAAATCATAATGATACTGAAAATAGGATTGATATAATGTATCATATACCTTTTAAGAGTGACCAATTATCTTGTTTTGCTATTGCTAAAAGTGGGGGAAAGAATAGCTGATTATAAATTTTTATCCCACTGTTTTTGAGCTTGATATGAATTGTGTGCTTTTAGACCATGACAAACATGCTTTATGTGATAATTATGTTGTTGAGTTTGTTCATGATGCTACTGAAAATTATTATGAGAGAGGAAAATATGGTTGTAGGAATTTTCATGTTACTAAAATACCTCTCTCTCTTTGTTGAAAGTTTTGAAGTTGTTGTTGTTCTACCTTCCCATGATCTCTAGTTTGAGCTTCTTTGATTTATTTGTTTACAAGATTCCTATGCATAGGACGTGGGTCAGACTTAAATTTGTTTTACACTTGCTTCTTGATGCTCTCTTTTGCTTTAATTCATATTTCTTATGTGAGAATCTTTTTCCATTTGAAAATACTTGATTCCATTTATTTGGGCCTAGCTAAAAGGCGTTAAAGAAAATCACTTCTTGGGAGATAACCCATGGTTATATTTTTGCTTTGTTTTTCTCTGTTTTCTTTGAGTAAAGTGGTTGTATACTTCTGTGGCAACTCCTTCGTATCTTTCTTTTCATGTTTTAGTAGTGCCACGTAAAGCCTCTAGTGGAAAGTTGAGACTATATTTCGGATTTCTGCGCAGGAAACAGATTTCTGCTGTCCAGTGTTAAATTCGTATAAAATCACAGAAAAATCAAAATGACCTGAGTTGTTTTGTGCATAATCCTGGGCTATATACGTAACTTTCTTAGTTGAACATTTTTTGATTTGAGAAACAAAATATTTTCAAAAAAAATCATCATTACCTCATGTCCTGTTTTGACAGATTTCTGCCAGTAATTGCATTTGCATCTTAATATCTTTCTTTTGGTGTTCTTTTGAGAAAAAGAGTTTTAAAAGAAGTTGTGACAGTAGATTATGTGTTAATGAGTGTTAGGCTTGTGTTGAAAGTAAACCATATGAATTTATTATTTCGATTGCACTAACGTTGGTAATGAAGATTGTGAGAAGTTTGGTGTGAAGGAAGTTTTCAAGGGTCAAGAGAAGAGGATGATATGACGTGATCAAGAAGAGTGAAGAGACTAAGCTTGGGGATGCACCGGTGGTACATCCCAGAAAATTCCAAGAATACTCAAGCGTCTAAGCTTGGGGAAGCCCAAGGCATCCCCTTCTTCATCGACAAATTATCAGGTCACTTCTAGTGAAACTATATTTTTATTCATTCACATCATATGTGCTTTACTTGGAGCGTCTTTTATTTTTTTGCTTCAGTTTGTTTTTATTTTTGCAATAAGCTTGGCTGGACCTCATAATTCTTTTATTGGGGAGTGACACGCTCCGCTTTTTCATGGGAATACTTTGTATTCTTAATCTTTGTCTGGCTGCTGCATTTATTTAGCTCTTGTTTTGCATGCATCTCTTATCTAAGAGCTGTTAGTTTTAGTAGTGTTATGTGAGCTCTAATTTTTTCTTGCTGTATCATGTAAAGTATTTTTGTTAAAACATATCTTGTATTGTGCTTGTTGGGAAAATAAACTGTTTCTTGAAGTAGAATTTTTAATGGTGCAAGTAGAAGCTTGTATAGACTATTGCTAGAATGTTTTCATATCATGCTAGATGCTATTTTAGTTTTAAATCCTTGTGGTTATTGAGTAGGATGATTAGCCTCAAATAGGTGAGAGTGTTTAATGTTCCATTGAAAGAATCATGAGTTGTTCTTGTCATATTGAAGCATAAATTTGTGGTATTCTGTTTTGAATGTTTTATTTTGTTGACTTGGAGCATGCTCACACCATGTTTATGACTATGAACCATTCACTAATAGCCTCTATGACCATTTAGTTTTTGAACTTTTGGTACCACTTATGCTTTGATTAATGATGTTTATGTCGCTATGCATGATTATGGCTCTTATGCTTTCTTCATTTGTCGCTCCCAGTCTTTTGCTAGCCTCCACCTGTACTGAGTATGGAATTCTACTCATGCATCCAACTCCTTAAAACCAATTTTTCCCGTTGTGTCCACCATACCTACCTACATGTGGTATTTAACTGCCACTCCAAGTAAATTGCTCATGTGTTACCCTTAAAACCTTCAAATTTACTCCTGCTTTGTGCTCCTGTTTTTGCTCATGAGGACGTAATTAGAGAATATTTATCTCACTTGTTGATTGGATTTCACACCCTGGACTAGTGGCTTCATCCGCTTATCCAATTGATAGAAGAGCTGGTAGCGGGGTGCCCAACCCCCAATTAATACACACAAAATCTCTTCACTATTTTTGCCCCTGATTTATCAGTCAAAGCATAATTGTGTAAACAAAAGAGAAAGAGGGATAACCTTCTACACCAGTTGAGTCCTTCATATGGGAGCAGCTCTTGTGAAATCTAGTTGGCTTGTGACGTACTGTATTTTCTGTTTATCATTCGTTGACATTAGCATACATCTCCCAAAATATAGACACTCCTCCATGGTATGTGAATTTTGGCAGGCACCCGAGGATTCGGTTAGCCATGGTTTGTGTAAGATGGATGGGAGGAGTGTCAAACTTTTAATACCTCTGTAATAAAATAAAAGCTCTAACACATGAGTGATCCCTGCTTCCCTCTACGAAGGGCCTTTCTTTTACTTTTATGTTGAGTCTCCATCTTCTAACTTTATGCACATTTGAGAGAGCATTTTTGCCATTCTGATTTTTATGTGCATTTGTCCAGAAACATTACTAATTGATTCATGATGTGTTATTTCTTGTTCTCAAATTATTCGTTCTAGTCTTCCTCATGAACTTTGAAGGTGTCCTGGCATTTCTGTTTTGCCCCACTCTTAAGGACTAGCGGAATACCACTTTTTCATGCTTGCTCTATACTTGAAACAATGGATTATCTTTCTTTGCATTGTTATTCATGATCTTTTATTTGAGTTACTTCTCATGATGCAAAGTGATTACTATGCTTTATTATTAAAGTTCTATTTATCATGTTTGTTTTAAAGTTCTATGAGCTCAGTTTACATGCTCTGCTTTACATATTATGACCAAGATTGTGTGGTAGCATGTCACGCCAGAAATTATTTTGTTTCATCGTTTACCTACTCGAGGATGAGTAGGAACTAATCTTGGGGATGCTTGATACGTCTCCAACGTATCTATAATTTCTGATGTTCAATGATGATGTTATGCCAATTGCTACATGTTTTCTCCCTTCTTTATAGCATTTTTACACGTTTTCCGGGACTAACCTATTAACAAGATGCCAAGTGCTAGTTCCCTGTTTTCAGCTGTTTTTTATTTCAGAAAAGTTATCCTGGAAATATTCTCGGAATTGGACCCCACGAATCCCGAAGTACCTATTTTCCCCGGAAGCATCCAGAAGACCGAAGAGGAGTCGAAGACGGGCACCAGGGGGGCCTCACCATAGCCAGGCGCAAGCTCCTCCTTGGCCGCGCCTGGGGGTGATGAGGCCACCCTGGTGGCCCACCAACGCTGCCCTTTCGCCTATTTATTCCCCTCCGAAGGAAAACCCTAGGCACCTGATCAAAAATCCCCGAAAATTTCTGCAGCCGTCGCCGTCGTCAATCCTAGATTAGGGGGGGTTCTGAAGCTGTCTCCCGGCACCCTGCCGGAGAGGAGATCATCACCAGAGGCCTCTTCATCACCATGCCTGCCTCCGGAGTGATGCGGGAGTAGTTCATCCTTGGACTACGGGTCCATAGATGTGGCTAGATTGTTGTCTTCTCCTCCTATGCCTCAATGTTTAGATCTCGTGAGCTGTCTAACATGATCGAGATTGTTTTTATGTAATTCTATGTGTTGTGTTTGCTGGGATTCGATGAATATTGAACTTATGCCAAGTTGATTATAGTCTTTATTTCATATGTTATTTGTGATCTTGCATGTTTTCTGTTGCTAGTGGTTGCTCTGGCCAAGTAGTTGCTAGTGACTCCAAGAGAGAGTATTTATGCTCGATAGTTGGGTTCATGCCTCCTTTTCGGCTGTGCTCGAGTGACAGAAACGTGACGGGGGAGGATGTGTTGTTGCCACTAGGGAGAAAACAGCGGTGTGAGTGCCCGGGTGCACAATCATTGCTTAGATTACACACATTGCTTAATGTGATTATCTGTTGCTTGCAACTTAATACCTAAGGGGGTTCGGATGATAACCTGAGGGTGGATTATTAGTCATAGATGCAGTTCGATTACGGTCTATTTATATTGTTGTAATGCCCGCACTAAATATCATAGTAGTCAGCATGTCATGAATGTGCACTATGGTGCAACCTCTATTTATCAATTGCCCAGCTGTAATTTGTTCACCCAGCATGCTATCTTTTATGGAGAGACACCACTAGTGAACCTATGAACCCCGGTCCATTTTCCTACACTGTTAAACAAACCACTACAATTCTCTGCTTTCTTTCCTTACTTCAAGCATACACCATTTTCCACACTATACGTCTAATCTTTGTTTTCAGCAAGACCGGTGAGATTGACAACCTCACTATACCGTTGGGACAAAGTATTTTGGTTGTGTTGTGTGCAGGTTCCGCGTTGTTGCTGACACCGGTGAGGCACCATCACCACCGCCAGTGGCATCAACCTTCCGAAGATCCTCTTTCTCCTACTGGATTGATAACCTTGGTTCTTAACTGAAGAAAATTCTTATCGCTGCACTCATCACACCCTCCTCTTGGGGTTCCCAACACACCATCCATAGCAACACAAATTTCTGGTGTAGCAGCCACGAGCTCCTGCTTGTGCATCTCGTCCATACGCAGCACCAAGGGTTCCATGTCCACGCCATCAAGCCCTTCTTGACTCTAGCCGAAGTACTTCCTGGGTCGCGCTAGGGGAATCTTGAAGAGCTCCCTGGAGATGTCGTATCCAGGTAGACCCAACTCATAGTGAAGTCATCCACTTTCTTTATGAAATCCAAGTGGGGGAACAGGGAGCCTCTGCCCAATCCTATGTGAAACGAGACACAGCCGGTGCAACGGGTCTTCCCCGTCACGTGCAGGCTGAAGATAGACCAGAAGAAGGCAACAGAGGGCCTGACACCCGAAGGCAATGATCACCAGGTGACGTAGGGATGACTCCCAGGACTATCGGATGAGCCTACCCGGTCTAAGGCCCATCACTAAAGCCCAGCATGAGAGGCTCTCGAAGGTCCAGCCATGGCCCACCCGCAAGACTTCTGGATCAAGATGGAAAGGTTCCACAGACTAGAGCTAGGGTTTGTAACCCCCCCGGTACGGGTTTGAGACCTAGCCAACTATATAAAGGCTGGGAGAACCACCCGAGGGGGGACATCCAATCTAGGGTTTACACCATAGAAGCCGCACCTCGAGATCAAATCTATCGACCTGTGCACCCACCATTGTAACCAAACATCATAATACAGAGACAGACAAGCAGAAGTAAGGGCATTACCTCCACGAGGGCCCCGGACCTGGGTAAAATCGTGCCCCTATTAGCCGTCGAGTCCACCAGCGCCTACATCGTTCCTCTACTTCAAACCCTACCGGCTCACCGAGGGATTTTTTTTGATATTTTTCATCGACAATTGGCGCCGTCTGTGGGAACGGCGGGCGCTGGATCCACGGCTTCACCGCTTCATCTGCATCGAGCTTTGACTAGAGCCCGAAATCTTCGTCTCCTTCAGAGCCAATCTGCTTCAGGTCGTTCGTCTGCACGCCCCACTCGCTGGAATCTCGCCCGTTGTTCAG
Organism: Alopecurus myosuroides; assembly: GCA_028641055.1. Classification (NCBI taxonomy): domain Eukaryota; kingdom Viridiplantae; phylum Streptophyta; class Magnoliopsida; order Poales; family Poaceae; genus Alopecurus; species Alopecurus myosuroides. The sequence goes on along the minus strand of CM054063.1, from coordinate 207,229,139 downwards.
CGGTCTCCAGGAGGGCATCAACATGACGTTCGACAACGTCCACTTCCGCACCAGCAAGGAGGGGATCCTGCACTTCCCCGACTCTACTATGCTCGACGAATCTAACACTGAGTCCGTCTCAACCACGGCGACCCAGGAATCGCCGCTCAACGACGTCGACCGCGACTCGGAGTCTAGCGATGGCTCTGTTCGCCGCAACAGGCTTGACTTCCACACTATCGCGACTGAAGAACCCGCCGATCTCAGCGAGAACTACTAGCCTGCGCCAAGGACTTATGAGCCATATCTGTCCCACGTCTGCATAGCCGATCTAGTCGAGGAATCCGCCGAAACAGAGGCAAGCCTGGTGGCAAGGCAGCAGATCCACGTCTCGTGAGCCGCCTAGAACAAGGCGAAAACGGTGGTACAGAAGAGCCAACCGCTAGCAGGCGAAGCCACGCAGGAAGATTCGACAGCGTACCATTACTTCCTGTTGGTAAAAAGTCAAGTTATGGAAAACACCCATAAAGAACTCGACGCGCGCCAGCGCGTGGCGGAAGCTTCGAGTGTGCGACGGGCAACACTCTCCAAAACTCGCGACTCAATGGGAGAACAACCCCCCATGAGAGGGAAGCACGCCTACAAGACTGCTCGCATGAACCAAGAAGCCCTCAGCGAGATTTCCAGGACCATAGAGACCTCGTTCATGCACGTCGACAAAGAGGGCAACATGCACTAGACAACTCCTGCCGCCGCGGTCCTAGCCGCCGCTACCTATTTCCAGGTAATCCATCCGCCAGAAAACAAATCCCGCGCGAAACAGCATCGCCAAGTCCAAAGAGGGCTAGGTCTAGCTGGAGTGGCAATCGCTTCCCAAAATCACAAGAAAACGGCCACCCCGGAAGACGCGACGCCTCAGACAAACAAAACACCTCGCAGACGTGAGAGCACATCGCCCAGAAGAGGAGACAAAGAGTCGCCCCACCGTCACAGGGGTAAGGAAGCACGGCACCGCGGCGACAGACCGCGCAACGACAATGATAGTCCGTGGCACCACGACGATAGTCCGCGACATCGCGACGAAGAACCGCATAGTAACCGTGACTCACGACACCGTAGCAAGGAGCCACAGTGGGGAGGAAGTCACGACCGAGCCTCTTATGACGCACGGGACGATATCACCCAAAACAAAGTTGACAGGGCCCGCACGGCGTAGGACCCGCGCCCGCTTTTCATCCACCTCCTCTGACGAGGAAGCTTGCGGCGTGATGTGCTTCAGCAGCAGCATTCGCGAGTCACCAATGCCCAAGAGATTCAAGCTCACTTCGAAGGTCCCAAAGTATGACGGCTCGTATGAACCTAGGACCTGGCTCTCGGATTACCTGACCGCGGTAAAGTGCCAATGCGGAAACAAAGTGACGACCATGCAGTACTTAAACCTGCACCTCGTCGGAGTCACTCGAAGCTGGCTCGAAGGTGAAAGTGCATTTCGTTTTCCCAGTGTTTTGTGTGTTAGTTAACAATACTAAGTACATTATTTATCGAGGTGTTAAGCATGCAGGTGTTATACTTAACATCGGCATCGATCACCGAAAAGTCGGTGAAGTTTGGCCTGAGAGTTTTGGGACAGAATCCAACCGGAATATTGGAAACCGGATATTCCGGTTTGGCATTTTTCAGTCCATATTTCGTACTGGAGTGAGCCGGATTATTCAATCCGGATTTTTCATCTCGAGCCGGATATTCCGGGTGCTGATGAAGGTGCGCGAAAATGGCTAAGGACTGGAAGTTTTGCGCACTGGAGTGAACCGGATTATTCGATCCGGATTTTTGATCTCGGACCGGATATTCCGGGTGCTGATGAAGGTGCGCGAAAATGGCTAAGGACTGGAAGTTTTGCTCACTGGAGTGAACCGGATTATTTGATCCGGATTTTTCACACCGAGCCGGATATTCCGGGTGCTGCGCGAAATTGGCTAAGGACTGGAAGATTTGCTCACTGGAGTGAGCCGGATTATTTGAACCGGATTATTCCGGAGCAGCCAGATAATCCGGTTCATATCTGCTGGACTGCGTGGAGAAAGCAGCCTGGATATTCTGGTCCCCTTTTTCCTGCACAACGACTAGTTGTGAGGAGGGGCTATAAATACCCCTCCTCTTCTTCCCCAAGATCTAGTTCTGCCCCTTAGCATTTATGAGCATTTAAGAACTCACCAAATCTCTCATTACTCCCAATCCCTCCTCCCAATCTTGAAGATCTTTGGAGGATTGAAGGAGAAGGCCCCGATCTACATCTTCACCGAGCCGTTCTTCATTTCCCCCTCTCTAGCTTGAGGGATCTAGCCTAGGGTTTCCTCTTGTGGAGATCCTAGGCATCTTGATACTTGTTGGTGATTCAAGAAGAGTTGGGAGCCCCCAATTTGGTTGTGGGTGTGTGCCCCAAGTTGTTTGTAAAGGATTCGATCCCCACCTCAAAGGGGTTCAATAGTGGAAGGTGAACTAGGCCTTTGTGGCGGAGTTCATCGGAGAATAGGGTAAGGCCTTTGTGGCGTTGAGTAGGCCTTTGTGGCGAGCTCACACCCCTCCAACGAGGCGTACTCCCTTAACAAGGAGGAACTCGGGAATACATCGTGTCTCCGTGTGCTTCCATCGGTTACCTCGTTCCTCCCTCTCTTTACTTACTCGTACTTGTTGCATTAATTGCTTGCCTTGTCATATAGGTAAATTCACCACTAGTTGCACTATCTAGAGAATTTACCTTCTTGTCAAGCCTAAACTTTAAGAAAAATTAAAATTGGTCGTAGCACCTATTCACCCCCCTCTAGGTGCCTATACTTTACTTTAAATTGGTATCAGAGCCTCGGCTCTTCTATCGGGCTTAACCGCCTAAGAGTTTAAGTATGGGAGATGAGTTGGTTGACGCTCCGTCCGATGGCAATGTGACCATGGATGATCTCAATGCTTTGAGAGAATCATTGACCTCATCCATAGACACTAAATTTGATGAGTTGCGTGAACTCATGACAACACTCCTCAAAGCCAAAGGACCGGAGGTGGTCGACTCATCCCCTCCGGAAGAACCGGAGGGTGCCAAGAACACTACTAGAGATTTGCTTATAGCAGTATATCCTACCCCAGGCGAACAAGAAAGCCTGTGCGCCTGGGTTAATTAGCGCAGGCGAAGCGCCAGCAAGTGCGCCTCGGGTAGGACTATTACCCCAGGCGAACAGAAACCGGAAGCGCCTGGGGTAAAGTGTGGCAGGGCCAACCACGGGCGACCCTGGCACGCTTCCTTTACCGCAGGCGAATAGATTCCCAGTTCGCCTGCGGTATAACAGATACCACAGGCGAGTAAGCAACGAAGCGCCTGGGATAAAAAGTGGACTGGGGTAGCTCCCTTTAGCGCAGGCGCACAGGTTCGTTGCTCGCCTGGGATAAAGAATAGCCTGGGGTAGCACCACTTAGCGCAGGCGCATCTAATACCATATTCGCCTGGGGTAATATTTGTCCCCAATATAAGTGCGGCCAGCCACCCACCACCACCCCTATCCACCCTACTCACTCACTCACTAGTCCAAACTCGAGCCATTAGTGCTCCTAGCTCAATCCCCCACACCCCTCCACCATTTTTAGCTAATTTAACCAATCATGTTTGTTATATTTTAGCTAGTATGCTACCCCACTTTCCCTCTTCCAAATCTCTCCACTAGATCTACTAACCGGACACTAGATCTCACCACAAATGCACCACTAGCTACTTCTAGATCTATCACTCTCTTATCGGTCGTCTCTTCGGTGATCTTCGACATCGTCATCGCGTCTATATATTTTGCATTGTGTGTCATCTTAATAGGTGCGTGGGATTGGTCGGTGGATGAGAATTCGTTCTCTTTTTCATTTTATTGTGTTGCCATGAGGATGAGTTGCCAATGTTTTGTCGAAATGTTGATTCATTTCCTTTTCGGCAAATTTCTGGCGCTCCGCGTTACACCTTTTGTAGGAAGGTCATGCCGAATTTTTCCGTGAAAACCGGATCTAGTTAATGAAACCTCTCTCTCTTGCATTTTGTAGCAATGGTCATTGCGATGAGGACAAGCGTGGTGCATAGGTACGTGCGACGCGCGACGGCCGAGATGCATCGAAACAACCGCACCGAGATAGAGTGTCCGTGTCGGAAATGCAAGCTGGGGTCTTTGTTCAAACCAGATTCTGGTAATGTGGAGAAGCACTTGCTCAGGTATAGTTTCATGGAGGGCCACACTAAGTGGATGGATGACGATGAAGACGATGATAATGTCGAGACCAATTGGGCGGCGACATGTGAAGATGATCAGGAGGAGTCTGAACATGGCAATGGAGAGGACGAAGAGGCGGCTGTCCACGAAGACGACTATAATGAAGAAGAAGGGAGTCATGGTGATCAGCAACATGCAAACGAGGACATGAACACTCCTCTAACTTCAGTCGTGCGGGACCCTCATGTTCAAGATCTTCTTCTCAAGAACACGTCGACCGACGCCAGACGTAAATCTAAGATCACGCAACTAGAGATAGACTCTGCAACTCCGTTGTATGACGCAAGTCGCGGGGCGGAGGAGTCACGCTTGAGAGTAGCTCTGGATCTTCTTGAGATGAAGGCAAAACACGGATGGACCGACACAAGCATGGACGATCTTCTGCGATACCTGAAGACGCACTTACCTGAAGGGAACACATGTGCTAGTAGTCTACAGGAGGCCAAGAAAATCGTGTGCCCCCTCGATTTACCGCACACAAAATACCACGCTTGCGTCCGTGACTGCATAATTTACCGTAACGAGCACGCGGACCAGATCAAATGTCCGGTGTGCGGTGTTGATCGTTACAAGAGGGGGACGAAGAAAGCTCCTAGGAAAGTTGTGTGGTACTTTCCACTCATTCCCCGTCTGCAGCGGTACTTCGTGGACCCCAAGGAAGCAAAGCTCATGCGCTGGCACGAGGACAGAAAGAAGGCGGTGCTGAGCGATCCAGAACGTGTTGAAAAACCAGTGCTAACACACCCTTCGGATGCACGTCAGTGGAAAGCGTTAGACGCATTCGATGAGGAATTCGGGAACGACCCAAGGAACATCAGGCTTGGTGCGAGCACCGACGGTCTCAATCCGTTTGGCAATCAGAGCAGCAAACATAGCACCTGGCCCGTGTTTGTATGGATGTACAACCTCCCCCCGTGGTTGTGTCTGAAGAGGAAGTACATACACATGAGTATGCTGATTCAAGGGCCGACCCAGCCAGGGAGCGATATCAACCTGTATCTCGAGTTATTGAAGGAGGAGCTAGACACGTTGTGGGAGGAAGGGGTGGAAACATGGGACGCCTTCAAAGAAGAAACTTTTCGTATGAGAGCCGCACTGATCACGACGGTGCAGGACTATCTCGGATACGGATATATTGCGTGTCAGGTGTGCCATGGACACAAGGCTTGTGTCAGGTGCATGGAATTTACCCCGTTTCTACAGCTACACAAGGATCCCGGATCTTCTAAAACCGTATACATGAGGCATCGAATGTGGCTACCACTGAACGACCCGTGGAGAAAGCGCGGAGACCTGTTCAACGATAAAGATGAGCTCGATCTACCTCCACGCAAGAGAAGAGGAGAAGAGATCGATACTCTATTGAAGAATTGGAAAACGTGTCCTCCATCGGGAAAGGTACAAAAGCGGAAGCGAGGAGAGAAAAAGTGTCCTCCGCCAGAAGGACCGCTCTTGGGGGTATGGAAAAGGAGGTCCGTGTTTTGGGACTTGCGGTACTGGCCAATCCTCGGAGTGCCTCACTGCCTTGATGTCATGCATATCACGAAGAATGTGTGTGAGAGCTTGCTTGGCACCCTGTTCAACATGCCAGATAGGACCAAAGACGGGCCAAAATCAAGATACGACCTGATGGCCCTGAATATCAGGAGCGAGCTTCACTTACCGCCTTCTACGCGTGAACATACGGAGGAGGACGAGGATGGGGTGGAGGAGATGGACGACCGCAAGCGGAAAACGGCTAAGAAACACCAAACTCACCGCCTGAAACCCTCTTGCTTCACTCTAAGCCCCGACGAGCTCGCGCAAATATTCACATGCCTCCTCGGAGTGAAATTTCCCTTAGGTTACGCGGGGCTGATAAGCAGATACCTAGACGCGGAGAAAAAAATCTTCAGCGGGATGAAGTCTCATGACTGTCACGTGATGATGACGCAGATACTTCCGGTTGCAATCAGAGGGATAATGGAACCGCACGTCCGTCAAACGCTCACTGGCCTTTGTAACTTTTTCGATGTCATCACTCGGAAGTCGATAAGCGTGAAGAAACTCGGAAGGCTGCAGGAAGAGATCGTCACCATCCTATGCGAGCTTGAGATGTATTTCCCACCTGCCTTCTTTGATATTATGGTACATCTCTTGGTCCATATCGTGGACGATATCACCAATCTTGGGCCGGCATTCTTGCACAACATGATGGCGTTAGAAAGAATGAACGGGATCATCAAATCATTCGTTCGTAATAGGGCACACCCGGATGGAAGCATTGTCCAGGGATTTCTCACCGAAGAATGCATCTCTTTCTGCAAGAATTTCCTAGGCGATGAGAAGCCAGCTGTTGGTTTGCCCGCGAACAAGCACCTTGACAGGTTCATGGGGGTAGGCCACAACACTGGCAAAAGGGTAATGGACGCGGACTCCTGTGGTCGGAGAGCCGACTTTGAAAGGGCCCACCTAGTAGTGTTACAACACATCGACGATGTCGACCCTTGGATAGAAGAGCACAAAACCGCGATAAAAAACAGTGCTCGCATGCCGATGACGGAAGATGAGATATTTAGAGCACACAACTCCTCTTTCGCGACATGGTTCAAGAAGCAGATTGATGCCGATCCCCCGCCAATGACATGTGAGAAAGATAAAATTGTATTGGCCTTGTCATATGGCCCCGCGCCCAATCTGATGACTTATCAAGCATACGACATCAATGGGTACACATTCTGCACGGAGGAAAGAGACAAAAGTAGCGACTATCAAAACTCGTCTATAACGATGGAATCTTACACGGGCGAAGAGGTTAGAAGATACTACGGAAAGATCGAGGAAATCTGGGAGCTTGACTACGTTGGGGTAAAGCTGCCGATGTTCCATGTCAGATGGGCTACAAACGTCACGAAAGAAGACGAATATTTCACCACTATGTCGATGTCTGAAGCCAACAAACCCAAGTCCAAGAACCCCACCGCGCAAAATGAGCCCTGGGTATTGGCTAAGCACGTGGAGCAATGCTTCCTCATAACCGACCCGGCAAAGCCTAGTCGTGTTGTCGTAAGGAGAGGAAAAAGGGCCCTCGTCGGAATGGATGGAGTCGCCGATGAGAAGGACTTCGACGGCTTAGTCGGAGACCCGATGATGGAAGAACCCGGTGAAGACGATGCACCATACACCACAAGAAGAAGCAGGACCACACTACCTAGGGCCGGTCTTCCATTCACAAGAAGAAGTCACAATATGGCGGTCACGTATTCAACATCGACCAAGAAAGGCAAGACTAATATTGTGATGAAAGGTTGAGAGAGGGAAATACTCGCGATATAACATGCTAATAGCTATATGTACAATGTGTTTTTAGAGAGAAACACTTGCGGTATCTCGCTAAACCAATCTATTTACGCTCGATGCGACATTATTTTTTTTTGCACATGTTAACTTTCATATGTATGTATTTTTTAAGTGAAAACCAACGTGGGGGAGCCACATATTATAGCATTCGTATTGCTCGATGTGTCCCAGGCCGCGGGGCAGTGTAATTTAGAAAATCTTAGCACAGGCGCATCATCGAGAAAATGCGCCTGGGGTAATCTTTATCACAGGCGCTTTTGACAGGACATGCGCCTGGGGTAATGCCATGTGGGACCGCGCAAACCAAAATCCTACGAAATTTAGCGCAGGCGCATTATCTACGAAACGCGCCTGCGGTGCCGCAGGCCTTTAGGACCGGTTTGTATCACAAACCGGTCCTAAAGGCCTGCGGCCATTTGTTGCGGGTAGGTAGGGGGCCCAGGGGACAGATCCTTTAGAACCGGTTGGTACGACAAACCGGTCCTAAAGGCCATGAGGCCATTTGCGGCAGGGTGTGGGGCCCAGTGGACAGATCCTTTTCGAACCGGTTGGTACCACAAACCGGTCCTAAAGGCCATGAGGCCATTTGCGGCAGGGTGTGGGGCCCAGTGGACAGATCCTTTTCGAACCGGTTTGTATTAGAAACCGGTGCCAATGTGCTTAGCTCAATGCTTTATAGTATTCTAAGTGACCAGATCTCACCCGCACCCGCACCCACACGAACCCACACGCGTCGTCGCCCACTCCGTCGTCGTCGTCGTCGTTGATCCAGGTCAGGCGCCCCTCTCCCTCCCATCCCCCCTCCATCCCAGCCCACTCCGGCCCTCCCGTCGTCGTTGTGGAGGATGTGCGCCTGCTTCTGGTGGCCGCGGTGCTCCCGTCGTCGTGGATCGATCCAGAGGAATGTGCATTATATCTCCAGGATTCAGTGCTCTTAGCGGATCTTTGTAGTGCATTTTTTTTAGACTAAAAGGGGCTGCCCCCCGATTTCATTGAAATCACGAACAACAAAGTTTTAGCAGGTTCCTTACAAACGGCAAAAGCCGTGGAACAAAACACAGCACCACACACAGGTGGGCAAGCCGAAAGGCTAAGAATTGTGAATGTGAATTGACAGGTTTCACTAGTAAAAAGGAATGTGAATTGTGAGATTAAATAGGAGTAAAAACACGCACAATAACAACATTTCGTGTGTACTGCTGTCAATTGCCTTATTACACTACTAGATTATTGTGAATTGTGAATTGTGAGATTAAATAAGAAAGTGTACTGTTGGAAGTATCACCTAAACTCTCCGACAGGTTCCATTTCGTTTGTACTGCTGTCAATTGCCTTATTATACTACTAGAGGTAGGTGCTGCCATTTGTCTTTGTTTTGTGATATCTATGCTCCTCTAACCTCTATGTGTACTTTCTTAATTTAATAGAACATGGCTTGCGGCGTATGTTGGTCCCGATGTGCCGAAGGACGATTCAGTGGGACTTCTTTTATGCTTCAGCTCCACGACGGTGACGTTGATTCGTTGGTAATTAACAATTCTTTTTATGTTATCTTGTTCTTTCGTTTTACTATCTAGCTTGAGACTTGTGTTTATTCTTTATATTTCTTTTTTAGATTCTTCCATGCAATATTCGCCAAGAGTTCAACCAGTTAGTTGGCAATAATGTGGACTTCAATGTTCACGGGACCACCTACAATCTTCGAGTGAAAAAAGAAAGAACGAAGACCTACTTCTGCGGGCAAGCATTGCAGGTTCTCATCGCCACGTACAATTTAAGCGGAAGTGATTACATTCACTTCTCAATGGAAGGACCACAACCTCGTATCAAAATTGTGTATATGGGCGGGATTGCGAGCGAGAATGCCGGGAGTGAGGAGGATATTGGGAACACTGAGGATGATATGGACACTGAGGATGATATGGACGAGGAGGACCCATGGAAACATGTGGTGGTTGCTCAAAGAGCGAATCTTAGCGAGATTGAGAAGGACCGTGTCCTTCAGAAACTTGCCGAGATAGATAGCTACATCGGTTTTCCTTTCGTGCATCGCATCACCAATACTAACGTCTCCAATGGACATGTCATGGTATGTTTCTTAACACTTTCTTATTCCTGTAGTTGCTTATGTTATAATGTGGCCGGTATGTGACTTTGTGCTTTTATTCTATCTTGGAATTGTACACAGTACACAGTACCCCAGGCACCCTATTCTATCTTGGAATTGTACACGGCACCCTATTTTTTGATACAGCAAAACCATACCCCAGGCGAACAGTACACAGTACCCCAGACGCATCTGTACCCCAGGCGCACAGCGCTTGTTCGCCACAGGTAAGAGTTTTACCCCAGGCGCACAAGGTGTATTCGCCTGGGGTATGCGAACTTACCACAGGCGCATTGTGTTATTCGCCTGGGGTAAGCCATTACCGCTGGCGACGTGGTCCCAGGCGAACAGCAATTCGCCTGCGGTAGCCTAATTTGGTGCGCCTGCGGTAGCCTTTTCCCTAGTAGTGGAAAGGGGTAGATGGTGAACCACATAAAAATGCTTACGCCGAACAATCCGCTAAGTCTAGTACGGAAGGAAGTGGAGGATTTCATGCCGTTTCGGAAGTTATTCTCCCGATCCTCCCGTACCACATCCTCATATAAACCCTAGAGGAGATCCACCTAAAATTGATGCTTATTCTTTTCGTGAATGGAAATACTACGTGGAGACTCACTTGAACTCTTCTTGTATAGATCTTTGGAGGATCACTCGTGACGGATACAAGCCATTTGATCCCAAGAATCTCACAAGAAGAGAGGCCGTAGATTGCCAACTCAACTACACCTCCTTGTCCATCCTTCAACAAGCCGTGGGCCCCAACCACATGCCGCATCTTCAACAGTTCTCCACCGCCAAAGAAACATGGGATGCACTTGTCATTATGTTTGTTGGGAATGAGAGCATGCAAAGAAATCGATATGATGCCTTGACCAATGAGGCCGAAGGGTTCTTCATGCGTGATGGAGTAGATCATGTTGACATGTATCGAAGACTCAAAACTCTTGCCACCACCTTCTCTAGCGCGGGTGCCACGTATATTGATGATGCTTGGATCAAGAGGAAGTACATGATTGCCCTGATGCCTTTTGAGGGCACGGACTTGAAGAGCATACAAGGAAGACATGATTTCTCCACCATGACCTCAACTCAAGTGATGCAAGAATTGTGCTCCTACAAAGTGCAAACCAAGAATGCTCTTGACAACCGTCCTAGAGCCATTGGAATGCATCAAGGAGCATCCGTTGCTTTGAAGGCCAAGGTGTTGTCAAGAGAGGTTGAGAATGAAGAAGATGGAGAAGAGGCATTGCCTCCCTTGAAGGAACATATGATCCCGTCCTAAAGGATCTCATTGCCCTCACCGTGCAAAAGTTTTGGAGCAATCCTCCCAAGGGCAAGAAATTTGTTGAGGAAAAGACAAGGTCTCGCTATGGAAACGATGGAGCTCAAAAAGTGAGGTCTTGCTTCAATTGCCAAGACAAGCATCACTTCATTTCAAAGTGCCCCTACGAGAATAGAGAACACCATAGTGGCAAGCTCATTCGCAAGGACAAGTCCAAGGTTGAATACAAGAAACCTCACTTCAAGAAGAAACCATTCAACAAGAAATCCCCCACCAAGTTTGAGCTCTTGACTCAATAGGAGTATGATTCCGGGAGTGATGAAGAAGAAGAAACAACAAGTGAAGTGGCCGCTCTAGCTATTGCTTCCACTCCATCTTTGTCATCCCTCTTTGAATCCCCCAATGAAAATCTTCCTCAACGCAATGCCAAGTGCTTCATGGCTAAGGCCACGGAGGTATCATATTCTCCTAACTCTAAGACCCCTAGTGAACTAGAACATATTGCTAGTCTTAGAGAAGAAGAGGAAAGGGCCTCCTTGGACCGTTTTATGTCTAACATGCAAGGGGAGACCAAGAAGTACTTTGAGCATCTCATGAGGCAATTGGGAGAGGCCCAAGAGGCCCTTGAGAAGAAAGGTGAGGTTGAGAGAAGGGGTGCGGATGAAATTGCATCCCTCTCAATGACTCTTGAAGAAGAGCATGATGGTAGAGTTTCTCTAGAGGATGAACTTGAATCTATTGAATCAACCCATAATGAACTTTTCTCTAAAATCATTAAGGAACGTGATCTTGCTATTGCTAAATATAAAAAGGCTAAAAAGGATAAAGTCGAGTTTGGGGTTGGTCATGGTAAACTAACCGAGGAGTTTGAAAAGCTAACCAATGCTCACAAAGCTTTGGAAAGCCAACACTCATCCCTCAAAGAGTTGCATGAACAACTTCAAACTCAACTTACTCAATCTAACCATCCTAGCACCTCTACTTCTTCTTGTGATCATGCAAATATTATTGAGGAAAATGCTAGGTTGAAGGATGAGCTAGCAAGGCTCAAGGGCAAAAGCCCTCAAGTTGAGAAGGTTGTGTTAGCCACCCCACAAGTGGTTGCCCCTAGTCCTAATGAGGTCATTGCTAGACCACAATTAGGTGCTCCAAGGCAACAAGTGGGTAAGCAAGGGCTTGGCTATATATCCAAGAAGAAGAACAAGAAGAAGAACCAAAAGGGTGCTTCGGGTAGCATTGTCATTAGGGACAACACTACTCGTAGCACACCCGCACAAGCAAACAATGTTGCCCCGAGTAGTAATGTCATGAGGGACACCACTACTCGTAGCACCTCCGCGGGAACTAACAATCCACACCATTTCTTATATGTTGATTATTATGGTGTTGTGCAAGCTAAATATGTTGGTCCTATTGAGGGTTTCATTGACTACACTATTTGGGTTCCCAAGACCCTTGTTGCTAACATGAAGGGACCCAACTCGGGTCCTAACTGTATTCAATGATCTCTTGCAGGACTATGCTTCCGGTGGGACTAAATGGATTCTTGATAGTGGATGCACTAATCATATGACCGGAAGCAGAGAACTAGTGACGGAGTTGCGACCAAATGACATCCAAGCAACCGTCACTTATGGGGACTCGTCCAAGTCTAAGGTATCCGGGTTCGGCAAGGTTGTTGTGGCTCCCGATATAACTATCGTGAACGTCATGCTTGTCGAATCCCTTGGTTACAATTTACTTTCCGTCCGCTCTCTTGGAAAGATGGGTTTTTCCGTCTTTTTTGATGGTGATATTGTGGTCCTTTTGAGGAGCAAGACTCTTGACGTCGCTCACGTGGGACATGTTGAAAATGAGTTGTTTGTGGTGGACTTTTCGAAGTCAACCAACTCTCAAGCAATGTGTCTTTTCGGGAAGGTGGACTTGGGATGGTTGTGGCATCGCCGCCTATCCCATGTCAACATGAGAACTTTGCAAAGTCTTCACAAAGGTGGCCTTATTGTTGGACTAAAAGAAAATGTTTCCTTTGCAAAGGATCGCGTTTGTAGGTCGTGCGTTGAAGGGAAGATGCATGACATCATGCACAAGGCCAAGACTATTATCTCATCAAAGAGGATCTTGGAGCTACTCCATGTTGATCTCTTTGGTGTCGTGCCTGAGGCAAGTCTTGGCGGCAAGAAGTATTGCTTGGTGATTGTCGATGATTATTAAAGATACACTTGGGTTTATTTATTCAAGTGCAAAAGTGAAACTCAACAAACCATCATCGACTTCTCCAATGAAGTGCAACGTCAACACAATGTGCAAATCATGGCTATTAGGAGTGATAATGGCTCGGAGTTCAAGAACTATACATTGAATGAATTTCTTAGTGAAGAAGGCATTCGTCATCAATACTCCGCCACTTACAATTCTCAACAAAATGGTGTTACCGAAAGGAAGAATCGCACTCTCTTGGATATGGCAAGGACCATGTTGGCGGAGTACTCTTCTCCCCAATATTTATGGGCCGAGGCCATATCCACCGCATGCCACTCCTCCAACCGCCTCTACATCCGCAAAGGCTTGGACAAGACCCCATATGAGATCCTCACCGGCAACAAGCCCAACGTCTCCTACTTCCGTGTATTCGGTTGTAAGTGCTTCTATTTGATCAAGGGTATTAGGTTGTCGAAATTTCAATCCAAAACTATTGAGGGTATTTTTGTTGGTTACGGTGCCGAATCCCACACTTATAGAGTCTATGAAAAAGCCTCACGGATTGTCATAGAATCTTGTAGTGTGGTTTTCGAGGAAAATGACGGCTCCCAAGTGGCGCAATTTCATGTTTCAAATGTAGATGTTGAAATGCCTCAAGAAGCCATAGGAAGGATGGGTGTGGGATTTTTCCGCCCCATCGAGGGACACCTTATGGCGACTCGAGAAGGACTATGCTCTACTCAAGTGGAGCCCTCCTCTACATTAGAAGATAAAGCCAAGGAGCCAACTATTAAACCTAACCAAGAACATGTTCAAGACCCTTCTCTCTTTGATCTAGTGACTCCGCAAGTCGTACCCACTCCTCTCACTAATGCGAGTCAAGATCAAGGCCAAGATCAACCATCCTCTTCATCCTCTCCTCAAGTTGAAGCTAGTGTTGAAGATATTGTTGATGATGATAATGATGATCAAGGCCAAGTTGGTCAAGATGGGGACCCAAATAATCAAGATGATCAAGTGATCCCTCCTCGCAATAATGAGGAGATCGAAGCCCGTCGCATCAAAAGGATAAGAAGAGCTTTGAAGCAAATTTATGCCCAAGACGACAAGGTCTTGGAGGATGTTCAAACTAGAAGATCTACAAGAAGGCAATTGGCTCATTTTTGTGAGCATCAAACTCATATCTCTATGGTGGAGCCTAAGAAAGTGTATGAAGCTCTTGAGGACTCCGATTGGGTTGAAGCTATGCATGATGAGCTCAATAACTTTGAGCGCAACAAAGTTTGGAGATTGGTTGAGAAGCCCAAGGGTTGCCACAATGTTATTGGAACTAAGTGGATTTTCAAGAACAAGCAAGATGAGAATGGCATTGTCATTAGGAACAAGGCAAGATTGGTTGCTCAAGGTTAAACCCAAGTTGAAGGCATCGACTTTGATGAAACCTACGCACCCGTGGCTCGCCTTGAGTTCATCCGTATCCTCCTTGCTTATGCATCCTCTCATAATTTCAAATTGCAACAAATGGATGTGAAAAGTGCTTTCTTGAATGGTCCACTAAAAGAGGAGGTATATGTTAAGCAACCTCCGGGGTTCGAGAATCTCAACTTTCCTAACCACGTTTACAAACTTGACAAGGCTCTCTATGGTCTCAAACAAGCACCTCGTGCTTGGTATGAGCACCTTAGGGAGTTGTTAGATGATCGTGGTTTCGAAGTTGGGAAGATTGACCCCACTCTCTTCACCAAGAGAGTAAAGGGAGATCTTTTCATATGCCAACTATATGTGGACGATGTCATCTTTGGCTCAACTAACCAAGCTTTCAATAATGAGTTCTCTAAGCTTATGACTGACAGGTTCGAGATGTCTATGATGGGTGAGCTTAAATTCTTCTTTGGCTTTGAGATCAAGCAATTGGCTCATGGGACTTTCATTTCTCAAGCCAAGTATACCCAAGATATGATCAAGAGATTTAACTTCCAAAATGCTAAGATCAAGACATCTCCTATGCAAGTCAAGTGCCATCTATCCCGTAATCCAAAAGGGAGTAAGGATGTGGATCAAAAGCTTTATCGTTCTATGATTGGTTCTTTGCTCTATCTTTGTGCATCTAGGCCCGATATCGTTTTGAGTGTAGGTGTGTGTGCAAGGTATCAAGCGGCTCCTAAGGATTGCCATTTGATGGCGGTCCATAGGATATTTCGTTATTTGGTTCATACCCCAAGATTTGGTTTGTGGTACCCAAAGGGGGCACAATTCTCTCTCAATGGATATACGGATTCCGATTGGGCGGGTGATCAAGATGATAGGAAGTCTACCTCTGGGGCTTGCCAATTTCTTGGTAGGTCCCCAGTGAGTTGGTCTTCCAAGAAGCAAAATTGCATATCTCTCTCCACCGCCAAAGCCGAGTATGTTGCCGCCGCAAGTGCATGCACTCAATTGTTATGGATGAGGCAAACTCTCAAGGAGTATGGAGTTCATTTGGATAAGGTGCCTCTTTTGTGTGACAATGAAAGTGCCATCAAAATTGCATACAATCTGGTGCAACATACAAGGACCAAACACATTGAGATCCGCCACCATTTCATCCGTGACCATGTGGCAAGAGGAGACATTGCACCATCTTATGTGCCCACCAAGGACAATCTTGCGGATATTTTCACGAAGCCACTTGATGATGCAAGATTCTTGTTCTTGAGGAATGAACTAAATGTGATTGATTCTAGGAGTTTGACTTGAGGATCTTGCACACACCCCTATAGATGAAACGTGTTTGAGCTTAGGTGTAGGCATGGACATAGGGGGAGTGTTATCCTAACACATTGGGTTCTCCCTCCCCCCATTATGCCCATAGCAAAAATTCATTCTGATCTCTCTTTTTCTAATGTTGAATTGTGAGCTTCAATGTTGAGCATTGGCAATGCCCCAAAGATATATCTTCGCGGTTGCATACCATAATCTCTTACATGGTGGCCTAGGCCACCAACCTCTTCGTTTCGAAGAGTTGGATCTTAGTTGGGTTTTACTTGTCATTTCATTGCATTTCTTGTGTTTTCCCTTCTAAGTGTTTCGTCCTAGGAAAATCCCACTCAATTGGTCTTTTGTTGATTTGATTCTTGCTTTTGAGAGGGATAAGTACTAGTTTCAGTTTGATGTTCTATCCTAAGCCATTCTATCAAAAAGCCATTCTTTTCTAGCACTTGTGTCATCCATTGAAACGAGGAAATTTCAGATCAGAAGGCAGCCGGAATTTCCGGTCCAGTTTTGGACCGGAATATCCGGGTGTACCGGAATATCCGGTTCAAGTTTGAACCGGAATATCCGGTTCGGCGAAAATCATAAAAACTGGAGCCCGACGGGGAGGAGGCAGTTCTTGCCCTTTTCCCCATCTGCTCCCCTCCACCCCAAAACGCCGCCGCTCTGATTCTTGGCCTCCCGGGCCGTTTCCTCCGCGGGATCTTCAAGCTTTGGCCCGGATCTCGTTCCCCTCGTCCTTAGGAACTTTTCTACCCAAGCATCTTCCTCCATGGATTCCGGTAATGTTCAATCTCGTTGAATCTTGGTGCCATAACCCTACCACTCCATGGATTTGTGTTTTTTTTTGACAATGCTTGGTAGAAATTGTTCCTTAGAGGTCCCTTTGCATGCTAGATACAATAGACTAGATTCACATGTCACCGATCTACTTTTGAAGTCTAGATCTAGATTGTTTTTGTGCTGTTTTCGCATTACCGGAATATCCGGTCCACGACTGAACCGGAATATCCGGGTCCACCGGAATATCCGGTTCAGTTTTGAACCGGAATATCCGGCTGAGTCCAGAACAGTTTGAGAACAGCCCAAAATTAATCTGTGCTAGATTTCTTCTTAGATTAATGCCTGGAATCTTTTCTACTGTTTTTATGCATGCTTCTTCCATTGCTTGACACTAGTGTACTCATCTTGTGCTATCCTTCTATTATCTTGTTTCACAGGTGGTGGTTCTGGGAGGCGCATTCCTAAGCGTCCCAAGCAGGTTTCTGTCAGAAACAAGAGGAAGGCTCGGCGCAACTATAAGACCGACATCTCAGTTTCGGAATTACTGTGCTCAGGCAGGAGGATGTCTACCTCTCTCCTCGTGTGGCCAATATTGATCCTCGGTTCTGGAACTTGGAGAAGTCCTACATCTATGTTGATATCTATTGTGACTTCCGTCACCCTATCCGTCTGATGCAGCCCTTTGACTTTGCTGCTCTCAAGGCGAAAGAGGAGTTTGTTGTTGCCGCGAGTATTGTTGAGAGGTTTGGGCTTGTGAAGCTCATGGAGACCCAGTGCAACTACAACACCCAGCTCGTCATGCAGTTCATGTCTACCTTGGTGTTCAGTGAGGATATAGTGTGCCGTCTCAAGTGGATGTCTGAGACCACTGCTTGTGAGGCTTCCTTCGAGAAGTTTGCACGTCTCCTTGGATACCCTTACAGCTCTCACCCTCATGTTGGTCGCCGTGCGCATGAGGTTGATAGGCCTAGGAGGGAGGTGGCCATGGCTGAGTTGTATGCTCCTGGATTCACTATTGGGGGCAGTGAGGGACTTCTTCCCCTCTATGATCAGCTGGTGCACATTTTTAGATCTTTCCTTGTGCCGAGTGGAGGTAACAATGATGCTCTCACCACTCCTTTATGCAACCTTCTGATTCTGGCTAAGGAGTGCTTGGAGGAAGTGGACCCGTCTGTTTCTTTCACTGTGGATGTTATGGACATCATCTATCACGAGCTATACACTGCTATGATTGGTGGAAACACCATTCCCTATGCTCCATATATCATGATGCTCATCAAGCATGAGATGCGGAAGGAGTACACAGAGTTACCTATGGTTGAGCACAAGGTCAAGAAGCTATATATCAAGAGGAAGAAGAAGACTGTTGCTGCTTCTCAGGATGCTCCCTCTACTGGTTCTCAGTCTGCGCCCACTCCTGCTAGCACTTTGCGCAACGTCAGGAAGCTCTCCTGGTTTCAGCGCAATGTGCTCTGCATGAAGGTGGACATCCACCAGGAGCAGTACAGGGCTTATTGCAGAGACACTGCCTTGGCTAGCACACAGAGTCAGATTCTTCACCACGTGAGTGGTGCTACTGGTGATGTTCCTGCTCCTCTCACTGCTCAGTCCTACACTGCTTGGTCTTCTCAGGATAGCACTCCTTGGGAGCACATTGAGGCTGCGCTCCGGTCTACTCAGGCTACTACTTCTGGAGCTGGTCATGATGATGAGGAGGATGAGGACGAGGCGTCTGATGCTGAGCACGAGGCGGAGGGAGAGTCCGAGACGTCTGGTGGTGAGTCTTCTGAGCACTCTGATGCTTAGACCGTGTTTGGGACGTTAGATTAGTTATTTCCCTCCTTTTTGGTGTCTCGATGCCAAAGGGGGAGAAGTAGCTACTAGTCTACGGGATTTGCATGGGTTCGGGCACAAGCGTATGCTTTTATCATTTCTTGAGAGCTTGTGTCCATTTAGTATCTTCGTTTTTTTTGTGAACTTTGCTCGTTTATTGTCTCGTTAAAACTATGTGTGTTATTGTGTGTGAGACTATGTTGGTTATTTGGATATTATCATGGATTATCTATGTTAGTGGCTATATGGTTATCTATCTTATATGTTGAGGATATTATCTATTGTTGTGCTTGGTTATTCTTGGATATATTATCTTCGCACAAGGTATATACTTCTATCTTACTCTCAACATATTGGTGATGTTGGTTCGTTGGCATGTTTTGCTACTTGTTGGAAATTACTCCCCTTACGTCATTGCTTCTATTTGCATTGAGGCAAACAAAATATATGCATAGAGATAGGGGGAGACATTTCCATCGTGTTTCAAACATGTTCTTGTCAAGGTTTTATTGCAAATCTTAGTATTGTCATCTAACACCAAAAAGGGGGAGATTGAAAGTGCATTTCGTTTTCCCAGTGTTTTGTGTGTTAGTTAACAATACTAAGTACATTATTTATCGAGGTGCTAAGCGTGCAGGTGTTATACTTAACATCGGCATCGATCACCGAAAAGTCGGTGAAGTTTGGCCTGAGAGTTTTGGGACAGAACCCAACCGGAATATTGGAAACCGGATTATTCGGAGCAGACCGGATATACCGGTTTGGCATTTTTCAGTCCATATTTTGTACTGGAGTGAGCCGGATATTCCGGGTGCTGATGAAGGTGCGCGAAAATGGCTAAGGACTGGAAGTTTTGCACACTAGAGTGAACCGGATTATTCGATCCGGATTTTTCATCTCAGACCGGATATTCCGGGTGCTGATGAAGGTGCGCGAAAATGACTAAGGACTGGAAGTTTTGCTCACTGGAGTGAACCGGATTATTTGATCCGGATTTTTCACACCGAGCCGGATATTCCGGGTGCTGCGTGAAATTGGCTGAGGACTGGAAAATTTGCTCACTGGAGTGAGCCGGATTATTTGAACCGGATTATTCCGAAGCAGCCGGATAATCCGGTTCAGATCTGCTGGACTGCGTGGAGAAAGCAGCCCGGATATTCCGGTCCAAACTTGGACCGGATATTCCGGTCCCCTTTTTCCTGCACAACGACTAGTTGTGAGGAGGGGCTATAAATACCCCTCCTCTTCTTCCCAAGATCTAGTTCTTCCCCTTAGCATTTATGAGCATTTAAGAACTCACCAAATCTCTCATTACTCCCAATCCCTCCACCCAATCTTGAAGATCTTTGGAGGATTGAAGTAGAAGGCCCCGATCTACATCTTCACCGAGACGTTCTTCATTTCCCCCTCTCTAGCTTGAGGGATCTAGCCTAGGGTTTCCTCTTGTGGAGAACCTAGGCATCTTGATACTTGTTGGTGATTCAAGAAGAGTTGGGAGCCCCCAATTTGGTTGTGGGTGTGTGCCCCAAGTTGTTTGTAAAGGATTCGATCCCCGCCTCAAAGGGGTTCAATAGTGGAAGGTGAACTAGGCCTTTGTGGCGGAGTTCATCGGAGAATAGGGTGAGGCCTTTGTGGCGTTGAGTAGGCCTTTGTGGCGAGCTCACACCCCTCCAACGAGATGTACTCCCTTAACAAGGAGGAACTCGGGAATACATCGTGTCTCCGTGTGCTTCCATCGGTTACCTCGTTCCTCCCTCTCTTTACTTACTCGTACTTGTTGCATTAATTGCTTGCCTTGTCATATAGGTAAATTCACCACTAGTTGCACTATCTAGAGAATTTACCTTCTTGTCAAGCCTAAACTTTAAGAAAAATTAAAATTGGTCGTAGCACCTATTCACCCCCCCTCTAGGTGCCTATACTTTACTTTCAGAAGGCATGCCACGCGCGTGTTACAGATCCTGGGATGATCTCACCCGCGATTTTGAGAAGAACTTTCACGCGGCGTACAAAAGGCCCACATCTGTCAAACAGTTACGAGCTTGTAGACAGAAGAGCAGTGAATCGGCTCGCGAATATATCCAGAGATGGACCACGCTCAGAAACACGGCTGGAAACATATCGGAGGAAATACCAGTCGAAGCTTTCACCAAGGGCGCGCGATGTGCAGCCTTCCGAGAAGAACTGGGATGATGCGCGCCCAAAACTATTGGAGAATTGATGGTGATAGCCGACAAATGGGCGAACGGTGAAGAATCACTGCGCAACAAGAAACTCTCCTCACCCGCACATGACGACAATCGCAACGGCGACCGCTGAAGCAGAAAGAGATGAACTACGATCAGGATGATCAGTCAGAGTTTGTGGCGGCTGAATTCACGAGAAACCGCGACGGCGGGTCCCGCGAGAATCGCGAGTGGAAGCCAAAGCAGAACGACAAAACACCTAAGGAAGACCTGGACGGATACTGCTCCCTGTATTTGTTCAGAGATAAGCACATAGGCAAGCTCAAGGCCACCCATTTCCTCAAAGACTGCCGAAAGTTCAAAGACATCCACGAGGCATACATGAAGAAACATCGGATAGCCACCAATCAAGGGTACCCGCAGCTGCCGGGAGGAAATGCAGTCGCAGCACCACCGCCCCCACCTCCACCTGCAGGACAACACAACATGGCGTTAGTCGCAACACCAGCACCAGCAAACCCAGCCGCAGTAAATCAAGGAGCCAACAGATACCCGAACCCCCAAGGGCTCATAGGCATGATACAGAAGATCTGCCCGTCCCGAAGAATCCAGAAAACCAACACCCGCCACGTCAACATGGCAGTACAAGCTCCACCTTCCAAAATAGAGTACCTGAGGATGTCTGAGCACCTGATCACCTTCTCCAGAGAGGACCACCCGTCACGGGGTGTACCGACCAGGGCATGCAGCACTCGTCATCCAGGCGCAAATAGGAAACTACGACCTAGCCAGAGTATTCATGGACGGAGGCAGCGGGATAAACATCATATACGTGGACACACTCCGCAAGATGAATAGGAACCTGGAAGGACTCGCTGAGTCAAGTACATCCTTCCACGGGTTCAGCCCAAGCAGTGAGACTCGAAAGCATCAAGAGAAACGCTCCAGACCTCGAGTTCAGCCCAAGCAGTGAGACTCGAAAGCATCAAGTCCACCCGACAGATTCCGTGAAGACGGGGATGGTGTCAACCACCCTCTCCCCGCGTAGGAAAGCGTTCCCGTCGAGCTACTCCATGAGTACTGGGAGATTTTCGCCTGGCAGCCATTTGATATGCCAGGGATCCCCAGGGAGTTCTCCGAGCATTCATTGGAAGTGTTCAAGGATGCAAAACTAGTAAAAAAAAACAACTCGACGCTTCTCCGAGCCGAAGCAGCACGCACTCGGAGAGGAAGTGAACAGACTACTAGCCGCAAAGTTCAACAGGGAGATCAAGATTTCCACATGGTTAGCAAACCCGGTGATGGTCCTGAAGAAAAACACAGACATCCTTCGCGTGTGCATCGACTACACGTCGCTGAACAAACACTGCCCCAAGGATAACTTCCTGCTCCCGCGGATCGACAGGATCATCGACTCCACTGCAGATTGTCAACGTCTCTCCTTCATGGACGCTTACTCAGGCTATAACCAGATCCGGATGAAGCAGGAGGACGAATAAAAAATAGCATTCATCACACCACACGGTGTATACTGCTACACAACCATGCCCTTCGGGCTCAAGAACACAGGCGCCACATATCAGCGCTGCATGCAAAAATGCGTCGCCAAGCTCATTGGCAAGAACCTACAAGTGTACATTGACGATATTGTCATCAAGACTCGAGTGGAGGACACACTCCTCGAGGACATAAAGGAGACGTTCGACGCCCTCAATGCGTATAGAATCAAGATCAACCCGACAAAATGCGTATTTGGCGTACCCGCAGGCCAACTGCTTGGCTACTTGGTCTCAGCCCGAGGAATAGAGGCCAACCCGGAGAAAATTCAGGCCATCCTGACGATGAAGGAACCGACAAATCTCCGTGGAGTGCAACAGCTGGCAGGGCGACTAGCCGCCCTCAGCAGATTTATCACAAGATTAGGAGAGAAAGCCCTCCCTTTCTACAAGTTGTCGAAGAAAGCAAACAAGTTCGAGTGGACCGAAGAAGCAAAGGAGGCGTTTGTCGATCTGAAAAAAGCGTTACAGAGCAGGAAAGTACTGGCCACACCTTAAGAAGGAGAACCCTTGTACCTATACCTAGCCGCAACTAATCAAGTGGTCAGTACAGTAATCGTGGTCGAGCGACCAGAGGAAGGGAAGATGCATGGCATACAGAGACCAATCTACTACCTCAGCGAGGTACTTTCACCGTGCAAACAACGATACCCCCACTACCAAAAGCTCGCGTATGGGGTGGTCTTCACAGCTCGAAAGTTCAAGCATTACTTCCAGGAGCATACCGTCACAGTGCTAAACGACTCATCACTCGGTACAATCATGAACAACCCCATGGCGTCCAGAAGGATCCCCAAGTGGAGCATCTAGCTAGGCGCCTGGGACATAGTGTATACAGGGCGAAACGCCCTCAAGTAACAAGTAGTCGCAGACTTCATCTCGGAGTGGACAGAACTGCAAACTCCAGGACCTCCAGAATACTCGATTTCATGGATCATGTACTTCAACGGGTCGAAGAGGAACGAAGGAGCAGGAGTAGACGTCATCCTCATATCACTGAGAGGCGATAAGCTCCAATACGTCGTGCGACTCTACTTCCCACTCTACGACCCAACATCCAACAACGATGCCGAGTACGAAGCACTCCTGCACGGCATGAAGATGGAGTCGGTATGCGGCGCCACTCGACTGATGATCTACGGAGACTCCAACCTCATTGTGCAGTAAACAATGAAGGAATGCGACGTAGTTGAGGGAAGCTTCAAATGATGTGAATTGAGACACATTGCATGCTCGAGTAACGAGGAGACCGACAGATGCCCCAGTCCTGCCAGGAATCTACTTCTAGAAAATAAACAAGAGGTCAGTAAAACTCAAGAACCCCATAGAGGTACCCGCAACAATAGAGTCAAGAAAGCGCTCTCATCGCCCTCATCCATCACATCTTGAGACAAGTCTTCCTGGTCGATCCAGTCTGGACGCACAAGTATCTCGACTACCTACTCAGAAAGCAGCTCCCGGGAGACGTCTCTGAAGCAAGGAAAATAGTACGGTGCAGTAAATCCTTTCGGGTGATAAATGGCGAGCTCTACAAATGAAGTATATCGGGCGTCCTTCAGCGGTGCATCGCACCCGAAGACGAAAAAGAGTAACTCCGAGATATACACCAAGGGGACTATCGACACCGTGCAATTTAGAGAGCCATCTTGGGCAAGGACTATTGAGCAGGATTCTAATGGCTCACAGCGGCTCGAGATGCCAAGGATCTGGTCAAGAGATTTGAAGCTTGCCAACTCGCACCCAAGCCGCACGCACCAGCCGCAGAGCTCCACATGATCCCGCTTTCCTGGCCCTTCACTCGATGGGGGCTAGACATGGTGGAACCACTCCGCAAATCAACACCCAAAGGATACACTCATCTATTGGTCGTAGTCGACAAGTTTACAAAATGGATAGAGGCAGTCCCAGTCACATCTCAGCATGCAAAGTGTGTCGTCAAGTTCCTCGATTCCATTGTTTGCAGATTTGGCGTCCCCCACAACATTATTACAGACAATGGGAAAAATTACAACCAATGAAACACAAGCTTTCTGCGAAGAAAAGGGGATAACTCTCGGTTTTTCCTCCATGGCACACCACCAGACCAACGGCCAAGTCGAACGATCCAACTGATCAGTTTCGGCTGGCCTGAAGAAGAGATTACTCGCCAGACTAGACGCAACAGCCGGGAATTGCGCCGAGGAGCTGCCATCTGTCCTGTGGAGCCTGAGAGCAACTCCAAATAGGTCAACAAGATACACGCCATTCTTCATGGTTTATGGCACCGAGGCAGTCCTACCCAAAGATGTTCGATTAGTGCATCACGAGTTGTCGCCTACAGTGAAGAAGCCTCCAATGTAGCACTCGCCGATGACATGGACACACTCAACGAAGCTAGGGACGTCGCACTCGCAAGATCCTCTGTCTATCAGCAAGCTCTACGCAACCACCACAGTATCTGCATCCTCGGTAGATGCTTCGTGGTAGGTGACCTAGTGTTGCGGCTCAAGCAAGACAGTGGTCACAAGCTCGAGCCACCATGGGACGGACCCTTCATCATACACAAAGTTATCCCTAGAGGCGCCTGCATCTCTAAGAACCCAAAAACAGGCGGCATCTACTCCAACCCGTGGAACGTAGCGCACCTGTGAAAATTCTATCCTTAGGAGAGTAATGTACTCACAAATAAGGCTGTTCCAGCCACGATGTAATTCGAGCAAACACATGGCTTTTCAGCCATAGAAATTAAGATTTGTTCGACTGCATGCTCCAGTTATTGACCAATCAAGTACATACTAAAAAAGGTCACACCCCAACGCACGGGGGCTACGCCAAACTAGTATAAACTACACAAGAGAAACTACAAATAAACAAATATTTACAAGTTCACAAGGTACACACCTTAACACACCTTCAAAAAATCACAAAAATACAAGGTACATACACCTTCCAATCAAACTACTGTCGACTAGCACCTTCCTGGAGCAATCGCTCCGTCTCGGAAATAGTTAGCCGAACAATACGCTCAGCAGCTGGGCGCACCACCTCATAATAAGGACCAAAATCTACAGGAACCCCTCGGGTAACATGTAGTTGCGCTATAGAATTGAAGTTCACATCTTGGTGCCACAGCCGCACAAACGCAAGACCAACCTGAGCTCCGCAGATAAGCTGATGACGCACGCACTCGCGAACAACTTCCACTCGACGGAAGGTCCTTAGCAGCGTGTTCAGTAGATCAGGTACAATTCCAAATAGATAAAAGGTTCGATGAACTTAAGAGAGAGCTTCTCGGCACGACTCGACAAAAACATGCACTTGACGCACCCGATACTGTAAAGTCGCCAAGATGACGCCTCTGCTTCGATCAAACCAGAAATTGCAGGCATGGGGATTCGAGCTACTAGACTCGCAAGAAATCTTATTGTTCATCCAGTGACATTCAGATGTTGCATCAGGCTCGATAACTGCACAAGCACGGAAAATGTAAGCACACAGCTACTTACACCAAACTAACTCGGGGGCTTGTGGAACTTACACAACAAACTCTTGGCAACACTGGCCAATTCTTCAATGATGAACACCTTGCAAGGCCTTTAGCTTACGCTCGCCATCCGCAACAGGACCACAGAGAGAAGCGAGCATACATGTATTTGTCAACAAAGGCGCAACCGAGGGTACAGGAGCACTCGACGGTCCTCCGGCAGAATCAACAACCTGCAAAAGTGCAGAGCACACCAGAGTTTGAGTCACACAGCTGAAGGTCACTCGACGTTTGCATCAAGAAAACACTTTTGAGTGCTCGGGGGATACTCCCATTGGGAGAACACAGAGTAAAACAAAGAACAAACTGCTGACATTTAAACCCCTCCACTTAGAAAACAAAACACAAAGTATTCCAAGGTTCATTACGTGTCCAAACAAATAAAAGCAGAAATATCGTTTATCCTAAGGAGCAGCGGATTTTTTCTAAAAGCAAACCCACTTGCAGAAGGTTTAGCGCCAAGGCCGCGAGAAACTTGCTCGGACAACATTTTTGCTAGTATCTCAGCACGGTCGCCAAAAGGTCGAAGCGCTACATTTTTGCTCGAATCGTCACGAGGAAGCTCCGAGTACACCTTCTCCATGTCACCTTGGAGGTTGTGCGCCAAGGAAAACTGGATGGCTGTCTTCGCTCCGCACTTAATCTGGGCGAGGGTATACTCATGAAAGAGATCACCCTCACCAAGAAAAGCCTGCAGATGGCCTTCCATGGTCAAAGGAACCGGCTTCCCCACTAGCACCCGTTGATGCAGCCGCGACAACACTTGAGAAGCATCACATATAGAAAAGGAGGCCTTCTTCCCATGCTCTCGCAGCTGAGTGCATACATCCGCTAAATCATCGTCCCGGAGTTTGCCACGGATCGCCAAAGCAACCCCAAGAGCGTCTGCAAGAAAGTAAGAAGGATGACAAAGGAAGAGGAAATCCCGAGGAAAATCGCAAGTAAACAAACAACATACCCGACAAGGCCTGAGCTATGGGACGGAGGGTGTCAGACAGCTGGTTATCATGGACCACACCCGCGTCTTCCAGCTTCTTCAGAGCTTCTCGAGACTCGGCGAGACGATCGACCGTATTCTTTCAAGTGGACTCCAACTCCTTTCGGGTGGACTTTAGCTCCTTCTCAAGATCTATGATCCGAGCGTGAGCTTCGGTCTTCTTGGTATTCGCACGGATGGCCTCGTCTACAACAAAGAGCAAGCATGTTAATGATAAAGGAGTCTGAAGGACAAGGCTGGTCGTAAAATATACAATAACTTACCTCTCGAAAAACGATCCTCCTGAAGACACTGGTAGCGGTCTTGACGAAGAGACACGCATTCTGCCTCAGCTACTGCAAGACGACGTCTGAAAACGGCTAACGAATCGAGAATAGCCTGCAATAGAAGAGACAAATCAGCACAATGTCGCTTGAGTCTATACCCGACTGTACACAGTCGGCTATAGACTCGGGAGCTACTCCCATCAGCAGCACTGACGTGCAACTGATAAAAATGCAAAGTTAAGCAAGGAAAAGGAAACAAGCTGCTTGAGTCAGTAACTGCCTATAAACAGTCGCCTACTAACTCGGGGGCTACTCCCATCAGAAGCACTAGCGTGCACCCGACAAAAAAAAAGATAGAATACGTAGCAACAGAAATTCACCTTGCCATTGGGAGTTGACAGAGGATCAGGCGAGCTACCCGAAACCTCCTTGCTCGCGGACGCTCCGGCGTCCTTCGACTGGTTCAGCGCGAAGCTAGGCATCTCATATTGAGAAGCCTCAATTTCCTTCGCGGGACTTGAAGGATGCGGAAGAGGACTCGACGCTTTGCTCGGCTCAGTCGCAGCCCCTTTTTTTGCTTGGCAGACTGAGCTGAGGATGCGAACTGGTCCCTGGTAAGAACCAGGACACTGAGAAAAAGTTAAAGGGGAGAACAAAGAAGCATATCCAAATCCGTGAAGCCTATAACTTACTCATCATTATCGTCCTCGTCAAAATCGGCCAAGTCCCAGGTAGTGGGAATCTTCCATTGCTGGATCATAGGCGGAAGCACGTTCAGAGGTGTTGCCCGGATAGGGGAGGGCTCGATCTCCTCGACGGTCTCCTGGCTCAAGGACTTGTCTTTGGAAGTCACTTCATCCTCCTCGAGCCTGAGGCTCTTATGGTGGAGAAGATGAGGGTCCTCGTCTTCTTCCTCCCCTTCCAACTCTTCTAGCTCTTCACTCGACTCCCCGTTTGCAACGCTCGTGTCGAGAGGAGCATCAAGGTTACTCGCGAGAAGACCGAAGGTCCCATCGTCCGTCGCAGATAGTGGAGGGTAACACACTCATACGTCATAAACGTATCTATAATTTCTGATGTTTCATGTTGTTTTCATGTTATTTGCTACATGTTTGCTATACACTTTATGTCATTTTTACCGATTTTCTACGACTAACCTATTGACAAGACGCCACGGAGTCAGTTCCCTGTTTTTTATTGTTTTTAGTTTCAGAAAAGTTGTTCCGAAAATATTCTCGCAATTGGAAAATTTGAAGCCTAGAAGTCTTAGAATTGCTGAAGGTTCCACGGAGTCCCGTAGAGGCCTGGAGAGGGGCCACAGGCATAGGGCGCGCCCTCCCCGGCCGCGCCTGGGGGTGGTGTGGGCCCCACGGGCGTCCACCGCCATCGTCCTTTCGCCTATTTATTCCCCCCGATGCGTGAACCCTAAATATATACCACTTTTCCACGAAAAACATCTAAGGCCGCCGTCATTGTCAACCCGAGATCGGGAGGGTGCTGGAGTTCTCCTCGGCACCCTGCCGGGAGGGGAAATCGTCACCGGAGGGATCTACACCACCATGCCCGCCTCCGGAGTGTTGCGTGAGTAGTTCATATCTGGACTACATGTACATAGAAGTAGCTAGATGGTTGTTCTCTCCACCTTATGCCTCATGTTTAGATCTCGTGAGCTGCCCTACATGATCGAGATCATACTATTGTAATGCTACATGTTGTGTTTGCTGGGATCCGATGAATGTTGAATGGTATGTCTCTTGATTATCAATCTATCATGTTATCTTCATGTGTATGTTATTTATGATCTTGCATGCTCTCCGTTGTTATTAGATGCTTTGGCCAAGTAGATTCTAGTGACTCCAAGAGGGAGTATTTATGCTCGATAGTGGGTTCATGCCTCCTTTGCATCTGTGCTCGAGTGACGGAAACGTGACGAATGGAGGATGTGATGTTGCCATTAGGGATAAAACAATGATGTTTACATTGTTTACATTACACACTTTGCTTAATGCGATTATCCGTTGCTTGCAACTTAATACCCAATGTTTGTTCGGATGATATTCGGAGTGTGTATTATTAGTCATAGATGCAGTTGGATGACGGTCTATGAGTCTTGTTGTAATGCCCGCATGAATCACATAGTAATCATCATGTCATGCATGTTTTAATATCAATCAATTTCCCCGCTGTAATTTGTTCATCACACATGTTATCTATCTTTTATGGAGAGACACCACTAGTGAACTGTGGACCCCGGTCCATTTTCTCATATTTATAATACAACCACTGCAATTATTGTTTCCACTATTTTCACACTGCTACTACTGTTTTCATATTGTTTTACTACTGTTTTCCCACCATACATTTAACCTCTTTATTATCAGCAAAAGCGGTGAGATTGACAGCCTCACTGCTCCTTGGGGCAACGTGAATTTATTGTGTTGTGTAGGTTCCATGTTGCTGCTGAACCGGTAGTGAGCCCTACCATCTCAACTGCATCAACCTTCTGAAGTTACTCCCTCCTCCTACTGGTCGATTCAGCCTTGGTTTCTTTTCTAGGGGAAAACTTGTTGTTGTACTCTTCATACCTTCCTCTTGGGGTCTCCCAACGAACGTGTGTTCACACGCAATAAGCACACACCGCTACGTCCTTGTTCTAACAAAGGAAAGATGGAAATCAGTCAAAATTGGACTCACAAGCAAGGAATCAACACAGAGAAGAAATAAAATTACCTTGATCGGGGGGTGCTCTAAGTGAAAAGGATCAAAGGGGAAGCCGAATAAGTTTCACCTTTCTTCAGGCTGGTGATGGCCGTGAGCTTCGTCTCGAACTCGTGGTTCGAGAGCAAGTCGCTGCAAGTTCAACTCGGGTCATTAACACCCGAATAATCCCACAAGGTGTTCAGCTTATTCTGTAGGGGTTGCACCCTTCGGCACAGGAATATAGCCGCCAGGTGAATCTCGTTCAGCAGAACACCTCTGTCTTGTCGACAGAGCCGCGAAAATTGCTCAAGCAGCGGTGCGGTGGCCTTGGTTTCTTCGGGTGATAGCTTGTGCGACCAAGACTTCCTCCGCTTCAGAGTCGCGAATGGCTTAAACTCAGGAACGCCACTCGCGTCATTGTCTAGGACATAGAACCAATTCCTGCACCACCCTTGGGTAGACTCGACGAAATTCATCTCGAAGTAGGGGAACTCGGTTCTCGCCTGGATCCCGAAGCCGCCAGTAGCCATTGGTTCCCCTAACTTGTTACCTCCTCCGGGCGCCTACTCTCAATGGATTTTTACCGAGCAAATCGTCCTCCATAGCCCTAGTGTGGGCGAATGCCCAAGAAGCACATGCACAACACTATGAAGCACGAGATGTGCTGCACGGCATTGGGGGAGATCGTGAAGTTGTATGCTGTAAACATACAGCAGCTCGAGGAGAAATGGGTGAAGGGGAAAGGACAAACCTCGGACGATATGCTCCGAGTAGGCAACGCGCTCGTTGGCACGCGGATTGGGCACCTCCTCCCCCTTCACCGACATCCGAACGCGTCCGGAGTCTTCTGGAGGAAGCAACCCCTCCGTCTGCATCGTGTTGATGCTTTTCTTCGTCATGTTCGACGGGTGCCATTCGCCCGTCCTCTTCACTGGGCCGGCCGAAGAACCCCCGGCCACATCCTTGCCGGATACCGCGGCCGCAGAGCGCTTGCTTTTTCCTCCAGCCATGGAGCTTGCTTCCGTAGGGAATGCTGGAGGCGCTAGAGGAAGAAGATGAAGAAAAGGGCCGGGGGAAAGTAACTTTCCCTAAGGACCGCATTTTATACTGTTACTGACCTGCTATGGGTCGTAGATCTCCACAGAAGGGTTGTACGTGGAACGCATCCAAGCCACCATGCGCTGAACGGAAACGAAGCGCCAGGGAGCACTTACCCTGCATGATCTTTAAAGCAAGATCATGCGGCCCGTCTCCGGTCAAAAAGTTGACAAGGTAGGGCCTACACGCCATGTCTCAGTGCATCATGTCCCATCAGGAGCAGACGAGTGGGCAGTGACATCATCACACACCTCAGAGCATGAAATTTCTTTCATCTGGACTTGGAACAAGAAATCCACCTCGCTCGAGGATTATAAAATGAAAGCAATGGCACTCGCAATTTATCAAGACAAAAATCGGGACTCCCTACGACGCAAGGAGGAAATCATGGGTGTGCGGTTCCTGCAAACGCCATAACACACTATTACGATGTATAAACACATCACTTGATCAACCCTGGATCGTTCGGCCACCACGGCACATCCGGATGCCGTATTCTTCAAGTATGAAGGTAAGACCCAAGGATCTGTCCTGTGGGCCTGGAATCGCACTCGAGCTGCGTTCTCCAGTAAATTTTCCGTGTTAGCAACACGAAGAAAAATCCTAGAGGACTCGTCGGGTACCCCTTTTAAGGTTATCTTCGACTTGATAAGACCTCCACGGTCCAGTCGTAATGATCACCTAACCGGATTTGAGTCAGAGGTCTCGAGTTCGCGTAGACCAGAACTGTTTTTGCCCGAGAGCAATTAATTGGCCCTGATCTGTCTGGTGAGCCAAGCAACTGAGTCGCACCCTTTTGTGAAACAAGGCGACGCATGGCGCATTTATCGCTCGATACTCTAGTATCACCCGTACATGGTTCACATCCTTCGAGTCAGAGCCTGTCTGCTCAGTCGCAAGATCCCGAAGCAAGTCTTAAGTATTTACCCGACTATTTACAGTCGAACAAACACTCGGGGGGCTACCGATGTAGGGATGACTCCCAGGCCTATCGGATGAGCCTACCCGGTCTAAGGCCCAGCACTAAAGCCCAGCATGAGAGGCTACCTCGTGGTTCTAGAAGGTCCAACCATGGCCCACCCGCAAGACTTGCGGATCAAGATGGAAAGGTTCCACCGACAAGAGCTAGGGTTTGTAGCCCCCCGGGTATGGGTTTGAGACCCAGCCACCTATATAAAGGCTGGGAGAACTACCCGAGGGGGGACATCCAATCTAGGGTTTACACCATAGAAGCCGCACCTCGAGATCCAATCTCTCAACCTGTGCACCCACCATTGTAACCAAACATCATAATACAGAGACATGCAAGAAGGAGTAAGGGCGTTACCTCCACGAGGGCCCCGAACCTGGGTAAAATCGTGCCCTCCTGTTAGCCGACAAATCCACCAGCGCCTACATTGTTCCTCTACTCGAAACCCTACCGGTTCACCCGAGGGATTTGTTGATATGAGTCATCGACACCAAGGTTAGGACGGAGTTGGAGTGTAGATGGTTGGATGCAGCACGACGATTTGGTACCAATCCGGAATGGCTATGAATAAAGTGGAAAGGGGAGGAACCAGACCCGCAAAGATGATGTGGTAGAAGAACGCGTACGAGGTGGCGGTGAGGACGCTTTGCCGCACCGTGCCAGCATGGAGTGAGGTGGCACCATGCTCATTCATGGAAGAGCCTACCATGAGCTTGGCCCTCTCGGGGGCTGGCCAGTTTGA
This sequence comes from Alopecurus myosuroides, assembly GCA_028641055.1. Taxonomy (NCBI): domain Eukaryota; kingdom Viridiplantae; phylum Streptophyta; class Magnoliopsida; order Poales; family Poaceae; genus Alopecurus; species Alopecurus myosuroides. The sequence goes on along the minus strand of CM054063.1, from coordinate 207,196,533 downwards.
GTACGGGAGGTCCCTAGCACCAAACCTGCTCGGGAGGAAGCTGGCGCGGCAACCGCTACGGCCTTGCCCTTCGTGGTGGCCGGAGCCTTTTTCTTGCCTACCATGAGGATGGAAGCTCTCGGAGGAATAGAAAGATCTAGTAAGAAGGGGAGTTAGAGAGTAGGCGGCGATTGTGGAGAATGGGGAAGCCTTCCAGTACAATGCCTCAAGCATTATGTGTACAGGCCCACCTGTCACACCCCAGATTTTGGACCACTTGTAATGTAGCTAAGGAAGGAAAATTTTAGAGCCAACAAAAACTTTTGCAATATGTTTGTGTGGACAACATATGTATGAGACCATGAGTATCTATGCAATGCAAGCAACATTTTCATCTGATGTTTACTTGTGTTTCTGTGATGTTTTCATTTGATGCTTTGAATAAGTATTGGATCAAGGTTTATTTCAACTTAACAATATTATTTGACTTTGTTTGAATTAAGAAAACAAATTGGCAATAGAAAATTTGGATGTTTTCCTTTGATGTTTCTATTTGGAATTATCTCTGAAAAACTAGCCAAGTATCAATATCTAGCACTTGTTTTCAATATGTTAGAGAGTCCCATTTTTATGTTTTCTTGGCATAAAGTTGTTCTCTAATATATGGACTACAAATCTATAAGCTTGATTTAATTTTTTGAGTGTGAAAACAATCATTTGCATGCTTTTTTTTGTGGAAGAAAAATAAGACAAAAAAATGGATTATTTGGAAAACAGAGAAAAACAGAAACTAGACCTTTTTCCACTTTGTTTTCAAGGTCTTCCACTATTCCAAAAAAAATTCCAATTTTTTTTCTGAAAGTACAAATCATGCTTAACAATCTCCAACTTGGGAAACAAATTTTGGAATTCATTTGCTTCTTGAAAACAGAATGAACTTTTGGATGTTTTTGTATGTTTTGACACTTAGAATTTTGGATAAGTCATTTTAACTGAATTTTTCTGAAACTGTTATTTAACAAAAAAAATGGAGTGGATGAATATGATAGTTTTTGTGCAAATTGGGCAGCGATACCTTGCCAAACCTATACCCCTATGTTTTTACTCGCATTGGATGCTTTTGGTTCATTTCTTGTTTGACTAGAGAGGCAGAGAGGGGGGTGAGAACAGAGGGGACAAAGAAGAGAAAGACAGGGAGGGAGCAGCCGCAGGCACATAGTGCACGCGCACTGTGGCCATGCTGCACCGCTGAGGTGCGACTCCGTTGTGCATATTAGGCCCCCCTCTACCTTCTAGAACTCGTGGCCGCCCGTGGCACGTCGAGCACACGCCCGGGAGCATGCGCCTGTGCTCACCGCGGCAAGGCCGAGAGCACGCACACGTCCCCGACCACGGCGCCGCGCCTATAAAGCCACCCCCACGCCCTTGCCTCGCCACAACACTCCCTACGACCACCGCATCCACCTCAACCCACCCCTTCGATCCCGGAAGCTCCCAATGAGCCACGGGAGCAAGAACTCACCGCCGGCCACCGCGGACACCTCGAGAAGGTGGACCCCGACTCGAGCCACACCACCGTTTCTTTTCACCACCGCCGCACTCTCCATACACCGCCGACTCGCCCTGACCCTTTCCCGTGCCCGATTGGATGCAGGAGGAGCGACGCGGTCGTCGGAGCCGTCGCGGCAGTGCTGCTTCGCGCCGTCGACTGGAGCCGCCTTGTCTGCTGATGTTTGCACCCCTCCACTGCACCGAGCACGTACGTCGACCTCGACCCCGCGCCACGACCCTGCCGTGCCCCAGGGTGAGCAATCGAGCACTTATGTCCCGCCGTCGTGCGTCGGTGAGAAAACAGAGAGAGAGGAGGGAGATGAGTGAGGACCGTAGATCGTGAGATCTACGGCTCCGTTTGAACCAACCGCTTTGTCGCGCAGCGCCTGGGCCATATTGGCCGATTAGTTGGGCCACGCGGTTAGGATCCAGCCCGTGCGGTGTGTTTCGTTTTCTTTTGCAAAAATGCGAGAGAAATGCACCCTAGCGTCGGGCCTAGGAAAATAGAAATGAAGGGTTTTTTTCAAACCAAAAATCATGGCAGTAGCTTAACATTTTCCTAACCACATCCAAGTTGTAGATCTAGATTTTGTGGATTATTTTTGCAGTAGTATTTAAAATGCTAGAGACTGTCTGTTAAACCATTTTGATTATAACTTAAAAAATATGAATCTAAATCATGCAAACCAAGTTGTTTTGAGTAGCCCTGTCGCACCCGGACTTTTAGAGGATACACACAGCCCGCTAAACAGTAGATAAATGGCTTACGGGGCCTACCTGCACCCGCATCTCAATATGAGTAGGCCAACACGTAAACGTGTGACAACCATCCTCTACTATTCCTCGTCTGTGAAACCATCCAATAGAAATCTGAATACTTCCATTGACGTACTTCATAACATACACACATGGTACGTCAACGGCATTTGAACAAGTGATATCACAACAAATCTCTAAGACACAAAGAAATAGAAATAAGTGGCAAAAGCTCTCACTAAAGCAGAGATAGCAAATACAGTCATGCAGAGGACACATGTCCCAACAAGTCATCATTACATCACAGCGGAAGCATCCAAGGTGTCTGAGTACAGACAAGATCCAAATGGGCCTAAGAGGCCGGAAACGAAAGAACGGAGCCCATCCACGAAGTCTCGGATCCTGCCCGGGACCGCTATCTACTCGTCAGCAGCCTCCACATACTCCACGTAGTAGCCACCATGGGGATCCTTGGAAACGTAGTCTGCAGAACCAGCAGCCCCAAAGGGGTCAGTACGGACGAGTACTGGCAAGCAAGACGCACAAGATACCAAAGTGTACCTGACAACACCAAGTACATATGCTTTGGGTTCAACGGAAGATAGGTGATACAAAGGTGCGGCAGCGGGCTGCCCTAACCAACTAAGAGACACACTACAACATCCGGCTTAAAGAAAGGGATAAGATAGCGCATCGGAGCCAGCTACCACTCACCTCAAACAAACCCATCCTGGATCTCGCCCCTTATCCAAAGAAGCAATCCGAGGATAACCCACACAGTTGGATTAATGAAGGTTCAAGTTATTGTGTCAATGAGCCTATTACTAGTCAAATTATTATTAATTAGGTGTAAGTTGTCTAATCCTTGTTAGCCAGCCCTATCACCAAGTCATCCATAACCGCGGACAACACGGCTTCTCGAGAAGATTTAACCCTGCAGGGATGCACCAATTTGGCCGTACACGTAAGAATAACCCGCCAGGCGGGGATCAAACCCACCAAGCAGGCCACTCAACACAACCCAACTCTTCTTCGCATCAAGCCCAAAGAACCCCGTGCAAGTGAGCGTACGGCTAATCAAGCCCCACGAAGAAAAGGGGACCCTCATAGCACTCTAAGAATGTGTCTCCCTAAATGCCGACTACAAAAGTTACCACCCTCGCGCCAAGGGTTCGCACCTGCATATGCATGCGGCAAATGGAAAACCCGAACTAAATGAGGCGATTTGGACGAGATGCGAATCGAATCAGAGTTGCGGGGGGCGCCCATACACGCTTCCCACATGCGGTTAGCGCGCTCATCATGGATCTAGAGGACAAGAACTTTTCCTGAGTTCGACACTAGCAGGCCTCAAAACCATACCCGGCCTCCTGCCGGTGCCTTATCATCAAATTAGCATTACCTCAAACATTAACAGGTGGTTGTTTAAATATCGAGCCCCCCAGAACATAATAAATATGGTAAAAGAAATGACGGACATCAGACTCGAGCACAACAACCCTAAGCATGCTATTAAGACACAGGCAACAGGCAACAGGGTTATAGGTGTGGAGGTGAGGCTATATCAGGGTTACAGGATAACATGTGATAGGATCGGAACACAAGCAATGAATCTTAAGGCTAGCAGATTAGACAACGGAAAGTATCGGTATCCAGTGTGGAAAGGACACAATGGTTCAGGTGAGTGAATACTTGCCTGCAAACTCAGTAGCATGGTACTGGGCTAACTCCTCTGAAGTAGTGTCGTAAACCTCGTCTGTCTCAACGTCGTCGTCTATTCGGGAAGAAGCAAACAAACAACGAAGAGAGACAAACAATCAATAACATGGCATAATGCACAACCATGGGATGATGCATGACAATTTATTATATGCATCAATTTAATGATAAAGGACATAAGAGCAATTTTAAATGGGCCCAATAGCAATTTAAATTGCATTTGGGAATTACCCATATGTAATATAAATGAATTAACAGAATTACAAGTAAACATTAAGTGGAAGTGATTACATGCATGATGAATGATGAAAACAGCAAGAAAACAACTTTAGCTTCCAATTGATACCTCATTTGTCAAATTTGGAATTTTAAATAATTAATTATGAATTTTGCAATTTAAAAGATGGGATTAAAGTATTGATTTAATGCACCAACTTTATTTGCTCAAAACAGGGAACAAATTGCATATTTGGAATCTACATGAAATTTATAATGGAAAACATATTTGGTTTGTTGAATTTGGAATTTTTATGCCCAAGTTATGAATTTTGCAATATTAAATGAATTAAACAAGGATTCAATTATTTCACCAAATTAAAATACTCAAAACAGAATAAAAGGTTTATATTTAGGTAGAGAATTTAATTTGGCATGGAAAACATATTTAAAATATTAAACTTGGGGTTATTATGAATTAATTGTGCATTTTTGAAGTTTTGGTATTAATCTGTGATTCTTTTTAATTAGCAGGGGCCTATTCGTGATGGACAAGGACTAAACTGTGAAGCCCCAGGGACCTGTGTGCGAAAAGAAATTGGATCTGGATCTGCGAAAAAAAATAAAAAGGTGGGTTTTTAATCCGCGCGGGGGGGAATCGAACCCAGGACCTCCCGTTGCGCTTCCGAGGGCAGAGCCAGTGGGCTACTGAGCGGCTGGTGATGGATCTACTTCGCGTAGGTTTTTGAGGTCTATATTTCGGGCTTGCACTTATCTGACGAAACTGAACCCTATTCGGTTACTGAACGCGACGAGGAGGAACGACGGCGACGTCCGCAGCGAGGCTGCGCTGCCGGCGTGCGCGCCGTGCTGCGCGGGTGAGCGGGTACGGTGGCCCTGATCGCGGATGCAGAGGGGGGAGGAGAAGGGGCAGGGCAAGCTCACCGTGGGCCCTAGGCGAGCGGGAGCGGCTGACGAGGAGCTGCTGGCCGCGGCGTCGACGGCGGCAAAACGGGGACGGCGCAGTGGCCCTGCTGCTCCCCGGGCTCGGCCGAGGGGTCGAGGACGAGGCCGTGCCCGTGGCGGTTCCGTTCCCGCCCCTAGCCAGCTCGGAGGGGCGCCATGGCGACAGCGATTCCCGGCGCTCTCCTCGGTCGTCTCGGTGGTGGAGGTTCAGAGAAGAGAAAAAAGCGAGGCAGCGAGAAGGATAGGGAGGAGGAGACGGCGGCGCGAGGGAGGAGGAAGAAGGGAGAGAGAGAGCTAGGGTTGCGGCCGAGGGGGGTTAAGTAGAGGGGAGGTGGAGCAGGTGGGGTGCTGCTCGGTGGGGGATCCCTCCCCTCCTCTGTCTCCGTACAGAGGAGGAAGACGACAGGGGTCGTGGGGGCTGGGCCTTGGGGTGGTAGGTGGGCTCAGCCCACTTGGGCTGGCCTGCCTCCCCCACTGTTTTTTTTTCCTTCCTGTTTTCTTTTTGGTAGAGAAAGCAAAGGACAGAATTTGAGAGAGTTTTTTTTAATTTGTATTGCTTAAGCATTGTAAATGCCCAGTTGTACCTTTTTTAGTTTTTCAAAATTCAAATGTTTAGCCACTGTTTGAAAAATAAACAAAAGGAATGAATTCAATTGAATTTCACATCAAATGTATTAGTTGAAATTTTAACCAAGTCAAATTACTAGAAAAATTCAAATGTAAGGAAAACAATTGAACTGATTATGTTTGTGAATTGTTTTCAAAGATTGGAACATACCAAGTATGAACAAAAGATTTGCAACTGATTTGAATTTGAAATGGAAAACAACACAATTAAAAATAAATGCAATGCTCATGATGGAATGATGCTTAACTTAAGTTAACAAAAGCAAAGCACTCTAAGGGTGTTTCATACTTGGGATGTTGCAAAACGCCCCCCTTGAAGGAATCGCGCCCCGAGATTCCTACTGCGAAGAGAAAAGGTCCGGATACTTCTTGCGAAGATCCTCTTCGGTCTCCCACGTTGCCTCTTTATCGGAATGATGAGACCACTGCACTTTTAAGAACTTGGTGCTCTTGTTGCGAGTTTTACGCTCGGTCTCATCGAGAATGCGAATAGGGTGCTCTTCATAAGAGAGGTCTTCTTGCAGTTCAATGGAATCATGATCAACTACACGACCTGGATCTTTGAAGCACCTCTTGTGCTGTGACACGTGAAACACATCGTGCACCTTGGATAGCTTTTCTGGAAGTTCAAGACGATAGGCATTTTCTGCACGCCTTGAGAGAATGTTGAAGGGACCAATATATCTTGGTGCAAGCTTTCCTTTGACACCAAAACGATGAGTGCCTCTGAGGGGAGTTACACGGAGATATGCTTTGTCTCCAGCTGCATAGACCATGTCCCTGTGTTTGCTGTCATAGTAGCTTTTCTGAAGAGATTGAGCAATCTTCAGATTGTCACGAATGATGCGAACTTTCTCTTCGGCCTCCTTAACAATGTCAGGGCCTAAGAGTGAACGTTCACCAGCTCCAGACCAATTGATTGGACTCCTGCATCTGCAGCCATATAGAGCCTCGAATGGTGCCATGCCTAGACTTGCCTGGAAGCTGTTGTTGTAGGAGAATTCAGCATATGGAAGACATTCCTCCCATTTCATGCCAAAAGAGAGACCACATGCTCTGAGCATATCCTCGAGAATCTGATTGACTCTTTCAACTTGCCCTTGAGACTGAGGGTGATAGGCTGTGCTGAACAGAAGCTTGGTACCCAAAGCTTCTTGAAAGCTTTTCCAGAAATGAGAAGTGAAGATGCTTCCACAGTCTGAGCTTATTTCCAATGGAATACCATGAAGAGGAACAATCTTTGCTGTGTAGAGCTCTGCTAACTGACTAGCTGAGATTGTCTCTTTGACAGGAAAGAAGTGAGCGACTTTAGTGAGTCGATCAATGACAACGAAGATTGCATCGTTGCCCCTCTTGGACTTTGGGAAACCAGTGACGAAATCCATTTCAATCATGTCCCACTTCCATTCGGGGATTTTCAGAGGTTGGAGAAGACCAGCTGTTTTCTGATGAACTGCCTTGACACGTTGACAGACGTCGCATTCAGAAACGTATTGAGCAATTTCACGTTTCATGCTAGGCCACCAATATAGTGTCTTGAGATCCTGGTACATCTTTGTACTTCCAGGGTGTATGGAGAGAGGAGTTTCATGAGCCTCCTTGAGAATGACATCTTTGAGACTTTGAATTTGAGGAACTGCAATGCGTCCTTCGAAGAACACAGTTCCCTTGTCATCAATTGAGAAGCACTCAAATTTCTCATTGCCTGCTTTGATGTGTTCTACAATCTTCTTGATTTCAGCATCACGAAGTTGTTCAGAATGAATCTTGTCCTCGAGAGTTGGAGTGGATGTCAAGTTCGCAAGATAGCCTTGAGGAACAAGACCAAGATTCAGCTTCTGGAATTCTTCATGAAGAGGAGGTTGGCTTTCCATGATCATGAGATTATTGCAATACGACTTGCGACTGAGAGCATCGGCCATAACATTAGCCTTGCTTGGAGTGTAATAAATGGTAAGATCAAAGTCTTTGATCTTTTCAATCCATCTCGTTTCTCTGAGGTTTAGATCTGGTTGAGTGAAGATGTACTTCGGACTCTTATGATCGGAAAAGATTTCAGTGCGATTACCCAACAAGTATTGTCTCCATTTCTTGAGGGCAAACACAACTGCTGCGAGTTCAAGGTCATGAGTGGGATAATTGAGCTCATGTGTGTTCAACTGACGTGAAGCATAAGCCACAACTTGACGTTCTTGCATTAGAACTGCACCTAGACCTTGGAGAGAAGCATCACAGAATATTTGGAAATGTTTGGAAGGATCTGGGCCAACCAGAACTGGTGTAGAAGTGAGTTTAGTCTTCAGGAGATTGAAACTTTCATCACATTGTGGACACCAGACGAACTTCTTGTCCTTCTTTGAGAGGTCAGTGAGAGGTTTGGCAATCTTGGAGAAGTTTGGGACGAAGCGACGGCAATAGCTAGCCAAGCCAAGAAAACTTCTTACTTGCTTCACCGTCTTTGGAGGTTTCCAATCAACAATTGCTTTAACCTTTTCTGGATCAATGGCTATGCCCTTGGCAGAGATGACATGACCAAGATAAACGACTTCGGAAATCCAAAACTCACATTTGGAGAACTTGGCATAGAGACGATGCTCGCGAAGCTTCATGAGAGTGAGACGAAGATGTTCTTCATGCTCTTCCTCGGATTTTGAGTAGACAAGAATGTCATCAAGATATACCACAACGAACTTGTCTAGGTATTCATGGAAGACAGAATTCATGAGTCGAGAGAAGGTCGCTGGTGCATTGGTGAGACCAAAGGACATGACGGTGAATTCATATAGACCGTAGCGAGTGGTGAAGGCTATCTTTGGAATATCCTCTTTTCTGATCTTTATTTGATGGTAACCCATTCTCAAGTCCAACTTGGAGAATATTGAGGCTCCAGCAAGTTGATCGAAAAGATCATCGATGCGAGGAATTGGATACTTATTTTTTATGGTCTTCTCGTTAAGAGGACGATAGTCAACAACGAGTCTCTTTGTTTGATCCTTCTTCGCAACGAACAGAGTTGGGCATCCCCAAGCCGAGGAACTAGGTTGAATGTAACCTTTTTCCATGTACATATCAATTTGTTCCTTCAACAACTTCAGCTCGGGAGTTCCTATCTTGTAGGGATGCTTAGAGATTGGAGCAGTACCTGGTTCAAGTTCGATCACGAACTCAACAGCTCTGTCCGGAGGCATTCCTGGCAACTCTTCTGGAAAGACGTCAGGGAAGTCGCAAACCACCGGAACATTTTCAAGTGAAGGTAGAGGGTTTGCATTGAGGTTGTAAAGCTGACTGGAACTTGATTCATTTGGAGAATAGATTATCTGGCCAGATGGGTGGAACAGAGTTATTGACTTTTGAGCACAGTCAATTCTTGCTTTATTGGCCTTCAGCCAATCCATACCAAGAATGACATCAATGTCAGAATTTCCAAGCAACATGAGAGAAGCAAGGAATATGTGACCTCCAATTAAGACTTGATTGTCCTTACTTATCTTGGAAGTCAACATTTGAGATCCCAGGGAGTGAACAGTGATCTGATTGCTTAGTGGAACCACAATTAGGTTGTTTGTTGTGGCAAAGGTCTTTGACACAAAAGAATGTGATGCTCCGGTATCAAACAACACTTTAGCTGGAATAGAGTTTACGGGAAATGTACCGAGAACGACGTCAGGAGCTTCCTCAGCTTTGTCGATCTTCACATGATTCACCCTTGCGGTCCTCCCGACAGGCCCTGTTGTTGGAGTTGAAGGCCTTAGGCGGGGGAGCGCGCACCATTGCATGGTTTGTGTTAGGACGAGGTGGTGGTGGAGGTAGCTGCCTCTGCGTGCACTTGTCGGCGTAGTGTCCCGTCTGCTTGCACTTGTAGCATGTGACGACACGAGGAGGCCCTGGCCTTGGCTGCCCCATCGAAGCCCTTGGATCATTCAGCTGAGCAGGGTTGGGTGGGCGGGGAGCGAAGCCTGGAGAAGTTTGGGCGTATGGAGCCCGAGTGACAGCACCATTTGGTACCCAGATGCGGCGCTTCTGCGGAGGGGTGGTCATGTTGGAGGAGGAACCACCCTCACGCGAGTGCTTGCGAGACTCCTCGAACGCCTTGCGCCCATTTTCTTCATTGAGCGCGGTGTTAACGAGATCCTCGAAGCTGTCGGCCTTGACATTGGTGAGGGAATACTTGAGTTCCGGGTTAAAGCCTCTGCGGAACCTTGCCATCTTTTTAGCTTTAGTGGACACCTCATCTCCAACGTATCGAGCGAGGCGATTAAACTCACTCTGATACCCGATGACGTCCAACTTGCCCTGCTTGAGTGAGCAAAACTCTTCACGCATTCTTTCCATGAGACCATCTGGAATGTGGTGTTTCAGGAAGGCTTCCTTGAAACGATCCCACGTGACTGGCATGCCAGTTCTCATGGCCTGGAAGTTTTCCCACCAAGAAGCTGCTTGACCCTTCAGCAGATAGGAGGCATACTTGACCTTGTCTTCTTCAGCTATGTGTGCAATCTCCAGAGCCTTGGCTATCTCACGGATCCAGTCATCAGCATCCAGAGGCTCGCGTGTGGCCACGAAAGCTCTTGGGCCCAGACTGAGAAACTCCTTGATGCTGACTCATGGAGCTGCCTGGTTGATGTGCTGATTAGCCTGAAACTGGGCCATCTGCGTCATGACTTGGGTCATCTGAGTCAACAGCTCCGTGATTGGCGGTGGCTCAGGCATAGTGTTCCTTGTTGGCGGCATCCTGAATGGAAATGCATTTTAGCACAACAATAGACAATGATAGACTTGGCAACTGAAAGATAGATTACTCTGACGCATGAATAGATAACCAAAAGGTACACCATCACATGTTCAATTACATCAGAATATCTAACACACCATAAATGGTTCGAATACCAAAGGATAACTAAACATAGCTAAGAATGGATACATCGGTACTCCCATGCTCATCACGCAGGACGGCGGCGAGGAGTACGGCGAGAGGTACGGTGAGGAGCACGCCCATGAAAGTAGGTGGAACGACGATCCACGTAGATCTGACGTGGTCTGAGACCGACTCTAGGCGTGGTGAAGTAGATAGCGTCGACTCCCTGTGCTCCAAAGCGGGGAATCCCAGTGTAACCAGCACCAAGGTTAAGGAGTGGACCTCTGATCGGCTCGTAACCTCCAGCATCTGGCAGACGACGCCCAACTGGCTGATCGAAACATGCAAAGCGCTCGTCTCTAACAAAGTCTGTGGTGTAAGTCGCCAGACGAGTCAAAGCAAGGTAAAGCTGCTCTCTGACTGAAGCCAACTCCTGAGATAGTGTGCGGGCAACTGCGTCACTGTGTCTCACAAACTGAGCGGTGGTGTGCAGCCTGGAGTTATCATGCTCGTAAACATCCAAGTTGTCGTAGAGAGTGAAGTGAGCTCCCTCCGAAGTGATGTAACCACGGGGGATATGGCGATAGATAGAATCGTCAAATCCCCAGTAGTCAGCACGAAGGACGGTGAGGCTCACATAAGCTGTCTGCTGCACAGCCATATCCACTGTGGAACCCACTGCCTCGTAGCGGTGGACTACGCTCATGCCATCATCTGACAGAATATAGACGATAGCCTGGTAGTAGGTATGCTCAAACTCTCGCTGATGCTCGTAGACCTGGTACTCTGGTGCCCAACGGAACCCCAGAAAAGTGACCATGTCTCTCAGCATCTCCGGATAACCGGCAGTGCTCTCGCAACGAGTCATACGAACCACCTGCGGGTAGAACCTGAGATCCATCTGCAGATGATCGGGGAAGCTTTGATTAGACGCCGGTAGAAAAACTGAAGTGGCAAGCAACAACAAGGTTCCAACGGACGAAAAGGATCTTGAGAAGAACAGGATATCGAAGCAACATTTGGGAAACACGAGACCAAACACTCCTGAGGTACTACGGAAAACCCATCCGGGCTTCTAGAGGATCAATATCTACTGCTTAAGGAATAGAGGATCTGCTTCCGGGGCTTATGTGCCTCCGTTCTCAATCGTGAGTAGGCAACATGAAAATCATGTCACAACCACCTCCATTCCTATGGTCTAGTAGATATAACCATCCTAGAGAAACCAGGATACGTGAAATCCTAACTTAAAAGTTTCGATGAGAAGAGAAAAACAACGTTGCACTTCCTTACCAGAAAAGGGAGCGTGGGTGGGGAAAGAAATAAAAGAACAGAATTCCTACTCTCACGTTTCATTTTTCCTATATAGCTACAAAATAGTTTCTAGACTCAACTGCGACCAGTAAAAGGGATCCTACAGGCAGACAGGCTCTGATACCATTCGTCGCACCCGGACTTTTAGAGGATACACACAGCCCGCTAAACAGTAGATAAATGGCTTACGGGGCCTACCTGCACCGGCATCTCAATATGAGTAGGCCAACACGTAAACGTGTGACAACCATCCTCTACTATTCCTCGTCTGTGAAACCATCCAATAGAAATCCGAATACTTCCATTGACGTACTTCATAACATACACACATGGTACGTCAACGGCATTTGAACAAGTGATATCACAACAAATCTCTAAGACACAAAGAAATAGAAATAAGTGGCAAAAGATCTCACTAGAGCAGAGATAGCAAATACAGTCATGCAGAGGACACATGTCCCAACAAGTCATCATTACATCACAGCGGAAGCATCCAAGGTGTCTGAGTACAGACAAGATCCAAATAGGCCTAAGAGGCCAGAAACGAAAGAACAGAGCCCATCCACGAAGTCTCGGATCCTGCCCGGGTCCACAATCTACTCGTCAGCAGCCTCGTCATACTCCACGTAGTAGCCACCATGGGGATCCTCGGAAACGTAGTCTGCAGAACCAGCAGCCCCAAAGGGGTCAGTACGGACGAGTACTGGCAAGCAAGACGCACAAGATACCAAAGTGTACCTGACAACACCAAGTACAGATGCTTTGGGTTCAACGGAAGATAGGTGATACAAAGGTGCGGCAGCGGGCTGCCCTAACCAACTACAGAGACACGCTACAACATCCGGCTAAAAGAAAGGGATAAGATAGCGCATCGGAGCCAGCTACCACTCACCTCAAACAAACCCATCCTGGATCTCGCCCCTTATCCAAAGAAGCAATCCGAGGATAACCCACACAGTTGGATTAATGAAGGTTCAAGTTATTGTGTCAATGAGCCTATTACTAGTCAAATTATTATTAATTAGGTGTAAGTTGTCTAATCCTTGTTAGCCAGCCCTATCACCAAGTCATCCATAACCGCGGACAACACGGCTTCTCGAGAAGATTTAACCCTGCAGGGATGCACCAATTTGGCCGTACACGTAAGAATAACCCGCCAGGCGGGGATCAAACCCACCAAGCAGGCCACTCAACACAACCCAACTCTTCTTCGCATCAAGCCCAAAGAACCCCGTGCAAGTGAGCGCACGGCTAATCAAGCCCCACGAAGAAAAGGGGACCCTCATAGCACTCTAAGAACGTGTCTCCCTAAATGCCGACTACAAAAGTTACCACCCTCGCGCCAAGGGTTCGCACCTGCATATGCATGCGGCAAATGGAAAACCCGAACTAAATGAGGCGATTTGGACGAGATGCGAATCGAATCAGAGTTGCGGGGGGGCGCCCATACACGCTTCCCACATGCGGTTAGCGCGCTCATCATGGATCTAGAGGACAAGAACTTTTCCTGAGTTCGACACTAGCAGGCCTCAAAACCATACCCGGCCTCCTGCCGGTGCCTTATCATCAAATTAGCATTACCTCAAACATTAACATGTGGTTGTTTAAATATCGAGCCCCCCAGAACATAATAAATATGGTAAAAGAAATGACGGACATCAGACTCGAGCAAAACAACCCTAAGCATGCTATTAAGACACAGGCAACAGGGTTATAGGTGTGGAGGTGAGGCTATATCAGGGTTACAGGATAACATGTGATAGGATCGGAACACAAGCAACGAATCTTAAGGCTAGCAGATTAGACAACGGAAAGTATCGGTATCCAGTGTGGAAAGGACACAATGGTTCAGGTGAGTGAATACTTGCCTGCAAACTCAGTAGCCTGGTACTGGGCTAACTCCTCTGAAGTAGTGTCGTAAACCTCGTCTGTCTCAACGTCGTCGTCTATTCGGGAAGAAGCAAACAAACAACGAAGAGAGACGAACAATCAATAACATGGCATAATGCACAACTATGGGATGATGCATGACAATTTATTATATGCATCAATTTAATGATAAAGGACATAAGAGCAATTTTAAATGGGCCCAATAGCAATTTAAATTGCATTTGGGAATTACCCATATGTAATATAAATGAATTAACAGAATTACAAGTAAACATTAAGTGGAAGTGATTACATGCATGATGAATGATGAAAACAGCAAGAAAACAACTTTAGCTTCCAATTGATACCTCATTTGTCAAATTTGGAATTTTAAATAATTAATTATGAATTTGGCAATTTAAAAGATGGGATTAAAGTATTGATTTAATGCACCAACTTTATTTGCTCAAAACAGGGAACAAATTGCATATTTGGAATCTACATGAAATTTAGAATGGAAAACATATTTGGTTTGTTGAATTTGGAATTTTTATGCCCAAGTTATGAATTTTGCAATATTAAATGAATTAAACAAGGATTCAATTATTTCACCAAATTATAATACTCAAAACAGAATACAAGGTTTATATTTAGGTAGAGAATTTAATTTGGCATGGAAAACATATTTAAAATATTAAATTTGGGGTTATTATGAATTAATTATGCATTTTTGAAGTTTTGGTATTAATCTGTGATTCTTTTTAATTAGCAGGGGCCTATTCGTGATGGACAAGGACTAAACTGTGAAGCCCCAGGGACCTGTGTGCGAAAAGAAATTGGATCTGGATCTGCGAAAAAAAATAAAAAGGTGGGTTTTTAATCCGCGTGGGGGGGAATCGAACCCAGGACCTCCTGCTGCGCTTCCGAGGGCACAGCCAGTGGGCTACTGAGCGGCTGGTGATGTTTCTACTTCGCGCAGGTTTTTGAGGTGGATATTTCGGGCTTGCACTTATCTGACGAAACTGAATCCTGTTCGGTTACTGAACGCGATGAGGAGGAACGACGGCGACGTCCGCAGCGAGGCTGCGCTGCCGGCGTGCGCGCCGTGCTGCACGGGTGAGCGGGTGCGGTGGCCCTGCTCGCGGATGCAGAGGGGGAAGGAGAAGGGGTAGGGCAAGCTCACCGTGGGGCCTAAGCGAGCGGGAGCGGCTGACGAGGAGCTGCTGGCCGCGGCGTCGACAGCGGCAAAACGGGGACGGCGCGGTGGCCCTGCTGCTCCCCGGGCTCGACCGAGGGGTCGAGGACGAGGCCGTGCCCGTGGCGGTTCCGTTCCCGCCCCTAGTCAGCTCGGAGGGGCGCCATGGCGACGGCGATTCCCGGCGCTCTCCTCGGTCGTCTCGGTGGTGGAGGTTGAGAGAAGAGAAAAAAAGCGAGGCATCGAGAGGGATAGGGAGGAGGAGACGGCGGCGCGAGGGAGGAGGAAGAAGGGAGAGAGAGAGAGCTAGGGTTGCGGCCGAGGGGGGTTAAGTAGAGGGGAGGTGGAGCAGGTGGGGTGCTGCTCGGTGGGGGATCCCTCCCCTCCTCTGTCTCCGTACAGAGGAGGAAGACGACAGGGGTCGTGGGGGCTGGGCCTTGGGGTGGTAGGTGGGCTCAGCCCACTTGGGCTGGCCTGCCTCCCCCACTGTTTTTCTTTTTTTTTTCCTTCCTGTTTTTTTTTGGTAGAGAAAGCAAAGGACAGAATTTGAGAGAGTTTTTTTTTGAATTCCTAAATCCATGAATTTAATTTGTATTGCTTAAGCATTGTAAATGCCCAGTTGTACCTTTCTTAGTTTTTCAAAATTCAAATGTTTAGCCACTGTTTGAAAAATAAACAAAAAGAATGAATTCAATTGAATTTCACATCAAATGTATTAGTTGAAATTTTAACCAAGTCAAATTACTAGAAAAATTCAAATTGAAGGAAAACAATTGAACTTATTATGTTTGTGAATTGTTTTCAAACATTGGAACATACCAAGTATGAACCAAAGATTTGCAATTGATTTGAATTTGAAATGGAAAACAACACAATTAAAAATAAATGCAATGCTCATGATGGAATGATGCTTAACTTAAGTTAACAAAAGCAAAGCACTCTAAGGGTGTTTCATACTTGGGATGTTACAAAACGCCCCCCCTTCAAGGAATCGCGCCCCGAGATTCCTACTGCGAAGAGAAAAGGTCCGGATACTTCTTGCGAAGATCCTCTTCGGTCTCCCACGTTGCCTCTTTATCGGAATGATGAGACCACTGCACTTTTAAGAACTTGGTGCTCTTGTTGCGAGTTTTACGCTCGGTCTCATCGAGAATGCGAATAGGGTGCTCTTCATAAGAGAGGTCTTCTTGCAGTTCAATGGAATCATGATCAACTGCACGACCTGGACCTTTGAAGCTCCTCTTGAGCTGTGACACGTGAAACACATCGTGCACCTTGGATAGCTTTTCTGGAAGTTCAAGATGATAGGCATTTTCTGCACGCCTTGAGATAATGTTGAAGGGACCAATATATCTTGGTGCAAGCTTTCCTTTGACACCAAAACGATGAGTGCCTCTGAGGGGAGTTACACGGAGATATGCTTTGTCTCCAGCTGCATAGACCATGTCCCTATGTTTGCTGTCATAGTAGCTTTTCTGACGAGATTGAGCAATCTTCAGATTGTCACGAATGATGTGAACTTTCTCTTCGGCCTCCTTAACAATGTCAGGGCCTAAGAGTGAAAGTTCACCAGCTCCAGACCAATTGATTGGACTCCTGCATCTGCGGCCATATAGAGCCTCGAATGGTGCCATGCCTAGACTTGCCTGGAAGCTGTTGTTGTAGGAGAATTCAGCATATGGAAGACATTCCTCCCATTTCATGCCAAAAGAGAGACCACATGCTCTGAGCATATCCTCGAGAATCTGATTGACTCTTTCGACTTGCCCTTGAGACTGAGGGTGATAGGTTGTGCTGAACAGAAGCTTGGTACCCAAAGCTTCTTGAAAGCTTTTCCAGAAATGAGAAGTGAAGATGCTTCCACGGTCTGAGCTTATTTCCAATGGAATACCATGAAGAGGAACAGTCTTTGCTGTGTAGAGCTCTGCTAACTGACTAGCTGAGATTGTCTCTTTGACAGGAAAGAAGTGAGCGACTTTAGTGAGTCGATCAATGACAACGAAGATTGCATCGTTGCCCCTCTTGGACTTTGGGAAACCAGTGACGAAGTCCATTTCAATCATGTCCCACTTCCATTCCGGGATTTTCAGAGGTTGGAGAAGACCAGCTGTTTTCTGATGAACTGCCTTGACACGTTGACAGACTTCGCATTCAGAAACGTATTGAGCAATTTCACGTTTCATGCTAGGCCACCAATATAGTGTCTTGAGATCCTGGTACATCTTTGTACTTCCAGGGTGTATGGAGAGAGGAGTTTCATGAGCCTCCTTGAGAATGACATCTTTGAGACTTTGAATTTGAGGAACTGCAATGCGTCCTTCGAAGAACACAGTTCCCTTGTCATCAATTGAGAAGCACTCAAATTTCTCATTGCCTGCTTTGATGTGTTCTACAATCTTCTTGATTTCAGCATCACGAAGTTGTTCAGAACGAATCTTGTCCTCGAGAGTTGGAGTGGCTGTCAAGTTCGCAAGATAGCCTTGAGGAACAAGACCAAGATTCAGCTTCTGGAATTCTTCATGAAGAGGAGGTTGGCTTTCCATGATCATGACATTATTGCAATACGACTTGCGACTAAGAGCATCGGCCATAACATTAGCCTTGCCTGGAGTGTAAGAAATGGTAAGATCAAAGTCTTTGATCTTTTCAATCCATCTCCTTTGTCTGAGGTTTAGATCTGGTTGAGTGAAGATGTACTTCAGACTCTTATGATCGGAAAAGATTTCAGTGCGATTACCCAACAAGTATTGTCTCCATTTCTTGAGGGCAAACACAACTGCTGCGAGTTCAAGGTCATGAGTGGGATAATTGAGCTCATGTGTGTTCAACTGACGTGAAGCATAAGCCACAACTTGACGTTCTTGCATTAGAACTGCACCTAGACCTTGGAGAGAAGCATCACAGAATATTTGGAAAGGTTTGGTAGGATCTGGGCCAACCAGAACTGGTGTAGAAGTGAGTTTAGTCTTCAGGAGATTGAAACTTTCATCACATTGTGGAGACCAGACGAACTTCTTGTCCTTCTTTGTGAGGTCAGTGAGAGGTTTGGCAATCTTGGAGAAGTTTGGGACGAAGCGACAGCAATAGCTAGCCAAGCCAAGAAAACTTCTTACTTGCTTCACCGTCTTTGGAGGTTTCCAATCAACAATTGCTTTAACCTTTTCTGGATCAATGGCTATGCCCTTGGCAGAGATGACATGACCAAGATAAACGACTTCGGAAATCCAAAACTCACATTTGGAGAACTTGGCATAGAGACGATGCTCGCGAAGCTTCATGAGAGTGAGACGAAGATGTTCTTCATGCTCTTCCTCGGATTTTGAGTAGACAAGAATGTCATCAAGATATACCACAACGAACTTGTCTAGGTATTCATGGAAGACAGAATTCATGAGTCGAGAGAAGGTCGCCGGTGCATTGGTGAGACCAAAGGACATGACGGTGAATTCATATAGACCGTAGCGAGTGGTGAAGGTTGTCTTTGGAATATCCTCTTTTCTGATCTTTATTTGATGGTAACCCATTCTCAAGTCCAACTTGGAGAATATTGAGGCTCCAGCAAGTTGATCGAAAAGATCATCGATGCGAGGAATTGGATACTTATTTTTGATGGTCTTCTCGTTAAGAGGACGATAGTCAACAACGAGTCTCTTTGTTTGATCCTTCTTCACAACGAACAGAGTTGGGCATCCCCAAGCCGAGGAACTAGGTTGAATGTAACCTTTTTCCATGCACATATCAATTTGTTCCTTCAACAACTTCAGCTCGGGAGTTCCTATCTTGTAGGGATGCTTAGAGATTGGAGCAGTACCTGGTTCAAGTTCGATCACGAACTCAACAGCTCTGTCCGGAGGCATTCCTGGCAACTCTTCTGGAAAGACGTCAGGGAAGTCGCAAACCACCGGAACATTTTCAAGTGAAGGTAGAGGGTTTGCATTGAGGTTGTAAAGCTGACTGGAACTTGGTGTTACCAAGCCCTTAGCCACCATATGGTATATAAATACCACCAACTTTAATAATATTGATGTCCCTAAGTGGACACCCTAAAATGTGCTTTTGTAAACAAATGCTTCAAGGAAAAACCCTCGGTGAAAAGGTGGGACCTTGTTCATTAGACGAGGGAAACAGGAATGTTTTTGAAATGGTTTACAAAAGACACATAACCTAGTCTTCGTTGTACAACCAAGAAGTACTGCCACTCTACCTCAACATGGGCAAGAGGCCTATCTAGAAACTTGTTCGTGTTAGTGTGTGTTCTATCCCAAATGCTATACAGAATGTGATTCTCTGAACCGAAGTGTCGCCAGGAGGGAGATACGGGACATGCAAAGTGTGGGATTAATTTTCCCTCCGGATGTAACAGGTTGGTCTCCTGTCATGGTTGTGTGTGACACGGTGCCGGGGAGAACAAACCCAATTGAAAGGATAGTCATATACTAGTTTGACCATAGTGGAAAGTTAGGATCAATTATCTGATGTTCGCATACTGTTGTGAATGGTCCATGAGTGATTCATGGCAAATGATATGGATCTTGTGGATGTGTACACCTCTGCAGAGTAAATCTATTCAGAATAGCCGCGTCCTCGGATATGGACAGTTGAATGGCCATGTAGCTAGTATTGTGTCAATGTTTTAAAAGATGGTGTTTTGGAAAAAGGACGTGTACCTGTGAGGTACTGGAAGAGGAACTATGTACCTGGGAGGTACTTATGAAGGAAAGCCGGAAAGTGTTTTACAAGAAGTTTTGCAAAGAAAAAACCTTCTTTAAAAAAAGTTTTACAAAACCTCTTGGATATGCGATATCTACAAGAGAAACCATATTATTTTATTATGAAGTGTCTTCTTCAACAAAGATATAGAGATGTCAAAATCAACCATGATGTATCTTTCATCCATCATGGATAGTGAACCCTATGCACAACCTACCTACTCCACCATATAAGCATACTTGCATTCTATTAAGCTTCATAAAGGATGTCTTGAAGAGTACATTCAAATGCACTCATATTGGTTTTGTCCCTGGCTATTTACTTGGCTAGAATACGAGGAGCAGCCTCAGGAGGAGTATTACGAGGAGGAGTACTACGTCGACGACTACGCGAACTAGGCTCGTCTCCGGGTCAGCAGCCTGTAGGTTAAGGCGTGCCTCGGGTTCTACCACGTTGTGTTTTGCTATCTTCCGATGTGTGTGTGTGTTATTTGCCTGCCCTGCATTGCAGTTGTTAAGACTTGGTCATGGACCATTTGTGTAAGACTCTATTATTCGTGTAATGGATAATGTTATCTGTGTACCAACTTCGTATGTTGTTCACGACTGATCTTCCTGGGATCGTGAATGTATGCATATGAGGGGCCTTGGACTTGCTAGTCAGGGGCCTCTACACCACCATGGTACAAGGATCCGTTATCTCCACCTCGGGGAGATCGTGGGTCGCGAACCGGCGTGCCATGTTCCCACGACTGGTCCCGCAGCAGGTGGCCCCATGACGTCTCGCATCCTTCAGCCACGTGTCCGCCGCGGGCCCGGGAGGCTACTGTCGGACCCATGGATAACAGGGTATCCTAGTCCGTCTGCTACTGCCCAACCCAGTGGGTATTTGGGACTTCATCAAGTGTCTCTCACGAAGGGGACTCTACCCCGCGATATTCGGTCTTCGTCAGGACTCAACCAGCAAGAGGCTGGTCCCTCTAGAGGAGCTTCATCGCATATCATTGGAGATGAGTTCCACCTCGCCCCCGCTCCTCTCCAGAGGACATTCCTCTCAGGAGGAGACAAGCCATGTGCGGCTGACGCCCGTTCCCCTGCACGGTGACGAAGGCGGCGCAGAGTCGAAGAATCCCTTTGGCGGCGGTTGCCGTTCTTGTGTATAAAGCGTGGGAGATAGCTGCCCACGCCAAAGCGCTGCCCCAGGACTTCCCCTTCGGTACAAGAAGACCAAGACGGCGCTACAAGACAGAGAAAACGTCACCAGTCTGTTTATTTTATGGTGATCCAAATTCATATGAAGATAGAGGAAAGTTCGGCCTCCGCTACGCGGAGGCCCGTCGCCGGAGGCTTAGGGCCGATCCTGGTTCCCACCTGTCGCGTGGAGTGCATGGCGGGGGGTGCGGGGGGCGGCAGCCCCCGCGGTACGGTACGAGTTGATACCGAGTCGGAGTTGGATACACAGTTACCGACCTAGTTAGGTCAGGACCGCCTTTATATACCTCTTGTAAGCCGCCGCACGGGATAAGCCACACATTGTAAATCCCGGCGCGATTGTAACCTCACCCGAAAATAGTGAAGTATTGCTGGCTGGCGCCCGTGGTTTTTTCTCTTCCTTGTTGGAAGGGTTTTCCACGTTAAAATCTCGTGTCCCCGTTGGTTTGATCTTGCTTAATTTCATCGTTGATTTGCCATTGTTATAACAAGTGGTATTAGAGCCCTGTTTCAGATTAGGGATTCGCGATGGCATCGATGAAGTTTGATCTACCTTTGCTGGACTACAAGACGAGGTTTTCTCTGTGGCAGGTAAAGATGCGTGCGATTCTATCGCAAGCATCGGATCTTGATGAGGCGCTAGATGAGTTCGGGAATAAGGAAGCCAAGGATTGGACTTCTGAGGAGAAGCGCAAAGATCGTAAGGCCTTTTCGTTGATTCAACTTCATCTATCTAATGATATCTTGCAAGAAGTGCTGCAGGAGAAATCCGCAGCAGCGTTGTGGCTCAAGCTGGAATCGATCTGTATGTCGAAGGATCTAACGAGCAAGATGCATGTTAAGATGAAGTTGTTCTCGCTCAAGATGCAAGATGGTGGTTCTGTCATGAGCCACTTGTCGATCTTCAAGGAGATCGTGTCCGACCTAGTGTCGATGGAGGTAAAATATTATGATGAAGACTTAGCTCTTCTGCTGTTATGTTCGCTGCCTAGCTCTTTTACAAACCTGTGTGATACCATACTGTTAAGCCGCGATGAACTAACCCTCGCGGAAGTTTGTGAGGCCCTGCAGACCAGGGAAAAGATGAAAGTTATGGTGCAGTCTAACCCATCGTCCTCCAAAGGCGATGCATTGCAGGTTCGAGGCAGACCTGAGCAGCGAGATAACAACTATAACAACAACAACAGAGATAAGAGCAGGGATCGTTCCAAGTCCAAAGGACGTGACAAGTTCTGCAGGTATTGTAAGAAAACCAATCACACCATTGAGGATTGCTGGAAAGTGCAGAACAAGGAGAAAAGGAACGGCACATACCAACCGAAAAATAAATCTGACGGTAATGGTAATGGTACTGGTAAGGCTGCTGTTGTTGCTGGTGATAATAGTTCGGATGGTGAATGCCTATCTGCTTCTGCTGCATGTGTTACCCGTGATGATGAGTGGATTCTTGATACTGCTTGTTCGTTTCATATTTGCTGTAACAAAGATTGGTTCAGTTCTTATGAGGCTGTGCAGACTGGAGATTTTGTGCGTGTGGGGAACGACAACAAATGTCACATTGTTGGCGTTGGATCTGTTCAGATCAAGACCCATGGTGGGATGACACGTACATTGACGGGAGTGAAACACATACCATCCATGGCGAGAAATTTGATCTCGCTGAGTACCCTTGACTGTGACGGGTACAAGTACGCCGGAGGGGATAAACGCCTGAAGGTATCAAAAGGTTCTCTCATTGTTATGATTGGTGATATGAATTCTGCCAAGTTATATATTCTTAGAGGTAGCACATTGCCTGGTACTGCTGCTGTTATTACTAATGATGATCCAAGTACAACTAACCTCTGGCATAAGCGACTTGGACACATGAGTGCACATGGTATGGCAGAATTGGTGAAGAGAGAACTTCTGAAGAACTGCAATATGAGTAAGTTGACGTTCTGTGAACACTGCGTGTTTGGTAAGCATAAGAGAGTTAAGTTCAATGCTTCCGTTCATACCACTAAAGGTACATTGGATTATGTACATGCTGATTTGTGGGGGCCTTCACGTAAGCCCTCTTATGGTGGTGCTCGTTATATGCTTACTATCATTGATGATTACTCTAGAAGAGTTTGGCCTTATTTCCTGAAAACTAAGGATGATACTTTTGCTGCTTTTAAGGAGTGGAAAGTAATGATTGAAAAGCAAACTGAAAGAAAGGTGAAGTTGCTTCGTACTGACAATGGTGGCGAATTTTGTTCGCATGCTTTCGATGATTATTGTGTGCAGGAAGGCATTGTCAGGCATCACACCATCCCATACACACCTCAGCAGAATGGTGTAGCTGAGCGGATGAACAGGACGATCATCTCCAAAGCTCGCTGCATGTTGTCTAACGCCCGCATGAATAGGCGTTTTTGGGCTGAGGCTGCCAACACTGCCTGCTACTTGATTAACAGGTCACCATCCATCCCTCTTGACAAGAAAACTCCTATTGAGGTATGGTCTGGTGAGTCAGCTGATTATTCACAACTGAAAGTTTTTGGTTGCACTGCCTATGCTCATGTTGATAATGGAAAGTTAGAGCCTAGAGCTGTTAAGTGCTTATTTCTTGGTTATGGTTCTGGAATAAAAGGATATAAGTTGTGGACCCCGGAAACCAAAAAGACTTTCTTTAGTAGGAGTGTTGTGTTTAATGAATCTGTTATGTATGAGGACAGTTTGTCGACTGATGTTGTGCCAGATTCTTCTGATGAGGACGAACCACGAGTTCGTGTGCAGGTGGAGCTAGAACCCCTGGATGAGGAGGAAACTGAAATTGATAGGGAGGATATTGTGCCACCCTCACCTCCTATTGTGCAGCAAGAAAATTTGTCTATTGCAGAGCGCAGAGAGAAGAGGAATAAAGGGCCTCGTACTCGTTTAATTCAGGAATGTGATGTTGTTTATTTTGCTCTAAGTTGTGCAGAACAGGTGGAGAATGATGCTGAACCTGCTACATATAATGAAGCTATTGCTTCGGTTGATCGTGACAAGTGGATTGGTGCAATGCACGAGGAGATGCAATCACTTGAGAAAATGGCACGTGGGATGTCGTGCGCTTTCCTAAACAAAAGAAGACCGTACGCTGTAAGTGGATCTTCAAGAAAAAGGAGGGTTTATCTCCAAGTGAGCCTCCAAGGTTTAAGGCAAGCTTAGTAGCAAAAGGTTTCAGCCAGATTCCAGGAGTGGATTATAATGATGTGTTCTCACCTGTTGTCAATCATAGTTCTATCCGTACTTTCTTTAGTATTGTTGCTATGCATGATCTTGAGCTTGAGCAGTTAGATGTGAAGACTGCGTTTCTGCATGGAGAACTTGAGGAGGAGATATACATGGACCAACCTGATGGGTTCATAGTGCCTGGTAAAGAGGATTTCGTGTGCAAGCTAAAGAAGTCCCTTTACTGTTTGAAACAGTCTCCTCGACAATGGTATAAAAGATTTGATTCTTTTATGATGTCACATGGCTTTAAGAGGTCTGAATATGATAGTTGTGTGTACATTAAATTTGTTGATGAATCACCTATATACTTGCTGCTATATGTTGATGATATGTTAATTGCTGCCAAGAGCATGAAAGAAATCACTACATTGAAGAAACAATTGAGTAGTGAGTTTGAGATGAAGGATCTTGGTCCTGCTAAGAAAATTCTAGGTATGGAAATTTCAAGAGACAGAAAATCTAGATTGCTATTTCTTAGTCAGGAGAATTACATTAAGAAAGTTCTTCATCGTTTTAATATGCATGATGCAAAGTCTGTTAGTACTCCAATTGCTTCGCACTTCAAGTTGTCAGCATTGCAATGTCCTACTACGGACAAAGATATTGAGTATATGTCACGAGTTCCCTATGCTAGTGCTGTTGGTTCCTTAATGTATGCCATGGTGTGTTCCCGACCTGATTTGTCTTATGCTATGAGTTTGGTCAGTCGATACATGGCTAATCCTGGTAAAGAACATTGGAAAGCTGTTCAGTGGATTTTCAGGTACCTTCGCGGCACATCCAAAGCTTGCTTGAAGTTTGGCAAGACTGGTGAGGGACTCGCAGACTATGTGGATTCATATTATGCTGCCGACTTGGATAAGAGGAGATCCCTCACAGGTTATGTGTTTACAATTAGTGGATGTGCCGTTAGCTGGAAGGCTACCTTGCAGGCTGTTGTTGCACAGTCTACTACTGAGGCTGAGTATATGGCTATTGCTGAAGCATGCAGAGAGTCAGTGTGGTTGAAAGGTCTGTTTGTTGAGCTTTGTGGACATGATACTTGCATTAACCTATTTTGTGACAGTCAGAGTGCTATTTACCTTACTAAGGATCAGATGTTCCATGAGAGAACAAAACACATTGATGTCAAGTACCATTATGTGCGTGATGTTGTTGCACAAGGTAAGCTGAAGGTATGCAAGATTAGTACTCATGATAATCCTGCTGATATGATGACAAAGCCAGTTCCTATTGCTAAGTTTGAGCTTTGCTCAAGCTTAGTTGGTATCACTGCTTAGCCCAAGAGGCTATTTGGCGCGCGAAGGTGTTTTCTTTGTGTGTTTCAGGTGAAGGTTCTCATTTATGCTACAAGAGGGAATTTGTCTCAAGGTGAAGTGTTATTTTATGGTGATCCAAATTCATATGAAGATAAAGGAAAGTTCGGCCTCCGCTACGCGGAGGCTTAGGGCCGATCCTGGTTCGCACCTGTCGCATGGAGTGCACGGCGGGGGGTGCGGGGGGCGGCAGCCCCCCTTGGTACGGTACGAGTTGATACCGAGTCGGAGTTGGATACACAGTTACCGACCTAGTTAGGTCAGGACCGTCTTTATATACCTCTTGTAAGCCGCCGCACGGGATAAGCCACACATTGTAAATCCCGGCGCGATTGTAACCTCACCCGAAAATAGTGAAGTATTGCTGGCTGGCGCCCGTGGTTTTTTCTCTTCCTTGTTGGAAGGGTTTTTCACGTTAAAATCTCGTGTCCCCGTTGGTTTGATCTTGCTTAATTTCATCGTTGATTTGCCATTGTTATAACACAGTCGCCCCCCCCCCTCCCCACCGCTTTGTCACGGACGGTGGTGTTGTCCTCGACGACCAAGACTGGCAGGCGCCGCAGAGCTCCGCGTGTCTGTTCTTTGGCACCTTGTGGTAGCCCTTTTCCGCCAAGAAAGAGCTTCAAACACCGGTATAAAAGGAGCCCTTGGGCTCCCGTAGCAGGGACGACTCAATTCACCGCCCCCCGCGGTACGGTACGAGTTGATACCGAGTCGGAGTTGGATACACAGTTACCGACCTAGTTAGGTCAGGGCCGTCTTTATATACCTCTTGTAAGCCGCCGCACGGGATAAGCCACACATTGTAAATCCCGGTGCGATTGTAACCTCACCCGAAAATAGTGAAGTATTGCTGGCTAGCGCCCGTGGTTTTTTCTCTTCCTTGTTGGAAGGGTTTTCCACGTTAAAATCTCGTGTCCCCGTTGGTTTGATCTTGCTTAATTTCATCGTTGATTTGCCATTGTTATAACACAGTCGCCCCCCCCCCCCTCCCCACCGCTTTGTCACGGACGGTGGTGTTGTCCTCGACGACCAAGACTGGCAGGCGCCGCAGAGCTCCGCGTGTCTGTTCTTTGGCACCTTGTGGTAGCCCTTTTCCGCCAAGAAAGAGCTTCAAACACCGGTATAAAAGGAGCCCTTGGGCTCCCGTAGCAGGGACGACTCAATTCACCGCCCCCCGCGGTACGGTACGAGTTGATACCGAGTCGGAGTTGGATACACAGTTACCGACCTAGTTAGGTCAGGGCCGTCTTTATATACCTCTTGTAAGCCGCCGCACGGGATAAGCCACACATTGTAAATCCCGGCGCGATTGTAACCTCACCCGAAAATAGTCAAGTATTGCTGGCTGGCGCCCGTGGTTTTTTCTCTTCCTTGTTGGAAGGGTTTTCCACGTTAAAACCTCGTGTCCCCGTTGGTTTGATCTTGCTTAATTTCATCGTTGATTTGCCATTGTTATAACACAGTCGCCCCCCCCCCCCCCTCCCCACCGCTTTGTCACGGACGGTGGTGTTGTCCTCGACGACCAAGACTGGCAGGCGCCGCAGAGCTCCGCGTGTCTGTTCTTTGGCACCTTGTGGTAGCCCTTTTCCGCCAAGAAAGAGCTTCAAACACCGGTATAAAAGGAGCCCTTGGGCTCCCGTAGCAGGGACGACTCAATTCATTCATAGCCTCCCTAGTCTGAACCGAGCACAAACTCGCGCCTTGTACTGTAACTACAACAGTGCAATCCATCAGACAAACTGTAATATGGTTTTACACCGCAAGGTGACATGAACCTGGGTAAACTCCCCGTGTCGCCATTGTTGCTCGCTCCAAACTCTCCTCCGAAGCCTCTCGAGAGGTGTAAAGTGTGGTTAGCTCCCGGTGTTCGAACCTCTTGAGAGTCTCTATCTTTGTCAAACCACTCTTCGACAAGGTCGGTTGAAGGAACCGAATTCATCTTTTAGACATGAGAGATTAAGTATATCAGACCAAACAAACCGGGAAAAAAAAAGAACAAAAGATATTCATGGTAAAACTAAAAAAAAATTGGGGGGGTAAAACTAAATGTTACAGCAGTGGCGCACAAACAAAATTATGAAACTATACCCAAACAGTAAATTACCACCGGAAAGATCACAACTAATTATTCCTCAATAGGACGCTGCACGGCATTGTTGACATTTCTTCATGCGACAAATAAATATATTTGTAGCTACCTCGACTTTGTGTCTTGTTAGTGGCTGTCGGTTGTCACCGTCAACTCACTAATCATCTCCTCCACCATTTTCCACGAGGAACCACCAGCGGAAATGGCATGTTGTGCCTGCCGTGCCAGAGCCGCAGTATTCTTCGCCGCCAACACCCTCGTCTTCCCTAACATTATCTCCTTCACCGCCCTCGAAACCTCCCCACCCTTAACTAACCCTCCGACAGTGGTTCCATCGTTTGTCCTTACTCTGACAGCGACCCCAAGTTCGTCGACGACCAGCTTTACATTGAGAGGTTGGTCAAACACCATCGGCCACACGGCCAATGGCACGCCGGCGCTGACGCTCTCCAGCACCGAGTTCCATCCGCAGTGACTTAGAAATCCCGCGACACAATCGTGCTGGAGGATTACCTGCTGGTTCACCCAGCCTCTCGTCACCATGCCCCTCCCTTGGGTTCGCTCCTCGAATCCCATGGGAAGGCCAACGTTATCGTCTGAACGCAGGGCCCATAGGAAGTTCACCTGAGCCTCTTCCAGCCCTCGCGCCACCTCCTTGAGCTGCGCGTCTGATACCGCCAACAACGTCCCAAGCGCGACGAAGACCACGGACTGGCCGGCGGCTGCCTTCTCGTCCAGCCACAGCAGCCACGATGGCTCAGTGTCGTGGCAATGATCGTCGACGACGGTGGAAGATTCCCGGGCTAGGCATAGCGGGCCGATAGGCCAGGCCCTGGGCCCGACGTGCCGGTTCCAGTGCTCGATGTACCGGCTCTCCAGCTCGAGGAAGGTGTTCATGATCACGCCGCGGCTTCCGGCGACGGCCATCGCCATCTTCGCGTCCAGGGCAAGCATGGGAATGCTGAGCGGAGGGATGTCGGCGAGCGTGAACTGGACGTGAGGGAACTCCGGCACTGTGTAGATGCCGCCGCCTGTGCCGTCGAATCCTGGCATGTCGCGCACGAACATCTCCCGCATGACGTGCGCGAACGCGGACGTGCCCAGGAAGGATACCCTGGGAACGCCTAGCGCGGCGGCCGACGCTCCGGTCCAGTACAGGAACGCGTCGGCGACGAGCAGGCTGGCGGCAGGGCACATGGAGGCGAGCGCCTCCTCGAAGCGCGGTCGCAGCGCCAACGTGGCCTCGGCGAAGGCGGCGAAGGAGGACTCCGATGCAATACCCTCCACGTTCTCCGCGCCCTGCGGGGCCGGGAACGGAAGCTCGACGACGTCGACGCCGGCGGGCAGAAGGGCGCGTACGAAGGCCGCGTTGCTCGGGGTGGTGAAGAAGGTCACGGAGGCGAGGCGCCGGCGGAGGAGGAGGTGCGCGAGGTGGGTGAGAGGGATGGTGTGGCCTCTCGCCATGAACGGGAAGATGGCCACGTGAGGCAGCTCACGGGAGACGGCAGCTTGAGCCATGATGCTTCACTGCTCTCGTCAACGCCTTGGGTCTCGTCGCCTTTAGTGAATCGGTTGTACGTCCTTTGTATATAGGCTGGAGGGGGACCTTCGCGCTGGATGCAGTCTCGTGGTAGCTAGACCTCTCCATCACGAAATAAAGGGGGAAGTTAACCATGATCCATGATTGATCAACTAGCCAATACAGCTTATGTCGTATATATAGGATACTTAACTTAAAGGGCGACGTACATATATATAGGGGCATATACTGAGCTGATACAGCCATGATCCATGGCTGATCGTTGGCAGTATCTGAAGTGTACATGCCCCGACACTCTGTATCGGGCTCGTGGCGACAAGTCAGAATGTTTAAGTACTGTCGTTTGACGTGGTAGACGTCCCGTCTTGGCACCATACCGGGCCACTGGTGCTAGCAGCCATCTATTTCGCGTTAGTTAAACCTGTAATCTCAGCTAACCTAAGAGCATCTTCAACCGCCCCCGAGTGCCTCGGGACTTTTTTTTCCACCAGCCGGAAGGCGTGTCCCGATTATTGCCGGATTTGATCTGAAATTCATACAGCGTTTTCAGGAAGAACCCAACGGACTCATGGCCGATTTGGGGTTCCGGCGGAAGAAAAATGTTACATGGCCCAGCTCTCTCGGCGAGACAACACATATTCCCGAACCTAGTTTCACCCTTCCGCTCGACACAAAGCTACTTTCCCCCTTCACCACCACGCCACTGTCGGCACCACCCCTGTCCCCTCGGTCACAAACAAGCCACTAGAAAGGGCCCCTTTGCTACACCAACCTCCATCTCCGTACTGACCGGGGTTTTGTGGTGATTCGACGACGCGGTAGAGCTTTGCGCGCACCACGCCCGCGAGGTGTTAGGTGTTTTGCCTGCTCGACGATGGATTCCGACGAGGAGGAGATGTTCGCGGCTCTGATGGAAGGGGAAGCCGAAGCCGCCGCCGATGATGAAGAGCACTTGAAGATCCTCGCCTATCTGGCCAACCTGTTCACGCGGAATGCAAAGCCACGGCGCGGTGGCTCCGCGCCAGAGCACCGCAAGAGCAAGGCGACGACACTAGATGGAGAACTACTGCATACTATATGCCAACTAATTTGCCGATGATCTGTTGCACGGCGAGACAGTATTTCGGCGCCGTTTCAGGATGAACCGGAAGCTCTCCCTCAAGATTGTGCATGCCATCGGGATTCGGCAGCTACTTCATTTGCAAAAAAGATTGCACCAGCACGATAGGATTTTCCCCACTCGAGAAGTGCATGGTCTCTATGAGGATGCTTGCATACGGAGCTCTCGATAATACACAGGATGCCTATCTACGCAGGCTGAGTTCGTCGCCATTCACTTTCTATACAAATTCTGCATGGTGTTGTGGTAGTGATTGGACCAACATACTTGCGATCGCTCAATGCTGAAGACACTGCTCGAATCATAGTCATGAATGAAGTAAGATGATTTCCTGAGATGTTTGGAAGCATCAACTTCATGAATTGGTATTGAAAGAACTGTCAATTTGCTTGGCAGGGGATGTGCAAAGGCGTGAATGGAGTTTGCAGCGTGATACTTGAGGCAGTGGCGGCACATGACCTCTAGATTTTGCATTCCTTTTCTGCATGGCAGAATCTCACAATGGCATCAACGTCCTGTAGTGCTCGAATGTCTTTGTCAAGCTTGTTAAATTTCATGCTCCCCCGGTGAACTACAAGATCAATTAGCACCGGTATAACAAGGGATACTACCTCTCAGATGGCATCTATCCAAGATGGTCTACATTTGTGAAGAGTATCTCAAACCCTATTGTTAGCATGAGACCTTGGTTTGCTCAGTGCCATAAGGCTTGCTCGAAGAATATCGAGCGGTCATCTTGTGTGCTCCAAGCTCCATTTTCTGTTATTCATTACCCCGCTCTCACTTAGTCGACTGATACGTCTCAAATGTATCTATAATTTCTAATGTTCCATGTTGTTTTCATGCCAATTGCTACATGTTTTCTATACACTTTACATCATTTTTATGGATTTCCTGGGACTAACCTATTAACAAGATACCATAGCACCAGTTCATGTTTTCTACTGTTTTTGGTTTAAGAAAATTTGTTCTGGAAATATTCTCAGAATTGGACGAAACAAAATTCTAGGATCTTATTTTTCTGTCACCTACACGGATTTCGAAGGAGACCCGGAGGGGGCCACAAGGTGTCCGCATCATAGGGCGGCGCCCCCCCCCCCTTGGTCGCGCCACCACGTGGTGTGGTCCCCCTGGCCGCCCACTGACATCGCCATTTCGCATAATTATACTCCTTCTCGGGAAAACCCTAAATACCCGAGCCGCCATCCACAAAAAGTTTCGTAGCCGCCGTCATCGTCAACCCTAGTTCGGGAGGGTTCTGAAGCTCTCCCCGGCACCCTGCCGGGAGGGAGAATCATCACCAGAGGACTCTACATTACCATGCCTGCCTCCGGAGTGATGCGTGAGTAGTTCATCCTTGGACTACGGGTCCATAGAAGTAGCTAGATGTTTTTCTTATCCTGTTTATGCCACCATGTTTAGATCTTGTGAGCTACCTAACATGATCAAGATCATCTATCTATAATGTTACATGTTGTGTTTGTTGGGATCTGATGAATATTGAAAGCTATGTCAAGCTGATTATCAATCTATCATATTTATGTTATTTATGATCTTGCATGCTCTCCTTTACTAGCAGATGCTCTGGCCAAGTTGATGCTTGTAACTCCAAGAGGGAGTATTTATGCTCGATAGTGGGTTCATGCCTCCTTTTCATCTGTGCTCGAGTAACAAAAACGTGACGAATGGGGGTTATGTTGTTGCCATTAGGGAGAAAATAACAATGCTTTATCTAAGGATAATTTTATTGTTTACATTACGCACTTTACTTAATGCAATAATCTGTTGTTTGCAACTTAATACCCGAAGTCTGCTTGGATTACGTTCTGAGGGTGGATTATTAGTCATTGATGCAGTTGGATAACAGTCTATGTATTATGTTGTAATGCCCACATGAATCTCATAGTAATCATCATGTCTTGCATATGCACTACGGTGCGGCCTTTATATCTATCAATTGCACAACTCTAGTTTTTTTACCCAACATGTTATCTATCTGTTTTGGAGAGACACCACTAGTGAACTGTGGACCCCGCTCCATTCTTTTACACTGATAATACAACCTACTGCAAGCACTATTCTTTTTACAGCAAACATTATTTTCTTTTCATTCACTACAATCATACATTATTTCCACATTATACATCTAATCCTTTGTGTTAGCAAAACCGGTTAGATTGACAACTTCACTGTTTCGTTGGGGCAAAGTATCTTGGTTGTGTTGTGTGCAGATTCCACGTTGCTGCTGAGCCTGTTAGTGTGCCCTGCCAACATCAGTTGTCAACAACCTTCAGAAGTGATTTCTTTCTCCTACTGGTCGATTCAACCTTGGTTTCTTTCTGAGGGAAATTTGTTGTTACACTCTTCATACCTTCCTTTTGGGGTCTCCCAACGAACGTGTGTCCTCATCAAGCATTTTTCTGGCGCCGTTGTCGGGGAGGAAGAGGATTTCTTCAAGGGGAGTCTCTCACCTCCAATCTCTTTACTTTGTTTTTGTTTTTCTTAGTTTATTTTATTTCGTCTTGTTTGCTTCTCTATATCAAAAACACAAAAAAAAACCTTATTATAGTTGTTATTTTTGTTATCCTGTTTTTAATCTTGGTAACATGAGTATTGCTAAAGTTGAGGTTCGTTATTTTAGGCAACAAGGGGGAGAAAGTTTGAAAGATGCTCGGTATAGAATAAGTGATGCTCATCATAGATGTACTAAAAAATATTCTACCATGACCCTTCTTCGGAATTTTTATGTTGGTATTGCTAGCTGGTATAGATATGTTCTAGATACTCTTATAGGTGGTAATTTTCTGGGAACTCTTGCTTTGCAAGCTTGTAATTTAATTGAAAGTTTAGTAGGAACACCACCTACTAAAGTTGTTAAAACTGAGATCACTTTAGAAGATGTTATAAAAAAGTTGAACTCTATGGAGAAAATTTTGCCAAACTTTCTTGATAATGCTAGTAAAGTTAATGAGTCAATAGTAAGTATCAATAAAAGGATCACTATTTTAGAGGCTAGCAATACCCATGATAATCAAAACAACAGGATTGGTAAATTAGAAGAGCCTATGGAAATTATAAGTTCAACCTTTTCTTCTCTTAAGTTTAAGAGGGAAAAAGCTTTTGTGGGAAAAGAGCAAAAATTTATATATCACTACCAAATTCCGCGCGGTCTGGGACGTTTCAATAACGTTGAGGATGAGCTCCAAACCGTCGCTAAGGGCAATCCGCGACGGTTTACGCGACGAAGTGAGAACGTCCCTGGTCGACTGTCACGAACGATTCTGCGACGTCAATTTGAACGGGAGAACGTTGAGGCTATCCGCAACGTTCAGAAAATCGTCGCGAGCATCTGGGCCTTCCGGTCCCGGCCCATTAAGCGACAATGTTGTTTTTCGTCGCTGTCGGCTGACACGTGGCAAAGGATTAACTGACGGTCGTTAGCGTAATCAGCTGACGTCACACTACACGCAACTTATGTCATTACGATCGCAACATTTTTTTCCGTCAAGAATAGATTCTGTTAAGGACTCGTTTATGACATCACCAATCCGTTAATTATGCCATAACCGCCGATCCCGTTCACGACTCTTTTTGTTGTCGCGGCCTCGACCAATCAGGTGAAACCATGTGGACGCCATCTGCGACGAACTTGCTAGCGTCGTGGTATGAGATGACGCCACGTGGAACAATCGTAGGTCGCCGCGTGGTTTTTTTCGGGGACGATCTCCGGTCGTCGTGGTCTAGGCGGTGACGTATTTTTTCTGACACAGAGCGACGCCACATGGACCAAATGCACGGTGCCACGTGGCGCCCTTTCCGCGACATTTCTGTTTCGTTGTGGAACTGCCCAGTCGTAAAACGACACGTGGACCAAGTGTACAGCGCCACATGGCAACCTTTCCGCGACGTTTTTGTTTTCGTTGTGGAACTGCCCGACCGTAAAACGACACGTGGGCATGGCATACTGCACCATGTGTCTTAATTCGGGTCTCTTTTTACGTTACGATACTACGACATTTTTGTTTTCGTGCCAGATGGGTGTTTAAATCATCGTCCGAATTGATATTTCTATGTTCCATATGCAGAAAAGCAAACCACATAGCAAGCATCAAATACAGAAATTCAAACACTACTGGTTTATTTTATAGAAAAGCAAAACAACATACAGAAATTCAGTTTTCAGCAACACGACCATAGTTTCAATTACCACATATGCACTGAGCTAACTGCTCAAGCAGGGCAACTCCTTCTTGTTGGCACATTTTTATCTCGTCTTGTTCCTTCCGCATTTCTTCCATTTCAAATGCAAACCGGAGCCTCATTCGCTCAGGTTCTGCATTCGCCGCCCTCAAATCAGCAATTGTGCTACGCATATTGGCATGCCCCCCTCTCTCATCATCAGTTTGCACTTCAAGTTCGGACTTTGAAATACTTGTTTCCACACGAGATTTCTTCGATAAAGTATACTTTTCACGATCCAACATGACACCTAAAGTATCATCATCATCCTTTGAAGCTGATGTCGACATCATCCTTTTCTTGCTTGCCTATCAAGCATGCAAAGAAAATAGATGTAAGTATGTATAGAAAACAGATGAAACTAGAAGGTGACCAGCAATATACAGAAAATAGATGAAACTAACAGATGGCCAGCAATTACAGAAAATATTTGAAAAATAGCAGATGACAATTAAATAAGCGTGTCTGTAATGACCAATGACCTAGCAGATGTCAAACATGTCAGGAGCATAGATGGAAACCATGTTGAAATTATAACCACAGCCTTAATTAGCTTGCCAAAACGTCTTATGGTATGAAATAGATGCAGTAGCACAAAATATATGACACAACAGTAATCAAACTGTTCAACACAAGATAAGTAAGTTGCGCCCTAGTTGTTGTTTTTTAACTAAAGAGAGTTTTTATTACTTAAAGAGTTTTAAGAATTACACCCTAGTTGTTGTGATATCATGGAAGAATGTTGAGCTGCCGAATTAGGGAATAACCTGCAACTCATTGTCCTCACTGAATAGTGATTGACATGACCAGTCTCATTCACTGGAATCTGATTCCTCTTCAACATCATCCTCAGGAGTGTACTCAGATGCAGAGTCTTCCTTCGTGATATTTTTGGGTGTGAATACAGTAGGACATGAAAGAATACTTGCTAAAGACTTTACACCCAGTTGATGCATCCTTGCATTGTTTGTCATGATAGTTCTGGCACGCTCTTCTTCCATGGGGTGTATTGGTGATCCTAACGTGAATAAATAACTCAAAGTAAGCTCCAAATATAAACACTTGGTAAGAACCTAATACATCATCAACAATTAAGGTACTCATCACGTAAGAATAGTCCAGTGTAAGTAATATAAATTTTGATCGTAGATTCTTAACTAAGACTGGTGGGATCATAAGCAAAGTGAGCTTAAACCTAATAGTATACAGGCTGGAAATAAGCAAACTTTTATCGTAGGAAAACAAAGCTGGATACTTCTATTTTTTATTTTTATGCAAGATTAGAAAGAAGGTCACCCTAACGATTTCCATTAAAAGAAACCATGCAGTCTTTTCTACTACGAAAGCAAATAATTAAAAAAGGAGCATCAGGAGGGAAACACACCCATTTCCGCTACATGTTTGTTAGAATTAACACATGGACAAGCCTCTGTTTACCACTATACAAAGTTATAAATACAAAGCCAAGAACAAAGACGGATATAAGGAACCATCAATCATACAACTAAACAGAGAAACAGTTTAAAGAGATTTATTATATCAAACATTAGCAGGATAATTAAGAAGCATCGAACAAACAATTTAGAGAGATTAATTGCATCGAACATAAGAAGGATGAAGCATACAATTAAACAGACAACTAATTCAGAAAGATTAATTGCATCGAACATATGAAGAACCCTCAATCTTACTGCGTTTCTCGCCTTCAACCTTTACCCGTCTCGGCGTGGTTGCAGACATTGATGGTGATGTTGCGGCGAGGTTGGAGAAGAGGTGGCAGATCTGGACATACGGCGAGGTTAATGGCGAGGTGGCACACCAGCGAGCACACGAAGGCGAGGTTGGTGACGATGTGGTGGACCGGTGAGCACGACGGTGAGGTGGCACACGAGCGAGCACACGACGGCGAGGTTGGTGACGATGTGGCAGACCGATGAGCACGACAACGAGGTGGTGGTCCTAGACGGTGACCTGGGCGGGGTGGGGGATCTCGACGGCGACGTGGGAGATCTGGAAAGCGAGCTATACGGCGATGTGTAAAAGGGATGGGTGTCGCACCCTGATTTCTAGGGGATACTCACCGTACGGACTAGATAGCAGATGCTTGGATTATGGGGCATAACTGCTCCCACGTCCCAGCTTCCTGGTAGGCCTGCGCTTATGCGCGACAACACAAGCCCTGCTATTCCATCGTCGATGTAAACTATCCACTAGAGATCAAAGGCACTTCCGTCGACGTACTTCAAACCGTACACACATGGTACGTCAACGGCGTTGAACAACTGATATCACAACAGATCTCTACGACACAAAAGATTGAAATAAGCTGCAAATGGCTCTCATTAGAGCAGAGATGGCAAATACAATCATTCAGAGGGCACCTGCCCCAACAATACATCATTACAATACAGCGGAAGCATTCAACATGTCTGAGTACAGACAAGAACCAAATAGGCCTAAGAGGCCGGAAACAAACAGACGGAGCCCATCCACGAAATCTCGGATCCTGCCCGGGTCCGCTATCTACTCGTCAGCAGTCTCGTCAAACTTCACGTAGTAGCCACCATGTAGATCCTCGGAAACGTAGGTCTGCGGAAACCACAGCCCCAAAGGGGTCAGTACATAAACGTACTGGCAAGCAAGACTCACAGTTCACCAAAGTGTAACCCGTCAACACCAAGCACAGATGCTTTGGGTTCAACGGAAGGAAGGGGATATAAAAGCTGCTGCAACTGGCTGCGCTAACCAACTACAGAGAACTACAACTTCCAGCTAACAGAAAGAAGATAAGATCGAGTATTGTAACCAACTGAAAGATAACTTCAAACAAACCCATCCTGGATCTCGCCCCTTATCCGAAGAAGCAATCCGAGGATAACTCACACAGTTGAAATTATGATGGTTCAGATTATGGTGTCAATAAGCCTATTACTAGTCAAGTTGTTAATCATTGGGTGTAAGGTTGTGAATCATTAGGTTTAAGTTGTCCTGAGTACTTGTTAGCCAGTACTTTCACCAAGTAATCCATAACCGCGGAAAACACGGCTTCTCGAGAAGATTATCCCTGCAGGGTTGCACCAATTTGGCCGTACACGCAAGAATATCCCGCCAGATGGAAATGCACTTCCACCAAGCGGGGTACTCTACACAACCGACCCTTCTTCGCATCAAGCCCAAAGCACCGCGTGCTGTGCGTGCGCGGCTAATCGAGCCCCCCGAAGAAAAGGAGGACCCTCATAGCACTGGAAGACCACGCCGTCCTAAATGCCGACTACGAAAGTTCCACCCTGGCGCCAAGGGTTCGTACCTGCATATGATGCAGCAAATGGAACACCCGAACTAGTACGGCGATTTGGACGAGATGCGAATCGAGTCAGTTGAGGGGGGCGCCCATACTCGCTTCCCACATGCGGGTAGTGCGCTCATCATGGATCAGTAGACAAGACCCTTTTCCTATTAGGGCCGACACTAGCAGGCCTCAAAACCACAAAGGGCCTCCTGCCGGTGCCTTATCATCAAATTATTATTAACAATAACATTAGCATGATTGATTGATTAAACATCGAGCCCCCAGAACATGATAGAAATATAGTACTGAAAATAACGGGTAGCAGACTCGAGCAAAACAACCTAAGCATGCTAGTAAGACACGGGCTCAAGCAAAAGGTTATAGGTATGGAGGTGAGGCAATATCAGGGTTAAAGGATTCATGTGATAGGTTCGTAACAGAAGCAACTAATCATAGGGCTAGCAGAATAGACAACGGAAAGTATCGGTAACCGATGTTGAAAGGAACACAATGGTTCATGTGAGTGATAACTTGCCTGCAAACCCAGTAGCCTGGTACTGAGCTAACTCCTTAGAAGGGATGTCGTAAGTATCGTCGGTCTCAACGTCGTCGTGTATCCGAGAAGAAGCAAACAGACAACGCAGAAAGATAAGCAATCAATATCATGGCATAGTGCACAAACATGGGATGATGCATGACCATTTAATTGATGCAACAAAATAAACTAGTTGACAAGATAACAACATGATTAAATGGACCCACAGGCAATTTGGATTGCATATGAAAAGCCCATGAATTATGGTTGAATTAATTGTTTTACAACTAATCATCATGTGGAAGTGAATTAGCATGATGCATGGATGAGGAAAACAACAAAATAACAACAATAGAACCAAATGGAAATAAGGTTTGCCAAGTTTAGAAGTTCATTTATTAAGTGTTGGAATTTTGGTTAATTAAAGGGGTCACACAAGCATTTGTTGTTTTCATCAAGTTTAATTGTTCAAAATAGGTAACAAAGTTTATATTTGATAAGAACACACAATTTTAGGTGGATTGCATGTTTCACTTGTTGAAAAAGGATTTCAAATAGATTATTTAGGAATTAAACAAGTTTAAGCAAGAATTAAATGAATTTAATTCAAACATGAACTTATTTGAATTCTTATTTGTTCAAAACATTGAGGGAAGTTCATAATTGAAAAGGTTATGCTTTTATGGTTTGAAAACATATTTTATATGTCCCAAAAGAATTTGTTTTGATCAAGTTATGAAATTACCAATTTTAAATGAATTAAACAAGGTTTAAATTATTTAACCAATTTTAGTTATTCAAAACAGAAAACAAAGTTTATATTTGGAAAGAGGGTTTAATTTTGCATGGAAAACATATTTCATTTGTTGAAATTGGATTTAAAATGAGCAAGTTATTATTTTGGCAATTTTAAATGCAATAAACAAGAAACAGTTGTTTTCAGCAATTTAAATTATTCAAAACAGCAAACAAAATTTATATTTGGAAAGTACATGAAAAATTGATTGGAAAACATATTTGGTTTGTGAAATTTGGAATTTTTATGAACAAGTTATGAATTTTGCAATTTTAAGTGAATTTGACAAGTTTTCAAATATTGCACCAATTTAAAATATTCAAAACAGTGAACAAATTTTATATTTGGATAGATCATTCAATTTGGGACAGAAAACATATCAAAAATGTTGGATTTGGAGTTAAAATGATTTTATTATGCAATTTACAAAATATAGTGCAAATCTGCCATTTTTAACCCATTAGGGACTTAGGAAAAATTATTTCAGGGGTCTAGATTTAATTAACAGGGCCTAGTTGTGATTCTTTGAAAGTGCTGTGACCAAACAATGCAAAATAAAAAAGTTTGTTAATTGTGCAGGGGGTGGGATTTGATCCCTGCACCTCCTGCTGCGCTGGGGGAACAGAACCAGTGGGCTACTGCTTGAGTTGGTGATAGAGGGGGGAGTGCAGGGGGTATGTGCTGCAGTTTGCGGGATTACTCTGAATTTCTAACTGAACCGAACAGGTACCACGACAGGGCCAGCGATGGATACAGCGGCTGCTCGCCGGAGAGAAACTAGGGAGGCGCCGTGGGGGTAGCTGTGGGGCGCGGCCCTAGAGGAGAGGAGGGAGGAGGGCGAGAGGAGGAAGGGGAGCGGAGGTGCGGCCTCACCTTGGTGCCCTCGACGGACAGGAGGGAGGAGGCGTCGGGCAGGAGCAGGTGGCCGGCGGCGGAAACGGCGCTCGCCGGCGTCGACTCGAGGCCCCAGGGCTCCTCCCTGGGAGCAGAATCGGAAGAGGATGGTGCGAGGATCTCATTCCCGCCATGGGGAGCTCCCGACAACTACCCCTGCGACCACGCCAACCTCCTCAACATTCGGCCATGGTGGGGGGTTTCAGGTTCAGTGAATTACAGCGAGGTTCAGAGATGAATGCGTTCGGGTGGGGGAAGGAAAAGGAGAAGTGACGGCGCTAGGGTTCTAGGCTAGCAGCAGAGGGATCGGTGGTGGTTTTTAAGGAGCAGAAGGGCACTGGTACGGCAAGCATCGAGCGGGGAAGAGGTGGATCGTGTGGAGGAGAGGTGATCGTACTGTTGACGTCAGGAAGAAGACAGCGACAGGGAAAAGGGGTACTGGGCCAAGGTGAGGTGGGCTTGGGGTAGGAAAGAAGAGAGATGGGCTGGGTTGCTGGGCTGCTCCCTCTCCTGCGTTTCTTTTTATTTGCTTTCTCCTTTTTTTTTGTAGCAAGTTAGAAAAGGAAGAAAAACATGAGGGTTATGTTAGTAAAAATTCCAGGAAAAATTAGGTTAGTTATTTAGGTTAAAAGAAAACAATTTCCAAGATTTGTTTTCTAAAGTTTTGAGAAATAGATTGCTGTTTGGAAAATAAACCAATACTTGAGTGTTTTGAGTATTAAAAGGATTATTAAAACCCACACTTTAAAAAGGTGACCCAACATGATTTAATTTGATTAAAATTAGTTGAGTGGCTTGTTCATGTTTATAAATTCAAAAATGGTTCTGTTTGAAACACATTTGGTTTGAATTTGAGCAATTTAGAAATTAATAGATTAATATTGAAAACAAGGAGTTTAATAGGGTGAACCCTATTGATTAAATTGATTAAAATGAGTTTGATTGTTTTGGAGATTTGTTATAAACTCAAGTTGATTGATGTTTTAAATATTTGATTTGAATTTGAAATGATTGATTGAATTAATTGTTTGATTAAAACCAACAATTTAAGGGGTGATCAACATGGCATAAAATGGAACAAATTGGTTGTTTTTATTTGAAATAACATTTTGGAAATTGTAACATCACAAGGATGAAACAAAAGGTTTGAAATTTGGTTTGAAATTCAAATAGAAAACAAAGGAAAACAAATGGAAAACAAACAAAACAAATGCAATCAACATGATGCCATGATGCAAAACATAAAATAACAGAGAGCAAAACATTCTAAAGGCTATTTTTCAGACTTGGGATGTTACAAAACGCCCCCCCTTGAAGGAATCGCGCCCCGAGATTCCTACTGAGAAAAGAAAAGGTCCGGAAACTTCTTGGGAAGATCCTCTTGAGCTGTGACACGTGAAACCCATCGTGCACCTTGGATAGACGTCAGGGAATTTGCAAACCACCGGAACATTTTCAAATAGAGGAAGGGATTTTTGTATGGAGGGTGTATAGCTGAAAAGGACTTGATTAATTTGGAGAATAGACTATCTGGAATGTGGTGCTTCAGGAATGCTTCATCGAAACAACCCCAGGTGATAGGAATGCCAGCTCTCATAGCCTGGAATCAACAACAACAACAACACCTTTCTGTCCAGATAGACTTGATATTTGGAAAGTTTTGATTAGACGCCGGTAGAATAACTGAAGTGGGAAGTAACAACAAGATTTCAACGGACGAAAAGGATGTTGAGAAGAACAGGATAACGAAGCAACACCGGGGAAAACGAGAACAAAACTTCTGAGGTACTACGGAAAACCCATCCGGCTTCTAAAGGATCAATATCTACTGCTTAAGGAATAGAGGATTTGCTTCCGGGGCTTACACGCCTCCGTTCTCAATCATGAGTAGGCAACATGATAAATCATGTCACAACCACCTCCATTCCTATGGTCTAGTAGATATAACCATCCTAGAGAAACCAGAATACGTGAAATCCTAACTTGAAAGTTTAGATGAGAAGGGAAAAATCAACGTTGCACTTCCTTACCAGAAAAAGGGAGGGTGGGTGGGGAAAGAAGAAAAAGAACAGAATTCTTACTCTCGCGTTTCATTTTTTTCCTATATAGCTACAAAATAGTTTCTAGACTCAACTGCGACCAGTAAAAAGGGATCCTACAGGCAGACAAGCTCTGATACCATTTGTCGCACCCTGATTTCTAGGGGATACTCACCGTACGAACTGGATAGCAGATGCTTGGATTATGGGGCATAACTGCTCCCACGTCCCAGCTTCCTGGTAGGCCTGCGCTTATGCGCGACAACACAAGCCCTGCTATTCCATCGTCGATGTAAACTATCCACTAGAGATCAAAGGCACTTCCGTCGACGTACTTCAAACCATACACACATGGTACGTCAACGGCGTTGAACAACTGATATCACAACAGATCTCTACGACACAAAAGATTGAAATAAGCTGCAAATGGCTCTCATTAGAGCAGAGATAGCAAATACAATCATTCAGAGGGCACCTGCCCCAACAATACATCATTACAATACAGCGGAAGCATTCAACATGTCTGAGTACAGACAAGAACCAAATAGGCCTAAGAGGCCGGAAACAAACAGACGGAGCCCATCCACGAAATCTCGGATCCTGCCCGGGTCCGCTATCTACTCGTCAGCAGTCTCGTCAAACTTCACGTAGTAGCCACCATGTAGATCCTCGGAAACGTAGGTCTGCGGAAACCACAGCCCCAAAGGGGTCAGTACATAAACGTACTGGCAAGCAAGACTCACAGTTCACCAAAGTGTAACCCGTCAACACCAAGCACAGATGCTTTGGGTTCAACGGAAGGAAGGGGATATAAAAGCTGCTGCAACTGGCTGCGCTAACCAACTACAGAGAACTACAACTTCCAGCTAACAGAAAGAAGATAAGATCGAGTATTGTAACCAACTGAAAGATAACTTCAAACAAACCCATCCTGGATCTCGCCCCTTATCCGAAGAAGCAATCCGAGGATAACTCACACAGTTGAAATTATGATGGTTCAGATTATGGTGTCAATAAGCCTATTACTAGTCAAGTTGTTAATCATTGGGTGTAAGGTTGTGAATCATTAGGTTTAAGTTGTCCTGAGTACTTGTTAGCCAGTACTTTCACCAAGTAATCCATAACCGCGGAAAACACGGCTTCTCGAGAAGATTATCCCTGCAGGGTTGCACCAATTTGGCCGTACACGCAAGAATATCCCGCCAGATGGAAATGCACTTCCACCAAGCGGGGTACTCTACACAACCGACCCTTCTTCGCATCAAGCCCAAAGCACCGCGTGCTGTGCGTGCGCGGCTAATCGAGCCCCCCGAAGAAAAGGAGGACCCTCATAGCACTGGAAGACCACGCCGCCCTAAATGCCGACTACGAAAGTTCCACCCTGGCGCCAAGGGTTCGTACCTGCATATGATGCAGCAAATGGAACACCCGAACTAGTACGGCGATTTGGACGAGATGCGAATCGAGTCAGTTGAGGGGGGCGCCCATACTCGCTTCCCACATGCGGGTAGTGCGCTCATCATGGATCAGTAGACAAGACCCTTTTCCTATTAGGGTCGACACTAGCAGGCCTCAAAACCACAAAGGGCCTCCTGCCGGTGCCTTATCATCAAATTATTATTAACAATAACATTAGCATGATTGATTGATTAAACATCGAGCCCCCAGAACATGATAGAAATATAGTACTGAAAATAACGGGTAGCAGACTCGAGCAAAACAACCTAAGCATGCTAGTAAGACACGGGCTCAAGCAAAAGGTTATAGGTATGGAGGTGAGGCAATATCAGGGTTAAAGGATTCATGTGATAGGTTCGTAACAGAAGCAACTAATCATAGGGCTAGCAGAATAGACAACGGAAAGTATCGGTAACCGATGTTGAAAGGAACACAATGGTTCATGTGAGTGATAACTTGCCTGCAAACCCAGTAGCCTGGTACTGAGCTAACTCCTTAGAAGGGATGTCGTAAGTATCGTCGGTCTCAACGTCGTCGTGTATCCGAGAAGAAGCAAACAGACAACGCAGAAAGATAAGCAATCAATATCATGGCATAGTGCACAAACATGGGATGATGCATGACCATTTAATTGATGCAACAAAATAAACTAGTTGACAAGATAACAACATGATTAAATGGACCCACAGGCAATTTGGATTGCATATGAAAAGCCCATGAATTATGGTTGAATTAATTGTTTTACAACTAATCATCATGTGGAAGTGAATTAGCATGATGCATGGATGAGGAAAACAACAAAATAACAACAATAGAACCAAATGGAAATAAGGTTTGCCAAGTTTAGAAGTTCATTTATTAAGTGTTGGAATTTTGGTT
The DNA here is from genome assembly GCA_028641055.1 of Alopecurus myosuroides. Classification (NCBI taxonomy): domain Eukaryota; kingdom Viridiplantae; phylum Streptophyta; class Magnoliopsida; order Poales; family Poaceae; genus Alopecurus; species Alopecurus myosuroides. The sequence continues at coordinate 207,152,122 of CM054063.1, read as the reverse complement.
AATTAAAGGGGTCACACAAGCATTTGTTGTTTTCATCAAGTTTAATTGTTCAAAATAGGTAACAAAGTTTATATTTGATAAGAACACACAATTTTAGGTGGATTGCATGTTTCACTTGTTGAAAAAGGATTTCAAATAGATTATTTAGGAATTAAACAAGTTTAAGCAAGAATTAAATGAATTTAATTCAAACATGAACTTATTTGAATTCTTATTTGTTCAAAACATTGAGGGAAGTTCATAATTGAAAAGGTTATGCTTTTATGGTTTGAAAACATATTTTATATGTCCCAAAAGAATTTGTTTTGATCAAGTTATGAAATTACCAATTTTAAATGAATTAAACAAGGTTTAAATTATTTAACCAATTTTAGTTATTCAAAACAGAAAACAAAGTTTATATTTGGAAAGAGGGTTTAATTTTGCATGGAAAACATATTTCATTTGTTGAAATTGGATTTAAAATGAGCAAGTTATTATTTTGGCAATTTTAAATGCAATAAACAAGAAACAGTTGTTTTCAGCAATTTAAATTATTCAAAACAGCAAACAAAATTTATATTTGGAAAGTACATGAAAAATTGATTGGAAAACATATTTGGTTTGTGAAATTTGGAATTTTTATGAACAAGTTATGAATTTTGCAATTTTAAGTGAATTTGACAAGTTTTCAAATATTGCACCAATTTAAAATATTCAAAACAGTGAACAAATTTTATATTTGGATAGATCATTCAATTTGGGACAGAAAACATATCAAAAATGTTGGATTTGGAGTTAAAATGATTTTATTATGCAATTTACAAAATATAGTGCAAATCTGCCATTTTTAACCCATTAGGGACTTAGGAAAAATTATTTCAGGGGTCTAGATTTAATTAACAGGGCCTAGTTGTGATTCTTTGAAAGTGCTGTGACCAAACAATGCAAAATAAAAAAGTTTGTTAATTGTGCAGGGGGTGGGATTTGATCCCTGCACCTCCTGCTGCGCTGGGGGAACAGAACCAGTGGGCTACTGCTTGAGTTGGTGATAGAGGGGGGAGTGCAGGGGGTATGTGCTGCAGTTTGCGGGATTACTCTGAATTTCTAACTGAACCGAACAGGTACCACGACAGGGCCAGCGATGGATACAGCGGCTGCTCGCCGGAGAGAAACTAGGGAGGCGCCGTGGGGGTAGCTGTGGGGCGCGGCCCTAGAGGAGAGGAGGGAGGAGGGCGAGAGGAGGAAGGGGAGCGGAGGTGCGGCCTCACCTTGGTGCCCTCGACGGACAGGAGGGAGGAGGCGTCGGGCAGGAGCAGGTGGCCGGCGGCGGAAACGGCGCTCGCCGGCGTCGACTCGAGGCCCCAGGGCTCCTCCCTGGGAGCAGAATCGGAAGAGGATGGTGCGAGGATCTCATTCCCGCCATGGGGAGCTCCCGACAACTACCCCTGCGACCACGCCAACCTCCTCAACATTCGGCCATGGTGGGGGGTTTCAGGTTCAGTGAATTACAGCGAGGTTCAGAGATGAATGCGTTCGGGTGGGGGAAGGAAAAGGAGAAGTGACGGCGCTAGGGTTCTAGGCTAGCAGCAGAGGGATCGGTGGTGGTTTTTAAGGAGCAGAAGGGCACTGGTACGGCAAGCATCGAGCGGGGAAGAGGTGGATCGTGTGGAGGAGAGGTGATCGTACTGTTGACGTCAGGAAGAAGACAGCGACAGGGAAAAGGGGTACTGGGCCAAGGTGAGGTGGGCTTGGGGTAGGAAAGAAGAGAGATGGGCTGGGTTGCTGGGCTGCTCCCTCTCCTGCGTTTCTTTTTATTTGCTTTCTCCTTTTTTTTTTGTAGCAAGTTAGAAAAGGAAGAAAAACATGAGGGTTATGTTAGTAAAAATTCCAGGAAAAATTAGGTTAGTTATTTAGGTTAAAAGAAAACAATTTCCAAGATTTGTTTTCTAAAGTTTTGAGAAATAGATTGCTGTTTGGAAAATAAACCAATACTTGAGTGTTTTGAGTATTAAAAGGATTATTAAAACCCACACTTTAAAAAGGTGACCCAACATGATTTAATTTGATTAAAATTAGTTGAGTGGCTTGTTCATGTTTATAAATTCAAAAATGGTTCTGTTTGAAACACATTTGGTTTGAATTTGAGCAATTTAGAAATTAATAGATTAATATTGAAAACAAGGAGTTTAATAGGGTGAACCCTATTGATTAAATTGATTAAAATGAGTTTGATTGTTTTGGAGATTTGTTATAAACTCAAGTTGATTGATGTTTTAAATATTTGATTTGAATTTGAAATGATTGATTGAATTAATTGTTTGATTAAAACCAACAATTTAAGGGGTGATCAACATGGCATAAAATGGAACAAATTGGTTGTTTTTATTTGAAATAACATTTTGGAAATTGTAACATCACAAGGATGAAACAAAAGGTTTGAAATTTGGTTTGAAATTCAAATAGAAAACAAAGGAAAACAAACAAAACAAATGCAATCAACATGATGCCATGATGCAAAACATAAAATAACAGAGAGCAAAACATTCTAAAGGCTATTTTTCAGACTTGGGATGTTACAAAACGCCCCCCCTTGAAGGAATCGCGCCCCGAGATTCCTACTGAGAAAAGAAAAGGTCCGGAAACTTCTTGGGAAGATCCTCTTGAGCTGTGACACGTGAAACCCATCGTGCACCTTGGATAGACGTCAGGGAATTTGCAAACCACCGGAACATTTTCAAATAGAGGAAGGGATTTTTGTATGGAGGGTGTATAGCTGAAAAGGACTTGATTAATTTGGAGAATAGACTATCTGGAATGTGGTGCTTCAGGAATGCTTCATCGAAACAACCCCAGGTGATAGGAATGCCAGCTCTCATAGCCTGGAATCAACAACAACAACAACAACCTTTCTGTCCAGATAGACTTGATATTTGGAAAGTTTTGATTAGACGCCGGTAGAATAACTGAAGTGGGAAGTAACAACAAGATTTCAACGGACGAAAAGGATGTTGAGAAGAACAGGATAACGAAGCAACACCGGGGAAAACGAGAACAAAACTTCTGAGGTACTACGGAAAACCCATCCGGCTTCTAAAGGATCAATATCTACTGCTTAAGGAATAGAGGATTTGCTTCCGGGGCTTACACGCTTCCGTTCTCAATCATGAGTAGGCAACATGATAAATCATGTCACAACCACCTCCATTCCTATGGTCTAGTAGATATAACCATCCTAGAGAAACCAGAATACGTGAAATCCTAACTTGAAAGTTTAGATGAGAAGGGAAAAATCAACGTTGCGCTTCCTTACCAGAAAAAGAGAGGGTGGGTGGGGAAAGAAGAAAAAGAACAGAATTCTTACTCTCGCGTTTCATTTTTTTCCTATATAGCTACAAAATAGTTTCTAGACTCAACTGCGACCAGTAAAAAGGGATCCTACAGGCAGACAAGCTCTGATACCATTTGTCGCACCCTGATTTCTAGGGGATACTCACCGTACGAAATGGATAGCAGATGCTTGGATTATGGGGCATAACTGCTCCCACGTCCCAGCTTCCTGGTAGGCCTGCGCTTATGCGCGACAACACAAGCCCTGCTATTCCATCGTCGATGTAAACTATCCACTAGAGATCAAAGGCACTTCCGTCGACGTACTTCAAACCATACACACATGGTACGTCAACGGCGTTGAACAACTGATATCACAACAGATCTCTACGACACAAAAGATTGAAATAAGCTTCAAATGGCTCTCATTAGAGCAGAGATGGCAAATACAATCATTCAGAGGGCACCTGCCCCAACAATACATCATTACAATACAGCGGAAGCATTCAACATGTCTGAGTACAGACAAGAACCAAATAGGCCTAAGAGGCCGGAAACAAACAGACGCAGCCCATCCACGAAATCTCGGATCCTGCCCGGGTCCGCTATCTACTCGTCAGCAGTCTCGTCAAACTTCACATAGTAGCCACCATGTAGATCCTCGGAAACGTAGGTCTGCGGAAACCACAGCCCCAAAGGGGTCAGTACATAAACGTACTGGCAAGCAAGACTCACAGTTCACCAAAGTGTAACCCGTCAACACCAAGCACAGATGCTTTGGGTTCAACGGAAGGAAGGGGATATAAAAGCTGCTGCAACTGGCTGCGCTAACCAACTACAGAGAACTACAACTTCCAGCTAACAGAAAGAAGATAAGATCGAGTATTGTAACCAACTGAAAGATAACTTCAAACAAACCCATCCTGGATCTCGCCCCTTATCCGAAGAAGCAATCCGAGGATAACTCACACAGTTGAAATTATGATGGTTCAGATTATGGTGTCAATAAGCCTATTACTAGTCAAGTTGTTAATCATTGGGTGTAAGGTTGTGAATCATTAGGTTTAAGTTGTCCTGAGTACTTGTTAGCCAGTACTTTCACCAAGTAATCCATAACCGCGGAAAACACGGCTTCTCGAGAAGATTATCCCTGCAGGGTTGCACCAATTTGGCCGTACACGCAAGAATATCCCGCCAGATGGAAATGCACTTCCACCAAGCGGGGTACTCTACACAACCGACCCTTCTTCGCATCAAGCCCAAAGCACCGCGTGCTGTGCGTGCGCGGCTAATCGAGCCCCCCGAAGAAAAGGAGGACCCTCATAGCACTGGAAGACCACGCCGCCCTAAATGCCGACTACGAAAGTTCCACCCTGGCGCCAAGGGTTCGTACCTGCATATGATGCAGCAAATGGAACACCCGAACTAGTACGGCGATTTGGACGAGATGCGAATCGAGTCAGTTGAGGGGGGCGCCCATACTCGCTTCCCACATGCGGGTAGTGCGCTCATCATGGATCAGTAGACAAGACCCTTTTCCTATTAGGGTCGACACTAGCAGGCCTCAAAACCACAAAGGGCCTCCTGCCGGTGCCTTATCATCAAATTATTATTAACAATAACATTAGCATGATTGATTGATTAAACATCGAGCCCCCAGAACATGATAGAAATATAGTACTGAAAATAACGGGTAGCAGACTCGAGCAAAACAACCTAAGCATGCTAGTAAGACACGGGCTCAAGCAAAAGGTTATAGGTATGGAGGTGAGGCAATATCAGGGTTAAAGGATTCATGTGATAGGTTCGTAACAGAAGCAACTAATCATAGGGCTAGCAGAATAGACAACGGAAAGTATCGGTAACCGATGTTGAAAGGAACACAATGGTTCATGTGAGTGATAACTTGCCTGCAAACCCAGTAGCCTGGTACTGAGCTAACTCCTTAGAAGGGATGTCGTAAGTATCGTCGGTCTCAACATCGTCGTGTATCCGAGAAGAAGCAAACAGACAACGCAGAAAGATAAGCAATCAATATCATGGCATAGTGCACAAACATGGGATTATGCATGACCATTTAATTAATGCAACGAAATAAACTAGTTGACAAGATAACAACATGATTAAATGGACCCACAGGCAATTTGGATTGCATATGAAAAGCCCATGAATTATGGTTGAATTAATTGTTTTACAACTAATCATCATGTGGAAGTGAATTAGCATGATGCATGGATGAGGAAAACAACAAAATAACAACAATAGAACCAAATGGAAATAAGGTTTGCCAAGTTTAGAAGTTCATTTATTAAGTGTTGGAATTTTGGTTAATTAAAGGGGTCACACAAGCATTTGTTGTTTTCATCAAGTTTAATTGTTCAAAATAGGTAACAAAGTTTATATTTGATAAGAACACACAATTTTAGGTGGATTGCATGTTTCACTTGTTGAAAAAGGATTTCAAATAGATTATTTAGGAATTAAACAAGTTTAAGCAAGAATTAAATGAATTTAATTCAAACATGAACTTATTTGAATTCTTATTTGTTCAAAACATTGAGGGAAGTTCATAATTGAAAAGGTTATGCTTTTATGGTTTGAAAACATATTTTATATGTCCCAAAAGAATTTGTTTTGATCAAGTTATGAAATTACCAATTTTAAATGAATTAAACAAGGTTTAAATTATTTAACCAATTTTAGTTATTCAAAACAGAAAACAAAGTTTATATTTGGAAAGAGGGTTTAATTTTGCATGGAAAACATATTTCATTTGTTGAAATTGGATTTAAAATGAGCAAGTTATTATTTTGGCAATTTTAAATGCAATAAACAAGAAACAGTTGTTTTCAGCAATTTAAATTATTCAAAACAGCAAAAAAAAATTATATTTGGAAAGTACATGAAAAATTGATTGGAAAACATATTTGGTTTGTGAAATTTGGAATTTTTATGAACAAGTTATGAATTTTTGCAATTTTAAGTGAATTTGACAAGTTTTCAAATATTGCACCAATTTAAAATATTCAAAACAGTGAACAAATTTTATATTTGGATAGATCATTCAATTTGGGACAGAAAACATATCAAAAATGTTGGATTTGGAGTTAAAATGATTTTATTATGCAATTTACAAAATATAGTGCAAATCTGCCATTTTTAACCCATTAGGGACTTAGGAAAAATTATTTCAGGGGTCTAGATTTAATTAACAGGGCCTAGTTGTGATTCTTTGAAAGTGCTGTGACCAAACAATGCAAAATAAAAAAGATTGTTAATTGTGCAGGGGGTGGGATTTGATCCCTGCACCTCCTGCTGCGCTGGGGGAACAGAACCAGTGGGCTACTGCTTGAGTTGGTGATAGAGGGGGGAGTGCAGGGGGTATGTGCTGCAGTTTGCGGGATTACTCTGAATTTCTAACTGAACCGAACAGGTACCACGACAGGGCCAGCGATGGATACAGCGGCTGCTCGCCGGAGAGAAACTAGGGAGGCGCCGTGGGGGTAGCTGTGGGACGCGGCCCTAGAGGAGAGGAGGGAGGAGGGCGAGAGGAGGAAGGGGAGCGGAGGTGCGGCCTCACCTTGGTGCCCTCGACGGACAGGAGGGAGGAGGCGTCGGGCAGGAGCAGGTGGCCGGCGGCGGAAACGGCGCTCGCCGGCGTCGACTCGAGGCCCCAGGGCTCCTCCCTGGGAGCAGAATCGGAAGAGGATGGTGCGAGGATCTCATTCCCGCCATGGGGAGCTCCCGACAACTACCCCTGCGACCACGCCAACCTCCTCAACATTCGGCCATGGTGGGGGGTTTCAGGTTCAGTGAATTACAGCGAGGTTCAGAGATGAATGCGTTCGGGTGGGGGAAGGAAAAGGAGAAGTGACGGCGCTAGGGTTCTAGGCTAGCAGCAGAGGGATCGGTGGTGGTTTTTAAGGAGCAGAAGGGCACTGGTACGGCAAGCATCGAGCGGGGAAGAGGTGGATCGTGTGGAGGAGAGGTGATCGTACTGTTGACGTCAGGAAGAAGACAGCGACAGGGAAAAGGGGTACTGGGCCAAGGTGAGGTGGGCTTGGGGTAGGAAAGAAGAGAGATGGGCTGGGTTGCTGGGCTGCTCCCTCTCCTGCGTTTCTTTTTATTTGCTTTCTCCTTTTTTTTTGTAGCAAGTTAGAAAAGGAAGAAAAACATGAGGGTTATGTTAGTAAAAATTCCAGGAAAAATTAGGTTAGTTATTTAGGTTAAAAGAAAACAATTTCCAAGATTTGTTTTCTAAAGTTTTGAGAAATAGATTGCTGTTTGGAAAATAAACCAATACTTGAGTGTTTTGAGTATTAAAAGGATTATTAAAACCCACACTTTAAAAAGGTGACCCAACATGATTTAATTTGATTAAAATTAGTTGAGTGGCTTGTTCATGTTTATAAATTCAAAAATGGTTCTGTTTGAAACACATTTGGTTTGAATTTGAGCAATTTAGAAATTAATAGATTAATATTGAAAACAAGGAGTTTAATAGGGTGAACCCTATTGATTAAATTGATTAAAATGAGTTTGATTGTTTTGGAGATTTGTTATAAACTCAAGTTGATTGATGTTTTAAATATTTGATTTGAATTTGAAATGATTGATTGAATTAATTGTTTGATTAAAACCAACAATTTAAGGGGTGATCAACATGGCATAAAATGGAACAAATTGGTTGTTTTTATTTGAAATAACATTTTGGAAATTGTAACATCACAAGGATGAAACAAAAGGTTTGAAATTTGGTTTGAAATTCAAATAGAAAACAAAGGAAAACAAATGGAAAACAAACAAAACAAATGCAATCAACATGATGCCATGATGCAAAACATAAAATAACAGAGAGCAAAACATTCTAAAGGCTATTTTTCAGACTTGGGATGTTACAATGGGATCTGGTCTGGGAGGACGGGGACCGGAGAGGAGAAGGGGGAGTAGTCAATTCTTTGGGCGAGGACCGAGGGGATGAGGAAGGGTTTCAAAATGATTACAGAAATACCCTCTGCGATAAATTTTGACCGTTGTGTGCGGGAGGGCTGAGAGGTAATATTCTTGTGCGAAAAAATTTGAGTGGGCTATCCTGGCGCCAAATTTTTGGAGGGACGCGAAATTTTGGCGGAAGTGCGGGAAACTATGCTAGCCGTCGGATGCTGATAGGTGGCTTAAACAAATTAACCATTTATGCAATAATTTACTAAAGGGACCTTGTGAGGAAATAAAGAAGTATTATGAAATAATTTTGGAGTTGAGGTCGTCGGGCATAAATCGCGTTAGAATATGCAGAACGGTTCTATGTGAAACCAACAATAACTAAAGAAGTACAGATAACTGAGTACTTGCAACACAACACATGGTATTAAGTTAATTATAGAGTAGCAAAACACAATCACAGCATACATACGTGTCGACAAGTAAAACACGACGAGTCGACAACGTAGCAGCTTACACATATGCTCTATAAGCACACTAGTTGCCGCGATGAAGGACACGAATAACCGGACGCACCAGTGGGAGAGACTCGATCCAGAGGAGCAAAGGGTTGACCTGGACGCAGCACACCAGGGTGTTGTTCAGCCAGTAGAGGCCGCCGTGCAAATTTGCTCCCGAGCCATGCTCCCAAAGCCTGGCGTAGATCCCGCCGTCATCCTTGCCGTGGTCGATGATGAACATCCGCCGATCGGCGTACTTTGCGCCAAGCACGATGTGCGTGGCGCTCCAAGCAGAGATATTTCCACCAGCGGTGAAGAATTGCTCCACGTCAGCTCGATGGTCGTCCAGGCCATGGCGCGCGCAGAGAGCACAAAGCTGACCTAGCTTTTGTGTTTTGCACAAACTATCTATTCGAGACATGTTGATGAAGGGGCTGCATTTTGCAGAGGCCCTCCACATGCACCGATCGGGTAATATAGCGGCGGGGAGAGGCCGGCCGGCGGATCACCAAACACCATTAATTGGTGCCGAGGCCGTCCTTTACCATTGGATTTGCTGTCTAGGCGCAGCAATGACAACGAGCACACACAAACGGCCGGGTCATGCAGGCGCGGAGCAACGCATGCAGCACGGGTCAGTAAGCATACGGCCGGCGCCGACTTCGACACAGCAGTCCACAGCTAGCCAGCAACGCATGCAACAGCAGAATCGAGGCATGGGCATGCATGCACATGGCTGAGGATGTGCGCAGGCACGCATTAAGATCAAGACGCGACGGGTCACGCATGCACAACACGCAGCGCACAGAGTCAAAGAGTGCACGTCTCGCGCGGCATGCACCTAGCTCGCCCAAAGTTTGCAGGCATGGCGTGCAACATCTAGCTAGCCCCAAAGCAGGCTCAGCACGCATGTAGACAGAACTGTGGCGACGTCCTGTCTTTCCCATGCACTGAGACATTAATGCACGTACCGTGGAGAGCTATTTTGGCTAGAGTTAAATTTTAAGGTGCCGAGCACCCTCCTCCTGCACTCTAAAGTCCACTCCTCCATTAGCTTCTCTCCTCCTCCACTCCTAAAGTCCACTCATCCATTAGCTTCTCTCGGCCTCCACTATGCACCAACGCCGACGCGACGCGGCCGGCCAACGAGCTCCCCATAACCCTACGGGTGCCCACACGCCTCCATCTGACGATAATCTGCTGACGGAGGAGGACGCGCACGCACTTATCCGCACGAAACTCCCGTGTCGTCTTCTTTACGTCTCCCGGAAGGTTGGAAGACCAACGCCATCTTCGTCCCGGTGGCGTCGTGTCTCTCCGGCCAAGCACGGGTCTACTACATCAACCAGTGCTACGAGAACATGCCGTGGAAGACGAGGCATAATGACCCCCATAACGCCATATGTTCGTTGTACTGGGACAAGCAAGTGGAGCTGGAGCACTTAGGCGGCTCGACTCCTACCGCATCGACAGCGGCGTGCACTCCAGCGACACAGAGTGTTCCGACGAGGAGGAGGAGGAAGAGGACTCGCCCGAGACAGAGTGACGCCCCTTGGCACCGCCGAAACCTGCCGCCCCGCCAGCAAACGCCTTCTTCCTCCCATGTAACTGCCCCATTTGCAGCTGGGCACTTGCACAGTCGGGAACCTGTCCGAACTGCGGGTCCGAGGAGTGCCACCACCTAGTTTAGGCTTTTATTGACTGTAATTATTATTATCTTAATTAAGTTCCCTTCAGTGTGAATGTATTATCTTTATTTTGACTCAAGTTTGATTGAAACTCCCTAAATTTCAGCTCCGAAGGGGGTGTCCCAATTGTATATTTAGTTTGCCTGTGGTAGGCTTCTCATGCTCAAAGTAACTTTTTCGTCTACCCCTCACACCGGCGTCGGAAGGGGGTGTCCCAATGGGATATTTTGTTTGGTTGTGTTAGGGTAGGCCATAGGTACATGGAGAACTAATATCTACCACTAGTTCTGATAAGACATTCGCTCAGGTTCGTCTGAAGGGGGAGTTTCGAGATGTAGTGGAAAAACCCTTCCTCTATACAAGTGATGTCGGTGAAACGGGTCACACCTCTTATTAGGATCTTGGATCTCTCTCTGCCTCCAAACACACTTGTATAGACATGATTGGACCCCATCTAGATTTTGTACGGATTCCTATGCTCCGGAGCCCCCGCTTCAACGAAACTCTGGCATGTTGACCGAAAAGTCAACTTGTTCGTCTACCCTTTCCACCGGCGTCGGTAGGGGGTGACCTAATGGAATATTTTGTTTGTTAGTGTTAGGGTAGTCTATAGGTAGATGGAAAACTAATATCTACCACATGTTCTCATAGTATTCCCTCGGTTTTGTCCGAAGGGGAGTTTCAAGTTCTAAGTAGCTCTGGAACCTGCGAGAGAGAATCTGACGCCGGTGAAGCCCTAACACAAAGAGTGAGGGAAACTTGGGCATACAAGGCCCATGCCACACTCTAACACACATGTTATGCCAAACCCTTGGTTTGGGTGGGATTCAGACGCTCCGGAATCCCTCTCCGGAAAAACCCTAGGCCCGCTGGAGTAAAAGATGAATCTGCCATTCTGGCCCCTTTACGTGAGCCGAAAGGGGATAGCAAAGTGGAACTTATTACTTGGTTGTGTTAGGTTAGGCATAAGGAACACCCAAGAAAATGGTAGGGCCCACCTCTTTGCAAGATTCCCCCCCGTTCCGTTGGATCCGGGAGTTTCGGGCTCTGAGTAGTCCTAGAACACGAGAGAGAGAATCTGACGCCGGTGAAGCCCTAACACAAAGAGTGAGGGAATCTTGTGCAACCGAGACCCATGCCACACTCTAACAAACATGTTATGTGATACCCTAGGCTTGGGTGTGATTAAGACGCTCCGGAGATCCTTTCCGGAGAAACCCTAGGCCCGTTGGAGAAAAGGACCGAAGTGCCGATTTAGCCCCTCTACGTGAGCCGGATGGGGGTAGAAAAGCGGAACGAATTGTTTGGTTCTGTTAGGTTAATTAGGCCCAAGGAACACCCAATACAATGGTAGGGCCCACCTATTGGCAAGATTCCCTCTGTTTTGTTAGATCCGAGAGTTTCGGGCTATGAGTAGCCCTAGAACCCGCGAGAGATCGAGAATCTGACGCTGGTAAAGCCCTAACACAAAGAGTGAGGGAATCTTGGGAATCCAAGACCCATGACACACTCTAACAAACATTTTATGTGATACCCTAGGCTTGGGTGGGATTAAGACACTCTGGAGATCCTCTCCGGAGAAACCCTAGGCTCGTTCGAGAAAAGGACGGAACTGCCGATCTGGCCCCTCTACGTGAGCCGGAAGGGGGTAGAAAAGTGGAAAAATTGCTTGGTTGTGTTAGGTTAGGCCCAAGGAACACCCAAGACAATGTAGGGGCCACCTCTTGGCAACATTCCCCCCGTTCCTTCAGATTCGGGAGTTTCGGGCTCTGAGTAGTCCTGAAATCCATTAGAGAGAATCAGACGTCGGTGAAGCCCTAACACAAAGAGTGAGGGAATCTTAGGCATCCAAGGCACATGCCACACTCTAACACACATGGTATGGCAAACCCTCTGTTTGGGTGGTATTCAGACGCTCCAGAACCCCTCTCCAGAGAAACCCTAGGCCCGCTGGAGAAAAAGACGAAATTATCGTTCTCGCCCCTCTACGTGAGCCGGAAGGGGGTAGAAAAGTGGAACTAATTGCTCGTTTGTGTTAGGTTAGGCCCAAGGAAGACCCAAGACAATGGTAGGGACCACCTCTTGGCAAGATTCCGCCCCCCCTCCACCCCCCGTTCTCCGTCAGATTCGGGAGTTTCGGGCTATGAGTAGTCCTGGAACCCACGAGAGAGAATCTAACGCCGGTGAAGCCATAACACAGAGAGTGAAGGAATATTGGGAATCCAGGACCCATGACACACTCTAACACACATTGTATGTCATACTCTAGGCTTGGGTGGGATTGAGACGCTCCGGAGCTCCTCTCCGGAGAAACCCTAGGCCCGCTGGAAAAAGAACGGAACTGTCGTTCTTGACCCTCTACGTGAGCCGAAAGGGAGTAGTAAAGTGGAACTAATTGCTTGGTTGTGTTGGGTTAATACCAAGGAACAACCAAGACAATGGTAGGGCCCACCTCTTGGCAATATCCCCCGTTCCGTCAGATCCGGGAGTTTCGGTCCCTGAGTGGTCCTCGAACAACTAGAGAGAATCTGACGTCGGTGAAGCCATAACACAAAGAGTGAGGTAATATTGTGCATACAAGACCCATTACACACTCTAAAAAACATGTTATGTGATACCCTAGGCTTGGGTGGGATTAAGACGCTCCGGAGCTCCTCTCCGGAGAGACCGTAGGCCCGTTGGAGAAAACGACGGAACTGCCGACCTAGCCCCTCCGCGTGAGCCGAAAGGGGGTAGCAAAGCGGAACTAATTGCTTGGTTTTGTTAGTTTAGGACGAAGGAACACTCAATACAATGGTAGATCCCACCTCTTGGCAATATTCCCCCCGTTCCGCCAGATCTGGAAGTTTCGGCTATGAGTAGGCCTGGAACCCGCGAGAGAGAATCTGACGCCGGTGAAGCCCTAACACAAAGAGTGAGGAGATCTTGGGCATCCAAGACCCATCCCACACTGTAACAAACATGTTATGCAATACCCGAGGCTTGGGTGGTATTAAGACGCTCTGGAGCTCCTCTCCGGAGAAACCCTAGGCCCGTTGGAGAAAAGGACGAAACTACCGATCTGGCCCCCTCTACGTGAGCTAGAAGGGGGTAGCAAAGTGGAACCAATTCTTTGTTTGTGTTAGATTAGGCCCAAGGAACACCCAAGACTATGTAGGGCCCACCTCTTGGCAAGATTCCCCCCGTTCCGTCAGATCTGGGAGTTTCGTGCTTTGAGTAGCCCTGGAACCCACGAGAGAGAATCCGACGCCGATGAAGCCATAACACAAAAATTGAGGCAATGTTAGGCATCGAAGACACATTCCACACTATTAGACGCATGCATGGTATGGCATACCCTAGGCTTGGGTGGGATTCAGATGCTCCGAAGCTCCTCTCCGGAGATACCCTAGGCCCGCTAAAGAAAAGGACGGAAGTGTCGTTATGCACCCTCTACGTGAGACGGAAAGGTGTAGCAAAGTGGAACTAATTGATTGGTTGTGTTAGGTTAGTCCCAAAGAACACCCAATACAATGGTAGGTCCCACATCTTGGCAATATTCCCCCCGTCCAGTCAGATTCGGGAATTTCGGGCTCTCAGTATCCTAGAACCCATTAGAGAGAATCTAACGTCGGTGAAGCCCTAACATAAAGAGTGGAGGAATCTTGGGAATCCAAGGTGCATGCCACACTCTAACACACATGGTATGGCAATCCCTTGGATTGGGTGGGATTCAGACGCTCTGGAACCCCTCTCCGGAGAAACCCTAGGCCCGCTGGAGGAAAGGACAGAACTGCCGTTCTGGCCCCTCTACGTGAGCCGGAAGGGGGTAGCAAAGTGGAACTTATTGCTTGTTTGTGTTATGTTAGGCCCAATAAACACCCAAGAAAATGGTAGGGCCCACCTATTGGAAACATTCTCCCTGTTCACCGTCAGATCCGGGAGTTTCGGGCTATGAGAAGTCCTAGAACCAACGAGAGAGAATCCGACGCCGGTGAAGCCATAACCCAGAGAGTGAAGGAATATTGGGAATACAAGACCCATGAAACACTCTAACACACATGGTATGGCATACCCTAGGCTTGGGTGGGATTCAGAAGCTCCGGAGCTCCTCTCCGGAGAAACCCTAGGCCCGCTGTAACACCTGGGGTGTTACCCTAGATAGAAAGTTGGTTGTTGCATTGCATCACATGCATCATATGCATTGCATCATGTTTTCAAAACCAATCTCAAATTTTCAAACCAAATTAAACTTTCCAACATTGTCCAAATTTCCAATTTAATAATTGCAATCAAACAACTCCAATTGTTTTCACTAGTTTGAAGTTGTTTGCTTGTGAATAAGATTCCTTTTTATCCACACCCTAATGGAAAATTAAGTTTCAAATCATTTTTTCCTTCTTATTTGACATGATCAAATTGTGGGTTTAACAAAAATCAAATTCTTGCAAACAATTAATTCGGTAAGGTCTCATAAATTGTTTGGGGTTATTATATAAATTGTTTAAAAATCAATCTTATGAAATACTATGGAAATTCAAATAACAACTTAAACACTCAAATGAATATTTCAAATTTGTTTGGAATTATAGTCCACAATTGCTTTGACATTTCTGTTTGAAAACTAATAAAAATATTTCCTAAAAATGTAACCCTAACACTTATCCTTTTTTTCTCTCCCTCTCTTCCTTTACAAAAAAAAAGGGGAATCAAAAGAAATAAAAACAAGAGATAGGCAGCCAGCCCAATTTCCTCTGTTTTTCCCTCTCCCAGCCCATCACCACCCAAGGCCCGAAACACCTTCCAGCCCACTGCCCTTCTTCCTCCTTACGTCACCTCCCTGTACGAACACGTTCAGAACCAGTCGATCATCTCCTCCCCCTCTAGGATCACTGCCGTACTAGGCTCTCCCCTCCATAAAACTACCTACCCTCTACCCTAGACCCCCTAGCCCTACTCCTTCCTCCCTCTGCGCCGCCAACCCCCTCTTCCCTTCGTCTAGCTGCAGGAGCTCCACCTTGATTCTGTACCCTGCAACCGCACCTCACCACCACTGCCATCCTCTAGCTCCAACCGCCTTGGTCACCTCGAGGAACAACCGACGAGGGGAATGGAAACCCACCCCGTTCTCGTCAGGTTTGGTGAAGGAAGGGAGGCGGGAGAGTGCCCGAGTTCGCCGCGCCACCGCCGGGAATCCTCCTGCGTTTCCGCCACCGTCGCCATCGACCTCCTCTGCACGTCCCTCGATGTGAGCCATCGCCTCCGCTCCTCTTCCCCTGCCTCCTCCTATCTGCTCCCGCACGCGCCGCACGAGCACCGGCCACCGCGCGCCACCGCGGCAGCTCACCGCGAGCAGCAGAGATGGCCGGCGCTGCGCCTCCGATCCCCTCCCTGTACCGCTGTCTGTTTCCTGTATCTGCACGCACAAGAGAGATTCAGGAAGTTCAGTTAACCTCGTTGTAACTGTTCTTATTGTGTTAGATCTGTATAACATCACAACAACGCTCACAGCCCAGTGGCTTGCGGCCTCGTCCTCCACCAGGGAGACCCGAGCTCGATCCCCCTGACCTGCGGAATATCACCGCTTTTTCGTTCTTTTACCACACGATGGGCCCCATCTGTCAATGTCCCAGCGGCTGAAGCCCAACGAGCTTCCTCCTGGCCCGCTTGTCATTCTGTGTGGCTAGCTCTCCTTCGGTGAGAATAGTTCCAGGCCCTTTTCCTAATTACCAAAAATTTCAGAAAATGTGTGTAACTTCTATAAATCATATCTTTGCCATTTCAACTCTGTTTTGCACAAACAAAATATGTATCCCAGTCAGAAACTCATGAACTTTTCAAATATGCTTTTTGTTTTCTGTTTTGAATTTTCAAAATGCAATTTAAATTTGAATTCAAATAATTGAATTGTAATTTGCAACAATTCATAAATAATTCATACTATTTCCAAATAAGGCAAATAAAATATGTTTTCCATACCATTTCAACTCACCTTTCCAAGTATAATTTTTGTTTCCTGTTTTGAATAATTAAAATTGCCTAAATAATTTAAATCTTGTTTAATTCAATTAAAATTGCTAAAATCATAACTTGCTCAATATAAAATATTTTTGAACATGCAAAATATGTTTTCAAACCATCAAAGTGTGAACTTTTCTAATGTGAGTTTGAATTGATGTTTTGAAGAAATAAAACTTCAATTAAATTCAAACTTGTTTAATATTGTTTAATTCATAATAAATTAATCCTAATTTCTATTTCAATAATTGAAACATGTAATCCAACTAAAATTTGATGTTCTCTTCAAATACAAATTTTGTTAATTGTTTTGAACACTTTAACTTGATGAAAACAACAATTGATTGTGTGACATGTTTAAGTAACCAAACTTTCCACCCTTAACCAATAATTTCCAAACTTGTTAAACCTTATTTCATTTGGTTCTATTGTTGTTATTTTGCTGTTTTCCTCATCCATGCATCATGCTAATCCACCTTCACCTGTTGATTAGTTGGAAAACAAATAATCTAACCATAATTCATGGGCTTTTCATATGCAACTCAAATTGCATATGGGTCCATTTAAATTTGTTTATCATGTCAACTAGTTTATTCTGATGCATCTTTAACTTGTCATGCATCCATATCTTGATCATGCTGGATCTTTTGCCGTAGTAGTAATTGTTGCATCCGGTGTTTGTTCGAGGTTCGTTGCTTCTTCCCGGATAGGACGTTGAGATGATGTGAGCAACGACAAGATCTGCTACCTTGCGGGATCTCAGGCAAGTATACTCACTTGCTGCCATATGGCTGCCTTTCATCACTTGTTACCGATTCTTTCCGTTGTTCTTTTCTGCTAGCCTTAGTAGTAGTTGTTTCTGTTACGAACCCATCACATGAATCCCTTAACCTTGATATTGCCTCACCTCCACTCCTATCACCCCTTTGGTTGAGCCAGTGTCTTACTAGCATGCTTAGGTTGTTTTGCTCGAGTCTGTTACCCGTTACTTTCTGTTACTATTTCTCTTATGTTCTGGGGGCTCGATGTTAATCAATCAACCTGTTATTAATAATATGCTGATAAGGCACCGGCAGGAGGCCCTAAGTGGTTTTGAGGCCTGCTAGTGTCGACCCTAATAGGAAAAGGGTCTTGTCTACTGATCCATGATGAGCGTGCTCACCGCATCCGGGTGGTAGTATGGGACCCCCCTCGACTTAGACCTGATCTGCAGCTTGTCCGAAGAGCCACACTTAGTTCGGGTGTTCCATTTGCTCCTTGCATAATGGGTGGATCCCCCATGGTTACTTATGATGATGATGCATATAGGGCGAGGCCTGTAGTGCCGGGGTGTTGTGTCCTGCGGGAGTTTTGCACACCTGCGCTGAGTATTCGGCTGTGTGGCTGGGACCTTATAGCTCCGTGGCTCCTAGGATGGGTTGTAGAGATGGTTTGGGTCGTGTCAAGCCAACCTGAGTTTTAGTTGGTGGCTTGAGTGTGTACGGGTACTGGAGCACACCCCTGCAGGGATAAATCTTCTCGAGAAGCCGTGTTGTCCGCGGTTATGTGACGACTTGGTGAAAGTACTGGCTAACAAGTACTCAGAACAACTTACACCTAACTAATGATAACTTGACTAGTAATAGTCTTATTGACACAACAACCTGATCCATTATTCATTAATCCAACTGTGTGAGTTATCCTTGGGTTGCTTCCTTAGTAGGGGGTGACATTGGATGGGTATTGTTTGGTGAGTAGCTGTAGTTGGTTCCGCTACGCTATCTTATCCCCCTCTTTTAGCCGGAAGTTGTAGTGTGTTTCTGTAGTTGGTTAGTGCAGCCCGCTGCCGCTTATTTGCAATAATCCCTTCCTTTCCGTTGATCCCAAAGTATTTGTATCTTGTGATGACTGGCTACGCCGGTATCTTGTGAGTATGGTTTATCCACTTGCCAGTACTTAACCGTACTGACCCACGAATCTCTTTCGTGGCTGCAAATTCCAACTTGCAGTCAACAGGTTTGAAGTCTGACGACGTTAGCTTGGGAATCCCTCCGGCTTGGCCTGGGCAGGGATTGGACGCTCTCGGTTATCTTCAGGACTCTTAGTCCAATTTGGATCTTGTCCGTAGCCGGACGCTATGTTGTTTCTTCCGCTGTTATTTGGATCTTTGTATTGTATCAGTTGTATCCCTGACTCGTTTGAGTCATCTTGTATCTATCTGTTTCTGTTGTAATTGTGGAATATTCGTGAACTGTTGTAATGTTATCATAAGTGGCAACCTGGAATCGGTTATTATGCGGATTTGGCGGGAATGCTGAAATCTGCATAGTGCCCGATCTCGGGGCGTCACAAATGGTATCAGAGCGTGGTTTCCGATTCCCGATATTGTTTCGATACGAATGGTTATCGAAGCAACGGGTCCGCAAAGCCTGTAGGTTAACCTCGCTAACGGTCGTTGTTTCTAGAGTGTCAAAAACTATTTCTGCTAAACTATTTTGGAAAAACATCTCAATAGGATTCTTGTTTTCTCCTTATCTCTATTCTATTCCCCTTCCATCTTATTTGTTTTGGAGTCTACTCTCGTACTCAATCTTTCAAGTTGTTAGGATCCTACGTGGGTGGACGTTTTCTGAGCCTTTAACCTAATAGGTTCGATCATCGGAAGATTCCTGGTGGAAAAACATCGTCGTCACTCCGAGCAAGAATCCCTTGTTAGTGGTGTCGAGGAGATCAGCTGGAAGCATGAAGAATCGATAGTCGAACTTCTTTTCCCTCCCGGGTTAGCAGGTGGATTGCGAGGGCGCAATCCCTTGTTAGTGGTGTCGTCTGTAACACCTGGGGTGTTACCCTAGATAGAAAGTTGGTTGTTGCATTGCATCACATGCATCATATGCATTGCATCATGTTTTCAAAACCAATCTCAAATTTTCAAACCAAATTAAACTTTCCAACATTGTCCAAATTTCCAATTTAATAATTGCAATCAAACAACTCCAATTGTTTTCACTAGTTTGAAGTTGTTTGCTTGTGAATAAGATTCCTTTTTATCCACACCCTAATGGCAAATTAAGTTTCAAATCATTTTTTCCTTCTTATTTGACATGATCAAATTGTGGGTTTAACAAAAATCAAATTCTTGCAAACAATTAATTCGGTAAGGTCTCATAAATTGTTTGGGGTTATTATATAAATTGTTTAAAAATCAATCTTATGAAATACTATGGAAATTCAAATAACAACTTAAACACTCAAATGAATATTTCAAATTTGTTTGGAATTATAGTCCACAATTGCTTTGACATTTCTGTTTGAAAACTAATAAAAATATTTCCTAAAAATGTAACCCTAACACTTATCCTTTTTTTCTCTCCCTCTCTTCCTTTACAAAAAAAAAGGGGAATCAAAAGAAATAAAAACAAGAGATAGGCATCCAGCCCAATTTCCTCTGTTTTTCCCTCTCCCAGCCCATCACCACCCAAGGCCCGAAACACCTTCCAGCCCACTGCCCTTCTTCCTCCTTACGTCACCTCCTTGTACGAACACGTTCAGAACCAGTCGATCATCTCCTCCCCCTCTAGGATCACTGCCGTACTAGGCTCTCCCCTCCATAAAACTACCTACCCTCTACCCTAGACCCCCTAGCCCTACTCCTTCCTCCCTCTGCGCCGCCAACCCCCTCTTCCCTTCGTCTAGCTGCAGGAGCTCCACCTTGTTTCTGTACCCTGCAACCGCACCTCACCACCACTGCCATCCTCTAGCTCCAACCGCCTTGGTCACCTCGAGGAACAACCGACGAGGGGAATGGAAACCCCACCCCGTTCTCGTCGGGTTTGGTGAAGGAAGGGAGGCGGGAGAGTGCCCGAGTTCGCCGCGCCACCGCCGGGAATCCTCCTGCGTTTCCGCCACCATCGCCATCGACCTCCTCTGCACATCCCTCGATGTGAGCCATCGCCTCCGCTCCTCTTCCCCTGCCTCCTCCTATCTGCTCCCGCACGCGCCGCACGAGCACCGGCCACCGCGCGCCACCGCGGCAGCTCACCGCGAGCAGCAGAGATGGCCGGCGCTGCGCCTCCGATCCCCTCCCTGTACCGCTGTCTGTTTCCTGTATCTGCACGCACAAGAGAGATTCAGGAAGTTCAGTTAACCTCGTTGTAACTGTTCTTATTGTGTTAGATCTGTATAACATCACAACAACGCTCACAGCCCAGTGGCTTGCGGCCTCGTCCTCCACCAGGGAGACCCGAGCTCGATCCCCCTGACCTGCGGAATATCACCGCTTTTTCGTTCTTTTACCACACGATGGGCCCCATCTGTCAATGTCCCAGCGGCTGAAGCCCAACGAGCTTCCTCCTGGCCCGCTTGTCATTCTGTGTGGCTAGCTCTCCTTCGGTGAGAATAGTTCCAGGCCCTTTTCCTAATTACCAAAAATTTCAGAAAATGTGTGTAACTTCTATAAATCATATCTTTGCCATTTCAACTCTGTTTTGCACAAACAAAATATGTATCCCAGTCAGAAACTCATGAACTTTTCAAATATGCTTTTTGTTTTCTGTTTTGAATTTTCAAAATGCAATTTAAATTTGAATTCAAATAATTGAATTGTAATTTGCAACAATTCATAAATAATTCATACTATTTCCAAATAAGGCAAATAAAATATGTTTTCCATACCATTTCAACTCACCTTTCCAAGTATAATTTTTGTTTCCTGTTTTGAATAATTAAAATTGCCTAAATAATTTAAATCTTGTTTAATTCAATTAAAATTGCTAAAATCATAACTTGCTCAATATAAAATATTTTTGAACATGCAAAATATGTTTTCAAACCATCAAAGTGTGAACTTTTCTAATGTGAGTTTGAATTGATGTTTTGAAGAAATAAAACTTCAATTAAATTCAAACTTGTTTAATATTGTTTAATTCATAATAAATTAATCCTAATTTCTATTTCAATAATTGAAACATGTAATCCAACTAAAATTTGATGTTCTCTTCAAATACAAATTTTGTTAATTGTTTTTAACACTTTAACTTGATGAAAACAACAATTGCTTGTGTGACATGTTTAAGTAACCAAACTTTCCACCCTTAACCAATAATTTCCAAACTTGTTAAACCTTATTTCATTTGGTTCTATTGTTGTTATTTTGCTGTTTTCCTCATCCATGCATCATGCTAATCCACCTTCACCTGTTGATTAGTTGGAAAACAAATAATCTAACCATAATTCATGGGCTTTTCATATGCAACTCAAATTGCATATGGGTCCATTTAAATTTGTTTATCATGTCAACTAGTTTATTCTGATGCATCTTTAACTTGTCATGCATCCATATCTTGATCATGCTGGATCTTTTGCCGTAGTAGTAATTGTTGCATCCGGTGTTTGTTCGAGGTTCGTTGCTTCTTCCCGGATAGGACGTTGAGATGATGTGAGCAACGACAAGATCTGCTACCTTGCGGGATCTCAGGCAAGTATACTCACTTGCTGCCATATGGCTGCCTTTCATCACTTGTTACCGATTCTTTCCGTTGTTCTTTTCTGCTAGCCTTAGTAGTAGTTGTTTCTGTTACGAACCCATCACATGAATCCCTTAACCTTGATATTGCCTCACCTCCACTCCTATCACCCCTTTGGTTGAGCCAGTGTCTTACTAGCATGCTTAGGTTGTTTTGCTCGAGTCTGTTACCCGTTACTTTCTGTTACTATTTCTCTTATGTTCTGGGGGCTCGATGTTAATCAATCAACCTGTTATTAATAATATGCTGATAAGGCACCGGCAGGAGGCCCTAAGTGGTTTTGAGGCCTGCTAGTGTCGACCCTAATAGGAAAAGGGTCTTGTCTACTGATCCATGATGAGCGTGCTCACCGCATCCGGGTGGTAGTATGGGACCCCCCTCGACTTAGACCTGATCTGCAGCTTGTCCGAAGAGCCACACTTAGTTCGGGTGTTCCATTTGCTCCTTGCATAATGGGTGGATCCCCCATGGTTACTTATGATGATGATGCATATAGGGCGAGGCCTGTAGTGCCGGGGTGTTGTGTCCTGCGGGAGTTTTGCACACCTGCGCTGAGTATTCGGCTGCGTGGCTGGGACCTTATAGCTCCGTGGCTCCTAGGATGGGTTGTAGAGATGGTTTGGGTCGTGTCAAGCCAACCTGAGTTTTAGTTGGTGGCTTGAGTGTGTACGGGTACTGGAGCACACCCCTGCAGGGATAAATCTTCTCGAGAAGCCGTGTTGTCCGCGGTTATGTGACGACTTGGTGAAAGTACTGGCTAACAAGTACTCAGAACAACTTACACCTAACTAATGATAACTTGACTAGTAATAGTCTTATTGACACAACAACCTGATCCATTATTCATTAATCCAACTGTGTGAGTTATCCTTGGGTTGCTTCCTTAGTAGGGGGTGACATTGGATGGGTATTGTTTGGTGAGTAGCTGTAGTTGGTTCCGCTACGCTATCTTATCCCCCTCTTTTAGCCGGAAGTTGTAGTGTGTTTCTGTAGTTGGTTAGTGCAGCCCGCTGCCGCTTATTTGCAATAATCCCTTCCTTTCCGTTGATCCCAAAGTATTTGTATCTTGTGATGACTGGCTACGCCGGTATCTTGTGAGTATGGTTTATCCACTTGCCAGTACTTAACCGTACTGACCCACGAATCTCTTTCGTGGCTGCAAATTCCAACTTGCAGTCAACAGGTTTGAAGTCTGACGACGTTAGCTTGGGAATCCCTCCGGCTTGGCCTGGGCAGGGATTGGACGCTCTCGGTTATCTTCAGGACTCTTAGTCCAATTTGGATCTTGTCCGTAGCCGGACGCTATGTTGTTTCTTCCGCTGTTATTTGGATCTTTGTATTGTATCAGTTGTATCCCTGACTCGTTTGAGTCATCTTGTATCTATCTGTTTCTGTTGTAATTGTGGAATATTCGTGAACTGTTGTAATGTTATCATAAGTGGCAACCTGGAATCGGTTATTATGCGGATTTGGCGGGAATGCTGAAATCTGCATAGTGCCCGATCTCGGGGCGTCACACCCGCTGGAAAAAAGGACGGAACTGTCGTTCTGGACCCTCTACGTGAGCTGCAAGGGGGTAGAAAAGTGTAACTAATTGCTTTTTTGTGTAGGGTTAGGTCCAAGGAACAACAAACACAATGTTAGGGCCCACCTCTTGTCAAGATATCCCCCGTTCCGTCAGATCCGGGAGTTTCGGTCCCGGAGTAGTCATGCAACAACTAGAGAGAATCTCACGCCGGTGAAGCCCTAACACAAAGAGTGAGGGAATATTGGGCATCCAGGACCCATGCCACACTATAACACACATGGTATGGAATACCCTAGGCTTGGGTGGGATTCAGACGCTCCGGAGCTCCTCTCCGGAGAAACCCTAGGCCCGCTGGAAAAAAGGACGGAACTGCCGTTCTGGACCCTCTACGTGAGACGGAAAGGGGTAGCAAAGTGGGACTAATTGCTTGGTTGTGTTTGTTTAGGACCAAGGAACAACCAAGACAATGTTAGGGCCCACCTATTGGCAAGATCCCTCTGTTTCGTCAGATCCGGGAGATTCGGTCCCTGAGTAGTCATGCAACAACTAGAGAGAATCTCACGCCGGTGAAGCCCTAACACAAAGAATGAGGGAATATTGTGCATCCAAGACCCATTACACACTCTAACAAACATGTTATGTGATACCCTAGGCTTGGATTGGATTAAGACACTCTGGAGCTCCTCTCCGGAGATACCCTAGGCTCGTTGGAGAAAAGGACGCACCTGTCGATCTGGCCCCTCTACGTGAGCCGGAAGGGGGTAGCAAAGTGGAACTAATTGTTTGGTTATGTTAGGTTAGGACCAAGGAACACACAATACTATGTTAGGGCCCACCTCTTGGCAAGATCCCCCCCCCCCCGGTCCGTCAGATCCGGGAGTTTCGGGCTCTGAGTAGCCTTGGAACCGGCGAGAGAGAACCCGACGCCGGTGAAGCCTTAACACAAAGAGTGAGGGAATATTGGTCATCCAAGACCCATTACACGCTCTAACAAACATGTTAGGTGATACCCTAGGATTGGGTGGGATTAATACGCACTGGAGCTCCTCTCCGGAGAAACCCTAGGCCCGCTGGAGAAAAGGACGGAACTGCTGATCTGGCCCCTCTACGTGAGCCGGAAGGGGGTAGAAATGTGGAACTAATTGCTTGACTGTGTTAGGTTGGGCCTAAGGAACACCCAATAAAATTTAGGGTCCACATATTGGGAAGATTCCCCCCCCCCTTTCCGTCAGATCCAGGAGTTTCGGGCTCTGAGTAGCCCTAGAACCCGTGAGAGAGAATCTGACGCCGGTGAAGCCATAACACAAAGATTGAGGAAATCTTGGTCATCGAAGACACATGCCACACTATAATACGCATGCATGTTATGGCATACCGTAGGCTTGGGTGGGATTCAGACGCTCCGAAGCTCCTCTCCGGAGATACCCTAGGCCCGCTAAAGAAAAGGACGAAACTGTCATTATGGACCCTCTACGTGAGCCGAAAAGGGGTACCAAAGTGGAATTAATTGCTTGGTTATGTTAGGTTAGTCCCAAAGAACACCCAACACAATGATAGGTCCCACATCTTGGCAATATTCCCCCCGTCCAGTCAGATTCGGGAGTTTTGGCCTCTGAGTATCCTGGAACCCGCAAGAGAGAATCCAACGCCGGTGAAGCCATAACACAGAGATTGAAGCAATCTTCGGAATCCAAGACCCATGTCACACTCTAACACACATGGTATGACATACCCTAGGCTTGGGTGGGATTAAGACGCTCTGGAGCTCCTCTCCGGAGAAACCCTAGGCCCGTTGGAGAAAAAAAGACGGAACTGTTGTTCTGGACCCTCTACGTGAGCCGAAAGGGGGTAGAAAAGTCGAACTAATTGCTTGGTTGTGTTAGGTTAGGCCCAAGGAACACCCAAGACAATGGTAGGGCCCACCTCTTTGCCAGATTCCCCCCGTTCTCCGTCAGATCCAGAAGTTTCGGTCTTTGAGTAGTCCTAGAACCCACGAGAGAGAATCCGACGCCGGTGAAGCCAAAACACAGAGAGTGAGGGAATATTGGGAATCCAATACCCATTCCACACTCTAACACACATGGTATGGAATACCCTAGACTTGGGTGGGATTCAGACGCTCTAGAGCTCCTCTCCGGAGAAACCCTTGGCCCGTTGGAGAAAAAATGACGAAACTGCTGTTCTAGACCCTCTACATGAGCCGGAAGGGGGTAGCAAAGTGGAACTAATTGCTCGGTTTTGTAAGTTTAGGCCCAAGGAACAACCAAGAAAATGGTAGGGCACACCTCTTGGCAGGATTCCCTCCGCTATCAGATCTGGGAGTTTCGGGCTGTGGGTAGTCCTCGAACCCACGAGAGAGAATCCGACGACGCTGAAGCCATAACACAGAGAGTGAGGGAATATTGGGAATCTAGGACCCATTGCACACCAGAACACACATGGTATGTGATAGCCTAGGCTTGGGTGGTATTAAGACGCTCTCGAGCTCCTCTCCGGAGAAACCCTAGGCCCTTGAAAAAAAGGATGGAACTGTCGTTCTGGACCCTCTGCGTGAGCCGAAGGGGTAGCAAAGTGTAACTAATTGCTTTGTTGTGTTAGGTTAGGCCCACAGAACACCCAAGACAATGGTAGGGCCCACCTCTTGGAAAGATCTCCTCCCCCCCCCCCCCCGTTCCCCGTTAGATCCGGGAGTTTTTGTCCGTGATTAGTCCTGCAACAACTAGAGAGAATCTGACGCTGGTGAATCCCTACTACAAAAAGTGAGGGAATCTTGGGCTTCCAAGACCCGTGACACACACTCTAAGAAACATGTTACATTATACCCTAGGCTTGGGTGGGATTAAGACGCTCTGGAGCTTATCTCCGGAGAAACCCTAGGCCCGTTGGAGAAAAGGACGGAACTGCCGATCTGGCCCCTCTACGTGAGCCGAAAGTGGGTAGCAAAGTGGAACTAATTGGTTGGTTGTGTTAGGTTGGATCAAGGAACACCCAATACAACGTTGGGGCCCACCACTTGGCAAGATTCCCCCGTTCCGCTAGATCCGGGAGTTTCGGGCTCTAAGTAGCCCTGGAACCCGCGAGAGAGAATCCGACGCCGGTGGAGCCATAACACAGAGAGTGAGGTAATATTGGGAATCCAAGACCCATGCCACACTCTAACACACATTATATGGTATAACAAAGGTTTGTGTGGGATTCACATGCTCCGGAGCCTCTCTCCGGAGAAACCCTAGGCCCGCTGGAGAAAAGGACGGAAGTGACGTTCTGGCCCCTCTACACGAGTCGGAAAGGTGGCCCGTTTTCTGTCGTTTATTTTTGTTTTCTTTGCACCTGGGTGTTGTCTATTTCCTTAGCAACCCCGATGTATCTTTTCTTTTGTGTCTTTGTTGAGCCAAGTAAAGCCTCTAGTGGAAAGTTGAGACTATATTTCGGGTTTCAGCGCAGGAAACAGATTTCTGTTGTTCACTGTTAAATTCGTATAAACTCACGCAAAATTAAAAATGACCTGAGTTTTTTTGTGTGTAATCCTTGGCTATATGCGCAACTTTTCTTAGTTGATCACCTTTTGATTTGAGCAACATAGAATTTTCGAAAAAAAAATATCTTTACCTGTTGTTCTGTTTTGGCAGATTTCTGCTAATAATTGTATTTGCCTTTAATCTCTTTCTTTTGGTGTTCTTTTGAGAAAAAGAGTTTTAGAAGAAGTTGTGACAGTAGCTAATGCGTTTATGAGTGTTAGGATTGTGTTTAAACTGAACCGTGTGAATTTATTATTTCGATTTGCACTAACGTTGCTAATGAAGATTGTGAGAAGTTTGGTGTGAAGGAAGTTTTCAAGGTTCAAGAGAAGAGGATGATATGATGTGATCAAGAAGAGTGAAAAGCATAATCTTGGGGATTCCCCGGAGGTACATCCTAGCAAAATCCAAGAAGACTCAAGCATCTAAGCTTGGGGATGCCGAAGGCATCCCCTTCTTCATCAACCAATTATCAGGTCAATTCTAGTGAAACTATATTTTTATTCGGGCACATCTTATGTGCTTTACTTGGAGCGTCTTTTATTTTTTGCTTTCAGTTTGTTTAGGTTTGTTTTCTGTAGTTTATGGTTGGATCTTATCATACTTTTGTGGGAGAGAGACACACTCTGTTTTCATTGCTTAGAACACTCTAGTTTTCATTCTTATTGTTCTGTGAGTGTTCACTTTTTGCTAGTACTGCTTTTAGCCTTTGTTTTCATGCATCTCTTATTCAGAGCTATTAGTTTTAGTAGTGTTATGTGAGTACTCTCATGTTTTATTGCTGTAGCATGTAGAGAATTTTTTTAAGACATATCTTGTATGGTGCTTGTTGGGAAAAGAAACTGTTGCTTGAAGTAAAAAAATTAATGGTGCAAGTAGAAGCTTGTATAGATTGTGGCTAGAACTTTTTCATATCATGCTAGATGTTATTTTAGTTTTAAAGCCTTGTGGTTATTGAGTATCATGATTAGCCTCAAATAGCTGAGAGTGTTTAATGTGCCATTGAAAGAATCATGAGTTGTTCTTGTCATATTGAAGCATAAATTTGTGGAATTCTCTTTTGAATGTTTTATTTGGTTGACTTGGCGCATGCTCACACCATGTTTATGACTATGAACGAGTCACTAATAGCCTCTATGATCATTTAGTTTTTGAACTTGTGGTACCACTTATGCTTTGATTAATGATGTTTATGTCTCTATGCATGATTATGGCTCTTATGCTCTCTTGATTTATTGCTCGCAGTCTTTTGCTAGCCTCCACCTGAACTGGGTATGGAATTCTACTCGTGCATCCAACTCTCTAAAATCAAGTTTTCCCATTGTGTCCACCATACCTACCTACATGTGGTATTTAACTGCCACTCCAAAGTAAATTGCTCATGTGCTACCTTTAAAACTTTCAAAATTACTCCTGTTTTGTGTTCTTGTTTTTGCTCATGAGGACGTAAATAGAGAATTTTTATCTCACTTATTGATTGGATTTCACACCCTGGACTAGTGGCTTCATCCGCTTATCCAATTGATAGAAGATCTGGCAGCGGGGTGCCCATCCCCAAATTAATACACACAAAATCTCTTCACTATTTTTTTCCCTGATTTATCAGTCAAAGCATAATTGTGTAAACAAAAGAGAAAGAGGGATGACCTTCTACCCAGATGCGTCCTTCATATGGGAGACGCTCTTGTGAAATCTAGTTAGCTTGTGATGTACTGTATTTTCTGTTTACCATTCGTTGACACTAGCATACACCTCTCCTAAAATATAGACACTCCTCCATGGTATGTGATTGTTGGCATGCACCCGATGATTCGGTTAGCCATGGTTTGTGTAATATGGATGGGAGGAGTGTCAAACTTTCAATACATCTGTTTAATAAAATAAAAGCTCTAGCACATGAGTGATTCCTGCTTCCCTCTGCAAAGGGCCTTTCTTTTACTTTCATGTTGAGTCTCCATCTTCTAACTTTATGCACAGTTGAGAGAGCATATTTTCCATTCTAAGTTTTATGTGCATTTGTCCCCGAAACATTATTAATTGATTCATGATGTGTTATTGCTTGTTCTCTAATTATTTGTTCTAGTCTTCCTCATGAACTTTGAAGGTGTCCTGGCATTTATGTTTTGCCCCACTCTTAAGGACTAGCGAAATACCACTTTGCCATGCTTTCTCTATACTTGAAACAAATGTATATCTTTCTTTGCATTGTTATTCATGATCTTTTATTTGTGTTACTTCTCATGATGCAAGGTGATTTCTATGCTTTATTATTAAAGTTCTATTTATCATCCTTGTGTTTAAGTTCTATGATCTTAGCTTACATATTCTTTTACATTATGATGATCAAGTTTTGTGCGGTAGCTGTCACCTCATAAATTATTTTGTTTTATCATTTACCTACTCGAGGACGAGTAGGAACTAAGCTTGGGGATGCTTGATACGTCTCCAATGTATCTATAATTTCTGATGTTCCACGTTGATATTATGACAATTGCTACATGTTTTCTCCCTTCTTTATAGCATTTTTACACGTTTTCCGGGACTAACCTATTAACAAGATGCCAAGTGAAAGTTCCCTGTTTTCTGCTGTTTTTTATTTCAGAAAAGTTGTTCTGGAAATATTCTCAGAATTGGACCCCACGAATCCCGAAGTTCCTATTTCCCCCCTAAGCATCCAGAAGTCCGAAGATGAGTCGAAGACGGGCACCAGGGTGGGCTCACCATAGCCAGGCGCAGGCCCCCTTGCTCGCGAATGGGTGTGGTGAGGCCACCCTGGTTGCCCACCGATGTTGCCCTTTCGCCTATATAACCCCCCCCCCCCCCCGATGCGAAAACCCTAAGAGAATCGGCGAAATTCCATGAAACCTTCCGCAGCCGCCATCATCATCAACCCAAGTTCCGGGGAACAGATCTCTGTTCTGGCACCCTGTCGGGACGGGGAAGTGCCCCCGGAAGCCATCTCCATCGCCGTTGTTGTCTCCTATGATGAGGAGGGAGTAGTTCTCCCCCGAGGCTGAGGACTCTACCAGTAGCTATGTGGTTCATCTCTCTCTCCCATGGTGTGATCTATATGTGATCATGAGCTTTGTAATCTAGTTGAATAAATAGATGTTACTCTTCATTTTGTGCTACTCAAGTGTTCTATTAATATGAACTTTGGAGTCACCTTGTCCCGTGGTGTGAAGGTGACAGTGTGCACATCGTGTGTGTCTCCTCTATGAATTGTGGTGTTTATCTAGTACCTTCTAGGGCGCTCAAGTTGACAGTGTGGGGCTAACTATACATGTGAATGCTTACTTTAAGGAATGCTTTTTGTAGCCCTACTCAATGATTAGTGTTCGTTATCCAACCGGAGAGGGTTAAGAGTAGCATAGTGAAGAGAAGATATTTAGTTATTCAATTATGTGATCATTGTTGAGAGTGTCCACTAGTGAAAGTAGGATCCCGAGGCCTTGTTTCCAAGCATTGAAACACCGTTTTCCGCCTGTTCTGCTATATGTTTGCTTGCTGCCATATTTATTTCAGATTGTTATTATTACTTATAACCATCCATATTACTCGCATTTCACTATCTCTTCACCGAACTAGTGCACCTATATACCTGACAAGTATATTGGGTGTGTTGGGGACACAAGAGACTTCTTGTATCTTAATTGAAGTGTTACTTGAGAGGGATATCTTTGACCTCTACATCCCTGAGTTCGATAAACCTTGGGTGATCCGCTTAAGAGAAACTTGCTGCTGTTCTACAAACCTCTGCACTTGGAGGCCCAACACTGTCTACAAGAATAGAAACGTGCGTAGACATCACACGCGTACGCTCGTGTCAACCTGTCACCGCTCCGCCATCTAGGACTCGGCACCGACAAAGAGAGACAACCTTTCGGCCATCCTAATTGGTAGCTCTAATCAACTGTGATTAGAGCCATATAATTCTGAAAGTTTCTCAAAACATGAGAGAGAATAGTAATTAGAGCTAGGTATAATCCGGAGAGGACACCTCAAGAATCCAATTAGAAGAATCTCCAATCCAATTAGAGAGTCTCTAATTATGCCCTCTAATTCTACTAGAGCTTCCTCTAATTGAATTAAAGCTACTTCTAATTAGTTTGGCGTGTTCCTCTCCCGATTAGACCTAGCTTCTAGTTACTCTCTCTCTCTCTCTCATGTGTTGAGAATTCCATCTTCATATACACATGCAACACGAAGTCCGGGACGGTGAAACACTGCAGAATTTCCCCCCACGTATGTGTGCATACTCTCAGAGGGATAACACATGAGACCCTCAGTCTACTGGATCACGGTGTTGGATACGCGGGATCGGCAACATCCTCACCCATAGGCTTGTGTGTGAGAATCTTCTACATGCTTGATCGACATTGTCATCGACACCTTTTCTGCTACTATGGTGTCCGCTACACGATCTCGGGAACTAGATCTTTGAATTTATATTCACTTGTATCTGCATAGAAAGGTCTTGGTTGTTCGTAACAGGTTTGGCGAAAATTTTAAATTCCCGTTGCGCAACCTAGCATGTCTCCCTCCGCCTCAAAACCGTCGTCTTCCTCCCTGCCCGCGTCGACATGAAAAGCCGCGAACGTAGCTAATCCCTGTGGCTCCTCAGTTCGTACACGACCTGCTCATTGAAACTCGGTGCTCTGCATCGCAGGGGCAGGTATACGAGGTTGTTGTAACCACTTCAGCAAGCGCTCAAACTGGTGAGACAAATCTACCAAGTTAGTGCCAATGCCCTCGAATTTGCTGTTGAATGTATCCTCCAAGTTAGCTATATTTTCCATGACACCTCCAACCTTCATATCAACGTCCTAAGAATGGGTGGAACCAACTTCTCGAAGTGCTCGTACAACTCCTTATTTTTCATATTGGTCAACGCTTCGTCTGCCATGATTAGTACGGAGCAAGAAACAATATATTGCCCTACAAACTACTAAATTGTTGGGGAAATCACACAATACATCAAGAAAAATACAAAGTTCTTACAAGTTTCTTATCAAGAAGGAGAGCGTAACGGCAATCACAAGGATCAGCACCCCAAAGATTGGACAAAGTGATTGCCAGGTGAGCCACGATGCATAGAGTAGAAATCCGTGGAGCTTTGGAAGACTTAAATGTAGTAGTAAGGATTACCAATAATCAATTTAGGAATGCATGTTGAATAAACGCTCAAAGAATATACTTGTGCTGGTACTAGACTATACCATATTACATATGCAAGTCTAGAACACCAACGAAGTCACGACACGGTAACAACAAGCACACGAGAGTTGGCTACTCTTTTTTTCCTCTAAAAATTGTGCAAACTGACGGAAAGTACTATGAACACAAGTATCTCAAACTGCTTCTCGAAAGCTACAAATAGGATAGTCTCAAAACAATCTGTCAAAAATTCCGGACAGTGCTCCAAAAGTGTGCCCAGGACGAAAAAATCACTATATTGGCAAGTGACTCAAAACGCACCGGGAACATAAAAATAGTATAGTTTCAAAAAAATCGGACGACCTCCCAGATTCTTTTTTTCCTGACTTCTACTAGCTCAAAGAGAAACGAACTTTAATTACAGATGTTACATAAAACTACAAAACAGAAGGAAACAGTATAAAAAAAACCTAACCCTAAACGGAATTGTGGCGTGGCAACAAAAAAACAAAAGGTTGTGCCCAACAGGGATGGAGGCGTGATGGTGTATAGTTGATGGGAGGTTGCTTGCTCTTGAAGACCTTGAAATCCCCAGCAACGGTGCCAGAAAACTTGTTGATGGATGATGTTGGTAAACCCCAATAGAAAGGTTGTGAAGAGTGTAGCGGCAAGTTTTCCCTCAGAAAAGAAACCAAGGTTGAATCGACCAGTAGGAGGACAAGCTATCATTGAAGGTTAATGCGGCTGAGATGGCAAGGCGCACTACCGGTTCAGCAACAACGTGGAACCTACACAACACAATCAAATCACTTTTCCCCAACAAAGCAGTGAGGTTGTCAAACTCACTGGTTTTGCTAAACACAAAGAGGTTAAACATATGGTGTGGAAAACAATATGAGAACACTATGAAAACAGTAGCAGCAGTGTGAAAATAGTGGAAGCAGTGTGAAAACAGTGGAAGCAGTGTGTGTATTATCAGTATGAGAAAAATGGACCGGGGTCCACAGTTCACTATAGGTGTCTCTCCATAAAAGATAAATAACATGTGTGGTGAACAAATTACAGCTGTGTAATTGACAGAAATGAAGGTTGCACTGTAGTGCATATGCAAGACATAAGGATTACTATGTGATTCATGCGGGCATTACAACAAGATACATAGACCGTCATCCAACTGCATCTAGGACTAATGATCCACCCTCTGAATATCACCCGAACAAACGTTGGGTATTAAGTTGAAAGTAACAAATAATCGCAGTAAGCAAAGTGTGTAATGTAAACAATGTAAACTAAGTAAACACCGTTGTTTTCTCCCTAATGGCAAAATCACATCCTCCATCTGTCACGTTTTTGTCACTCGAGCACAGATCAAAGCAGGCATGAACCCACTATCAAGCATAAATACTCCCTCTTGGAGTTTCTAGCATCTACTTGGTCAGAGCATCTACTAATAACGGAGAGCATGCAAGATCATAAATAACATATGCATGAAGATAACATGATATATTGATAATCAGAAGACATAGTATTCAACATTCATCGGATCCCAGCAAACACAACATGTAGCATTACATAAAGATGATCTCGATCATGTAGGGCAGTGATACGTCATAAATCTATCCTTAATTTCTGATGTCCCATGTTATTTTCATGTTATTTCCCACATGTTTGTTATACACTTTATGTTATTTTTTTCGTTTTTCCGGACTAACCTATTGACAAGATGCCACAGAGCCAGTTCGCTGTTTTCTGTTGTTTTTAGTTTCAGAAAAGTTGTTCTAGAAATATTCTCGGAATTGGAAAATTCGAAGTTCGTAGGTCTTAGAATTCCCGAAGATTCCACGGAGTCCCGAAGAGACCCGGAGGGGGGCCACAAGAGGCCCACACCATAGGGCGGCGCGCCCCCAGGCCGCACCATGGGCGGTGTGGGGCCCCCGGCCTCCACCGTCTTTCCCCTTTCACCTATTTATACCCCCCGAGATGTAAACCCTAAAGATATACCAATTTGTCCCAAAAAACACCCGAGGCCGCCATCATCGTCATCCTGAGATCGGGAGGGTTCTAGAGCTCTCCCCGGCACCCTTCGGGGAGGGGAATTCATCACCGAAGGGGTCTACACCACTATGCCCTCCTCTGAAGTGATGCGTGAGTACTTCATCCCTAGACTACGGGACCATATTAGTAGCTAGATGGTTGTTCTCTCCACTTTGTACCTCATGTTTAGATCTCGTGAGCTACCTCACATGATCGAGATCATCTTTATGTAATGCTACATGTTGTGTTTGCTGGGATCTGATGAATTTGAATGCTATGTATTCTGATTATCAATCTATCATGTTATCTTCATGCATATGTTATTTATGATCTTGCATGCTCTCCTTTATTAGCAGATGCTCTGGCCAAGTAGATGCTAGTAACTCCAAGAGGGGGTATTTATGCTCGATAGTGGGTTCATGCCTCCTTTTCATCTGTGCTCGAGTGACAGAAACGTGACGGATGGAGGATGTGATGTTGTCATTAGGGAGAAAACAATGGTGTTTACCAAGTTTACATTGCTTACATTACACACTTTGCTTACTGCGATAATCTGTTGCTAGCAACTTAATACCCAACGTTTGTTCGA
Source organism: Alopecurus myosuroides (assembly GCA_028641055.1). Taxonomy (NCBI): domain Eukaryota; kingdom Viridiplantae; phylum Streptophyta; class Magnoliopsida; order Poales; family Poaceae; genus Alopecurus; species Alopecurus myosuroides. The sequence continues at coordinate 207,117,360 of CM054063.1, read as the reverse complement.
ATGATATTCGGAGGGTGGATTATTAGACATAGATGCAGTTGGATGACGGTCTATGTATTTTGTTGTAATGCCCGCATGAATCACATAGTAATCTTTATGTCTTGCATATGCACTACGGTGCATCCTTCATTTCTGCCAATTGCCCAGCTGTAATTTGTTCACCACACATGTTATTTATCTTTTACGGAGAGACACCACTAGTGAACTGTGGACCCCGATTCTTTTTCCTCATACTGATAAAACACCTACTGCTTTCATACTGTTACTACTGCTTTCATATTGTTTTCCACACCATACGTTTAACCTCTTTGTGTTCAGCAAAATCGGTGAGAATTACAACCTCACTGCTTCGTTGGGCAAAGTGATTTGATTGTGTTGTGTAGGTTCCACGTTGTTGCTAAACCGGTAGTGCGCCCTGCCATCTCAGCTGTATCAACCTTCTGAAGTTACTCCTTCCTCCTACTGGTCAATTCAATCTTGGTTTCTTTGTGAGGGAAACTTGCTGCTGCACTCTTCATACCTTCCTCTTGGGGTCTCCCAACGAACGTGTGTTTGTCACACGCATCAGGCAGCTCATGAGATCTAGACATGAGGTACAAAGTGGAGAAGACAACCATCTAGCTACTTCTATGGACCCATAGTCCAGGGATGAACTACTCACGCATCACTTCGGAGGAGGGCATGGTGGTGTAGACCCCTCCGATGATAAATTCCCCTCCCGACATGGTGCCGGTGAGATCTCCAGAACCCTCCTTATCTCGGGATGACGATGACGGCGGCCTCGGGTGTTTCTCGGGACGAAGTGGTATATCCTTAGGGTTGATGTATCTGGGGGAATAAATAGGCAAAATGGCGATCGAGGTGGACGCCCGAGGGGCCCACACCACCCCCAGCGCGGCCAGGAGGGGCGGGCCGCCCTATGGTGTGGCCCCCCTGCGGGCCTCTTCGGGACTCCGTGGAACCTTCGGGAATTCTAAGACTTCCAGGCTTCGATTTTTCTAATTCCGAGAATATTACCAGAACAACTTTTCTGAAACTAAAAACAGCAGAAAACAAAGAACTAGCTCTGTGGCATCATGACATAAAGTGTATAGCAAATATGTAGGAAATAACATCAAAACAACATGGAACATCAAAAATCAAGGATACGTTTATGACGTATCAAGGCGTGAATGTTGTATATGGTGAAGTGGGAGGCGCAAGATATGTGGTGGCGATCTAGATGGTTCCGACTAAGGTTTGATGGATGGCGGCAGTGATCTGCAAGCGTGCAAGTCGGTGCGGCAGCGACAATTACTATATGTGAACATAACTCGAAACTCTGCATGAACTAGATGCTAAGACCAGTAACTTGACACGACGATGCAGACAAAGACTAAACGATGCAATACACTGAAAATATAATGCGACGGGGCCATACTGGTTGTAGGACGGGGGATCTAACCCTAATTTTTTTGGTGTTTTCGTGGACTGTAGGTATGAAGATGCAATCTAATATATGAAAACAGTAAAATCTCACCAATCAACCTGAAATCTGATACCACTTGATTGGACAAAGGTAGTATGATCTTTCGATGAGATGTGATACTTCAATTATGGTGGAGTTTGACCTTAGCGATTCGACTACACACACGCGTACGCCGTGCCAATGCAATCGCTAAACCATTCTCTGGGAGTTATCAATCCTGCAGAAGCAGATCGAACTGACCGTTAGCTCTAATTCTATCTGCAATCAAGAAACAAGTAAGAACAAATAATTCAATCAAAATTGCAGATAAAAGATGATATTTGTTTTAGAGATGGGATTCTGCAAATGCATAGTACAAGAGGTCTAGACGACACTCGTGCCTAGACGGAGACTAGTAATAGCTTAGTTTTTTTTTAACTAAACAAAATCTCAATCTAAACGATGACCTATAAGGGGTATATAAGGAGGAAAAAAGGGAATTTCGGCCAACCATGGGGTGGTGGCTGAATTCTATGCTATCTAGGCGTTCCTCCTTCAATACGGACTCTAAATAACCTATAAAGAGGCATCTTGAAAATATATGGGCCTATCCCAAAAAAAGAGGTGGAGCAACACCTATGGATGACTTTGGACAAAAATCATGAAGTGGTATCTTGTATAATTTTCCCAAGTCTTCATTCTTCATTGTGGTTGTCGAAGCTCTGGCTCCGCAAATCCCTCAGGTGACCCTATCGGGTTTCGACTAGGAGATGTCATAGGCGCTGGTGGAATCGTCGGCTTGACAGGGAGGCGATATTTACCCAGGTTCGGGGCCCTCGAAGAGGTAAAACCCTTACTCCTGCCTTCTGCTGATCTGTATTAGGCGATTAGATCGATTACAGGTGCTCGAATCGAGAGTAGATCTCGAGTTTCAAGGCTTTTGTGGTCGTGCGGTAATACTTGGTCCTCTCCTTTGGGGCTCTCCTGGCTTTATATAGATAGCCAGGTCTCGAGTCCAACCCGGAGAGGATACAAACCCTAGTTTGAGTCGGTTACAATTCCTAACTTAGCCCGCAAGTTGATGCGGGTGGGCTTTTCATGGGCCTTCTAGAGTACTCCAAGGGCGCTTCCTGTCGGGCCTTGGTTAGAAGGTGTGAGAGGGGGTGTCCTTATTCGTAGGGCCCATGATCCATGCCTTCGTCAGTAGCCCCCGAGCGTATGCTCGACTGGGATTTATTTTCAGTCGGGCAGACGGTCAGACCTTTTCTTTGATCTTATCTTAGAAGTTCAGCTCGACAGTTGTTGCCTACGAAGGGTGTGTTCCCTGTTTCGTGAATAAAAATACTCGAGTATCGAGCAGCATTAGTGCCAGTTTTTGCGGCTATATTAGCAGAAGGATGCGGCGCAGTGGCTTGGCTCTCCCGAGAGATCAGGGCCAATTAATTGCGACTAGGGCAAAAACACTCCTGGCCTACACAGATTCGAGACCTCCGACTCGAATCCGATGAGGTGATCGTTACGACTGGGCCGTTGTGGACTTATCGAGTCGAACTTAACCTAAGGGGGTACCCGGCGCGTCCGCTAGGATTTTTCTTCGTGTTGTTGACACGGAACTATGCCGGAGGACGCAGCTTTCGAGTGCGATTCCAGGCCCAAAAGAAAGATCTTTTTGGGTCTTACCTTCATATTCGAAGAATATGGCATCCGGATGTGCCTAGTCGGCTGTACAATCCAGGTTCTTGTGATGTGTAAATATCACGCATAAGGTGGGTTCTTTCTACCCGATTAGATTGGTATGAGTTCCGTACGAAAAAGTTTCGTGTTGGAAATGTTAGTTCCGTATGAAACAGTTTTCATGTTTTGGAAAATTGTGCCTGTACGAAAGAGTTTTCGTGTATAAGGCATGTTTCTCTTGTTCGAAGAGGCTTTGATTCATGAATTTTTTCATGGAAGATTGTGTTCTATCCGAAGGAATTGATATTCGTGCGAAGATAATTTCGCGTTTGAAATTCCATTCGCAAAAAATTTCCTTTCTGAATGACGAACGCCATGACGTCAAGGCGTGCTCCTCTTCTCCCGATGGGACGTGACGAAGTGGCAGCAGAAATTGGCCCACCTTGTCAGCTTTTTGACCGGGAAACGAGACGTCGCTCCCGTTTTTTACGCGAAATGCGCAGTAAATGCGCACGATCTTTTGTTAGGATCGTGGCACGAAACAGCGTACGCCGCCGCTTCGTTTCATCCTTACGCGTGGCAGCTGCGATAGGTGCCACGTTGCGTATCGTACGGCTGAGATTGCTTTACCCCGTATATAAATAAGGGTGTTAGCACCGCAGTGAAATTTTCCCCGCTCTCAATCTTCGTCTTCCACCTTGCGCTCGTCTTTGCCTTCTCTGTGCTCAAGCTCTTGCTGCGAAAAATGGCCGGTGGAAAGAAACGCGGCGTTGGAACCTCCGCGTCTGGCGAGCCTTCTGCGCCACTCGCCTCTCGCGCCGGCGACTGGCGCACCCCCAACACCACTGCCAAGAGCATCAAGGAGATGCAACGGGAGGGCCTGCTGCCGGCGGAGGCGGAGAAGCGCGTCCGTCTGGGGAAGAGGGAAGAGGTACCAAACCCTCACTCGAACGAGCGCGTGGTCTTCGTGGACCACGTGACTCGAGGTCTCTCCTTCCCTCTTCACCCTTTCTTCATCGGGCTGCTGTGTGCATACGGCATACAGCTCCATGACCTTCCCCCGAACGCGGTGCAGCACATCTCGTGCTTCATCGCGCTTTGCGAATGCTATCTTGGCATTCGCCCGCACTGGGCGCTCTGGAAAGCGCTGTTCAAGATCCGGATCTTCCGCGAGAGATCGCGGGTAGAGTCCGAGCCCGGTGAGCCACTTCGCACGGGTGGCTTCGGGATCCAAGCGCGCCAGGAGAATGCCTACTTCCATATGCACTTCATCGACTCCGCCCAAGGCTGGCGGAAGAAGTGGTTCTACGTCGCCGACAACAACTCGAGTGGGCTTGTAGAATTCCACCCATTCGCAGTTCTGGCGAGGCGCAAATCTTGGAGCCACAAGATGTCAGCCGAAGAAGTCGAGACAGTTAAACCTCTACTCGAAAGGGTAGGGGCTCTTCGAGATCAAGCCTCGGGAGTAGTGCTCAATGGACTTCATCTGGCAAGCCTCTTCTTGAAGCGCAGGATTCAGCCTTTGCAGCAGAGGCCTTCCACTATGTGGGAGTACCAAGGCGTAGAAGATCCCAGCCGAGTGAGCCGTGAAGAACTTTCGAATGTGGAATTCGAGAAAAAGATCGCGGCCATCACTCGACTGAAGGCCGGGGAGCAATTCCCTGATTGTTCAGTCGAGGCTTATTCTGCTTCAAACCCTCCTCCTGCTGCGGTTAGTCTTCTGTCTTTAACTTGCTTTCATTTTTAGAATTTTCGTAGTCGATAAGATCTTTATCGTCTTCTTATCCTTGTAGAGCCTAGCTGTAGCAAATTGCTATCCGCCCGTTGTTGGTGAAGATGCCTCGTGCCTTCAGTCAAGCCACCAGGACGGCGCGGTTGACACCAGCCTGGCCAACGCTTCCTCGAGTTCTGAGCATGACTCCTCGGATGATGTCGAAGACTCGAGCGGTGTCCCACCAAAGCGTCGTCGGGTGAACGAAGACGAAGTTACCTCCAAAGACAAGTCTTTGGAGGCGTCACCTGGCCCAACTCCAATTTCTGCGACTCCGCTTCAATCTCTTCCTCCTCTGGCTCCATTCACAAACGCCTGGAATGCGGATGACTTGGATGAAGACGACGAGGATGACGAGTAAGTTTTTTCCCATATTTTAATTCGATTGAACTCTGTTTGTCAGTGCTGACGTTATTTTGTCCTTTACTGCAGTTTGCAGGCAATCAGCCCGCGTAGATTCGCCGCGACTGTTCCTCCCGAAAAGAGGAACAAAGCGAAGGACGCGGGTGAGACCCCTACTGCGGGTACTGTCCAGAACTCTCCCAGGGCAGCGCCAGATGCTGCGACTGCGGAGCGGGATGTCCCCAGCTTCGCTGCCAGAACTTCGATCTCGAAGGAGGCGACGGACAGCTCGGCGGATCCCCTCTCCCGCGCCTCCGGACAGGTAAAACTTCTATCTCTTTGGCTTTCTCAAACAAATTTTATCGGGTGCACGACAGTGCTCCCGATGGGAGTAGCCCCCGAGGCTATAGTCGATTGTAAATAATCGGGTACAGGCTCAAAACCTCTTTCTGCTCTTCTTTTATATTTTGTCTTCTTCGGGTGCACGGCAGTGCTCCCGATGGGAGTAGCCCCCGAGGCTGTAGTCGATTGTAAATAATCGGGTACAGGCTCAAACCTCTTTTCTTCTAACTCTTTATCTTCATGCTTTCGCAGTCGCTCGTCGATTCCCTTGCGGCGATCGGTCGCCGCGTCGTTCTGGCCGAGACAGATTGCGAGTCGCTTCGATCAGAAGTTAACCGACTCAAATCTGAAGGCGACCTTCTTAGAGGTAAATTTCATTATCTTCTTGGCTTTCGCGTATCATCCATTCTTGATTTCTGATTAATATCCCCTTTGCAGCTCGAGCCGAATTCGCAGAGTCTGAAAAGACCAAACTTTCAGAGCAGGCAACTGCTCGGGAAGCTGAACTGGCGACTACCCGGCAAGAGCTGGAAGCTTCCCGCAAGCAATCGGAGGAACTCCATACGAAGCTTGCGGAGTCGCGGAAGACCGTGAAAGACTTGCAGGAGGCCGGCAGTAAGGCTGACAACGACACTGTCGCGTTCCTTCGTCCTCTCGCCAAGCGCTTTGCGGGTAAGTATCTTGGGTTTTTTGAACTTTTCATTCTGCTGATTTTTGCTAAGTATTATTTTCTCTGTCTGTAGATCTTCTGAATGTTCCTCTGGAGATTCCTGGGATTCAGCGGGTGGACGTGCTGACCGACACTCTCGCGCAGCTCAGGAGGCATTCTGAGGGAATATTTTCCCTGATCGATAATGCTTCCAAAGCTTTGGTACGAGTGCATGGCCGTCTTGTCGCCAGCGGTACTCCTGCGCCTGCGCTGAGCGAGTTTTCGAAGGTCTTCTCGGAAGGCGATCTCCTGGAAGCCTTTGCGGTTGCTCAATCAGAAGCTGGCGCAAAGACTGCGATTCAGTTTGCTCTGGCGAACGGAGTCGAAGGTCTGGAGGAGGCCTATTCGTCCATGCCGGTCGACCCTTCCACGGGCAAGAAGGTACGGCTATCTCGTTTTTCTGAGCAAGCCACTGTTCTTGCTCGGAAATTATCTGAGATGTTTGCTCGGAAGAAGGGAGGGTCGACCGCTGCTAGTGGCAGCACCAACGCGGCTTCGTAGATTTTTGTTTTCCTTTTGCTTCTGTTGCTTGGATGTAATGAATTTTGGGATATATTCCCGTACCTTTGCTGATTTTTTAATCGAAGCGCTTTGCATTTAAAATTTATCCTTGTCGTCTATACTTTGCCTCCCGATGGGAGTAGCCCCCGAGCGATTAGTCAGATGTGCGACTGGAAACAACTCGAGTAGGGCTTCTCACTTCTTTCCTTGTACTTCTTCCAGGCAATTGCGTCTGCTGCTGAATCTTCGAGTGGACGTGGTAGTCCAGCAAATCCACTTGTGGCTGCCGTGGGCACTCTCGCTGGCCTTCGTGATAAGGTTCAGGAGGGTGAGCGTAGGCTGAAAGTGCTGCGCGGGGTAGCTGACGTGGCGATATCCAAGCAGAAATTGGCGGCTGAGCGCGAGCAATTTCTGATTGGCGAACTGTCTTCGATTGCAAAGGAGTTACTATGTGAGTAGTGTAGCCCCCATGCTAGTTTCCTCCTCTGTGTTTCTTAGCTTACTAAGTGCGTTTGCTTCTTAGTTGTGAAACCAGATGACAGGGAAGAAAAGCAGTGGGTAGAAAACCACATTCATCAAGAAGCTAACAGCACAAAGCCTCATGCGAGTAATTTTTGGTCTGATCGCAGTCGAGGGTTTGTGATGGCTATCTTGAAGTTTCGAGTCCGCCAGGCGAAAGTTCTCATGAGTTCTTTCCATGAGGTCCTGGTTGCGGTGAATGCTGCTTTTTATCCACTTGAGAGGGGCCCCGAAGACTGGAGCTATCTTCTCAGGTTATTCGGACGAGAAGGAGAGGTTCGCGCGTGCGTTCACAATCAGATGACATGTGGCGCGGTTGTGGCTCTCTCGTTTGTCCGAATATGGCATCCTGAGATAGACTTGAACTCCGTAGCCCGGCTTCCGGATTATGCAATCGAAGATATTGCGCCGTACTATGATGCTGTTCGTCCTGCGGCCGAGAAGATTATCCGAATGACATCCGAAGAGGTAGATAGGATCTTAGCGGCTAGGAATGCTCAGCGTTTCGACTGACTTTATCGGATGTGAATATCCTGTAAGTTTGTCTGTAGTTTGTAAAAACTGTAGTAAGGTGTGCAACCTTTTACTTGATAATTCTTTTCTGTGATGCTTAGTTTTAGGTGTAGCCCCCGTGTACTTTATGGGGTGTGTACCTGTAACCTTGGAAGCTGTCGAGTAAATATGATGAGAGAATCATGTATTTATTGCTATGACTGAGAAGTCATGTGTTCGAGCTACAAAATTGGATAGTATAGCCTTATTGTTTGCAAAATAAATAAACCTAGGGGTAGAATTTGCGCAGTTGCGCGATGTTCCATGGATTGGAATAGATGCCTCCAGTGTCTGGATTCTTCAGTCGATAGGCTCCTCCTGGGATTACTTCGTGTATGATGAAGGGTCCTTCCCAGGGTGGCTCGAGCTTGTGCCCTTCCTTTTGTTTTAACCGCAACACCAAATCGCCAACCACGAATGATCTGTGGCGTATGCGGCGACTGTGATAATTGCGCAGCGATTGTTGGTAGACTGCAGATCTTGCGAGTGCAATGTCCCGAATTTCGTCGAGCGCGTCCATATCTTCTGCAAGTGCTTTGTTGGATGTTTCTTCACTGTAGGCTACAACTCGTGGGGCGCTGAATCGAACCTCTTCGGGGAGGACGGCTTCTTCCCCATATACCATGAAAAATGGTGTGTATTGCGTTGATCGATTGGGGGTTGTGCGGAGGCTCCAAAGTACGGAGGGCAACTCCTCTGCCCAATGTCCTGCAGCGGGATGTAGCCGATCGAGCAATCTCTTTTTGATCCCAGCTGAAACTAAGCCGTTGGATCTTTCGACTTGACCGTTTGTTTGCGGATGGGCGACCGAAGCAAACTTCAGATTAATTCCTTTCTCTTCGCAGAACTGTTGAGTCTCCTTTGCAGTGAAGTTCGTACCATTGTCTGTAATGATGTCATGTGGCACCCCGAATCTGCATATTATGGAATCGAGGAACTTGATTGCGCATTGGGCGCTACCCGAGGTCACTGGCATAGCCTCGATCCATTTGGTAAATTTGTCGACTGCGACCAGCAAATGTGTGTACCCTCCTGGAGTAGATTTGCGCAATGGGCCAACCATGTCAAGCCCCCATTGGGCAAAGGGCCAGGCGATGGGTATCATGTGCAACTCTGTGGCGGGCGCGTGCGGCTTGGGTGAAAATCGCTGGCAAGCGCCACATCTGTCGACCAGGTTTTTTGCATCGTTGGCTGCCGTTAGCCAGTAGAACCCTGCTCGAAATGCTTTTCCCAGTATTGCTCTCCAGCTAGCATGATGTCCGCAGTCACCCTGGTGTATATCCCGGAGTAGCTCTTTGCCGTCTTCGGGTGCGATGCACCGCTGAAGGATTCCCGAGATGCTTTGCTTGTACAATTCTCCGTTGATTATCCGAAAGGATTTGCTACGCCTGATTAGCTGTCGAGCCTCGCGCGGATCGGCTGGGAGCTGTTTATTGAGCAGATAGTCGAGATATTTCTGCGTCCAGACTGGCTCGACCAGAAAAACCTGTCGTGATATATTATGAATAAGCTCGATAAGCGCGACCTGCGGGCTGACCTCCGTTTCTGGCGCTGCCGGTGTTTCTGCAGCTTTCTTCAATTTGACCGATCGCTTGACCATCCGTTCGAAGTATATTCCTGGCGGTATGGGTGTATTCGTGGAACCCATGTTTGCCAGTCTATCCGCCTCTTCGTTGCTGGATCTTGCGATATGCTTCAACTCGCATCCTTTGAAGCTTCCTTCGAGTATATTATACATGTCGCGGTACGCGATCATGTTTTCAGCAACGGCGTCGCATTCTTTCATTGTTTGTTGCACTATGAGGTTGGAATCGCCATAAATCATCAACCGGGTGGCTCCACAAGCAATTGCCATCTTCATCCCGTGCAACAGTGCTTCATATTCTGCGTCGTTGTTCGATGCTGGGTCGTCAGGTGGAAAGTCTAGTCGCAGGACATATTGCAGTTTGTCTCCACGAGGTGAGATAAGAACGATTCCAGCTCCTGCCCCTTCGTTTCTTTTGGAGCCGTCAAAATACATGATCCAATTGCTTGTGTACTCGGGTGGTCCGGGTGTTTGTAGCTCTGTCCATTCGCTGATGAATTCCACGAGAACCTGAGATTTGACTGCATTGCGTCCTGCGTAGGTGATATCCCAGGCACCCAACTCGATGCTCCACTTCGCTATTCTTCCGGATGCCATAGGGTTGTTCATGATTGTCCCGAGTGACGCATCGTTAACCACTGTAATGGCGTGTTCCTGGAAGTAGTGTTTGAGTTTTCGGGCTGTGAGGACAACTCCATACGCAAGCTTCTGGTAATGAGGATATCGCTGCTTGCATGGCGAGAGCACTTCGCTGATGTAATATATTGGGCGCTGGACTCCGTATGCCTTGCCATCTTCAGGTCGTTCGACTACGATTGCAGTGCTGATGACCTGGTTTGTAGCGGCCAAATAGAGAAAAAGCGGCTCCCTTTCTTGTGGTGTTGCGAGGATGCGCCTGCTTTGCAACGACCGCTTCAAGTCTGCGAACGCTTGTTTAGCTTCGGGGGTCCACTCGAATTTGTCCGTCTTCTTCAGTAATTTGTAGAAGGGTAACGCTTGCTCTCCCAATCGCGCGATGAACCTGCTTAGGGCGGCCAATCGCCCTGCGAGCTGCTGGACTCCGCGTAGATTGGTGGGCTCCTTCATGGTGAGGATGGCTTGTATTTTCTCCGGATTGGCTTCAATGCCTCTGGCGGATACCAGGTATCCTAGGAGTTTTCCTGCAGGGACGCCGAAAACGCATTTTGTTGGATTGAGCTTGATCCGATATGCATTAAGGGCGTCGAATGTTTCTTTAATATCTTCAAGGAGTGTGTCCTCTACTCGAGTTTTGATGACGATGTCGTCGACATATACTTGTACGTTCTTGCCGATGAGATTGGCAAGGCATCTCTGCATGCAACGTTGATATGTTGCGCCTGCGTTCTTCAGCCCGAAGGGCATTGTCGTATAGCAGTATACACCGTGTGGTGTGATGAATGCCGTCTTCTCTTCGTCTTCCTTTTTCATTCGGATCTGGTTGTATCCCGAGTAGGCGTCCAGGAAAGAGAGACGTTGGCAACCTGCTGTGGAGTCCACGATCTAGTCGATTCGAGGTAGAGGAAAGTTGTCCTTGGGGCAGTGTTTGTTCAGTGACGTGTAATCGATGCACACCCGAAGGATATCCGTGTTCTTCTTGGGGACCAGCACCGGATTTGCTAACCAGGTGGATATTTTGATCTCCCTAATGAAATTTGCGGCTAGCAGCCTATTTACTTCTTCTCCCAGCGCCTTTTGCTTGGGTTCTGAGAATCGTCGAGTCGTCTGTTTGATGGGCTTCGCGTTAGGAAAGACTTCGAGTGAGTGCTCGGCAAACTCCCTGGGTATACCTGGCATATCTGAGGGTTGCCAGGCGAAAATTTCCCAGTACTCACGGAGGAGTTTGACGAGCGCGCTTTCCTATGCTGGCGAGAGGGTTGTGGAAACCATCGCGGTTTTGGCGGAATCCGTCGGGTGCACTTGATGCTTGCGAGTGTCGCTGTTGGCGCTGAATTCCAGTTCAGGCGCGTTTTTCTTCGTGAGTGGCATGACGGAGTGGTCCGTGGTTTTTGCCAGTTCTTGTAGTTCTTCTTGCATCCCGAAAGATTTCGCGATCTCATTAAATTCTATGTCGCACTTATCTGATTTCTGGAAGTCTCCGTCAATGGTGATCACACCATATTCGCCGGGTAACTTGAGCTTCAAGTATGCGTAATGTGGTACGGCCATGAATCTGGCGAACGCTGTTCGACCAAGAATGGCGTGGTACTGCGAGGGCCAGTCGATGACTTCAAAGTCCAGAAATTCCCTTCTGTAGTTGCGTGGGGAGCCCAGTACAACTTCGAGGTTGATTGTTCCGAGTGGACGTACTGCCTTGCCCGGAACTATCCCGTGGAAGGATGTTTCTGATTCCGTTAGGCCGTCCAGGTTTTTGTTCATTCGACGGAGTGTATCCGCGTAGATGATGTTGATGCCGCTGCCGCCGTCCATGAATACGCGGGCCAGGTCATAATTGCCAATTTGAGCTTGAATGACAAGGGCGGCGTGTCCTGGTCGATAGACTCGTGGCGGGTGGTCTTCCTTCGAGAACGTGATTGGCTGTTCGGCCATCTTCAGGTACTCGGGCTTCGTTGGTGGCGTCTGCACTGCCATGCATATTTGTCTCGAGTTAGTTTTTTGAGCTCTGCGAGAGGGGCATACCTTCTGTATCATCCCAAGGAGTTGTCCGTGCGGGGTCGGGTATGTATTTGCTCCCGTGTTTTGCTGTTGTGGTGCTGGCAATGCGGCGAGTGCCATGTTTGGGTTGGTTGGTGGAGGTGGTGGCGGTGGTAGCTGGAATTGTTGTCCACCTCCTGGTAGCGGTGGATAGTTTTGGGTGGAAGCGAATCTTTTCTTGGCTAGCGCGTCCGAGATTCCGATGAACTTTCGGCAATCCTTGAGAAGGTGTGTTGCCTTAGTCTTGCCCGTGCGCTTGTCTGTGAACAGATGTAGCGAGCAGTATCCATCGAGGTCTTCCTCGGGTGATTTTTCTTCTTCCTTTGGCCTCCATTCGCGACTTCCACGACGACCGGAGTCGCGACTTCGCGTGAACTCTGCCGCTACTAGTTCTTCTCTATCGTCGTGGTCGTAGTATTTTCTTCTTTTCCTTCGCCCATGACGGTCTTCGTCATGTGTGGGCGACGATGTTCTTTCATTGCGTACCGCGTCCTCTCCGTTGGCCCATTTTTCGGCTATAACCATGAGCTCCCCTATGGTTTTGGGTGCAGCTCTGCCGAGTTCTTCTCGAAACGCGGTTCTTCTTGCTCCTTTGGCGAAGGCCTCAATCGCCACTTCTTCAGAGATCGTCCCTGCGGTGTTCCTGAGTGTGTTCCACCGTTGGATGTATTCTCGCGTGGATTCGCCACTTTTCTGTTTGCAAGCCCGTAGTTCTTCGATTGTAGCTGGCCTTTTGTAGGTCGACTGGAAGTTTTTGCAGAAATCGCGATGCAGGTCGTCCCATGATGCATAGCAAGATCGTGGTCTTCTTTCCAGCCAGCTGCGGGCCGCTCCGGCCAGGTGCAAATTGAGGTATTGCATGGCCGTGTTCTTGTTACCACGTTGGCATTTTACTGCCGTGAGGTAGTCGCTTAACCACTGGGAGGGCTCGAGTGAGCCATCGTATTTTGTCACCTCCGAGCTGAGCTTGAATCTCTTGGGTAGAGGTGCTTCGCGAATACTGCGAGCAAAGCAAAGTGCTCCGCAGGTTTCGTCGTCCGAAGATCCGGATGAGGAGCGTTCGCGATACCGTGAAGCCCTCGCTTTATCCACCTTCTTCTGGGCGAGATCGGATCGCGCGTCGTACCCGGACCGGTCGCGGTCGCTATCTTTTCTTGGTTCTTTACTTCTTTTTCTCGAGCGGCTGCTGTGGTGCCGCGAATCTTTGTCTCTCGGGCTGTCGTCGCTGCTGCTTCGGCTGTCGCCGCGGCGCCGAGCTTCTTTTCCTCGGCCACGACGTGGCGATTTATCCTTTCTTGGAGAGGAGCTCCTATGCCTGCGGGGCGCGTCTTTGTCTTTGTCCTTCTCTTGTCGCGCCTTCTCCAGCTGTTCCTTGCGATCGTGGGAGGCGAGCTTCGCGGCAGCCAGCCCTAGACCTTTGCGGATGTGCTTGTATTGTTCCACCCGAGGATCGCTGTCCGTTGGCTGGTTCATCTGCATATAGGTGGCCGCGGCTAGAATTGCGGCGGCTGGAGTTTGCGGGTAGACGTTCCCGTCGTCGTCAACCCTCATGAAAGAAGATGTGGTAGACCTGTTGGTCCCAGCCATGGATTCGTGGTCCCTTGTTGATGCTGCGGGTCCTTTTCCCACGGGTCGGGTACCGACCGAAGGAGCAAGGGACAGCTCGGCTCGACGTAGGCTTGACTCATCCGCCGCTCTCCTGCGACGGGCTAGATCCGCTCGGGCGTCCTTGATGTTTGAGGCCGCTCTCACTAGGTGATAGTGGTAGGCGGTTAGGTCTTCCTGCGTAGCACCTGCTGCGGGTGGCTGACTCTTTCGCATGGACTCCTTTGCTCTTTTCCAGGCTTCCCGCGAGACGCCGATTAGGTCGCGCTCGGTTGCGCTATATTCAGTTTCCGAGGGCTGTTCCGATCCTGCCATGCAGACTTGGGCGAGTTGTGGCCCGTGCGTCCTAGGCGCAGATCGGGAGGTTCTTCGCACCCGAGAGGGTTCCTCTGTCGAGAGTGCGTGGTAGTCGATCGTGTTGAAGCGGATGGACTCGCCGCTTTTCTCCATAAGGAAGCGCGAGTTGACGGCTCCAGATTCGGGTTCAGATTCATCCGAGAAGTGGAGGATTCCGTCTCTGTTTGCCATGAAGTTAAAGCTTCCGAACGTCAGGGTGACGCTCTTCTCCAGATCCTCGAATACCGGGCGTGATTCCGGCGAGTGAGGTGTGACTATGACGGATCCGATCCGTACAGGATTGTTCGGAGCCGTAGTCGATGGTTTCCAACGGGAGTTGGATGTCGATGAAGCCGAAGATGCCGGTGATCCAGCGCCCGCGTTCCCCACGGTCGGCGCCAATTGTCGAAGCTCTGGCTCCGCAAATCCCTCAGGTGACCCTATCGGGTTTCGACTAGGAGATGTCATAGGCGCTGGTGGAATCGTCGGCTTGACAGGGAGGCGATATTTACCCAGGTTCGGGGCCCTCGAAGAGGTAAAACCCTTACTCCTGCCTTCTGCTGATCTGTATTAGGCGATTAGATCGATTACAGGTGCTCGAATCGAGAGTAGATCTCGAGTTTCAAGGCTTTTGTGGTCGTGCGGTAATACTTGGTCCTCTCCTTTGGGGCTCTCCTGGCTTTATATAGATAGCCAGGTCTCGAGTCCAACCCGGAGAGGATACAAACCCTAGTTTGAGTCGGTTACAATTCCTAACTTAGCCCGCAAGTTGATGCGGGTGGGCTTTTCATGGGCCTTCTAGAGTACTCCAAGGGCGCTTCCTGTCGGGCCTTGGTTAGAAGGTGTGAGAGGGGGTGTCCTTATTCGTAGGGCCCATGATCCATGCCTTCGTCAGTGGTGGTTTCAGGTTGCCAATCTCCATTTGTGACATCATCATCTCCATCTCTTGCATCCTTGCTGCCATCTCTTTCCATGAACATGTTTCAAAACTTGTCCCTCTCATTCTTGTTAGTACCATCATTCATGAGAGACGTAGACACATTATTTTTAGGCAACATCATATTCTCAAGTATATTAGTAACATCTCGTAGAAACAAAAAATAACTGATGATTAAATTTTCATCGTGAGTTCTAGTCATAGTTCTTTGTATGTGTGTTGCTGTAGTGGCTACAATTGCATCTATAGCGGTGATATCCTCATCAATTGGGCAACCCACTGAACAATTGGGCTTTGTTTGTCAACATGCCTATACTGTGAGGCCGGTGTAGTGGGCTCCGAATAGTAGTATGTGCTGCCTTAAAAAAAGATCAAATTCAGCAAATAACCCATTAAGGACCCAGATGTGCATCTGTGCACATCGGACACGTGATTATGACATTAGAGCATTTCCAACCAGTCCCCCCTCCCCCCCCCCAAAAAAGCTCCCCATTTTGACTTGATGGGCTGTCTGGCGGTGTCCGGTTACAATAGGGTGGAAAATTGTCACCCTACCGGTCCCCCATTTCTTCCATGTGTGTCCGGATTTGTGAGCAATAGCTAAACTTGAACCAAACGTAGGGAGAGTTTGAGGTGGGAAAAGCCTCTCCAGGGATGCCCGAGCTACCTCACCCTTTCACTTACTTTTTCTTGTCCTTCTTTTATTCTCCTCTCTCCTTCTCCACCAATCACATGTAATTGACCGGACAATTTTGGAGATTTTTTTTAAATGGGTAATCCCAGCCTCTGCATCAAAATGATGCACACGGCTTTTATATGAAAACAAAGTATCCGAGTAGAAAACATCCGTAACAAAATTATTACAACTCAACCAGCAGGGCGGGTGGCCACAAAGATCAACCACTAGAAAATAGAAAACATCCTTAGACCGCAACCCATGATATGCGTCTAGTGTGCAGCCATTCATCCGTGTTGAAGATAGCCCGTACGACCGCCATCAACCGAGAGCATCCGACATTCAAATGTCCACGCTGGTCTTCTGGGAGGAGGAAAGACCACATATGAATCCAGTGCGTAGCGCGGTGAATGACCTGCAAGAAATGACCAGTTCTCAAATTGTTAAAAATCACATCGTTGCGGCAATTTCAAATTCCCAAAGAAAAACACACACCAATGTGTATACTCGCCTTATTAGACTTATCAACTCCATTTAACCAATTACCAAACATATTAGTAACACTATTTGGTGGAATAATGTTGAACGTAAAGTGGATCAATCTCCAAATTTTTCTAGCTAAATTGCAGGATATAAACAAATGCTCAATTGCTTCCTCTCTATCAAAAAACACATATTTTGAACATCTTGTCCATCTTCATTTAATTAAATTATCCTTAGTAAGAAATTCCTTACGATTAAGAAACCACATAAAGATCTTGATCTTTAATGGTACATTTAGCTTCCACAAATATTTTCGTAAGAACCTAGTTCTACCGTTCATAAGATCAGTGTAAAACGACTTAACAGTAAACACCCCCGCATATGATAGTTTCCACACTATCGAATCTTTCTCCTCAGACAGAGAAACATCCATTAGTCTCTCTACTAAATGGAGCCACTAAATCCATTTATCCACATGCAATACTCTCGTAAACTCAATGTTCGGATGGTCGGAGAACCTGTGCGACAACCACATTCCTACGACGCACAATATTAAAAAGAGAATGATACTGCAGGGCTAATAGCGTTCCATCCAACCAAGGATCCTCCCAAACTCTAGTTCTCTCGCCGTTACCAATAGAGAAGAAAATGCGCTGAAAAAAACTCCTTCTTGACCCTCATAACCCCTTTCCAGAATGGAGAATCCGTTGGTTTAGCCTCAACCTGAGCTAATGGCAACCCTTTAATATACTTATTGTGTAGCAACTCATGCCACACCCCGTCCTCTGACAAAAATTTAAATATCCACTTTGCTAGTAAACATTTATTCTTTACATCAAGGCATTCAATCCTAAGACTAACTTGATCTTTAGGACGACACACAATACTCCACTTGGTAAGGCGATATTTTTTTTTGTCTGATCATGTTGCCAAAAGAAATGAGACCTATAAAAATCTAATCTCTTCTTCACCCCAATAGGTAACTCGAAATAGTAGAAACATTGGTAAACTCGACAAAACCGAATTAATAAGGACAAGCCGGTCTCCATATGAGAGCAACTTTCCTATCCACGAACTCAATTTCTGCTCAAAACGGTCCTCAATAGGTTTTCATTCTCTATTAAGAAGTTTACGGTAATGTATCGGAATTCCAAGATATTTAAAGGGAAGAGCACCAAGCTCACACCCAAAAATTTACCTATATTCCTGCGGAGAATCATTAGCAAGTCTAAAACAAAAGATCTCGCTCTTGTGAAAATTAATATTTAGGCCCGATAGTTGCTCGAAGATGGACATGATTAGTTTCATATTAACGGCCTTATCCAGATCATGTTCAAGAAAAAGAATAGTGTCATCAGCGTATTAAAGAATAGATACCCAACCTTCCACAAGGTGAGGCACTAATCCACCCACTTGCTCGTCCTTCTTTTCCCTAGCAATAAGAACGTCCAACATATCAGCAACCAGGTTAAAGTGTATAGGAGATAACGGATCCCCCTGATGCAAGCCCTTCAACGTCTAAAAATAATGACCAATGACATCATTTACCCTAACGCCGACACTCCCACTTTGAACGAATTGAGCTATCCAATCACACCACTTAGGATCAAATACTTTCATGCGTAGCGTTTGCTGAAGAAACGTCTAGTTAACTTTATCGTATGCTTTCTCGAAGTCTATCTTAAAAAGGACACCATTCAATTTCTTTTTCTTTAATTCATGAATTGTTTCATGTAGGACCACCACCCCTTTCAAAATATTTGTTCCCGGAAGAAAAACCGATTTAGAGGGTCGGATAACCCTCTGCGCAATAGAGGTTACCCTGTTAGTGCCTACTTTCGTAAAAAATTTGAATCTCCCGTTTAAAATACAGATTGGCCTATATTGTTCAATTCTGCTCGCGTCTTACTTCTTAGGCAAAAGCGTTATTATACCAAATTTCAGCTTGTAAAGATCGAGATCTCCTGAATGCAAATGAGCAAACAAGACCATTAAGTCCCACCTGATGACCTCCCAAAATCGCTGATAAAACTCCACTGGAAACCCATCTGGTCCAGGAGTTTTATTAAGTTTCATTTGAGCAATGGCCTCCCACACCCCCCCATTTCGAAAAAGGACGTGTAAAGATTTCATTCTCCTTCATGGACACTTGAGGAAGGTCATCAATCATGTTCTCATTTAATGAAAAAGAAGATGAAGCCGACGCTCAAAACAACTTTTTTTATAATACTCGGAAATGAAGGTTTTTAAATTTTGTTGTCCTACAATAGTATCCTCATCTTGTTCTAACTGGAAAATTTGTTTCTTACGATGTTTGCCATTTGCTATCAAATGAAAATATACCTCGTGTTATTCCCCCCTTCCTGAATATGTATGACCTTAGCTCTTTGAGCCCACTTAGACTCCTTATCACGACGAAACATTGCAAGGAAGGATTTAGCCTCTACCTTCGCAGCTCTCTCCACTTCAGAAAGAAGGGTATGCTCTGCTTTCAAATCCAACTCATTGATAAGCAACAACAATTTTATCTCATAAAATTTTGTATTCCCCACTCATATTTTTGGCCCATCCTCTAAAAAATACGAAGATGTCTTATCTTATTCTGCTATCTCTCTACTTGATTGTTTCCCGATGTAATAGACATCCATTCATTTTTGACTAGATCGTAGAAGCCAGGGTGCCTCAGCCATGCTAGTTCAAAAGAGAATAACGTCTTATTACCTAAATGAGCAGGATCACTAGAATCTAGTAATAACGGTACCTGATCCGACCCCCCCACGAATCATACAATGCACCGTTACCAATGAGAATTTCGGTTCCCACTCCACACTGACTAGTATATGATCCAAGTTCTCTAAAGTGGTACATCTCGTCTACTAGTCCATATATTCTGCCTCCCCGACAGTTCCTTCTTTTAGATCGAGGTTTTTAATGATTGCATTAAAAATAACTGGCCATCAAGGATTAAAATTATCATTATTTTTCTCTTCTTATCTACGAATAATATTGAAATCACCACCCACCAAAATAGGTTGTGTCTCACCTTCGCAAATGCGAACCAACTCGAATAAAATTCAGTTTTTTGGAGAATTTTGTGGTGTATGGCTGGGTTTACCTATAATTTGGGGTGAAAAGCGGACACCGTCCGGATGCCTCCGCGGACAGTTTATGGGCCGTTTTCGGATAGGTGGTTGGAGATGCTTTTAGGGGACAGTATTAGACAGGTTTTAGGAATCAACCAGGCTCAAAAATGATTTCCTATCAATACGCCTTTAAACGGAAATGTAAGAAAATATGTGAGAATCTCTTAACAGATTGGAAAAAAAGAAAGTGAGCACGGAAGCATAATTGCAGCATTGTACAATCGCGTATGGACGGGCATGCGAAGAACCAATGTAAAGAAAAAACTCACGGAACAAGGTTCTCTCCTCGGATGCTCTTTTATTATTGAGTAAATAATAAACAAATTCCAGCTAAGCAGTCACCAATGTACTACCGAGAATCAGTGAAAGGAATTACAAAAACTCAGCTGTGTGGAACACAATGTCAGTGTCACTGCACACGTGCCCTATGAAACAAATTAAAATTATGCTAAGTGAAATTAAAGAACGTGGTCTCTCTAAATCAATCGTGATTGCCTACGCCTAATCCATCGACTAGTTATAGACAGGCGACGACGACCGACTAGTTATAGACAGGCGTCGTCGTCGTCGTCGTCATCAGGGGTCAGCAATACACGCGACGACGACAGCAGCAGGCGCGCGCATGCATGCACGGCGGCGTTCTCAAAAAAGGACGCCCACGCCGTGCACGGACGCACGCTCTGATGCGCGCGCGCGCGCGGCAGCCACGACCGGCGACTCCACGCGCATCGGCCTACTGCTCCGCGGCCAGCGACTCCATGAACCGGGTGAGGTCCCTGTTCACGAGCGCGTTCGACCTGACGGCCCTGTCCTTGGCGACGGTGTCCACCAGCGCCCTCGGCACCAGGCACTTGCCCTCGGCGGCCAGCCGCTCCTGCACGCCGCCGCACACGAGCAGAGCGTGCATCTTCTCCTGCGCCATGGGCGGCACCTTCTCCTCCTGAAAAGCCATAGAGAATTAACACGATTGGTAAACTGCATTGATCGAAGGGTTGGACTGAATTGCGAACTGTTACGTAGTGAAATTCCGTGATCGTGTTGGTCAGGTACCGTACCTCGATGGTGTGCAGGAGGGCGAGCATGCCGACCTGGGCCTGGAGGAGCTTCACGTGGCGCGCGGCCTCCTGCAGCATCTCGGCGGTGTTGAGCTTGTGGCCGCCGGGGATGAGCCGCGACAGCTCGGCCGTCTTGTCGCTGATCCGCCGCCGGCGCTCCCTGGCCGCGGCGCTCTGCGAGGACCCGTTGCCGCCCGCGGCGGGCTGCATCCTCTTCGCGTCCGCCCCGCGCACGAACGGCGGATTCCACACCTGCGGCGGCGGCGGCGGCGGCAGTGGCAGCGCGAACTCGGCCAGGTACTCCGGCAGCGCCGGCGGGGCGTGCTGGGCGCCGAGGCTGCCGTCGGCGGCCGTGAAGTCGAACCACGAGTCTTCCTCGAGACCTCCGGTGCGCGGCTTCTTGGCGCAGCGCTGCTCGTCGTCGTCGTCTTGGTCGTCGTCGTGGTGGCGGGGGATGCCGAGGAAGGCGTCGAGGCCGGCATGGACGGCGGGGTCGAGCGGGTCGTAGACGAAGCCGAGGAGCGCGTCGCCGACGTCGGGGTGGACGTCCTGCAGGAAGCTCACGTCCTTGTCGTCGTCGAGGCAGTACTTGAAGAGCGGGGGCGCGGTCGTTGTCGGGTGGAAGCTGAGCGCGGCCATGGACATCGGGGCGTGGTTGCTCGCTAAATTGCGTGCTTGCTTGCTTGCTGCTGGTGTCTCGGCGCAGAGCTCAACCGCCTTGGGTGGGGCAGGGTCAAGGGCGGAGGAGGAGGTGGAGGCGGCGGCTCAACTTAACACGGAGGCAAGCTAGCGCAGTAATTAGTGGTGGTCTTAACGATTGCTTCGCGTGGTAACCGTCCCTTGAAAAGGGGCACGCAGAGGCGGCGCCACGGCCCACTCGCTCCTCCTTAACCGCCATGCATGCCATTCTCTCCCGCGGTTATCCCATTTCTTTTTGCTAAGATTATTTATTTTCCACAACACTCCCTATTAACGAAATGTAATTGTTTTCTTTAACTTGCGTTGCAGTTGCAGTGGCCGAATGAATGATGCGATAATTATGATTTAATTGTGCTAATATGCAGCCATTGTATAGCATGATATTATTGCTCAATAATGGATTGAACTCTGAAGCATTTTTTTTCTCAGTTACTACATCGTTGGATAACAATGCAACCGCGACAAGACATGTCGAGAATGAGATCACGACCATTTGGGAAAATTTCGCTGCAGTCTGTGTGTGGTAAGCAAAAGCTATTTTCCCTCTTTTTTTCCATTCTTTTTCCCGGGAATAGTCTTCTTGGATTCTCTGAAGCGGTTACCGCCTCTAATCTGCGGCTGAGCAAGCTATTTTCCCTCCTTTTCTCCCTTGGGTCTATCCGGTAATTCTTGTCTTGGATTCTCTCCAGCGGTTACCGCTCCTAAATCGTAGCTCCCACGGGCCCCACCTCTCGCTCATCTTGAGTAACCGCCGCATCTTGCTGCCACGTAGCCCCCTGGAAGCACGGCCCGCGCAACCCGATCCAACTCCTGGTAGCAGGCCCAACTGCGAAATCAGAGAGGAGGGCCAGTGGATCTAGGTCCAAGATGTGGACCGTACATATGGGCAACACGCAAAAGAAGCCATGACGTAGTCAAACCGGGGCACTTCGAGCTTGAGTTCAGTGTTTTTCTTATCTCCTTCGCTTGTCAGTTGCTTGCCCAAGATCGGGCCTGAGGGACACTTGACTGTCAGTCAGCACATGAGCTGCCAAGCTAGTATACACTTGCTTCAGTTCAAAATGGAACAAGCTGCCTCGGATCAACCAATGGGCTGCATAAGAAAGTAGGGTCGTCTCCACCGTCCACACCATTTGTTATAACACATTCCGCTCGTGATCCCATCCCCGAGACGCATAAACCTCGCTTGTACAGTAGTACTAATAAACAATTTGAATCATCTCTCTCTCTTGTAGCAATACTCTAGTATGTCGACTAGTGTTGGGCGAATTTGTAACGAAAAAAAAGAAGTGTCCACGACCTAATGACTGTAATCTATGTCTACTTGGAGATTTAACTAATCGAAGCAGCAAGCAAACGCTGCGCCCTGCACGTGAACTGTGATTGGTTCACCTAGTCAACGGGACACGTCCGCCGACTCCGCTTACCTCTGCACCGCTGCTGCTGATTTGCATCAGAGATTAACCTACCATTCTTGTACAAAAAAAAAAAAAAAACCTACCATTTGACCAGCTAATCGTTTTCTTATTATGCAATGCAAGCCATATGTGATCACAGTTAAAACAAAAAAGGGTGTGCCATATATGATGAAGCTGTACTACGTTAAGATAGCCGCTAAAAACGTAAGAAATGCAGCATGCGCCCACCGTGGGGCTCGAACCCACGACCACAAGGTTAAGAGCCTTGCGCTCTACCAACTGAGCTAGACGGGCTTGGCTGTTACAATTAAGAAATGTTCACATTTGTCTTAGTGAAGAAGTAATTGTATGACTCATCACTTTGCTACTCGACCGTGACTACAACGAGTAGAAGACGCATAGTTCAAATGAGCAGCTGGCAACAAACACGAAGTTTTTACATGCATCCTTTGAACTGTTCCGATCGCAAGAACTGCTTGGTGTGAACTGCAAAGGACGGAGAACCACGGCGACTGGATCAGACCATAATCAAATTTCTACTCCCTCGGTTTCAAAATACTTTGACTTCCATCGAGGGGCACCTGCCTTCCGCAGGAAGAGTGATCGATTTGGTCCAATCGGAGGTTGTCTTGTGGCGCGCGGCAGGGCTCTTTAGAGGTAGCCTAGGACAGGTGGAAAAATGGAGGTTTTGGCGAGTAATTCCGTTTAGAGACTGACGAAGCGATGGATCGTAGGCCTATCGGGTAAGCCTACCCGGTCTAAAGCCCAAGGCCCAAGCTCCAAAGGAAACACCATGGACTGTTGTAGAAGGCCCAATCAAGGCCCACCTGCAAAGCCTTGTGGGTTAAGAAAGGAAACATGTAACCGACTTAGGGTTAGGGTTTGTATCCTCCCGGGCACGGTTTGAGACCTGACTATCTATATAAAGCCAGGAGAACCACCGGGGGGACCAAGCAATACCGGACCATTAAAGCCTTGAGATCAAGATCATACTCTCGACTTGACCATTCCCCATTGTAACCGATATACTCGTTAATACAGATCGACAGAAACAGGAGTAAGGGTTTTACCTCCACGAGGGCCCCGAACCTGGGTAAATCTTGCCCCCTGTTAGCCGACGATTGTCACCAGCGCCTACTCGTTCTCTTACTCGAAACCCTATCGGTTCATCCGAGGGACTTGTTGAGATGCATATTCGACAATTGGCGCCGTTTGTGGGAACGGAGGGCGCTGGATCTCCGGCATCTTCGGCTTCATCGACAAACAACTCGCGCTGGAACCCCGGAACTTCGACTCCAACCAATCCGATCCGCATCGGGTCGGTCGTCGTCACCCCTCACTCGCCGGAATCACGCCCGGTGTTCAGCGAACTGGAGAAAAGCATCACCTTGACGTTCGAAAGCTTCAAGTTCTACGCAGACAAAGAAGGAATTCTACAGTTCCCCGAGCAATCCAATCTCGACGGATCGGGCTCAGAGTCGATCTAAAGCCCAGGAGCTGTCGACTCACGGCCCAACTACGCAGATCACGACTTAGCGAAAAGCGGCGAATCTATCCGCCTCAACACCCGCAACTTCCATACCCTCTCCACAGAGGAACCTTCTCGAGTCAGAAAAGTTTTCCAAACTACGCCTAGGACCCACGAGCCATATCTGGCTCAGGTCTGCATGGCAGGATCAGGAGACCCACCCGAAGAAACTGAAGACAACGCAAGGGAGCGCGCAACCATCGGCGTATCGCGAGCCGCTTGGGATCGGGTAAAGGAGGCCATCCGCACAAGAAAACCACTTGAAGCCGGAGCCCCTCACTAAGACATGACTGCATACCACTACCACCTAGTGAGAGCAACAACTCTGATCAAGGAAGCTCGAAAAGACTTGGCTGAACGAAGAAAGCTAGCGGACGAGTCTAGTCAACGCCGTGCAGCGCTCTCGAAGACACCTTCTGTTGGGAACCCTCCCGGGAGAAAGAGACACGTCGCAAGAACCGCGACTATGGATTGTGAATCCTTAACTGGGATCATTAGGTCACTCGAGGTCTCCCTTATGCACGTCGATGAACACGGCAACGTGCACCCGACGATCCCCGCCGCCGCGGTACTAGCTGCAGCCACCTACCTGCAAACAAACCAACCAGGGGAGAACGACCCCCGCGCAGAACAATACTGGCAGGTCCAGAAGGGGCTAGGCATGACAGCCGCAAGAATCGCCGCTTACGACCACAGGAAGGCAGCCGCGCAGAAAGATAAAGAAGCACCTCGCAGACACAAGAGCACATCACCCAGGAGGGAGAAGTCGCCTCGTCGCGCACGAGGAAAAGAAGCTCGACGACGCGGAGATAGTCCGAGTGACAGTGACGACAGCCCGAGAGGTCGAGATCGTAGCCCGTGGAGAGGTCGCGATCGCAGCCCGCGGAGAGATCGCGATCGCAGCCCACGACATCACGGCAGTCGCTCGCGACACCGCAGCAAGGAGCCGCGGAGAGACTTCAATCGCGATGAGCCCGGATAGAATGCGCGATCAGACATCGCTCAGCACAAAGTTGACAAAGCTCGAGCGGCCAGGAACCGCGCGCGTTCTTCATCCACCTCTTCCGACGAGGAGGTCTGCGGAGCCTTGTGATTTGCTCGCGACATCCGCGAGGCACCGTTGCCCAAGAGGTTTAAGCTCTCTTCGGAGGTGCAAAAATACGACGGATCGCTAGAGCCACAAGCCTGGTTGTTAGATTACCTCACGGCAGTAAAATGTTAACGTGGGAACAAAAACACGGCTATGCAGTACCTTAACCTACACCTTGTAGGCGCCGCGCGCAGCTGGCTCGAAGGAAGACCGAAGGTGTGCTACAAATCATGGGAAGGTCTAACCTTCGACTTCTGCAAAAACTTCCAAGCAACATACAAAAGACCTGCGACCATCAAGGAACTACGAGCTTGCAAGCAGAAAAGTGGCGAGTCTACTCACGAATATATTTAGCGATGGACCACACCTAGGAATACAACAGGAAATATATGAGAAGAAGTTGCAGTCGAAGCATTCGCCAAAGGAGTTCGGCGAACCTCCTTCCGGGAATACCTGGGACGGGCCGCACCCAAAACCATTGGAGAACTGATGGCTATAGCCGACAGATGGGCCAACGGCGAGGACGCGCTGCGCAATGAGAAAGCGTCATCACCAGCACCAGAAGACGATCGCCATGGTCGAAAGAAAAGGAGAAAGCATTACGACCGCGATGATCGGGAGGAACTGGTGGCAGCAGAATTCACAAGAAATCGCGACAGCGGATATCGCGGAAATCGCGAGTGGAAGCCAAAGCCAGAGGACAAAACCCTCGAGGAGGACCTCGACGGTTACTGCACGCTACATCTATTTACAGATAAGCGCACTGGCAAAACTAAGGCAACACACCTTCGCAAGGATTGCCGAAAGTACCTTGACATCCACGAGGCCTTCTCAAATAAAAATAGAGCAGTAGTCAACCAGGGCTACCCGTAGCTCCCGGGAGGGGGAACTCAAGGATTCCACCCGCCGCAAGCCCTACCTCCACCAGGAAACCAAAACACGATGCTAGCCGCGCTACCCGCGCCACCCGCCGCAAACCAAGGAACCAACGGATACCCGAACCCAGCAGGACTCCTAGGGATGATACAGAAAGTTTGCCCGTCCCGCAGGGCCCATAAAACAAACACTCGACAGGTATTCATGGTTGTCCAGGCACCACCATCCCAACCCGAGTATCTGAAGATGGCCGACCAGCCGATAATTTTCTCCAAGGAAGACCATCCCCCCCCCCCCCCCGAGTCTATCGACCAGGGCATGCCGCACTCATCATCCAGGCACAAATAGACAACTATGAACTCACCTGAGTTTTCATGGACGGAGGCAATGGGATTAACATCATTTACGCGGACACACTCCACAGGATGAACAGGAACCTGGACGGACTCGCGCAATCAGAGAGATCCTTTCACGGGATAGTACCAGGGAAGGCAGTCCGCCCACTCGGAACAATAAACTTAGAGGTGGTACTCGGCAACCGAAGCAATTACAGACGAGAATTCCTTGACTTCGAAGTAGTCGACTGGCCCTCACAGTACCACGCTATTCTTGGCCGAACATCGTTCGCCAGATTCATGGCAGTACCACACTATGCATACCTGAAGCTCAAGCTGCCTAGGGAACATGGAACCATCACCATCGACGGAGATTTCAAAAAATCCAATAAATGCGACATCGATTTCAACGAGATCGCCAAATCCTTCGGGATGCAGGAAGAGCTGGAAGAGATAGCAAAAACCACGGATCACTCCGTGATGCCTCTCACTAAGAAGAACGCCCCAGAGCTTGAGTTCAGCGCAAACAGCGGCACTCGAAAACATCAGGTGCACCCGACCGAATCTACGAAAACGGCGATGGTGTCCACCACCCTCTCGCCAGCATAGGAAGGCGCGCTCATCGAACTCCTCCGTGAGTACTGGGAAATTTTCGCCTGGCAGCCTTCAGATATGCCAGGGATACACAGGGAGTTCGCCGAGCACTCACTCGAAGTTTATAAAGATGTCAAACCTATCAAGCAGACAACCCGACGGTTTTCAGAACCAAAGCAAAAAAGCACTTGGAGAAGAAGTGAACAGGTTACTCGCAGCAAAGTTCATCCGCGAAATAAAGATCTCCACCTGGTTAGCAAACCCGGTGCTGGTCCCGAAGAAAAATACTGACATCCTTCGCGTGTGCATCGACTACACGTCGTTGAATAAGCACTGCCCCAAGGATAACTTTCCCCTACCACGGATCGACCAGATCGTGGACTCCACAGCAGGCTGCCAGCGCCTCTCCTTCTTGGACGCCTACTCGGGCTATAATCAGATCAGGATGAAAAAGGAGGACGAGGAGAAGACAACGTTTATCACACCCCACGGTGTTTACTGCTACACGACAATGCCCTTCGGGCTAAAGAACGCAGGCGCAACATATCAGCGTTGCATGCAAAAATGCCTCGCCAAGCTCATTGGCAAGAATGTACAAGTGTACGTTGACGACATCGTCATCAAGACTTGAGTAGAGGATACGTTCCTCGATGACATTAGAGAAACATTCGATGCGCTGAACGCATATCGAATCAAGCTCAACCCGACCAAATGTGTCTTTGGTGTCCCTGAAGGACAACTTCTCGGATACCTGGTTTCTGCTCGAGGAATTGAAGCCAACCCGGAGAAAATCCAAGCGATCCTGACAATGAAGGAGCCAACTAATCTCCGCGGTGTGCAGCAGCTCGCAGGACGACTAGCCGCTCTAAGTAGATTCATTGCGAGGCTGGGCGAGCAAGCATTGCCTTTCTACAAGCTACTGAAGAAAACGGATAAGTTCGAGTGGACACCCGAAGCGCAGAAAGCATTCGCGGACCTCAAGCGAGCATTGCAGAGTAGGCGTGTCCTGGCAACACCACAAGAACGGGAGCCACTGTATCTGTACCTAGTCGCAACAAATCAAGTCATCAGCATAGCAATCGTGGTCGAGCGGCCAGAAGATGGCAAGGCGTATGGCGTCCAAAGGCCAATATATTATATCAGCGAGGTGCTTTCGCCCTACAAACAGCGATACCCTCATTATCAGAAGCTCGCGTATGGCGTGGTACTCACAGCTCGAAAACTCAAGCACTACTTCCAAGAGCACACCGTCATAGTGCTAAACGACGCATCACTCGGTACTATCATGAATAACCCCATGGCATCCGGAAGAATTGCAAAGTGGAGTATCGAGCTCGACGCCTGGGACATCATATATGCAGGGCGCAAATCTGTGAAATCACACGTACTCGTCGAATTCCTGAGCGAGTGGACAGAACTACAAACGCCAGGCCCTCCAGAATACACGAGCAACTGGATAATGTACTTCGACGGGTCGAAGAGAAGCGAAGGAGCTGGAGCCAGGGTTGTACTGATATCCCCCAGAGGTGACAAGTTGCAGTACGTCATGCGATTGGATTTTTCACCCGACGACCCGGCATCAAACAATGACGCGGAATACGAGGCCCTCCTTCACGGCATGAAGATGGCGACCGCCTGTGGGGCTACCCGACTGATGATCTATGGAGATTCAAACCTCATCGTACAACAGACGATGAAAGAGTGCAACGTCATTGCGGAAAACATGGTCGCCTATCGAGATATGTACAACCTACTCGAAGGAAGTTTCAAAGGGTGCAAACTAAAGCACATCGCACGATCCAGCAACGAGGAAGCAGATAAATTGGCAAACATGGGTTCTACCAACACACCCATACCGCCTGGAATATACTTCGAGAGGATGATCAAGCGCTCAGTCAAGGTCAAAAAATCAGTAGAAGCACCCCAGCATTGGAGACAGAGGTCAGCCCCAAAACCGCTATGATTGAGCTCAGCCACAACATTTCGAGACAAGTTTTTCTGGTCGAACCAGTCTGGACGCAGAAATACCTCGACTACTTGTCCAACAAGCAGCTCCCAGCAGATGTTCGCAAGGCTCGACAGATAGTACGACGCAACAAAACTTTTCAAGTGCTCAATGGAGAGCTATACAAACAGAGCATATCAGGAATATTGCAGAGATGCATAGCACCCGAGGATGGCACGGAATTGTTGCGGGATATACACCAAGGAGATTGTGGGCACCACGTCAGCTGGAAGGCCATAGTGGGTAAAGCTTTCCGAGCAGGATTTTACTGGCTCACAGCGGCCAGAGACGCAAAGGACCTAGTCGACAAGTGCAACGCTTGCCAAAGATTTGCGCCCAAGCCGCACGCCCCTGCCACTGAACTTCACATGATCCCAATCGCCTGTCCCTTTGCACAATGGGGGCTAGACATGGTGGGGCCACTACGAAAGTCGACACCCGGAGGATACACGCACTTGCTCGTAGCAGTCGACAAGTTTACGAAGTGGATTGAGGCTATGCCAGTCAACTCCGCCAGCGCCCAATGCGCCGTGAAATTCCTCAATTAATACCGCACAACATAATCACCGACAACGGCAGCAACTTCACAGCGAAGGAAACACAGGAATTCTGCGAACAGAAGGGAATCACCCTCAGTTTCGCCTCAGTGGCTCACCCGCAAACTAATGGTCAAGTCAAGCGATCCAACGGATTAGTCTCAGCCGGCCTCAAGAAGCGGCTACTTGACCGCCTAAACCCAGCAGCAGGGCACTGGGCAGAGGAGTTACCATCAGTACTGTGGAGCCTTCGCACAACACCAAATCGGTCAACAAACTACACGCCATTTTTCATGGTCTATGGAACCGAGGCCGTCCTACCTGAAGATGTCAAATTCCGCGTACCCCGAGTCGTCGCATACAGCGAAGAAACCTCGAACAGAGCACTCGCAGAAGACGTGGACGCACTTGATGAAATTCGCGACATTGCACTTGCAAGATCAGCGGTATACCAGCAATCACTACGCAATTACCACAGTCGTCTCATACGCTACAGAACTTTCGTGGTAGGCGATCTGGTGTTGCGGCTCAAGCAAAAGGAAGGGCACAAGCTCGAGCCACCATGGGAAGGACCCTTCATCATACACGAAGTTATCCCAGGTGGCGCGTATCGACTGAAGAACCCCGAGACCGGTGGCATCTACTCCAATCCATGGAATGTTGCGCATCTCCGCAAGTTCTATCCTTAGGATTATTCTATTCGCAAAAAATAAGGCTATACTAGCCATCTTGTAGATCGAGGAAAATACATGGATTCTCAGCCATATCAATAAAAACACATGGTTTCTCAACCATAGTTATTCGTGTTTCTTAATTTTATATGCTAAACAACAGGTATACATCCCAAACACACGGGGGCTACGCCTAACTAAGCATTGGAGGAAAAATTACAAATATAAGGTACAAACAAGGTTCACGCCTTATAAAACACCTTATAAAATCTCGAGTGAACTATACAAGGTAACAGGATATCCACATCCTACGACTACACCTAATGAGGAGCAGCCCTCTCAGCCAGCTTGTGTTCAATCTCTTCAGAAGTCAGTCGAATGATCTCCTCCACCGCAGGTTGCACGACTTCATAATGAGGGACCATATCGACTAGAGCATTGGGGAGCCTAGCCACAGAGCTAAAATTGACCTCAGGATGCCACAACCGAACAAAAGCGAGCGCCACTTCAGCACCGCAGATAAACTGCTGACGAACACATTCACGAACTTCACCAACTCGGCCAAAAAGTCTTAACAGGTCGCTTAACCTCTCTAGAACAATACCCAGCGGATAGAACGTCCGATGCACAGAAGACAAGGCTTCGCGACAAGAATCCACAAGCAGCCTCGCCTGGCCAGCCCGGTACTTCAAAGTAGCCAGAATAAAGCCGCGGCTGCGGTCAGACCAGAAGTTGTTCGCATGCGGCTTTGAGCTACTCGCTTCATGAACAATGTGGTTGTCTAGCCAATGAGTTTCACAAGGACCGTCGGGCTCAACAATTGCGAAAAACAGCGCGAAAGGTTAAAAAGGTGAAGCGAAGGTACACAAAAAAGTGCTAGGGGGCTAGCATGCTTACAAAGCATGTCTTTGGTAACAGCGGCCAGCTCCTCCATCACAAACTGTTCACGCTCAGCCGCAAAATTTTGCTTTGATTTAGCCACATCAGCCACTCCACGCAAAGCTTTCAGCTTGCGCTCGCCATCTGCGACACGATCACGGAGCCCGGCAAATGTACCAACAACAGCAACAAGGGGATCTTCTCGTGCATCAGATCCACTCGAAGACTCCGCGTTGGGACCCACAACCTGGAAGGAAATGAAACAAGTTCAGATACACTTCAAGACCCCACTCGACAAATATACCACCTACTTAACAGGTGCTCGGGGGCTACTCCCATCGGGAGCTCGTAACTCTTCAATCGCAATAATCAGGCATTTTGGACATCAAAAGAACACTTTGATTAAAAGCAAAATACGGGAATGCATCCCAAGGTTCATTACATTCAAAGGGAAAAGTAAAAAATAAACTATCCTATGGAACTGCGGAGGTACTAGCGCTGGCAGCATGATATCCCTTGCGACTAGCACGGGCAAGAAATTCAGATAGCTTCTTGGCGAGGACTTCAGCCCGATCGCCAAAAGGACGAAGCGCTACCTTTCTGCCCGTGGCGGCATCGTAAGGAGGATCGAGTACGCTTTCTCCAGGCCCTCGACTCCGTGCGCCAACGCAAATTGGATGGCAGTCTTCGCTCCACATTCAGATTGGGCAACCGAGTAAGCCTGAAGAAGATCACCCTCCAGGAAAACTTTCAGAAGGCCGTCTAGCGTGGGCGGAACCGCGGCATCCACCAGAAGACGCTCGTGGAATTGCGTCAGCACTCGAATAGCTTCACCAACGAGGGAGCAGGTCCCACTCGCGTGTTTCTGGAGCTGGGAGCAGGAGTCCGTCAAAGCATCCAATCGCCGACTCCCAGGTAGCTCCAGTTCAACACCAAGAATATCTACAAAAGGACACCGTAAACTCCCGAGATAGCCAATCAAAATCGCGTCGCAGCAAAAATCAAATACAACTTACCCGCGAATTGCTGAGCCAGAGGGCGGATGATGCCAACAAGATCGTTGTCGTGTTTAGCACCAGCATCCTCCAACTGCTTCAGCGCATCCTATGCCTCGGCGAGCTTCCCCTCAAAGTCAACCGAATTCTTGCGAGTGGACTCCAACTCAGCCTCAAGGGTTTTCACCCGAGAGGCAGCTTCGGTTTTCTCGGCCTTCAGGAGATCGACTTGAGTTGTAGAACAGTGAATTCAGCCTAAAGAAAACCGATATGATCAAAAGAAATAGCGGAAGAAGAATGGAGTGGATTAACCTACCTTGGAGAGCTTGTCCGTCCTCGACAAGTCGATCACGATCCAGCCGAAGGGCGGCACAATCTGCCTCAGCCGAAAGCACGCGTCGGCCAATGGCGGCTAGGGAGTCAAGAAGAGACTGCAAAAGCACAAGACAAATTTCAAGTTAAAGAAAAAAGCTATTGAGCCTATTCACGACTGTACATAGTCGAGTATAGCCTCGGGGGCTACTCCCATCGGGAGCACTGACGTGCACCCGATAGAAAAAATGCAAATTGACAAAGTAGAAGATGCGAGAGAAGTGACAAAATTTACCTGGCCCTGGGCGGTGCAGACAGGATCCGCCGAGCTACCCGAGACTTCTCTGTTCGCCGGAGCCCCACCCGCGAAGCCAGGCAATCTATAGTCTGGAGCCGCAGCTGCCGGTGCTGGGCTCGAAGGTTTCTGGGTGACCTTAGCGACTGGAGTTTCGCCCGCAACCGCTTCTTTTCTCTTCACAGAAGGAATAGAGGAAGCAAACTGACCAGGGCTGATGGATTGAAGCCTGTCATGAAAGGAAGAATCGAACAAAAGCATAAGGAAAACGAGAGAAAACATTCGACTAAAGGATAACAGGAAAGGAAGAACTTACTCATCGTCGTCGTCATCCAGCATATCCGCATTCCAGGTGGTGCCAATCTTCGACTTAGGGGCTGGAGGAGGAATCACGTTCAAGGGCGTCACCACGAGGGGCTCTGTCGCTTTGCCAGATCCACCACCCAAAGAACTATCTTTGGAAGTGGCTTCATCGTCTACCTGCCGGCGGCGCTTGCGCTGGTGGAGGTCTCTACCCGACTCTTCCACGTCGTCTGAAGAGCCGTGCTCGGAGCTCGACTCGACCTCAGCAACGCTGGTGTCAAGAGCAGCCTCAACGTTGCTCGCCAGCAAGTCCGAAGGATCATCAGCAGAAACTGGCGGATAGCATGTGGCTATTTCCAGACTCTATAAGAGAAGAAGAAAAGAGAAAACTCAGTCAACAAAATTTCGAATGGCAAAAGATGTTAAAACAGATAATAGAAGGAAACTTACATCGGCTGGAGGAGGCCTTGAAGCCTCGAATGCTTCAAGAGGGCAAGCAGGAAACTTCTCGCCTAACTTCAGCTTGGTGATGGCCGCAATTTTCTTCTCGAATTCGGCATTCGAGAGAATATCTTGGCACACACGGCTGGGGTCTTGAGGGCCCTGGTACTCCCACATAGTTGAGGGCCTCTCTTGAAGAGGCTGGATCCTGCGCCTGAGGAAAACGCTCGCCAGATGAAGACCATTCAGCGCGACCCCTGTTGTCTGGTCGCGGAGAGCTGCTACCTTCGCGAGTAGCGGAGCAATGATCCGGTTTTCTTCGGCTGAGAGCTTGTGCGTCCAAGACTTCCGGCGCTTCAAAACAGCGAACGGGTGGAATTCATGGGCTCCACCCGTGCTGTTGTCGATGACATAAAACCACTTCCTCCGCCATCCTTGCGCGGAGTCGATGAAGTGCATCTCAAAGTAGGAGTTGTCGGTCTTCGCCTGGATTCTGAAGCCGCCAGTTCGCAGCGTCTCTCCAAGCTGATCCTCTACCCGCGACTTCTCGCGGGAAGACCCGCACTTTGAATAGGGCCTTCCAAAGTCCCAAGTGCGGGCGAATGCCCAAGAAGCACGAGATGTGCTGCATCACATTTGGAGGCAGGTCATGGAGTTGTATGCCATAGACATACAGCAGACCAAGAAGGAAGGGATGAAGGGGGAATGAGAGCCCGCGCGAGACGTGATCCGCAAAGATCACGCGCTCATTCGCGTGAGGGTTTGGTACCTCCTCTTTCTTGCCGAGGCGGACGCGCTTATCGCCTTCAGGGGGCAGCAGCCCTCCCTATGCATCTCCTTGATGCTTTTGTTGGTGGTGTTTGCGGAGCGCCAGTCGCCCGTCCTCGCCGCGAGCAGCACGGGGACATCCTCAGTCGCCCTCGATGACGAAGCAGCGCCGCCGCGTTTCTTGCCTCCTGCCATGAGAGTTGGTGGGTGCTTGCAGAGTAAGAGATGTGCGCAAGGAAGAAGAAGACGGGAAAGCAAATGGTCGGGAAGTTTTTACTCTCCGCTAAGGATGGATATTTATACACGTGCCAATCCAATCCGGGCCGCAGATCAAGCAACGTGGCACCCATCGCGGCTGCCACACGTGAAGTGGGAACGAAGCGGTGGTGGAAAGACGTTTTATGTCACGATCTTAACAGCGGATCGTGTGCATTTACTGCGCGTGGTTCGCGGAAAAAACAGGAAACGACGTCTCGTTTCCGGTCAAAAAGCTGACAAGGTGGGCCAGCATGCCCTGTTTACACTTCGTCACGTCCCATCGGGAGGAGTCAGAGCGAACAAAGTGCACAATGACATCATTGTGAACGTCATCAAACCCGAGAATTCTCTCGGGTAGAATCCCAAACACGAAATTTCTTTCATATGGACACATGAAAACGCGAAAACTCTTTCGCATAAACTCCATAACACGAAATTTCTTTCGTATGGATATTTTAAGACGCGGAAACTCTTTCGCATAAACTCCATAACACGAAATTTCTTTTGTATGGATATTTCAAGACGCGAAAACTCTTTCGCATAAACTCCATAACACGAAATTTCTTTCGTATGGATGTATCAATAAGCGAAAAACTCTTTCGTACAAAAGCCCTTGACACGAAATTTCTTTCATATAGGCACAACAAGGCTTCCAAACGAGAAAATTCTCTCGTACGGACAGAAAAACGCAAAATACTTATGCGTAAACTCAAACAAAGAAAAACTCCTTACACGCAAAGTTGTGAGGAAATATTCGCGGGTGAACAGTCCCTGCTACTCTAACATATGATGTATACACATCTTTACCCTGGATCGTCCAGCCGACTAGGCACATACGGATGCCGTATCCTCTCGATACGAAGGTAAGACCCAAAAGATCTTTCTTGAGGGCCTGGAATCGCACTCAAGCTGCGTCCTCCGGTGTATTTCCGTTTCAACAACACGAAGAAAAATCCTAGCGGACGCGCCGGCTATCCTCTTAGGTTAAGTTCGACTCAGTAAGACCTCAACATCCCGGTCGCAATGATCACCTCATCAGATTCGAGTCGGAGGTCTCGAATTTGCGTAGGCCAGAACTGTTTTTGCCCTAGATGCAATTAATTGGCCCTGAGCTTTCGGGAGAGCCAAGAAACTGAGCCATATCCTTCTGCGAAAACAGCCAATACACTGGCACTTTAATTTCCTCGATACTCGAGCACAAGAATGCATCACATACAGGGTTCACACCCTCTTCAAACGGTTGAAGCCACCAGTCGAAAGGAAATCAAGATAAACTTTGAGCGTCCACCCGACAGATTCTCAGCCGAGTAAACGCTCAGGGGATACTGACGAAGGGATGGATCCTAGGCCTATCGGGTAAGCCTACCCGGTCTAAAGCCCAAGGCCCAAGCTCCAAAGGAAACACCATGGACTATTCTAGAAGGCCCAATCAAGGCCCACCCCTAAAGCCTTGCGGGTTAAGAAAGGAAACCTGTAACCGACTTAGGGTTAGGGTTTGTATCCCCCCCGGGCACGGTTTGAGACTGTCGGGGGGTTACCCCCGAGTAGGGTAAAGGCAAGTGCTAAGGGCAAGATCAGAAGAGACGTTTGGCAGAGTAGCGGCTACCCGGTACTCGCTACCCGGACGTCCGCTATTCGGCCGTACACACTGATGGCCAGGAGGGAGAATCAAGTAAGTTATTCTCCTCCGGGTAGAGGAAGTGGTCCGAGTAGAGATGGCGGTCTCCTACTCGGGCCAGAAGTCAAAGGAGCCGTTCTGACACAGGATCCCGCGTATCCTGGGTCCGTACTGCGGCACTGTTCATCTGCAGAGCGCGTGCTTATCCGCGCCAGGGTGTCAGCAAGGCGTCGCAGGTTACGGGGGCCTACCCCATGACAGTGTCAGTGATAACATATCAGTTTCTCGGTTCTGCGGAACGGCTTTACACACGGAGACAAACTTGGAAGCCAAAGCTGTCAGCGAGAAGCTGGAAGTGTACAGTGTGCACACAATGTCGACATCTTGGCTGTATCCGGCTGGGCACCAGTATATAAGGTGCCCTGCCTCCTCCTGCGCGAGGGACGACACGACTAAGGGCTACAGTCACCTAGAGAGGAGAGTGGCTACTCGGTTGTAAGCATCGTTTGTACTGTGGCTACTCGGTGAGACTCGAATACAAAGAGAGAAAGGCAGGAGTAGGGGTTTTACCTCCACACGAGGGCCCTGAACCTGGGTAGATCTTGTTGTTTGCAGTGCTAGTTTCATACTCACGCGGCTACTCGCTGCGTGATCCCTCCCCGAGTGCCTCCAGCATCCATCGTCCCCACAACTTTAGCCATCCTATGGCATCTGCCGTGACACCACCACGACAGTTGGCGCCCACCGTGGGGCTACCAGCGGCGCTGGCTGGAGTTTCCGTTCGGACGGGATCGATTTCTGCTACCGGAGAGCGCGTAGTCTGTGGCCTCGTCCACAGATTCGGCTCCTTCGACTTCGTCACCGACAACGCCGGCGATTTTGGCGGCACGGCCATGCCGGAGGGTGGCTCGGTTCTCTCCTTCGGCTCGCACCTCGTCTACGTCGCCACCATCATCGACCGCGAGTACCCCGGGGAGGTGCATGTCGCGGAAGATCCCCCTGCTGTCATCGCTGCGCGCAGGAGGCCGATTGACCGCTCTGCGGACAGCGTGGAGGTGACGGTGACCGGCACTGCTGCTGATGCCGGGAAGGGCGCGGCTGCTGCCGCTGCAGGCGTCATCGAGGATCTCGCTGGCCCGAGTGCTGGCGGGAAGACCCACAAGCCCTACGAGAAGGACTGCAACCTTCCCCCCTCCACTACTCCGACGATACCTGCGTCCGCCGTGCGGATGGGCATGCCGCCTCCCACCGAGCTCGAGCTCATGACCATGCGGGCGCAGCTTGACCAGCGGCGCCAGGCGCTGCTCGCCGAGCAGGCGGAGCTGGATAAGATTAGGCTTGAGATGAACCTGGACCAGAACGAGTACAACCGGGCTCACGGTTTCACGCCCGTGGTGAGGAGGCCTTCCAAGGCAGGGGCTACGCGCCGCAACCTAGGCACCGAGATGGCAGCAGTTGGTGAAACTGCTGGCCAAGCCGCTAGCCAAAACACTGCCACCACCAGACCCAGATACAACACCCCCGCCAAAACCCTTAGAGCTGCTGAGGCTGTAGCTGCTGAGTTGCCGCATCTCGCTGGCGACGCGCGCGTGAGGCAGCAAGAGAGGCTCAATGAGCTAGTGCTAGAGGCTGCTAGGCAGAACGAGGAGTTCCGGAAAGCCAACCCGGGTGCTGGAGCTTCTCAGGTAGTGCACTCGCATGCGGCTAGATCTAACGATCAGGCCTCATCACCGCATCCCAGTCGCGAGAAGGAGCGGAGTGGGCACTCCGGCAGAGATAGGCAGATGCATGTGTACGACCTGGCCGTCGCAGCAAAACAGCACGCTGTGGCGCGACAGTCCGGTCAAAAACACAACGCTGCAGGAGCAGGCTATCAAGCCCATAAAGCTCAGAGCCAGGCCCGAGATGGAGAGCGCCCAGGCCCTTCTCAGCATCCAGTCGCTCCGCCTACTCGGCAGAGGCAGCAGCCGCGTGCAGTCGCACCAGCCTCCAACCCGGTGGAGCAGCCTGCAGTCGTGCAGATGGACAGATATGATGATGGCTACTCGGCTATGGGGTTGGCGGGATATGACATCCTGGATCGCGTGGGTGAGCGCGTGCTGGAGCCCAGCGATGCTAGGCACAAGCTGGATCGGATCAGCCTGTCCGCGCAACTCGAGAGCAAGAGGCCGCCTGGCCCAGAATGCTTTGGCCCCCGCATCATGACGGAGCCGTCCGTGAAGCAGTTCCAGCTCGCTAGAGGGACCAAGTGCTATGACGGCAGCACCAAGCCGGAAGATTGGCTCAATGACTATGTCACAGCCGTGCACATTGCAGGCGGCAACCGGAGGTGGGCCGTGCGATACATCCCGCAGATGCTCGAGGGACCGGCAAGAACCTGGCTCAACAACCTGCCCAAGCACAGCTTCAACTGCTGGCTTGACTTCACGGAGGCATTTGTCAGCAACTTCACCAGCACCTACCAGAGGCCGAATAGGCCGCAGCAGCTATCCGCTTCCAGGCAGCGGGAAGAGGAGACGGACCGAGAGTATCTTACTCGGTGGAGTACTCTGAGGAACACCTGTGAGGGTGTGAATGAGGCCCAGGCCATCACTTGGTTTGCGCAGGGCTGCAAGCATGGCAGCATGTTGTGGCAAAGGCTCTAGAGGGAGATGCCGAGTACTCTCGCTGAGACCATCCGGATTGCGGATCAGTACGCACTCGGCGACCCGACTCAGCCTCTTCTTGATGCTGCTGAGCCGAGAAGGAACTACAACATCAACACCAGCAAGCGCAATGAGTTCCGCAACAAGCGCAGAGGTGACCGGATTGATACCCGATACGATCCTGAGGAGGTGAATGATGTGGCAACCGGAGCTGGGAGTAGACAGAGGCCAAAAACTGCGGGAGCCCAGTACGGGCAAAACCAGAATCAGGGCCAAGGCAACAAGAAACCATACAACGCTTCCCAGCAGGGTAGCGGCAACTCGGGCTCGGCACCGAACTTTGTCTTCAAGGACATGAAGGATGGCCCGTGCAGCTTCCATACTCGGCATCCCGCAAGACCCGCCAACCACACTACTCGGCGGTGCAGTTGGTGGGAAGAAATCAAGAACGAGGGCCTGCCCCCTCCTCCTCCTCTGCCAGCCGCAAATGCCGCTGTACAGCCTACTCGCGCACCCGCTGCTCGGCCTCCAGCCTTCCCGAGAAGAGAGAATGTGAACCAGGTGGCTTTAGGAGCCAACCGCTACTTCAACAACGATGGCTACCGCAACAACAACAACAACTACTACACCCGCAATAACAACAGAGGCAACAACAACAACAACAACCAAGGTAACAACAACAACGGAAACAATGGTGGCGGAGACCGCAATCGGTACCAGGAGCACCACGAGGGCTACATGATCTTCACCTCTGAGCCTGTTGACAAGAAATCCCAGCACAGGCGTGCCATGGAGGTCAATGCTGTGATCCCTGCTGTTCCTCACTATATGCATTGGTGCAACCAAGAGATCACGTGGTCCAGAGCGGATCATCCTAAGGTGATGCCCAACCCGGGTAGCTACGCCTTGGTGCTGGATCCTACCTTCTTGGGTCCCGAGAAGAACGTGAGGTTCAGCAAGGTACTGATCGACAACGGCAGCAGCATCAACATCGTGTACAAAGACACGCTTGAGAAGCTTGGTATGGCCGAGAACATGCTGCTACCTAGCAAGACCACTTTCCATGGCATTGTGCCAGGAGTCTCTTGCAATCCGATTGGCCGAGTATGGATAGATGTGCTATTCGGCACCAGGGAGAACTGCCGCACAAAGAGCCTGCAGTTTGAGGTGGTTGATCACCAGAGCCCCTACCATGCCCTACTCGGTAGGCCCGCTCTGAGCAAGTTCATGGCCTCTACCCACACTGCATATCTGAAGATGAAGATCCCTGGTCCCAATGGCGTGATTACCATCTCTGGTGATTACAAGAAGTCTATGGAGTGCGCCTCCGCTGGTTCTCAGTTGGCGGAATCCATGGTGATCGCTACCGAGAAGAAAAAAGATGTACGAGGTGGTGGCTATGGCGCAATCCGCGCAAGCTGGTGCGCCGGGCATGCCGAGTTCCCAGCACGGGACGGCGTTCCAGGCATCTCAGGAGACAAAGAAAATCCAGGTTGACCCAGAGCTTCCCGACCGAGTTGCCATCATTGGCTCCGGGTTGGGGGAGAAATAGGAAAGCGAGCTCATCCACTTCCTCCGTGAGAATCGGGACGTGTTCGCCTGGTCCAATGAAGATCTGCCAGGTGTCCCGAGGGAGTTGGTTGAGCACTCGCTACATGTGCGTCCTGACGCCAAACCAGTGAAGCAGGCTATGCGCCGCTTCGGAGATGAAAGAAGGAAAGCCATCGGTGACCAGATCGCCAAGTTGCTGATAAGCAATTTCATTATGGAGGTGTTGCATCCGGATTGGCTAGCCAACCCGGTCATGGTTGAGAAGAAGAAGGAGGACCCCAAGGCCTCTACCGCATGGCGCATGTGCGTCGACTACACCGACTTGAACAAAGCCTGCCCCAAGGATCCTTTTCCGCTACCTCGCATCGATCAGGTGATCGATTCCACTGCTGGTTGTGAACTGTTGTCTTTCATAGATGCCTACTCTGGTTTTCACCAGATAGCTCTCAACCCTGTTGATCAAATAAAGACTGCCTTCATTACCCCGTACGGGGCTTATTGCTATCGTGTCATGTGTTTCGGGTTGCGGAATGCGGGTGCCACTTATCAGAGATGCATGCAGAAATGCTTGCATGACCAACTCGGCAAAAATGTGCAGGTGTACGTAGATGACATTGTCATCAAAACGAATAAAACACATACTCTGCTTAGTGACCTTGAGGAAACTTTCGCTAACTTGCGAAAGTATAAGATGAAGCTGAACCCGAGTAAATGCACATTTGGCGTCCCGGCTGGCAAGCTACTCGGCTTCTTGGTATCCAGTCGGGGCATTGAGGCCAATCCTTCGAAGATAAAAGCTATTGAGAGCATGTCTTTGCCGAGATCCCTGAAGGATGTGCAAAAATTCACTGGTTGCTTGGTATCTCTGAGCCGTTTCTTGGGCAGAATGGGCGAGAAGGCCCTGCCTTTGTATCAATTGATGAAGAAAAGCGACAAGTTTGTCTGGACACCGCAAGCGGATGTGGCATTCAAAGAGCTAAAGGCAATGCTGGGTAGCGCTCCCATCCTGGCTAGTCCGCTACCCAAGGAGCCAATGCTGCTATATATTGCGGCTACCAATCGAGTAGTAAGCGTGGTGATCGTGGTAGAGCGAGAAGAGGAAGGCAAAAGTGTGCAGAGGCCAGTATATTATCTCAGTGAGGTGCTGTCCAGCTCCAAACAGAACTACTCTCACTACCAGAAGATGACTTACGGTGTGTACCTGGGCGCCAAGAAGCTGAAGCACTACTTCCAAGAACACCCCATCACAGTGGTGAGCTCAGCTCCCATCTTGGATATCATGGGCAACAAGGAAGCGAGTGGCAGAGTAGCCAAGTGGGCAATCGAGCTGGCCGCGTACGCTCTCGCGTATGCGAGAAGAGAAGCCATCAAGTCTCAGATCCTGGCAGAATTTCTGGTGGATTGGGCTGAGGTGCAATATGAGCCTCCTACTCCGGTATCCAACTACTGGAAGATGCACTTTGATGGCTCCAAGATGAAGGAGGGCCTTGGTGCTGGCGTGGTGCTTACGTCACCCAAGCGAGATCAACTCAAATACGTGCTGCAAATCCACTTCAAGGCATCCAACAATGTTGCAGAGTACGAGGCCGTGGTACACGGTTTGAAGGTAGCAAAGGAAGTTGGTGTGCAGCGCATCATATGCTATGGAGACTCAGATCTGGTTGTGCAGCAAGTTTCTGGCACTTGGGATGCTCTGGATGCCAACATGGCGTCATGCCGCTTCCTGGTCCAAACCATGACAGGATTCTTTGAAGGTTGCGAGTTCCAACACATCCACCGAGCAGAGAATGAAGCAGCCGATGAGCTGTCCAAGTTGGGGTCTTCTCGGCAGTACATCCCGGCTGGGATTGCCTTGGAGCATTTGAGAAAGCCATCCATCAAGACATCCCCA
This sequence comes from Alopecurus myosuroides, assembly GCA_028641055.1. Taxonomy (NCBI): domain Eukaryota; kingdom Viridiplantae; phylum Streptophyta; class Magnoliopsida; order Poales; family Poaceae; genus Alopecurus; species Alopecurus myosuroides. The sequence goes on along the minus strand of CM054063.1, from coordinate 207,075,302 downwards.
AACTCGGAATCCATCTTCGTTCCTTCCCTGCCTGATGAAGAAGCAGTTCCAATGGAGATTGACTGGGAAGGTGCAAAAGGAGACCCGGGGACTGCAGTCTCCATCCCGGGGACTGGCGCCTGCAACCCGGGGACTGCCCCTCTCTACTCGGGGACTGCTCCTCCTTACTCGGGGACTGCCCCTCTCAGCTCGGGGACTGTCGCATTCCTTGAAGAAGTCCTTGCAAACCGTTCGGGGCTGCAAAGAGTCAACCCCAACCCAGAAAAAGACGCAGCAGTGGCTGTCCCAATGGAAGTGGACGGACAAGTGTATCCCGCACGGGAGACGCCGAGTTGGGCCATGCCCATATTATCCTTTCTAAAGGACGGCATCCTACCGGATGATGAGGTTACCGTAAGGCATATTCAGAGAAGATCCAAGGGCTACACCATCTTCAGAGAAGTGCTGCATAAAAGAAGTGCCACTGGCGTGTTGCAACGTTGTGTGGAACCGGAAGAAGGAGAAGAGATTCTGGTGGAAATACACCAAGGGGAATGCGGGCATCACGCCTCTTCTTGGGCTCTAGTCAAGAAGGCTTTTCGGCATGGCTTCTTCTGGCTCACTGCTTTGAAGCAAGCTGAAGATATCGTGAGAAAGTGCAACGGCTGCCAGAGATTCGCAAGTAAGATCCACATGCCTGCTTCCGAGTTGAAAACAATTCCCATCACTTGGCCATTTGCTGTTTGGTGTCTGGATATGGTTGGTTCTTTCAAACCGGCTAGAGGCAACATGACACACATTTTGGTCATGGTTGATAAATTCACCAAGTGGATTGAAGTGAAGCCTATTCGGAAGTGTGATGGAGCTACTGCTGTGAGTTTCCTGAAGGATGTGATCCTGAGATACGGCTACCCGCACAGCATCATCACAGATAACGGCACTAACTTTGCTGAGGGAGCCATGGTGAGATTCTGCAGAGATAAGCACATCCGACTAGATGTCGCGTCTGTCGCGCATCCCGCGTCTAATGGGCAGGTGGAAAGAGCAAATGGCATGGTGCTTGCAGGCATAAAGCCCAGGGCTGATTGAGCCGCTGCTGAAAACACCAGGGTGTTGTCTAGACGAGTTGCCAGCGGTGTTGTGGATTCTAAGGACTACCCCTAACCGGTCAACCGGCTACACGCCATTCTTCTTGGTTTACGGGGCTGAGGCAGTGTTGCCAATCGACTTAGAGCATGACTCCCCCCGAGTAACCCTCTACACTGAGGCGGAGGCGAGAGAAGCTCGAGAAGACGACGTTGACCTGCTAGAAGAAGCAAGAGAGTTTACTCTGTCACGTTCAGCTGTTTACCAGCAAAACCTGAGGCGTTATCATAGCCGAAAGGTAAACCCAAGGGTTTTCCGAGAAGGAGACATGGTCCTTAGGCTCGTGCAGCGCACAGCCGGGATGCACAAGCTATCCCCTCCGTGGGAAGGGCCGTTCATTGTGAGCAAGGCTCTACACAATGATGCGTACTACCTTGTAGATGCACAACCATCACAGAAGAACAGGCCGGATAAAGCTGGGGAGGAATCCAAGCGCCCTTGGAATGTAGCTCTACTTCGTCGCTTTCATTCATGAGCAAAAGTGTGTATGTATTCTCTTATCCGAGTTAAACTCCTACTCTGCAATCCGAAATTGAACTAGGGGACTGCCCTTGTCCAAATTTGCTCTAAGTGTTTCTATCCTGCTGTATCTTTGTCTACTCGGTTGCTACGCTTAGAATTTCAAAAGCATACAAAGTAGTGTGTTTATACTCATCGGACACTCTGCGACTCTGCTGCTGTCCGCAAACCGGCTTCATGGCAAGCCAGAGAACAAGCCAAAGAGTCAATGAACACATGAAAAATTGCAAAGGGAAGGACGCGTGTGGCAACCGAATAGAGTGTTTTTTACTGTTTGTTGTTAACTTTTTCGGCTATGTGGTGGGTAGTGTTACTATGACTATTTCCAAGTGGCTAAGTATTTGAAACTCCAACTTTGAACTCTTGTGACTCGAATACCAAAAAAGCAACAAGTTGCAGGTAGGAGCTGAGATAAAAAGGAAGGGTGGATGAAAAATGCAACTCGGGGACTCGCATGATAACGCAACCCGGCATCAAGCCAGAGCTGCTCAAATTGCTAAGTATAAAACATCAAGTGAAATAAAACTGAGTAGCAACGGCAAGATAAATTGTTTGATACATCTGCACCCGGCATTCCGGGGATTTGATAAAAATCTCGAGCATAAGTGTTGCAGGACATAATCAGGTGGAGGTAGCAGCATCTTCGGTGTTGGCCTTGGCGGCATCAGCTTCGGTGTTGGCCTTGGCGGCATCAGCTTCGGAGTTGGCCTTGGCAGCGTCAGCTTCCGGGTTGGCGACATCGGTCTTCGCGTCATCCGCTTCTGGGTTGGTGGCAGCCTGATCAGAAGTGGTTGTGGCCACCGAGATGAGGTCCGTCGCCAAAGTGGAGGCAGCAGATTGGGTGCGGAGTAGCACCGTGTCGTCAAGGGCCGCGCCTGATGAAGAGCCAAACTCAAGTGCCGCGATGTCGATAGTCATCTTCTCGCTTTCGGCTTTCTCGTCCCTATCCGCGACGACCGCGCATTTCCCCTTCCTGGACTTGTCATCAGCGCCAGGGCTATCGAAGAAGCTCAGCCCGTCTAACTCAGTGGCCTCCTCGTCATCGTCTTCATCCTCGCCTTCGCCCTCGCCTTCCACATCCGTGTCGGGCTCGGTGAGGCCATCAATGAAGAGAGCGGTATCTGCATAGGAGGCGACCTCGTACGCGACTATCTGGTGGCGAGTCACGCAATCGTGATCCTTCTCCCACTTTGAATCCTGCCTCATCTCAAGAATGGTGTTGAGGTTAAGGTTCTCGTACCAGCTACAGATGAAGAGGAGCAGCATGTCAGCGCCTGCCCGAGCTCCGGATGCTCGCCACTTCTTCAGCTCGGCCTTAACGCCATTCAGCTTCTCGGCAAGCGCGCGGATAGTTGAGGGCAAGGGATCTTGGGGCCAGAACAATGCATGGAGTTTGAAGGCAGTAGACGTTAAGTCCGTGCCCAAGTTCTTAAGGCGCTGAAGCTGACCCTGCATGTTCGTAAAGCTGTCCTCAATCGAGGCCTTGGTATCCATGGGCAGCCCCTTCTCTACTCGAACGTCTTGGGCCTTTGACAGGGCAGGTTTGCAAGCCGAGCAGAGAACGGGGAAAATTTCTGAAAATGCTATCAAAAAAGATTAGAAAAGAAAGAAGCAAAGAGATGCAAATCGGTCAACAGAGAAGAAGAAGGAAACAGGGAGGCACAAGGATGCGAGAACTTACTGTTCAGGTCGCAGAGTAGCGATTGCAGCTTCGTCTTCCATGACTCCTCATCAGCAGCGTGCCGCTCTTCGACCCTCCGGAACTGGGCCAATTGGAGCATGATATCCGAGTTTCTTTTCTTCAACGTCTCGCACTCCATCTCAAGGGCCCTTTGCTTAGCCTTGGCGGCTGCCTCCAACTTGTCCTTCTCGGCGGCTATGTCTATGACGTCCTGAAGGGCAGCCCTTAACTAGACTCGCAGCGGCTCCAGCTCGGTGGTGTGTTGGCTCTTGAGCTCTACGGCTTGGCTTTCCAATTGCTGCTGCATCTCGGCGGGTTTCACGCAATCAAGATGGTCTTCACGAAATTTCTTGTAATCTTATGCGGAGGAGAAGGGCATGGTCAGCAAATAGCAGAGAAGAAGGAGGAGAACAAGCCGAGAAGACGGCAACTTACCATCCAACTTCTTAATGGTGGTCTCGGCATTTTCAACAAAGACGTGATAGTGCTTGTGCTCATCTGTCAGCGCCTCGATCTTGCCTACAGAGTACAAGGAGTTAGAGCAGAAAGCAAAAACAGGCGTAAACACAAAACGCATGAACCGAATAGCTAGAAGCTTACTCTCGAGCTCGGAAAGTTGAAGGGTACGAGCTAGGGCCTCCTTCTCGGTCACAGCATCACTTTTGCGTTCCGCTTCGTAGGCCTCAAGGCGTCGTTTCGCGATGCTATGATTCCAAAGCAGATGCCGATAAAGGGTCGTTCTCTTCAAAAGGCTATTCTGAGAGGCAGAAAGAAAAGGAGTTAGACAATGTTTTGAAGATTTGACTCGAGAAGACGGCAACTCGGTTGAGTACCCGCCTACTCGGCCCGAATCTCGGGGACTGGGTGATGGATAAGAAGAAGAGGAAGAATAGAAGAGAAGAAAAGTGCAACTCGGAACATGCAAGCAAAACTTACCGCATAGGTTTGCTCGAGGTCCTCTGCAGCTTTGCGGTGGACGAACAGCTTCGCGGCAAGAGTGCTGGTGGCGGACGAGATGGTCATGGGATTGTAGCCCATGTCCGCTTTGTTCCAGTCGGTGCGCCAGTGGTCCAGCTTGCCCAAGGCCAGGCCATTCCAGGACTCATTGCCAAGGAACGCGCTATTCCACTCAGCGTCAATAAAGCCTACCCGGTCGATTATCTGCTCGAGCCCCTTGGACACCACCTCGGTCTCCTGGATCTCGCGCGAGAAAATTGAAAGGGCCTTGTCCTTGGCCGGCAGCTTGGAATCCACAGCCTGGGTCTGTTTGCCTTTTGTGTGAGCGAGCTGCTTCTCGGTCTTGTTCAGACCAATGCCATACTGTTTGCTCATCTGCACCATGTAAGGCGGGAAGACAGGCGGATCTTGAACGCTTGATCCCGCGGCTGTGCCTGCAGCGCTGCCGGAAGCACCGATGGTGAGCTGCCCACTCTTCGCGGCAGGCTTCGCAGTTGGTTTAGGTGGCGGCATCGCGGCAGAATCTTGAGCAGCGTCACGCGAGGGATTCCTGCGGACGGGGGCGTCTGGCTGGGCAGCTTGCTTCTCAGCAGCCTTCTTCTCGGCAGCTTGCTTCTCGACAGCTTTCTTCTCAACAGTCTTCTTCTCAGCAGCCTTCTTCTCGGCTGCATCTTTCTTGCCAGTAGCATCGGAAGCAATTTTCTTTGTGGTCTGCTTGGCTGGAGGGCTGGCTGTGGTCTTGGTCTTCTTCACGGGCGGGGAGCTTGGCGCAGTAGGAGGAGCAGCCTGTTGGGTAGGCGGCGCAGAGGGCTGGCTACCCGGCGTCGCGTCCGGCTGCGCTTGGCTCTGCGGGTCATGCTCCACCGCAGTTGTCTCAACCCGCTGCTCGGCAGCGGGATCTGGTTGTACGTCTTCTTGTTCGTCTACCCACGGCTGGGCTGCGGGGTCATCTCGGGCAGCAGCATCAGTGTCCTGCTGCTCCTGGCTCTCTTCCTGCCGCTCAAGGGCGGCACGATCTTGATGCCCGGTGGCTGGTTCTGTGTTCTCCCCAGCTGTGGCAGCTGGGGGAGAAGGGGGTCTCTCGTCGTGAGCAGCATCCTGCGCTTGTTGTTCCGCGCGGGCCTGCTGCTCCTGCTCGGCGTCCTGGGCACCAAGGTCCATGCCCTGGACGTTGGTGTCGTCCTCGTCTTCCCCCTTTATGGGAGAGGACGCACGCGCCCTGTCCCCTGCTGCGGTCCCGTCCTCATCAGAGAGGTCGATGAGTTCGTCAATGTCGATGGCGGATCTCTTCTTGGATTTGGTGGGAGCGGCAGCAGCATCAGCGTCCAAAGGGGCGCTGAAGAGAAAAGTAAGTTCAGAAAAAGAAGAGGGAAGGAAGAAACCGAAAAGCAGCAACAGCGGAATGCAACTTAGAAGAAAGTAAATTACCCTGCGCGGGAAGGGGGTGGCCGTCTCCCAGAGACCTTCTTGATCTTCTTCTCGCCCTTCTTGGCCTTCTTGCCAGGGGGCTCCTGGGCACCACTGCCCGCTCTCTTCCGAGTGGTGGGAGCAGCAACCGCAAGCGGATCGACGTCGAGGGTGTCCTCGTCTTCTTCCTCAGCATCAATGTCATCTGTAGAGTTGAGGAGAAGAAAACAATTGAGAAACAGAAAGAAACTAAGTTGCGCTACTCGTGACCAAAAAGGTGAACTCGGTCACCTTCGTCGTCGTCTTCGGACCAGTCCCGAATGGACGCGTCGACATGATGCTTACCCGGCTGGACGGCATGAGGGATATAGAGGGTGTCCGCGGTGTCGTAGGAGACCTCGTCGTCCTCCTTTCGATCTTCGTGCCAGTTGTCCTCGAAGCGCTCCTCGCTCTTAGCAAGCTGGCGAGCAAGGCGCTGGAGACATAAGCAAGCAACACGAATCAGTTGAGCAGCGTAAGGGATTCTACCCGGGACGGGATGCAAGCACAAAGCATAACAGAGTAAGCGTCCTACTCAACGAGGCGTGCAAGCACAAAGCACATGAAGCCTAACAGATAGTAGCAAGTGTTCTACTCGGCATGTAGTGCAAACATAAAGCACATGAAGCCTAAAGAGATACGGCTAAGCGTCCTACTCAACGAGGCGTGCAAACACAAAGCACATGAAGCCTAACAGCTAGTAGCAGGTGTTCTACTCGACATGTAGTGCAAACATAAAGCACATGAAGCCTAAAGAGATACGGCTAAGTGTCCTACTCGGCACAGAGTGCGGATACTAAGCACACCAAGCTAAGAAGGCTATCTACTCGGAATCAATATGCAGGAAACAGGATGAGGAGTACTAACCCGCTTGATTGGCTTCGTGCGGCTGTACGGCACAAAGCCGTACTGCCAGTGGTCGTTGAGGCTGGTGCTCATGATGGAGCGCACCCAGACGGCCACATCCGCATTGCTGAGCTCGAACGTGGTCGTCCGGGTGCAATCTCTATTGCCGCCCATGTAGCACATGAGGTGTGCGCGGCGCTGCAGCGGGAGCACTCGCCTGGAAATCCAGCAGGCGATGGGGTCGTCGTTCTTGAGTCCCTTTTCCTTCAGCTGGGCGAGGCGCGTGTTGATCTGCTTGATGTCGCCTTCTAGCGGGGGCTTGAACCCCCAATTCTGCCCGGTAGGAGTCGAATTGGTCCACCGGGGGAGATTGATCTGGTCCACCGGGGGCTCGCCTTCCTTGACAGAGATGTTCTTCATGTAGAAGAAGGTTCTCTGCCATTTGCGCACGGAGTCAAGGCCCTTGACGCGCGGATGGTTGGTCCCGCTGTGCTGCACCATCATGGCACTGCCGGTCTCGGTCATGCCGCGGCCGCTATCTGTGCTACCCGGCTTGGGCTTGCTCTGCTTCCTAAAAAAGAAGTAGCGCGCCCAGGTCATCGGCATGGGGCGCACGCCCAAGAACACCTCGCACACCACGGCATCACCATCGCATTTGGCGGCAGGTGGTGCGGCTGGATCCCGAAGTGGTCGAGGAAGGAGCGGAAGAAGTCCGACACGGGCAGCCCGAATCCCCGCGCGAAGTGCGCGAGGAACACCACGTGCTCGTCCGCCTCCGGAGTGGGCACGAGCTCGCCGTCGGGATGCCGGCAGCGGACACCGGGAGGAACTCGCCGGGTGTTCACCAACCACTGGCAGTCATCTGCCGTGATGTCAGATCCAGCCCACCCGGCGCGGGCGTCGTCCTCGCGAGCCATCGAGCTGGAGATGAAATTTGATAGAAATCTGGTGGAATTTGATGAAAAGGGGTGGCCTTTCGGCGCGAGGAATCTCGCAGCGGCGCAGTGAGGCGCACGGCGGCGAAGAGCTTGGTGGCGGCGGAGAAACGAAGAGGCAGGGAGAGAATGAAGGCAGGAAGGGGAAGAAGGAGTTACCGAGGGGGTATTTATACCTCCCCTCGGGTTGCCGTTACAATTGGAGGTAGTGGGATCAGTTACGCACAGAGATCGTGCGGCGCAGGGTGTGTGGGCCGGTTAGAAACGCACACAGCGCAGGACACGCGCGTAACGGCCGCAATTGATCCCACGACGTGATCGTGGGTAATTACTGCGCTTGATGGGACATAACGGGCTAGTGGGCCCAGGCCGTGAAAACTAGGCGCGCGGCCTGTCAGATCCCGGGCACCGAGGCGTCGGGGGTGTGGTAGCGTGACACGTGCCCAGTTGCAGTACGAAAAGCCAGATTTTGCTCTGCCACGCAGAGATTCTGATTGGAAATTTCGCTAAGTCTTTTTACTCGGCGACAGAGAAGAGAAGTGGTTCTATTCGGAAAAGAGGAAGCTCGAGACAGGATTAAGGGCTACTCGGAGGTTCTACTCAGCAACCTAAGGCTCAAAGGCAAGATTGGTTTTTAAGCTGGCAGAGCCCAGTGAACAAGTTCGCAGGAATCTACCAGCTTCGGGGACTAATGTCGGGGGGTTACCCCCGAGTAGGGTAAAGGCAAGTGCTAAGGGCAAGATCAGAAGAGACGTTTGGCAGAGTAGCGGCTACCCGGTACTCGCTACCCGGATGTCCGCTATTCGGCCGTACACACTGATGGCCAGGAGGGAGAATCAAGAAAGTTGTTCTCCTCCGGGTAGAGGAAGTGGTCCGAGTAGAGATGGCGGTCTGCTACTCGGGCCAGAAGTCAAAGGAGCCGTTCTGACACAGGATCCCGCGTATCATGGGTCCGTACTGCGGCACTGTTCATCTGTAGAGCGTGTGCTTATCCGCGCCAGGGTGTCAGCAGGGCGTCGCAGGTTAGGGGGGCCTACCCCATGGCAGTGTCAGTGATAACATATCAGTTTCTCGGTTCTGCGGAACGACTTTACACACGGAGACAAACTTGGAAGCCAAAGCTGTCAGCGAGAAGCTGGAAGTGTACAGTGTGCACACAATGTCGACATCTTGGCTGTATCCGGCTAGGCACCAGTATATAAGGTGCCCTGCCTCCTCCTGCGCGAGGGACGACCCGACTAAGGGCTACAGTCACCTAGAGAGGAGAGTGGCTACTCGGTTGTAAGCATCGTTTGTACTGTGGCTACTCGGTGAGACTCGAATACAAAGAGAGAAAGGCAGGAGTAGGGGTTTTACCTCCACACGAGGGCCCTGAACCTGGGTAGATCTTGTTGTTTGCAGTGCTAGTTTCATACTCACGCGGCTACTCGCTGCGTGATCCCTCCCCGAGTGCCTCCAGCGTCCATCGTCCCCACAACTTTAGCCATCCTACGGCATCTGCCGTGACACCACCACGACAGAGACCTGGCTATCTATATAAAGCCAGGAGAACCACCGGGGGGAGGACCAAGCAATACCGGACCATCAAAGCCTTGATATCGAGATCATACTCTCGATTTGAGCATCCCCCATTGTAACCGATCTACTCGTTAATACAGATCGACAGAAGCAGGAGTAACGGTTTTACCTCCACGGGGCCCCGAACCTGGGTAAATCTTGCCCCCCTGTTAGCCGACGATTGTCACCAGCGCCTACTCGTTCTGTTACTCGAAACCCTATCGATTCATCCGAGGGACTTGTTGAGATGCATATTCAATAGAGACCCTACCTGCGTTTCTGGCGCCTGTGCCGAAACGCGTTGTAATTGGCCTCTAGGCCTTTCTTCTATAAAACCGATGCGTCTTTTCCGAAGACGTATCCTTAAAAAAATACTTTGACTTCCATTTTCCTAACTATAGATATATCTAGACGTGTTTTAATGTATAAATACATCCATATTTGGACAAACGAAAGTCAAATATTTTAGAACGGAGGGGTACAAGATTAACTAATTAAGTGAGTTTGTAAATAAACATGCGGATTAGTACGGATAAAAGATTTAATATGGTGGCCCCAAGACCCTACTAGAATGATCAAAAGTAAAATTAAATTTAGACACATTTCCCTAAATTTTGAACTGCAAGTATCTTTACTATTAAAATTGAGTGTGTTATCTCCTCCCTGCAATCTCCGTCCGGTCTGATCTCGGACCCGGTTAAGATTCAGCCTCATGTTTATGAGTTCTACATATAGCTGTTTGCATACATCAAAATGTCTAGGCGCGGAAGTTTGCATACATCAAAATGTCTATGCACTACGGCGAGCCTAGCAATACGGCGACCTCCGGAGGATGTCGATGGACTCCTTGGCGTCATCCTTCCTTCCCCACCTTCTTCTAGTATGACGTGCGCTCCATGTGTGTCGTGTCCGTGGCGAGATCCGCCTGGAGGAGCTCCGAGTCCGCCCGGCACAACTCCTCGAGCTGCTTCTCTTCCGTCGCTGTCTGGGTGCAGAGGAGCGCGACATCGCATCCACCTGTTCGTCGGGGACGAAGTCGTTCGGCGAGACAGTGGAGAAGAAGGCCTCCTGGTAGTGCCCCTACGGAGGAGCCTCGCGGATGACGAGGGCGCCGCTGCTTGGACTGCGCATCGGAGCGCGCCCTCTGCCGCCGGTGGAGCTACCTTCGCCTCTGCTGAAGCCCCCCTCGTCGCGCAACTTCCAGTCGTACTCCTTGACGACGCTCTAGCGTAACTTCTCTCGGATGGGCGCCCCCGCGCGGATGAACTTCCACGATTCCGCTTGAAAGGACACGGATGTCACCTAGAGGGGGGGTGAATAGGCGTTTAAAAATAATTACGGTTAAGGCTCGAATAAATGCGGAATAAACTAGCGTTTAATTTATCAAGCCAAAACATAAACAAACTAGGTTCACCTATGTGCACCAACAACTTATGCTAAACAATTAAAGCAACTATGTGATAGCAATATATGTTACTTCAAGCTCGATGACTATCACAAAGTAAATTGCATAAGTAAAGAGATCGGGTATAGAAATAATCGAGAGACGAGGAGACGATGATTTATCCCGAAGTTCACTTCCCAATGGAGAGGTGTGGAGTCACAATGACTCCAAGCGCCCAATGGCTCACCTTATTTTCCTCGTGCCTCCACCAATGCGAAGTGACACGATCCACTATGGGACCGTTGAGGGCGGTCACCGATCCCGTACAAGGTTGGGGCAATCTCCACAACACAATTGGAGGCTCCCAACAATATCCCGCGAGCCACCAAAACTCCGAGATATAAACAAGGTCCCGAGCCACCAAAACTCCGGGACAACAAGGTCCGGAGCTACCAAAACTCCGAGACAACAACAACCGTCTAGGGCACTCCAAGTACCCAAGAGGACAAGCTCAAGGGCACTCCAAGAACCCAAGAGTAAAAATCTTCTCAACCTTTCACTCGAACGAATCCTCGTAGAGAACTCAAATCGATGCAACCTATGCAATGGAAAAAACACAAGAAGTGCTCAAATCCATCTCTCTCAAATCCCACCAAAGCAACAAATGCTATGGGGGAGAAGAGAGGAAGAACAAGGAAGAGCTCAACAAATGAATCCACAAGATCTAAATCCAAAGAATTTATCCTCACTAAGAGGAGAGATGGATTGATGGAATAGTAGATCTAGATCTCCTCTGTCTTTTCCCACTAATTGGAGGCAAGAATCATGGAGGAATAGAGAGAGAGCAAACTTCAAAAGGTCAACAATGGTGGGGGAAAACATGCCTAAAAGGTGGGGAACCATCGGGAAGAAGACCCCTTTTATAGGCCCCCAAAATCAGCCCGTTGGAGGCATTATGTGCGTCCCCGGGCTCCCAGGCCGGCCACCTAACAGAACAGCCCAGCCGAGGGAGCCTCATCCCGGCCTAAGGTCGGCCTTCGAGTTTCCAGAAAATCTCCTTCACTAAAAACGCGATATCTTTTGCATCCGGACTCCGTTTTCGATGATCTTGGGCTCGTTGAAATCGCAAGAACGAGCACTACAAGATTATACAAAGAAAGATAATAGTCCATCATTGGAGGATAAAACCAAATGATGAAAGGTTTGACCTCTCTATAAATGAACAATCTGTAAAACCTCCAATATCAAAAACGCAATAAGTTTTTCATGTGAAACCCATTTTTGATGAACTTGAGCTTGTATTGAAGCACATGACAAGCTATAAAAACACACATGGAGAAAACACAAATAAGAACCAAGAAAGATTATGCCAAGTATGCAAAGATTTGAGCTCTCTCCGAGTGATGCGATCAAGTTGCTAATATGAGAGCCCCTCTTGATAGTACGGTTATCTATCCTATAACCCGGTCACCCTCCTAATGCTATGAGACCGGTAAAATAGAAAACCTATCAAGATCATACCTTTGCCTTGAGCATTCCACTTGAGCTAGATGATGAAGATCTTTACCTCCTCAAGATGTAACACCTTTCTTGATTTCGCTTTGCTCGGTGAAGACACAAAGATTGCTCCCCCATATACCACTATGGGAGAGACTATTTTAAGTAAATATTTACTTGGATATTATCTCCAAAAGAGTGTAAAGCTTCAAGAATGTGATCTCTTCGATATGCTCCCCTTGAACTTGCACTTCTCGAACTTGATGACGACCACAACTTGACGTCATCCACCATGGACTATATGAAATCTTACTTTTGATGCAAGCCCATGGAAATATACCTAACCCCACATAGATATACCAAACACACATATAATGGGTTAGAACACAAAGCTATATGAACAATTACTTACGATACCATGATCCCACATGGTACATCTTCTTGCTTTGTGAGTTGATCAATATTAACCATCGCGTAGCACTTTGCCTTGATCAACCTTATATCTTTTCTTCTCTCTTCATAATAATGATGTCTTGAAGGCAAAGATGAATGTTCACATAATATTCTTCTTCAAGACATACTTGCAATATGCTCAACTCTCTCATGACCAAACTTGGGATATTCACATGAATAACACCTTGGTCACCACTTGATTATCTTGAATCCAACACATGGACATCAAGCATTGCCTATGGACAAACTCTACAAGTATAGCTCAATGCAACCATTAGTCCATAGTGATTGTCATCAATTACCAAAACCACACATGGGGGAACCATGCTCTTTCCATCTCCCCCATTTTGGTAATTGACGACAAACTCTTTTACGAGGGTTTATATAATGAATTTTACCAACCATGCAAATAAACAAGCAAGGATGCACGAGCATGAAAGGCAAATGCTTAAGAACAAAACCAAAGTATAAAACCAAAATTTCTTAAACCCTCTAAACTTTATCCCCCATTGGCATCCATTTCCAAAATGGGATCATAGAAATTTTAGATGGCCAATATAGTAAGGGTTCCTCCGTAGGATATGCACTTCTCATAATATGAGTGAAATCAAATACACTTATCCAATGATGAATAATGGGAGGAACTATACCGAGGATCCAAATATTGAAAATAAGATGGTATACAAATCTAATATTCTCCTAAAGAGAATCAAGCAATCAAAAATATCCAACAAACCAAACGAACAAGGTATATTATGGTTTGAGAAAATGAGTGTTTTTAAAGAAAATAGAGGAGCCCCCCAATATTTGTGCATGATTTAGAAATATTGCATTTTGAATGCAAAGTGCACAAAAATGGAATCATAACTCCCCCACCGTTGTTCAAAACTCAAAGCAAGTGATCATAAAAGAAAACAAGCCATATCACTTGGAGCAAGAGGTGGTTGAGCCATAAGAGAAGTTACCAATAAAAAAATGGACACCGAACCATTAGGATACCAATAAGACATGTAATTCTTATCATGTGTATAAGTTTCTAAATAGACAAAAATCATGATGATGTACATCCATAAAGAAACATGTACACAAAATATAGTTACAAATAGAAAGAGCGAGATATCCAATTTGAAGACATAAATACGACAATAAGATCTTTGCTTGAAAGCATAGCACATAGCTTTATTTATTTTTATCTTAGAGGATATGAATGACCTTCCAACAAAAATACATGAAAGACATCACAAACATCAATAAGGGAAAAATAGATAGTTGGGACGTTTTGATAAAAGAAACAAGTATCACAAGGAGTAAATATGTTTCATGCCATGATACAACCTACAAAAGGTTGAAATGTTAGAGTATATGCATGAGGTAGATACTTGTTACCGAGGTAGCATTGGTGATGTTGTACTATATAATAATTCATCCATCATCATATCTTAACTCCAATAAGCATGTAGTGATAAAACCTTCTTTGTGAATGAGGCAAGCACCCAATGCATATCAAATGTACCTAAAACATATTTAAGTACAAAAATGGTCCCCAAACTCATTGGGTCCAAAGTAGTTAGACAAACTACAATATATATGATACAATCCACATGAATATGGGCATATAGATATGGACTTGAATATCATGAACATCTTAGCCAATTTAGGATTGATGGATATTATTCTATATAAATATTGGATCAAGAAAGATAAACATGCCATAACATATACATTAGTAATTATGCATGCATTCACTTTCAAGAACCAAAAGCGATGTAAATTGGATAAAACACCTAGTAAACAAAGATATGCACACAAAGGTATGACACGGCATAAAGGTTGTCCAAATTATATCAAAGGTCCACGTCAACACATGAAAGGAGATACCAACCGGAACCAAACAAAATAAACTCATGATTGATAAGATACCAATTAGAAAATATACCATGTAAAAATAAAATACCAAAGGAAATACTTATCACTTGGGGTATACTAAATAAAAATGCATCAAGGAGTAAAATATTGAGATCCCAATAGACATCAAATGAACCATGTCAAATTCCAAGAGATGTCAATTGAAGCAAATATCTATCAGTGAGATATCAAACTCCAATTAATACCAATTGAGGGCATCAAAGCAAAACAAATGAGAATAGAAGATGACTATATAAAATATGCTCAAAGACTTATCTCATTCAAAACAATAGAATGCAAAACAAGCAATGAGATAAACAAGCCCTCTACACTTTTTATGATGGCACAAAGTAATACAAAAGAAAAGTTGTGCCTTCCACAAATACACAAGATATTGATTAAAATACCAATTTAAAAAGATCTAATATCAATTCTTGAGAACTAGTGTTCAAAAAGAATCTATGATAGCTCCCCAATGATCTATGCATGATTTTTGAATTTTGCACACAAATGGATCATCAGTCTCCACACGCATACAATAGAAAGTTTCATTAAGTGACAAGAAATCCAACTGAAAATATAGTGTTCTAAAGGAAGTAATATAGCTCTCCCATGACTTGTGCATCATCTAGATGTTTGCATTTTAATACAAAAGCACTATAACGGGATCCTCGCTTTTCTTTCAACCATTACACTAGAATTTTGTTTGATTATAACACATAGATATTCAAGAGTCAAGGAAGACAATGTGAGTTCATACAAAACAATTTCTCATCTATAATACAAATGGGAGCAAAGCACAATGTAAATATGACCAATAACTTCTACCACAAATATGGTTGTCACTTGTCCAAGGACAATGAGGGTATGGTGTTAATTTTTGGTGGTATATTTCAAAAATATGCATGATCATGTTCAAACACAAAAGTTTATGGAAAAGGATATGAGTTAATTATCATGCTTACATAGAGATTCTTGGTGGCTTCAGCTAGTCAAATTATCATGCAAAGCAATGCTTAATATATCTTGAAGCAACCGGTTTCCCAAATAATACATACTAGTGCACATTTGAGGAACACCGCACGAAGAAACTCTCTCAAATCCAAGAAACCAAAATATGAGATACAAAAAAAATCATTTAAGAAAGTATGGAACTTGTTTGAGCTAATCATGCCACGTAGTAACAAGATAATTTAGAATATCAATTCTAAGTGGCATTACCTCACATGTTCACATTTTCTAGGATTGTAATATGCACATAGCTTATTACTCCCCCATAATGTGATAATCCATTTCTTTTCAATAAGAGGCAAGTGAAATCAAATAAGAGATAATTAATGAACATTGTAAAAATTTGAATTTCTCATGAGAATGAAATACCACATGGAGACTATATAATCTTGTCACGTTAATAATAAGTGATATACCTCATGTACACATATTTTAGGATTGTGAGGTGGCAAAACACATCACTCCATCAAAATGAGATGGTTCATTAATATCTCAAAATAGGCAACTAAATTAATCATAAATTGCAATAAAGGCTCAACACAAAACAAACAAGTACATGGAGTACAAACCAACAAACACATACTAGATTACTCAAAATAGGTAATTAGTAAGCACACCATATACAAACACACGCTAGATACAAAACTAACACATGCAAGGGGCAAGCAACTTTCAATGTATATAATTTAAATACAAGTTACCGCAAGGAGACACATTGGATATGAGATAGATATATGATGATACAAATGACTTGGCTTGAGTAAATATAATTGATGAAGAACCCTTAATTCTACATAAGATAGCCAAATCTCCAATGCCCTCCAACAATACCTATTGATCAAGTTTTAGCTTGTTGGTCCCCAACCAAGTTGGGTCCTAAGAGGTTAGTCACAATAGGCTTGGCAACCCAAATGGTTCGTTTCGTGACACCACTTTGAGTGCCAACATATTTGTCAAACACATTGTCAACCTTATCCTTCCGAAGGGAATAAACATCATCAATAATGATAGGGTTGGATAAGGTACCATTAGTACATGAGGAAGCGAAGTGGCCCTTTTCATGACATAAGTAGCAACATCGGCTTCCTCCTTTCTTCTTAGTTGATTTCTCAACTTGAGGAGTTCTAACTTGATTCTTCTTGGGAAGAGGCATTTCTTCATCTTGAGGTTGAGCATGAGATTGAACTTGTGGCCGCTTCCCTTGTTACTTCTCACTAAGAGGCTTCATCTTTAAGGGGCAAGACCTAACATGGTGCCCTTCAACCTTGCACTTGAAGCAAACAATCTTGGACGAATTCTTGACTTGTTCTTGGCCCTTGTTCTTGTTGATTCTATGATTCTTCTTGATATTGGACTTCTTGTTATTATTGGAGTTGAATCCAAGTCCACTCTTGTCATTGGGTAATCTTTGCACACTCAACATGTTGTCAAGTGCGGACTTCCCATGACGCTTTTCCAAGTCTTTCTTCAAAGAAGCGACTTGGACCTTGAGCTCTTTTATTTCCTATACATGGTTAGTAGCAATACAAGTAATAGACGAAGTAGATGATTCATTGTTAGAGCAACAAGGCATGGAAATAAATTCATCACAAGATGTAGCGATATTATGAGTGAATGAATTAATAGGACTAGCACGAGGCAAAATAGAATTTTGAGTAGAGTTTGTGCTAATGTACACATGAGGATCACAAGATATCACCTTGGTAGTAATAGCCTCATGAGATAACTTTAGCTTATCATGTGAGACTAAAAGATCCTCATGAGAGCTTGAGAGCTTTTCATGACTTTCTTCCAATTTCCCATAATTGCTAGTTAGCAACTCAAGTTGACCCCTTAGCTCAACATTCTCCTTAAATGTAGATGCTTCACAAGAAATAGAGTTAGTAGCACAAGCATCATTATTAATATAAATAGGAGAAGGCAACTTGGCAAGCCCTTTTGAATATGAAGGTTTAAGTTGAGTATGTGCGACATTTAGCTCATCATTTTTAGTTTTAAGACAATTAACCACCTCAAGATTTCTATCATGAGAGCCTTTTACTTTAGATAACTCTAGAGTAAAAGTCTCTTCAAGAGAATCATTGGTGGTTTGTTCTTCTACAAGAGCTTCCTCTAGTTTTGCAATTTCATTGTAATAATCACGCTCGCGGCTATAACACGCATCAATGCATGATTCCAAATCCTTAATGGCGATATTGCGCTTATCAAATGCTCTAATGATTTCTAGGAAATTGGCACAAGCATCTTTATCCTCATAAAGGATATTGTGAATCATTTTACCTTTCTCCATTAACGAACCATTGTCATCATCATCGTCATCATCATCATCATCATCATCACTAGATACATTGGTGTTCAAAGTAGGAGCTACCTTTGAACCTTTAGCCATAAGGCAAAAGTGAGATATGGTAGATGACGATGAACCATTACTTGAAGTGCCACTTAAATCCACATCTTGTTCCATGGAATTTTGAGTTTCTTCTACATGGTTAGTAACACAAGTACTAGAGGAAATGCAACCATTTTTACTATGGCAACAATATGTATCAAGCATATCATTATAAGATTTAGTCAAGGAATTTCTACATGATATGCATGGACTATCAACACAAGCATGTAAATCATTTTGGGTGCTAGATGTGTTTAAGTCCATAGACAAAGTATTGCAATAAGATAGAGATGAAGAATCGTCAACAATAAGATCAATATCAAGATTGCAATTTTTGTCACTACTCACCATATCATTATGTTGTGCCCGCCTTGCCACATGTTGGTGAAGTAGAAGAAGTTGAGTACTCATCACGCCCGGAGGTGGAGGGGTAATAATCATCCCCACAACTTTTGGACACATCATATTTATCTTGAAGCTTGGTCCATAT
Source organism: Alopecurus myosuroides (assembly GCA_028641055.1). Lineage (NCBI taxonomy): Eukaryota > Viridiplantae > Streptophyta > Magnoliopsida > Poales > Poaceae > Alopecurus > Alopecurus myosuroides. Next base: position 207,057,107 of record CM054063.1, on the reverse strand, counting down.
CTCATGAGCTTTCCAAGATGGCCTAATTGACTCAAGAACTACAATGCTCAAATATTTGAAAAACACATTAGTAACTTGAGTATTGAGATATAAGTTTTTCTCATCCTCTAAAGAGCAATCAATACCCGTTGGAGTAGAAAAACCCATATCTAGAATTTTCTCTATATTTGGACCCATGTCCTTAAAAATATTAAGCATACTAATTTTCCAAGTATTATAATTTGTGCCATCGAATATAAAAGTGTCATTATGCACTAATCCCCTAGCCGACATCTTTACTCTCTAGGTTGTGAAACCCTATGAAGAGAGACCCGGCTCTAATACCATTTGAAAGGACACGGATGTTGCCTAGAGGGGGGGGGGGTGAATAGGCGTTTAAAAATAATTACGGTTAAGGCTTGAATAAATGCGGAATAAAACTAGCGTTTAATTTATCAAGCCAAAACCTAAACAAACTAGGTTCACCTATGTGCACCAACAAATTATGCTAAACAATTAAAGCAACCATGTGATAGCAAGATATGTTACTTCAAGCTCTATGGCTATCACAAAGTAAATTGCATAAGTAAAGTGATCGGGTATAGAAATAACCAAGAGACGAGGAGACGATGATTTATCCCGAAGTTCACTTCCCAATGGAAGCTAATCTCCGTTGAAGAGGTGTGGAGTCACATTGACTCCAAGCGCCCAATGGCTCACCTTATTCTCCTCGTGCCTCCACCAATGCGGAGTGTGACGATCCACTATGGGACCTTTGAGGGCGGTCACCGATCCAGTACAAGGTTGGGACAATCTCCACAACTCAATTGGAGGCTCCCGACAATATCCCGCGAGCCACCAAAACTCCGAGATATCAACAAGGTCCCGAGCCACGAAAAATCCGGGACAACAAGGTCTGGAGCTACCAAAACTCCGAGACAACAACAACCATCTAGGGTACTCCAAGTACCCAATAGGACAAGCTCAAGGGCAGTCCAAGAACCCAAGAATAACAAGCTTCTCAACCTTTCACTCGAACGAATCCTCGTACAGAACTCAAACCGATGCAACCTATGCAATGGCAAGAACACAAGAAGTTCTCAAATCCTTCACTCTCAAATCCCACCAAAACAACAAATGCTATGGGGGGAGAAGAGAGGAAGAACAAGGAAGAGCTCAACAAATGAATCCACAAGATCTAGATCCAAAGACTTTCCCCTCACTAAGAGGAGATATGGATTGGTGGAATAGTAGATCTAGATCTCCTCTCTCTTTTCCCACTATTTGGAGGCAAGAATCATGGAGGAATAGAGAGAGAAAACTCCAAAAGGTCAACAATGGTGGGGGAAAACTTGCCTAAAAGGTGGAGAACCATTGGGGAAGAAGACCCCTTTATAGGCCCCCAAAATCAGCCCGTTGGAGGCATTCTGCGCGTCCTCGGCCTCCCAGGCCAGCCAGGCCGGCCTCCAGGCCGGCCAGCTAACAGAACAGCCCGGCCTAGGGAGCCGCATCCCGGCCTAAGGCCGGCCTTCGAGTTTCGAGAAAATCTCCTTCACTAAAAACACGATATCTTTTGCATCCGGACTCCGTTTTCGATGATCTTGGGCTCGTTGAAATCGCAAGAACGAGCACTACAGGATTATGCAAAGAAACATCATAGTCCATCGTTGGAGGATAAAACCAAATGATGAAAGGTTTGACCTCTCTATAAAGGAACAATCGGTAAAAACCTCCAATATAAAAACGCAATAAGTTTTTCAGGCAAAACCCGTTTTTGATGAACTTGAGCTTGTATTGAAGCACATGACAAGATCTAAAACCACAAATAGAGAAAACACAAATAAGAACCAAGAAATATTATGCCAAGTATGCAAAGGTTTGAGCTCTCTCCGAGTGATGCGATCAAGTTGCTAATATGAGAGCCCCTCTTGATAGTACGGTTATCTATCCTATAACCCGTTCTCCCTCCTAATGCTATGAGAACGGTAAAATAGAAAACCTATCAATATCATACCTTTGCCTTGAGCATTCCACTTGATCTAGATGATGAAGATCTTTACCTCCTCAGGATGAAACACATTTCTTGATTTCGCTTTGCACGGTGAAGACACAAAGATTGCTCCCCCATATGCCACTATGGGAGAGGCTCTTTTAAGTAAATCTTTACTTGGATATTATCTCCAAAAGAGTGGCAAGCTTCAGGAATGTGATCTCTTCGATATGCTCCCCTTGAACTTGCACTTCTCGAACTTGATGACGACCACAACTTGACGTCATCCACCATGGACTGTATGAAATATTCCTTTTGATGTAAGCCATGGAAAGATATCTAACCCCACATAGATATACCACACACACATATAATGGGTTAGAACACAAAGCTATGAACAATTACTTACGATCCCATGATCCCACATGGTACATCTTCTTGCTTTGTGAGTTGATCAATATTAACCATCGCTTAGCACTTTGCCTTGATCATCCTTATATTTTTTCTTCTCTCTTCATAATAATGATGTATTGAAGGTAAAGATGAATGTTCACACAATATTCTTCTTCAAGACATACTTGCAATATGCTCAACTCTCTCATGACCAAACTTGGGATATTCACATGAATAGCACCTTGGTCACCACTTGATTATCTTGAATCCAACACATGGACATCAAGCATTGCCTGTGGACAAAATCTACAAGTATAGCTCAATGCAACCATTAGTCCATAGTGATTGTCATCAATTACCAAAACCACACATGGTGGAACCATGCTCTTTCACCGCTTGTGGGCGCCGTCGAAACGGACGAGCCGTTTATGCTCAGGGTCATCCCCGGCACCGCCGCGGCCTCTCTCGGACCCACCTGAGCTAGGGCTACGAGACATTGGACGGGGATTTGCTTGATTTGTCGCCGGCGTGGGGTTATTGCTCGGCAGAGGTGGGAATTCGCGTTCGCGATTTTTCGTCGTCGGCGGAGCTAGGTTTTCGGTCTTGACCCGAAAATGGCTCGCGTTGCCAAATAAATAGAAGCTAGGAGGGGGGTTCGGGGGGGGGGCTGTAAGCCATTTTCAGGCCGGGCCGGGTTTTAAGTGTGTGATACGATGCAAAAAACTGAGCCCAACCTCTAAAGTCGTCGGAACTTTCCTTATCCGGCCTTTTTAGGGGTACTGCTAGAGATTCTCTTAGGCTTAGCCTTCAACACGTGGGCAGATGATACATTTGTCTCGGAGACTGAGAATGTTGCACTAATGCGCACTTTCATGGAGCTGGAGCTGTAAGAGATTGTGTGGGACATGAAATCCAATACTGCGTCGGGCCCGGAAGGGTTTTCGGTGTCATTCTTTAAGAATTTTTGGCTGCTGTGCAAATTGGGGGTTTTGCACATAGATTGTCATTCATTAAAAAAACACATTCAGGGGCTATATGCACTTTGGGACCGCGAGATCATCAACCTTCTTATGACATCTTCTACAATAACGTGGGCAGGCAATGGCGATTCTTCGCACCAAGATCTGGCTTGCAAGAAGCCGTCAGCCGGCTCAGAGACTGCTGGCAACGACTGTTTTGAGGACAAGTGCGTGTAATCCGTGTGGAAACCATGATCCCGCATCCGAGCTTGATCACGTGATGCCTTTGTGCATGAGCCGTGCCCTTGTTCAATGTTTGGCTCGCTCTACTTCGGCAATGAAAATTCCAAGTTTAACCTTGCTGGACTCGTCAAAGTCGCTGTGTGAACGAGATCCCTTCTTGAATGTTTTGTGTGGTAGTTGTGAACTTTTCGTTGTTCGGTCATGGCTCATAGGTTTTGTGGCTAGATTTTGGAGATTGTCGCATGGCTAATCCTTTTTTGACGACATCTGGATTTTCTTTATTTTTTAGTCGATTTGTTCGCATCAGTGGTTAGATTTGTTTGACATTGTTGAATAAATTATTAAGGTAAAGGACCTTAAAACTGATTGTAAAACCGGTAAGGCCAATCTACATTTTTTTCTTCTAAATAGGAGGTTAGCCCCGTCTCTGTTCCGATGCATACAACCGTTTTACATTAATAAATAAAAAGGTTTAGTACCTAGTAGAATATAGTTCACGATCACCCAATGAGGCCAAAAAATCAACCACTAAACAATAACATGTCTAGTCATTTAATCTCCTTGCATCGAACAAGCTAAACCTTGAAGATAACCCGTACGAACACCATCAACCAAACACATCCGGTATCTATAAGTCCTCGCTATTTCGAAGGAAGGAGGAATTGCATGTGTATCTTGTAGACCGCCATGTTGATAACCTGCAAATAATGAACAACTTTCTTCTTATTAAAAGCCACATCATTTCGATAGTTCCAGATTGCCCAATAAAAATCCGACAATTGCCCAATAAAAATCCGACACGCTTATACATATAGGCGCTTTAGTTTTCCTATCAATCATGTTCAACTATAGTTGAGGGATCGATGGTAAAAGTGAAGTGTACGAGTCTTTAAATATTTCGGGCAAATGAACATGATATAAACAAGTGTTAACATATTTATCTTCATTCATCATAGAAAACACAATTTTTGCTTAACAGATTCATCTTCATTATTGAAAACACATTTCTTGCCGACACGACGATATCAATTTCACACTCCCATGATTTTTCTGGTGCTGTACCCACCATTTTCTTCTTTTGCCACAACCGTATCTTAATTCATCATTCCTCAACGCATTCGAATCATCACAGTGAAAACACAAACCAATTTGACTGTACAGAAGATGTGTTACAAAACGGCGAACCCCAATCTGTGTATGCACGTGTATAGCAAATAGTGGCGTATAAGAAAAGGAACGGGGAAAAGGAATCAAAATTCAACCTCAGCTCTTCTAAAACTCGAGCTAAGATGGAGACAAAAATTGGTCACACGTATCTATCCAGCTGTACTATGTACTCACTTAAGAGAAGAGTGGTCTGGTCGCGTGCTATAGCACGACGCGAACGACCCGGTCACGGCTGGCGTCCGGCACCGGCGCCGGCAACGACGACGGCCTGCTCAACTCGTAATGCCGGTGGATGACGTTGATTAGCGACCGCGCCTTCTTGCTCGTGATCGGGCTGCCGTCCGCGACGAGCGAGTGCAGCGACCCCATCAGCCCCCGCATCCTGCCCAAAAGGGCGACCACCTTGTCGCCGCCGTGCCGGCACAGCGACACAAGCAAACCCACGCAGTGGTCCTTCCCGGATCGAGACGCCGAAGCGGCGAGGAACTGGACGAGGCACGTGACAAGCCCCGGACGCGCGAGCACAGCCAGCGCGCCCGCCGGCTGCTCGGCGATCCTCGCCAGCACCGAGATCGTGTCGCAGGCCAGGTCGCCGTCGCGATCGCTGGACAGGAGCCCCGCGAGCGCCGCCACGGCGCCGGCGGCGACGGCCTTTGCGTGGTTGGTCGGGGACTGGAGTAGCCCGTAGAGGCTGACCATGGCGTTCTTCCGGCCGCGGCTAGCGCCCTCCCGGATGAGTCGCACGAGCGTCGGTATGGCCTCCGGGAAGCGGCCGATCTCCTCGGCGTACTCGATCTTGGACGATAGGTAGAAAAGAATGGCCACGGCGTTCTGTTGCGCCTCGGCCTTGGCGCCGACATTGACGATGTCGACCACGAGGCCGATGCCACCGGCCTCGACGAGCGCCGCCCGGCCGCCAGGGTGCTTGGAGAGGCTGAGGAGGGACGCCACGGCATTGTCCTGCACGGAGGCGTCCATGGAGGAGAGGAGGCACAGCAACCACGGCACGGCGTTGGCCTCGACGAAGAGCGCTCGGTAGTACAGGCTGTGCTTGGAGAGCTTGCGGGCCTCGCACGTCGCCTTCCTCCGCTCCTCCGTGGACCCCGTCGAGAACTGCGCCACGATGTGAGCAACGGCGAGCCGCGCGGCGCCTGCGGCGGCCATGCTGAATGGCACCGCCGAGCTGCCGACGTCGCCGTGGTGTTGCCTAGAGCTGGGCTCAGGAAGCGACACACCGTTGCTGAGCAGCATCCGCTGGATGATCCGGAGGAGGGTGGCGTTCGGGACGAGGTCGGCGGCGCGGAGCCTCTCGCCGGTGACAGGGCAGGTGCGGCACCCGGCCTTCATCCACCGGCTGATGGACGCGCGGTCGTACGTCTGGCCGGTGCACACCGTCACCGGGTCGGTCATAAGCTCCAGCGTGATCGGGCACTGCAGCGCCTCCGGTCTGATCCACTCCGGGCACGTGGCCGGCCGCGCCGCCGCGGCCGCATCCGGCTGCTTCATGTCAATGTGATCGAACAGGACGACGCGGCAGTACACCAGGAACGCCCTCAAGCCGTTGATGAGCACTACCTCGCTGCTGTTCTCGTCGCCGGCGTCCGAGCGAGCGGACAGCTCGCCATCCAAGAAGGCGACCTCCTCGGAGCAGTCGAACCAGCTCTGGACCCCGATCCGGCGGAGCACCCGCATCACATCCTCCGCCTCCGGGGCGACGCCCTTCTTGAACTGATCCATGATAGACCGTACGCTCCGCACGGCCAGCCTGTCGCCGGCATCCGGCCGCACCACCGCGCGCCAGGCCTGGTCGGACACCAGGCGCGCGAGCTCCCCCGAGTCGACGGACGCGTCCACGACGCTCCTCGGCAGGACGTCCATGGCCGCGGCGACGGACCCGAGACACAGCCTGAGCTCGGACGCTACGAGTCCGGCGTTCACGAGCACCCACAGCCGCGCGCCCCGCCGCGCGCAGTCCGCGAGCAGGAACCTCGTCTTCTGCATGGCCACGTGCAGCTCCGTGAGGCCGAGCACGGCGGAGGACGGCAGCGTCGTGGAGGAGGACGTCGCGTCCTGGACCTCCTCGAGGAACGCGCGCAGGAGGCCCGCGAGGCGCGCTGCCTGGCGCGCGGCGCGGCGGAGCACCGGGAAGGCGCTGGCGTCGCCGGCCCTGCGGCTGGCCACGTCGGCGGCCAGGGAGACGAGCGAGGCGAGCAGCGGCTCCGGCGCGATGCTCTCGCACGGGCACACCGCGGGGAGAGCGAGCAGCCGCCGTCCTTTGCACTTGTCCCGCGGCGGCGGCATGGTAGATTGGCTCCGCGGCTGCGGCGGCATCGTAGATTAGATTAACCAGCGGCAGTCGAGCCGGAGGTGGCGCGCGAGATCCAGGAAGCAGTGGTGTGGGCGCATAAAATAGTTTGGACTCGGAGAAGTCCACTGGCTTTGGGTTGGTTAAGCTGCTGTGAGTAAATTCGTAACGAGAGTCGGAAGGTCGCGTATTTATAGAGGAGGCGGAACACGTGTTGGCGTGTTGCGAACAGAGGGAGGATAGGTCCTAGGATGACGACGCGTGGACGGGGAGGACACGCGGAGGGCGATGGCAGCTCGGGGAACCTTTCGTTGTCGCGGCTGCCACGATGGTGGATAGGAACGGAAGCACGAAAGGGAGATGAGAAGGAACGTTGCAGCTTCGACGTGATGGTTTATCCTATGCGCGTTTTTCTGTGTCGACAGAACTGGTTTTCAGTTTCTTATTAGTACAGATTGTTTGTGTCATAAGTACGTCTTGATCGATTTCGCTTTGATGCATGCATGTACAGTATGTCTATGTCCTGGTCGATCGTCAAGCGGCTTTTGAGTGCGACCATGTACGATGTATGTGAGCCATCACGGACGGCGTACAAGATGCGCAATCCGCAGGTTCAGACGCACTCCATGTACGTACGAGTATTTTAGAACGGAGGTAGTACAAAGAATAGATGGGTCCCTTAATCTTGGTAACAAGTAACCTTTGTAGCGAAGAAGAGTGAGAAGAGGACCCAAAATCGTGTGCGCGCGCATTCGATCGTAGTGGTTTTGGTCGGCGGTGCAAATCTCGTTTGGTCTACGCAGCTGACGCATGCATTGCAGCCCGAGGAAATATAGTTCTAGTAGTACACGGTCGGAATGCTGCATCATCGATGGATCGACTCATCGTATTGGTCTCGTCACGGCTACGGTCATGCATCCACGGAGATCGCAAGCTGGGCTCGCGTAGTCGCTTAGATCAGTGGTGTTTGTTAGGATTTAATTAGTTTGCTTAATTAAAGGGGAAATCCTCCCTATGTAATCTGTCGTGCGGTTGCTTTGGCAACCGCCGCGACGTTCCCTCGCGCCCCTCTCGAACGATCGCGTCTTCACTTCGCGATGGTTCACCTTGTATAAATATCGATTGTCAATGGAATAAAGAGGTTGGTTCGATTCATTCTCTCGCTTTACATCTCGAATCACAAGACGTTATCAGCACGCTCACATCTGAGTGAGAAAAGCAGACGATCAAGAGCGGAAGAACACGCAAAGGTGAGAAGAAAAACATGACTCAGAACATCCTCTCACTGTTCCTTCGCATGAGTCGTGAGGACGGACGTCTCCATCGCCACCGCTCAATCACCCGCAACCGTCCCCATGGTGCCGGCGGACGCCGTCGTGCTTACCTTCGGATGCGCGACCTTCGCCGCTTCGGTGGTGGATGGAACGGACGCCACCACGACGTCGTGGGCTCCCAGGGTCCTCACTGCCACCATGGGGGCACTGCCATGAAGCCGGCGGCGCAGCAGCCCGTCGCGCCGATGCCGGTGCAGATCCTTGTGCCGGTCGTGCAGCGTCTGGACACATCGATGTCGTCCCCGACAAGTGTGCCCGTGGAACTGCCGTCCCTGACCCAAGGGATTGTCGAGGTGGATGGAGACGCCCGCGCGAATGTGTCCGCGCTCGGCTCCGGCGTGCGCCGCTTCATTGCCGCAGTCGTCGACGCCGTAGCGCCCTCGCGCCCGCCGTCCCCAACGCCTGACTCGACCCCAACCTCACCGCACGCGAGCGCTCGCGGACGTCTCCTCGCCATAGGCGTCCCGCTGCGAAGCTTGCCGTCGAGCAGCCGCGCCCCACGCGCCGAGTCTTGGAGCCCGGCCGCCTTGGGCTTGCGAACGGCGCCGCTGACGGCGTCGCGCCGGGCGCCATGCTCCCTGGAGACTTCTCAGACGAGGAGGTGCGCTGGGACAGCTCTTCTTGCCGCCGGTGAACGCCGTTGCGAAGGCACGCATGAGGTGGTGCCGGCCGCTCCGCCGTTTCAGATCGGGAGGATTTGGGGATATTTTTCTAGTGGCCTTCCTTATCTGTTCGGTGGTGTCCGGTAGACCAGGAATAAAGGCCCTAGTCTTTGTGTCTCTTCGAACGTGGCTTGCGTGGCCTGATGCATGCGGCCGGGAATCAACACACTGGCAGACTTTTCCTATTGATTAATTCTAGTTGCTTGATCGCTCCAGTAGTACTACAGTAGTACCAGTACTATGTGTTTGTTAGCAGATCAACACTTAACACCAGTTTCTAGCCATTTTAAGTCTGTTTTAGTTAGATGTTAAATGGTTTTGTTTCAGTACTATATGTCTGTCGAGTACAATATATTCCAGGCTATATAAGATGTAAATATATTTCCATGTTTTATACATGTCGAGATTATAACATCTATTTGCAATAGAGATTTTAAATTTCTTGCAAATATAAATGCAAAATTAAACGTGTTTTTCGTCAAATTGATGTTTTGGGATCACGAGATAGTGTGTAGATTTATCTACACCTACTGTTTATGCCTACATTTTGTCATTTGACATTATGATTGCCAATATGCTCTCCCGGACATTTAATTAAGTTATGACATAAGGCATTCGAAGCGTGATTACTACTCCGCTAATGCTGCTAGATCTACTCCAAAAATTCTTTTGGTGATTATCTACAATGTGTCATGCTTAACAATTTGAGGTCCACACTAATGAATTCAAGACCACTACTTGAATCTTCATTTATTTTGCATGTTCATGACGACATAACCATGATGGATCTTAATTTACCAAATGTAAATTAATATTCTCTGGTTTACCATGTAGGTAAACGATGGCTCGAGAGTTTGATGCACTCGCTCTCAACGGCCACAACTACCCTATATGGGCCATGGACATCAAGATATCCCTTGCGTCCCGTGGATTAGTGCGTGCAATCCAGCCCCCGGTGAATCCACCCCCGGTTGGAGTGACGCCGCTGACAGACGAGCAAAAATATGCTGCCTTATACATCATAAGGCACCATATTCACCCAGATCTCAAGTCTGAGTACTTGGAGGAAGAATCCCCTAGTACCCTGTTTCAGGCCCTTAAGACGAGGTATGAACAGCAGAAGGCAGTTATCATGCCAGAAGCACTCCATGATTGGACACACCTCCGACTTCAGGACTTTAAGTCCGTCGGGGAGTACAATCACGAGGTTCATAAGATTAGTTCCAAACTGCGTTTTTGCGAGAAGGAACCTACTGATGCGGAGAAGATAGAGAAAACTCTGTCTACTATGCTCCCATCGGACAGGATCCTCCAGCAGCAGTACCGTGCTCGCAACTACCAAGTCTATTCCGATCTTATTCATATTCTACTTCAGGCTGAAAAGCATGATGAGCTACTCGCTAAGAATGGCTCTCAGCGCCCGGTTGGTTCTCAACCTCTACCTGAAGTTCATATGAATGTCGTGAACGGACGAAAGTTTGATGGTGGCTTCAAAGGAAAGCCCTCGAACTTCAATGGTAAGTGAAAGCGCAACCGGAACAGAAAGCCTAGAAACTCAGACCGTGGGAAAGGCACCGCAAAGCCCAAGTTTGACAAAACTAAGCTTTGCGACAAGTGTGGATGCTACACGCACCCCACTGACAAGTGCAAGACCCCAAAGCATCTGGCCATTCTGTACCAGCAATCCCATGGACGCAACGCACCTCGAGGGAAAAGGTTTGAAGCCAACTTCAACCTTCATCTAGATGGCAGCGATGGAGCTGGTTGTTCGCAAGACGTTCCTCCGGGACCTAGCGATGCCGTTACTCTCCCTCCACCAGAGGACCCCGCAGGAACGGAGGACATGATGGTTGAGTACGCCTCAACCGACATGTTTGGAGACTTTGACTAGTCCCGCTACCTCCTTAGTGATTGATATATTCATGTCCATTTGTGATGTTGTAATAGAACATAAGTATTGTTGTCATTTATATTGTATCAGCACTTTGATATAATAAGATTGTAATCTATGTATTTAAATAAAGGATTCTTATTGAAAATTCTTCATTTTTATATATAGTTCTCTACGGGGACAATCCGATGGAAGAGGAATTATGCCTTGTGGATAGTGCTACCACAAACTCCATACTGAGGGAGTTGAAATATTTCCAAACTCTGAAAAAGATGAATGGTGATATTTTAACAATCGCTGGACGCGATACGGTAATTGTTGGCACCGGCCGTGCCATATTTACCCTCCCAGGTGGTACACAAGTGACAATTGAGGATGCATTACTGTATCCCGATTCTTCACGTACCCTAATCAGTTATCGAGATATCCGTAAGAATGGTTTTCACATTGAAACCCATGAAGACAACAAAGAGGAATATTTACTCTTCACAAAAGATCACGGATATGGCAAGCAAGTACTTGAAAAAATTCCCTCTCTGTCGTCCGGACTGTACTATACGTACATTAAGCCCGTAGAACATGTTGCTTACAAGGTAATTTTCCAAAATGTTAACGCATTTCAAACCTGGCATGATCGCCTAGGCCATCCTGGTATCGGGATGATGAGGAAGATTACTAGCAATTCCATTGGTCACAATTTGCTTGAGTCCAAATTTCCTCAGTCATCGGATTTTGTGTGCACATCATGTGCCACGGGAAAGCTTATTCTGAGGCCTTCGCACCTCAAGATTCAAGCTGAACCACTTCAATTTCTTGAACGAATTCAAGGAGATATTTGTGGTCCGATCCAACCATTATCTGGACCGTTTAGGTATTTCATGGTTCTTATTGACGCATCTACACGATGGTCACATGTGTGCCTTCTTTCCACACGGAACCATGCATTTGCCAAGATAATGAGAGAAGTAATTAAGTTACAGGCCCATTATCCGGAAAGTCGAATTAAATCAATTCGCATGGACAATGCTGCAGAATTCTCCTCACGTGCTTTCAATGACTACTGCATGGCTCTGGGGATTGAAGTTCAACACTCTGTTCCATACGTCCACACTCAAAATGGTTTGGCCGAATCCCTAATTAAGAGGATCAAACTCATTGCAAGACCTTTGTTGATGAATTGCAGCTTGCCAACATCGTGTTGGGGTCATGCAGTTTTACACGCTGCTGACTTGATACAATTGCGACCTACTGCATATCACAGTACTTCCCCTCTGCAATTGGTACGTGGAAATCCACCTAGCATTTCCCATCTGCGTAAGTTCGGATGTGCTACATACATCCCGATCTCACCACCTCAGCGGACATCCATGGGCCCACACAGAAAACTGGGGATCTATGTGGGGTACAAATCGCCGTCGATTATTAAGTACCTGGAACCCCTTACTGGGGATCTATTCACAGCCCGTCACGCTGATTGTATATTTGACGAGGAACATTTCCCGGCATTAGGGGGAGATTTCAAGTACCAGAAAGAATGCCCGGAAATTGATTGGAATGCTCTTGCCATTTCAGCCTCCGATCCACGTACCCAAGAAACTGAACTCCAAGTTCGAAAAATAATAAATTTGCAACATCTTGCAAATAATCTGCCAGATTCATTTACTGATCTAAAAGGTGTCACAAAATCCTTGAATCCTGCCAGAAATGCGCCCGAAAGAGTGGAGGTACCAACTAAAACCACTCAACTACCCGTTCCCAAAAAGAGGGGGAGTAGTACGGCATCTGACCCGGATCCTGCTTCTCGCAAGCAGCAAAGGAGAGCGAGGAGAAACTCCTCGAAGTCAGTAAATGCAAGTCAACTCAACGTTGACAAACACCTTATGGGTAGTATACACCCAGTGGAAGGGCAACCTCCACAACCCAGCTCCAGCTTGCACACACTGGCTGGGACATCGGAACATCTAGTCTCATGCGTATTGGGAAATCACGAAGAGTCATCAAGGGTGCACGAGATATCCATCAACTATATCGATTCTGGAGAATCATATGACCGTAAGTCTACGATTGTCGACACTTATTTTTCTGCTACAATTGCAAATACCCTTCTTAATGATCATGATCCAAGGACTATCGTTGAGTGTGAAAAACGCTCCGACTGGCCTCAATGGAAGGATGCAATACAAGCAGAATTAGCCTCGCTCAATAAAAGGAAGGTATTCACAGAAGCAATACCAACGCCTCCCAATGTTTTTCCTGTGGGATTCAAATGGGTTTTCCTCCGGAAACGGAATGAGAACAATGAGGTGGTGAGATACAAAGCAAGGCTCGTAGCACAGGGTTTCACGCAGAGACCCGGCATTGATTTCAATGAAACATATTCTCCAGTGATGAGTGGTATCACTTTCCGATATCTAATATCTTTGGCAGTGCAAAATCGTCTATCTATGCAGTTGATGGATGTCGTGACCGCATATCTTTACGGGTCACTAGATTCGGACATTTACATGAAGGTTCCTGACGGAATTTCTGTTCCGAATGCAAGCGCAAAACGCAACATGTACTGTGTAAAACTTAACAAGTCTTTATACGGCTTGAAGCAGTCGGGGCGGATGTGGTACAACCGACTTAGCGAGTTCCTTCTTCAGAAGGGTTACTCCAACAATGATGACTGCCCATGTGTCTTCATCAAGAAGTCCTCTTCAGGATTTTGCATCATTTCCGTGTATGTCGATGATCTCAACATCATTGGCAATGCACAAGATATTGATGAAGCACGCAATCATCTAAAGATGGAATTTGAGATGAAGGATTTGGGTAAAACCAAATTTTGCTTGGGTCTTCAACTCGAGCACCTTCCCTCGGGAATAATGGTACACCAAGCTGCCTATATCCAGAAAATATTGGAGAAATTCAATATGGACAAATCCTACCCATCTAAAACTCCCATGGTGGTTCGATCTCTAGACGTAGAGAAAGACCCGTTCAGGCCGAGGGATGATGGAGAAGAGATGTTGGGACCAGAGGTTCCATATCTCAGTGCCATTGGAGCGCTTATGTATCTTGCAAATTGTACGAGACCTGACCTCGCATTTGCAGTGAATCTACTTGCTAGACACAGTGCAGCTCCCACCAAACGCCATTGGGCGGGAGTCAAGAATGTCTTTCGATATCTCCAAGGCACAAAGGATCTTGGTCTATTTTTCCAGTTCCAGAGAAATCTGGACTCCAGTATGATTGGATACACTGATGCTGGCTACTTATCTGATCCCCATAATGCCAGATCGCAAACCGGCTTTGTGTTCCTACATGGTGGAACAGCCATATCATGGAAGTCTTCGAAACAGACCCTGGTTGCAACGTCCACCAATCATTCTGAAATAATTGCATTATATGAGGCATCACGCGAATGTGTGTGGCTTCGCAGAATGATAAACCACATACAACAGTCATGTGGAATTGGTTCTATCGAATCACCCACCATTATCTACGAAGATAATGCGGCTTGTGTTGCACAGATGCAAACAGGATACATAAAGAGCAATATCACCAAGCATATTGCCCCTAAGTTGTTTTATCCCCATGAACTCCAGAAGAGTAGGGAAATCAACATCTTGCAAGTCAAATCATGTGATAACCTCGCTGATCTTTTCACGAAGTCTCTACCAACTTCAACATTCCAGAAATACATTCATGGAATTGGTATGCGACGGCTTCGGGATTTGCAAGAGTCAGGGGGAGTATCTTCCTGAACTATTCATGTTCAAAGCATCATATTACACTCTTTTTCCCTTTATGAGTTTACTTCTTAGGTTCTCATTAAGGTTTTTAATGAGGTAATATCAACATAAGATTATATGTCATACTTTCTGTTTTCCCCATCGGGGTTTTTAGGGAAGTATACACGACATATTTATTGCCCTCTAAATTCTATGGATATACTTGATATTGAGTTAACAGAGGCAATAATCATTATATGTTGGATCATTTTCTCCTTATTTTCCCACAGGGTTTTGAAGGAGTTTTACCAACATATCCTACATTACTCCTCACATTTTTCCCACAGGGTTTTTGGAGGAGATTATTCCAAGGACGTTCAATCGCAAGTACAAGGAAGGATTAGGGGGAGTGTTAGGATTTAATTAGTTTGCTTAATTAAAGGGGAAATCCTCCCTATGTAATCTGTCGTGCGGTTGCTTTGGCAACCGCCGCGACGTTCCCTCGCGCCCCTCTCGAACGATCGCGTCTTCACTTCGCGATGGTTCACCTTGTATAAATATCGATTGTCAATGGAATAAAGAGGTTGGTTCGATTCATTCTCTCGCTTTACATCTCGAATCACAAGAGTGTTGATCGGATTAACCTACCTAGACGGCGTGGAGCCCACCTGGCCGACATAGAATCCGCGAGGCTGCTGGCGGGCGAACACCGGGCAGCGACATCTGCTCTTCACACGGCGTCCACCTCAGACCGGAGATCGTCGTCGCGTGCGTGCGTGCGTGAAGGGAGGTTAACAACACGCTGTAACAAAGCTGTTAATCGGTTGTAATCTGCGAGGCGACGTGGACACGAGTTGATTATTTTACGTCAAAAGATCCACGCCTACGTGTCAGCACGCGCGGACACGCGTTGCGTCCTGATTGCGGCAATCTTTGTCCCGACGACAGCGACGTTTACGTACGTACGTACTGGAGTACGTCCAGGAGGCCCGTCGCGGACCTCCTGCAGTGCAGGAGCCATTAGCGCCGGGCCCACACGGCAGCATGATTGATTGATTTCGTCAAAATTCGTTGGATGATCGTGGAAGCGGTCAAGACGCAAGAGCAGAGGAGGGGGAAGCCGTTCCTATCAGACGTGGCGAAGGGGACAGGATACGGTTTGGCTTGGCTTGGCGCCTCACTCCCGCAACTGCACATGTTTCCGACCAACAAGAATTCCAATGAACTTGTTTAATTTAGACAAAGATAATACTGGTATACAAGCGAATGTTTGAAAGATCTGAGTCCACCGACAGGTGTACGAGCGCGATAGGTGGTGCGAGTGCATTGAGCGGAATCGGACGACGGATGGCGAGGGTTTTAGCGCGTGGGGCATCCAATCCATGGTGGGATCGATCTCTCTATTTTCTTCTTTTGGCGTGCACTGGATCCAACGCGTCCGGAGCTGTCTGTCGTGGGACATCCGGGCATGCATGCTGCGCGTCGTGCCGGTGCAATCGCCCTCAGCCTAGCTGAAGCCTGCTGCGCTGCAAATGGCCTAACCAGACTCCGTCAATGGGGAGATATTTCCGTGGGCCACCGTACGGTCCTTGCTGTTCCCGGCCGGTGTCACCAGGTGATCGAGTGGACGGCTTGACTCTGCGCTCGAGTGAACAGGTCAGGATTGCTATGCTGCCGGATTTTCTCTCCGGCATTACAAACCTGAAATAAAGGAGTATGAAAAAACAGTACTCCGTACTTTTATTTCAGCAAACAGGAAATAAAAGGCCAGGTTCGCTAGATTACAACCAACAACAAATAGTACTTGCTCCCATCCGAAAAAGTGTCGGAATGAGTAGTACTACATGCATACAATTTATATATATATAGCTCACCACACTAACTCCGGATCGGAGGCAGTACATAGATTTTTACAGTTGTTGGTCTTTTCTTCTATAAATCTGCTCAAATTTTACGTCGTTAGCTTTTTCCGACAGATTCACAGGCCTTAGAACGGAGGGAGTAATCTATCTGTGCAGGTTTAGGATATATGATCGTGCCATGATTGAACAACTATGATACCTTATGACCGTAGAAATTGTGAAAGTGATTATGCATGATGTCCCATCAAAATCATAAAATAAGTATAGGCTTCTTATTCTTGAGTCACATGTATGCCATGCTATCAAGAGGTGCACTTGGCAGAGCACAGGCCAAAATGATCTCCAAAAATACCCCATGGGTTTCCTTTGAAATCCACTATAAAACCACCAAGATCATATTTGTACATTTGTCGATGTTTCCATCCCGGTAAAGCAAAGTTTGTCCGACAAAACTAGAGTTTTCTCACTAAGCAAGAGATTGATTGCGTGGTAGGAAAGAAAGGAAACTACCAAGTGAGGGATTGTTCGCATACTATATACTTATTAACTTCCTGTCAGTAAAGTACTTGCTTTTGAGTTGGCAGTGTGCAATGTTCTTTAAGAAATGCATGCAATCTGAGACTTCAGAAAATGTATGCTTGAGTCACTAGAATAGTTAGTGAAAAACTACACTGAATTATAAAGCTCTTTTATTTGAAAGAATAGGTTTTTTTTTCATCAAGAGGCTATGAGGAAATAAGTAACATAGTTAATGAGGAGGGGGTATGCATCTTATTATCTTCTATTCGAGAATAATAAACGATCAAAAAAGCCAACACATGAATCTGACTCTAGAAATGATATTGGTTGAGATCTAGGCTTGTGACAAGTTTTTGTACCCGTCGGTACCAATCAGAGTATTTTGGTTGAAACTTCCACCCTTCATAAAATGATGACCAAGAATTTTCTGTATAGTGTCGGTATTTTTGGGTCATATCTATCTGCACCTCCGAGCAGAAAATTAGCAGTTTTTGTCCAAATTTAACTATAGTGTGTTGTGTTTGATCCACTACCAAGAAGATCTTGCTCGATACCCCCGAGCGCTCACAATTTGTGGGGGAAAACTAGACATTTTTTAGGTTAGAACCTTGCAGCATTTACATCTTTACTTCCATTAGAAAACCATCATTCCATTGTTCCGTTCCTATTGGTAACTCTGATCCTTTTGCTTTGGTGCCTCTAAGATCCAGTTTTCCCCCTCAAAATTCAAATTTTGTATGTGTCTAGTACTTACGAGTTTTACCATTTGGTGCTACCAGGTTAGTTAATTTTTTTATATTGGTCATTTTTCAAAATAAAAAACTTATAAATAGCCAACTAGCCTAAGGCATAGGTAGCCATTTGAGGACTTCTTGGACTGGTTTTCTGATGGAAGACAGGGCTTTCTTGACCTACCCTTATGATATATCTCTCATACACCAAGATCTACACCTCAAATCCATATTTTGTGAGATCTAGTGTTATTTGTGGCCAAATTCTTTGCGATATATTTGTGAGGGACTCAAGATCCAAGTGCTAGCCAAGTGTTGCTACGCTTTGGATGGTGGGCGCCTCCTAGCCCGGCTAGAGAGTTATTTGGAAACCTTTCTGATAATTTGTGAAGGAGACAAGATTTTTTGAAGGTTCGTGATCATCTACTTTGTGTGAAGATCCCTTCTTAGTGGTTGGGCATAGAGTAAGTGTCCTAGCTCAAGGAGAAGTAGGTTGGTATATGTGACTAATTACTTTGTGTACTAACCTGCTCTAGCGAGGACGCAGGATGCGCCAACTATCCGAACGTAGAGATACATCGTCGTGTATGTGACCACTTTGCGTTGATCCTTTAATTATTGCAACTACGGGCATTGACCCATTTTTCACTCCAAGCGGCAAGGTGGGATCTCGCTCTGTCGAGGATGGGTTGCAAGTGGGCATACCGGAGGCGGCCTATAGACAAAGGCATGCCGAGAAACTTAACGGTAAAATCCACAAGTTCTTTTCAAAAGGAGCCAGCAACTCGCCGACGTCGAGGTTAGAGCAACAAATACGCACCACTGAGCATTTTGTGTTGAACCGAAAGCGCGTAGCAGACAGAAAAGCAGATGCACCTCATGTTTGACATGCTTGAACTACACCATAGCATCGTCAGCGTGTCGGCGTATAAACTGACGTGAAGCTAGCCTAGATTTTCAAAAGGTGGGCGTATAAACAGAGTTGAGCATATTATTTTCCTTTTTTGGGGTACGGGTAGGGATGTAAATGAATCGGAGCTGACCGGATATCGCTATTTCCATATCCATTACCTTATTTATTTTTTGATAAAGGGATATTTTATTATTTAAAGTAATGTTATACATCCGGCCTCTGCATATCAAAGATGCACACATCCTCAAAGAGGAAGCGAACAAAATAAAGACGAATTACATAAGCAAGTAACAACATCTATGATGGTGGAGAGCCGATCCGCAAATTATGTTGTCATCCATGCCGAGATAAAAAGTCTATGTCCCTGTTTGTTTGGGATGTGGCTGTTGAGAAGCAGCTGTAGCTGGTGGGCTGTGAGAAAGCAGCTGCAGAAAGCAGCTGTTGCAGGGAGAGATTTGATGTTTGGCAGGAACACTTTTCATAGTTACCGCTGTATGTTTTACGAGTGAAATATCTGAAATGCCCCTAAGTGCTGAAGATGTTGTATAAGTAATTATATTTGAAACGAAATAGTTATTTCTGACTGTTTTAAGAGATGAATTATGTTAATTAACCATTTTTCTAAAATAATTTTAAACACGCTTTGTATTGGAATAATTTTTAAATTTTGGCTTTTGGCTTACAATTTTTGGCTTTTGGCTTATAAGTCGAAGCTGTCGCGACTTTTGGATTTTGGCTTATAAGTCGAAGTTATCACGGCTTTTGGCTTTTGTTACGACTTATAATTTTTGGCTTATAAGTCGAAGTTGTCGTGGATTTTGCCTTTTGTCGTGGCTTATAATTTTTGGCTTTTGGCTTATAAGTCGAAGATATCATGGCTTTTGGCTTTCGGCTTATAAGTTGAAGTTGTCGTGGCTTTTGGCTTTTGTCACGGCTTATAATTTTTGGCTTTTGGCTTATAAGTCAAAGTTGTCAAGACTTTTAGCTTTTGTCGCGGCCTATATAATTTTTGGCTTTTGGCTTATAAGTCAAAGTTGTCGCGGCTTTTAGCTTTTGTCATGGCTTATAAGTTTTGGCTTTTGGCTTATAAGGCGAAGTTGTCGCGGCTTTTGGCTTTTGTCGTGGCTTTTGGCTTTTGAGTGACAGGACAAACACACATGTAAGAAATGACTAGGCCCTCTCCTTTATTTGGTCAAGAGTGAAACGATGAAATGCACCCCCAGTGACTACGGATGGCAATGGGGCTCCCGAACCCGCAAACCCGACTGGACCCTGCCTTAAATGGGGAGGGTTTGCTAAAATGTTCGACCCGCCAGGTCTAATGGGGCGGGTATGGGGGTGCAAACCCGTACCCGCAGACCCGCTTGTCGGATATATACTGAATAGGGTATAGAAGATGGTAGACAGAGAGCCAGACTACCAGGGTGGCCTACATGGTAATGGGTTTAGGTCCATTGGGCGGCCCAGTAGTCCAACGCGCAGAAGCCGGATTCTAGAAGAACCCGGATCACGGCCCGCGTGATCTGGCTTGGAGGAGAAGACGGATTCCTTGCTTTCCAAGTTACAAGTTAAACGTAGTCTTCTAGGTTTCTTATTCTGTAAGGCCTAATCCGGCTATTATATAAAGCCGGACGGGAGATAGATTAAACAAGTTAAGTTAGACACAAGTTCAAGCTCTACGCAACTCGCCTAGAAGCTCATCCTCGCCGAGAAGCTAGATCTAGATCCTCACATTGTAACCCCGATAAACGGGCTTTAGTCCCAATTAGTGAGAAGTGCAGGAGTAGGTACGCCGTACTGTCGCGACGTACCGAACCTGGGTAAAATCCCGTGTACTGTGTTACTACGCTATCCCGTTACCCCATGTCTCTACCGTAGTCTCATGGCACCCCCGTCTATGAAAACTACTACGATGTCTCGACAGTTGGCGCCCACCGTGGGGCAAACGACGTCAGGCGTGAAATTCCGATCTGGGATACTCGGCGGAATTGGAAGATCGATCACTGTCGGAAGCCTGGAGTTCGACGACGATGTCGGGCGCTTCCTCGACAACGGATCCTACATACCGGCGCAAAACCACCTGGTAAGTGCCTGCGTGTTACCGATCGGATCTGCTAACATCTTTACCGGACTAACTGCAGAGGCAATGGGGTTTTGCGGTGGAAGCAAATTTATCCCACCCGCCCTATACCCAGTCGAAGACGACTATGATGCCGGATTCTGCTCAGATCGCCGACAAAAAAGTGATACACACTTTATCGGCATGGTGCAATCCGAAATCGCTGAAAACACGGATGACGGAAATCCCGTGCAAGAGGCAGACAACAACCTACCCGTCGTAGAGACGGAAGAACAAATACCCGTCACAGAGACGGAAGATCCGACATCCGTCAACCAGACGATGAACTCGGAAGCAGAGTCCGTGCTTGCCGCCATTGAGGCGAGGTTGGAGTCGGAAACCGGATCGGATAACTTCGACTCCGAAGACGAAGACGAGGATGCCTTCGTAAGAAAGGTTAAGTCCTTTCAAGAGGGATTCCATGAAGTGCTAATGGCAAAACCAGCTGATACAACGGGTGCCGACAGCCAGGAAAGCCCTAAAACCCCTCCGCCGGTGGAAGAGAGAGAAGACGGAGAAACTTCTCCGATATTCCCCAATGTTAAGGAGATGACAGAAGATGAGCCTGTCAAGAAACCTCCCTCTTCCAAGAAAAAGCACCGTGCTTCTAAAAAACTCCAATACAAACTCCGGAAGAAAAAATCAGCCGATCACGCTGATGAAAACCTGGAAGTTGGAGATGTTAGCGGCACAAAGCCAGCGGAAAAGAAATCTAAGGAAATCACTGCTCCGCCAATGACGGAACAGGAAGAGCAAGAGCTATTACAAACACCAGTGGGACCAGATGAACCCCCTGAGATGCTGGAAGCCAGGAGACAAGCTTTCCAACGGCAACAGCAACATCTGCTTAGATCTCGGCAACATCTCCAACAAACCCATAATGACATCAAAGTCATAAAGGAAGAAATAGAGGAGTACGAGAGAAAGCACAGATCCACGTTAAAACCTACTAGGTTACCCGGAATCGCAAAACCGGAAGAATTGCCGCCAAAAGAAAGGTTCTATAACCCATCTTGGCAAAAGCAGTTAAACGGCAAAGATGCCAAGGGCGAACCAATATACAAAACCGCAGCGGAAAACGCGGAAGCAGCGTTCGCCATCCTAAACAACGATCTGTACTCCAACGGGGAAAAACTCCAAGGGGTGTATGCTTTCCTAGGAAAAGCATTACAGCAGCAACAGCGAGGCCAAGAACGATCAGGGAGGCTGCATGATAATTCCGCCCTCTGCAAAACAGCTACTTGCGCTGCTGGAGCACCTGGACCGGAAGAACCCGGAGATTCGGATAAAAAAGAGGATCCGAGAAAAGACAGGAAAAACCCAGACAACCGGGACGCAACGTCTAGAATCAGACCTCATCTCCCGAAAGATGGATATAAACCACACGATCGGGAAGACAAACACCGGAATAACGGCAAAATAATGCCACCTCCGAGAAACCCAGCTGAAAAAGCTGGAAGATATGATATACCTCACAGACGTGAAAGATCCCGGACACCTCCTAAGGATAAGGAAAGGCATAGAAGCAGAACTCCGCCTAAAGGACGTGAACACGGAAGAGATAGAGATAACCTCGGAAAAGCGCGTCCGCGCAACAATGGAAAAGAAAGGAGCAGATCCCCTTCTGTCCATTCAGCCGGGAGATATTCTGCACACATTGATAGAGCAGAAAAGGATGATCTATACTTTGGTCCTAAGTGTTTTACTGACAGGATCCGAAGGATAACCCTGCATTCTGGCTTCGCCAAAGTTGGTCCAACCTACCAAAAATATACCGGCAGTACAAACCCGGATACCTGGCTCTCAGATTATTATACAGCCGTCCAAATCAACAATGGGACAGACCTGGAAGCTGTCAAGTTTCTTCCCCTAATGTTGCTAGACGGAGCCAGAGATTGGATTAATGGTTTACCATCAAGAACTGTCGACAGCTGGGATGATATGGCTAGAGTATTCACTCAGCATTTTCGGGGAACATACAAACGCCCGAATAGCATCAACCAGCTGAACCGTTGCACCCAATTTGAGGACGAACCATACGTGGATTTCATCTCCAGATGGACTGCAATGAAGAATAGTTGCTCTGGAGTAACTGACGTACAAGCAATGCATGCTTTCGTCAATGGCCTAAAACCCGGACTCGTACCGTTCATGGTTGGTTCTAAACAGCACAAAGATCTCGGATCTATGCTTACAACCGCTAATGAGCACGCTGCAGCCGAAGATGATATCAGAGCAAGAGGAGGCAATATTGAGTCACTAATACTCGCCAAGAAAACCCCTCGTTCTGACAAAAAAGGAACTCCAGAGTCAACGACAAAGCCCAAGGAGGTCAACATAGCCTTTGGAGGAGATAAGGGAAATAAGTGGAAAGGTCGCAGCCCAGATCCAATCAATTACACTCCCGAAGAATGGGAGAGAATTAAGTCGGAACCCTGCGTCCACCACTCGCAATTTGGGAAACGAACCCACACAAACGCGCAATGCCGGCTAAACAAGCATATGAAAGGCAATGCAGGATCCAGAAATAAAGGGAAGGGTTCCAAAAGGAAACCTGCCAAACAAAAGCCAGAAGCTGAAAAAGAAGACAGTGAGTCGGACACTGACGACAAAATCCAGGAACAACAGCGAAAGGGCGAACCCAAATTTCTGAGAGTTGACGGAGAAGCAATGCTAACTTTCTTAGCAACCCCGTCAGCAAAGGTGGCCAAAAGAACACTTCGAGAAATAAACGCGGTTGTTCCGGCAACCCCGAAATTCTTGAAGTACTCCAACACACCGATAATCTGGGATCAGTCTGATCATCCCGGAAATATCCCTGAACCCGGCACACAAGCTCTTGTTGTCAGCCCTATTGTTCAAAACACTAGGCTAAGAAGAGTGCTGATGGACGGAGGATCCAGCATTAATATAATGTACCTGGATACACTGAAGCACTTGAAGATCTCCGAGTCCCAGCTCAACTACAGGAATATACGCTTCCATGGCATTGTTCCTGGCAGGCAAGCACGATCCCTAGGAGAAATTTCCCTAGATGTCACCTACGGAGATAAAGATCACTTCCGGCAGGAAAAAGTATCCTTCGAAGTAGTGCCGTTCGAAAGCGTGTATCACGCAATACTCGGACGTCCAACTTTCGCCAAATTCATGGCAAGATCATGTTATATCTATAACAAGCTGAAAATGCCAGGACCCAAAGGAGGAGTAATCACCATAGCCGGTGATTTCAAGCTGGCAAACGAGTTGGAGAAAGAAAACGCCCTTTGCGCTCAGAGAGTTATAGCAAAGGAGGAACTGAAGGAATTAGCCAAGGAGGTATCGCCGAAAGAAATGCCGGCAGGAAAAGAAACTCGGAAGCCAACAGATAGTTTCAAGGCGTCCGAGAATACAAGACAGGTAATCCTAGATCCCAAAGATCCGACAAAATTTGTCGTCGTAGGGACTGGGATGACCGACAAATAGGAAGGCGAGCTCATCAAGTTCCTCCGTGAGAACTGGGATATTTTTGCCTGGTGTCCAGCTGACATGCCAGGCGTACCCAGGGAACTTGCTGAGCACCAACTCAAGGTTATTCCCGGATCAAAACCCGTCAAACAAGGTCTCCGTCGTTTTGACGGAAGAAGACGGAAGGCTATTGGCAAGGAAATTATCCGGCTTTTAGCAGCGGATTTCATCAAGGAAGTAATCCATACTGATTGGTCCGCAAATCCGGTCCTAGTACCGAAGAAAGACACCACTGCTCTTATAATGTGTATAGATTACACAGGATTGAACAAGTTGTGTCCGAAAGATAGGTTCGCGTTACCGCGAATCGATCAAATAATAGATGCCACTGCAGGCTCCGAGCTTTTATGCTTTTTGGATGCATACTCCGGGTACCACCAAATACGCATGAAAAAGGAAGATCAAATCAAGACTTCTTTTATAACCCCGTATGGGACGTACTATTACATAACCATGCCTTTTGGCCTGAAGAACGCAGGTGCAACCTACCAGCGTTGCATGCAACGCTGTTTGCATAGTCAAATTGGCAGAAACGTTCATGTTTACGTGGACGATATCGCTGTCGTAACCAAGGAAAAAGATACACTCCT
Source organism: Alopecurus myosuroides (assembly GCA_028641055.1). Classification (NCBI taxonomy): domain Eukaryota; kingdom Viridiplantae; phylum Streptophyta; class Magnoliopsida; order Poales; family Poaceae; genus Alopecurus; species Alopecurus myosuroides. Next base: position 207,032,230 of record CM054063.1, on the reverse strand, counting down.
TGAGGATTTGCGAGAAACTTTCGAAAACTTGCGCACTTACAAGATGAAGTTGAATCCATCTAAGTGCGTATTCGGGGTTCCCTCAGGAAAACTTCTGGGTTTCATTGTTTCCCACAGAGGAATAGAAGTTAACCCGGAAAAGATCAAGGCAATCTTGAACATCTCAAAACCTACATGTGTAAAAGGTGTCCAAAGATTGACGGGTTCCGCTGCAGCCGTTAGCAGGTTTATCAGTCGGCTGGGGGCTAAAACCTTACCACTCTACAAGCTGCTGAAAAAATTCGACAAAGTCAAGTGGATTGCGGAAGCCTGGGAACGTCTAGAAAGTTATGTACCTTTCCGTACTTAGTTCAATTCTATGTAAACATCTTTTGAGATCATGAAATAAAGTTGTCGGAATACTGTCATCCATATTCTTTATAAGTGCAAGGTGTTTCCGCCTCATCTATTTCCCAATGATCTTACAAATTGCTCAACGTTAACCCGAATTGTGCTTGCGTACTCGGCGTTACAAAACTGAATGATTTTTCAGCCTGTTAACGGCTAAGGGAAACTTGAATTGCCTGTGTGCCCGAGTTTCACTTAAAACTTTCCTTGGTTTCTCTAAGTCTTATCTGATTGTGTGTGTGTTGGGTTACTGGAACTAGTTAGTAAAAATGCCTTTAGCATGGTCCATGTTTCCGAGTTTCAAAAACTGCTTGGTTCGTCCCTAGTTACTCGGCATGAAGATTCGTATTGCTAGTTGAGCCATTTCAAACACTAAGGACAGTTAAAACATACACACCAGAGAACTTAGAAGATAAAGGAATGATAAAACCCAAAAAACTTGCAAAGAATTTCATAATTTAAACTGCAACAGACGGAAGTTTCATTCATACAAAAGAAGCATTACATTTTGGATTACATTAAAAGAACAGTAATGCTCCTATTGTCTATTTTTTCTATCCAGGTTCCAGGTAACCCTTCAAGCATCCGACTCCTCCTCGCTGCTTTCGTCTTCGGGGATTGGAGGGATCTCCGCTTCTGGATAGTTGACGGAGATATTTACCATGGAGGCAATCTGGGTGGCGTGGCCCTTGACTTCACCAAAGATGGTGTTTCGCTGCATATCCGTGTATCCTTGAGGGACACCGGACGCCACGCGCCAGGATTTAGCACTAGGGTAGTGCATGCGCATGAGGCCAAGAGCCATGCGCGCACCACCCCGTGCAGCGGAGCGAAGGAGAGATTCCTTAGACTCCGCCACCTCCATGATGGCACCCGGAAGTTTTTCAACCTCCGAGCACTCCCCAGATTTTTCGGGAAGAAACTTGTCTACCAGCTGCGTTGCAGCAGCCTTCATCAAAGTCCATGTCTCCCCGAAAGCTCGGATGCCTGCAACCCGAGTGCCATCTGGGGTATCTCCTGGTTTTTCCAATAACACACCCAAAAGGGTTAGACGGAAAAACAGAGAAAAGTAAAACATGGAAAGATGATAAATGAGTCAGAAATTTACCGATGAGCTTGTCGATCTCGGAAACTTCCTCCAGGCGAAGGTTTAGAGCGTCGCTCAAATCCTGAATGGTGGATTTGTCCTTCTCCGCCTGCTCGGAAGCCTTGGAATTAGAAACTCCAAGGGCCAGATTACTGGCTTCCAAGTCTTGTTGTGCTTTCACAAGGTTCTTGTGAAGCTCAACATTCTCCTTGCGGAGAATTTCGGCATTGCCAGAATCTTCTGCTGCTTGTTTAGCCTGAGCTAATGCAGCTGAAAAGCAAGGGAAAAATCCGAGTTAGCCAGCTCCTCGGAAAAAACTTAGGCAAATAATTGAATCGGAAATTTTAGAAGGAAAATGTTTACCTTGTGTTTCCGACAATGCGAGCTTAGCTGATTCCAGCTCTGCTTCCCTTTCTTCAAGAATAGAGAAAAGACTTCTAACTTCTTTATTCTTGATGGTAAGCTTCTTGAAAACTTCCCTGTTGATGGCTTCGGAGGTTTGCTGAAACATAGCAAGGAGAAGAATGAGTACAAAAAGCATCAAAGCAAAAAGCACGCATTTTAATTAATGCTTGGGGGCTAGAGTTATATACCTGGCTCATGCGCTGCAAACCTGCCAAGTTTTCTTTGAACTCTTTCGCGTATTCCGCGAAGAGATTCCCGGCTGCGTCCAAGCCGTCATTGATAGCTTTGAAATCCTTGTCAAAGGTGGGAATTTCCTCGCCGAAAGTCCGAGGTAATTTTCCCACCTCTGGAGCCGCCCTTTCCCTCGTGTCCGTGTCGGACACAATGGGTTGGCTGGGCTCTGGGGGCTTAGTGGTGGGGGTTGCAGTAGGCTCTTCCGCCATTGTGCTTGGCGTGTCCGGGGCGACGGCGGGAGAAGGTTGGCTGCCTCGGCTGGAAGAAACCTTGTGTTTCTTCAGCTTCTTCGGCTTCAGGGTGGAAGGTGGCAGGCTAAAAACATAAAAACCCGGAAAAGGTTAAAACACCGGAGATGGATGAAAAAAGTTCCCATAAAAGAAAAATCCAGAAGAAAATAACCTGGAAGTGGCGACGGGGATTCCGTCAAGATCGATAATTTCTTCCGAGGAAGTTATCTTCTTGCGCTTGCGTCCACCGGTAGCGGCGGTGCGCAGCGCGTCCAGCTCAGCCTCGGATACCAAGTCCGAATCTGAAAGATCCGCGAACTGTCGGACAAGCAAGACCAAAATCAGAAGCCAGGAAATCCGAGAAAAAATAGAACTGTACCCAAATGACTGAAAAATTACCTTGGGAACCGGATTTTCGGCCGTGTACATTGGCCGACTCTCTGTGTATTGGTCGCGCGATGCGACCAACTGGTTGATGCGCCGCCTAAGTTCCTTTGCGGGCCAATCTTTGGCGGATGTCCGCATTGGATCCTTGACTCCCGTGTAGTCGCACAGGAGACGGCCGCTGTGGTTGGCTAGTGGCTGGATCCGCCTAATCAGCCAGCATAGAACCGTGTCCATGCCAGTTAGAGGCGGATCCATGGAGGTGAGCTTGGCGATGCGCCGCTTGATCTTTAGTAGATCTGGCGGCAGAACTTGGACGGCTTCTGTTCCCCAGTTATCCTGGGGAACGGCGGCAGAATTCACAAAAGGTGGAACCCCGACGGCCTTTTTAGGAAAAAGCACGTCGGGATGATAAAAGAAAGAACCCGTCCAAAATTTGACGGATTCTGAGGTTTTGATCTTGGGGAACCAATCCTCTCGGAATCTCCGAAGAGTGAAGGATATGGTCCCGCAAGTTGGGAGTGCGCCCTCCGAAGAGTTCCGCTTAACTCCAAAGCAGTACATCCAGAAGTCTAACCTAGGTTCTAGCCCTAAGTAGCCTTCAAACAAGGCCTGAAAGCCGGCCATGTATAGAATGGAATTGGGGGGAAGATTGTGGGGCTGGATGTTATAATGAGAAAGAACTTGGAGGAAGAAAGAAGAAGGAGGGAGCCCCATACCTCGTAAGAGGTGGGAAGTGAGAATTACCCTTTCGCCGTTCTGCGGCGTTGGCTCGGTCTCTTCCTCCGGAAGCCGCCATTTCTTCTTAAGTACCAGGCCCTCCTTCTCCAAGTTTGGAAGGAGAGCCGGAGGAATACTGCAGGCAATCCAGTTGCCTGCAGATTCAGCTTCCTCGTCCGCTCCGGCGGTGGCGGCGGCGGCAGCCTCCGCGGCGGCGAGTTCGTCACCGAGGAGCTCGATCTTTTCCTCCACCGTTTCGGGTGCAAACGGTGGGGTTGTCGCGGCACTTGATGACGCAACGTCCGCGGTGGCGGAAGAGTTTTCTCCGCCCGCCGCGGAAGCCGTGGTCTTCTCCGGCTTGCCGCCGGCGTGCTTAGGCGATCCTGGCTGCGGATCCAGATTGCTGACGAGCTCATCGATGGCGGCGCGGGTCGGCGACGACGGCGAGGAGGCCATCTTTTGGTGGCGCGTTTCGGTGCGTTTGGATGCTAAGTGCGCCTGGGACAAGGACTTGCTCTCGAGCTCGCGTGCGCGTCAATGGTGTGGGCAGTGAGGGAGTGAGGAAAGTTTCTGATGAGGACGATGATGGCTATTTATAGCCGGAAAATCGTTTAGATACGTGCCAACGGCTCTTTCGACCGTTGGATGTTCGACGCGTGTCGATCGCCGGAAACTACGGGAAATAAAACGGCAGGGGAATGATGGCTATCTCCTCGTTTCCCGTGAGAATCTGTCAGAGATACGCTGAGGGGTTTCCCGCGTGGAACCAAGCGACGCTTGCGTCAGCATGTTTAAGACGCTGACGTTATGAGTTCCTTTTCCGCGAAGGATCGCGAGAAGAAAAGCCGGATTTTCATAGTTCCGAGTTTTATGTTACCATCTCCTTCAAAAGGAAAGTAGAAAGAATCAAGACTGCTGAATCAAGATTTCCCGGACAAAATGTATTTGGCGAAAGACGGAGAATCAGAGTTTTGATCCTTCCTGGGGGCTACTGTCGGATATATACTGAATAGGGTATAGAAGATGGTAGACAAAGAGCCGGACTACCAGGGTGGCCTACATGGTAATGGGCTTAGGTCCATTGGGCGGCCCAGTAGTCCGACGCGCAGAAGCCGGATTCTAGAAGAACCCGGATCACGGCCCGCGTGATCTGGCTTGGAGGAGAAGACGGATTCCTTGCTTTCCAAGTTACAAGTTAAACATAGTCTTCTAGGTTTCTTATTCTGTAAGCCCTAATCCGGCTATTATATAAAGCCGGACGGGAGATAGATTAAACAAGTTAAGTTAGACACAAGTTCAAGCTCTACGCAACTCGCCGAGAAGCTCATCCTCGCCGAGAAGGTAGATCTAGATCCTCACATTGTAACCCCGATAAACGGGCTTTAGTCCCAATTAGTGAGAAGTGCAGGAGTAGGTACGCCGTACTGTCGCGACGTACCGAACCTGGGTAAAATCCCGTGTACTGTGTTACTACGCTATCCCGTTACCCCACGTCTCTACCGTAGTCTCATGGCACCCCCGTCTATGAAAACTACTACGATGTCTCGACACCGCTATAAGTCCTAATCATATCCCTAATAACCCTATGCCTAACCACACGTCCATGAGCTATGGACCACAAAACTCACACATCACATGGACGCATTGGAATCTGGAGTCCCAGAGACAACACACGTACACACGTGTCTATTCCCACCAACCTCGTCTTAATATTTCATTGTTTTATTCCCCACAGGTGTCGGTGTCGCTCCTTAAATGGGTACCCGGTGGGCCCCGAATCCGGTCGGGTCGTGGGTCTAGTAAGAAATGAGACCCGACAAGTTAAATAGGGTGGGTATGGGAGCGCCGACCCGGCTCCGAACCCGGTGGGTGCCATCCGGACCGGTGACTTGTTGGTTTTTGCATCCACTCAACCATGCTAAAATATTCTAAGGTCTGTAATGACTCTTGTGCACGAATAAAATACAAGACATGTGCTACAGCTACGCGGTTCACCATCTGCCTCTCTGCGCGTGCGGCCTGCTCCAGCCGTCCCTGTTCACCGTACATGTGACACAGTGGATGGACGCACTCACGGGCGCGGCGCATGTTCGCGCGGCCATGTTATTCCAGTGCGCCCGGCGCGGCCAGAGAGAGAGCTTGGGCATGGGCGCAGGCTCCCGGCGGAGATCTTTTCCCGGCGTGGATAGAGGGGGGAATCAGGGGAAGGCGGTGCATCCATGGCGCAAACGGAGGTCCTCTCCGGCGTCCGGTGGTGGTTGGATTGACGTGGTTGGCGTGACCCACACGAACACGAGGCGCTTCGGGGTAGCCGGCGCGCCGGGGAAGCAAGCTCCTAGGATCTCGCCATCTCTGGCGGGGGATCGCAGACGGATTCACGACCAGGAGGATGCAGAAGGTCCCGGTGCTCCACACGCTGCGGTTTGTAGCCTTCAGTCTGGTACACACCTCCATAAAAATGTCTCGATGCTCTACACGCTGAAGCGGTACTCCATATCCACAGTATGATATAATCAGCATAAGTGAACAGTTTATACTACTGCCTTATTTATTTTATTGGATTCAAATCGGAGCGGATAATGATCGGACGCGGATTCAAATGCAGATTATATCATACTGTGGATATGGAGCGTATTCTGATTGAAGCGGACAACGGAACAAATACACGCATAAAAATAGAAGTTTGTTTATCTATGCAAACAATATGAGCAAATATCTTGTAACACTAAAATAGTCCAAAGATGCGCACTTTTTCGTTGCAATACATACAGATAATAGCATGATATAATGGACTAACTAGATTGTCTCGTAATTTGGGGTTGGGTTAACTCTATCAGATAATCCTATTTGATAACATCGGGTAATCCGATAATCCATCATATCCGACACATATTACCAATACTATATCATATTCTCTACCGCATTCGCTGGATAAGCTTATCCAATGTCCACACATCTGCATCTATATCGGGCGGATTTCTAAAACTACAAGCTGGAAAACGGACGCGGATACAGATTTGGAGCGGAAATTACCCGTACCATTTGGAGCAGGGGTACAACCGTACAAGCATATTAATTTCCTACTGCAATGTGGTTATTTTTTGAGGGAATCCTACTATAATGGCATGTGGTTCAGAGATGGAATCCACGGAAGGTGGGCTGGTTGATCGTCCGCAACCGCGCAAGAGATAGGCCCATGCGCACTAACCTGTCCGTCTGCCATGGGGTAAAACGGCTACATCATCAAGAAAGAAAACCCGATGCTTGCTGCCTTGGTAGGAAACTAACCATCGCTCGTTGCCACTTCCACTTTAACTTGCAAGTATCGTAATTGCACGCGTAGCTTTCTTCTATGCATGTACTCCATCGAGTAGCTTCCGTCCTCCATCAGGTACGGTACTAGTTAGTTTCCGTCCTCCATCGAGTAGAAGAAGAAGAACCCGAGGGTAACGACGACGACGACGCCACGGCCGGGATACCGTCGTCGTGTCCAGGAATGACAGGACTATGCAGATAGATCCATCCTTTTTGATTGGGAAACTTTCGACTCTCTCTAGCGAATGAGACGTACGGAACAATCATATGACGGTATTATTCAGCTGTCCAGCCTCTGTCCTTTCAGCGCGTGTCGGAAGCTTGGAAGCTGACAGCGCCATGACCATGCTACGTCGGCTCGGAGCCTCCACGTACCACGCAAGCAACGGGCACCATACACGTATGCAGCAGCGCGTGATATGGACGCACGGGCAGGAATATATATGCCCGGACCTGCAATGATTTAAATCCGTGTTGTTGCGTCGGGCCGGCCGGATAGCACCGGATAACGTGTACGGTACTGGTGTAACCGACCAACCGCGCGTATGCGTGCAGATCCACAGGTGAGGTAGTACTTCGCGGTGAGGTAGTACTTCGCATATCGCAGTGTCGTGTATCCATTTCCTGCGGACACGTACGGCTGTTTGAAGTCCATCCTCACTAGGGACACCTCCCGCGCGGGTGCTTAATTGTCCCGGACCAGTCCCTTTTGAGCAGGCTCGAACAAAACCAGACACCTACGGGGCTGCTCACAACAACGAAGCCAGCCTGAAAAATCTGTGGGGTCATTGCTATTTTTTTAAATATTTTCTTCACGATGTACAATAACTGTACAGTGTTTTTAGCATATTTTGCTCAAAAGCTGTGGGGTCGGCCGACCCCACAGCTAACGTGTAGCTCCGCCGCTGGCTGCTCATACGGACAACTGTCCGTTTTTTTTGTCCGTGGATAGTCTGGATTTGAGCAGTCCGCGGGTACGGCCTGTGTCTGTTCTGTCCGTGCCAACCCCACACAAATATAAACCAACCCCACATGTCATCCCCTCTCTCACCCCACCTACCCACCTTCTCTCTCTCCCTTTTCTTGGCCCCTCCCCTCCCGCAGCCCCTCTCCTTCTCCGGCGAGCAGACCGGCAAGGAGGTGGTGGTCGTCCTCGAGGAGACAGAGGTCGGGGGCGGACCTGGCGCGTACGGTGCCGGCGAGGTGTCCGCTGGTGTGACGACCTGCACGCACGGTGGCGCACGCTGACGCAGCTAGTGAGCACTCGTCGAGCGCGTCGGCGCACGCGTCCAGCCCGGTAGCCCACGCTCCAGCGTGGCGGTGCACGCATCGAGCCCGGTGGCCAGCACCGCGGCGCACCCGTCCAGCACGGCGGCGCACGCTTCGAGCAGTGCGCCAGGGCCAACGAGCTCCGCCGCAGGTGGCACATCCTCGCCGAGGGCGACGAGGTAACGCCGCCCGCCCCCGACTTCCGCGAGAAAGGCATCGTGCAGCCCACGACCATCCAGGTGCAAGGGCTCCCCGTCGCGCTCTCCGGCCGCGATATGATTGACATCGCCTTCATGGCGATCCCCTCGTGCTAGAGCTCGTCCTCGCGCTGGAGTGGAGGCGACACAGCACGGCTGTCCTTGCGCGGGAGCGGAGCGGAGCGGAGGCCGACCCATGGCTCACCGGCGGCTCCTGCTGCTACCACGAGCTGGCAAAGCCGGACGCGACGGCGCACGTTCCGCGAGCTGGCCCAGCCTACCTTGTGAACGGACAACGACGTCGCCTAGAGGGGGGATGAATAGACGATTAAAACTTTTCCGGTTAAAGCTTGCTAAATATAAACACTTGGGGCACACACCCACAACTAAATTGGAGGGGGATGAATAGATGATGTATTCCCGAGTCCTCCCACAAGGGGAGTACGTCTCGTTGGAGGGGTGTGAGCTCACCACGAAGGCCTACTCAACGCCACTAAGGCCTCACCCTATTCTCCGATGAACTTCCGCCACGAAGGCCTAGTTCACCTCTCACTATTGAACCCCTTTTAGGCGGGGATCGAATCCTTTACAAACACTTGGGGCACACACCCACAACTAAATTGGGGGCTCCCAACTCTTCTTGAATCACCACAAGTCGTCTAGGGTCAAAGACCCAAAAGTAACAAGCTCACAATCTTTCACTTCCACGAATCCTTGTGGAGAGAGCAAACCGATGCAAATGGCAAGAGCACAAGTGCTCAAATCCTCCACTCTCAAATTTCAACAAAGCAACAAATGCTTATGGGGGAATAAGAGAGGAAGAACAATGGAGAAACACCAAGAACCCCAAGATCAAGATCTACTAGGTTTCTCTCACTAAGAAGGAGGATGGATTGGTGGAAATGTAGATCTAGATCTCCTCTAACTTTTCCCTCAAAGATATGCAAGAATCATTGGAGGAATTGAGAGAGGAGCAAGATTTCCAAAGTCAACAATGGTGGGAGAGAGAGGGAAAACGGGCTGGGAAAGTCTTAGGGACTTTGGGGAAGAAAACCCCTTAAATAGGTGCTCAAAAACTAGCCTTTTTTTGCCCAAAATGCGACCAGGCCGGATTGGCCCGGAATAATTCGGACCCCGGAATATTCCGGATGCAAACAGAGTCTTTTCCCGTTATGGCAGGAATGGCCCCGGAATATTCCGGATGCAAACAGTGAGACTGACAACCGATACGAGAAATGCTATAACTTTTGCATATGGACTCCGTTTTCGATGTTCTTGGGCTCGTTGAAATCGCAACGACGAGCACTACAAGAATATGAAGAGAAACATCATTGTCCATGAATGGACGATAAAACCAAATGGGTAAAGGTTTAGACCTCTCAAATAGGAACACCCGGTAAAACCTCCAACACGAAAACACACATAACTTTTGCGAATGAACTCCGAATAAGGTGAATCCAAATGGGTTGGAAAGGTAATAAGAAGGACTATCCAAAAAAAAGGAATGGAGAAGTTATCACACATGAAAGGTATGGAAATATTCTCAAAGCTGAAACGGATATTTTCACCACCGAAATCGCAACAAGTTTTTCTTACCAAAACTGTTTTCGATAAACCTTGGCTTGCCATGAAGATCACGACAAACACTAGAACCCAAAGGATAAAAAAGCCAAATAAGAACCAAGAAAGATGATATGCGAAGTATGCAAAGGTTTGAGCTCTCCACAACAATTCGATCACGTTACTCACTTGAGAGCCCCTCTTGATAGTACGACTATCTATCCTATAACCCGGTCTCCCGAAGACACGAGACCGGTAAAATAGAAAATCTATCAAGATTATACCTTTGCCTTGAGAATTCCACTTGAGCTAGATGATGACGATCTTGACTCTCTCAAGTTGGATCTTCTTTCTTGATTGCGCTTGCTAGCACAACCTCCGCTTGATGAAGACTTGCAAGTTGCTCCCCCATACACCATTATGGGAGAGACTAGCTCCCCATACACCATTATGGGAGAGACCCTTCTCGGCAAATCTTCACAAGGACACAATCTCCAAAAAGGTGGCAAGCATCAAGCATAGGATATCTTCTAGATGCTTCACTTGAGGTTCCACGTCAAGCTAGATGACGAACACCGTTTGACGACGACATAGACCACGGGCTATATGAAATCTTCCTTTTGATTCATGCCCATGGAAAGATACCTAACCACACATAGAAATGCCACACACACATATCATGGTTTAGTTCACAAAGCTATATTTACAATTGCTTACCATACCATGAGATACACAATCCCACTTGGTACAAATTGTATCTTTGAGTGTTGATCGCTTGCTTGATCAACCTTGTATCTTTGCTTCTTACTTCAAATGATGATGTCTTGAAGATGATAATGAAAGATCACCTAATCCTTTTCTTCAAGACACACTAGCAATAAGCTCAACTCAAACCATGAACATTCTTCATATAAATCCATGAATATAACAATGGCCATCAAGGAAGCTAATAGAGTTCAACACATGAACTCCATTATTTCCTATGGACAAGATCTATAAGGATAACTCAAAGCAAACATTAGTCCATAAGCAAGTTTAGAGGGTTTAAGGAAATTTGGTTTATGCTTTAGTTTCGTTCTTAAGCATTTGCCTTTCCATGCTATTGCATCCTTGTTCTTTGTTTAGCTTGGTTTCTTAATTCATCATATAAACCCTCGTAAAAGAGATTGTCATTAATTACCAAAACCACATATGCGGGAACCATGCGCTTTCAATGTCCCCCATTTTGGTAATTGATGACAATCCCTTTTTACGAGGGTTTATATGATGAATTAAGAAACCAAGCTAAACAAAGAGCAAGGATGCAATAGCATGGAAAGGCAAATGCTTAAGAACGAAACTAAAGCATAAACCAAATTTCCTTAAACCCTATAAACTTCTCCCCCATTGGCATCCATTGCCGAAATGGGCAAAAAGATTAGAAGACCAATATAGTAAGAGCTCCCCCATAGTGTATGCATACCTCATGATATGAGTGAAATCATGTGCATATATCCAACTATGAATAGATGGAGGGAGGTCAAACTATATTGAGGATCCAAAGATTTACAAGCAAAGTTAAATTGAAGGATACATTCACAAAGAAGCAACCAACCAAAGGATCCGAAAAACCGATTGACCAAAATCAATATTATGATAAGATCAACCAAGTGTTCTAGAAAAACAAGAGGGAACTCCCCAAGGTACATGCACAATGTTAGATTTAAATTACTATATAATGTGCACAACATGGAATCATCACTCCCTTCTAGATAATTTTGAACACAAACAAGAGCAAGAGAATAGATTGGAAATGAAGCAAAGAAACTTGCAAACAAACAAAAGTTGAGCAATTAAGATCAAGACGCGACAAATACAGATTTACTCAACCGAAGTAGATGTGTGTGACAAGGAAAAACATTTTTAGAAGACTAATAGGATGATAAAATCATCAACATAGTATTTCAATACAGGAGGCACATAGTGCATATCATGTCTTTCCCATACACACGAATCTACAAAGGATAAAACACATGGGTCCACAAGCTTATTAAGATGCAAAGGGAATACCAAAATAAAAGCAAAGCTTGTGCCTTTTAGGAACCACCAAATAATATAAAGCAATAAAACATGGTCACTAAAGAAAAAGAATATCAATTAAAGATGTAACTATTGCCGTGTGTATAAGTTTCTAAGTGGACACCAATCACAAAGATATATATCCACTGTCGCACCCGGACTTCTAAAGGATACTCGCCGTTCCGTTGAACAGTAGTAGATTGGATTACGGGGCTTACCGGCACCCGCGTCCTCTTACGAGTAGGCCAACACACGTATGTGTGACAACCAACCCCTATCTATTCAGCGTCGACGTAAACTATCCCATAGAAATCAGGACACTTCCATTGACGTACTTCAAACCATACACACATGGTACGTCAACGGCGTTGAACAACTGATATCACAACAGATCTCTACGACACAAAAAATTGAAATAAGTTGCAAATAGCTCTCATTAGAGCAGAGATAGCAAATACAATCATTCAGAGGACACATGTCCCAACAATACATCAGTACATCACAGCGGAAGCATTCAACATGTCTGAGTACAGACAAGAACCAAATAGGCCTAAGAGGCCGGTAACGAACAGACGGAGCCCATCCATGAAGTCTCGGATCCTGGCCGGGTCCGCTATCTACTCGTCAGCAGTCTCGTCATACTCCACGCAGTAGCCACCATGTAGATCTTCGGAAACGTCGTCTGCGGAAACCACAGCCCCAAAGGGGTCAGTACATAAACGTACTGGCAAGCAAGACTCACAGTTCACCAAAGTGTAACCCGTCAACACCAAGCACAGATGCTTTGGGTTCAACGGAAGAAAGGGGATATAAAAGATGCTGCAACTGGCTGCGCTAACCAACTACAGAGAACTACAACTTCCAACTAACATAAAGGGGATAAGATCGAGTGTTGTAACCAACTGAAAGATAACTTCAAACAAACCCATCCTGGATCTCGCCCCTTATCCAAAGAAGCAATCCGAGGATAACTCACACAGTTGAGTTAATGGTGGTTCAGATTATTGTGTCAGTACGCCTATTACTAGTCAAGTTGTTAATCATTGGGTGTAAGGTTGTTAATCATTAGGTTTAAGTTGTCCTGAGTACTTGTTAGCCAGTACTTTCACCAAGTAATCCATAACCGCGGAAAACACGGCTTCTCGAGAAGATTATCCCTGCAGGGTTGCACCAATTTGGCCGTACACGCATGAATAACCCGCCAGATGGAAAGGCCCTTCCACCAAGCGGGGCACTCAACACAACTCAACTCTTCTTCGCATCAAGCCCAAAGAACCTTGGGCGCACGGCTAATCGAGCCCCGAAGAAAAGGGACCCTCATAGCACTCTAAGACCGTGTCCCCCTATATGCCGACTACGAAAGTTCCACCCGAGTACCAAGGGCTCGCAAGATCATGCATGCAGCAAATGGAAAACCCGAACTAAATGAGGCGATTTGGACGAGATGCGAATCGAGTCAAATTGAGGGGGGCGCCCATACTCGCTTCCCACATGCGGTTAGTGCGCTCATCATGGATCAGTAGACAAGACCCTTTTCCTATTAGGGTCGACACTAGCAGGCCTCAAAACCACAAAGGGCCTCCTGCCGGTGCCTTATCATCAAATTATTATTTAACAATAACATTAGCATGATTCATTGATTAAACACCGAGCCCCCAGAACATAAAGAAGTAGTAACAGAAAGTAACGGGTAACAGACTCGAGCAAAACAACCTAAGCATGCTAGTAAAACACTGGCTCAACCAAAGGGGTGATAGGAGTGGAAGTGAGGCAATATCAAGGTTAAGGGATTCATGTGATGGGTTCGTAACAGAAACAACTACTACTAAGGCTAGCAGAAAAGAACAACGGAAAGTATCGGTAATCAATGTTGAAAGGAACACAGTGGTTCATGTGAGTGATAACTTGCCTGCAAACCCAGTAGCCTGGTACTGAGCTAACTCCTTAGAAGGGGTGTCGTAAGTATCGTCGGTCTCAACGTCGTCGTGTATCCGAGAAGAAGCAAACAAACAATGCAGAAAGGATAAACAATCAATAACATGGCATAGTGCACAAACAATGGGATGATGCATGTCAATTTAATGGATGCATAGAAATAAACTAGTTGACAAGATAACCACATGATTAAATGGACCCTCATGCAATTGGATTGCATATGAAAGCCCATGAATTATGGTTGAATTAATTGTTTTACAACTAATCATCATATGGAAGTGGATTAGCATGATGCATGGATGAGGAAAACAGCAAAATAACAACAATAGAAGCAATTGGAAATAAGGTTTAACAAGTTTGGAAATTTGTTTATTTAGTTAAGAAATTTTGGTTTCTTAAAGGTGTCACACAAGCATTTGTTGTTTTCATCAAGTTAAATTGTTCAAAACAACGGGGAGAACGACTTCCCCCCCGTCTCCCACCCCCGTCTCCCACCCCCCTTGAGAGTCGCCCGTGCAGCCGGTGGCCCGGCCCGATTCCAGTCATGCTCCGGCGGCGCTGCTGCTAGGAGTATTGATGGAAGTGGATTGAGGCGCACCTCTGTGTATAGTAGTAGTAGGTTTAGATTAGTTTCGTTGTTCCTTTGTTTAGTGGAGTTGTGGAGTAGGGCGCTGGATCTCATCGGCCAGATCCGGTGTTTCCTCGTTCTGATTCACCTCGTCGAGCAGCTCTGGTGGCAGGAGCGGTGGCGGACGGAGCGGATCCGGCGAGGCATCTCGGCAAATAAGGCCGTCTTCCCCGCCCCTACGAGTTCTTCTGCTTTTGAGCTTGGGTGTGGCTCAAGCAGGTGGTGCTGCCTCGTCCTCCCTCGGCTTCCATGGTGGAAGTTGACTGAAGATGGATCAGGGCCAGCTCGTTTCGATAAGCACACCGTTTGCCTCCTTCAAGGTTCCTGTACGGTGGTTCTGCAAGCTCCTTCGACTGCTCGTGGTGGCGCAGTAGGGGGGTTTGTGTGCCTGTGGTCTGGTGACGGTGGAGGAGGTCGGGAATTCTCTGATGTTGCGCCGTTTTGGAGCAAATCATCGGTGACTCAAGTTCGAGCACCGACTGGCGATGCTGGCGGTCAGCAGCTCCAAGCCTCGACGCCGCAGATGCGTCAGGTTATCTTCATCCTCCTGGTGAGGTCTTCTCGAGGTCGATTGGTGGCGTGGTGTTTCCATCCAGCAGCAAGTGGTTCTGTCCCCGCTGCTGGTGTGGGGAGCTGCTCGTCGGCCTCTGCCTTCTTCAGCGACGGCGAGCTCCAGGGACAGGATTGCTTTCTTAGGTTTTCCGTCCAGGGTCTTTCTGCAAGATATGGACTGCCTTGTAATTTTCTTTATTTTCGGGGTCTGTCTTGTACTATGTATTCCGCCGCTGATGATGAATGCAACATCTAGGCCTTTCGGGGCCTTCCCCTTGTTCAAATTTTTTTTTGTTCAAAACAGATAACAAAGTTCATATTTGATAAGAACACACAATTTTAGGTGGAATACATGTTTCACTTGTTGAAAAAGGATTTCAAATAAATTATTTATGAATTAAACAAGTTTAAGCAAGAATTAAATGAATTTAATTCAAACATGAACTTATTTGAATTTTTATTTGTCCAAAGCATTAAACCAAATTCATATTTCAAAAGTTTATACTTTTATGGTTGGAAAACATATTTTATATGTCCCAAAAGAATTTAATTTGATCAAGTTAGGAATTTAGCAATTTTAAATGAAATAAATAAGGTTTAAATTATTTAACCAATTTTACTTATTCAAAACATGAAACAAATTTTATATTTGGAAAGAGGGTTTAATTTTGCATGGAAAACATATTTCATTTGTGGAAATTGGATTTAAAATGAGCAAGTTATTATTTTGGCAATTTTAAATGCAATAAACAAGAAAAGTTGTTTTCAGCAATTTAAATTATTCAAAACAACAAACAAAATTTATATTTGGAAAGTACATGAAAAGTTGATTGGAAAACATATTTAGTTTGTGGAATTTGGAATTTTTATGAACAAGTTATGAATTTTGCAATTTTAAGTGAATTTGACAAGTTTTCAAATATTGCACCAATTTAAAATATTCAAAACAGTAAACAAATTTTATATTTGGGTAGAACATTTAATTTGGTATTGAAAACATATTTAAAAAGTTAAAATTGGAGTTGGGATGAATTTTTTTATGCATTTTACAAATTTGGGGTGCAATCTGCCAGTTTTAAGTAACTAGGGACTTAGGAAAAAATTATTGCAGGGCTAGAAATAATTGCCAGGGGCCTAGGTGTGATTTCTTGTAAGTTGCTGTTCCAAAACAAAGGAGATAAAAAGTTTTTGGTTTAATGTGGTAGGGGGGACTCGACCCTGGGACCTCCCACTGTGTG
Source organism: Alopecurus myosuroides (assembly GCA_028641055.1). Lineage (NCBI taxonomy): Eukaryota > Viridiplantae > Streptophyta > Magnoliopsida > Poales > Poaceae > Alopecurus > Alopecurus myosuroides. The sequence continues at coordinate 207,016,031 of CM054063.1, read as the reverse complement.
ATTGTGGTGCTAACCAGTGGGATGGAGCGCTGCTTGTGATGGAAAGGGGTACGGGGGGGTATCAGCTGTGGCTGCGGGCTGTTTTTCTGAATTTGACTGAACACGAATAGGTGCGCATCTGTTCTCCTCACGTACAGAGCAGGGGGAGTCGCCGGCGGGGATGGCTACTGCGCCGCGGCCGTGGGCGCCTGGTGCGTGGTGTGGATGCTGTGAGAGGAGGAGGTGGGTCGAGGGGGAGAAGGGGGCGGTCGAGCTCACCTCGATGGCTTCAGGAGGCGGACACAGGAGCAGCGATCGGTGGTGGAGCAGAGGAGGTCGCCGGCGATTGAAGGCGACGGCGGCGGCGCTCCGGGCAGCCACGGCCGGTGACGCCTTCATCGAACTTGGAGAGGACGGGGAGCCGTTTCCATTCCCGTGGACAGGAGGTCCTCGAGGTGGCTGCGGCGATCGGCGGTGAGGGTGGTTGGGGGCTGCTGCTGTTGGTTGCGTACAGAGGAGCAGAGACAGGGAGGAAGAAGAAGGAGAATCGGCGGCGCTCGAGGGGAGAGGAGGGCTAGGGCTGAGGCAGAGGGGGAAGAGGTGGATGCTTTTTATGGAGAGAGGGGACTGGTACGGCTGCAATCGAGGAGGGGGAGGAGGTGATCGACGGTGGGGACTGTGATCGTACTGGAGGAAGAAGACGACAAGAGGGGAAAGGTATGGGCCAGAAAAAAAAGAAAGATGGGCTTGGGGAAAAAGAAAAGGATGGGGTGGGCTGCCTCCCTCCATTTTTTTTGCTTGTGATTTTTCTCTTTCCAATTTTTTTTTGCTTGTAAGAAAAGAATAGGAAAGGGAGATAGAATGGCTTGGGGTTTTAGGTTAATAAATTTTTGGAAAAAATTATGGTTAGTTTAGGTTTTCAAATAGCAACTCAATGCTAACCTTTAATTCCAAAAAGTTTCAAGTTTATTTGCTGTTTGTTAATTACACCAAAATTGGATGTATTTTATTAGTGAATAAATATTATTGAAAACCAACCCTTTACTAGGGTGACCCTAATGTTTACATTGATTAAGTGCTTATAAATGTTTGGTAACTTTCATAATGTTCAAATTAGGTGCTGTTGATGATTTACTTTGAATTTGAAACGAATTTGGATTTAATTAGTTGAAATAAAACCACCATTTTATTAGTTGATCAAACATGGAATAGATGGAAACAAAAGATTAGATTGTTTTGGTGATTTTCATATTTTCAACTTGGGTGCTGTTTGTAAAATGTATTTGAATTTTTTAATGTGATTTGGAAACAATTGATTGCTTAAAACCAGTAATTTAATAGTTGAGCACTATGGAATAAAAGAAAACAATTTGGTTGTTTTTATTTGAAATAACATTTTGGAAATTGTAACATCACAAGGATGAAACAAAGGGTTTGAAATTTGATTTGAAATTCAAACAGAAAACAAAGGAAAACAAAGGAAAACAGTTGGAAAACAAATGAAAACAGAGAAAAACAAATGGAAAACAAACAAAACAATTGCAATCAACATGATGCCATGATGCAAAACATAAAATAACAGAGAGCAAAACATTCTGAAGGCTATTTTTCAGACTTGGGATGTTACAAAACGCCCCCCCTTGAAGGAATCGCGCCCCGAGATTCCTACTGAGAAAAGAAAAGGTCCGGATACTTCTTGGGAAGATCCTCTTGAGCTGTGATACGTGAAACACATCGTGCACCTTGGATAGACGTCAGGGAATTTGCAAACCACCGGAACATTTTCAAGTAAAGGGAGAGGTTTTGTATTGAGGGTGTATAGTTGAACAGAACTTGATTCATTTGGAGAATAGATTATCTGGAATGTGGTGCTTCAGGAATGCTTCCTCGAAACAACCCCAGGTGATAGGAATGCCAGCTCTCATAGCCTGGAATCAACAACAACAACAACAACCTTTCTGGCCAGATAGAATTGATATTTGGGAAGTTTTGATTAGACGCTGATAGAAGAATTGGAATGGAAAGCAACAACAAGATTTCAACGGACGAAAGGGATGTTGAGAAGAACAGGATATCAACATCGGGGAAAACGAGAACAACACTCCTGAGGTACTACGGAAAACCCATCCGGGCTTCTAAAGGATCAATATCTACTGCTTAAGGAATAGAGGATTTGCTTCCGGGGCTTACACGCCTCCGTTCTCAATCGTGAGTAGGCAACATGATAAATCATGTCACAACCACCTCCATTCCTATGGTCTAGTAGATATAACCATCCTAGAGAAACCAGAATACATGAAATCCTAACTTGAAAGTTTAGATGAGAAGGGAAAACAACGTTGCACTTCCTTACCAGAAAAGGGTGGGTGGGTGGGGAAAGAAGAAAAATGGCAGAATTCCTACTCTCACGTTTCATTTTTTCCTATATAGCTACAAAATAGTTTCTAGACTCAACTGCGACCAGTAAAAAGGGATCCTACAGGCAGACAGGCTCTGATACCATTTGTCGCACCCGGACTTCTAAAGGATACTCGCCGTTCCGTTGAACAGTAGTAGATTGGATTACGGGGCTTACCGGCACCCGCGTCCTCTTACGAGTAGGCCAACACACGTATGTGTGACAACCAACCCCTATCTGTTCAGCGTCGACGTAAACTATCCCATAGAAATCAGGACACTTCCATTGACGTACTTCAAACCATACACACATGGTACGTCAACGGCGTTGAACAACTGATATCACAACAGATCTCTACGACACAAAAGATTGAAATAAGTTGCAAATAGCTCTCATTAGAGCAGAGATAGCAAATACAATCATTCAGAGGACACATGTCCCAACAATACATCAGTACATCACAGCGGAAGCATTCAACATGTCTGAGTACAGACAAGAACCAAATAGGCCTAAGAGGCCGGAAACGAACAGACGGAGCCCATCCACGAAGTCTCGGATCCTGCCCGGGTCCGCTATCTACTCGTCAGCAGTCTCGTCATACTCCACACAGTAGCCACCATGTAGATCTTCGGAAACGTCGTCTGCGGAAACCACAGCCCCAAAGGGGTCAGTACATAAACGTACTGGCAAGCAAGACTCACAGTTCACCAAAGTGTAACCCGTCAACACCAAGCACAGATGCTTTGGGTTCAACGGAAGAAAGGGGATATAAAAGATGCTGCAACTGGCTGCGCTAACCAACTACAGAGAACTACAACTTCCAACTAACAGAAAGGGGATAAGATCGAGTGTTGCAACCAACTGAAAGATAACTTCAAACAAACCCATCCTGGATCTCGCCCCTTATCCAAAGAAGCAATCTGAGGATAACTCACACAGTTGAGTTAATGGTGGTTCAGATTATTGTGTCAGTACGCCTATTACTAGTCAAGTTGTTAATCATTGGGTGTAAGGTTGTTAATCATTAGGTTTAAGTTGTCCTGAGTACTTGTTAGCCAGTACTTTCACCAAGTAATCCATAACCGCGGAAAACACGGCTTCTCGAGAAGATTATCCCTGCAGGGTTGCACCAATTTGGCCGTACACGCATGAATAACCCGCCAGATGGAAAGGCCCTTCCACCAAGCGGGGCACTCAACACAACTCAACTCTTCTTCGCATCAAGCCCAAAGAACCTTGGGCGCACGGCTAATCGAGCCCCGAAGAAAAGGGACCCTCATAGCACTCTAAGACCGTGTCCCCCTATATGCCGACTACGAAAGTTCCACCCGGGTACCAAGGGCTCGCAAGATCATGCATGCAGCAAATGGAAAACCCGAACTAAATGAGGCGATTTGGACGAGATGCGAATCGAGTCAAATTGAGGGGGGCGCCCATACTCGCTTCCCACATGCGGTTAGTGCGCTCATCATGGATCAGTAGACAAGACCCTTTTCCTATTAGGGTCGACACTAGCAGGCCTCAAAACCACAAAGGGCCTCCTGCCGGTGCCTTATCATCAAATTATTATTTAACAATAACATTAGCATGATTCATTGATTAAACACCGAGCCCCCAGAACATAAAGAAGTAGTAACAGAAAGTAACGGGTAACAGACTCGAGCAAAACAACCTAAGCATGCTAGTAAGACACTGGCTCAACCAAAGGGGTGATAGGAGTGGAAGTGAGGCAATATCAAGGTTAAGGGATTCATGTGATGGGTTCGTAACAGAAACAACTACTACTAAGGCTAGCAGAAAAGAACAACGGAAAGTATCGGTAATCAATGTTGAAAGGAACACAGTGGTTCATGTGAGTGATAACTTGCCTGCAAACCCAGTAGCCTGGTACTGAGCTAACTCCTTAGAAGGGGTGTCGTAAGTATCGTCGGTCTCAACGTCGTCGTGTATCCGAGAAGAAGCAAACAAACAATGCAGAAAGGATAAACAATCAATAACATGGCATAGTGCACAAACAATGGGATGATGCATGTCAATTTAATGGATGCATAGAAATAAACTAGTTGACAAGATAACCACATGATTAAATGGACCCTCATGCAATTGGATTGCATATGAAAGCCCATGAATTATGGTTGAATTAATTGTTTTACAACTAATCATCATATGGAAGTGGATTAGCATGATGCATGGATGAGGAAAACAGCAAAATAACAACAATAGAAGCAATTGGAAATAAGGTTTAACAAGTTTGGAAATTTGTTTATTTAGTTAAGAAATTTTGGTTTCTTAAAGGTGTCACACAAGCATTTGTTGTTTTCATCAAGTTAAATTGTTCAAAACAGATAACAAAGTTCATATTTGATAAGAACACACAATTTTAGGTGGAATACATGTTTCACTTGTTGAAAAAGTATTTCAAATAAATTATTTATGAATTAAACAAGTTTAAGCAAGAATTAAATGAATTTAATTCAAACATGAACTTATTTGAATTTTTATTTGTCCAAAGCATTAAACTAAATTCATATTTCAAAAGTTTATACTTTTATGGTTGGAAAACATATTTTATATGTCCCAAAAGAATTTAATTTGATCAAGTTAGGAATTTAGCAATTTTAAATGAAATAAATAAGGTTTAAATTATTTAACCAATTTTACTTATTCAAAACATGAAACAAATTTTATATTTGGAAAGAGGGTTTAATTTTGCATGGAAAACATATTTCATTTGTGGAAATTGGATTTAAAATGAGCAAGTTATTATTTTGGCAATTTTAAATGCAATAAACAAGAAACAGTTGTTTTCAGCAATTTAAATTATTCAAAACAACAAACAAAATTTATATTTGGAAATTACATGAAAAGTTGATTGGAAAACATATTTAGTTTGTGGAATTTGGAATTTTTATGAACAAGTTATGAATTTTGCAATTTTAAGTGAATTTGACAAGTTTTCAAATATTGCACCAATTTAAAATATTCAAAACAGTAAACAAATTTTATATTTGGGTAGAACATTTAATTTGGTATTGAAAATATATTTAAAAAGTTAAAATTGGAGTTGGGATGAATTTTTTTATGCATTTTACAAATTTGGGGTGCAATCTGCCATTTTTAAGTAACTAGGGACTTAGGAAAACATTATTGCAGGGCTAGAAATAATTGCCAGGGGCCTAGGTGTGATTTCCTGTAAGTTGCTGTTCCAAAACAAAGGAGATAAAAAGTTTTTGGTTTAATGTGGTAGGGGGGACTCGACCCTGGGACCTCCCACTGTGTGATTGTGGTGCTAACCAGTGGGATGGAGCGCTGCTTGTGATGGAAAGGGGTACGGGGGGGGGGGTATCAGCTGTGGCTGCGGGCTGTTTTTCTGAATTTGACTGAACACGAACAGGTGCGCATCTGTTCGCCTCACGTACAGAGCAGGGGGAGTCGCCGACGGGGATGGCTGCTGCGCCGCGGCCGTGGGCGCCTGGTGCGTGGTGTGGATGCTGTGAGAGGAGGAGGTGGGTCGAGGGGGAGAAGGGGGCGGTCGAGCTCACCTCGATGGCTTCAGGAGGCGGACACAGGAGCAGCGATCGGTGGTGGAGCAGAGGAGGTCGCCGGCGATTGGAGGCGACGGCGGCGGCGCTCCGGGCAGCCACGACCGGTGACGCCTTCATCGAACTTGGAGAGGACGGGGAGCCGTTTCCATTCCCGTGGACAGGGGGTCCTCGAGGTGGCTGCGGAGATCGGCGGTGAGGGTGGTTGGGGGCTGCTGCTGTTGGTTGCGTACAGAGGAGCAGAGACAGGGAGGAAGAAGAAGGAGAATCAGCGGCGCTCGAGGGGAGAGGAGGGCTAGGGCTGAGGCAGAGGGGGAAGAGGTGGATGCTTTTTATGGAGAGAGGGGACTGGTACGGCTGCAATCGAGGAGGGGGAGGAGGTGATCGACGGTGGGGACTGTGATCGTACTGGAGGAAGAAGACGACAAGAGGGGAAAGGTATGGGCTAGAAAAAAAAGAAAGATGGGCTTGGGGAAAAAGAAAAGGATGGGGTGGGCTGCCTCCCTCCATTTTTTTTGCTTGTGATTTTTCTCTTTCCAATTTTTTTTTGCTTGTAAGAAAAGAATAGGAAAGGGAGATAGAATGGCTTGGGGTTTTAGGTTAATAAATTTTTGGAAAAAATTATGGTTAGTTTAGGTTTTCAAATAGCAACTCAATGCTAACCTTTAATTCCAAAAAGTTTCAAGTTTATTTGCTGTTTGTTAATTACACCAAAATTGGATGTATTTTATTAGTGAATAAATATTATTGAAAACCAACCCTTTACTAGGGTGACCCTAATGTTTACATTGATTAAGTGCTTATAAATGTTTGGTAACTTTCATAATGTTCAAATTAGGTGCTGTTGATGATTTACGTTGAATTTGAAACCAATTTGGATTTAATTAGTTGAAATAAAACCACCATTTTATTAGTTGATCAAACATGGAATAGATGGAAACAAAAGATTAGATTGTTTTGGTGATTTTCATATTTTCAACTTGGGTGCTGTTTGTAAAATGTATTTGAATTTTTGAATGTGATTTGGAAACAATTGATTGCTTAAAACCAGTAATTTAATAGTTGAGCACTATGGAATAAAAGAAAACAATTTGGTTGTTTTTATTTGAAATAACATTTTGGAAATTGTAACATCACAAGGATGAAACAAAGGGTTTGAAATTTGATTTGAAATTCAAACAGAAAACAAAGGAAAACAAAGGAAAACAGTTGGAAAACAAATGAAAACAGAGAAAAACAAATGGAAAACAAACAAAACAATTGCAATCAACATGATGCCATGATGCAAAACATAAAATAACAGAGAGAAAACCATTCTAAATGCTATTTTTCAGACTTGGGATGTTACATCCACAAAGAAACATGCACACACAAAATAGGTACAAAGGTGAAGAACATGATATCCAAGAGAAGTTCATAAATATACCAATAAGATTTTTTTCTTGAAAGCAAAGCACTAAGCTTAATTGAATCTTAAATGGGATATAGATGAACAAACAATAAACTCATCAAAGAATCACAAGTATCACAAGGGAAAAGTGATAGTTGGAATGCTTCGAGAAAGGTAACGCATATCACAAAAGATTCAAATGGTTTTTTGAGAATCCATCAATATTGCATATGAGAGACTTCAAGTAGAAGTTGCTAGATTAATATACTTGGGATTGGTGAATCATGAATATCATTATAAATATCCCCTTAGTATGTAATCATCCCGGCTTACTCATAGTTGCAATAAGGATGCTTTTGATAAGACATTTGCAAGAACCAAATGAAATGCAACAAAGGGAAATCATGCCAAGAAGCAACCTACACAAGGTCGAAAGCTAGAAATGTATGCATGGAATAGATACTTGTTACCGAGACGGCGTTGGTGATGAAGAGGATGCGAGTTTGATACTCATCGTAGCTTGACTCCTATAATACCATGGTGAGAACACCTTCCTTATGAATGGAGCAAGAAACCAATGTATCTCCATTGTACCTAAAAACAAAATTCAAGTACAAAATGGTACCCAAACTCATTGGGTCCAAAGTAGTTAGAACAACTACAATACATAGGACAAACTCCACATAAATATGTGCATATTAATATGAATTTGAATTTCATGCACATCTTAGCCATTTAGGATTTGATGGAGTTTATCCTATATATTGGATCAACGAAAGTAAGCATGCCAAAATATATACATATTAAATATGCATGCACAAAACTTTCAAGAACCAAAACCAGATACAAGTTGGACAAAGACCCAATTAAACCAAGAAGCCACTCATAAGAGTGAAAAGAAAGATAATTGTCCAAATTATATCAAGACCCAAATCAACACATGATTGAGGAAACCAAATAGAGAAGATACCAAAAAAAACATCAAACAATAAACAAACCCTCTACACTTTCCATGATAGCACACAAAGTACCAAGACGAAAAATGTTCGTCTTCCAAAGAGACAAGTCATTGGGATAAAATACAAATTTAAAGACAACAAGTGTTCAAACTAGGATAGTTCTTCCAATAATAGTGCATTATTTATGATCTTGCATTTGAATACAAAATGCACACAATGGAATTATTACTCTCCAAGTATATTATTCAAACACTAGTAATGTTTAAATAAAAACAATTAGATGCAATACCAATTTAAAGGACGGTGATCTACTCAATGTAGGATAGCTTCCCCAAGAATAGTGCAACCCAAGGAAGTATGAATTTTAACATGAGTGCACAAGTATGGGATCATTGCTTTTCCTAACTCAAGAAATCATAAAACAAATTTGGAGTAGAGCAAGGAAGACACAAGGGACTTAAAGCAAACAAAACATTGGCAAGAAACAAAGAAACGTTTGAGCAAAAGCCAAAGTAAATATGATCAATAAACTTACCACAAATTATTATCACTTGTCAACGACAAGAGATGTATGGAGATATTTCTCGGTGGTATAATTGTTCACAATCATATTCACAAAACATAATCATGTGACAAAAGATAGGAATAGAAAAACATGCTTAGATAGAGATTCTTGGAGGCTTCAAATAAGAACCGAAAAAGCAATGCACCAAGAAGCTCTCACAAACAAGATACCAAAAGAAGAGAGACAAAACACATTTAAGAAAACATGGAACTTGTTTGAGCAACATGCCACATAAGAAGAAGATAACTAACAATATCAATTCTAGGTGGAAATACCTCACATGTTCACATTTTATAGGCTTGTAATATGCACATAGCTTATTACTCCCCCATAATGTGATAATCCATTTTTTTTAACAAGAGGTAAAGAAAATAAATCCAACTAGAGAAAGTTAATGGACATTAGAATTTGAATTTCTCATGAGAAAGACATACCACATAGAGACAAGATAATATTGATATATCAACACTAAGTGGTATTCCTCACTACACACATTTTAGGATAGTAAAGTGCCAAGAGCATATTACTCCCCCAAAATGGGATAGTCCATTAATCTCTCAAAGAGCCAACTAAAATAAGCAAGAATTGCAATGAAGGCTCAACACAAAAACACAAGTACATGGAGTGCAAACCAACAAACATAACTAGATTACTCAAGATAGGTAAGTAGTAAGCACAACATATACAAACACATGATAGAAACAAAACTAACATATGCAAGGGAGTATATGAATTAGATACAAGTTACCGCAAGGAGGAACATTGGATAAGAGATATATATAATCCACATGACTTGGCTTGAGGAATATAAATGATGAAGATCCCTTAATTCTTCATGAGATAGCCAAGTCTCCAATGCCCTCCAACCAACACCTATTGATCAAGTTTGAGCTTGTTGGTCCCCAACCAAGTTGGGTCCTAAGAGGTTAGTCACAATAGGTTTGGCAACCCAAATGTTTCTTTTCTTGACACCACTTTGAGTACCAGCAAACTTGGCAAACACATTGCCCACATTATCCTTCCGAATGGAATAGACATCATCAACAAGGATAGGGTTGGATAATGTACCATTAGTGCATGAAGAAGCAAGGTGACCCTTCTCACGACAAAGTTAGCAACATCGACTCTTCTCTTTGTTCTTAATAGGATCCTCAACTTGAGGAGCATTGGCTTGAGTCTTCTTAGGAGGTGGTCGTTGTTCAACTCGTGGTTGAGCATGAGATTGAACAAGAGGCCGCTTCCCTAGTTGCTTCTCACTTAGAGACTTCTTCTTCAAAGGGCAAGATCTAACATGGTGCCCTTCAATCTTGCACTTGAAGCAAAGAATCTTGGCCGGATCTTTGACTTGTTCTTGGCCCTTCTTCTTGTCAACCATGGACTTGTTCTTGATATTGGAGTTGAATCCAAGTCCACTCTTGTCATTTGGAAGTCTTCGCACTCTCAACATCTTGTCAAGGGTGGAACTCCCTTCATGACACTTTTCTAAGTCTTTCTTCAAAGAAGTGACTTGGGCCTTGAGCTCTTTATTTTCCTCTACATGGTTAGAATCAACACAAGAGCTAAAGGAAGTAGATGCTTCATTGTTAGAGCAACAAGGCAAGGAAGCAATTCATCACAAGATGTAGAAACATTATGGGAGGATGAATTACTAATACGAGCACAAGTCAATATAGCATTACGAGAAGATATTGTGCTAGTAACCACACAAGGCTCACAAGATGTTACCTTTGTAGTGATAGCCTCAAGAGCTAATTTTAGCTTGGTATGGGATGCTAGAAGATCCTCATGAGAGCTAGATAGCTTTTCATGACTTTCTTCCAATTTCCCACACTTGCTAGCCATTAACTCAAGTTGAGCCCTTAGCTCAACATTCTCTTTCAAAATAGATGCTTCACAGGATGTGGAGTTAGTAGCACAAGCATCATTAGAAATAGAAGAAGACAACTTGGCAGGCTCATTATTCAACCTAGAGTTTTCCTCAATTAGATTAGCATTGCCAACAACAAATTCAACCTTTTCATTTTTAAGCACTTTATATTTAGCATTTGTATGGTCACGTGCTTTAGTGAGATAGGCTATTTGTTCATTATAGAGCTCCTCGATAGATTTAAGTTTCTCCTCAAGAGTAACTCAGAGCTCATACTCTTCCTCAAGAGACGTAATGAGGGATGCCTTTTCATCGGCATCACTTCTTTCAATCTCACCTTTCTTTTCAATGATTTTAGTGCTATAAATAGCAAAAGCCAAAATTTCACCCAAAGGAGTGATAGCTTTACTACCTTTAGGGAGATCGAGAAGAACCAACTCACCCTTCTCCCTAAAAGATACCTCATCCTCATATTCTCCACAAAATAAATCCGCATCCTCATCATAACAAGATGTAGTGGGTTCCAAAGGTGGAGATACCTTTGAATCCTTAGCCATAAGGCACATATGAGAAATGGATGGCGAAGATGAAGATATACTTGAAGCTCCATTAAGGTCCATGTCTTGTTCCACCAAAAAGTGGGATTCCTCTACATTGTTAGCCACACAAGTACTAGAGGAAATGGAAGCATTTTTTTTCATGAAAACAAGACATAGGAAGCATATCATCATGAGATTTAGTTGAACAACTATTACATGATATGTAAGGACTATCAATACTAGCATGTATGGAACTTTGAGTGCTAGAAGATATTAAGTCCAAAGATAGATCGTTGCAATGGGATAGAGATGAAGTATAGTCAATAGCAAATTCACTATCCACGATGCAATTTCTATCACCACTCACCATATCATTACCTTGTGACAAATCACATGTTGGTGGATTGGAGAAAGATGTGAACTCATCACGAACGGAAGTGGATGAAGAACAATCATCCTCAATAATGTTGGACACATCATATATATCTTGAAGTTTTGTCCATAGCTCATGAGCGTTCTGAAAATGCATGATTGAATCAATAACTACATCACTCAAAACACACAAGAGACCATTAGATACAAGAGTATCGAGATAAGAGTTTTCCTCATACTCTAAAGATAAATCTCGAGAATCCTTTGGAGGAGGAAAATCCATATCTACAATTCTCTTAACATACTTTGGACCCATGTCCGTAAGAAAATTAAGAATGCGAATTTTCCAAACATCATAATTTCTACCATAGAATATAAAAGCGGGATCGTGCTCTATTTCTCTAAACGACATCGTACTCTCTAGGATGTAAAGCCTAATAAAGAGAGACGAGGCTCTGATACCAATTGAACGGACAACGACGTCGCCTAGAGGGGGGGGGGTGAATAGGCGATTAAAACTTTTCCGGTTAAAGCTTGCTAAATGCGGAAATAAACTAGGTGTTTGAATTAACAAGCATACAAACTAAATATTCGAGGGTCAACAAGATGCACTAACAACTTATGCTAAGCAAGACAAGTAACAAGGTGATAGCAAGATATATAACTTCAAGCGCGAAGGCTATCACAATGTAAATTGCCTAAATAAAAAAGCTCGGGTATAGAAATAACCGAGGCACACGGAGACGATGATGTATTCCCGAGTTCCTCCAAAAAGGGGGGTACGTCTCGTTGGAGGGGTGTGAGCTCACCACGAAGGCATACTCAACGCCACTAAGTCCTTACCCTATTCTCCGATGAACTTCCGCCACGAAGGCCTAGTTCACCTCTCACTATTGAACCCCTTTTAGGCGGGGATAGAATCCTTTACAAACACTTGGGGCACACACCCACAACTAAATTGGGGGATCCCAACTCTTCTTGAATCACCACAAGTCGTCTAGGGTCAAAGACCCAAGAGTAACAAGCTCACAATCTTTCACTTCCACGAATCCTCGTGGAGAGAGCAAACCGATGCAAATGGCAAGAGCACAAGTGCTCAAATCCTCCACTCTCAAATTCCAACAAAGCAACAAATGCTTATGGGGGAATAAGAGAGGAAGAACAATGGAGAAACACCAAGAACTCCAAGATCAAGATCTACTAGGTTTCCCTCACTAAGAAGGAGGATGGATTGGTGGAAATGTAGATCTAGATCTCCTCTAACTTTTCCCTCAAAGATATGCAAGAATCATTGGAGGGATTGAGAGAGGATCAAGCTTTCCAAAGTCAACAATGGTGGGGAGAGAGAGGGAAAACGGGCTGGGAAAGTCTTAGGGACTTTGGGGAAGAAAGCCCCTTAAATAGGTGCTAAAAAACTAGCCGTTTTCTGCCCAAAATGCGACCAGGCCGGATTGGCCCGGAATAATCCGGACTCCGGAATATTTCGGATGCAAACATAGCCTTTTCCCGTTATGGCCGGAATGGCCCCGGAATATTCCGGATGCAAACAGTGAGACTGACAACCGATACGAGAAATGCTATAACTTTTGCATATGGACTCCGTTTTTTATGTTCTTGGGCTCGTTGAAATCTCAACGACGAGCACTACAAGAATATGCAGAGAAACATCATTGTCCATTAATAGAAGATAAAACCAAATGGGTAAAGGTTTAGACCTCTCAAATAGGAACACCCGGTAAAACCCCCAACACGAAAACACACATAACTTTTGCGAATGAACTCCAAATAAGGTGAATCCAAATGGGTTGGAAAGGTAATAACAAGGACTATCCAAAAAAAAGGAATGGAGAAGTTACCACACATGGAAGGTGTGGAAACATTCTCAAAACTGAACCCGATATTTTCACCACCGAAATCGCAACAAGTTTTTCTTACCAAAACTGTTTTCGATAAACCTTGGCTTGCCATGAAGATCACGACAAGCACTAGAACCCAAAGAATACAAAAGACAAATAAGAACCAAGAAAGATGATATGCAAAGTATGCAAATGTTTGAGCTCTCCACAACAATTCGATCACGTTACTCACTTGAGAGCCCCTCTTGATAGTATGACTATCTATCCTATAACCCGGTCTCCCGAAGACACGAGACCGGTAAAATAGAAAACCTATCAAGATTATACCTTTGCCTTGAGAATTCCACTTGAGCTAGATGATGACGATCTTGAATCTCTCAAGTTGGATCTTTTTTCTTGATTGCGCTTACTAGCACAAGCTCCGCTTGATGAAAACTTGCAAGTTGCTCCCCCATACACCATTATGGGAGAGACTAGCTCCCCCATACACCATTATGGGAGAGACCCTTCTCGGCAAATCTTTACAAGGACACAATCTCCAAAAAGGTGGCAAGCATCAAGCATAGGATATCTTCTAGATGCTTCACTTGAGGTTCCACGTCAAACTAGATGACGAACACCGTTTGACGACGACATAGACCACGGGCTATATGAAATCTTCCTTTTAATTCATGCCCATGGAAAGATACCTAACCACACACAGAAATTCCACACACACATATCATGGGTTAGTTCACAAAGCTATATTTACAATTGCTTACCATACCATGAGATACACAATCCCACTTGGTACAAATTGTAGCTTTGAGTGTTGATCGCTTGCTTGATCAACCTTGTATCTTTGCTTCTTACTTCAAATGATGATGTCTTGAAGATGATAATGAAAGATCACCTAATCCTTTTCTTCAAAACACACTAGCAATAAGCTCAACTCAAACCATGAACATTCTTCATATAAATCCATGAATATAACAATGGTCATCAAGGAAGCTAATAGAGTTGAACACATGAACTCCATTATTTTCTATGGACAAGATCTACAAGGAAAACTCAAAGCAAACATTACTCCATAAGGATTGTCATTAATTAACAAAACCACATATCGGGGAACCGTGCGCTTTCACTTTGGCACAGCCGGGTCATCAGCCACCCCATGGCGCTCGCGCACTGCAGCTGCAGGCCGTCGGCGTCGACCGCAAGCCCTTCGGGGACACCGCCGGGGCCGTCGAGATGCTGCGCTCCAGTGCGGGAGGGGGGAGGGGCGGGCGGCGAGGTGGACGCGAGCTCGTCGGGAAATGGCTGCTGCGACTAGAAGTAGTACTATTTGATTTTATTTTTATTTTTTCTGGAAAAAGCTGCATGTCCAGTTCTAAATGAGCATCCCCGTAGGGTGCACACCCCAAAAGCGACTGTCCACACTGCCGGACGACTGCTCAAATGTTTCATTTTTGTCCGGGATTTGATCAGTCCCGCAGGAGATGCCCTAACACGTGAAGTTTATGCAAAATAAAGTTGATATAGTACTCGCTCAATTTCAAAATAATTGGCATTGAGATTTTAAACTACTTTAGCAATAATTATTTTAAGCCGGAGGGAGTACTTACTCCGTTCTAGTATATTGGATGATTAATATGTCTAAATAAATCTATATCAGATAACACATGAGGTAGTAAGGGAGTAGCGATGCACAACTAGGACAACTCGATCTCCTTTCCCTCGAAACAGGGGCGGGCCTAGACAAAAACATCAGTGGAGGCAAGTCAGATGAGCGTGGATAACTTTAGTATAAATTTAAATTTTTGTGAATTTTTTGCCTAAAATACAAAATACACTGATGTTTTCTAAACCGAGTGTGGCCAGTGGGCCACTCAATTGTTGTACATGGGTTTTTCCCTCGCTCGCGGCCATAAAGTAAGTACTACTCTCTCGGTATTACTCCCTCCGTCTCATAATAATTGTTTCAAAGTTGGATAAAAGTGAGTGTATCTAGACATGTTTTCGTGCTAGATACATCTAATTTTTTCCAACTTTGAGACAATTAATTTGGGAAGAAGGGAGTAAAATATAAGATGTTTTAGCGTTTTCTAAACAAAAAATCTGTAGACATATTTTAGTGTATACATGCATGTATATCTTATAATAAAACATGTCTAGATATATGTTTTCTAGAAAATGAAAAAATATATTATATTTTAATATGGATGAGTATCTAGGACTAATGTAGAAGACCAGCACAAAGCGGGGTAAGTAATTTTTGTTTGTTTGAGAAATACGTGGTAAGTATTCAGTTTCCCGTATTTCTTCTTCTCGGTGAAAATAATGTATCGATTCGTAAAAAGTGTCGCTCATTTTGTACAATACTGAAGTTAGTACCGGAGAGAGTTTTTTTTTTTTTCGAGGGTTGAGAGAGTAAACAGTTGAAACGGAGTAGTACGAAAGGTGCCCGTTGCTGCATGCATGTCAGGTGCTTCGCCTTGAGCTTTTGCTTGGGAGCAGGACAATAAGTTTCCTTTAACGGGCTTTTCTGTGCAATTACATCATAGCCCATTATACCAGTGTGGTCAAGGTTTATATTGGCCATTGTCGTTGCAAAGGGCCAAGTGCGTGTTTCCGCAAGAATGGCAACAGTCTGCTACGTGGGCTGATCTATTGGGCAAGCCAAGCAATAATTCATGAGCCTAAAAAAAAGCAATAATTCAAGATATTTTTTCACAGGAAAACGCGTGCCTTTCAGAAAAGAGTAGGGTCTAAGCCAAAAGCCAAACCTCTTAGGGACATTTTCAACTAGCTAGAATGGTCCGAGGGCACGTACAATAATTTTTGAGAAAAAAACAAACCAATATGGACGTCCATGCATAGACACATATCACGCTACATATGTCTTTTTATGTGGGAAGACAAACAAAAATCAAAACTTGGAACATTTCAGGAGAAATCTTATTTACTGCTATTTGCCGCCCCTTTCTTGCAGTTAGAACTTCAAGTCTACTCCCTCCGTTTAACAATACTTGACTTCCGTTTGTCCAAATATAAATGTATCTATACACTAAATGTCTAGATACATTTATATTTGGACAAAGGAAAGTCAAGTATTATTAAACGGAGGGAGTAGTAATTATCTGCTGATATCAAAATTGTAAAGTTTTGTTTAAGTAGTACATCCTTTGACCACATAGTTGAATCTAGTGACTTAGTTTAGCCGAAACTATCAATATGTTCTTTATTTTTAGATCTCTGCCACTTTGGCTACTGTTTACAACCAATTAAAATGGCAAAATATTATTTGTTGTTTAACTTTATTAAAGTGGACAGTACTGTGTGTACATTTTTATCAAATATAATTGGATTCTACTAAATTTCAATAATTATTTATTATCCTGGACAATTTCAAGAGAAAATATGAGTATTTTGTTGCAATCTTCTTTTGACGTGTGTTAATTTGAACTTTTGTTCTTGATAGGTTCCTATACATGGTTCAGATGTTGACCTCGATGCTTCAATAATAGCATCCCTAATAGAGCCCGTAAAACATCGGGACCTGAAAAAGGCCGGAGGGTTTACGGGCTAGGCGTGTTTTTTCGGCCGAAGCAGAGCCCATATAACGCAACCGGCCCCTAAAGCGTTTTCGGTCGCTCGTGAAGGTGCAGATCCCTTTAAGTAGTGGAGCCCGCGTCCATTTCCAGGTCACGCCCCCTATCCCTCCGCCGCCACCGACGAGAATTTGGTCGCTCCGCCACCCACCTCCGACGATCAATTACTCGCGCTGCCACCTAGATCCGACTCCGCCGCGCCGCCATGCCGTCAAAGATAAGGACCCTGAAGCGTGAGCCCGCCTCCCGCCCCGTGTTCGACCCATCCCGACTCGGTGCAAAAGAGGGTGGTGCGGTCAGACGACGCGAGGAATAGGGTGGTGCACACCTTCACCAACAACAACGCGCCCTCCCAGAGTTCGACCGCCTCGCGCGCGACAGCTAGGCGTGGCGAGGGAAGCTCTGTCACACCCCAGTTTTTGGACTCTTGGACTGTGCTCAAGAAAACAAAAATTAGGGCCAATTTTTTTTTCTTCTAACAACATGATTGTTTGAACTAACATGTGTTTATGATCTTAATAACATTTGCAACACAAGTTTTCTTTCTTTATAAAACCAATACCAAATGTTTCTGAAAAATATCCCTGATATTTCCCCCTGATGTTTTCCTATTATTACCTGAGTGGATTTTTATTCCAAGACTTGGATCATTCTTGTTTGCATCTTAAAACAAACTTTTAACTTTGTTGGATCCAAGAAAACAAGTTTTCAAAATGAGTTATGAAAGTTTTCTTTTAAAGTTTTCTATAGAAAACAATTCCTGAAAATAAAGCCAAGTACCTGTTTTCTACCTTTGTTTTCACCAAGCTATAAATTGTTATTTTATGATTTCTTGACTTTTAATTAATCCTTGATATATGTAGTACAAATCCATAAGCTCACTTTTATTTTTGGAGAAATAAAAACTATCTTTTGCTTGTTGTTTTTGTGGTATAAAATTAAGGCAGAAAAAGGCAGTTTTGAGAAACAGATAAAAACAGAAAGTATACCTTTTCCACATTGTTTTCATGGCCTTAAACTATTTCAAAATTGTTTTCAAAAGTTGTTTCTGAAAGTATATAACATGGTTAACAAGTCCATGTTTTGAAAACCAATTTTGGGAATCATTTGAACCCTGAAAACAAACTCAACTTTTTGCACTTTTAATCTGTTTTCAACACTTAGAAAATTTCTAAGTCATAAGACTGAATTTTCTGAATTTTTGCAGTGAACAGTCTAGGATACACTTTTGCACATTAGTTTTCTTGATGTTTCCTTGATCTTTTGGAAGTATGACCAAGCCTAGTGTGTTGACCATAGTATCTACTCGAACCAGAGCCCTTGACCCTGCTTCTAGAAGCTTTAGGCCTGAAGATAAGAGAGGAGAGAGATGGTGACTAGGACAGGTATGGGCACACACATGTGTTGACCTATTTGGCTTGCCCACTTGCCCACTTGCATCCAAGGGCCACCCCTGGCTTGCTTCACTCGTGGCTTGACCTAGGGCACCCTGTGCTCACCTTAGGAAGTGAACAAAACACCCAGGGCACCTCTATGCCATGGTTGGCATCCCCCCGAGCTCCCCAAAATGCCCTCGAGTTGCATCCCTCAGCTATAAATGCCCAGAGACCTCACTCCGAGTGACCTGCACCTCTCTCACTCCCTCCTACCTCCCCTGGTCATTTTGGACCCGAGCCCTATCCCTTAGAGCGCGCCCGAGCCGTGCTCTGGCCGCAGGTGACCACCTCGTCCACGGCGAGGCCCTGCCCGCACCACACCATCCCAGCCCCTCCCTCCACCCTAGGACCACTCCCCATGTTCCCCTGAACCCCCCAGACAAAGTCCCACGGCCTCTACCCGCCGGAGTCGACGCCGCCATCCGGGAGCGCCGCCGCGGACATCTGCCGCGCGCCGCCGCGTGGAGCCGTGCCGGTCGACGCCATCACCTCCCCTCGATGCCCCCACCCTCCTACAACTCCCCCGATCCCGCGCCGCCCCTTCCCGAGCCTCCCAGGTGAGCCCCCGAGCCGTTTCCCGCCGCCGGCCGTCGGGAACAGAGAGAGAGGCGAAAGGTAGGAGAAAGTCCCCGCGCCGTTGGATCGGCGATCCACGGTTGCGTTTGAACCGGCCCCGTTCCCGCGCCTGCTTGCGCGCACAGCGCTGCTGGGCCACACCGTCCGCTAGCTGGGCCGCGCCGCAGTGAAACCAGCCCACACCCCCTATTCCTTTTCCTTTTAAAATTTTGACAGAAACTGGTATGAATTCTTTGGGCTTATGAAAAATGTAAAACTTGTGAAATAAAATCTGGAAAAATTCATGGAACCTAACATATAAAATATACACCATACAAAATTTGCAGATCTATGTTTGGACCAATATGTTGGGCACAAGAACTGTTTTTCCACAGAATGTCAGTGAGAATTATTTGAACATAACTTTTAAAATTTGTAACCAAATGGAACAAACTAAAGTGTTCTGGATAGGTATTGAAAAGATCTATCCAATGCAGCTGACCTCACATCAAGGTGAGTTATATAATGAAAATGCCATCCAGATTAATAAAAGACCAGTAGGCTCTTCTATGATTTTTAGAATGAGTTTAAAAATGATTTTTGGAGTAAATCCAATTGGATGAGTTTGGTATTTACTAGATCTATGTTTTCTAGATTATATTAATTTTTGGATCTCTATATTTTTTTTTTGGACAGATCTACAAACAGCAGCTTTTTTGTTTTGTTTTCTTTGCTTGTTTTTGTTTGAAATGAAATGTTTGGTTGATTTAATCTTGCTTACTAGCATGTATAAAGTTGTTAGTACTTGTTATTAGGTTGTTCTCTTACAGTACATCCACCTTAGAAAGTGTGTGCATGATTGGAAACTCAAATAAAAATGAAATAGCATTGTTTTCTTTCTAGTTTTATTATTTGGAATTTTTGTGAGAGCTAGATCTTTGTGTGCTTGCTTTAGTAAATTTTGTGCCATGTTTGATATGGATCCAGTACCATTTTGGTAATGTTATTTTGAAGTTAATGCCTCTGTTAGCTTGCATGTTCTTTTGTAGCAAAGCATGTGCAAGTCTTGTTATTCCATTGCACTAGTATTGTTTTCACTAGAATCAATAGCTTTGTATTATTTATCTTGCATACTAATTTTTGTCATGAGTAACCAGAGGCTTAGTACCTCTTTTGCCTTGGTATTAGTGGGCCCATAATCCACTGGTCCCATTGCTTTTTGGTTGAGGATGAAAATCCCTAACCATACACATGTGAGAAAATAACCTGTTTTAATTATATGACTGATTGCTATTTTCCACCATGGAAAATATATTTGTTTGTTTTCACTTATGCAAGTAAGAAGTTTATTTCTTATCAGCAGCTACTAGTATGTTAGATGTGATCCATTTGTTAGCATAATATTCCTTAGGAGTATCATGTTAAGAAATGATTCACTATTGAGTGCTAAATTAAATTGTTTGCAAATAAACTAAATTCCTTGTGATTGATAGATTGTTTGTGAATGATTTTAAATTGAGTGTTTGGATTTTTGAAAAGGTTTAGATAAATTTCTTTAAGTGCATAGCTACTGGTTGTGTGAGTTATACCTTGCTTGCTTGCTAGTAATTGTTTTAAGAAAACAGAAATTGCTAGAATTAATTTATGCATGCTTAATACTTGTTTCATGGGATTATTTTGATGTTTTTGCTTCCTAGCATGAGTAGGATTTGTGTACTGTTATTAGGTACATTTATGTTCATGACTTGCTTGTTTAGATTTAAGCATCATGGTAGCATTGTTTGCTTCTCTAGTGTTGAACTAGTGTCACCACTAGAAAATGGTGATTTTTGCTATAGTATTGTCATCTTTTATTTTATGAGTGTATGAGTTTATTATAGCATGTTTAGGAAGTTATTACTTCTGTTATGAGTCCTTGAATTATTTAGTTGCATGTGCTATAGTTGTAGATTGTAAGTACTCCTTATAGCATGCTTGTGTAGAATTTCCATACTAGTGTGTTATTAGTGCATTCCTGTTTTTATGCTTGTTTGATAGGAGCATTATCTTGAGTGATGATTGTGTTTTAGATTATTTTTATGAATTGATTCTTTGGTTATTAGCTACTGGTTGTTTGCTAAGTTTTCATGATTGATGGGTTCCATAACTTCAAGTAAACATTAATACAGTAAATAAATAGTCTATTCAATTGATGTGTGTTTACCTGTTGTTTGGAAATTGTCTGAGTGTGTACCTTAGCATGAGTGTCATACTTGTGTTATTTGTTGTGCTAGTATTTTTGTGGTGTTTAGGAGTATCTTGTGATCTAAACATCCAAATTAATCATAAACATATTAAGTGACTATTTCTTGTGTGTTGCTAATACCCACTGCCATGGGTGTTGTTCTGTCTGTTTGTTTTTACCTTAGTAACCTAACCCTTTGCACCCACAAGCTATATTTTTTTAGCTTATTGTATATATTATTATGAGAGTGGTACACCACTTCATATATGGTATGTAAGATGTGGGATATGGTTTCCTAAACCATATGTTTGTCTGACGATAGTTTTGTACCCTGAGAGTTATGTGAGGCAGTTTTCTCGATAACGTTTGTGAGTTTGCGCTATTATACTTTTGCTTGATTTATGTGTTGTTTAGATTGGTTGTTTGGTACTTAGACCTGAGAGTGTGTCTTTTATTCTTTTACGACGCTAGAAAACGACGACGAATAAGAAGAAGCAGTTGTGGAGCTGTGCGTCAAGTTCAAGTTACTTTAAGGCCAGGGACATTAAGAGATTTAAGGCAAGCCATCCTGATGCTTGCTGTTATAATACACTTATAATTATCTATCATGCATGTTTTACTTCTGAGAAGTTCTACAAAACGTTGATTTCCAAAAACTATTTTTGGGTGAATACTACTACTATTATATATACTACTTTTATGCCAGTAGTTGATACTTGGTGATACCAAGCCCATAAGCCACCACATGGTATTTATTACCATCACAAATATTAGTCCCTAAGTGGACACCTTAAAATTGTGTTTTTACAAAACAAGGGCTTTATGGAAAACCCAGAGAAAAGGCGGATCCTTATTCTCCGGAGAAATGTGGAAGTGGTCATTTTTGGGAAAGTGTTGTTTTCAAAAATGACACATAACCTAGTCTTCATCGGACAAGCTTTACCGTACTGCCACCCTACCCCAACATGGGCACGGGGCTTAACTGGAAGTTTGTTCCTGTTAGTGTGTGTTCTATCTCAATTGCTATAAGGGACGTCGTACCCTCGAACCGAATGTCGTCAAAACTCCCAATGTTGAGACACAAAGAGTGAGGGATTAAGTTCTCCTCCGGTCGCATCGGTTGAGTCTCCTGTCTAGGCAGGGAGCCGGGGAGATTATACTCGACTGAAGAGATAGGCATATTCTAGCTTGAACATAGTGGAAGGTTATGATCAGTTATCCGATGTTCTACATACTGTTGTTATAGTCCGTGGATGTTCACGGCAGGTGTACTGTATCTGGTGGATGTGTACACCTCTGCAGAGTACAACTTTTTCGAAGAAGCCGCGTCCTCGGATATGGACAGTTGAATGGCCATGTAGCTAGCATTGTGTCAATGTTTTCAAAAAGATGTTTTCAAAAAGGTGTTGAGCTCGGGAAGTTCGGAAAGGAAGGAAATCTTGTACCGTGGAGGTACCGATGATGATAAGCCAAAAGTTGTTTTACAAAAGTTTTGCAAGGAAAATATTTCTTCTCTAAGCAAACATCTGGAAACTGATTCCAAGAAGTTTTGCAAAGAGAAAACTTTCTTTTAACAAAGTTTGACAAAACCTCTTGTACATGTGATATCTACAAGAGAAATAAAAACTATATTATTTTCTTCTAAAGTATCTTCTTCAACGAAGATACAGATTAACCTGACTGCAACTGTGGTGTGATCCTATATGAACACCATTGATAGTGAACCCTATTTATAGCCTACCTATTACACCATATAAGCATACTTGCATTTGGTAAGTTACATGATGGATGTCTTGCTGAGTACATTCAAATGTACTCATATTGGTTTCGTCCCTGGTATCAACTTGCCAGATTTTGAGAAGGAGTCTCAGAAGAAGATCAACGAAGAGGAGTACGGAGCTGATGGCTTTGTGAACTAGGATCGTCTCCGGGTCAGCAGCCTGTAGGTTAAGGCGTGACTTGGGCTCTACCGCGTTTTGTGTGTGTTTAGTCTTCTGCTGTGTGTGTTGTGTGTTGCCCTACGTGGCAACCGTGTAGACTTGGTCATGTGACCCTGTCTCTTTTGTAAGTGTTATGCAATCGTGTAATGAATATTGTATCTGTGTACCAACTTGATATGTTGTTCACAACTGAATTCCTGGGATCGTGAATGTATGCATATCGGGGGTGTCCTTGAAAAGTGGTTTGAAGGGCAGGCCCTACAGAGTTGGTATCAGAGCTATCCTGACCTTAGGAGACCTTAGTTAGCATGGACGTTAGCTAGTACTCTACTAATTAAAGTTAATACCCATTCCCCCTGGGTTTCGAAAACTCTATTTACACTAAAGTTAAAAAAAAGGAGCATCTTAAAATTTTGCACACTGTTACCTAACTTAATCCACTTTAAAATCTTGTGTAGATGGCAGTTGTCTTCACCAAGTCCTTCCGGCTGGGATCGTATGCACCTTGCTACCGCTGTTTTGAGGAGGATTTGATCAAGATGACTCATCTTATCGGTCGTCCCACACCTGAGTTGAAGGGAGCCCAGATCCACCATGATGGACGAGAGTTGTCCTGGTTGGTGGTCTGCACCATCCGTGCACCTTTGCTAGCACCGTCAACTCCAGAGATCACTTGGGAAGTCGTGGAGAACAGTTGGGAAGATGGTATCCTTAGAGTGATGCAGCTGACCATTGCCAAGCTCGTGAACTTCTTTCGCGGCAAGTTTGCAGGCACCCCTTATAGATACTTTGGAAGACGCGACGAGGATGACAAGCCAGTAGAAGTCACTGGAGACTTTGTGTTTCCTCGTCACTTCCAGCACTTGGAGGGACAGTTGTACAACACCCAACTCTCCCTTGATAAAGTTAGTGCAGATTATGACCTCCGAGGCAGAGAGATAGACCAGCTAGAAGCCAGTCTTGGTGCATCTTCGGCTACCGAGCGTCGTCTCAAGGTACTGAAGAAGACCATGAAGTACACTGACTCCCAGCACCGCACACGAGTGAGAGCCCTTCAGCTTCAGCTTGCAGCTAGCAAGACCAGAGTTGAAGAGTTGGAGGAACAGCTACGCGCTTCCTCGAGCATTTAGGATTACTGCAGGATGTTAGGAGTTGTGTTATTTCCACCCCAGACGCTTGATTGTCTGTATTGTGTGAACTCTGTTAGAGCTTTGTGTGTGGCAGTTGTGTTGTAAGCCTCATGCTTAGTCTTGTGAACCCTTAAGTTAAGTTATGCCTGTTAAGACTAGGTATCTCATGCGTGTTAATCCTTGTTTGAGTTAGCGATCGTTTCTTGGATGCTTGCATGTTTGTCGTGATGTCTACCGTCCTCATCCCCGTTATGAGACGGTATGAGTCACGAGCTTTTAAAACCAAAACCCACCTTTAGTTGCTATCGTCTTACACCGTTCTTTGTCTTCAGCATGGCCAGCAAGTTGCCTCCACCACCGGAGCCGACAGTTTACCAGCTTTTGGCTATGATATGATCATGGAAGACCGTGAAGCCGCTCGTGTAGAACGTGAAGCCAACCGTGTTGTCCTTGAGAGCCTGACTCAACTGGGCATTGCAAATGCTAGAAACAATGCTGACCTTCTGAGGGAGTAGCAGCACCTGCTTGCTGGAGAGAGCCACAAAAGGAAGATAGTGACGCCAGGAGAGACTAGTTCATGGGTGACTCGCATCGCTTTGCCTGCGATGCCACAATCTTCAAGGAGGCGTGTGAAGGTCAAGCCTAGAACCACGGGTTGCTTTACCTGTGGACAGGAAGGACACTTAGCTCGTGATTGTTCCAAGAAGAACCGTATTCTAGCTCATCCTGAAGAACCCCAAGAGAACCAAGGTCCATCCCAGAAGAAACACAAGAGTCTGATGAGTGGGCCTCGAGACCAAGATGATGTTTCAAAAACCTCTGTGACTCATGCCATAGCCAATGGTACGTTTTCGAACCAAACCTGTGAACCCCCTTGTTTGTTTGTCGTTGTACCCTGAAAAACCCGACGTAAATGGAACACTAGAAGTGTCATGTCAGACTAAATAAAATCTTAAATAATTAACGATACTAACATAATCTCTTCTAATTTTGGTATAACACCCTACAGAAAAACACCCTACAGAGTAAATTAAATTGTTGCCACCCTAGAGAGTTGGTAATATAACCTCATCTAATTTTAAGCTCAAGAACCTACAGAGTTGGCTCATCAAATTTTCGTTTTAATACCCTACAGAGTTGGTATCTAAGGCCTAATAGCTTACCGAGTAACTTACAGAGTTGATATGTTACAGAGTTGGTATCACCCTTTTAAAAGAAGAACGTGCAATCAACTTTTTCCAAAAACAAAGAGAAAGGTGCCTTAGGATGATTCTATATCTGTTTTGAAGAAGTGAAAGGTTGGAAAAAAATATTGGATGGATAAAACTATGATCGTTACTAGGCAACCAGACCTCTCGTATGTATGTATTGGAGGAACCAGATCTTAGAATATGAGATGGTGGAAAAATCATTGAGGTTTAGCTTAGGAAGGAAAGATTGGGGATCATGTGATTTTTAGTGGAGTTGAATTATGATATAATATCCGGGGATAACCAGTTGTGGACCCCAAAGATTCGGAAGTTATCGGTAACTAAGATTCGTAGTTTTTGGGAGAATGGTTGAAGTTTAGAAAGATTGGTGTATATAAAATGATGATGATGGATATTAGGAAAAATCAATATGAGCTTGGAGTTTTTTGAAAGGACCTTACAGAAATTGGTAGTACACAGAGTTGGTATAGCTTTATGAGCTTGATAAAATACCTTTGAGGGAAACAGATGACTTGAGACTCGATTATATTAGAGTAAGAGGAAGATAGTGGATTTTCCTGGATTTTGGAGATGAGCAATGGAAAGCTCTTGCTAAATAAATGTTGGTGGATGTCCATTAAATTGATCCTATGAGGTTGGGAAAAATAGGTTTTTATCTGCAAAATAAACCCTGGTTTGATAGCATGGTTTTGAGGAACAATAAGTTCGAGGTTTAGAACATGGCACCCAAACCTTTGAAAGGAAAGCAAATTTACCGGTGAATTCTGGTAAGATAAATCAAAGGGAGAAAGCCCCTGTAAATGATGTTACAAAACACCAACACATGTTTTGAAAGCAAATCATCTAACATTTTTTGACCATACCCTCTTATCTCTTTCCTGCGAATCTCGGGACGAGATTCTTTTAAGGGGGGAAAGTCTGTCACACCCCAGTTTTTGGACTCTTGGACTGTGCTCAAGAAGACAAAAATTAGGGCCAACAATTTTTTTTTCTAACAACATGATTGTTTGAACTAACATGTGTTTATGATCTTAATCACATCTGCAACACAAGTTTTTTTTCTTTATAAAACCAATACCAAATGTTTCTGAAAAATATCCCTTATATTTTTCCCTGATGTTTTCCTATTATTACCTGAGTGGATTTTTATTCCAAGACTTGGATCATTCTTGTTTGCATCTTAAAACAAACTTTTAACTTTGTTGGATCCAAGAAAACAAGTTTCCAAAATGAGTTATGAAAGTTTTCTTTTAAAGTTTTCTATAGAAAACAATTCCTGAAAATAAAGCCAAGTACCTGTTTTCTACCTTTGTTTTCACCAAGCTATAAATTGTTATTTTATGATTTCTTGACTTTTAATTAATCCTTGATATATGTACTACAAATCCCTAATCTCACTTTTATTTTTGGAGAAATAAAAACTATCTTTTGCTTGTTGTTTTTGTGGTATAAAATTAAGGCAGAAAAAGGCAGTTTTGAGAAACAGATAAAAACAGAAAGTATACCTTTTTCCACGTTGTTTTCATGGCCTTAAACTATTTCAATTTTTTTTTCAAAATTTGTTTCTGAAATTATATAACATGGTTAACAAGTCCATCTTTTGAAAACCAATTTTGGGAATCATTTGAACCCTGAAAACAAACTCAACCTTTTGCACTTTTAATCTGTTTTCAACACTTAGAAAATTTCTAAGTCATAAGACTTTATTTTCTGAATTTTTGCAGTGAACAGTCTAGGATACACTTTTGCACATTAGTTTTCTTGATGTTACCTTGATATTTTGGAAGTGTGACCAAGCCTAGTGTGTTGACCATAGTATCTACTCGAACCAGAGCCCTTGACCCTGCTTCTAGAAGCCTTAGGCCTGAAGATAAGAGATGAGAGAGATGGTGACTAGGACAGGTATGGGCACACACATGTGTTGACCTATTTGGCTTGCCCACTTGCCCACTTGCATCCAAGGGCCACCCCTGGCTTTCTTCACTCGTGGCTTGACCTAGGGCACCCTGTGCTCACCTTAGGAAGTGACCAAAACACCAAGGGCACCTCTATGCCATGGTTGGCATCCCTCCCGAGCTCCCCAAAATGCCCTCGAGTTGCATCCCTCAGCTATAAATGCCCAGAGACCTTACTCCGAGTGACCTGCACCTCTCTCACTCCCTCCTACCTCCCCTGGTCATTTTTGACCCGAGCCCTATCCCCCAGAGCGCGCCCGAGCCGTGCTCTGGCCGCAGGTGACCACCTCAGCTACGGCGAGGCCCTGCCCACACCACACCATCCCAGCCCCTCCCTCCACCCTAGGACCACTCCCCATGTTCCCCTGAACCCCCAGACAAAGTCCCGCGCCCTCTACCCGCCGGAGTCGACGCCACCATCCGGGAGCGCCGCCGCGGACGTCTGCCGCGCGCCACCGCGTGGAGCCGTGCCGGTCGACGCCATCACCTCCCCTCGATGCCCCCGCCTTCCTACAACTCCCCCGAGCCCGCGCCGCCCCTTCCCGAGCCTCCCAGGTGAGCCCCCGAGCCGTTTCCCGCCGCCGGCCGTCGGGAACAGAGAGAGAGAGAGAGGCGAAAGGTAGGAGAAAGTCCCCGCGCCGTTGGATCGGCGATCCACGGTTACGTTTGAACCGGCCCCGTTCCCGCGCGTGCTTGCGCGCGTGCAGCACTGCTGGGCCACGCCGTCCGCTAGCTGGGCCGCGCCGCAGTGAAACCAGCCCACGCCCCCTATTCCTTTTCCTTTTAAAATTTTGACAGAAACTGGTATGAATGCTTTGGGCTTATGAAAAATGTAAAACTTGTGAAATAAAATCTGGAAAATTCATGAACCCTAACATATAAAATATACACCATACACAATTTGCAGATCTATGTTTGGACCAATATGTTGGGCACAAGATCCGTTTTTCCACAAACTGTCAGTGAGAATGATTTGAACATCAATTTTAAAATATATAACCAAATGGAACAAACTAAAATGTTCTGGATAGGTATTGAAAAGATCTATCCAATGCAGTTGCCCTCACATCAAGGTGAGTTATATAATGAAAATGCCATCCAGATTAATAAAAGACTAGTAGGCTCTTCTATGATTTTTAGAATGAGTTTAAAAATGATTTTTGGATTAAATCCAATTGGATGAGTTTGGTATTAACTAGATCTATGTTTTTATAGCTTAGATTAATTTTTGGAGCTCTAGATTTATTTTTGTGGACAGATCTAGAAACAACAGCTTTTCTGTTTTGTTTTCTTTGCTTGTTTTTTGTTTGAAATGAAATATTTGGTTGATTTAATCTTGCTTCCTAGCATGTATAAAGTTTTTAGGACTTGTTATTAGGTTGTTTTCTTACAGTACATCGACCTTAGAAAGTGTGTGCATGATTGGAAACTCAAATAAAAATGAAATAGCATTGTTTGCTTTCTAGTTTTATTATTTGGAATTTTTGTGAGAGCTAGATCTTTGCGTGCTTGCTTTAGTAAATTTTGTGCCATGTTTGCTATGGATCCAGTACCATTTTGGTACTGTTATTTTGAAGTTAATGCCTCTGTTAGCTTGCATGTTCTTTTGTAGCAAAGCATGTGCAAGTCTTGTTGTTCCATTGCACTAGTATTGTTTTCACTAGAATCAATAGCTTTGTATTATTTATCTTGCATACTAATTTTTGTCATGAGTAACCAGAGGCTTAGTAACTCTTTTGCCTTGGTATTAGTGGGCCCATAACCCACTGGTCCCATTTATTTTTGGTTGAGGATGAAAATCCCTAACCATACACATGTGAGAAAATAACATGTTTTAATTATATGATTGATTGCTATTTTCCACCATGGAAAATATATTTGTTTGTTTTCACTTATGCAAGTGAGAATTTTATTTATTATCAGCAGCTACTAGTATGTTAAATGTGATCCATTTTTTATCATAATATTCCTTAGGAGTATCATGTTAAGAAATAATTCACTATTGGGTGCTAAATTAAATTGTTTGCAAATAAACTAAATTCCTTGTGATTGATAGATTGTTTGTGAATGATTTTAAATTGAGTGTTTGGATTTTTGAAAAGGTTTAGATAACTTTTCTTTAAGTGCATAGCTACTGGTTGTGTGAGTTATACCTTGCTTGCTTGCTAGTAATTGTTTTAAGAAAACAGAAATTGCTAGAATTAATTTATGCATGCTTAATAGTTGTTTCATGGGATTATTTTGATGGTTTTGCTTCCTAGCATGAGTAGGATTTGTGTACTTTTATTAGGTACATTTATGTTCATGACTTTCTTGTTTAGATTTAAGCATCATGGTAGCATTGTTTGCTTCTCTAGTGTTGAACTAGTGTCACCACTAGAAAATGGTGATTTTTTGCTATAGTATTGTCATCTTTTATTTTATGAGTGTATGAGTTTATTATAGCATGTTTAGGAAGTTATTACTTCTGTTATGAGTCCTTTAATTATTTAGTTGCATGTTCTATAGTTGTAGATTGTAAGTACTCCTTATAGCATGCTTGTGTAGAATTTCCATACTAGTGTGTTATTAGTGCATTCCTGTTTTTATGCTTGTTTGATAGGAGCATTATCTTGAGTGATGATTGTGTTTTAGATTATTTTTATGACTTGATTCTTTGGTTATTAGCTACTGGTTGTTTTCTAAGTTTTCATGATTGATGGGTTCCATAACTTCAAGTAAACATTAATGCAGTAAATAAATAGTCTATTCAATTGATGTGTGTTTACCTGTTGTTTGGAAATTGTCTGAGTGTGTACCTTAGCATGAGTGTCATACTTGTGTTATTTGTTGTGCTAGTATTTTTGTGGTGTTTAGGAGTATCTTGTGAGCTAAACATCCAAATTAATCATAAACTTATTAAGTGACTATTGCTTGTGTGTTGCTAATACCCACTGCCATGGGTATTGTTCTGTCTGTTTGTTTTTACCTTAGTAACCTAACCCTTTGCACCCACAAGCTATATTTTTTAGCTTCTTGTATATCTTATTATGAGAGTGGTACACCACTCCATATATGGTATGTAAGATGTGGGATATGGTTTCCTAAACCATATGTTTGTCTGACGATAGTTTTGTACCCTGAGAGTTATGTGAGGCAGTTTTCTCGATAACGTTTGTGAGTTTGCGCTATTATACTTTTGCTTGCTGTATGTGTTGTTTAGCTTAGTTGTTTGGTACTTATACCTGAGAGTGTGTCTTTTATTCTTTTACGACGCTAGAAAACGACGACGAATAAGAAGAAGCAGTTGTGGAGCTGTGCGTCAAGTTCAAGTTACTTTAAGGCCAGGGACATTAAGAGATTTAAGGCAAGCCATCCTGATGCTTGCTGTTATAATACACTTATCATTATCTATCATGCATGTTTTACTTCTGAGAAGTTCTACAAAACGTTGATTTCCAAAAACTATTTTTGGGTGAATACTACTACTATTATATATACTACTTTTATGCCAGTAGTTGATACTTGGTGATACCAAGCCCATAAGCCACCACATGGTATTTATTACCATCACAAATATTAGTCCCTAAGTGGACACCTTAAAATTGTGTTTTTACAAAACAAGGGCTTTATGGAAAACCCGGAGAAAAGGCGATCCTTATTCTCCGGAGAAATGTGGAAGTGGTCATTTTTGGGAAAGTGTTGTTTTCAAAAATGACACATAACCTAGTCTTCATCGGACAATCTTTACCGTACTGCCACCCTACCCCAACATGGGCACGGGTCTTAACTGGAAGTTTGTTCTTGTTAGTGCGTGTTCTATCTCAATTGCTATAAGGGACGTCGTACCCTCGAACCGAATGTCGTCAAAACTCCCAATGTTGAGACATAAAGAGTGAGGGATTAAGTTCTCCTCCGGTCGCATCGGTTGAGTCTCCTGTCTAGGCAGGGAGCCGGGGAGATTATACTCGATTGAAGAGATAGGCATATTCTAGCTTGAACATAGTGGAAGGTTATGATCAGTCATCTGATGTTCTACATACCGTTTTATAGTCCGTGGTTGTTCACGGCAGGTGTACTGTATCTGGTGGATGTGTACAACTCTGCAGAGTACAACTTTTTCGAAGAAGCCGCGTCCTCGGATATGGACAGTTGAATGGCCATGTAGCTAGCATTGTGTCAATGTTTTCAAAAAGATGTTTTCAAAAAGGTGTTGAGCTCGGGAAGTTTGGAAAGGAAGGAAATCTTGTACCGTGGAGGTACCGATGATGAAAACCCAAAAGTTGTTTTACAAAAAGTTTTGCAAGGAAAATCTTTCTTCTCTAAGCAAACATCTGGAAACTGATTCCAAGAAGTTTTGCAAAGAGAAAACTTTCTTTTAACAAAGTTTGACAAAACCTCTTGTACATGTGATATCTACAAGAGAAATAAAAACTATATTATTTTCTTCTGAAGTATCTTCTTCAACAAAGATACAGATTATCCTGACTGCAACTGTGGTGTGATCCTATATGAACACCATTGATAGTGAACCCTATTTATAGCCTACCTATTACACCTTATAAGCATACTTGCATTTGGTAAGTTACATGATGTATGTCTTGCTGAGTACATTCAAATGTACTCATATTGGTTTCGTCCCTGGTATCAACTTGCCAGATTTTGAGAAGGAGTCTCCGAAGAAGATCAACGAAGAGGAGTATGGAGCTGATGGCTTTGTGAACTAGGATCGTCTCCGGGTCAGCAGCCTGTAGGTTAAGGCGTGACTTGGGATCTACCGCATTTTGTGTGTGTTTAGTCTTCTGCTGTGTGTGTTGTGTGTTGCCCTGCGTGGCAACCGTGTAGACTTGGTCATGTGACCCTGTCTCTTTTGTAAGTGTTATGCAATCGTGTAATGGATATTGTATGTGTGTACCAACTTGATATGTTGTTCAACAACTGAATTCCTGGGATCGTGAATGTGTGCATATCGGCGGTGTCCTTGAATAGTGGTTTGAAGGGCAGGCCCTACAAGCTCGAGCGGCGCGGGAACTCCTCCGGTGCGGGTAGCTCTTCCAGCGCCCTAGTGAGGACGGCGCCGCGCGAGGAGGAGCCTCTGCCGGAGTATGACCTGGCGACATTTGGCCCTTTGTTGTCGGAGCTGGACTTCGTCCCCGACTACATGCCGTTGTAGCAACACTTTGCAAGCGCTCTGCAGCGGAGGAGGAGGAGTTCCATGCGCAGCGCCCCCAGCAAGCCGAGGTCAATGACGTGCTCCTCGAGAAGGCCATCGCTGCCTCGCTCGAGGAGTCACTCTACATCGGTGATACATCCATTTTGCATCACTATTTTATATCATAATTTACTGTTATTCATTGATATATTTCATATTTAAAAATGATACTTATGTTATTTCATCTATTTTGCATGTTTGATGATTATTGGAGAATTAACTGCCGGAACCAGGATTCTGCTGGAAAAAGGACCGTCAAGATACCATATTTCTAAAGATCAGGGATTTACCGAAAACATCGGAATGTTCCTATTTTGCTAGATGCGAGAGCCATCCAAAAGGGGAGACAGAGCTGGGCCACCAGGGGCCCACACCATGCCATGGCACGGGCTACCCCCTGGTCGCGCCGCCATGTGGTGGCCCTGGCCCACCACTGCTGGTGCCCCTTCACGTACTTCATCCCCCCCAAAACCCTAATACTCGAGGAGCCACCGAGGAAATATTCCGCCGCCTCCACGAGGCGGAAAACAACAAAGAGAGAAAAGCTCTCCGACAGGGAGAAATCTGCCGGGAAAATTCCTTCCCGGAGGGGGGAAATCATCGCCATCGTCACCGCCATCGAGCTATACTTCATTGGAATCATCATCATTATCTCCACCGCCATCACCATCGTATCCACCGCTCCACTCCGTTACGCTTTAACATCTAGGGTTGAATTTTGTCTATTTCATAGGGGAAACTTTCCCGATGTTAATTACTCCTTGTGGTTGATACTATTGAGTGAAACTGTTGAATTAAGATTTATGCCCAGATTGTTATTCATCATTATATCACCTCTGATCATGATCCATATGATGTCTTGTGAGTAGTTCGTTTAGTTCTTGAGGACATGAGAGAAATCAAGATGTTAGTAGTGAAATTATGTTGAGTAATATTTAATGGTTTGATATTTAAGTTGTGGTGCTATTCTTCTAGTGGTGTCATGTGAACATCGACTACATGATACTTCACTTTTATGGGCCTAGGGGAATGCATTGTGTATTCGGCTACTAATTGTGGGGTTGCCGTAGTGACAAAAACCTAAATCCCCGTTAGGAAACTGATGCACGACGGAGTGTAGGATCCGAGAGTTTAAGGTTGTGGTTAGATTTATCTTAATTACTTTCTTGTAGTTGTGGATGCTTGCAAGGGGTATAATCACAAGTTTGTATTAGTCCAAGGCAGGGCAGTAAATTAGCATAGGTTCACCCACACAAAACATATCAAAACAATAAATATTAATCAACTGTACAAAGCGAAATCACTTGACGAAATTCTTGTGTGTCCTCAAGAACGTTTGGTCATCATAAGTAAACCAACCGGCTTGTCCTTTGCTCTAGAAATGATTGGGCCACTTGATGTAATTATTATTAATGTCTTTATACTTGTACTTTATTTATCTGCTATATCAAAAACCCTGAAAACTTGTCTGCTGGTATTTTCAGTGAATCGTTCATCCAAACTGCTTGTCAACACCTTCTGCTCCTTGTTGGGGTCGACACTCTTATTTATCGAAAGTACTACGATACAACCCCTATACTTGTTGGTCATCAAGACTATTTTCTGGCGTCGTTGCCGAGGAGTGAAGCACTATTGGTAAGGAAAACTTTTACTGTGAGTGTTGTTTTTATTTCCGTCTGCTGATTTATTTCATTATGGAGAGATCTCCATTCGATTCCCTATTTGGGAGTACGGCTGCCAATGCTTAGATAGTAGATGACCCGCTGTCTTCTCAATTGGATCCTTTTAAAGTACCTATGAATATTGTTGAATGTGTTATGGATAACTGCTATTTTGGAGATGGAACTGTCCATCCTGGTGACCATTTACTCTTTATACATGAATTATGCGAGTTGTTCAAGTGTGCAGGTATTTAAATGGACCAAGTTAAGAGGAAGCTATTCTCTTTAGCACTAAAGGGCAGAGCTGCAGAATAGTATAAGATGCTGAAGAATGGCCGATCTATTGGATGGGAGGAAAATGTACCTCTCTTTTATTCTAAATTCTATCCTCCTAGTGAGATTCATAAGGATCAGAATCAAATATATAATTTCTAGCTTCATGATGGAGAGAGTATTTCCCAAGAGTGGAGGAGATTGAAGTTACTAATGTTCAAATATACCATTCATGAGCTCCCCAGTAATATTGTTATTAATAATTTTTATGCAAGGCTTTCTCTTCATGATAAGGATTTATTAGATGCTTCTTGTTCTGGATCATTTACACATATGGAAGGAGAAGCTAAGTGGGATCTTCTTGACCGTATTCAAGAAAATACTGAAGGATGGGAAAATGACAAAGTAGAAAGTTAGGTATAAATTATGATTATTAATGCATTAAATCTTTTATGGGAACCAGTGATTTTCATAATGTTAGTGCTGTTTATGGTCTTGACTCTCAAATTTTTGCAAACTGTTTTAAGGCTTTTGCCTCTTATCTTGATATTCCCAAAAAGGAGGGGAACACGTACCATGCACCTTATAAAGATATTGTTAATTATGTTCCTCTAGAAATATAGAAGTTCATACTGTTAAACCTGTTGTGCCTGAACCTTATATTGAGAAAATGCATTTCCCTGCTAAGGTAAAGGAACATTCTATTATAGCTAGTGTGGTTAACAAAACTAGAAAGAAATCTATAGAACCTGATGAACAAATAATTGTTGAACCTACATTAGCAATATTAAAGGACCTTGTCACTGAAAGTGTAGAAGATGGACACATTATCTTCTGTGAAGATGCTTCTAATATTGTTTCCCATCCTAGTAGATCTAGGAAAACTAGTGTTCCTATGCTTTCTGTCAGGATAGGTGATCATTGCTGTGACGCCCCGAGATCGGGCACTATGCAGATTTCAGCATTCCCGCCAAGTCCGCATAATAACCGATTCCAGGTTGCCACTTATGATAACATTACAACAGTTCACGAATATTCCACAATTACAACAGAAACAGGTAGATACAAGATGGCTCAAACGAGCCAGGGATACAACTGATACAATACAAAGATCCAAAATAACAGCGGAAGAAACAACATATCGTCCGTCTACGGACAAGATACAAATTGGACTAAGAGTCCTGAAGATAACCGAGAGCGTCCAATCCCTGCCCAGGCCAAGCCGGAGGGATTCCCAAGCTAACATCGTCAGACTTCAAACCTGTTGACTGCAATGTTGAATATGCAGCCACGAAAGAGATTCGTGGGTCAGTACGGTTAAGTACTGGCAAGTGGATAAACCATACTCACAAGATACCGGCCTAGCCAGTCATCACAAGATACAAATACTTTAGGATCAACGGGAAGGAAGGGGTTATTGCAAATAAGCGACAGCGGGCTGCACTAACCAACTACAGAGAGATACTACAACTTCCGGCTAACAGAAAGAGGATAAGATCGAGTATTGTAACCAACTGGAAGTAACTCCAAACAAACCCATCCTGGATCTCGCCCCTTATCCGAAGAAGCAATCCGAGGATAACTCACACAGTTGGATTAGTGATGGTTCAGATTATTGTGTCAATAAGCCTATTACTAGTCAAGTTGTTAATCATTGGGTGAAAGATTGTTAACCATTAGGTTTAAGTTGTCCTGAGTACTTGTTAGCCAGTACTTTCACCAAGTAATCCATAACCGCGGAAAACACGGCTTCTCGAGAAGATTATCCCTGCAGGGTTGCACCAATTTGGCCGTACACGCAAGAATAACCCGCCAGATGGGATGCCTCCCACCAAGCAGGGTACTCTACACAACTCAACTCTTCTTCGCATCAAGCCCAAAGCACCTTGGGCGCACGGCTAATCAAGCCCAGAAGA
Source organism: Alopecurus myosuroides (assembly GCA_028641055.1). Classification (NCBI taxonomy): domain Eukaryota; kingdom Viridiplantae; phylum Streptophyta; class Magnoliopsida; order Poales; family Poaceae; genus Alopecurus; species Alopecurus myosuroides. Next base: position 206,979,482 of record CM054063.1, on the reverse strand, counting down.
AAATGGACCCTCATAGCACTCTAAGACCGTGTCCCCCTATATGCCGACTACGAAAGTTCCACCCGGGTACCAAGGGCTCGCAAGATCATGCATGCAGCAAATGGAAAACCCGAACTAAATGAGGCGATTTGGACGAGATGCGAATCGAGTCAAATTGAGGGGGGCGCCCATACTCGCTTCCCACATGCGGGTAGTGCGCTCATCATGGATCAGTAGACAAGACCCTTTTCCTATTAGGGTCGACACTAGCAGGCCTCAAAACCACAAGGGCCTCCTGCCGGTGCCTTATCATCAAATTTATTATAAAAACAATAACAGTAGCATGATTAATTGATTAAACATCGAGCCCCCAGAACATAATAGAGTAGTAACAGAAAGTAACGGGTAACAGACTCGAGCAAAACAACCCTAAGCAAGATAGTAAGATACGGGCAACAAGCAATGGTTATAGGTATGGAGGTGAGGCAATATCAAGGTTAAGGGATTCATGTGATGGGTTCGTAACAGAAACAAATACTACTAGGGATAGCAGAAAAGAATCAACGGAAAGAATCGGTAACAAGTGATGAGAGGCAGCCATATGGCAGCAAGTGAGTATACTTGCCTGAGATCCCGCAAGGTAGCAGAACTTGTCGTTGCTCACATCATCTCAACGTCCTATCCGAGAAGAAGCAACGAACCTCGAACAAACACCGGATGCAACAATTACTACTACGGCAAAAGATCCAGCATGATCAAGATATGGATGCATGACAAGTTTAAAGATGCATCAAAGTAAACTAGTTGACAAGATAAACAGATTTAAATGGACCCATATGCAATGTGAGTTACATATGGATGCACATGTTAAGGTTGAAGCAATGATCTACAATTAGTTAACATGTGTAAGTGGTTTATCATGATGCATGCATGATGAAAGCAATAATGAACAACAATAGATGCAAAGGAAAAGGAAATTACCAAGTGTGGGATTTTATTTGTCATGTTAAGAATTTTTGGTTCCTTATTGATGTCACACAAGTAATTGATGTTTTCATCAAGTTAAAGTGTTCAAAACAAATAACAAAGTTTGTATTTGAAGAGAACATCAAATTTTGGTTGGATTACATGTTTCAAATATTGAAATTGGAATTAGGATAATTTAATTATGAATTAAACAATATTAAACAAGTTTTAAATGGATTTGAAACAAGTTTGAATTTAATTGAAGTTTTATTTGTTCAAAACATAATTTCAAACTCACATTTGAAAAGTTCACACTTTGATGGTTTGAAAACATATTTTGCATGTTCAAAATTATTTTATCTTGAGCAAGTTATGATTTTAGCAATCTCAATTGAATTAAACAAGAGTTAAATTGTTTGGGCAATTTAAATTATTCAAACCAGGAAACAAAAATTATATTTGAAAAGGTGAGGTGAAAAGGTATGGAAAACATATTTTATTTGCATTTATTGGATTAATAATGAATTAGTTATTGATTTTAGAAATTTGCATTTGAATTATTTGGATTCAAATTTAAATTGCATTTTGAAGTTTCAAAACAGTGAACAAATGGATTATTTGGAAAGATAATTAAATTTGTAACAGAAAACATATACAACTTTTATTTATTGGAGTTATGGATTAAAAGATATTAAAGTTTTAGTTTTAGTGTTTTATTTTGCCATTTAAAAGTAAATGAAAAAAATAAAACAGAAACGTGTTAGGATGTTTTGCACCGTGCAGTGGGCTAGCCACAGCCACTGCAGGGTGGGCCACGGGGCCAGCGTGGCTGCGGTGCGCGTGCGTGGCAGCTGTGCGGCTGACAGGGGGCCCTCCCTGTCAGCGTGGGGTGGAAAAAGTTTGGGGAAAATCCCCGCGAGGGCAGGACTCGATCCCTGCACCTCTCGTTCGATTGCGCGCGTACTGAACCAGTTGAGCTGCTCGTGTTGCTTGTCAGGTAACAGCGACGCAAGGAGGATGAGCTTTCACTGCGAGTTACTGAATTTTAAGTGAACATGCGCTCGACTGAAAACGGACGGAGACCAACGACGACGGCCGGCGACGAATCGGTGCGATGCTGCCGTGCTGTGCTGTGCTGGTGATGCGTGGACGTGCACGTGTGCTTGATGCTTGCAGAGGGAAGGAGGAGGAGACACGGTGGAGGCTCATCGGCGGTTTGGAGTCGCTGCAGAGGCCCGAGGACGAACAACTCCGGCGACGGCGGCGGTGAGGATGGCGGCGCGGCTACAGAGGGTTCCAGGGCTCGAGGTAGTGTCGATCACGTCGCGGAAGACACGGGGACTCCGTTCCCGTGGCGAGATCACTTCGAGGGATACGGCAACGACGACGACGGACAAAGGTTCAGAGATGGCGCCGTCGGTGGCCGGAGGCGACGAGGACCGCGGCGTCGCTCCAGAGATTTGCATCGGCCGATTTGATGTCGTCGAGGTTGAGGAAGACACGTGGTCTCGATCCCCGTGGTCAATTGGGGAGTTGGCGCACGGTAGCGGCGGCGTCCATGGCGGTTTCAGAGAGCGTCGACGGTGGCGAGGTGCAGTAGGTGGAGGCAGGTGGCAGAGAGAGGGGACGACGGCGATCGCGAGGGGAGAGGGTGGCAGAGAGCTAGGGTTAGGCGCAGGAGGGTCTAGGGTTCCTTTTATACGCCTAGGGGAGCACTGGTGGCCGTCGAGGATGTACTGCCGGCGACGTGGAGGCACGGATTCGCTGCCGTACGCAGAGAAGAAGGGGGATAGATGGCGAACCGGTACGCGGGGTGAAAAGGCTGGGCCGCGCGCGGTAAGGGAGTGGGCTTGGGCTTAGGCTTAGCTGGTGCGCGCTGTTGTTTTTCTTTTTATTATTTCTGCCTTTTTTTTGTAGCAATTAGAAAATGGAAACAAATGCTAGGGTTTTGAATTTTTAAAAATTTAGGGAAAAATCATGGGGCTTTGTTAGCTCAACATCTACCCCATGACAACTTGGTTTTTGAAAATTTAATTTGTTTGCTGTTTTTTTTTGTAAAAGGGGTTTGAATTGGAATAATTGCAAATTAATTGATTAATGATTGAAAACAACAAGTTTAATAGGGTGAACCCTATTATTTGATGTGATCAAAGAGTACATTTGTTTGGTGAATTTCATATATTCAAAAGGGTACTGATTTGAAGGCTTGGTTTGAATTTAAAATGATTTAGAATTAATTGATTGAATTAATTGTGTGATTAAAACCAACAAGTTAATGAGTGATTTGATTTGAATTTTTGAATTAGCCATTAGGGTTTTAATAACAGGGACAATTTTATTTAGCAGGCAATTTGTTTAAAACAACTTCAAACTATTGAAAACAAATGAGTGATTTAGTTTGCAAGTTTGAAATTGGAAATTTTTGAGCAAGGGGGTGAAAGTTTAAATTGTTTTGAATTTTGATTTGTTTTGAAAAACAGAATGCAATGCTCATGTGATGCATATGATGCAAGCAAAAAGAAAACAAACACTCTCTATTAGGGTAACACCCCAGGTGTTACACACGACACCACTAACAAGGGATTGCGCCCTCGCAATCCACCTGCTAACCCGGGAGGGGAAAGAAGTTCGACTATCGATTCTTCGTGCTTCCAGTTGATCTCCTCGACACCACTAACAAGGGCTTCTCGACACCACTAACAAGGGATTCTTGCTCGGGCTGACGACGATGTTCTTCCGCCAGGAACCTTCCGATGATCGAACCTATTAGTTTAAGGGCTCAGAAAACGTCCACCCACGTAGGATCCTAACACTTTGAAAGATAGACAAGGGGGAGACTCCAAAACAAATAGGATGGGAGGGGAAATAGAATAGGGATAAGGAGTAAACAAGAATCCTATCGAGATTTTTTTTTTCCAAAATAGTTTAGCAGAAATAGTTTTTGACACTCTAGAAACAACGACCGTTAGCGAGGTTAACCTACAGGCTTTGCGGACCCGTTGCTTCGATAACCATTCGTATCGAAACAATCTCGGGAATCGGAACCAAGGCTCTGATACCATTTTGTGATGCCCCGAGATCGGGCACTATGCAGATTTCAGCATTCCCGCCAAGTCCGCATAATAACCGATTCCAGGTTGCCACTTATGATAACATTACAACAGTTCACGAATATTCCACAATTACAACAGAAACAGGTAGATACAAGATGGCTCAAACGAGCCAGGGATACAACTGATACAATACAAAGATCCAAAATAACAGCGGAAGAAACAACATATCGTCCGTCTACGGACAAGATACAAATTGGACTAAGAGTCCTGAAGATAACCGAGAGCGTCCAATCCCTGCCCAGGCCAAGCCGGAGGGATTCCCAAGCTAACGTCGTCAGACTTCAAACCTGTTGACTGCAATGTTGAATATGCAGCCATGAAAGAGATTCGTGGGTCAGTACGGTTAAGTACTGGCAAGTGGATAAACCATACTCACAAGATACCGGCGTAGCCAGTCATCACAAGATACAAATACTTTAGGATCAACGGGAAGGAAGGGGTTATTGCAAATAAGCGACAGCGGGCTGCACTAACCAACTACAGAGAGATACTACAACTTCCGGCTAACAGAAAGAGGATAAGACCGAGTATTGTAACCAACTGGAAGTAACTCCAAACAAACCCATCCTGGATCTCGCCCCTTATCCGAAGAAGCAATCCGAGGATAACTCACACAGTTGGATTAGTGATGGTTCAGATTATTGTGTCAATAAGCCTATTACTAGTCAAGTTGTTAATCATTGGGTGAAAGATTGTTAACCATTAGGTTTAAGTTGTCCTGAGTACTTGTTAGCCAGTACTTTCACCAAGTAATCCATAACCGCGGAAAACACGGCTTCTCGAGAAGATTATCCCTGCAGGGTTGCACCAATTTGGCCGTACACGCAAGAATAACCCGCCAGATGGGATGCCTCCCACCAAGCGGGGTACTCTACACAACTCAACTCTTCTTCGCATCAAGCCCAAAGCACCTTGGGTGCACGGCTAATCAAGCCCAGAAGAAAATGGACCCTCATAGCACTCTAAGACCGTGTCCCCCTATATGCCGACTACGAAAGTTCCACCCGGGTACCAAGGGCTCGCAAGATCATGCATGCAGCAAATGGAAAACCCGAACTAAATGAGGCGATTTGGACGAAATGCGAATCGAGTCAAATTGAGGGGGGCGCCCATACTCGCTTCCCACATGCGGGTAGTGCGCTCATCATGGATCAGTAGACAAGACCCTTTTCCTATTAGGGTCGACACTAGCAGGCCTCAAAACCACAAGGGCCTCCTGCCGGTGCCTTATCATCAAATTTATTATTAAACAATAACAGTAGCATGATTGATTGATTAAACATCGAGCCCCCAGAACATAATAGAGTAGTAACAGAAAGTAACGGGTAACAGACTCGAGCAAAACAACCCTAAGCAAGATAGTAAGACACGGGCAACAAGAAATGGTTATAGGTATGGAGGTGAGGCAATATCAAGGTTAAGGGATTCATGTGATGGGTTCGTAACAGAAACAAATACTACTAGGGATAGCAGAAAAGAATCAACAGAAAGAATCGGTAACAAGTGATGAGAGGCAGCCTTATGGCAGCAAGTGAGTATACTTGCCTGAGATCCCGCAAGGTAGCAGAACTTGTCGTTGCTCACATCATCTCAACGTCCTATCCGAGAAGAAGCAACGAACCTCGAACAAACACCGGATGCAACAATTACTACTACGGCAAAAGATCCAGCATGATCAAGATATGGATGCATGACAAGTTTAAAGATGCATCAAAGTAAACTAGTTGACAAGATAAACAGATTTAAATGGACCCATATGCAATGTGAGTTACATATGGATGCACATGTTAAGGTTGAAGCAATGATCTACAATTAGTTAACATGTGTAAGTGGTTTATCATGATGCATGCATGATGAAAGCAATAATGAACAACAATAGATGCAAAGGAAAAGGAAATTACCAAGTGTGGGATTTTATTTGTCATGTTAAGAATTTTTGGTTCCTTATTGATGTCACACAAGTAATTGATGTTTTCATCAAGTTAAAGTGTTCAAAACAAATAACAAAGTTTGTATTTGAAGAGAACATCAAATTTTGGTTGGATTACATGTTTCAAATATTGAAATTGGAATTAGGATAATTTAATTATGAATTAAACAATATTAAACAAGTTTTAAATGGATTTGAAACAAGTTTGAATTTAATTGAAGTTTTATTTGTTCAAAACATAATTTCAAACTCACATTTGAAAAGTTCACACTTTGATGGTTTGAAAACATATTTTGCATGTTCAAAATTATTTTATCTTGAGCAAGTTATGATTTTAGCAATCTCAATTGAATTAAACAAGAGTTAAATTGTTTGGGCAATTTAAATTATTCAAACCAGGAAACAAAAATTATATTTGAAAAGGTGAGGTGAAAAGGTATGGAAAACATATTTTATTTGCATTTATTGGATTAATAATGAATTAGTTATTGATTTTAGAAATTTGCATTTGAATTATTTGGATTCAAATTTAAATTGCATTTTGAAGTTTCAAAACAGTGAACAAATGGATTATTTGGAAAGATAATTAAATTTGTAACAGAAAACATATACAACTTTTATTTATTGGAGTTATGGATTAAAAGATATTAAAGTTTTAGTTTTAGTGTTTTATTTTGCCATTTAAAAGTAAATGAAAAAAATAAAACAGAAACGTGTTAGGATGTTTTGCACCGCGCAGTGGGCTAGCCACAGCCACTGCAGGGTGGGCCACGGGGCCAGCGTGGCTGCGGTGCGCGTGCGTGGCAGCTGTGCGGCTGACAGGGGGCCCTCCCTGTCAGCGTGGGGTGGAAAAAGTTTGGGGAAAATCCCCGCGAGGGCAGGACTCGATCCCTGCACCTCTCGTTCGATTGCGCGCGTACTGAACCAGTTGAGCTGCTCGTGTTGCTTGTCAGGTAACAGCGACGCAAGGAGGATGAGCTTTCACTGCGAGTTACTGAACTTTAACTGAACATGCGCTCGACTGAAAACGGACGGAGACCAACGACGACGGCCGGCGACGAATCGGTGCGATGCTGCCGTGCTGTGCTGTGCTGGTGATGCGTGGACATGCACGGGTGCTTGATGCTTGCAGAGGGAAGGAGGAGGAGACACGGTGGAGGCTCACCGGCGGTTTGGAGTCGCTGCAGAGGCCCGAGGACGAACAACTCCGGCGACGGCGGCGGTGAGGATGGCGGCGCGGCTACAGAGGGTTCCAGGGCTCGAGGTAGTGTCGATCACGTCGCGGAAGACACGGGGACTCCGTTCCCGTGGCGAGATCACTTCGAGGGATACGGCAACGACGACGACGGACAAAGGTTCAGAGATGGCGCCGTCGGTGGCCGGAGGCGACGAGGACCGCGGCGTCGCTCCAGAGATTCGCAGCGGCCGATTTGATGTCGTCGAGGTTGAGGAAGACACGGGGTCTCGATCCCCGTGGTCAATTGGGGAGTTGGCGCACGGTAGCGGCGGCGTCCATGGCGGTTTCAGAGAGCGTCGACGGTGGCGAGGTGCAGTAGGTGGAGGCAGGTGGCAGAGAGAGGGGACGACGGCGATCGCGAGGGGAGAGGGTGGCAGAGAGCTAGGGTTAGGCGCAGGGGGGTCTAGGGTTCCTTCTATACGCCTAGGGGAGCACTGGTGGCCGTCGAGGATGTACTGCCGGCGACGTGGAGGCACGGATTCGCTGCCGTACGCAGAGAAGAAGGGGGATAGATGGCGAACCGGTACGCGGGGTGAAAAGGCTGGGCCGCGCGCGGTAAGGGAGTGGGCTTGGGATTAGGCTTAGCTGCTGCGCGCTGTTGTTTTTCTTTTTATTATTTCTGCTTTTTTTTGTAGCAATTAGAAAATGGAAACAAATGCTAGGGTTTTGTATTTTTAAAAATTTAGGGAAAAATCATGGGGCTTTGTTAGCTCAACATCTACCCCATGACAACTTGGTTTTTGAAAATTTAATTTGTTTGCTGTTTTTTTTTTGTAAAAGGGGTTTGAATTGGAATAATTGCAAATTAATTGATTAATGATTGAAAACAACAAGTTTAATAGGGTGAACCCTATTATTTGATGTGATCAAAGAGTACATTTGTTTGGTGAATTTCATAGATTCAAAAGGGTACTGATTTGAAGGCTTGGTTTGAATTTAAAATGATTTAGAATTAATTGATTGAATTAATTGTGTGATTAAAACCAACAAGTTAATGAGTGATTTGATTTGAATTTTTGAATTAGCCATTAGGGTTTTAATAACAGGGACAATTTTATTTAGCAGGCAATTTGTTTAAAACAACTTCAAACTATTGAAAACAAATGAGTGATTTAGTTTGCAAGTTTGAAATTGGAAATTTTTGAGCAAGGGGGTGAAAGTTTAAATTGTTTTGAATTTTGATTTGTTTTGAAAAACAGAATGCAATGCTCATGTGATGCATATGATGCAAGAAAAAAGAAAACAAACACTCTCTATTAGGGTAACACCCCAGGTGTTACAATTGCTATTATGATTTATGTGATATTGGTGCAAGTTCAAGTGTTATTTCTTATGATCGAGCTTTATAGAGAAATCATGCATGAAATTGGTTTGTGTGAACTTGAAGAAACTGATGTGGTTATTCAGCTTGCTAATAGAGATACTATCTCTCCAATTGGTTTTGTTAGAGATGTGGAAGTTTTATGTGGTAAAACTAAATATCCTGCTGATTTTCTAGTACTTGGTGCAACTGCTAGTAAAATGTGTCCTATCATTTTTGGTAGACCTTTCTTGAACACTTGTGGTGCTTTCATAGATTGTAAGAAGGAGAAAATATTAACTAAATTTGATGGAGAATCTTATGAGTTTAATTTTTCTAAATTTGCTAAAGATCCTCATGAAACTAAATTGCCTAATAAAGATTTTAAGGTTGAAAAACTTTCCTCTATTGCTCTTGCTCCTAACAATGCTTTGCAGCAATACATGGAGGACCACAAAAGTGAGGTCTTTATGGAAGAAAGAAATGAGATTGACGAGATTCTTCTTCGTCAACCAGAGATGCTGAAACACAATTTACCGGTGGAAGACTTGGGTACCACACCACCACCCAAAGAGGATCCCGTTTTTGATTAAAAAAATCCTCATATTAATGATAAGAAAAAATATCCTGTTATTATTAGTTCTAAACTTCCAGGTAAGGAAGAGGAAAGGTTATTGGAAGTATTAAAGAAACACCGAGGATCTATCGGATATACTCTTGATGATTTGAAAGGGATTTCCCCTGCTATATGTCAGCATGCTATTAATATGGAACCCGATGCAAAGTCAGTTGTTGAACATCAATGTCGTTTAATTCCTAAGGTGAAGGAAGTGGTAAGAAATGAGGTATTGAAACTCCTTGATGCTGGTATTATTTATCCTATTGCTGATAGTAGATGGGTAAGTCATGTGCATTATGTTCCCTTAGAAAGGAGGAATTACTGTTGTGCCAAATGAAAATGATGAGCTTATTCCTCAAAGAGTAGTAGTTGGTTATAAAATGTGCATTGATTTTAGAAAAGTTAACAAAGTTACTAAGAAAGATCATTATCCTTTACCTTTTATTGATCAAATGTTAGAAAGGTTGTCTAAGAAAACTCATTTTTGCTTTCTTAATGGTTATTCTGGGTTTTCTCAAATTTCTGCTAAAAAGCAAGATCAAGAGAAAACAATTTCTACTTGTCCTTATGGAACGTATGCTTATAGACGTACGCCTTTTGGTTTGTGTAATGCACCCGCTACGTTTCAAAGATGCATGTCTGCTATCTTTCATGGTTTTTGTGAGGAAATTGTGGAAGTATTCATGGACGATTTCTTTGTCTATGGAACTTCTTTTGATAACTGCTTGCACAATCTTGATAAAGTTTTGTTGAGATGTGAGGAAACTAATCTTGTTCTTAACTGGGAGAAATGCCACTTTATGGTTAATGAAGGAATTATTCTTGGACATAAAATTTCTGAAAGAGGTAATGAAGTTGACAGAGCTAAAGTTGAAGCAATTGAGAAAATGCTCTGTCCCAGGGATGTCAAAGGTATTCTTAGTATTATTGGTCATGCTAGTTTCTATAGGAGGTTTATTAAAGATTTCTCTAAAATATCAAAGTCTCTTACTAATCTTCTCCAAAAATATGTACCTTTTGTTTTTTTATGATGATTGTAAAAAAGCTTTCGAAATTCTAAAGAAGGCTTTAATTTCTGCTCCTATTATTCAACCACCTGATTGGAATTTACCCTTTGAAATTATGTGTGATGCTAGTGATTTTGGTGTAGGTGTTGTTCTTCGAAATCGAATAGATAAGAAGTTGAATGTTATTCATTATGCTAGTAAGACTCTTGATTCTGCTCAAAATAATTATGCTACCACTGAAAAAGAATTCCTAGCCGTAGTTTTTGCTTGTGATATGTTTAGACCTTATATAGTTGATTCGAAAGTTACTATTCATACTGATCATGCTGCTATTAAGTACCTTATGGAAAAGAAAGATGGTAAGCCTAGGCTTATTAGATGGGTGTTGCTTTTACAAGAGTTTGATTTGCATATTGTAGAGATGAAGGGTGCTGAAAATCCTGTTGCTGATAATTTGTCTAGATTAGAGAACATTTCTTATGACCCTATTCTTGTTAATGATAGTTTTCCAAATGAATAGTTGGCTGCAATAAATGTAAGCTCGCGAGATAGTCCTTGGTATACAGATTATGCCAACTTTATTGTTTCCAAATACTTGCCTCCAACCTATATAGCTAATTAAAGAAGGAAATTCTTTTATGACCTGAGGCATTATTTTTGGGATGACCCACACTTATATAAAGAAGGAGTAGATGGTATTATGCAAAGATGTGTTCCAGAACATGAACAACAAGAGATATTGGGAAAATGTGATAGTAGTGCTTATGGAGGACATCACGCTGGGGATAGAACTGCACAAAAGGTTCTACAACCATGTTTCTATTGGCCTACTCTTTTTAAAGATGCAAGAAAGTTTATTTTATCTTGTGATGTATGTCAAAGAGTTGGTAAATTTCTAGACGCAATGAAATGCCTATGAATTATTCTCTTGTTATTGAACCATTTGACTTTTGGGGATTTGACTTTATGAGTATGTTTCCTCCTTCAAAAGGTTATACTCATATACTTTTTGTTGTTGATTATGTTACTAACTGGATATAGGCTATACCTACAAAGAGTGATGATGGTGAAACCTCAATAAAAATGCTTAAAGATGCTAGTTTTCCTAGGTTTGGTGTGCCTAGATATCTTATGATTGATGGAGGTTCTCACTTTCTTCATGCTGGTTTTAGGAAAACCCTTGCTAAATATGATGTTAATCTTAGAATTTCCTCATCTTATCATCCCCAAACAAGTGGGCAAGTAGAATTATCAAATAGAGAAATTAAATCTATCTTGCAAAAGACTGTTAATAAATCGAGGAAAAATTGGGCTGGTAAGATAAATAGAGAAATTAAATCTATCTTGCAAATGGAATTATAGAACTGTTTATAAAAATCCTATGGGTATGTCTCCTTACAAAATGGTTTATGGAAAAGCTTTTCATTTGCCTTTAGAATTAGAACACAAGGCTTATTGGGCAGTGAAAGAACTTAATAGAGTTTTTAAACTTGCTGGTAAGAAAAGGTTGCTTGACTTGAGTTCTTTGGATGAATGGAGAAGTGAAGCTTATGAAAATGCTAGACTATTTAATGAGAGTTAGAAAAATGGCATGATAGGAGAATTCTTAAGAGAGAGTTCCATGTTGGTGAGAAATTTCTATTGTATAGGTCTTATCTCGGTTTCTTTGCAAGAAAATTACTCTCGAGATGGGAAGGACATTTTTTTATTTAAGAAGTTTATCGTTCGGGTGCAGTCAAAATTGTTTCACTTAAAGATAACACTACACAAGTGGTGAATGGGAAAAGACTCAAACATTATATTTCTAGAGATTGTTATAATGAAGATGTTGATATTATTCAAGTAGTGACCCCGGAAGTTTTTATTAAAGAGCAAATTCAAGAAAATGCAGAGTCCTTTTTCGAATAGGTAACAGTTTCGGTAAGAAAAAGTTCGGGGTTGACTCTCCAACACATATTTTTGTTGTTTTCATCAAATATGGAAAATTACGAGACGAAAAGGGGTAGGAAACGGTGCCCGAGGGCACCACACCATGCCATGGCGTGGGCCCACCCCTGGCCGCGCCACCATATGGCGTGGGCGCCTCGGAGCTGTCTCCGACCCTTTTCACCCTGTACCTTCCTTTTGTTATGAAACTTTTCGCTATATAATCCCTCGGATCCCCCAAGGTCCGTATATCGTTTTCTCGTCATGTTTTTGTCTCGATATGTTTCTGACACATTTCATCTTTAGATTTAGAGCCACAATGTCCTCTTTCGGACCCTCCAAGGACAACTTCTTCATGAACGTCGTCAACCCGTACATGCATGAGTTGAAGATTCATCCCAAGGAGTTGCTGCTCAAGGATGGGAAGGTGCAGGAAGAAGATGTTCGGGTCCTAAATGAGAAGGCAGTCTGTAAGCTAGGATGGAAGAACTGGAGCAAGATGTCTTTAGATACAAGACGATGGAGGAATGGGAATTGGACATCATCCACAGAATAAATGCAGAACTCATTGCCGAACATAAGAAGGATACGGCCAAGCTTTGGGATGATATCTTCTCGCTCCACGAGGCCACCAACAAATTACAAGCACAACTCTACAACATGAAGAATCAAAATTGTGAGTATGGGACCAGGTTTAAATGCATATGTTCATCTGCCAGTTTTAGGATAATGGAAACCAAGTCATCATTTGTTGATGGAGAGCCTTTACCTTGGAAGTCTGATGATGAGGAGGATTCACCACCACCACCGAAGGAGTGATTCATCATTGGTATTGGCATCCCCTTGGCTTGTTCCAAGCTTGGGGATGCCACGGTATCACACCATTATATTTCACCTTTTTACTTTTCAGAAGAGTCATATCTTGAGTATAGAAGTTATCATATAGGATGGTTTCCAATGTTGAAGTATCTCTCCTTTAGTTGGTTATGTATGTATCCCTTGGTGTGAGTTGTCGTTATGCAATATTAATTAGAAGTTTTATCATTTACTTTCTACACACCTTATTTTAGTTTACAATTTCTATTATATGATTGATCTTGTAGTTAGTATTGGTGTCACTTTGGGAGCATCAAGTTAATCTATTTGGTTTTGGCAAACTTAGCATTGGTCAGTAGCAACAATACTTTGAGGCTTAAGTAGAAAAAAGGTAGATGCATGTAGATACATTATTCCATTATCTTTCTTTCTTGTTGGCTCATAAGCTTAGTATTCTCAAGTTAAGACCGTTTGTACTTCCAAGGAAGATTGGATGATTGTTTTCTATCACATGTATATTTGTATGTTTCCCTCAACTCTTATGCTTGCTACCCAGCCTTGATAGCCAAAAACCTGTACTGAGAGGGAATGCTTCTCGTGCATCCAAACCTTGAGCCAAAACCCGTGCCATTTGTGTCCACCATATCTACCTATATGTGGTATTTCACCGCCACTCCAAGTAAATTGCGTGTGTGCTACCTTTAAAACAATCAAAACTATTAAACCTGTTTTTGCTCCTGTTTTAGCTCATGAGGAAGTAGTTTAAAGTTTATTATATCTTATGTCAAGGAAAGTTCTTCCCCCTCTTTCACCCGATGAGTATGGAATTTGTGCTCATTTTAATATTGCGGAGAGCTGGTGCCAAATATTATGAACTTAAAAAATGAATAAAAGGCACTTCCCCATGGATTGATGATTGATTGGTCGGCACCCGAGGATTCGATTAGCCATGGTTTGTGTAAGAAAATGTGGGGGGAAGTGCCAACAATAAGGAAAAGAGGAAAGTGCCAATGGAAAGCGCTCTCAAAAGACTAAAAACCTTGCTAGACATGAGTTATGATAAGTTTTTCATTACCATTCGTTGACATAGACATACACCATTCTCAAAATTATATTTCCAATTCCTATGATTTATTTAGAATAAAAAGCTCTAGCACATGAGTGATCCCTGCTTCCCTCTGCGAAGGGCCTATCTTTTACTTTTATGTTGAGTCAGTAAACCTATTCCCTTCTATCTCAAGCATGCATTTGAGTTTTGTGATCCAACCATCTATATGTTGATTTATCAATCATGCCTTTTATCCTTCCTTGTTTAGCACAACGCTTTTATCTGAATGAATATAAGTTTGAAAGTTATCAATGGTTGTAAAGGGACTATTATGATTGAGCATGTAATTTCTGCAACATAAGCTCTAGTATAAAGACTCTGTTCGAAAGATAAGTACAATCTATTAATTGTTTTCTAACCAAAAGAAACGTTTGCCATCACCAATTATGATTTTCTCTTTGCACCTTTATTGTGACTCGCTCTACTCGTTTCAAGTTAAACTATATGAGAGGAAGTTTTTGTCTAGAATGACTTGTGTATTTATAAATGTGATTCTTCTTAATCGTATTTTATTTATCGACACTTCACTCCATAAACATGTGGACTTGTTTATTGAGTTCAGTTTCGCTTGGGGACAAGCAAGGTCTAACCTTGGGGGAGTTGATACGTCCATTTTGCATCACTATTTATATCATAATTTACTGATATTTATTGATATATTTCATATTAAGAGATGATACTTATGTTATTTTTATCTATTTTGCAGGTTTGATGATTATTGGAGAATTAACTGTCGGAACCAGAATTCTGCTGGAAAAAGGACCGTCAAGACATCATATTTCTGAAGATTAGCGATTCACGCAAAAAATCGGGAAGTTCCTATTTTGCCAGATGCTGGAGCCGGCCAAAAGGGGAGGCAGAGGTGGGCCACGAGGGGCCCACACCATGACATGGCGCGGGCTACCCCCTAGCCACGCCGCCATGTGGTGTGGTGGCCCTGGCCCACCACTACTGGTGCCCCTTCGCGTACTTCATCCCCCCGAAACCCTAACACTCAAAGAGCCATCAAGGAAATATTCCGCTGTGGTGACCCAGCATACCACTGCATGTTGTAGTACGCCAGTCGTTGATATAACACACAGAACACCGTTCCTCAAATATTACATCCCCCAGGGTGGTACAGCAGAAACATTGCGGGACTTGATTGTCATACAACAAATATATTACAAAACAAAATGTGCTGGCAAGAGAATGAGCTCATGATGAGGTAATCTCATTATTGAAGTTAGAACGAGAACTGAAACGTAAAGTAGGTGCATACACAGGAACTCACCAGCCAATTTATAGAGTCCAAGGCTACTCGATTCGACCGTGCTAAGTATTTATTTCAGACTAGGCTAAACCTAGTCAGACTCAGCACCCTCAGGGCCAACTCCGTACTGGATGGTGTAGTCGACCCCTTCCACTCCTCCGGGGAGATCCGACTCCTCGTAGAAGATGTCGTCTTGGCCTCCGAGGATATTGAAAGATGCTTCCTCTAAATTCTCATAGCCTAAGCAGGGGGTCAAACGGGATTGAATGAGTAACGAGCGTTACTCAACATGTTCATTAAGTACGGAAGTAATTGATACACTAACTACGGTCCTCGACTCTAGAGAGTCTAGACAGATGCAATGTTTTGTCAAACTTTCTTCAAGAGATTGCTTTTAATACTGAAAACTATGCCCGCCAGTCTTCACAGGACTAGAACTTCATGGAGTTACCTTCCCTACGGCATTCGCAGTTCCATCCCGGAACAAGGGGTAACATGCCACGTCCTTTTACACTCTACAGAGATGTGTTACTTTACCCATGGGCGACCAAGACCATGTTGCACAACCAGGCGCGCGATCTTGTCCACTCCCACTCGGGGTGTGGGGCCCGGTTGTTGGTCCAAGCCAAACCGTGCTTCTCCGCACAACGCATGCCCACCCATTTCTGCCAGCAGGTTGAACGCCTGATTCCACCCCTCACGATGGAGATCTACACGCCCCTGGCAGACACTCATAGACCCCAAAGTTCGTGGGACGTAAGGGCTCCCACCCATGTGCATGTAGTCCCGCAAGACCTACATCGTACGTCTCTGGCAGTCCGTTGACATCCGAACGAGAGAAAATCACAGCTGACTTACTCCCCCCATAGAAGACCCGTGGTCAACGCGGTATTTACGACGCAAGAATTCTGACGGGAGTGGTGATTAATCCTAGGTAATACTTTCCCATGCAGATGGAACCTTCCTTTGACCTATTCATCTTACCATGGTTCCATCCACCCACCAAACGGAATACTACCACTCGGGTAGTCATTCAATTAGTCATATTATTATAAAAATAGGATCATGCATTCTTTTGAGCGGAGGTGGTATTACGATAGGGCTTTTGAAATTAGTTGTTATGAAATAATTCAAAGGACATGAGCAAGTGATGAACTTGCCTTTATATGGACAGGTAATGAAGTCTGATATTTGGAGCAGATCCTGACTTCCTTGTTCTACAAAACACCATCATTGTGAGGTACAGACAATGTTTAAAGAGGCAAATGATGCTATTATGCATAATGATGATATGTATGCATTTTTTTAACTAAATGATTATTTGGGTGTACTAAGTCTTTTGTGGTAATTAATTGTTTGTGAATTTTATTATTTATCAAAATTAATGATTATTAATATTATTTTTATTTTATTATTATATATTTAATTGATTAAGTAATTATTGTTTTCTCAGAAAACATTTATTTTGGAATGTTTTGAAATGATCAAATTATAGAAATAAGTTTGAGAGAATATATTTATATTTGATTAAATAAATCTGAATTCTTCTAAATTTTAATATCAAGTTTTTATTATTAAATTATTACTTTCAAATCATAATTTTAAGACTATAAGTATTATTGAATTATTTTTCTTAATTTTAATATACAAATTCTTTGCTAGTTTTAAAATTAATTATATTGTAATTGTTTGTAAATTTATAGAATTTTATTTATCATTATTATTATTTTTAATTCTTTTATTAAAGAATTGGTCAAATGACCAATATGCCCTTCGGGCTGACAGGTGGGTCAACCCCTTTAGGGTTGAAACCAACCCATTCGGCTGGCCGAGCCACGCCACACGCACTCGCGCGCCCCCTCTCTCCTCTCACCTCCACCTCGTCCCCGAGCGACTCCAGGCGATTGAAATCGCCTCCGCCTCCAACGATTTTCCCCGACTCCTTCCGGCCAACTCCCGCCGTCGCGGATGGACGCAATCGATGCACCACCTCGCCCTCTACCCCCTCCTCCACCTCGATCTGATTTCTGCTCGCTGTGCTTCTCGTGCACAAGAAAACCCTAGCCCTAGGGTTCGGGAGATTGAGGCGCTCCACCCCTCTCCGGTGGGTACCTGATCCTCGAGGTGGTCCAGGGCGCTCTCGCTGCTGCTCTGATGTGGCTGCTCCTTCCTCGTGGTAGCTATTGGTTGCGATGACGCGGCGCCGCCGGGACGGCCTCCTAGAGTGCAACTGCGGGCCACGTCGCCGTTCTGCGCTTCTCCAACCGGCTGTGGTCACCACGATGGTGACCACCTGTGAGTACCTCCTCTCCCTCTTCTCTCTCTGTCCCTTCCCCACTCTCTCTGCCTCCTCCCTCCTTTGCTCTGGATCCTGGCCCTCGTGCCAGTGTTCATGCCATGATTCCATCAGGTACCTCTATGAGGTTTTTACTGGATTGTTTATGGTTTGGAAATTTTTCCAGTGAAACCCTTAGTACAGAGGCTATGATGGAATTGTTCCATTCCAACACAGATGCTCTAGGTCGAATGATTTGCACTTAGGAGTTACCTTTCTGATGCAATCCGTTGTGGAAATTATCTTGGGTATTATACCTTGTGCTTGTGATGGAAAATTATCTGGGATTTATTGCCTGTGCCTTTGCTGTGAAGAGATCCCTTAGGATATCTCCCTGTGGTTAAACTCTGTGGCTTGCTGTGACTTGGATAGAGCTCACTAATATGTGTTGCTTCAATACTTTCTATGGGCGTGTTTTATTTTGATAGGTGTTCCTCTTAACTCATAGGTTCAGAGAATATGCCATCATCCCTGATTTCCTTTTTCTGCTTACATGCCCTTATGTGGTTGTGTTGAGGTATCAGATCCTTGGATCTGGTGCCCAGCAATTATATTGAGGATATGTGATGTGATACAGTAGATCTTTGGCTTAAAGCTTGATTCAGGATCCTATTTAGTGATAAGATCTATGCTCTATTGATCTGTTGTCCTTGTGCATCACTAGATAAGAACAGATTGTTACACTTGATGGTTTTATTTCTCTGAAATTTATTTACTAAGAACAGATTGCTTGCACTTGCTTCTTTTGCCCCCAAGCCTATGATGCATAGCCTGAGGCCCCTCTTTAATAAGAACAGATGCCTAAATTTATGCTTTTATCCCCTATGATGAGTTATAGCATAGCACTTCTATGCCTCTCCGAGGGTACTAAAACCCCAACCCATCCGTGTGTGCAACTAGTCAGTAAATGGCTTAGATGGTACATCGATTTTCACCTTATGTGATGATCAAAAGGTTGGTGGCATTTTGTGCTTGTGTCTTGCTTGATTTACTCATGCTGCTTCCCCGAGCCTTGGCCTTGTGGTCTTGGTTGCTAGTTTGCAATCAAATGCTTCAGTACCCGTGGGAGCTTATGGGTGGATGATTTGGTGGTGTTGCTTCTTCCTGTTTCTGGTTGCTTCCACAACCCGAGCAGTAACAGGGGAAAGTGTGATGTGATCCCCTACCCTTGCGGCTGATGTGGTATTTATACCACAACAGTGGTCTTGACAGCACTAAAGTCTGATCATGAGTGTGCTGTTTGCTTGTGTGCTAGTGAGAAGATCTTTTCTCCAGGAAGTGCGGCTGGTCTTATCCTAGCCTGCTATTTTTCTTGTGCTGCCAGTTGTAATTCCTGACCCTGCCTGTGATGCTGGCCTGAGGCCATTTTTGATTAAAACAGATACTACACATATTTATTAACCCAATGATGAGTTCATCAGTGCAACACACTGACAATCTGAGGGTACTAATCCCTCCTAATCTTTATGTTTTTGTTTTGTGTTTTATTTTGCCGGTGAAGAAGATATCAGATACTATGGATTAGATAGGTCTTAGTTTTAGGATCAAATTCCTGTAATGGAACTCATGTAATATTGTTGTAATATTTCCATTATGGAATCCATTATAAAGACTTTGTATCTTGTGTTATTGTTAATAAAATTTAATTGTTTTCCTTTTTCTATTCTTATTGATATTGGAGATATTCGTTATTTGTTATCTCATGTATGTGTCCATTGAATTATATCTAGGATATAATCCTTTTTATCCAATTTGAATTCCAAATTCAAATACAACTCAAATTTAAACTCCAACATTACTAAATTTAAATAATTCAAACTTTTAACTCCCAAATTCAAAATATAACCTAAAGGTCATGTCAAAATTCCATCAACTTCCAATATCTACCAAAATGTAAGAATCAGAATATTGATGAAACCTCAGTTACTCTAGGGTTTTGGTTTTGCGGAAAATTTATTCAGGTTTTGCAAACACATGCATGCAGATGCACAAATTAATATTCTACCCCCCGTGAGTTCCTAAACGCTGGGACATTACAGTATTCCCTCCTTAATGAGTACTTCGTCCTGAAGTTGTGACAACAATACCTGAAGAGCTCGGGGTAGTTTTGTCGTAACTCCTCTTCCTTCTCCCAGGTAGCTTCATGTTCAGGGTGATGTTTCCATTGTACTTTGCAGTACTTTATTGCTCGGTTCCGAAGTCTCTTCCATTCTTCTGCTAGAATCTTTTCTGGTTCCTCCACATATGTGAGGTATGATTATAATTCTAGCTCCTCCTGATTAACGGAATCTTCCGGTTCCGTCAAACACTTCCGAAGTTGTGATACGTGGAAAACATTATTGTCTTGCTTCAATCTCTCGGGTAGCTGTAGAGTATAAGCTACATTCCTATTTTGTGCCAGAATATTGTAAGGTCCTATGTACCGAGGACTTAAATTTCCTTTAACTCCGAACCTCATAAGCCCTTTCATCGGACTAACTCGGAGATAGACCATATCCCCGATTTCTGGTTCCCATGTTCTTCTTTTCTGATCTGCATAACTTTTTTGACGACTTTGAGCTATTTTCAAACGGTCTCTGATAATATCAACAATATGTTGTTGATCCTTGACGTAAACTGGTTCAAATTCAGACTTGCCTCCGGTCTCGAACCAACATATTGGCGATCGACACTTCCTTCCATAAAGTACTTCAAAGGGTGCAGATTTCAAACTGCTTTGGTAACTGTTATTGTATGAGAATTCTGCTAATGGTAGATGTTCATCCCATGATCCACCAAAATCAAGAGCACATGCTCGGAGCATGTCTTCCAAGATCAGATTAGTTCTTTCAGTTTGCCCTCCGGTATGAAGCTAAAGCTTCCTGCAGTTTTCTCCAGAATACTGAAGTAAACACAGATCCTCGATCTAAAACTATTCTTTTTGGTACTCCATGTTTACTGCCGATCTCCTTTACATATATATCCACCATCTTCTCGGCGTTATCCTTCTGATTGATTGCTAGAAAATGTGCACTTTTGGTCAATCTATCAACAATAACCCAGATCATATCCTTATGTGTTTTCGTCATTGGTACACCAGTAATGAAATCCATACCAATCTTCTCCCACTTCCATTCTGGAATATCTAAGGGTTGTAATGGTCCTGGTGGACTTTGATGTTCATCCTTTACTCTTTGACATGTGTGACATTCAGAAACATACTTGGCAATATCTCTCTTCATATTGTTCCAATAAAATATGTCTCCTAGATCCATGTACATCTTGGTACTCCCAGGGTGAATAGAGTACAGTGTCTCATGTGCCTCGCAAAGTATCAACTTCTTGATCTCCGGAATATCAGGTACACAAAGCCTCTTGTTGAACCATAATGAGCTATGTTCACCTACATGAAATACGGAAGGTCTTCCCTCATTAATTCTTTGGAGTTCTTCTTTTATGAAAGGATCTCCGTGTTGCCGCCGAATTATCTCATTTCTGAGATCACTTTTTCTTTCCTCCATGACCTTCATGGTATATAAACCCCCCAAAGACTGTACCTCCAGTATCTCTATTTCTCTCTTCAACTCTTTTGGCAATTCACATTGAATTGGTTGACTGTCAGTACTCTTCCGGCTTAAAGCATCGGCTACCACATTGGCTTTTCCCGGTGTATAGTTGATGGTAAGATCGTAATCCTTGATCAATTCTAACCATCTTATTTGCCTCATATTCAATTCTTTCTGAGTGAAGAAATATTTGAGACTCTTATGATCCGTGTAAAGCTCACACTTTGCTCCATAAAGAAATGACCTCCATCTTTTCAAAGCAAACACTACAGCTGCCAATTCCAGACCATGAGTTGGGTAATTAACTTCATGTGATTTGAGCTGTCTCGAACCATAAGCTATTACCTTACGATCCTGCATGAGTACACATCCCAATTCATTCTTGGATGCATCACAATATATGATGCAATCCTTGCCTGGTTCAGGTACTGCTAGGATTGGAGCTATTGTTAATCGTTTCTTCAACTCCTGAAAACTGGCTTCACACTTATTTGACCATACGAAAGGAGTATTCTTCCTTAACAAATTGTTCATTGGCCCGGCTATTTCAGAAAATCCTTCAATGAATCTTCTGTAATACCCGGTCGT
This sequence comes from Alopecurus myosuroides, assembly GCA_028641055.1. NCBI lineage: Eukaryota > Viridiplantae > Streptophyta > Magnoliopsida > Poales > Poaceae > Alopecurus > Alopecurus myosuroides. The sequence continues at coordinate 206,957,761 of CM054063.1, read as the reverse complement.
TCCAAGGAATCCTCAAACTTCCTTGACATTGGTTGGTGCCTTCCAATCCTGGACTGACTGTACTTTGTCAGGATTTACTGCAATACCTTCTTTGCTAATAACATGTCCAATAAATTCTACTTGGTCTAACCAAAACTCGTACTTACTGAATTTGGCATATAGCTGATGTTCCCTCAGAACTTGTAATGCTATCCTTAAGTGCTTGGCATGATCTTCTTTGTTCTTCGAATATATCAGGATATCATCGATGAACACAATCACGAACTTATCCAAGTATGGCATGAAGATCTTGTTCATCAAATTAATGAAAATAGCTGGTGCATTGGTCAGTCCAAAAGGAACAACCAAATATTCATGATGTCCATACCTTGAAACAAAAACTGTTTTGGGTACATCTTCTGGTTTAATTTTGATCTGATGGTACCCTGATCCGAGATCAATCTTGGAGAACACTCCAGCTCCATGGACTTGATCCAAAAAATCTTGAATTCTTGGTAATTGATACTTGTTCTTGATAGTGACATTGTTCAGATTTCTGAAAACACCACATATTCTTCCACCACCATCTCTCTTGTCCATGAATATCATTGGTGATCCCCATGGTGATACACTTTCTCTGATGAATCCCTTGCGTTCCATCTCATCTAATTGTTATTTAAGTTCCTTTAATTCCTTAGGACCCATCTTGTATGGCTCCTGAGCAATAGGTGATGTACCTGGTATCAAGTCAATGGTAAAATCGATCTCCCTATCTGGTGGCATTCCCGGTAATTCTGCTGGAAAAACATCCGGAAACTCATTGACTACTGGTATATCTTCTAACTTAGCTTCATCGAGTGAGTTGAGTTGGAGTTCAGCCTCCACATGAGTATTCTTATCTCCTTGATAAGTAACTCTTCCTCCTCCAAGCCTCCTAAGAGAAACTATCTTCTCCTCACAATCAATTAAAGCTCCATTCTCCGCCATCCAATCCATTCCCAGAACAGCATCAATGTTCTTCAAAGGAATAACAAATAGATCCGCGTAATATGTGAAACCACATATCATGATGACTTGATATGACCTTGCACGCGTAACTAAGAGCGTACCTCCCGCCATCATAACGGTAAGAGGACATTCTAAACGCGAACACCTTACCCCATACTTATCCACAAAATAACTAGAGATGAACGATGCGGTGACACCGGTATCAAATAAAACTTTGCCATATTGTGTAAGAAGACTGAGCGTACGTGATGGCTAGGTTGAGACTCCAAGTGCAGAGTGTGTAGCTAGAGGCAAGCCTTCTTCCCCACGAGGGTGACTCGAGGGTTTATATCGAACTCTTGGGGAGCCAGTATTTCAGCAGTTGTCTTCCAAGCTTCCTCCAGGATCCTGCAAACAAGTAGATAATTTTGTGCCCTCAACCTCACCAAGTGGTTGTCAATCACAAGGTGTGAGACTTCTAAATTGCAATGCAAAACTGAAAGTAAATGTGCAATAATTAAATCTACTACTAAATGCAAATGAGAAAATAAATATGCAATGGATTGTTTTTGTATTTTTGTGATGCAAGTGGTGATGGAGATAATGTAAATTCGAATTGGATATGCAAGTAAAGTAAAGTGCAAGTAAAGTAAATTGCAGCAAAGTAACTAGAGTGTTTTCTTATATTTAAAATAGGACCGGGGTTCATGGTTTCACACTTGCATTCTCTCAAATAAAGTGGTAGACGGTGGACATAAAGAATTACATGTGAGATTACAATAACATGTTTAACATTGAGTACTTTCATATGGGCATCACGTCCTAGCATAGAGATCTCTACGGTCATATTGATCCCTCTTATAGTCCACCAAGATGCGAAATAAATCATAACACCTCGATAATTAAGGAAAAACCAGAGTATAGCTTTAAGCAATGTGACATGAAGTTGAAGTAAGAACTTGCTAGATCTAGTCATGGAGATTGATTAGTGTCACTTCAAATCCCCGGTAACAAGGCACTCCTTTTTATCCCTAGTGAGGTAACTAAGAAAGGTTTAACAAAACCTAAGTGGATCGCTGAACTTGTGTCACTTTCACAGCACTAGCCACCCCCCGTTACTCCAACTAATGCACCCATCACCCCACACACGCTCTCAAGAACTAGATTGATCAAAGCTAGCAAATAAGAACGGGGTACATAAGATACATCTACTCAAATAACTCAAGAGAAACAATTGCAATCTCAGATTCAATAACTCATAGAAAAGATCCACCACATAGGAATTACAACGGTGCCCATAATCATGTGAGGCAGCTCATACGGATCTAATTAGTGAAGCACATAGAGAGAGATACAAGTGCTACTTCCACAAACCCATAGCCCTGGGGTGGACTACTCCCTCTTCATGGAGATGTCGATGGAGATGATGTTGGAGGGGTAGGAGATCACACCGGCGGTGCCCCGCCGGAGTTTTCCCCCTCCAATCTAGAACTTCTGGTCTCTGTTTCGGTGTTTCGGTGTTTTGGCGGCGCTCCTCTCTGTAAGGGTACGGGGGACCCTTTTTATAGTCGGTTTTAGGTCAAGAAGGAGTCGGTAAGTCGAAGATGGAAGGAATTGGGGCCACAGGGGCCAAAAGGGGGCCTCTCACGCGGCCAAGGAATCTGGCCGCGTGGAGGGTCCTCTTTTGGGCCTCCTTGCCCAATTCTCGTGGATCCTTCGCCCGCAAGTCTTCTCCTTCCAAGAAAATGACCCCCGCAGATTTTCAGGTGATTTCGCGAAAGTTTGCCCCCTGAAACGTCAAAAATATAGAAAACGCGGTTTCTGACAGGCAGGGTTAATTCCATAAAAGTTGGGGGACTTTGTAATTTAACCCCAAAATACTATAAAACATTGAATTATACCCTTACATGATGCAATATGTAATAGAAAACCATGTGAAAATATGCAAAATTCATCTATGCATTTTACATGCATCAACATCCCCAAGCTTAACTCATGCTCGTCCTCGAGTATGAAGGTGATAAAACTAAGATGGGTTTTGCATATTGAGACAATCATGGGATATCAAGGAGGATTATTCATGCTACATATAATCAAATGATTCATACTAGAAATGAGTAGCAATATACAATTCATGTTGTAAGAAATATCAAATATGCAAGCAAAGATGCTTCATGAAAGTTCACAAAGTGTATAATGAAATAAAAGCACTATGGACCAAATGCATACACAAAATGAAAAATAAAATCCTATATTGGTCAAAGAATAGCATAATGGAGAATAGAAAATATGGTGGACACTTTGGAGAAAATTGAGTAGAGGTAAAACATGATCAAGTCTTATTTAGCCTCTAAATTATTCAACTAAAATTACTAATTGAAATGTGGTATCCATTGATCTAGGAATCTCATTGCCCCTTTATCACTAGCATCTTAAAATTGTGAGTATTGAAGTAATGAGAATGACAAGGTGGTTGAAAGCCTCATGCCCCGTGAGTGTGAAAACCTACTCCATGATTACTCAACTTAAGATTCCTAATAAGCTTTGTACAATCATAATAAGTATTAATGACATAATAGAGAACCAAAAAGAGGTACCTCTTGCCCCATGACATGGAAACAAGCCCATGTTACAATGACAAGATGAACAAACGGAGTAGACTCATCATCCTTTTTATTTTCATTCACTATTATGCATAGCTTCTTATTTTATTATAGGATGTGTTGTAGAGTCACTCAAGCTGTAAGTAAATTTCCACCATGATAAAGCATGGCTTGGGTTAGCGGCCCAATGTGTTTCTCTAGTCATATAGATACTTACTCATCAAAACTTACTATTCCTCTATTTCATTTCGGCATGGCAGGAGTCCAAAAACAAAAGTACATGATATCAACCAAATGTAAATTTTTTGTGCAATGTTGAAAGCTTTCCGGTGATACAAGTTTATATCTAGCTCCGAACCACACACTTGTCAAACGCAAAACTTGTGGCTCCCATTATTGGGTCATGTTTATTAGATGCATAAAAAGTAAAGTGTGCCTTCAAAAGTTCGTGAGAGTCCTATCCCAAGTTCAACCCATGACAATTAATAAAGTGAATATCTTAATTTAGAACATAAATAGCACAATAACATGGTGAACATACTCGGAATAGAAATGAAGCTAATGAGAAGATATGGTGGACTCACTGGAAATACTTGGCTAAGGAGTGTTGGAAACAAGTTTTTACTTGTTGGAATTTTTAAATTTTTGGGCTAGCAAGAGGGAGATAGTTGACCAGCTACTATGCATGCATATGTCCATAGAACTACTCACTTCATGACAAACTAAATAAACCAGCAATTAACATCAAGGACATGAATAAGAGATAGCTCAAGACAACATTATTGCAAATTTCTACACATAAAAAGCCTATAAATCATGCAAACATATGTAGCTCTTCAAATCAACCATGGCATCCCTATTCCAAGTCATAATACTAGCATCCAATACATTCCAACCCCAAACTCCAGTAGCTCAATCTCATACAAAATGATGGTGGTGGTCTTATCAAAACAAAAATAAAAAACAAAAACTAGACGCTTCAAGTCTCTACGATAAATGCTTTGCTTAGAAAAACAGAAAGTAGACGTGTGCTAACCAAAAGAGTGTACCTCCAGTGGGGTGTTCATCACATCCCCAATCTTATGGCTTTCACCATTCTTGGATGTCTTGAGGCGCAGCTCCTCTATTCCCTGTGAAAAAACTTCACAAAACATGTTTTTCCCATTCTTTTTCTGTGGGGTGAGATTAGCAAGGACAAACAAATCACATGCTTGCTGTGCAAAATTCCAAATCAAATGCTCCAGTAGATAGACAATAAGGTTCATTATGTTGTATGTTCACTCTCTTGCTTGAAAGAATCATGGAAATTTGATTCCCAAGCCCAAAGAGTGCATAAAACAAAAGAAGCCAGAATCTGTCCAGAAAAGCAGCAACAGCAAAACGAACGTTTTTTCCTAAGCTAGACTCGTCAAAAAATTAAGACAATTTTTGTGCTTACAGAGGACGAAAAGTTGCAGAACATACTAAAAATTAGCTCAATCCTACATAACAATAAAAAAACTTAAAATCATACGGTGAGCAGACTCGTGCTGAAACAGAAATTTCATGCACTAGGATAGCAACTTATAAGTCCAAATGTGTTTGACTTGACTCTTTATTGAAAACTCCAGAATTAAAACAAAAAAACTAATCTCTTGAGACAGAAAGAGGACACTAGGAAAATCCAAACAAAAACAACCGGGTTGCCTCCCGTAAAGCGCTTTCTTTATAGCCATATAGCTAGGCTTTACTTACTTGATAATCAAGAGGGATAAAGCTCACGAGGGAGCTTGTTCTTCAGCGTGCCCCTCTTCCTTGGAAAGTGCTCCATGCTTTTCTTGTGAGGGAACTGAAACTTGACATTACCTTCCTTGGAGTCTATGATTGCACCTGTAGTACGAAGAAAAGGTCTACCCAAAATAATAGGACTAGGGGATTTATCCCCCATATCCATAATAATGAAATCAACGGGTACAAAAGTCATGTGCAATTCAATCATAACATCTTTTACTTGTCCTATAGCATGTTTAGTAGAGGTATCAGCAAGGAAAAACTCACTTGAGCACTTTTCTAAATTTTCTAGTTCTAGCAATTCATATAATTCTTTAGAGAGTACCGATACACTAGAACCTAGATCTAACATACCATGGTGAATTTCTTTTCCAATTGAAACTAGCACCTTGGGGATCCATGCATCCCCAAGCTTAGGAGGTATCATGGCCTCATTATTGTACCTAGCAATTTTTTCTTGCAAGACATGATTAGCAATATAAGATCCAAAGCCGGGTTGATTAACATTTATAGTGGGATCACTAGCAAATTTTTGTAGAGTAGCAATAAGTTCTTGCAAGCTAATTTTTTCTAAATCAAGCAATGGATACTTAATTTCAGTAAGCATCATAATTTCCTCTACTTTACTCTCTAATTTAGCTAGCATGCTTGATTCATGAGGACTAATTTCATCTTTGCTAGCAAGATAAGACATATATGGAAGTAAATATTCAGGGTACTTCACTATTTCATTCAAAGTTTCTTCTAAGCTAGTAGGGACATGCTCACTTGTATTCTCAGCAATATGATCAATATTTTCAATAATAGGAGCAGCAATAGTAATAGAATTCATTCCTACACTAGGTTGTGCTTGTGGCTTTCCTGCTGACATGCTTAATAGAGTTGCTTGATTATCCGCTAATTTTCACAATGCTTTATCTAAATTCGAAGATTGAAGTTGCAATCCTTTAATATCACTACTAATGGATGCAATAGACTTATTTAACTCATGTATCATAGCATTGTGACTAGCAACTTGTTCCATAAGCAATTTATTAGATTCAGAAATTTCACTAGAAGGCTTCCACTTATTTTCATTAGCATTAGGATATGGAACAAAAGGTTTATTTGGCACATAAGGAGGTTTACTATATGAATTGTAAGCATTACCAAAACCATTGCTACCATAATTCCTAACAAAATTAACATCCACACTTTCAGAATTACTACCAACTAGCTCCTGCAAAGGCACATTCTCCATATTTTGTTTATTAATAAAAGCAAGAATAGTGTCCATTTTAAAAGACAAATCATTGGTTTCTTCAATTGAGTTTATTTTCTTAGTGGGATTGGGTGCTCTTTCAGTATTCCATTGACTATAATTTTGCAATATGCTTTCTAATATGCTCTTAGCCTCTCCTACAGTTTTACTCATAAAGGCACCTCCAGCAGCAGAATCAAGTATATTTCTAGACATGTAGTTTAGACCATTATAAAAAGAGTGTAATATGGTCCATTCATTTACTCCATGTGATGGGAATGTTCTAAGCATTAATTTAATTCTATCCCATGCCATGGCTACATGCTCATTATCATTTTGCCTAAATGAGAGGATATTATTCCTATTTTGCAAAATTTTAACGGGAGGATAATATTTCTTAATGAAAGCTTCTTTTAAATCATCCCAAGACTTTATACTATCTGTAGGTAGTGAAAGTAACCATTCTTTAGCCTTTCCTCTAAGTGAAAAAGGAAATAATTTCAGTTTTAAAACACTACTTTCCACATTTTTAAATTTTTGCATATCACATATTTCCATGAAATCATGAAGATGCATAGAGGCATCCTCCATAGCACTACCACCAAATTGCTCTCTAGTAATTAAATTCAATAAACTAGGACTTACTTCATAGCTTTCAGCTTGTATTTCAGGTGTAGTAATTGGCCTAGAAATGAATTGGTCATTGGGTGTATTTGTGTAGTCACTTAATTTAGTTCTATCACCCATTTTAACAGTTTTTATGTAATTTTTAATTTTTTATGCAAAACAAAAGTAAAGTAACTAGGAAAATTCGAAATACTAAAATAAACTAGATAACTAAATGCAAAACTAAAATGCAAACTAAAATAAAATATGCAAGACAAAACAAAAACAAGAACAAAAACAAAACAAAAACAAAAACAACACAAGAAACAAAACAATCTACTTGAAAGAAGGTGGAGATAGAAAGGACGGTACTCACGTAGGTGCAACCTTCCTAAGCTTAGGTGTTTGCACACCTTGTTGGTGATGAAGACTTCTTGTGAGCTCCCTTGGACAACTCCTTCACCTATGGCTCCCCGGCAACGGCGCCAGAAAAACGCTTGATGGCTAGGTTGAGACTCCAAGTGCAGAGTGTGTAGCTAGTGGCAAGCCTTCTTCCCCACGAGGGTGACTCGAGGGTTTATATTGAACTCTTGAGGAGCCAGTATTTCAGTATTGTCTTCCAAGCTTCCTCCAGGATCCTGCAAGCAAGTAGAGAATTTTGTGCCCTCAACCTCACCAAGTGGTTGTCAAGCACAAGGTGTGAGACTTCTAAATTGCAATGCAAAACTGAAAGTAAATGTGCAATAATTAAATCTACTACTAAATGCAAATGAGAAAATAAATATGCAATGGATTGTTTTTGTATTTTTGTGATGCAAGTGGTGATGGAGATAATTTAAATTCGAATTGGAGATGCAAGTAAAGTAAAGTGCAAGTAAAGTAAATTGCAGCAAAGTAACTAGAGTGTTTTCTTATATTTAAAATAGGACCGGGGTTCATTATTTCACACTTGCATTCTCTCAAATAAAGTGGTAGAAGGTGGACATAAAAAATTACATGTGAGATTACAATAACATGTTTAACATTGAGTACTTTCATATGGGCATCACGTCCTAGCATAGAGATCTCTATGGTCATATTGATCCCTCTTATACTCCACCAAGATGCGAAATAAATCATAACACCTCGATAATTAAGGAAAAACCAGAGTATAGCTTTAAGCAATGTGACATGAAGTTGAAGTAAGAACTTTCTAGATCTAGTCATGGAGATTGATTAGTGTCACTTCAAATCCCCGGTAACAAGGTACTCCTTTTTATCCCTAGTGAGGTAACTAAGAAAGGTTTAACAAAACCTAAGTGGATCGCTGAACTTCTGTCACTTTCATAGCACTAGCCACCCCCCGTTACTCCAACTAATGCACCCATCACCCCACACACGCTCTCAAGAACTAGATTGATCAAAGCTAGCAAATAAGAACGGGGTACATAAGATACATCTACTCAAATAACTCAAGAGAAAAAATTGCAATCTCAGATTCAATAACTCATAGAAAAGATCCACCACATAGGAATTACAACGGTGCCCGTAATCATGTGATGCAGCTTAGACGGATCTAATTAGTGAAGCACATAGAGAGAGAGATACAAGTGCTACTTCCACAAACCCATAGCCCTGGGGTGGACTACTCCCTCTTCATGGAGATGTCGATGGAGATGACGTTGGAGGGGTAGGAGATCACACCGGCGGCGCCCCGACGGAGTTTTCCCCCTCCAATCTGGAACTTCTGGTCTCTGTTTCGGTGTTTCGGTGTTTCGGCGGCGCTCCTCTCTGTAAGGGTACGGGGGACCCTTTTTATAGTCGATTTTAGGTCAAGACGGAGTCGGTAAGTCGAAGATGGAAGGAATTGGGTCCACAGGGGCCAAAAGGGGGCCTCTCACGCGGCCAAGGAATCTGGCCGTGTGGAGGGTCCTCTTTTGGGCCTCCTTGCCCAATTCTCGTGGATCCTTCGCCCGCAAGTATTCTCCTTCCAAGAAAATGACCCCCGCAGATTTTCAGGTGATTTCGCGGAAGTTTGCCCCCTGAAACGTCAAAAATATAGAAAACGGGGTTTCTGACAGGCAGGGTTAATTCCATAAAAGTTGGGGGGACTTTGTAATTTAACCCCCAAATACTATAAAACATTGAATTATACCCTTATATGATGCAATATGTAATAGAAAACCATGTGAAAATATGCAAATTCATCTATGCATTTTACATGCATCAGTACCTTATACGGTTGTGTCCGAGTTGTCAGCCTCCTCCAGAGATGTGCAGTTCAGTTTCCCGAAGGCTTTTACGTTTGCCATTATTGTTCTTCCCGCTGCCGCCACTTCCGGCTGAGAATCCTCTTGCTCCACCTGGCCTTGCTCCACTTGTGTTGAAACCACCCCTAGTCGTCTTATTAGGACATTATGGCTTGATATGTCCCTCCTATCCACATCCAAAGCAAATGATCTTAGGCTTCTTGCATTCATTCTTGAAATGCCTCGGAAGCCCACAACCATGACAGATTATCTGATTCCTTGGATTGAATGGTCCATGATTGATCGGGGCTCCTCTCGACTTTATTCTAGGCTTGAAACTCAAAGTTGAAGTAGGTCTACTTGGCTGAAACTTTTTAGGCTCAAACTTGGCCTTCTTCTGTCGGTTCTGCTGAACCAACATGTAGTCATTCTCCCAGGTAACTGCAGAGTTCATCAACTCTTGGAAGTTAGCTGGTTTGGATGTCCTTAACTTCATAGAAGCATAGGGATCCAGCCCTCTCAAGAACCTCTTGATCCTCTTCTTGTTAGTGTCAAACCTCATCAGCAGCATAACGAGAAAGTCTGCTGAACTCATTGACATACCATATCATATGGTGTGTCCCCTGCTGAAGATCCTCGAACTCCCTCCTCATGAGCTCCACGATACTGTCAGGGACATGATACTCCTTTAATTTTTCCTTGAATTCATCCCATGTGAATACCTTTTCCGGTGGCTTCAGAATAATCTGATTATCCCACCATGATGTTGCTGGACCATTCAGAAGATGTGTAGCAAAGCGCACCTTCTCCGCCTCATTCGCATTGATAGCCTTAAGATTCCTTTAAGTATCGACTAACTAGTATGCAACATCCATAGGATCTCTGGCCGTGGCAAATGGTGCTGGTTTAGTCTTCAGGAAATCCGACAGTGTTAACATCCTTGGTTCAGCTGCTCTCCCAGGCCCCACCTGGTTAAGCAGTTGCTGCATGAACTTGTTTTCATTCTCTTGTACAAACTTCATGGATTCCATGAAATTCTGCTCTGCCAGTGGCTGAGTGGTGCTGGTGGTGTCAACTCTGCTCTTGCAGCATCCTCATCAGCCTTCGCCTTGTTTTCTCGCTCCAGACGTGTGCGCCAGCCTCACTGGTTCCGCCACCCTCCATATTCCCCTAGTCCGGCAATGTGAAGCGAACAAACTCATAGTTACATCATGCTCATGCTTTCTGAGCCTCACTTCACATGCAACACTAGTCACACAAGAGAAACAAAATCCAAATCCAAATACAAACAACATATTTCACATATTATACAGATACGTATAAGTGGGTTATAAGCCTTCACCGTAGTGAATTACAGAAAGTAAAGCAGTAGAAAACACTACTGGGTCGCTCACACACTCCGACCCTTATTTATGATACATGGATCGAAACTCCTAAACTACTACCTTACTCGAGCCCTCACTCCATCTCTACGGATGTCATTGTACTACTCCGAGTACATGCTAGGAGTCCACCCTGTGTAGCGTGAAGTCCTGCGCACCGCCTTAGGAATAAACGGCCTCCCAGATGGGACGTAGTCTGTGTCAGAAGTGTCCATAGACTGGGTATCGCTCGAAGAAAGCCCGTCCATGTCCAGATAATCATCTAGGTAAGACACAAACTCCTCAGTACTGGTGTACCGCGAGGCTTCCCATTATGCGAAACAAGTGGTACTAGTGCGGTAGCTGTGATCAAATGGTCCCTCCTGCATCGGTTGGGTCTCTACCTGCTCCTCCTCATTAGATGATATATTCATGACAACAATGTCCGCTTCCTCAGCTGCGACTTCTTCCACACTATCCTGATCCTCATCTTCTGACATATCATCACATGGGATAGGATGTTGACTAGTACCAGGATACCAGTCAAACCTCCAGCCATCACAGTTCTCAATAAAAGGATCTGATTGTGGGACCCCACCAAAAGTATTTGACTTTATGTCACTGGGTTCCTCCGAAATGACATACGGATCGTATGGTTCCGGCTCGCTAGGTGGTATAACAGGATAATGGATAGGTTCCGGGGTAGTGGAATACCTGGACTACCTATCTTGGTTTGGTTTCTTGGATGACTCCGCTCCTAGGGTATAATACGGTTCATCTATCTCCTGAGCCTTCTGCTTCCCCTTTTGTTCTGGGCTACGTGGGTTGGTCAGATCTTTCAACATACCATCTTTGTCATCCACAATGACCTGATGCGTTCTGTAGAAAGATCCTACCAACTTCCTATATCGATCTAACATGCTAGTGGCTAGCTTAGGCTTGGTTTTTATCAACACAGAATGGTCGAGTGCCAACTCTATGCTTAGGCGGTCATGTGGAATGGCGGTGAAGCTAGTACCTGACAGCTTATTAGCCTTATACTCTCTGATGGTTGCTAAGGTTTGTACTAAAGCGTGTTGGTATGCTGCCATCTGACTTCTACCTTCACCACTAGGTCTGGTCATATGTGGTGTTAACTCCCGGGGTATTAGGATTAATACCCGGTATTTCAAAACCATCTCCCCATCCTTGTAAGTGTAGGTGTTGACTTTGAGGTTGGTGTCAAACTCGAAAGCTCAAAGCAAAGCTCGTAGCTGCTCAGTCAACTCCCCTTTGTAGTTCTCAAGCCTCTCATGTTTTACCCATTCCGTTCTCCTGGAACTCCCTCCTTTCATGGTCACTATTTACAAATAACATAAATATTATTAATAGATCATCATAAAGATTCAACATTCTGGAAATATGACCAGAATATTGCCAAGTGAACACATATCATACTTACAGCAAATTCTTTATTGTTACGTTCTAAAACCCTACAGGGTAATATCCCTTTACTAGGTTTCCAACCTAAGGTCAAAGCAATTGCTCTGATACCAGCTGTGGTGACCCAGCATACCACTGCAAGTTGTAGTACGCCAGTCGTTGATATAACACTCATAGAACACCGTTCCGCAAATATTACATCCCTCAGGGTGGTATAGCAGAAACATTGCGGGACTTGATTGTCATACAACAAATATATTACAAAACAAAATGTGCTGGCAAGAGAATGAGCTCATGATGAGATCATCTCATTATTGAAGTTATAACGACAACGGAAACGTAAAGCAGGTGCATACACGGGAACTCAACAGCAAATTTATAGATTCCAAGGCTGCTCGATTCGACCGTGCTAAGTATTTATTTCAGACTAGGCTAAACCTAGTCAGGCTCAGCCCCCTCAGGGCCAGCACCGTACTGGATGGTGTAGTCGGCCCCTTCCACTCCTCCGGAGAGATCCGGCTCCTCGTAGAAGATGTCGTCTTGGCCTCCGAGGATATTAAAAGATGCTTCCTCTAAATTCTCATAGCCTAAGCAGGGGGTCAAACGGGATTGAATGAGTAACGAGCGTTACTCAACAAGTTCATTGAGCACGGAAGTAATTGATGCACTAACTACGGTCCTCGACTCTAGAGAGTCTAGATAGATGCAATGTTTTGTCAAACTTTCTTCAAGAGATTGCTTTTAATACTGAAAACTATGCCCCCAGTCTTCACAGGACTAGAATTTCATGGAGTTACCTTTCCTGCGGCGTTCGCAGTTCCATCCCGGAACAAGGGGTAACATGCCATATCCTTTTACACTCTGCAGATGTGCGTTACTTTACCCATGGGCGACCAAGACCATGTTGCACAACCAGGCGCGCGATCCTGTCCACTCCCACTCAGGTGTTGGGCCCGATGTTGGTCCAAGCCAAACCATGCTTCTCCGCACAACGCATGCCCACCCATTTCTGCCAGCAGGTTGAACGCCTGATTCCACCCCTCACGATGGAGATCTACGCGCCCCTGGCAGACACTCATCGACCCCAGAGTCCGTGGAACGTAAGGGCTCCCCCCATGTGCATGTAGTCCCGTAAGACCTACAGCGTACGTCTCTGGGAGTCCGTTGACATGCAAACGAGAGAAGATCACAACCGACTTACTCCTCCCATAGAAGACCCATGGTGTCGTGGTGGTGTCACGGCAGATGCCATAGGATGGCTAAAGATGTGGGAACGATGGACGCTGGAGGTGCTCGGGGAGGGATCACGCGACGAGTAGCCGCGTGAGGTAAGAACTAAGCACTGCAAACAACACGATCTACCCAGGTTCAGGGCCCTCGTGAGGAGGTAAAACCCTACTCCTGCCTTTCTCTATGTATTCTGGTGTCTCACCGAGTAGCCACAGTACAATGATCTTGCTACCGAGTAGCCACTCTTCTCTCTACGTGATGAACTAGGTCAAGAATCTAGGGTTTCCTTGTGTCCCAGCATGCGATCCTCGCGCAGGAGGCGGCGGGGCACCTTATATACATGGTGCCCAGCCGGATACGTCCAAACATGGACAAGTATCGACATAGTGTGCACATCGTCCTTCTTCCGAGTTCCCGCTGACAGCTTTGGTTCCTAATCTTGGCTGCATCCGGAAAGTCGTTGGGCAAAACCAAGGGGACAGTCTGGTATCACTGTGCCAAACACAGAGTAGGGCCCCCTCATCCTGCGACCGCCTGCTTCCAGACTGTCGCTGTCAGGCAGACCGGTCCCAGATGAACAGTAGTTCGAATAGTGCCAAGTACGGACCCAGGATACACGGGATCCTGTGTCAGAACGGCTCCTTTGACTTCTGGCCCGAGTAGATTCCCGCCAATCTTACTCGGACCAGCTCTTCTACTCGAAAGGACATAACTTGCTTAATATCTCCTTCTGGTCATCTTTTCGTAAGACCGAGTAGCAGTCGACCGGGTAGCGAGTACCGGGTAGGCGGCTACTCGACCAAACTTCCCCTCTGGCTGTTGCCTTTACCACTTGCCTTTACCCTACTCGGGGGTAACCCCCCGACAGCAGTCCCCGAAGCTGGTAGAGTCTTGCGAACTCGTTCACTAGGCTCTGCCAGCTTAAAACCAATCTTTGCAACACCGCACTTGAGCCTCAAGATGCCGAGTGAAACCTCCGAGTAGCACTCTGGAAAGTTCCTTGGGTCTCTTTTCTTCTGAATAGAGCTAGTCTCCTTCTTGGTGTCCGAGTAAAAGGACTTAGAGAATTTCTCAAGCAGAGTCTCTGCAGCGCAGAGCACAATCCAGCCTTCCGTGCCGCAACTGGACACGTGTCGTGCATCAGCGACCCCGACGTCTCGCTGCCTAGGACACGACGTGCCACGCGCCCAGTTTTCACGGAGTGGGCCCACCGGCTCGTCATGTCCCATCAAGCGCGGTAATAGGCCACGATCTGGTCGTGGGATCGACTGTGGCCGTTACGCGCGCGTTCCGCGCTTACGTGCGTTTCTAACCGGCCACATGCCCCACCACACGAGGGTTATGGCCACGATCGATCCCACTACCCCGATGGTAACGGTAATCTGAGGAGAGGGTATAAATACCCCCATCGGTAACTTCCTTTTCTCCTTCCTCCGCACTTCCTTCTTTCGCCCCTCTGTCTCTTCTCCGCCGCCGAGCAACTCCTTGCGCCGCCGCGGATTCATTCTCTCCACCGAATTCTCCCAAAACTTCCACCGCTTTCTCGCTCGCTGCCATGGCTGCTCGCGCCGGCTGGGCTGGTTCTGATGTTACTGTCGACGACTGCTCCTGGCTCGTGAACACCCGGAGGGTTCCTCCTGGTGTTCAGTGCCGGCCGTCCGACGACGAACTCGTTCCGGCCCCGCGGGAGGGCGAGCATGTCGTCTTCCTCGCGCACATCGCGCGAGGATTCGGCCTGCCGGCATCCGACTTCCTCCGCTCCTTTCTGGACCACTTCGGTGTTCAGATGCACCATCTCCCCCCAAATGCTGTCGTCTTCCTCGCCTATCACACCGTGGTGTGCGAGGCCTTTCTTGGCGTCCGCCCCACGGTGCAGACATGGCTGAAGTATTTCCACCTTCGCCAGCAGAGCACCGGGAAGAAGGACGGCGCGGCCACTGGCAGCCAGGTAACCGACACCGGCAGTGCCATGATGGTGCAGCGGACGGGAACCAATCACCCTCGCATCAAGGGCTTGGATTCCGTCCGTATGTGGCAAAAATCCTTCCTCTACGTGAAGAATATCCCCGCCACGAAGGGGGGAAAGGTAACGGACCGCATCAACCTGCCTGCCTAGAGCAACCGGGCTCCATCCGGGCAGAATTGGAAGACGAAGCCCTCCAACGACCGCAACGCCGTGCAGATGGAGGAGCGGCTCGCTGAGCTAATCGGAGAGGGCCTCAAGAGCGATGATCCCGTCGCCTGCTGGATCCGAAACCGGGTGCTGCCTCTGCAGCAGCGCTCCCACCCAATGTGCTACTTGGGAGGCCCCCGCGACTGCACTCGGACGACCACGTTCGAGCTCAGCAACACGGAAGTCGCCGCGCACGCAAGGTCCATCCTGACCACAGGCCTCCGAGATAACTGGCAGTACGGGTTCATCCCCTTCAGCCGCACGAAGCCGATTCCACGGGTATGTTCTCCTTACTCTGCTTCCAGTCTATATGTAATCCGAGTAGACAGCCTTCTCTCTTTGCCGCGATTAGCAATCGCATTCCGCGCCGAGTAGCGCACTCTGCAGAACTGCCTAGGCTTAGTATGCTTGATGTTTGCACGCCTTGCCGAGTAGCATACTTAGAAGAAATACTTAGGCTTAATGTGCTTGCTGTTTGCACGCCTTGCCGAGTAGGATACTTAGCAAATTTCCCTTGGCTTAGTGTGCTTTGTGTTTGCACGCCCATCCGGGTAGAATGCCTTCACGCTACTCGGCTAATTTGCAATGTTTCTCTGTCTTTCAGGTCCTTGACCGCCAGCTTGCTGAGAGCTGTGAGCGCTTTGAGGGCAACTGGTCATCTGACCGAGAGGAAGATGACCAGGCCTCCTTCGAGACCACGGACCAGCTCGATTCTTCTGACGCCGCCCAGGCGGGTGATCGTCCCGCGGACTCGTCTCTTCGTGACTGGTCCGAGGATGAAGTTGAAGGTAATGGAACTTATCCCCTCTGATTGCGAGCAGCGCAAACCAATCGCTTTCTGCTTCTAAAGTGCTTTTCTTCCTTTCTATTTCACAGATGTCGCTGATGCTGGCGGCGAAGACGAGGATGAGGATGAGGACGAGGCTGCCCAGGTCGTCAAGCCTCTTGCAGTTGCCGCTCCTGCCACCCGCAAACGGACAGGCAGTGGCGCCCAAGAACCTCCCGCCAAGAAGAAGAAGGCGACCGAGAAGGCGACCAAGAAGGTCGTGAAGAGAAAGAAGCCAGCGATTCCTTCCCGCAAGGGGTAAGTTCCTTCTCGGTTGCATGTTTCTGTTTACTTTGTTCTTCTCGATTGACTCCCAATCCTTTTGCCTCGCTGTTTTCTCTTGATTTCCTCTGCCCTCTTCTTATTTCTGACCCCAATTCTCTCTTCAGAGCCCCTTGGACGCGGATGCCGCTCTTGCGTCCACCGAGACTCAGAAGAAGGCTGCCGTCGATGTCGACAATCTAATCGACCTCGACGGCGATGAGAACGACGCCGCCAACGCACGATCAGAGGGCACTGATGCCCAGAACACCGAGCGAGAGCCGCAGTCCCGCGCCGAGCAGGAGGTGCAGGACGCTGCTCACCAAGAGAAGCCACCTTCCCCTCGGGCCGACACCGCCGAGGGGAACCAAGATCAAGATACAGAGATGCACCACGACGCCGCCCTTGAGCGGCATGAAGAAGGAGAGGAGCAGCCAGCAACAGGGGCTGCTGGACTAGAAGACCCCGCGGCCCAGCCGCGGGTAGAAGAAATGGATGCCTCATAGCCGGATCCCGTTGCCGAGCAGCGGGTAGAAGACGCGACTGGGCATCACCCTCTGAGCGACGTGCAATCAGTCGCCGCGCAGGTTAGCGCCCAGCCTGATGCCGCACCGGATAGCGCGCCCCTGGCGCCACCAACAGATCAGGGTAGCGCTCAGCCTGACTCCTCCCCGGTGCAGACAACCGAGGCTGCACCCAGCCCTCCGGCCAGGCCGCTTACAAGGAAGAGTGCCCAAGATGCTGCAGAGAAGGAGGCAGCCGAGAAGAAAGCCACCGAGAAGGAGAAGGCTGAGGAGAAGAAGACCGAGAAGCAGAAAACCGAGAAGTCGGTTGTCGCGAAGCCAACTGCCCAGAAGGAGAAGACGAAGAAGCGGGCTGCCGACATGCCGCCGCCAACATCAACTGGCCAGTCCATGCAGCTGGTTATCCGTGATCCCAATGCGGTTCCTGCCGCCGCCGCTATAGCTGATCAGCCCTGCTACCCTGATTACATGGTGAAGGTTAGCCATCAGCACCAGGTCGGCTTCTCCCCCACAGACCGGAATCTTGCTCTTCAGAAAGGGAGGAAGGCCGTGGCAGTGGACTCCATGCCCCCGGCCCCAAATCAAGACAAGTCCGTCTCCATTGCTTCTCGGGGAGTTCAAGACCAGGCGATAACGTCCCAGAGCCTCGAGCAAGTACTCGACCTGATCGGCTTCATCGACGCCAAGTGGGACAGCAAAGTTCTCGGCAACCCCAACTGGAACGGCATCGATCTGGGCGACATCGACCATATGCGTCAGGATTGGAACAAGGTGGACTTGGGTTGCAAACCCATGACCGTCTCGACCACCTCCGCTACACTTGCTGCCAAGATGTTTGAGCACCGCAAGAACGTCGACGACCTCGAGCAATCCTACGCGGTGAGTTCCTAATCATCCTCTCCGAGTTGCATTTTCACTTCTTTTCTACTCTTCCTCTTTTCCTTATCCATCACCCAGTCCCTGAGATTCTGGCCGAGTAGGCAGACACTCTCCCGAGTAGCCGCCTTCTCGGGTTGAATCTCAAGTATTTTGCCTGATTCTTGTTTCCTTTGCTTCTCAGAATAGCGTACTGAAACGGACTAACTTGCATCGTCGGCTACTCTGGAATCATGCCATTGCCAAGAGGCGCATTGCCGCCTTGGAAAAAGAGAAGACGATCGCCGAGGAAGCCGACAAGGAAGTGATGAACAGCACTCTGAGGCTGTCTGAAGTTGAAGGTACGCTTCTAGCTGCGCGGTTCTTGCGTTTGGTGTTTACGCCCGCTTTTGCTTTTTGCGCTAACTAATTTTACTCTGCAGGGAAGCTGAAGGCCCTAACTGACGAGCACGAGAACTGCCGTGCCTTCGTCGAGAATGGCCAGGCCACCATTAAGAGATTGGAAGGTACGTTGCCGTCTACTCGGCCTTTCCTGTACTTCTTTCTTTCGCTTCTCTGCTAACCGTGCCTTGCTCTTTTCAGAAGATCATAAGAAGTTCGCTGAGGAGCATCAAGACTGCCTCAAACCGGCTGAGGTGCAGCAGCAGTTGTCCAGCCAGGCTGTCGAGTTGCTGAAAGAGCACACTACCGAGATGGAGAAGCTCCAAGTTCAGCTGCAGACTGCACTCCGAGATGCTATCAATATTGGTGCTGAGAGGGACAGAGTGATCGCCGAGAAGGCGAAGAGCGAAGCAGCAGCCAATGCTAGGGAGAGAGCCCTCAAGCAGGAGTGTGAGGTGCTAACGAAGACCAATGCTGGGCTCTTCACTCAGCTAGAGGAGCTCCGCTTGATCCAAGAGAAGCACATCTCCAACGAGGAAACATGGAAGACCCAGCTGTTAGGACTGCGCCATGATCTGAACAGTAAGTGTTCCCTTTTCTCCGCTTCTCCGCTACTCGGCTGCTCATTTCTGCTCTTCTTCTTGTTTCATGCTTCCACTCTGTTACCGTTTCTGATCTTCTCGATAGCTCTTGCAGGAATCTTTCCCAATCTTGAATCTTCCAGCGTGCCCGCCCTGGAAAAGGTCCGAGCAGCTCGTGCCGAGAAGGGCGAGCCTTTGGACACCAGGGCAGAGATCGAGGAAAGCATCCTGATCATGCAGAGACAGTGTCCGCGGCTAGCGGGCGTTGGCACCGAGCTGGTGCGCGCCGCCTTCCAGATCCACAGTGTCTTCTGGCCTGAGGACTCCACGCCGACAACGATCTCTGGGCTTGCCTTGAAGCTGCAGCGCGTGAAAGCTGAACTGAAGAAATGGCGCGCCTCGGGAGCTCGGGCAGGTGCAGACATGATGCTGCTCTTCGTCACCACTTGGTACGAGAACTTGAACATGCAGATCATCCGTGAGATGCGCCAAGACTCCAAGTGGGAGAAGGACCCCGACTGCGTGGCTATTCGCCAGGTGATGGCTCACGAGATCGCTCAGTATGCCGACACGGCAACCTTCATCGACGGCCTCACCGAGCCCGACACCGAGGTGGACGAGGGCGAGGAGGAGGATGCCGACGAGGAGACGGACACCGACGAGCCGGACTTGAGCTACTTCGACTCTCCAGCTGTCAAGGACGGGAAGGGGAAGGCCGCGGTCATCGCGGGTAGCGACGAGGAGGACGAGAACGTGGAGATGTCGATCGACACCTCCGCGCTCGAGTTCGGCACCTCGTCAGGAGCTGCCCTCGACGACACCGTCAACCTTCGCGCCCAAGCCAGCGGCTCCACCTCCGCGACAACGCCCGTCTCGGTGGCCACGGCCACTTCAGACCAGGTAGCCACCGAGCCCAACGTCGAGGACGAAGCAGCGAAGTCTGTTGACGCCAGCCTGGAAACGGACACGACCAAGGCCACTGCTGAAGAGGAGGCAGCCAAGGCTAGCACCGAGAACGCCGCCTCAACCTGAGTTTACCCTGCAGCTTTATTTCTCAAACATTTATCAGATCCCCGGGATGCCGGGTGCAAATGTATCAGACTATTTATTCCGTTGCTACTCATTTTTATTCCCACTTGTTATTTTCAACTTAATCAATTTGTTCAGCCTGGGCTCGATGCCGAGTTTCGTTATCATGCGAGTCCCCGAGTTGCATTTCTTATTCACTCTCTCTTTGAGTCTCAGCTCTACCTGCAACTTGTTGCTTTTTTGGTATTCGAGTCACAAGAGTTAAAGAGTAGAGCTGCAAATACTTAGCCGCTTAGAAACAATCATAGTAACGCAGCCCACCACTTAGCCGAAAAGATAAGACACAGAACAGTAATAAAAGCACCCTACTCGGTTCCTGCACTCTTCCTTTCCTTAGTAATTTTTCTTGTGCTCATGGACCTTTTGCTTGTTCTCTTGCTTGCCATGAAGCCGGGTTTCGGACAGCAGCAAAGTCGAAGAGTTGGCATGTAGGTTTAAACACAGTACTCAATGTACCTTTGAATTTTGAAGTAGAGCAACCGAATAGGCAAAAGGTAAAGCCGAATAGAAACATTTAGAGCAATTTTGGACGAGGGCAGTCCCCGAGATCAATTTCAGATTGCAGAGTAGAATTTCAACTCGGATAAGAGGGTACATACACATCTTTGCTCACGAATGAAAACGACGGAGTAGAGCTACATTCCAAGGGCGCTTGGTCTCCTCTCCAGCTTTATCTGCCTTGTTCGCCTGTGGTGGGCGCGCATCTATAAGATAATAAGCATCGTTGTGCAGCGCTTTGCTCACAATGAAAGACCCTTCCCATGGAGGAGACAACTTGTGCATCCCGGCTGTGCGCTGCACAAGCCTAAGGACCAAGTCTCCTTCTCGGAAAACCCTTGGGTTCACCTTTCGGCTATGATAACGCCGCAGGTTTTGCTGGTAGATAGCCGAACGTGACAGAGTCAGCTCTCTTGCTTCTTCAAGCAGGTCAACGTCGTCTTCTCGAGCTTCTCTCGCCTCCACCTCAGTGTAGAGGGTTACTCGGGGGGAGTCATGCTCTAGGTCTATTGGCAACACGGCCTCAGCCCCGTATACCAAGAAGAATGGCGTGTAGCCGGTTGACCGGTTAGGGGTAGTCCTTAGACTCCACAACACCGCTGGCAACTCGTCTAGCCAACACCCAGGTGTTTTCAGCAGTGGCTCCATCAGCCTTGGCTTTATGCCTGCCAGTACCATGCCGTTTTCTCTTTCCACTTGTCCATTGGAGGCTGGATGCGCAACAGACGCAACATCTAGTCGGATGTGCTTATCTCTGCAGAACCGCACCATCGCTCCCTCTGCGAAGTTTGTGCCGTTGTCGGTGATGATGCTGTGCGGGTAGCCATATCTCAGGATCACATCCTTCACGAACTTCACAGCTGTGGCCCCATCGCATCTCCGAATAGGCTTCACCTCGATCCACTTGGTGAATTTGTCCACCATGACCAAGATGTGAGTCATGTTGCCTCTAGCCGGCTGGAAAGGTCCGACCATGTCCAAACACCAAACAGAAAATGGCCAAGTGATAGGAATTGTCTTCAACTCGGAAGCAGGCATGTGAATCTTACTTGCGCACATCTGGCAGCCATTGCACTTCCTCACGATGTCTTCAGCTTGCTACAGTGCTGTGAGCCAGTAGAAGCCATGCCGAAAAGCTTTCTTGACCAAAGCCCGAGAGGAGGCATGGTGCCCGCATTCTCCTTGGTGTATCTCTACCAGGATCTCTTCTCCTTCTGCTGGGTCCACACAACGTTGCAGCACGCCGGTGGCACTTCTCTTGTGCAGCACATCTCGGACTATAGTGTAGCCCTTAGATCTTCTCTGAATCTGTCTTGCAGTCACCTCATCTTCTGGAAGAGTATCGTCCCTTAGAAAGGATAATATGGGCATAGCCCAACTCGGTGTTTCCCGTGTGGGAAACACTGGTTCGTCCACTTCCATTGGGACAGGTACCTCTGGTTGCTCTCTAGGGATGGGGACACTTCTCTGAAGCCCAGATCGGTTGGCAAGGACTTCCTCAATGAATGCGACAGTCCCCGGGTTAAGGACAGCAGTCCCCGGGTAAGGAATGGCAGTCCCCGAGTAAGGAGCGGCAGTCCCCGAGTAAGGAGTGGCAGTCCCCGAGTAAGGAGTGGCAGTCCCCGAGTAAGGAGTGGCAGTCCCCGGGTAAGGAATGGCAGTCCCCGAGTAGAGGACGGCAGTCCCCGGGTTTCCTGTAGCATTCTCCCAGTCAATCTCCATGGGATCCGATTCCTCACCTGGCAGAGAAGGAATAAATATGGACTCCGAGTTGGGAGAAGGCTTGATGGATGGCTTCCTCAAGTGCTCCAAGGCAACTCCCGCCGGGATGGATTGCCGAGAAGATCCCAACTTGGATAGCTCATCTGCTGCTTCGTTCTCTGCTCGGTGAATGTGCTGGAACTCACAGCCTTCGAAGAACCCAGTCATAGACTGCACCAGGAAGCGATATGATGCCATGTTGGCATCTAGAACATCCCATGTACCAGACACTTGCTGCACCACCAGATCTGAATCGCCATAGCATATAATGCGCTGCACGCCAACCTCCTTGGCTACTCGCAAGCCATGCACCACTGCCTCGTACTCTGCTACGTTGTTGGACGCCTTGAAGTGGATCTGCAGCACATACTTGAGTTGATCTCGCTTGGGTGACGTAAGCACTACGCCAGCACCAAGGACTTCCTTCACCTTCGAGCCATAAAAGTGCATCTTCCAGTAATTAGAAACTGGAGCAGGAGGTTCATACTGCACCTCGGCCCGATCCACCAAGAATTCTGCCAGAATCTGAGACTTGATGGCTTCTCTTCTCGCATACGCGGGTGCATACGCGGCCAGCTCGATTGCCCACTTGGCTACTCTGCCACTCGCCTCCTTGTTACCCATGATATCCGAGATGGGAGCAGAGCTCACAACCGTGATAGGATGCTCTTGGAAGTAATGCTTTAGCTTCTTGGCGCCCATGTACACGCCGTAGGTCATCTTCTGGTAGTGCGGGTAGTTTTGCTTGGAGCTGGACAACACTTCACTGAGATAGTACACTGGGCGCTGCACACCCTTGCCTTCTTCTTCTCGTTCCACCACAATCACCACACTGACTACCCGGTTAGTCGCAGCAATGTACAGCAGCATTGGCTCCTTGGGTAACGGACTAGCCAAGATGGGAGCGCTAGCCAGCATTGCTTTCAGCTCGTTGAATGCCACATCTGCTTGCGGTGTCCAGACAAACTTGTCACTTTTCTTCATCAATTGGTACAGAGGCAGGGCCTTCTCGCCCATTCGGCCCAGAAAACGGCTCAGGGATGCTAAGAATCCAGTGAATTTCTGCACATCTTTCAGGGATCTCGGCAAAGACATGCTCTCAATAGCTTTTATTTTTGAAGGATTGGCTTCAATGCCCCGACTAGACACCAGGAAGCCGAGTAGCTTACCAGCCGGGACACCAAAGGTTAGCAAAGGTTTCCTCCAGGTCGGCAAGCAGAGTATGTGTTTTATTCGTTTTGATGACAATGTCATCTACGTACACCTGCACATTCTTGCCGAGCTGGTCGTGCAAGCATTTCTGCATGCATCTCTGATAGGTTGCATCCGTATTCCTCAAGCCAAAACACATGACACGATAGCAATAAGCCCCGTACGGGGTAATGAAAGCAGTCTTTATTTGATCAGCAGGATTGAGTGCAATCTGGTGGAAACCAGAGTAGGCATCTATGAAAGACAACAGTTCACAACCAACAGTGGAATCGATCACCTGATCGATGCGAGGTAGCGGGAAGCGATCCTTGGGGCATGCCTTGTTCAAGTCGGTGTAGTCGACACACATGCGCCATGCAGTGGCAGCCTTGGGATCCTCCTTCTTCTTCTCGACCATGACCGGGTTGGCTAGCCAATCCGGATGCAGCACCTCCATGATGAAATTGCTTATCAGCAGCTTGGTGATCTGGTCACCAATGGCCTTCCTTCTCTCATCTCCGAAGCGGCGCATGGCCTGCTTCACTGGCTTGGCGTCAGGACGCACATGTAATGAGTGCTCAACCAACTCCCTCTGGACTCCTGACAGATCTTCATTGGACCAGGAGAACACGTCCCGATTCTCACGGAGGAAGTGGATGAGCTCGCTTTCCTATTTCTCCGCCAACCCGGAGCCAATGATGGCTACGCGGTCGGGGAACTCGGGGTCGACCTGGACCTTCTTGGTCTCCTGAGATGCCTGGAGCGCGGTCCCGTGTTGGGTACTCGGCACGCCTTGCGCGCCAGCCTGCGCGGATTGCGCCATAGCCACCACCTCATACATCTTCTTCTTCTCGGCAACAATCACCATTGACTCCGCCAACTGGGAACCAGCAGAGGCACACTCCATGGACTTCTTGTAATCACCAGAGATTGTAATTATACCATTGGGACCAGGGATCTTCATCTTCAGATATGCAACATGAGTAGAGGCCATGAACTTGCTCAGAGCAGACCTGCCGAGTAGGGCATGGTAAGGACTCTGATGATCGACCACCTCGAACTGCAGGCGCTCTGTGCGGCAGTTATCCCTGGTGCCGAATAGCACATCTATCCACACTCGGCCAATCGGGTTGCATGAGATCCCGGGCACAATGCCATGGAAAGTGGTCTTGCTGGGCAGCATCATGTTCTCGGCCAGGCCAAGCTTCTCGAGGGTGTCTTTGTACACGATGTTGATGCTGCTGCCGTTGTTGATTAGCACCTTGCTGAACCTCACATTCTTCTCGGGACCCAGGAAGGTAGGATCCAGCACCAAGGCATAGCTACCCGGATTGGGCATCACCTTGGGATGATCTACTCGGGACCACCTGATCTCCTGGTCACACCAATACATGTAGTGAGGGACAGCAGGAATCACTGCATTGACCTCCATGGCACGCCTGTGCTGTGATTGCTTGTCGACTGGCTTAGAGGTGAAGATCATGTAGCTCTCATGGTGCTCTTGGTACTGGTTGGAGCCTCCGCCCCCATTGTTGCCGTTGTTGTTGTTGCCCTGGTAGTTGTTGTTGCCTCTGTTGTTGTTGTTGCGGTTGTAGTTGTTGTTGTTGCGGTAGCTCTCATTGTTGAAGTGACGGTTGGCTCCTAAAGCCACCCGGTTCACATTTTCTCTTCTCGGGTACACTGGCGGCCGAGCTGCGGGTGCGCGAGTAGGCTGCACATTGGCGTTGGCCGCTGGCAGAGGAGGAGGAGGAGGCAAGCCATCATTCTTGATCACATCCCACCACTCGCACTGCCGGGTAGTGTGGTTTGCAGGCCTTGAGGGGTGGTGAGTGTGAAAACTGCATGGGCCATCCTTCATGTCGTCAAAGACGAACTTCTTCGGCTGCTCGGAATTGCCGCTACCCGACTGAGAAGTGCGAAATGGTTTCTTGTTGCCTTGGCCCTGGTTCTGGTTCTGCCCGTAGGCTCCAGCAGGTTTCTGCCTTTGGCTACCACCCGCTCCAACAGTCACTGCATTCACCTCTTCAGGATCATACCGAGTATCTATTCGGTCACCCCTGCGCTTGTTGCGGAATTCGTTGCGCTTGCTGTTGCTGAAGTTTCTTCTCGGCTCAGAGGAGTCCATCAGGGGCTGAGTAGGATCACCGAGTGCGTACTGATCCGCAATCTTGATGGTCTCCGCCAGAGTGTTTGGCATCTCCCTCTGCAACCTCTGCCACAACATGCTGCCATGCCTGCATCCCTGCGCAAACCAAGTGATGGCCTGGGCTTCATTCACTCCTTCACAGGTGTTCCTCAATGTACTCCACCGAGTAAGATACTCGCGGTCTGTCTCGTCTTCTCGCTGCCTGCAAGCGGACAGCTGCTGTGGCCTATTCGGCCTCTTGTAGGTGCTGGTGAAGTTGCTGATGAAGGCGTCCGAGAAGTCCAGCCAGCAATTGATGCTGTTCTTGGGAAAGTTGTTGAGCCAAGTGCGAGCTGGACCCTCTAGCATCTGCGGAACATAGCGCACCGCCCATCTTCTGTTGCCATTCGCGATATGGACCGCGGTGACATAGTCGTTGAGCCAATCTTCCGGCTTGGTGCTGCCATTGTAGCTCTTGGTGCCCCTTGCGAGCTGGAAGTTCTTCACGGACGGCTCGTTCATGATGCGCGGGCCAAAGCACTCGGGGCCAGGAGGACCCGTGTTCTCCAGCCGCGCCGACAAGCTGATCCGGTCCAAATGATGCCTTGCATCTCCAGGCGCCAGTATGCGCTCGCCAACACGATCATGGACATCATAGCCAGCCATCTCCATGGCCGAGTAGCCATCATCATATCTGTCCACCTGCATAGCTGCAGGCTGCTCCACCGGGTTGGCGACTGGCGCCACTGCGCGCGGCTGCTGCCTCTGCCGAGTAGGCGGAGCAGCGGGACGCTGAGAAGGACCTGGACGCGCTCCATCTCGGGCCTGGCTTTGAGCTTGATGGGCTTGAGAGCCTGCTCTTGCAGCGTTGTGTTCCTGCCCGGGCTGCTGCGGCACAGCAAGCTGTCTCGCGGCAGCAGCCGGGTCATACACCTGCATTTGCCTATCCCTGGCCGAACGTCCGTTGCGGCTCTTCTCGCGGCTGGGGTGCGGAGACGAGGCCTGATCGTTAGATCTAGCCGCATGCGAGTGCACCACCTGCGAAGCTCCAGCACCCGGGTTGGCTTTTCGGAACTCCTCATTCTGCCTAACAGCCTCCAACACCAACTCGTTGAGCCTTTCCTGCTGCCTAACGCGCGCGTCGCCGTCTAGACGAGGCAACTCGGCAGCTACAGCCTCTGCAGCTCTAAGTGTCTTGGCGGGTGTGCTATATCTGGGCCTGGTGGAAGTGTTTGCGGTGGCGGACTAAGCAGGAACTTCTACAACTATCGCCATCTCGGCACCAAGGTTGCGCCGCGTGGCGCCTACTCTGCTAGCCCTCCTAGTGACTGGCGTGAAGCCGTGAGCCTTGTTGTACTCGAGCTGATCTAGACTCAACTCCAATCTCACCTTATCCAACTCCGCCTGCTCGGCAAGTAGCTCCTGGCGCTGCCGCTCGAGCTGCTCCTTCATGGCTAGAAGCTCGATGTCAGTGGGAGTCGGCATGCCAAGTCGCCCAGCCGACGCGGGAATAGTCGGAGTAGTGGAAGGCGGCAAGTTGCACTCCTTCTCGTAGGGCCGGTGAGTCCTGCCACCAACGTTCGCGCCAGCAGGGTCATCGACGACGGCCGCGGCGCCAGCAGCAGCTGTGCCGGCATTTGCCGCCAAGCCGGTCACCATCACCTCAGCGCGGTCCGCAGAACGGCACGCAGGCCTTCCGCGAGCAGCGATCACCGCAGGAGGATCCTCCGCGTCATGCACCAGCTCGGGGTAGACGCGGTTGGCGACGGTGGCGACGTAGACGAGGTGAGAGCCGAAGGAGATCACCGAGCCGCCCTCCGGCACGGCCCTGCCGCCGAAATCGCCGGCGTTGTCGGTGACGAAGTCGAAGGAGCCGAACCTGTGGACAAGGCCACAGACTACGCGCTCCGCTGAAGAAGATCCCGTCCGAACAGAAACTCCAACCAGCGCCGCTGGTTGCCCCACGGTGGGCGCCAACTGTCGTGGTGGTGTCACGGCAGATGCCATAGGATGGCTAAAGATGTGGGAACGATGGACGCTGGAGGTGCTCGGGGAGGGATCACGCGACGAGTAGCCGCGTGAGGTAAGAACTAAGCACTGCAAACAACACGATCTACCCAGGTTCAGGGCCCTCGTGAGGAGGTAAAACCCTACTCCTGCCTTTCTCTATGTATTCTGGTGTCTCACCGAGTAGCCACAGTACAATGATCTTGCTACCGAGTAGCCACTCTTCTCTCTACGTGATGAACTAGGTCAAGAATCTAGGGTTTCCTTGTGTCCCAGCATGCAATCCTCGCGCAGGAGGCGGCGGGGCACCTTATATACATGGTGCCCAGCCGGATACGTCCAAACATGGACAAGTGTCGACATAGTGTGCACATCGTCCTTCTTCCGAGTTCCCGCTGACAGCTTTGGTTCCTAATCTTGGCTGCATCCGGAAAGTCGTTGGGCAAAACCAAGGGGACAGTCTGGTATCACTGTGCCAAACACAGAGTAGGGCCCCCTCATCCTGCGACCGCCTGCTTCCAGACTGTCGCTGTCAGGCAGACCGGTCCCAGATGAACAGTAGTTCGAATAGTGCCAAGTACGGACCCAGGATACGCGGGATCCTGTGTCAGAACGGCTCCTTTGACTTCTGGCCCGAGTAGATTCCCGCCAATCTTACTCGGACCAGCTCTTCTACTCGAAAGGACATAACTTGCTTAATATCTCCTTCTGGTCATCTTTTCGTAAGACCGAGTAGCAGTCGACCGGGTAGCGAGTACCGGGTAGGCGGCTACTCGACCAAACTTCCCCTCTGACTGTTGCCTTTACCACTTGCCTTTACCCTACTCGGGGGTAACCCCCCGACACATGGTCAACGCGGTATTTATGGTGCAAGAATTCTGACGGCAGTGGTGATTAATCCTAGGTAATACTTTCCCGTGCAGATGGAACCTTCCTTTGACCTATTCATCTTACCATGGTTCCATCCGCCCCCCTAACAGAATACTACCACTCGGGTAGTCATTCAATTAGTCATATTATTATAAAAATAGGACCATGCATTCTTTTGAGCGGAGGTGGTATTACATAGGGTTTGTGAAATTAGTTGTTATGAAATAATTCAAAGGACATGAGCAAGTGATGAACTTCGCTTGATATGGACATGTAATGAAGTCTGATGCTTGGAGCAGATCCTCACTTCCTTGTTCTACAAAACACCATCATTATCTCGTAAAGACAATGTTTAAAGAGGCAAATGATGCTATTATGCATAATGATGATATGTATGCATTTTTTTAACTAAATGATTATTTGGATGTACTAAGTCTTTTGTGGTAATTAACTGTTTGTGAATTTTATTATTTATCAAAATTAATGATTATTAATATTATTTTTATTTTATTATTATATATTTAATTGATTAAGTAATTATTGTTTTCTCAGAAAACATTTATATTTGAATGTTTTGAAATGATCAAACTATAGAAATAAGTTTGAGAGAATATATTTATATTTGATTAAATAAATCTGAATTCTTCTAAATTTTAATATCAAGTTATTATTATTAAATTATTATTTTAAAATCATAATTTTAAGACTATAAGTATTATTTTATTTTTCTTAATTTTAATATACAAATTCTTTAATGGATGTAAAATTAATTATATTGTAATTGTTTGTAATTTATAGAATTTTATTTATCATTTTTTAATTCTTTTATTAAAGAATTGGTCAAATGTCCAATATGCCCTTCAGGCTGACAGGTGGCTCAACCCCTTTAGGGTTGAACCCAACCCATTCGGCTGGCCGAGCCACGCCACACGCACTCGCGCGCCCCCTATGTCCTCTCACCTCCACCTCGTCCCCAAGCGACTCCTAGGCGATTGAAATCGCCTCCGCCTCCGGCGAGTTTCCCCGACTCCTTCCGGCCACCCCCGCCGCCGTGGATGGACGCAATCGATGCGCCACCTCACCCTCTACCCCCTCCTCCACTCGATCTTATTTCTGCTTGATGTGCTTCTCGTGCACAACCAAACCCTAACCCTAGGGTTCGGGAGCTCGAGGCGCTCCACCCCTCTCCGGTGGGTACTTGGTCCTCGAGGTGGTCCAGGGCCTTCTCGCTACTGCTCTGATGTGGCTGCTCCTTCCCCGTGGTTGCTTCTGGTTGCGATGACGCGGCGCCACCGGGACGGCCTCCTGGAGTGCAACCGCGGGCCTCGTCGCTGTTCTGCGCTTCTCCAACTAGCTGTGGTCACCACGATGGTGACCACCTGTGAGTACCTCCTCTCCCTCTTCTCTCTTTGTCCCTTTCCCACTCTCTTTGCCTCCTCCATCATTTGCTCTGGAGCCTGGCCCTCGTGCCAGTGTTCATGCCATGATTCCACGAGGTACCTCTATGAGGTTGTTACTGGATTGTTTAAGGTTTGGAAATTTTTCCAGTGAATCCCTTGGTACAGAGGCTATGATGAAATTGTTCCATTCCAACACAGATGCTTTGGGTGGAATGATTTGCACTTAGGAGTTATCTTTCTGATGCAATCTGTTGTGGAAATTATCTTGGGTATTATACCTTGTGCTTGTGATGGAAAATTATCTAGGATTTATTCCCTGTGCCTTTGCTGTGAAGAGATCCCTTAGGCTATCTCCTTGTGGTTAAACTTTGTGGCTTGCTGTCAGTGTGACAGAGCTCACCAATACGTGTTGCTTCAATACTTTCGATGGGTGTGTTTTATTTTGATAGGTGTTACTCTGAATTCATAGGTTCAGAGAATATGCCATCATCCCTGAATTCCTTTTTCTTCTTACATGCCCTTATGTGTTTGTGTTGAGGTATCAGATCCTTGGATCTGGTGCCCAGCAATTATATTGAGGATATGTGATGTGATACGGTAGCTCTTTGGCTTAAAGCTTGATTCAGGATCCTATTTACTGATAAGATCTATGCCCTATTGATCTGCTGTCCTTGTGCATCACTAGATAAGAACATATTGTTACACTTGATGGTTTTATTTCTCTGAAATTTATTAACTAAGAACAGATTGATTTCACTTGCTTCTTTTGCCCCCAAGCCTATGATGCATAGCCTGAGGCCCCTCTTTAATAAGAACAGATGCCTAACTTGATGCTTTTATCCTCTATGATGAGTTATAGCATAGCACTTCTATGCCTCACCGAGGGTACTAAAATCCCAACCCATCCCTGTGTGCAACTAGCCAGTAAATGGCTTAGATGGTACATAGATTTTCACCTTATGTGATGATCAAAAGGTTGGTGGCTTTTGGTGCTTGTGGCTTGCTTGATTTACTCCTGCTGCTTCCCTGAGCCTTGGCCTTGTGGTCTTGGTTGCTGGTTTGCAATCAAATGCTCCAGTACCTGTGGGAGCATATGGGTGGATGATTTGGTGGTGTTGCTTCTTCCTGTTCCTGGTTGCTTTCACAACCCGAGCAGTAACAGGGGAAAGTGTGATGTGATCCCCTCCCCTTGCGGCTGATGTGATATTTATACCACAACAGTGGTCTTGACAACACTAAAGTGTGATCATGAGTGCGCTATTTGCTTGTGTGCTAGTGAGAAGATCTTTTCTCCAGGCAGTGCGGCTGGTCTTATCCTAGCCTGCTATTTTTCTTATGCTGCCAGTTGTAATTCCTGACCCTGCCTGTGATGCTGGTCTGAGGCCCTTTTTGATTAGAACAGATACTACACATATTTATTAACCCAATGATGAGTTCATCAGTGCAACACACTGACAATCTGAGGGTACTAATCCCTCCTAATCTTTCTGTTTTTGTTTTGTGTTTTATTTTGCAGGTGAAGAAGATATCAGATACTATGGAGTAGATAGGTCTTAGTTTTAGGATCAAATTCCTGTAATGGAACTCATGTAATATTTTTGTAATATTTCCATTATGGAATCCATTGTAAAGACTCTGTATCTTGTGTTATTATTAATAAAATTTAATTGTTTTCCTTTTTCTATTCTTATTGATATTGGAGATATTCATTATTTGTTATCTCATGTATGTGTCCATTGAATTATATTTAGGATATAATCCTGTTTATCCAATTTGAATTCCAAATTCAAATACAACTCAAATTTAAACTCCAACATTACTAAATTTAAATAATTCAAACTTTTAACTCCCAAATTCAAAATATAACCTAAAGGTCATGTCAAAATTCCATCAACTTCCAATGTCTACCAATATGTAAGAATCAGAATTACTCCAGGGTTTTGGTTTTGCGAAAAAATTATTCAGGTTTTGCAAACACATGCATGCAGATGCACAAATTATTATTCTACCCCCTGTGAGTTCCTAAACGCTGGGACATTACATCCGTCGCCTCCACGAGGCGGAAAACAATGGAGAGAGAAAATCTCTCCGTCAGGGAGAAATCTGCTGGAGAAATCCCTTCCCGAAGGGGGGAAATCATCGCCATCGTCACCGTCATCGAGCTGGACTTCATTGGGATCATCATCATCTCCATCGCCATCACCATCGTCTCCACTGCTCCACTCCATTCTGCTGTAACATCTAGGGTTGAATCTTGTCTATTTCATAGGGGAAACTTTCCCGGTGTTAATTACTCCTTGTGGTTGATGATATTGAGTGAAACCGTTGAACTAAGATTTATGTCCAGATTGTTATTCATCATTATATCACCTCTGATCATGATCCATATGATGTTTTGTGAGTAGTTCGTTTAGTTCTTGAGGAGATGGGAGAAGTCAAGATGTTAGTAGTGTAATTATGTTGAGTAATATTTAATGGTTTGATATTTAAGTTGTGGTGCTATTCTTCTAGTGGTGTCATGTGAACGTCGACTACATGATACTTCACCATTATGGTCCTACAGAAATGCATTGTGTATTCGGCTACTAATTTTGGGGTTGCCGGAGTGACAGAAACCTAAACCCTCGTTCGAAAACCGATGCATGAGGGAGTGTAGGATCGCAGAGTTAAAGGTCGGGGTTAGATTAATCTTAATTACATTTTTGTAACTGCAGATGCTTACAAGGGGTATAGTCACAAGTTTGTATTAGTCCAAGTTAGGGCAGTACATTAGCATAGGTTCACCCACACAACACCTATCAAAACAATAAATATTAATTAGCTGTATGTGAAAGCACTTGACGAAATTCCCGTGTGTCCTCAAGAAAGTTTGGTCATCATAAGTAAACCAACCAGCTTGTCCTTTGCTCTAGAAAGGATTGGGCCACTTTCTACAATTATTATGACGATATTTATTTACTTGTACTTTATTTATCTGCTATATCAAAAACACCTAAAACATGTCTGCTAGTATTTTTAATGAATCCTTCATCCAAACTTCTTGTCAACACCTTCTGCTCCTCTTTGGGATCGACACTCTTATTTATCGAAAGTACTAAGATACACCCCCTATA
This sequence comes from Alopecurus myosuroides, assembly GCA_028641055.1. Lineage (NCBI taxonomy): Eukaryota > Viridiplantae > Streptophyta > Magnoliopsida > Poales > Poaceae > Alopecurus > Alopecurus myosuroides. The sequence continues at coordinate 206,924,659 of CM054063.1, read as the reverse complement.
CTTGTGGGTCGTCAATCGGCTCTTCCGATGAAGCGTGAGCGGCATCGCTATTCTGTAGCCGCGCCGTTGTGACATATAGGTCGAGGCGTCGCCCTCGGGTAGATCAGGGCTAGGGATAGGGCTAGGACTAGTCCAGTGATAACTGCGGGCAAGAATCAGTGTAATCGGTGCTCGCAACCGCTTCTTTTGTCTTTAAATTCGCGACAAAATCAACTAATTTAAATATGCGAGTTCTGTTTACAGGCGCTGCTACTGCCTGATTGGTCGAAACCCAAAAAAACCCTAGAACGCAAACTGAAAACCTTGTTTTCAGTTCCGCATTTTAGGGGTTCCGATAGAGATGCTCTAAGGGATTAATTTAATATTCAATATGGTAAATAAATTATCCTAAATTATAAAGACGGCGCACTCTATTTTCCATGTTCTGGCATCACCTTTCGTCCATCTGACTTACTATTCTTGTCGATGTTATTTATCAACTGTATCATCTGACGATGATTATGGGGATTAGTACGCGTGCAGATCACCGAGGTGGGTTAGCACACAGTGAGACAAGATTTATACAGCTTCAGGCTGTAGGGCCTGCCCTTCAAACCACTGTTCAAGGACACCCCCGATATGCATACATTCACGATCCCAGGAATTCAGTCGTGAACAACATATCAAGTTGGTACACAGATACAATATCCATTACACGATTGCATAACACTTACAAAAGAGACATGGTCACATGACCAAGTCTACACGGTTGCCACGCAGGGCAAAACACAACACACACAGGGGAAGACTAAACACACACAAAACGCGGTAGAGCCCAAGTCACGCCTTAACCTACAGGCTGCTGACCCGGAGACGATCCTAGTTCGCAAAGCCATCAGCTCCGTACTCCTCTTCGTTGATCTTCTTCTGAGACTCCTTCTCAAAATCTGGCAAGTTGATACCAGGGACGAAACCAATATGAGTACATTTGAATGTACTCAGCAAGACATCCATCATGTAACTTACCAAATGCAAGTATGCTTATATGGTGTAATAGGTAGGCTATAAATAGGGTTCACTATCAATGGTGTTCATATAGGATCACACCACAGTTGCAGTGAGGTTAATCTGTATCTTCGTTGAAGAAGATACTTCAGAAGAAAATAATATAGTTTTTATTTCTCTTGTAGATATCACATGTACAAGAGGTTTTGTCAAACTTTGTTAAAAGAAAGTTTTCTCTTTGCAAAACTTCTTGGAATCAGTTTCCAGATGTTTGCTTAGAGAAGAAAGATTTTCCGTGCAAAACTTTTTGTAAAACAACTTTTGGCTTTTCATCATCGGTACCTCCACGGTACAAGATTTCCTTCCTTTCCGAACTTCCGGAGCTCAACACCTTTTTGAAAACATCTTTTTGAAAACATTGACACAATGCTAGCTACATGGCCATTCAACTGTCCATATCCGAGGACGCGTCTTCTTCGAAAAAGTTGTACTCTGCAGAGGTGTACACATCCACTAGATACAGTACACCTGCCGTGAACAGCCACAAACTATAACAACAGTATGTAGAACATCAGATAATTGATCATAACCTTCCACTATGTTCAAGCTAGAATATGCCTATCTCTTCAGTCGAGTATAATCTCCCCGGCTCCCTGCCTAGACATGAGACTCAACCGATGCGACCGGAGGAGAACTTAATCCCTCACTCTTTATGTCTCAACATTAGGAGTTTTGATGACATTTGGTTCGAGGGTACGACGTCCCTTATAGCAATTGAGATAGAACACACACTAACAAGAACAAACTTCCAGTTAAGCCCCGTGCCCATGTTGGGGTAGGGTGGCAGTATGGTAAAGGTTGTCCGACGAAGACTAGGTTATGTGTCATTTTTGAAAACAACACTTTCCCAAAAATGACCACTTCCACATTTCTCCGGAGAATAAGGATCCGCCTTTTCTCCGGGTTTTCCATAAAGCCCTTGTTTTGTAAAAACACAATTTTAAGGTGTCCACTTAGGGACTAATATATACCATATGGTGGCTTATGGGCTTGGTATCACAAAGTATCAACTACTGGCATAAAAGTAGTATATATAATAGTAGTAGTATTCACCCAAAAATAGTTTTTGGAAATCAACGTTTTGTAAAACTTCTCAGAAGTAAAACATGCATGATAGATAATGATAAGCGTATTATAACAGCAAGCATCAGGATGGCTTGCCTTAAATCTCTTAATGTCCCTGGCCTTGAAGTAACTTGAACTTGACGCACAGCTCCACAACTAGTTCTTCTTCTTCTTCTTCGTTTTCTAGCGTCGTAAAAGAATAAAAGTACAATCTCAGGTCTAAAGACCAAACAACTAAGCTAAACAACACATACAGCAAGCAAAAGTATAATAGCGCAAACTCACAAACGTTATCGAGAAAACTGCCTCACATAACTTTCAGGGTACAAAACTATCGTCAGACAAACATATGGTTTAGGAAACCATATCCCACATCTTACATACCATATATGGAGTGGTGTACCACTCTCATAATAAGATATACAAGAAGCTAAAAAATATAGCTTGTGGGTGCAAAGGGTTAGGTTACTAAGGTAAAAACAAACAGACAGAACAATACCCATGGTAGTGGGTATTAGCAACACACAAGCAATAGTCACTTAATAAGTTTATGATTAATTTGGATGTTTAGCTCACAAGATACTCCTAAACACCACAAAAATACTAGCACAACAAATAACAAAAGTATGATACTCATGCTAAGGTACACACTCAGACAATTTCCAAACAACAGGTAAACACACATCAATTGAATAGACTATTTATTTACTGCATTATTGTTTACTTGAAGTTATGGAACCCATCAATCATGAAAACTTAGCAAACAACCAGTAGCTAATAACCAAATAATCAAGTCATAAAAATAATCTAAAAAACAATCATCACTCAAGATAATGCTCCTATCAAACAAGCATAAAAACAGGAATGCACTAATAACACACTAGTATGGAAATTCTACACAAGCATGCTATAAGGAGTACTTACAATCTACAACTATAGCACATGCAACTAAATAATTCAAGGACTCATAACATAAGTAATAACTTCCTAAACATGCTATAATAAACTCATACACTCATAAAATAAAAGATGACAATACTATAGCAAAAATCACCATTTTCTAGTGGTGACACTAGTTCAACACTAGAGAAGCAAACAATGCTACCATGATGCTTAAATCTAAACAAGCAAGTCATGAACATAAATGTACCTAATAATAGTACACAAATCCTACTCATGCTATGAAGCAAAAACATCAAAATAATCCCATGAAACAACTATTAAGCATGCATAAATTAATTCTAGCAATTTCTGTTTTCTTAAAACAATTACTAGCAAGCAAGCAAGGTATAACTCACACAACCAGTAGCTATGCACTTAAAGAAACTTTATCTAAACCTTTTCAAAAATCCAAACACTCAATTTAAAATCATTCACAAACATTCTATCAATCACAAGGAATTTAGTTTATTTGCAAACAATTTAATTTAGCACTCAACAGTGAATCATTTCTTAACATGATACTCCTAAGGAATATTATGCTAACAAATGGATCACATCTAACATACTAGTAGCTGCTGATAAGAAATAAACTTCTCACTTGCATAAGTGAAAACAAACAAATATATTTTCCATGGTGGAAAATAGCAATCAGTCATATAATTAAAACATGTTATTTTCTCACATGTGTATGGTTAGGGATTTTCATCCTCAACCAAAAAGCAATGGGACCAGTGGATTATGGGCCCACTAATACCAAGTCAAAAGAGGTACTAAGCCTCTGGTTACTCATGACAAAAATTAGTATGCAAGATAAATAATACAAAGCTATTGATTCTAGTGAAAACAATACTAGTGCAATGGAATAACAAGACTTGCACATGCTTTGCTACAAAATAACATGCAAGCTAACAAATGCATTAACTTCAAAATAACAGTACCAAAATGGTACTGGATCCATATCTAACATGGCACAAAATTTACTAAAGCAAGCACACAAAGATCTAGCTCTCACAAAAATTCCAAATAATAAAACTAGAAAGAAAACAATGCTATTTCATTTTTATTTGAGTTTCCAATCATGCACACACTTTCTAAGGTGGATGTACTGTAAGAGAACAACCTAATAACAAGTACTAACAACTTTATACATGCTAGGAAGCAAGATTAAATCAACCAAACATTTCATTTCAAACAAAAACAAGCAAAGAAAACAAAACAGAAAAGCTGCTGTTTGTAGATCTGTCCAAAAAAAAAATATAGAGATCCAAAAATTAATCTAAGCTAGGAAAACATGGATCTAGTTAATACCAAACTCATCCAATTGGATTTACTCCAAAAATCATTTTTAAACTCATTCTAAAAATCATAGAAGAGCCTACTGGTCTTTTATTAATCTGGATGGCATTTTCATTATATAACTCACCTTTATGTGAGGTCAGCTGCATTGGATAGATCTTTTCGATACCTATCCAGAACATTTTAGTTTGTTCCAATTGGTTACAAATTTTAAAAGTTATGTTCAAATAATTCTCACTGATAGTCTCTGGCAAAACAGTTCTTGTGCCCAACATATTGGTTCAAACATAGATCTGCAAATTTTGTATGGTGTATATTTTATATGTTAGGGTCCAAGAATTTTCCCAGATTTTATTTCACAAGTTTTACATTTTGCATAAGCCCAAAGAATTCATACCAGTTTCTGTCAAAATTTTAAAAGGAAAAGGAATAGGGGGCGTGGGCTGGTTTCACTGCGGTGCGGCCCAGCTAGCGGACGGCGTGGCCCAGCAGCGCTGCGCGCGCGCAAGCAGGCGCGGGAACGGGGCCGGTTCAAACGCAACCGTGGATGGCCGATCCAACGGCGCGGGGACTTTCTCCTACCTTTCGCCTCTCTCTCTGTTCCCGACGGCCGACAGCGGGAAACGGCTCGGGGGCTCTCCTGGGAGGCTCGGGAAGGGGCAGCGCGGGACCGGGGGAGTTGTAGGAGGGCAAGGGCATCGAGGGGAGGTGATGGTGTCGACCGGCGCGGCTCCACGCGGCAGCGTGCGGCAGATGTCCGCGGCGGCGCTCCCGGATGGCGGCGTCGACTCCGGCGGGTAGAGGGCGTGGGACTTTGTCTGGGGGGTTCAGGGGAACATGGGGAGTGGTCCTCGGGTGGAGGGAGGGGCTGGGATGGTGTGGTGCGGGCAGGGCCTCGCCGTGGCCGAGGTGGTCACCTGCGGCCAGAGCACGACCCGGGCGCGCTCTAGGGGATAGGGCTCGGGTCCAAAATGACCAGGGGAGGTAGGAGGGAGTGAAAGAGGTGCAGGGCACTCGGAGTGAGGTCTGTGGGCATTTATAGCTGAGGGATGCGACTCGAGGGCATTTTGGGGAGCTCGGGGGGATGCCAACCATGGCATAGAGGTGCCCTGGGTGTTTTGGTCACTTCCTAAGGTGAGCACAGGGTGCCCTAGGTCAAGCCACGAGTGAAGCAAGCCAGGGGTGGCCCTTTGATGCAAGTGGGAAAGTGGGCAAGCCAAATAGGTCAACACATGTGTGTGCCCATACCTGTCCTAGTCACCATCTCTCTCCTCTCTTATCTTCAGGCCTAAGGCTTCTAGAAGAAGGGTCAAGGGCTCTGGTTCGAGTAGATACTATGGTCAACACACTAGGCTTGGTCACACTTACAAAAGATCAAGGAAACATCAAGAAATATAATGTGAAAAAGTGTATCCTAGACTGTTCACTGTAAAAAATCAGAAAATTCAGTCTTATGACTTAGAAATTTTGTAAGTGGTTAAAACAGATTAAAAGTGCAAAAGGTTGAGTTTGTTTTCAGGGTTCAAATGATTCCCAAAATTGGTTTTCAAAACATGGACTTGTTAAACATGTTCTATACTTTCAGAAACAACTTTTGAAAACAATTTTGAAATAGTTTAAGGCCATGAAAACAATGTGGAAAAAGGTATACTTTCTGTTTTTATCTGTTTCTCAAAACTGCATTTTTTTGCCTTAATTTTATACCACAAAAACAACAAGTAAAAGATACTTTTTATTTCTCCAAAAATAAAAGTGAGCTTATGGATTTGTAGTACATATATCAAGGATTAATTAAAAGTCAAGAAATCATAAAATAACAATTTATAGCTTGGTGAAAACAAAGGTAGAAAACAGGTACTTGGCTTTATTTTCAGGAATTGTTTTCTATAGAAAACTTTAAAAGAAAACTTTCATAATTCATTTTGAAAACTTGTTTTCTTGGATCCAACAAAATTAAAAGTTTGTTTTAAGATGCAAACAAGAATGATCCAAGTCTTGGAATAAAAATCCACTCAGGTAATAATAGGAAAACATCAGGGAAAAATATCAGGGATATTTTTCAGAAACATTTGGTATTGGTTTTATAAAGAAAGAAAACTTGTGTTGCAAATGTGATTAAGATCATAAACACATGTTAGTTCAAACAATCATGTTGTTAGAAAAAAAAATTGTTGGCCCTAATTTTTGTCTTCTTGAGCACAGTCCAAGAGTCCAAAAACTGGGGTGTGACACAGGCCCCGGGAAACATCATCCGATAAAAGCCCCATATGATGTTTGTGGTTAGGTCTTATTCTGTATGCTCAAGAGGGAGCCGCCGGTGTGCCGGCTCTCCTCTAGTTGTGTCTAGATCATAGAGGTTCTGTTTGTCTATCTAAGTATGTCTATGTCTAAATCTCTCTAAGACCGAGTCTGCCCTCTTGGGGCGCTTTGCCCCTCCTTATATAGATGGAAGGGGCTGTCTTACATTGTAGAGTCCTAGTAGGATACAAACTAGTATAGGTTCTATTCCAAGACAGATAACAATCCGGGTGCTACTCAGACTCCTTGTGTGGGACTTCTAGGCCAGTTCTCATGACGGGCCACGGCCTACCTCCATGTGGGTACCTATTTAACATATCCATGACAGTATCCCCCGAGCTTTCGGGTGACTCAAAGAGTCGGGCAAAAGATCTTGATTTGTTGATGATGTTGTGTTTCTAGGACACAGATTTATTGCCGGTTTGTTGTCGTGGTGGATGTCGAATTGCGGATGAAGATTTTTCTAACTTGAGGAAGTAGAGTTTGCTGAGTCTTGGATGTTATTGTTACCGGGTTGCCGACATAGAGGCTGCCGGGTTATCGACATAGAGGAAGCCAGTTTATGGACGTAGAGGCAGCCGGTTTATGGACATTGAGGCAGCCGGTTTATCGTTTGTGAACGTTGACGATGACTGATCATGCACGCTGACGATGTCGGTGTTGGGAATATGCCCTAGAGGCAATCATGTATGATGTAATTCCCACTGTATTCATAAAGTTATTAAGTTGTCCTTGTTTTGAACATCTGATACATGTCATTGAATATGTGATTCGATTGTGGAACCATGTATTCATGTTGTTCATACTAGATTGTCCTTGGTCATTTAGGTTGTGCTGGACACACACCCCTAGACTAATGTAAGTGTTGGCTGATGACACAGTTCCACTTGTCATGGGCATGGTGATGCCATTCCAACGTTCACGGACTTGGCTAAAGAGTTTAGCAAGTCGGACTGACCCATATTGAGATGCAACGATCAAGTCGTCATTTGCACGTCTCAATCAATGTAATCCTTAGACCTGAGGTTGTCGCACAATCCGAGTTGTGGATCACCGACTTAGGTTCTGTCAAACGTTGTTCTGTGACAAGGCAACTATAAAGGCAGAGTTCGGGTCGAATGAGAAGCAAGCTGCGTGATGTGGATAATCAAGATGGGATTTTGCCCCTCCGAATGGAGAGATATTCTCTGGGCCCTCTCGAGTGATATGATTCAGTAAGCATGACCATGCGCAACTCAGTTAAGTGTTAACTGTGTCTGTTGGCTAAGAGTTAGTCAGGTGAATCACATATCACGGATCGAGAAGAGAGTTGAGCTATTTAAGGGATGACGATAAATCGCCTATAGCTCGACAAGGTATATCGTGAGGCAAAAGGGACTAACATGAATATCACATTGAAAGGTATGTCGTCATGACTCAATGGGACTTGGGAGTCGGCACGTTCTGCTAGGAGCCGCTACCGATTGATCGATTGAGAGTCGGACTCCAATCGTGTCCAAGTCGCCATGAGCCTGCAGGGTCGCACACTTAAGAGCGGGAGCAAATATTGGTTGGGTTGGACCCGAACCGGAAATGGACTGAATTAGTGAGTCGGACTCACAGAGGGAATGGGCCACAAGTGTTGTGCAGCCCATTACCATACGCTATATAAAGAGGGGCGCAGATTGCCCAGCGGGCACGTTAGTCCACTCTCCCATGCGTTGGGAACCCTAGCCCCACTCAGTCCAGCCGCCGCACCGGACCTAGCAGTCCGCCGTCGGAGCTCCTCCTCGTACGTGTGGATACCGGCAGAGGTGCTGTACGTTCAGCACTTCGACGTTCGAGGGATTGGATCGGCCGGACCGGATCGTGGGACTGCACTGCCCCGACCAGACGCGCTACATCGATAATCCGCACCTGCGCGTCTAGTGGTAATACTCGTGGCCTTCTACCTCGGCTAGATCTTGGGAGTACCGCGTAGGAAAAGTTTTTCGTTTATCTATACGCGACCCAACAGTGGTATCAGAGCGGTAGCTTCTGGTATTAGGCCCGAGATCCGTACATATGTGATATGTAGTTAGCGTTAGATGTGATCTAATTGCTGTTTTGGTGGTCGGTCTATGAGATAGATCGGTTTTGTACAAGGTTGATTGGATCAATCGTACTCGGGGTTAATGGATGATCTGGTTTCCGTGATCATACTGCTAAGGTCGTGGAACAACTTACCCCTACCGGTCGGTTTCCGCCATCGGGGTATACCGTGACACATAAATCCAGTTGCGGTGATCGAAGATCAAAGAGTTTGGTCGAATCGGAATACGGATCAGATTCGGGTAAAATCGTTTTATCCGATGAAGAAATCCATGATCGGAATGCAGATGAGATCTGCGTTTTCCGAAATCAACGGGCCCCTTCGATCTGCCCCTTCGATGAGATCTGCCCCTTCGATCCCCGCCCGCTATCCGGCTAGCGGGACCGCCGTCGTCCTGTCGTAGCGCCTTAGATGTCGTTGCGAGTTTCACAACGCCGGTAGATATCGTATCTATGCATAACTTGTTTTTGCAGGAAGTTGTGAATGGTATGGCTTATGTGCATGTGATGTGTGTAATCCATACATGATCTGCGTATCATGTTTTTGTCAGCCGGCTGGAGCCTAGGTGCTGTCATTTTATTGTATACCGGCCTGCGTGTCGGATTCTCTATGTAAATTTCATTTACTTAGCTAGTGTAGCTTGTTGGAGAACCCGGAAGGCATGCAAGTCGATGTACAAGTCGGCTACATGGAGTAAGATGGCACGTGACAAGAGTTGGCACGAGTCGACTTACAAGCTTCGTGGAGATGGAGATCACCATGAAGAGAGCCATACCATTTCACATTATAATTGCTTTATTTGTGTTATTGTTATGCCTCTATTTACCTCTATTTAGATAGTTGGTAGATTCTTTAATCCCTCAAAGAAGGTCTAGTCGGTCGCCCCGCCAGTGCTGCACCATCACAAGTCGGACATTCTTGGTAGTGGGCTCATAAAATTGAGGTGCTACCAATTCTTTCCGGTTAGGTGGGTTTGAGTCGGACTCTTACAAGCAGAAGCACTTGGTAATCTAGACGAGTCCATCACAACGGTTGTGGGGCTCGGGGTGAGGTAGATTGGGAGCCGGGGCATGTGATGTCACCCAACTAACAGGAGTCGTATAGAGATACGATTGGCAAGGTGTTGCCTACCTAGATCACTTGACGGCTAGCGGTGATGCTAAAGCTCACTAGTCGGCTTGCTTATTTAGGATCTTGAATCACTTAGCAGCCATCGGAGGGATGTTGGTTCTAGTGAGAGCATAAGTATTAAATCGTTTAATATGCCTGCTCTTTTATGAATACATGTCTTAAGTGTTTTTGCGTATTTTCTGTTGTAGATCAATGGCACCTAGCAACCTTCCTCAGTTGTCCACTTTTGCGTTGAGGTCAATCCTAGAGAAAGATAAGCTTAATGGAATTAATTTCACCAACTGGTATCGTAATCTGAGGATAGTCCTCAAGCATGACAAGAAAGAACATGTTCTAGAAACTCCACTTCCAGAAGAGCCTGATGATGATGCGACTGTCGCTGTCACAAATGCCTACCGTAAGACTAGAGATGAGTCTACGGAGATTAGCTGTCTTATGCTTGCACACATGGAACCGGACTTGCAGCAGCAGTTCGAAAATGTTGAGGCCTACGATATGATCGAAAGCCTCAAAAGTATGTTCCAGGCTCAAGCAAGGAGTGAGAGGTATCAAGTCTCTCAAGCTTTGCTTGGCTGTAAGCTGAAAGACGGCGATCCACTGAGTCCGCATGTAATCAAGATGATTGGTTACATACAGTCTTTGGATCGCTTGGGCTTCTCAATTAAAGAAGAGATCGCCACTGATATAATTCTGAACTCTCTTCCTAGTGCGTATGGTCCGTTCATCTCGAACTACCATATGCATGGTATGGATAAGAGTATCACTGAATTACATGGGATGCTCAAAACGGCAGAGGCTGATATCAAGAAAGGCGCCAGTCAAGTGTTGATGGTGCAGAATAAGGCTAAGTTCAAGAAGAGTTCTTGGACTAAGAAGAAGAAGGATAAGTCAGGAGGTAGCGCCCATGGCCCTGTCCAGAGTGCTTCCTCAAAGACTAAGCCTTCTCCTACAGCCGGAGCCAATTGCTTCTATTGCAAGCAGGATGGCCACTGGAAGAGGAACTGCACCAAGTATTTGGCTGACAAGGCCAAGAGTGGAGGTATGACTTCCGACTCAGGTACACTTGTGTGTAATGTTATAGACATTTATCTTGCTGATGCACCTAATAGTTCTTGGGTATATGATACCGGATCAGTCATTCACATTTGCAACTCGTTGCAGGGGCTGGTAAGAACTAGGAGCGTGGCAAGAGGAGAGGTTGATATTCGGGTCGGCAACAAGGCGAGAGTCGCTGCGTTGGAAGTCGGCACGATGCAACTTCATTTACCTTCAGGATTTATTTTGGAACTGAATAATTGTTATTATGTTCCAGCACTTAGTCGAAACATTATTTCCGCCTCATGTTTGATGAGACAAGGTTATGAGTCGAATATTAAGAATAATGGTTGTTCTTTATATTTGAAAGATATGTTTCATGGCTTTGCACCCGTTCAGAACGGGTTATTTATTTTAAATCTTGATAGTGAATCGGTCTATAACATAAATGTTAAAAGGTTGAAACCAAATGATCTGAATATGACTTACTTTTGGCACTGTCGGCTTGGTCATATAAGTTGGAAGCGCATGAAGAAGCTCCATGATGATGGACTTCTAACTTCGTTTGACTTAGAGTCATTCGAGACATGCGAATCATGCCTACTAGGCAAAATGACCAAGACACCTTTTGCAAGGAGTTGTGAAAGGGCGTCCGACTTGTTGGAACTAATACATAGTGATGTATGTGGTCCAATGAGCACGACAGCCAGAGGTGGTTATGAGTACTTCATTACCTTCACTGATGATTTGAGTAGGTATGGATATATCTATTTAATGAAACACAAGTCGGAAGCCTTTGAAAAGTTCAAGGAATTCCAGAGTGAGGTACAAAATCAGCTCGGCAAGAAAATAAAGTTTCTACGGTCGGACCGTGGAGGCGAGTACATGAGCCATGAGTTTGATGACCATCTAAAGAGTTGTGGAATAGTTCCTCAACTCACTCCGCCGGGTACACCGCAGAGAAACGGTGTATCGGAACGGAGAAATCGGACCTTGTTGGACATGGTACGATCAATGATGAGTCGGACAGATCTACCTTTATCATTTTGGGGTTATTGTCTAGAAACTGCAGCTTTCACACTAAACAGAGTACCATCAAAGTCAGTAGAGAAGACACCACATGAGATGTGGACTGGTAAGAAGCCAAGTTTGTCTTTTCTAAAGATTTGGGGTTGTGAAGCATTTGTCAAGCGACTTCAGTCGGACAAGCTCACGCCCAAGTCGGATAAGTGTATTTTCGTGGGGTATCCGAGGGAAACCTTGGGGTACTACTTCTACAACCGGGAAGAGGGCAAAGTGTTTGTCGCTCGGAATGGTGTCTTCCTTGAGAAAGAGTTTCTCAGTCGGGAAGTCAGTGGGAGCACGGTGCAACTCGAAGAAATTCGAGAGGAACCCGCTAGGGGCGAGTCGGCGAACGCCTTGGAGGCTGAGCCCGTCGTGGTACCTACACCGGTAATAGCACATGAACCACGGAGATCTGCCAGATTACAGAGTGCTCGTGATGTTTTACTGTTAGACAGTAATGAGCCGGCAACTTATTCGGAAGCGATGGTGGGATCTGATTCCGAGTCATGGCTTGGAGCCATGAGATCCGAGTTAAAGTCCATGGATGAAAACCAAGTTTGGAATTTGGTTGATCTGCCTGACGGTGCAAGACCCGTCGAGTGCAAATGGGTCTTTAAGAAGAAAATTGATATGGATGGAAATATTTCCGTCTATAAAGCACGACTTGTCGCGAAGGGGTTCCGACAGGTTCAAGGAGTTGACTATGACGAGACATTCTCGCCTGTAGCGATGCTTAAATCAATTCGGATCATGTTAGCCATAGCAGCCTATTTCGACTATGAGATATGGCAGATGGATGTCAAGACGGCTTTCCTTAATGGAAATTTAACTGAGGACGTGTATATGATACAGCCCGAAGGTTTTGTCAATCCAGCTAATGCTGACAAGGTATGCAAACTTCAGAAATCCATTTATGGGTTGAAGCAAGCATCTCGGAGTTGGAACATTCGCTTTGATGAGGTAGTCAAATCGTTTGGCTTCATCAAGAGCGATCATGATTCTTGTTTATACAAGAAGTTTAGTGGGAGCAAAGTAAACTTTCTAATCTTATATGTGGATGACATATTGCTGATTGGAAATGATGTCATGATGTTGCAAGAAACCAAGGAGTCATTGGAAAGGAGTTTCTCAATGAAGGATTTGGGTGAGGCAACTTACATATTAGGAATCAGGATCTATAGAGATAGATCCAGGCGGCTCATTGGATTGAGTCAGAGTACTTATCTGGACAAGGTTTTGAAGAAATTCAAAATGGAAGAGTCCAAGAAGGGATTCTTACCGATGTCCCATGGCATAAAACTTAGCAAGACTCAGTGTCCTTCGACAACTGATGAGCGAAGTCGGATGAGTGTGATCCCGTATGCTTCGGCAATCGGATCCATCATGTATGCCATGATTTGTACTAGGCCAGATGTTTCCTATGCTCTAAGTGTTACGAGCAGATACCAGGCTGACCCTGGCGAAGCCCACTGGGCAGCGGTTAAAAACATCCTTAAGTATTTGAGAAATACTAAGGAAATGTTCCTGGTTTATGGAGGTGATGAGGAATTCAGTGTAAAGGGTTACACGGATGCGAGTTATCTCACCGACTCAGATGATTCTCGTTCGCAATCGGGATACGTGTTCGTAATGAACGGAGGAGCTGTGAGCTGGAAGAGTTCCAAGCAAGATACGGTGTCTGCATCTACAACAGAGGCTGAGTATATTGCTGCCTCAGAGGCGGCAAAGGAAGCTGTTTGGATCAGGAACCTCCTGATTGATCTTGGTGTGGTTCAGGGCGCGTCCAATCCATTGGACGTATATTGTGACAACAATGGTGCTATCGCACAAGCCAAGGAACCTAGACAACACCAGAAGAACAAACATATACTCATGCGGTACCACCTCATTCGCCAGTTTGTCGAACAAGGTGATATCAAGTTATGCAAAGTACACACGGATGCAAACATTGCAGATCCGTTGACAAAGGCGCTACCACAGCCTAAGCATGAGGCGCACACGAGAGGTATGGGCATTAGATGCCTAGGCATATGATGCCAGGATGATTGACTCTAGTGCAAGTGGGAGACTGTTGGGAATATGCCCTAGAGGCAATCATGTATGATGTAATTCCCACTGTATTCATAAAGTTATTAAGTTGTCCTTGTTTTGAACATCTGATACATGTCATTGAATATGTGATTCGATTGTGGAACCATGTATTCATGTTGTTCATACTAGATTGTCCTTGGTCATTTAGGTTGTGCTGGACACACACCCTAGACTAATGTAAGTGTTGGCTGATGACACAGTTCCACTTGTCATGGGCATGGTGATGCCATTCCAACGTTCACGGACTTGGCTAAAGAGTTTAGCAAGTCGGACTGACCCATATTGAGATGCAACGATCAAGTCGTCATTTGCACGTCTCAATCAATGTAATCCTTAGACCTGAGGTTGTCGCACAATCCGAGTTGTGGATCACCGACTTAGGTTCTGTCAAACGTTGTTCTGTGACAAGGCAACTATAAAGGCAGAGTTCGGGTCGAATGAGAAGCAAGCTGCGTGATGTGGATAATCAAGATGGGATTTTGCCCCTCCGAATGGAGAGATATTCTCTGGGCCCTCTCGAGTGATATGATTCAGTAAGCATGGCCATGCGCAACTCAGTTAAGTGTTAACTGTGTCTGTTGGCTAAGAGTTAGTCAGGTGAATCACATATCACGGATCGAGAAGAGAGTTGAGCTATTTAAGGGATGACGATAAATCGCCTATAGCTCGACAAGGTATATCGTGAGGCAAAAGGGACTAAGATGAATATCACATTGAAAGGTATGTCGTCATGACTCAATGGGACTTGGGAGTCGGCACGTTCTGCTAGGAGCCGCTACCGATTGATCGATTGAGAGTCGGACTCCAATCGTGTCCAAGTCGCCATGAGCCTGCAGGGTCGCACACTTAAGAGCGGGAGCAAATATTGGTTGGGTTGGACCCGAACCGGAAATGGACTGAATTAGTGAGTCGGACTCACAGAGGGAATGGGCCACAAGTGTTGTGCAGCCCATTACCATACGCTATATAAAGAGGGGCGCAGGTTGCCCAGCGGGCACGTTAGTCCACTCTCCCATGCGTTGGGAACCCTAGCCCCACTCAGTCCAGCCGCCGCACCGGACCTAGCAGTCCGCCGTCGGAGCTCCTCCTCGTACGTGTGGATACCGGCAGAGGTGCTGTACGTTCAGCACTTCGATGTTCGAGGGATTGGATCGGCCGGACCGGATCGTGGGACTGCACTGCCCCGACCAGACGCGCTACATCGATAATCCGCACCTGCGCGTCTAGTGGTAATACTCGTGGCCTTCTACCTCGGCTAGATCTTGGGAGTACCGCGTAGGAAAAGTTTTTCGTTTATCTATACGCGACCCAACAGTCGGGTCATGGATGTTCACGATGTCGGGTCATGAATGTTGATGATGTCGGGTCGTCGATGTTGAAGCTGTAGCCCCCAAGCTCCGAGTTTATCAACTCGTGATGACTTGGTGTTTGCATAGAGCAGTACTTCAATAGTGTAGCCCCAAGTGTCGGGTTGCATGCCTGCATCAGCTCGGGACTTTATTTCTTTTAGTCTTAGTGTTTAGCTTCAAACGGTGTAGTCACCAAGTGTTGGGTTATCTTGCCTACAACAATCTGGGACTTTATTGATGTTTTCTTATAAACTTCAAATAGAGTTGTTGAGTCAACTTTGTACTTGAAATAAAAATATGTGCATGCATTACACTGTTTCATGATGTATGAAACAATATTAAAAATAAAGAAAATTGCGGTGATTTTGTTAACTTGTGTTCAACTTCTTAATAGCTCGACTAGACTAAGTAGGTTTTCATGTGGACTTTTTTCATGCTATACGTTATGTTCAGGGTCGACAAAGCCTTTTAAATGCATCAAAGTCGATTGACAATATTGATACGTCTCAAACATATCTATAATTTCTAATGTTCGATGTTGTTTTCATACCAATTGCTACAAGTTTTCTATACACTTTACATCATTTTTATGGATTTCCTGGGACTAACCTATTAACAAGATGCCACAGAGCTAGTTCTTGTTTTCTGTCGTTTTTTGTTTCAGAAATTCTGTTCTGGAAATATTTTCGGAATTGGACGAAACAAAATCACAGGACCTTAGAATTCTGTCACGTAAACGGAGTCCGGAGGAGACCCGGAGGGGGGCCACAGGGTGGCCACACCATGTGGCGACGTGTGTCCCCCTAGCCACGCCACCAGGTGGTGTGGTTCCCCTGGCCACGCACCGACGTTGCCCTTTCGCCTATTTAATCTCCTCCTTGGGTTAACCCTAAATATCTGAGCCCCCATCCACGAAAATTTCCGTAGCCGCCGTCATCGTCAACCTAGTTAGGGAGAGTTCTGAAGCTCTCCCCGACACCCTGCCGGGAGGGAAAATCATTACCAGAGGCATGTACATCACCACGCCTTCCTCCTGAGTGATGCGTGAGTAGTTCATCCTTGAACTATGGGTCCATAGAAGTAGCTAGATGGTTGTCTTCTCCTCTTTATGCCTCATGTTTAGATCTTGTGAGATGCCTAACATGATCAAGATCATCTATTTGTAATGCTACATGCTGTGTTTGCTGGGATCTGATGAATATTGAATGCTATATCAAGTGATTATCAATCTAACATGTTATGTTATTTATGATCTTGCATGCTCTTCGTTACTAGTAGATGCTCTGGCCAAGTTGATGCTTGTAGCTCCAAGAGGGAGTATTTATGCTCGGTAGTGGGTTCATGCCTCCTTTTCGTCCATGCTCGAGTGACAGAAACGTGACGAATGGGGATGTGATATTTGCATTAGGGAGAAAAAAACAATTTTTTCATTGTTTACATTACACACTTTACTTAAGGCAATAATCTGTTGCTTGCAACTTAATACCCGAAGTATGCTTGGATTATGTTCTGAGGGTGGATTATTAGTCATAGATGCAGTTGGATAAAGGTCTATGAATTATGTTGTAATGCCCACATGAATCACATAGTAATCATCATGTCATGCATATGCACTACGGTGTAGGCTTTATATCTGGCAATTGCCCAGCTGTAATTTTTTCACCCAACATGTTATCTATCTTTTATGGAGAGAGACCACTAGTGAATTGTGGACCCCGGTCCATTCTTTTACACTGATAATACAACCACTGCAAACACGGTTTTCCTTTCATTCACTTCCATCATTGTTCTTTTTTCATTTACTGCAAACAAGTAACTTTTTCCACATTATACATCTAATCCTTTGTGTTAGCAAAACCGATGAGATTGAAAACCTCACTGTTTCGTTGGGGAAAAGTATCTTGGTTGTGTTGTGTGTAGATTCCATGTTGCTACTGAGCCTGGTAGTGCACTCTGCCAACATCAGTTGTCATCAACCTTCAGAAGTGATTTCTTTCTCCTACTGGTCGATTAAACCTTGGTTTTTTTCTGAGGGAAAACTTTCTTCTCCACTCTTCATACCTTCCTCTTGGGGTCTCCCAATGAACGTGTGTCCACACGCATCAAGCATATTTGTTGGTGCCGTTGCCGGGAAGGAAGAGGATTTCTGCAAGGGGAGTCTCTCACCTCCAATCTCTTTACTTTGTTTTTGTTCTGCTCAGTTTATTTTATTTTGTCTTGTTTGCTTCTCTATATAAAAACACAAAAAAAATCGTTCTTATTATAGTTGTTATTTTTACCTTGCCTTTTATTGTTCGTCATGTTCCTCCCTAAGTTCACCCTGAAAGACTTATCAATAGGTAGTGGTTTGATGGTGAAGGTCTTGCACTCATTGGGAGATCACAAGAGGAAGGTATGATGAGCACAGCAACCGTTTTTCCTTAGTAAGAAACCAAGGTTTAATCGACCAGTAGGAGGAAGGAGTAATTTCAGAAGGTTGAAGCAGCTGAGATGGCAGCGCGCACTACCGGTTCAGAAGCAACGTGGAACCTACACAACACAATCAAATCACTTTGCCCCAACAAAGCAGTGAGGTTGTCAATCTCACCGGTTTTGCTGAACACAAAGAGGTTAAACGTATGGTGTGGAGAACAGTAGGAAAACAGTATGAAATCAGTAGCAACAGTATGAAAGCAGTATGAGGAAAAAGGACCGGGGTCCACAATTCACTAGTGGTGTCTCTCCGTGAAAGATAAATAACATGTGTGGTGAACAAATTACAGCTTGGTAATTGACAGAAATGAAGGCTTCACCGTAGTGCATATGCAAGACATAAAGATTACTATGTGATTCATGTGGGCATTACAACAAAATACATAGACGTCATCCAACTGCATCTATGTCTAATAATCCACCCACCAAATATAATCCGAACAAACATTGGGTATTAAGTTGCTAGCAACAGATTATCGCCGTAAGAAAAGTGTGTAATGTAAACAATGTAAACTAGGTAAACACCGTTGTTTTCTCCCTAATGGCAACATGAAATCCTCCATCCGTCACGTTTCTATCACTCGAGCACAGATGCAAAGGAGGCATGAACCAACTATCGAGCATAAATACTCCCTCTTGGAGTTACTAGCATCTACTTGGCCAGAGCATCTACTAATAACGAAGAGCATGCAAGATCATAAATAACATAAGAATGAAGACAACATGATAGATTGATAATTAGAAGACATAGCATTCAACATTCATCAAATCCCAACAAACACAACATGTAGCATTACATAAGGATGATCTTGATCATGATAGGAAGCTTACAAGATCTAAACATGATGTACAAAGTGGAGAGAACAACCATCTAGCTACTGCTATGGACCCATAGTCCAGGGATGAACTACTCACGCATCACTTCGGAGGAGGGCATGGTGGTGTAGACCCCTCCGGTGATGAATTCCCCTCCCGGCAGGGTGCCGGGGAGAGCTCCAGAACCCTCCCGATCTCGGGATGACGATGACGGCGACCTCGGGTGTTTCTCGGAAAAAAGTGGGATATATTTAGGGTTTACGTCTCGGGGGGGTTAAATAGTCGAAAGGGCAAAAGCGGTGGAGGCCTGGGGGCCCCACACCACTCCCCGACGCGGCCAGGGGGCGCCAACCTATGGTGTGGGCCCCCTGAGGCCCCCCTCCGAGTCTCTTTGGGACTCTGTGGAACCTTCGGGAATTGTAAGACTTTCGGGCTTCGAATTTTCCAATTCCGAGAATATTTTGAGAACAACTTTTCAGAAACCAAAAAATAGTAGAAAACATGGAACTGGCTCTGTGGCATCTTGTCAATAGGTTAGTCCGGAAAATCGATAAAAATGACATAAAGTGTATAGAAAACATGTGGGGAACAATAAGAAAACAACATGGAACATCAGAAACTAAGGATACGTTTATGACGTATCAACATCCCCAAGCGTAGGTCCTACTCGTCCTCGAGTAGGTAAACGATAAAAACACATAATTTCTGAGGTGACATGCTACCAACATAAACTTGATCATCAATAATGTAAAAGCATAAGTAAGCTGAGATCATAGAACTTTAACACAAGCATGATAAATAGAACTTTAATAATAAAGCAAAGCAATCACCTTGCATCATGAGAAGTAACTCAAATACAAGATCATGAATAACAATGCAACGAAAGATTTACGTTTGTTTCAAGTATAGAGAAAACATGTCAAAGTGATATTTCACTAGTCCTTAAGAGTGGGGCAAAACATAAAAGCCAGGACACCTTCAAAGTTCATGATGAAGACTAGAACAAATAATTATAGAACAAGCAATAACACATCACGAATCAACTAATAATGTTTCTGGGACAAATGCACATAAAACTCAGAATGGAAAATATGCTCTCTCAACCATGCATGAAGTTAGAAGATGGAGACTCAACATAAAAGTAAAAGAAAGGCCCTTTGCAGAGGGAAGCATGGATCACTCACGTTCTAGAGATTTTATTTTATTAAACAGAGGTATAAAAAGCTTGACACCCCCCAACCATCTTTCACAAACCATGGCTAATCGAATCCTCAGGTGCCTGCCAACAATCACATACCGTGGAGGAGTGTCTATATTTTAAGAGAGGTGCATGCTTATGTCAACGAATGGTAAACAGAAAACACAATACATCACAAGCAACCTAGACTTCACAAGAGCGGCTCCCATAGAAGGACGCATCTGGGTAGAAGGTCATCCCTCTTTCTCTTTTGTTTACACAATTATGCTTTGACTGATAAATCAGGGGGAAAATAGTGAAGAGAATTTGTGTTATTAATTTGGGGCTAGGCAACCCGCTGCCAGCTTTTCTATCATTGGATAAGCAGATGAAACCACTAGTCGAGGGTGTGAAAGTCCAATCAAGAAGTGAGATAAATATTCTCTATTTACGTCCTCATGAGCTAAAACAGGAGCACAAAACAGGAGTAATTTTGAAAGTTTTAAAGGTAACACATGAGAAATTTACTTTGGAGTGGCGGTTAAATACCACATGTAGGTCGGTATGGTGGACACAATGGGAAAACTTTGGTTTTGGGGAGTTGGATGCACGATTAGAGCTCATACTCAGTACAGGTGGAGGCTAGCAAAAGACTGGGAGCAACAAATCAAGAGAGAATAAGAGCCATAATCATGCATAGCGACATAAACATCATTAATCAAAGCATAAGTGGTACCGCAATCTCAAAAACTAAATGATCATGGAGGCTATTCGTAACTGGTTCATAGTCATAAACATGGTGTGAGCATGCGCCAAGTCAAATAAAACATTCAAAGGAGAACACCATAAATTTATGCTTCAATATGACAAGAACAACTCATGATTCTTTCAAAGGCACATTAAACACTCTCAGCTATTTGAGGCTAATCATGCTACTAAATAACCACAAATCTTTAAAACTAAAATAACATCTAGCATGGTATGAAAAAGTCCAGCCACAGTATATACAAGCTTCTACTTGCACCGTTGAAAATTCTACCTCAGGCAGCAGTTTCTTTTCCCAACAAGCAGCATAGAGAAAATACTTTAACAAAAACTCTCTAAATGCTACAGAAAGAAAAAATGATAGTACTCACATGACTCTACTAAAACTAACAGCTTTGAATAAGAGATGGAATGAATACGAGAGCTAAACATGAATTTTTGCAGCAACTAGAAGAAACACCAAGAATGCTAGCATAGCAAGTATTGAAACGAAAAAGCGGAGCGTGTCTCTCTTTCAAATAAAGAATGCTAGGATCCAACTATATTATTGCCGCAAGGTTAACAAAAGAAAACAAAGAAAAACAAACATACGCTCCAAGTAAACTTCATATGATGTGACCGAATAAAAATATAGTTTCACGAGAAGTGACCTGATAGATAGTTGATAAAGAAGGGGATGCCTTGGGAATCCCCAAGCTTAGATGCTTGAGTATTCTAAAAATATTCTTGGATGAACCACGGGGGCATCTCCAAGCTTTGACCTTGCACTCTTCTTGATCACGTATATCACCTCTTCTCTTGACCCTTGAAAACTTCCTTCACACCACACTCAAACAACAATTCGCATTAGAGGGTTAGTGCAACAATTAATAATCCATTGGTTCTGTATGGAACAACTGATATTGATATTTTTAAACATTAGCAGCCACTGATGTTTCGTGAAGCAAAGAAATCCACTTGACATCACAAAAGAGTACATGCAAGAAAAATGGCAGAATCTGTCAAAACCGGAAAAGTCTGTAAAGACGAATTTTTTTAGGCACTTACGTTGCTCATATCGAAAAACTTAAAGAATGAAAAAGTTGCGGGATTAGCCGTGGAATAAGCACAAACAATTTCAGATCATTCTGATCTTCCTGGATTTTATACGATTTTTTACGGTGGATAGCAGAAATCTGTTTCCTGCGCAGAAATCCGAAACCAACTCCAACTCTCATCAGAAACCTTACTTGGCACTACTAAAACATGAAAACAAAGATATAAAGGAGTTGCTACAGAAGAATTCAACCCTTTGACTTAAAGAAAACAGATAAAAACAAAGCAAAAATAAAACCATGGGTTATCTCCCAAGAAGTGCTTTTCTTTAACGCCTTTTAGCTAGGCCCAAAAAAGTGGAATCAAGTATTTTCAAGTGAAGAAGCATCCAAATTGCAACTTGTTAGAATAACGGAATCAAAAGGAAACTTCATTCTATTTCTAGGAAAGTGTTCCATACCTTTCTTGAGTGGGAACTGAAATTTAATATTCCCTTCTTTCATATCAATAACAGAACCAACAGTTCTAAGAAAATGTCTTCCCAAAAAAATTGGACAAGAAGCATTGCATTCAATATTCAAGACAACAAAATCAACAGGAACAAGAGTATTATTAAATGATAAGAACAACATCAACTCTCCCCAAAGATTTCTTTCTAACATTATCAATAAGAACAATATCCAAATAACAAGGTTCCAATGGTGGTAAATCAAGAATATCATAGAGTTTCTTGGGCATAACAGAGATACTAGCACCAAGATCACATAGAGCATTGCAATCAAAATCATTCACTTTCATTTTAATAATAGGCTCCCGTCCATCATCTATCTTCCTAGGGATAGAGCCTTCACATCTTAATTCATCCTCTCTAATTTGCATGAGAGCATTTGTAATATGGTTTGTGAAAGCCATGTTCATAGCACTATTATTGCAAACGTTGATGGTGTGTTGGAAACCCCAAGAGGAGGGTGTGATGAGCAAGCGGCAAGAATTTCCCTCATTTAAGAAACAAGGTTATCAATCCAGTAGGAGGAAGAGGATCTCAGGAAGGTTGATGCCACTAACGGTGGTGCTGGTGCTTCACTGGTGTCAGCAACAACGTGGAACCTGCACACAACATAACCAAAATACTTTGTCCCAACGGTAGAGTGAGGTTGTCAATCTTACCGGTCTTGCTGAAAATAAAGATTAGACGTATAGTGTGGAAAATGATGTATGCTTGCAGTACGTAAAGAAAGCAGTAAATAGTTGTGGTTTGTTTAACAGTGTGGAAAATGGACCGGGGTTCATAGGTTCACTAGTGGTGTCTCTCCATAAAAGATAGCATGCTGGGTGAACAAATTACAGCTGGGCAATTGAAAAATAGAGGTTGCACCATAGTGCACAATATAACATGATGATTACTATGATATTTAGTGCGAACATTACAACAATATACATAGACCGACATCCGTCTGCATCTATGACTAATAATCCACCCTCAGGTTATCATCCGAACCCCCTTAGGTATTGAGTTGCAAACAACAGATAACTGCATTAAACAAAGTGTGTAATGTAAGCAATGATTATGCACGCGGGAACTCTCATCGTTGTTTTCTCCCTAATGGCAACATCACATCCCCCCTTCATGTTTCTGTCACTCAAGCAAGGTGCCACAAATGCTCACGCATATAGAGTCTACAACAAGTCCACCAGACAAGGTGAATAAGCTATAGACGTGGTGTTTGAGGAGGATAACGACTCCCAACGGGGGTGTATAGATCATGATGTTGTAGGAGATGCAATACCTCCAATCGTCATAAGAAGAATGGGGATTGGTGAAATAATTCCCATTGAGGGTTACCGGATGATGGAGGGAGAAGCACTATGCCCCCCACTAAAGTGGAGCCATTGACTACACCCATTGATACACAAGCTACCCAACAAGATGCACCAAGCCCTCAAGCTAATGATCGAGGTCAAGCAAGTGATCAAGGCCAAGATAACGATCAAGGTCAAGCAAGTGAACAAGGCCAAGCTACTCATCAAGGCCAAGATCAAGGTCCTATAATTGTTGAGAGAGCTCAACCTAGTGGTGTTCCTTCACCCATTGATGATCAAGGCCAATATGAGGATGGACATGACTCCAATGAAGAAGGTGATTC
This sequence comes from Alopecurus myosuroides, assembly GCA_028641055.1. NCBI lineage: Eukaryota > Viridiplantae > Streptophyta > Magnoliopsida > Poales > Poaceae > Alopecurus > Alopecurus myosuroides. The sequence continues at coordinate 206,900,863 of CM054063.1, read as the reverse complement.
TCAAGCCATATGCAAGGAATCTTTGGAGGAGATGCTATCTCGTAGAGCAAAGAGAATGCTAGAAAATCTCGAGCGTGCGGGTCACACGGAGGACAAGATCCTTGGGCAAGTTCGCGGAAGGGTTGTCACTAGGAAGAAATTGGCGGATTTTAGCAAGGCTCATGCTTTTGTCTCTTTCATTGAGCCGAGGAAAGTCTATGAAGCTCTCAAGATCAAGATTGGCTTGAAGCCATGCATGATGAACTCAACAACTTCGAGCGCAACAAAGTTTGGAAGTTAGTTCCAAGACCCAAGGATTGCAAGAATGTCATTGGCACAAAATGGGTGTTCAAGAACAAGCAAGACAAAGATGGTATTGTCATTCGCAACAAGGCGAGATTGGTGGCTCAAGGGTTTTCTCAAGTTGAAGGTGTTGATTTCGGTGAAACCTTTGCACCCGTAGCTCATCTTGAATCTATTCGCATCTTACTTTCTTATGCATATCATCATAATTTCAAGTTACAACAAATGGATGTTAAGAGTTCTTTCCTAAACGGTCCCATTAATGAGTTGGTCTATGTCAAGCAACCTCAGGGTTTCGAGGATCCCAACCACCCCGATTATGTCTATAAACTTGATAAGGTACTCTATGGACTTAAGCAAGCTCCACATGTGTGGTACGAGCACCTTAAAGAGTTTTTAGTGGATCATGGGTTTAATGTTGGTTTAATCGATCCCACTCTATTTACCAAGAAGGTTGGAGGTGACTTGTTCATATGCCAACTCTATGTGGATGACATTATTTTTGGGTCTACTAACACCAAGTTCAATGAAGAGTTTTGCAACCTTATGAATGATAGGTTTGAGATGTCTATGATGGGAGAATTGGAGTATTTCCTTGGCTTTGAAATCAATCAATATCAGAAAGGAACCTTCATCAAAAAAGCAAAGTACACCCAAGATACGCCCAAGAGATTCAATATGCATGATGCCAAGCCCATGAAGACTCCCATGTCCACAACCCTTGACTTGAAACCGGATCCGAATGGTAAAGAGGTAGATCAAAAGGTATACCGCTCCATGATTGGCTCTTTGCTTTACCTTTGTGCATCTAGACCGGATATGATGTACAGCGTAGGTAAATGTGCAAGGTTTGAAGCCTCTCCAGGGCAAAGTCATTTGGAAGCGGTTAAACGAATCTTTAGATATATAGTTCATACCCCAAATTTTGGTATTTTGTATCCCAAGGGTTCAAGCTTTCAGATCATTAGGTATTCGGATGCGGATTTTGCAGGAGAGAAGACGGATAGGAAATCTACATTTGGGGGCTGCCAATTCCTTGGTCGCTCCTTGGTGTGTTGGTCTTCCAAGAAGAAAAACTGCATTACTATCTCCACCACAGAGGCCGAGTACATATCCGCGATAATTTGTTGTGCTCAATTTCTTTGGATGAGGCAAACCTTGAAGGATTATGGTGTCAATTTTCACAAAGTGCCTCTTCAATCTCCTCCGATCTACACCATGGATACGGATATGTTGCTCCCTCTCTCTCCCATCTCATTGACGGATGGAGATGCACTAGGAGCACCATGATTCTTCGTATTTAGGCATATGGAGTAGGGATTCGCGAGTAAAAACCCTAGAAATTTAGATTGTGACTACTAGGCACGAACAACTTCGAGTATTAGGATGACCCTATGTAATTATGCCCCTATATCGTTGTTGTTCATCTCTAGTTTTCACTACTCCTGATTTCTTTGATTTGTGCGTATTAAATACTTGGGCATCTGATGCTTGCAGAGTTGATGGAGTTGTTGCTTCTTGATGACTTTGAATCCCCGGCAAGGTGCCAGAAATTCTTTACTCTGGATGGTGTGTTGGGAACCCCAAGAGGAGGGTGTCATGAGTACAACGATAAGAATTTCCCTCAGTTAAGAACCAAGGTTATCAATCCAGTAGGAGAAAGAGGATCTTCGAAAGGTTGATGCCACTGACGGTGGCAATGGCGCCTCACCGGTTATAGCAACAACGCAGAACCTGCACACAACACAACCAAAATACTTTGTCCCAACGGTAGAGTGAGGTTGTCAATCTCACCGGTCTTGCTGAAAACAAAGATTAGACGTATAGTGTGGAAAATGGTGTATGCTTGCAGTAAGTAAAGAAAGCAGGGAATTGTAGTGGTTTGTTTAACAGTGTAGGAAAATGGACCGGGGTTCATAGGTTCACTAGTGGTGTCTCTCCATAAAAGATAGCATGCTGGGTGAACAAATTACAGCTGGGCAATTGACAAATAGAGGTTGCACCGTAGTGCACTTTCATGACATGATGACTACTATGATATTTAGTGCGGGCATTACAACAATATACATAGACCGTAATCCAACTGCATCTATGACTAATAATCCACCCTCAGGTTATCATCCGAACCCCCTTAGGTATTAAGTTGCAAGCAACAGATAATCGCATTAAGCAATGTGTGTAATGTAAGCAATGATTGTGCACGCGGGCACTCACACCGCTGTTTTCTCCCTAGTGGCAACAGCACATCCTCCCCCTTCACGTTTCTGTCACTCGAGCACAGGCGAAAAGGAGGCATGAACCCAACTATCGAGCATAAATACTTCCTCTTGGAGTCACTAGGAACTACTTGGCCAGAGCAACCACTAGCAACGGATAGCATGCAAGATCACAAATAGCATATGCAAATAAAGACTATAATCAACTTGGCATAAGTTCAATATTCATCGGATCCCAGCAAACACAACACGTAGAGTTACATATGATCAATCTCGATCATGTTAGGCAGCTCACGAGATCTAAACATGGAGGCATATGAGGAGAAGACAACCATCTAGCTACAGCTACGAACCCGTAGTCCAAGGATGAACTACTCACGCATCACTCCGGAGGCAGACATGGTGATGTAGAAGCCTCAAGTGACGATCTCCTCTCTGGCAGGGTGCCGGAAACAGCTTCAGAACCCCCTGATATAGGGTTGACGCTGACGGCGGCTGCGGAACTTTTCGGGGATTTTTGATCGGGTCTTTAGGATTTTCCATCCGGGGGGATTAAATAGGCGAAAGGGCAAAGGCGGTGGAGCTCCAGGGGCCCCACACCCATAGCTGGCGCGGCCAGGGGTACCCGCGCCACCCTATGGTGTGCCCCCGTGGTGCCCGTCTTCGACTCCTCTTCGGTGTTCTGGATGCTTCTAGGGAAAATAGGCACTTCGGGCTTTGTGGGCTCCAATTTCGAGAATATTTCCAGAACAACTTTTCTGAAACCAAAAACAGCAGAAAATAGGGAACTGGCACTTGGCATCTTGTTAATATGTTAGTCCCGTAAAACGTATAAAAATTCTATAAATAAGGGAGAAAACAAGTAGCAATTGACAAAATATGATCATGGAGCATCATAAATTATAGATACGTTGGAGATGTATCACACTAGCATTAGGAAAACTAGCAAGATTTTGTAAGAACTTAATCACTTCAGTTATGTGGCAATCATCAAAGTCAAGATCATTTTTATCAAATATAATGGGACCATTGTCTCCCATGTTTCTAAAAATTTCAGCACTTTTATCAGGAGCATTTTTAGCAGTTTCAGGCAGTTTTGCATTTTTACTAGCAGAAGTAGTAGTGTTTCCAACACCAATTACTTTACCATTGATAGTAGAAGATTTTCTAGCATGAGAAGCTTCAGTTTTACTAGTGGTGGTAATGGTGCAAACATTAGCTATATTATTCTTTCTAGCTATTTCATCTTCTCTTTCCCATCTAGCATGCAATTCAGCTAACATTCTAACATTATCATCAATTCAAATTTGGATAGAATTCAAAGTTTTACTTTCTTTAAAATCATGAGGCATAACCTTTAGTTTCAGAAAATCAACATCAAGAGCAAGACTATCAACTTTAGAAGCAAGAACATCAATTTTGCCAAAATTTTCCTCAACAGATTTATTCAAAGCAGTTTGTGTACTAATAAAATTCTTAAGCATGTTCTCAAGATCAGAAGGTACACTTTTGTTGTTGTTGTAGGAATTACCATAAGAATTACCATAAGCATTTCTATTATTGGGAGGATATGGCCTATAATTGTTGCTACCAAAATTATTCATATAAGCATTGGTGTTGAAATTATTATTTTTAATGAAGTTCACATCAACATGCTCTTCTTGAGCAACCAAAGAGGCCAAAGGAACATTATTTGGATCGATAGGAGCATGGCCATTCACAAGCATATACTTAATACCATCAAGTCTCTCATTCAAAGAGGAGGTTTCTTCAACGGAATTTACCTTCTTACCAGTTGTAGCTCTCTCAGTGTGCCACTCAGAATAATTTACCATCATATCATCAAGAAGCTTTGTTGATGATCCCAAGGTCATGGACATAAAGATTCCTGCAGCAGCTGAATCCAGAAGGTTTCTTGAAGAAAAATTCATACCTGCATAAAAGGTTTGGATGATCATCCAAGTAGTCAATCCATGAGTGGGACAATTCTTTACCAAAGATTTCATTCTTTCCTAGGCTTTAGAAACATGATCATTATAAAGTTGCTTAAAATTCATAATGCTACTTCTTAAAAATATAATCTTAGCAGGAGGATAATATTTTCCAATGAAAGCATCTTTACACTTGGTCCAAGAATCAATACTATTTCTAGGCAAAGACAACAACCCTTCTTTATCTCTTCCTCTCAAAGAGAAAGGAAACCATTTCAGTTTAATAATATCTCCATCAATATATTTCTATTTTTGCATCTCACATAGTTCAACAAAATTATTAAGATGGGCAGCAACATCATCAGTACTAACACCAGAAAATTGCTCTCTCATAACAAGGTTTAACATGGCAGGTTTTATCTCATAAAAATCAGCAGTAGGAGCAGGTGGAGCAATAGGTGTGCTAATGAAATCATTGTTGTTGGTGCTAGTAAAGTCACACAACTTAGTGTTCTCAAGAGTAGTCATGTTAACAATACTTAAAACAGGACTAAAACTACAGCTAGAATAAGAACTAATTTTTTTGTGTTTTTGATAAAGAGAAGCAAACAAGACAAAATAAAATAAACTAAGCAAAAAAAACAAAGAAAATAGATTGGAAGTGAGAGACTCCCCTTGTATAAATTCTCTTCCTCTTCGGCAACTGCGCCATAAAAACAGCTTGATGGTGCAGGTCTTGCACTCGTTGGGAGACCACAAGAGGAAGGTATGATGAGCACAACAGCAGTTTTCCCTCAGTAAGAAACCAAGGTTTAATCGACCGGTAGGAGGAAGAAGTAACTTCATAAGGTTGAAGCAACTGATATGGAAGGGCGCACTACCGGTTCAGAAGCAACGTGGAACCTACACAACACAATCAAATCACTTTGCCCCAACGAAGTAGTGAGGTTGTCAATCTCACCGGTTTTGCTGAACACAAAGAGGTTAAACGTATGGTGTGGAAAACAATATGAAAGGTGTAGCGGCAGTATGAAAGTAGTAAGAGGAAAAAGGATCGGGGTCCACAGTTCACTGGTGTCTCTCCGTGAAAGATAAATAACATGTATGGTGAACAAATTACAGCTGGGAAATTGGCATAAATGAAGGCTGCACCGTAGTGCATATGCAAGACATAAAGATTACTACGTGATTCATGCGGGTATTATAACAAACTACATAGACCGTCATCCAACTGCATCTATGTCTAATAATCCACCCTCCGAATATCATCCGAAGAAACGTTGGGTATTTAGCTGCTAGCAACAGATTAGCGCCGAAAGAAAAGTGTGTAATGTAAACAATGTAAACTAGGTAAACACCGTTGTTTTCTCCCTAATGGCAACATCACATCCTCCATCCGTCACGTTTTTGTCACTCGAGCACAGATGCAAAGGAGGCATGAACCCACTATCGAGCATAAATACTCCCCCTTGGAGTTACTAGCATCTACTTGGCCAGAGAATCTACTAATAACGGAGAGATTCAAGATCATAATTACATAAGCATGAAGATAACATGATAGATTGATAATCAGAAGACATAGCATTGAACATTCATCAGATCCCAACAAACACAAAATGTAGCATTACATAAAGATGATCTTGATCATGATAGGCAGATCACAAGATCTAAACATGAGGTACAAAGTGGAGAGAACATCCATCTAGATACTGCTATGGACCTGTAGTCCAGGGATGAACTACTGATGCATCACTTCGGAGGAGGGCATGGTGGTGTAGACCCCTCCGGTGATGAATTCCCCTCCCGTCAGGGTGCCGGGGAGAGCTCCAGAACCCTCCCGATATCGGGATGACGATGACGACGGCCTCGGGTGTTTCTCGGGAAAAAGTGGGATATATTTAGGGTTTACGTCTCTGGGGAATTAAATAGGCGAAAGGGCAAAGACGGTGGAGGCCTGGGGGCCCCACACCACCCCCCGACGCGGCCAAGGGGGGCGCGCCGCCCTATGGTGTGGCCCCCCTGAGGGCCCCTTTGGGTTCTCTTCAGGACTCCGTGGAACCTTCGGGAATTCTAAGACTTCCGGGCTTTGAATTTTCCAATTCCGAGAATATTTCCGGAACAACTTTTCTTAAACCAAAAACAGCAGAAAACCGGGAACTGGCTCTGTGGCATCGTGTCAATAGGTTAGTCCAGAAAATTGATAAAAATGACATAAAGTGTATAGAAAACATGTGGGAAACAATAAGAAAACAACATGGAACATCGGAAATTAAGGATACTTTTATGACGTATCATGATTCTATAATTGGAAAGCATAACATTGAAGAATTCTTTAATCATGTTTGTAAGCATGAAGATTTTGAGGATAAATCCACAGTAGAACTTGCTCCAAATTGTGAAACTGCTGCAACTTCTATGTTGAGTCTTCACCTTCTAACTTTATTATGCAAAGGTCCTTCCCTCTGGGGTGGTGTGGGCCCCCTGGCTGCCCACCGACGTTGCCCTTCCGCCTATTTATACCTCTCGGGAGGTTAATACCCGAGCCTTTTCCACCAAAGACATCCGCAACCGCCGTTATCGTCAACCCTAGTTTGGGAGGGTTATGGAGCTCTCCCCGGCACCCTGCCGGGACGGGGAATCATCACCAGAGGGCTCTACACCATCATGCCCGCCTCCAGAATGATGCGTGAGTAGTCCACCATTGGACTACGGGTCCATATGAGTAGATAGATGGTTATTCTCTCCTCTTTATGCCTCATGTTTAGATCTTGTTAGCTGACTAAAATGATCAAGATCATCTTATTGTAATGCTACATGTTTTTTTGATGGGATCCGATGAATATTGAATGCTATGTCCAATGATTATCAATCTATCATGTTATTTTCATGTGTATGTTATTTTTGATCTTGTATGCTCTCTGTTGCTAGTAGATGCTCTGGCCAAGTAGATGCTTGTAACTCCAAGAGGGAGTATTTATGCTCGATAGTGGGTTCATGCCTCCCTTTTACTCACGCTCGAGTGATAGAAACGTAACGGGTGGGGGATGGGTTGTTGCCATTAGGGAGAAAACAACGATGTTTACATTGTTTACATTACACACTTTGCTTAATGCAATTATTTGTTGCTTGCAACTTAATACCCAAAGTTTTCCCGGATGACACTCTGAGGGTGGATTATTAGTCATAGATGCAGTTGGTTAACAGTCTACGTATCTTCTTGTAATTCCCGCATGAATCACATAGTAATCATCATGTCATGCATATGCACTACGATGCAGCCTTTATATATGTCAATTGCCCAGCTGTAATTTGTTTACCCAACATGCTATCTATCTATTTTAGAGAGACACCACTAGTGAACTGTGGACCCCGATCCATTTCCTCTATACTTATAATACAACCATTGCAATCACTGTTCTCATACTGTTCCTACTGTTTTCCTACTGCCATCATTGTTCTCTTTTCATCTACTGCAAACAAGTACTATTTTCCACACCATACGTTTAACATATTTGTTTTCAGCAAAACCGATGAGATTCACAACCTCACTGCTTCGTTGGGGAAGTGATTTCTTTCTCCTACTAGTCGATTCAACCTCGGTTTCTTTCTGAGGGAAAACTTGTCGTTGCACTCTTCACACCCTACACTTGGGGTCTCCCAACAAACATCAGCCATCAAGCTTTCTGGCGCCATTGCCGAGGAGAAAGAGGATTTCTGTAAGTGGAGTCTCTCACTTCCAATCTCTTTACTTTTTTTTTTGCTTAGTTTATTTTATTTTGTCTTGTTTGCTTCTCTTTATAAAAAACACAAAAAAATTAGTTCCTATTCTAGTTGTTATTTTTATCATGTTTTAATCTTGCTTTATCATGCTTGCTATCAATGATTGATTTCCTTGAAACTAGATCTTATTGGCAAGGTCGGTTCACGGATGAACAACAAAAATATTATAAGGAACTATGCTAAAAACTATCACAAAAAGGGATACACTTATGGGAGCAAATTAATAAATTGCATAACTATTCTAAGAACTTGTGCTCTACTCATAAAGTTACTTATTGCTTTGATAAATCTTGTTGCTATAGGAGGTATAAACACCTCCCTTTTCAATGTGAGTATAATGATAATGTTACTATATCTTCTGATGTTAAGGGAAATTATAACTTTTATGATGTGGAACAAATTGAGGAATTTATTGCTTGGAAGGGTGCATTCAAAATTGCCTATTTGCTTAAAAGTATTGATGATGCACCTTATAAATATGCGATTTATGCTATACTTGAATATTTCTTTGATAATTACAGGGATTGTAATTACTACATAATTAAATATCTTAATAGATTCTCTCCCCCAAAGGGAGAGACTAATGCCTTGCAGGAACCTATGGAAGAAGAAATTGCTGAATCTGGAAGCTCATTGGATGAAAAAGAGGAGGAGAATGATGATCAAGAGGAGGAAGAATGGAGTAGCTACCCATGTCTACTTCCCAATGAGAGTAACTCTTTAACTCATACCTTATTTTATTTCCCTCCATGCTTACCAAAGGAGGATGAGTGTTATATTGATAATTGTGATGAGCATGTTGATTCTTTTGAAATATCCTTTTTGATGAAATTGATACTTGTTATACTTGTGACCTTGATACTACTATGAATGAAACTTGTGAGAATGATATTTCTGTTATTATTTATGACAATCCATGCTACTTTGATAAATCCTATGATGATATGCATGGTAATGAGGAAGTTTGTTTAGGAAATTTATATGATAATGCTGTAGATGATGGTCCTATGTTACTTGATGTTATAAATTATAATTCTACTGAAAATAGGATTGCTATAATGCGTCCCACACCTTTTATGAGTGATCAATCATCTTGTTTTAATATTTCTAAAAGTGGGGAAAAGAGAAGCTGGTTTTAAATTTTAATCCCGCTGTTTTGGAGCTTGATATGAACTGTGTGCTTTTAGACCATGAAAAACATGCTTTATGTGATAATTATGTTGTTGATTGATGCTAATAAAAATTATTATGAGAGAGGAAAATATGGTTGTAGAAATTTTCATCTTACTAAACCACCTCTCTTTTTGTTGAAAGTTTTGAAATTGCTCTTGTTCTACCTTCTCATGAATTCTAGGTTGAGCTTATTTAATTTATTTCTTTACAAGATTCCTATGCATAAGAAGTGGGTTAGACTTAAAGTTGTTTTTATACTTGCTTCTTGATGCTCTCTTTTTCTTAATATATTTATTATGTGAGCATCTTCTTTCTTTCTCTGCCTAGCTAAAAGGCGTTAAAGAAAAGCACTTCTTGGGAGATAAACCATGGTTTTATTTTTGATTTGTTTGAGTCAAGGTGTTGTATACTTATGTAGCAACTCCTTTGTATCTTTATTTTCTTGCATTTGTTGTGCCAAGTAAAGTCTCTAGTGAAAGTTGACGTTGGTTTTGGATTTCTACGCAGGAAACAGATTTCTGTTGGCCACCGTATAAAATTGCATAATTCACAGAGAGATCAAAATGACTTGCAAATTTTTGTGCTTCTTCCCTAGCTAATTCCGAAATTTTTTCTAGCATTCCTTTTTTCGATCTAAGCAACGTAATTGCCCCGAAAAAATTCTTCTTTACAGACTGTTCTGGTTTTGACAGATTCTGCCTTTTTTACTTGCATTCTCTGTTTTACTATGTCGAGTGGATTTCTTCGCTCCACGAAACATCAGTGGCTGTAGCTAATGTTTGAAAGTATTAATAATTCTTGTGTCCATGCAGAACACGTGAGTTTTTGATTGTGCACTAACCCTCTAATGTGAATTACATTGAGTGTGGTGTGAAGGAAGGTTTCAAGGGTCAAAAGAAGAGGGTGATATAATGTGACCAAGAAGAGCGAAAATCCAAAGCTTGGGGATGCCCCCGTGGTTCATCCCATCAAATTCTAAGAAGACTCAAGCGTCTAAGCTTGGGGATTCCCAAGGCATCACCTTCTTCATCAACAATTTATCAGGTCACTTCTAGTGAAACTATATTTTTATTCGGTCACATCATATGCATTTTACTTGGAGCGTCTGTTTGTTTTTTTGCTTTGTTTTCTTTTGTTTTCCTTGATGCAATAAATATGTTTGGAACCAAGCATTCTTTGTGTGGGATAAAGACACGCTCCGCTTTTTCGTATGAATACTCGTTTTCTTCCATGCTCGTATTCTTAGTTTTTCTTCTAGCTGCTGCAAATCCTTTTAGCTCCTGTTGTTCATGCATCTCTCATTAAGAGCTGTTAGTTCTAGTAGAGTTATGTCAGTACTCTCTTGTTTCATTGCTATATCTCTTGGAGCGTTTTTGTTTAGTATAAAATGATTGGTGTTGGAAAGCAGTAGAACATTTTTTGTGCTTATAACGGTGCAAATAGAAGCTCGTATAGACAGTGGCTAGACTTTTTCATATCATGATAGATGTTATTTTAATTCTATGCTTAGTGGTTGTTATTGTAGTATGACTTGTCTCAAATATATGAGAGTTCTTAATGTGCCATGGAAAGATTCATGAGTTGTTTTGTCATATTGAAGCATGTATGTGTGGTGTTCTCCTTCGAATGCTTTATTTGGTTGACTTGGGGCATGCTTACACCATGTTTATGAATACAAACCAGTCACTTATAGGCTCTATGATCATTTAGTTTTTGACTAGTAATATCCTTTATACTTTGATTAATAATGTTTTTGTCGCTATGCATGATTATGGCCATTATTGCTCTCTTGATTTATCGCTCCCAGTCTTTTGCAAGCCTCCACCTGCACAGAGTATGAGCTCTACTCGTGCATCCAACTCCCAAAAACCAAAGTTTGCCAAATGTGTCCACCATACCTACCTACATGTGGTATTTAACCGCCACTCCAAGTAAATTTCTCATGTGCTACCTTTAAAACATTCAAAATTACTCCTGTTGTGTTCCCCTGTTTTACCTCATGAGGACGTAAATAGAGAATCTGTATCTCACTTATTGATTGGACTTTATACAGCTGGACTAGTGGCTTAATCCGCTTATCCAAATGATAGAAGAGCTGGCAGCGGGGTGCCCAGCCCCAAAATTGGTAAGTATAAAATTCTCTTCACTATTGTTGCCCCTGATTTATCAGTCAAAGCATAATTGTGTAAACAAAAGCGAAACAGGGATGACCTTCTATACTAGATGCGTCCTTCAATGGGGGCCGCTCTTGTGCAGTCTAGTTGGCTTGTGACGTACTATATTTTCTTTACCATTCATTGCCATAAGCATACACCTCTCTAAAAAATATTTTCAATACCTCTGTTTAATAAAATAAAAAGCTCTAGCACATGAGTTAATCCTCGCTTCCCTCTGCGAAGGGCCTTTGTTTTACTTTTATGTTGAGTCTCCATCTTCTAACTTTACTCACAGTTGAGAGAGCGTAGTTGCCATTCTAAGTTTAATGTGCATCCGTCCTAAAGGTTATTATTGATTGATTCATGATGTATTATTACTTGCTCTCAAATTATTTGTTCTAGTCATCCACTTGAACTTTGAAGGTGTCCTGGCATTTATGTTTTGCCACACTCTTAAGAACAAGAGAAATATCACTTTGATATGTTTTCTTTATGCTCGAAACAAACGTATAACTTTCAAGTGCATTATTATTCATGATCTTTTATTTTTGTTACTTTTCATGATGCAAAGTGATTGATAAGTTTCATTGCTAGAATTATATCTATCATGCCTGTGTTTAAAGTACTATGATCTCAGCTTACATATGCTTCTACAATTTAGATGATCAAGTTTATGTTGGTAGCATGTCACCTCAGAAATTATTTGTTTTTGTCGTTTACCTACTCGAGGACGAGTAGGAACTAATCTTGGGGATGTTAATACGTCATAAACGTATCCATAATTTCTGATGTTCCATGTTGTTTTCATACTATATGCTACATGTTTCCTTTACACTTTATGCCTTTTTTTTCAATTTTCTGGGACTAACCTATTGACAAGATGCCACAGAGCCAGTTCATGTTTTCTGTTGTTTTTTATTTTATAAAATTTGTTCTGGAAATATTCTCGGAATTGGACGATCCGAAAACCTAGAGTCTTAGAAAGTCGTCACGCACACGAAGTCCGTAGGGTACCCAGAGGGGAGCCAGAGGGTCCCCACACCATAGGGCGCCCCCCCTCTGGTCGCGCCTGGGGGTGGTGTGGGGCCTCTGGCCGCCCACCGACGTTGCGCTTCCGCCTATTTATACCTTACGGGAGTTTAACCCTAAATACTCGAGCCTTTTCCACCAAAAACATATGCAGCCGCCGTCATCGTCAACCCTAGTTCGGGAGAGTTCTGTAGCTCTCCCCGGCACCCTACCGGGAGGGGGAATCATCATCGGAGGGCTCTACACCACCATGCCCGCCTCCTAAATGATGCGTGAGTAGTTCATCCTTGTACTACGGGTCCATAGCAGTAGCTAGATGGTTTTTCTCTCCTCTTTATTCCTCATGTTTAGATCTTTTGAGCTGCCTAACATGATCAAGATCATCTTATTTTAATGCTACATGTTGTGTTTGCTGGGATCCGATGAATATTGAATGCTATGTCTAATGATTATCAATCTATCATGTTCTTTTTATGTGTATGTTATTTATGATATTGCATTGTCGAAGCTCTGGCTCCGCAAATCCCTCAGGTGACCCTATCGGGTTTCGACTAGGAGATGTCATAGGCGCTGGTGGAATCGTCGGCTTGACAGGGAGGCGATATTTACCCAGGTTCGGGGCCCTCGAAGAGGTAAAACCCTTACTCCTGCCTTCTGCTGATCTGTATTGGACGATTAGATCGATTACAGGTGCTCGAATCGAGAGTAGATCTCGAGTTTCAAGGCTTTTGTGGTCGTGCGGTAATACTTGGTCCTCTCCTTTGGGGCTCTCCTGGCTTTATATAGATAGCCAGGTCTCGAGTCCAACCCGGAGAGGATACAAACCCTAGCTCGAGTCGGTTACAATTCCTAACTTAGCCCGCAAGTTGATGCGGGTGGGCTTTTCATGGGCCTTCTAGAGTACTCCAAGGGCGCTTCCTGTCGGGCCTTGGTTAGAAGGTGTGAGAGGGGGTGTCCTTATTCGTAGGGCCCAGGATCCATGCCTTCGTCAGTAGCCCCCGAGCGTATGCTCGACTGGGATTTATTTTCAGTCGGGTAGACGGTCAGACCTTTTCTTTGATCTCCTCCTAGAAGTTCAGCTCGACAGTTGTTGCTTACGGAGGGTGTGTTCCCTGTTTCTTGAATAAAAATACTCGAGTATCGAGCAGCATTAGTGCCAGTTTTTGCGGCTATATTAGCAGAAGGATGTGGCGCAGTGGCTTGGCTCTCCCGAGAGATCAGGGCCAATTAATTGCGACTAGGGCAAAAACACTCCTGGCCTACACAGATTCGAGACCTCCGACTCGAATCCGATGAGGTGATCGTTACGACTGGGCCGTTGTGGACTTATCGAGTCGAACTTAACCTAAGGGGGTACCCGGCGCGTCCGCTAGGATTTTTCTTCGTGTTGTTGACACGGAACTATGCCGGAGGACGCAGCTTTCGAGTGCGATTCCAGGCCCAAAAGAAAGATCTTTTTGGGTCTTACCTTCATATTCGAAGAATATGGCATCCGGATGTGCCTAGTCGGCTGTACAATCCAGGTTCTTGTGATGTGTAAATATCACGCATAAGGTGGGTTCTTTCTACCCGATTAGATTGGTATGAGTTCCGTACGAAAAAAGTTTCGTGTTGGAAATGTTAGTTCCGTATGAAAGAGTTTTCATGTTTTGGAAAATTGTGCCTGTACGAAAGAGTTTTCGTGTATAAGGCATGTTTCTCTTGTCCGAAGAGGCTTTGATTCATGAATTTTTTCATGGAAGAATGTGTTCTATCCGAAGGAATTGATATTCGTGCGAAGATAATTTCGCGTTTGGAATTCCATTCGCAAAAAATTTCCTTTCGGAATGACGAACGCCATGACGTCAAGGCGTGCTCCTCTTCTCCCGATGGGACGTGACGAAGTGGCAGCAGAAATTGGCCCACCTTGTCAGCTTTTTGACCGGGAAACGAGACGTCACTCCCGTTTTTTACGCGAAATGCGCAGTAAATGCGCACGATCTTTTGTTAAGATCGTGGCACGAAACAGCGTACGCCGCCGCTTCGTTTCATCCTTACGCGTGGCAGCCGCGATAGGTGCCACGTTGCGTATCGTACGGATGAGATTGCTTTACCCCGTATATAAATAAGGGTGTTAGCGCCGCAGTGAAATTTTCCCCGCTCTCAATCTTCGTCTTCCACCTTGCGCTCGTCTTTGCCTTCTCTGTGCTCAAGCTCTCGCTGCGAAAAATGGCCGGTGGAAAGAAACGCGGCGTTGGAACCTCCGCGTCTGGCGAGCCTTCTGCGCCACTCGCCTCTCGCGCCGGCGACTGGCGCACCCCCAACACCACTGCCAAGAGCATCAAGGAGATGCAACGGGAGGGTCTGCTACCGGCGGAGGCGGAGAAGCGCGTCCGTCTGGGGAAGAGGGAAGAGGTACCAAACCCTCACTCGAACGAGCGCGTGGTCTTTGTGGACCACGTGACTCGAGGTCTCTCCTTCCCTCTTCACCCTTTCTTCATTGGGCTGCTGTGTGCATACGGCATACAGCTCCATGACCTTCCCCCGAACGCGGTGCAGCACATCTCGTGCTTCATCGCGCTTTGCGAATGCTATCTTGGCATTCGCCCGCACTGGGCGCTCTGGAAGGCGCTGTTCAAGATCCGGATCTTCCGCGAGAGATCGTGGGTAGAGTCCGAGCCCGGTGAGCCACTTCGCACGGGTGGCTTCGGGATCCAAGCGCGCCAGGAGAATGCCTACTTCCATATGCACTTCATCGACTCCGCCCAAGGCTGGCGGAAGAAGTGGTTCTACGTCGCCGACAACAACTCGAGTGGGCTTGTAGAATTCCACCCATTCGCAGTTCTGGCGAGGCGCAAATCTTGGAGCCACAAGATGTCAGCCGAAGAAGTCGAGACAGTTAAACCTCTACTCGAAAGGGTAGGGGCTCTTCGAGATCAAGCCTCGGGAGTAGTGCTCAATGGACTTCATCTGGCAAGCCTCTTCTTGAAGCGCAGGATTCAGCCTTTGCAGCAGAGGCCTTCCACTATGTGGGAGTACCAAGGCGTAGAAGATCCCAGCCGAGTGAGCCGCGAAGAGCTTTCGAATGTGGAATTCGAGAAAAAGATCGCGGCCATCACTCGACTGAAGGCCGGGGAGCAATTCCCTGATTGCTCAGTCGAGGCTTATTCTGCTTCAAACCCTCCTCCTGCTGCGGTTAGTCTTCTGTCTTTAACTTGCTTTTATTTTTAGAATTTTTGTAGTCGATAAGATCTTTATCGTCTTCTTATCCTTGTAGAGCCTAGCTATAGCAAATTGCTACCCGCCCGTTGTTGGCGAAGATGCCTCGTGTCTTCAGTCAAGCCACCAGGACGGCGCGGTTGACACCAGCGTGGCCAATGCTTCCTCGAGTTCTGAGCATGACTCCTCAGATGATGTCGAAGACTCGAGTGGCGTCCCACGAAAGCGCCGTCGGGTGAACGAAGACGAAGTTACCTCCAAGGACAAGTCTTTGGAGGCGTCACCTGGCCCAACTCCAATTTCTGCGACTCCGCTTCAATCTCTTCCTCCTCAGGCTCCATTCACAAACGCCTGGAATGCGGATGACTTGGATGAAGACGACGAGGATGACGAGTAAGTTTTTTCCCATATTTTAATTCGATTGAACTCTGTTTATCAGTGCTGACGTTTCTTTGTTCTTTACTGCAGTCTGCAGGCAATCAGCCCGCGTAGATTCGCCGCGACTGTTCCTCCCGAAAAGAGGAACAAAGCGAAGGACGCGGGTGAGACTCCTACTGCGGGTACTGTCCAGAACTCTCCCAGGGCAGCGCCTGATGCTGCGACTGCGGAGCGGGATGTCCCCAGCTTCGCTGCTAGAACCTCGATCTCGAAGGAGGCGACGGACAGCTCGGCGGATCCCCTCTCCCGCGCCTCCGGACAGGTAAACTTCTATCCCTTTGGCTTTTTCAAACAAATTTTATCGGGTGCACGACAGTGCTCCCGATGGGAGTAGCCCCCGAGGCTGTAGTCGATTGTAAATAATCGGGTACAGGCTCAAAACCTCTTTCTGTTCTTCTTCTATATTTTGTCTTCTTCGGGTGCACGGCAGTGCTCCCGATGGGAGTAGCCCCCGAGGCTGTAGTCGATTGTAAATAATCGGGTGCAGGCTCAAACCTCTTTTCTTCTAACTCTTTATCTTCATGCTTTCGCAGTCGCTCGTCGATTCCCTTACGGCGATCGGTCGCCGCGTCGTTCTGGCCGAAACAGATTGCGAGTCGCTTCGATCAGAAGTTAACCGACTCAAATCTGAAGGCGACCTCCTTAGAGGTAAATTTCGTTATCTTCTTGGCTTTCGTGTATCATCCATTCTTGATTTCTGATTAATATCCCCTGTGCAGCTCGAGCCGAATTCGCAGAGTCTGAAAAGACCAAACTTTCAGAGCAGGTAACTGCCCGGGAAGCTGAACTGGCGACTACCCGGCAAGAGCTGGAAGCATCCCGCAAGCAATCGGAGGAACTCCATACGAAGCTTGCGGAGTCGCGGAAGACCGTGAAGGACTTGCAGGAGGCCGGCAGTAAGGCTGACAACGACACTGTCGCGTTCCTTCGTCCTCTCGCCAAGCGCTTTGCGGGTAAGTATCTTGGGTTTTTGAACTTTTCATTCTGCTGATTTTTGCTAAGCATTATTTTCTCTGTCTGTAGATCTTCTGAATGTTCCTCTGGAGATTCCTGGGATTCAGCGGGTGGACGTGCTGACCGACACACTCGCGCAGCTCAGGAGGCATTCTGAGGGAATATTTTCCCTGATTGATAATGCTTCCAAAGCGTTGGCACGAGTGCATGGCCGTCTTGTCGCCAGCGGTACTCCTGCGCCTGCGCTGAGCGAGTTGTCGAAGGTCTTCTCGGAAGGCGATCTCCTGGAGGCCTTTGCGGTTGCTCAATCAGAAGCTGGCGCAAAGACTGCGATTCAATTCGCTCTGGCGAACGGAGTCGAAGGTCTGCAGGAGGCCTATTCGTCCATGCCGGTCGACCCTTCCACGGGCAAGAAGGTACGGCTATCTCGTTTTTCTGAGCAAGCCACTGTTCTTGCTCGGAAATTATCTGAGATGTTTGCTCGGAAGAAGGGAGGGTCGACCGCTGCTAGTGGCAGTACCAACGCGGCTTCGTAGACTTTTGTTTTCCTTTTGTTTCTGCTGCTTGGATGTAATGAATTTTGGGATATATTCCCGTACCTTTGCTGGTCTTTTAATCGAAGCGCTTTGCATTTAAAATTTATCCTTGTCGTCTATACTTTGCCTCCCGATGGGAGTAGCCCCCGAGCAATTAGTCAGATGTGCGACTGGAAACGACTCGAGTAGGGCTTCTCACTTCTTTCCTTGTACTTCTTCCAGGCAATTGCGTCTGCTGCTGAATCTTCAAGTGGACGTGGTAGTCCAGCAAATCCACTTGTAGCTGCTGTGGGCACTCTCGCTGGCCTCCGTGATAAGGTTCAGGAGGGTGAGCGTAGGCTGAAAGTGCTTCGCGGGGTAGCTGACGTGGCGATATCCAAGCAGAAATTGGCGGCTGAGCGCGAGCAATTTCTGATTGACGAACTGTCTTCGATTGCAAAGGAGTTACTATGTGAGTAGTGTAGCCCCCATGCTATTTTCCTCCTCTGTGTTTCTTAGCTTACTAAGTGCGTTTGCTTCTTAGTTGTGAAACCAGATGACAGGGAAGAAAAGCAGTGGGTAGAAAACCACATTCATCAAGAAGCTAACAGCACAAAGCCTCATGCGAGTAATTTCTGGTCCGATCGCAGTCGAGGGTTTGTGATGGCTATCTTGAAGTTTCGAGTCCGCCAGGCGAAAGTTCTCATGAGTTCTTTCCATGAGGTCCTGGTTGCGGTGAATGCTGGTTTTTATCCACTTGAGAGGGGCCCCGAAGACTGGAGCTATCTCCTCAGGTTATTCGGACGGGAAGGAGAGGTTCGCGCGTGCGTTCACAATCAGATGGCATGCGGCGCGGTTGTGGCTCTCTCGTTTGTCCGGATATGGCATCCTGAGATAGACTTGAACTCCGTAGCCCGGCTTCCGGATTATGCAATCGAAGATATTGCGCCGTACTATGATGCTGTTCGTCCTGCGGCCGAGAAGATTATCCGAATGACATCCGAAGAGGTAGATAGGATCTTAGCGGCTAGGAATGCTCAGCGTTTCGACTGACTTTATCGGATGTGAATATCCTGTAAGCTTGTCTGTAGTTTGTAAAAGCTGTAGTAAGGTGTGCAACCTTGTACTTGATAATTATTTTCTGTGATGCTTAGTTTTAGGTGTAGCCCCCGTATATTTTATGGGGTGTGAACCTGTAACCTTGGAAGCTGTCGAGTAAATATGATGAGATAATCATGTATTTATTGCTATGACTGAGAAGTCATGTGTTCGAGCTACAAAATTGGCTAGTATAGCCTTATTGTTGCAAAATAAATAAACCTAGGGGTAGAATTTGCGCAGTTGCGCGATATTCCATGGATTGGAATAGATGCCTCCAGTGTCTGGATTCTTCAGTCGATAGGCTCCTCCTGGGATTACTTCGTGTACGATGAAGGGTCCTTCCCAAGGTGGCTCGAGCTTGTGCCCTTCTTTTTGTTTCAACCGCAACACCAAATCGCCAACCACGAATGATCTGTGGCGTATGCGGCGACTGTGATAATTGCGCAGTGATTGTTGGTAGACTGCAGATCTTGCGAGTGCAATGTCCCGAATTTCGTCGAGCGCGTCCATATCTTCTGCAAGTGCTTTGTTGGATGTTTCTTCACTGTAGGCTACAACTCGTGGGGCGCTGAATCGAACCTCTTCGGGGAGGACGGCTTCTGCCCCATATACCATGAAAAATGGTGTGTATTGCGTTGATCGATTGGGGGTTGTGCGGAGGCTCCAAAGTACGGAGGGCAACTCCTCTGCCCAATGACCTGCGGCGGGATGCAGCCGATCAAGCAATCTCTTTTTGATCCCAGCTGAAACTAAGCCGTTGGATCTTTCAACTTGACCGTTTGTTTGCGGATGGGCGACCGAAGCAAACTTCAGATTAATTCCTTTCTCTGCGCAGAACTGTTGAGTTTCCTTTGCAGTGAAGTTCGTACCATTGTCTGTAATGATGTCATGTGGCACCCCGAATCTGCATATTATGGAATCGAGGAACTTAATTGCGCATTGGGCGCTACCCGAGGTCACTGGCATAGCCTCGATCCATTTGGTAAATTTGTCGACCGCGACCAGCAAATGTGTGTACCCTCCTGGAGTAGATTTGCGCAGTGGGCCAACCATGTCAAGCCCCCATTGGGCAAAGGGCCAGGCGATGGGTATCATGTGCAACTCTGTAGCGGGCGCGTGCGGCTTGGGTGAAAATCGCTGGCAAGCGCCACATCTGTCGACCAGGTTTTTTGCATCGTTGGCTGCCGTTAGCCAGTAGAACCCTGCTCGAAAGGCTTTGCCCAGTATTGCTCTCCAGCTAGCATGATGTCCGCAGTCACCCTGGTGTATATCCCGGAGTAGCTCTTTGCCGTCTTCGGGTGCGATGCACCGCTGAAGGATTCCCGAGATGCTTTGCTTGTACAATTCTCCGTTGATTACCCGAAAGGATTTGCTACGCCTGATTAACTGTCGAGCCTCGCGCGGATCGGCTGGGAGCTGTTTATTGAGCAGGTAGTCGAGATATTTCTGCGTCCAGACTGGCTCGACCAGAAAAACCTGTCGTGATATATTATGAATAAGCTCGATAAGCGCGACCTGCGGGCTGACCTCCGTTTCTGGCGCTGCCGGTGTTTCTGCAGCTTTCTTCAATTTGACCGATCGCTTGACCATCCGTTCGAAGTATATTCCTGGCGGTATGGGTGTATTCGTGGAACCCATGTTTGCCAGTCTATCCGCCTCTTCGTTGCTAGATCTTGCGATATGTTTCAACTCGCATCCTTTGAAGCTTCCTTCGAGTATATTGTACATGTCGCGGTACGCGATCATGTTTTCAGCAACGGCGTCGCATTCTTTCATTGTTTGTTGTACTATGAGGTTGGAATCGCCATAAATCATCAACCGGGTAGCTCCACAAGCAATCGCCATCTTCATTCCGTGCAACAGTGCTTCATATTCCGCGTCGTTGTTCGATGCTGGGTCGTCAGGTGGAAAGTCTAGTCGCAGGACATATTGCAGTTTGTCTCCACGAGGCGAGATAAGAACGATTCCAGCTCCTGCCCCTTCGTTTCTTTTGGACCCGTCAAAATACATGATCCAATTGCTTGTGTACTCGGGTCGTCCGGGTGTTTGTAGCTCTGTCCATTCGCTGATGAATTCCACGAGAACCTGAGATTTGACTGCATTGCGCCCTGCGTAGGTGATATCCCAGGCACCCAACTCGATGCTCCACTTCGCTATTCTTCCGGATGCCATAGGGTTGTTCATGATTGTCCCGAGTGACGCATCGTTAACCACTATAATGGCGTGTTCCTGGAAGTAGTGTTTGAGTTTTCGGGCTGTGAGGACAACTCCATACGCAAGCTTCTGGTAATGAGGATATCGCTGCTTGCACGGCGAGAGCACTTCGCTGATGTAATATATTGGGCGCTGGACTCCGTATGCCTTGCCATCTTCAGGTCGTTCGACTACGATTGCAGTGCTGATGACCTGGTTTGTAGCGGCTAAATAGAGAAAAAGTGGCTCCCTTTCTTGTGGTGTTGCGAGGATGCGCCTGCTTTGCAACGACCGCTTCAAGTCTGCGAATGCTTGCTTAGCTTCGGGGGTCCACTCGAATTTGTCCGTCTTCTTCAGTAGTTTGTAGAATGGCAACGCTTGCTCTCCCAATCGCGCGATGAACCTGCTTAGGGCGGCCAATCGCCCTGCAAGCTGCTGGACTCCGCGTAGATTGGTGGGCTCCTTCATGGTGAGGATGGCTTGTATTTTCTCCGGATTGGCTTCAATGCCTCTGGCGGATACCAGGTATCCTAGGAGTTTTCCTGCGGGGACGCCGAAAACGCATTTTGTTGGATTGAGCTTGATCCGATATGCATTTAGGGCGTCGAATGTTTCTTTAATATCTTCGAGGAGTGTGTCCTCTACTCGAGTTTTGATGACGATGTCGTCGACATATACTTGTACGTTCTTGCCGATGAGATTGGCAAGGCATCTCTGCATGCAACGTTGATATGTTGCGCCTGCGTTCTTCAGCCCGAAGGGCATTGTCGTATAGCAGTATACACCGTGTGGTGTGATGAATGCCGTCTTCTCTTCGTCTTCCTTTTTCATTCGGATCTGGTTGTATCCCGAGTAGGCGTCCAGGAAAGAGAGACGTTGGCAACCTGCTGTGGAGTCCACGATCTGGTCGATTCGTGGCAGAGGAAAGTTGTCCTTGGGGCAGTGTTTGTTCAGTGATGTGTAATCGATGCACACCCGAAGGATATCCGTGTTCTTCTTGGGGACCAGCACCGGATTTGCTAACCAGGTGGATATTTTGATCTCCCTAATGAAATTTGCGGCTAGCAGCCTATTTACTTCTTCTCCTAGCGCCTTTTGCTTGGGTTCTGAAAATCGTCGAGTCGTCTGTTTGATGGGCTTCGCATTAGGAAAGACTTCGAGTGAGTGCTCGGCAAACTCCCTGGGTATACCTGGCATATCTGAGGGTTGCCAGGCGAAAATTTCCCAGTACTCACGGAGGAGTTTGACGAGCGCGCTTTCCTATGCTGGCGAGAGGGTTGTGGAAACCATCGCGGTTTTGGCGGAATCCGTCGGGTGCACTTGATGCTTGCGAGTGTCGCTGTTGGCGCTGAATTCCAGCTCAGGCGCGTTTTTCTTTGTGAGTGGCATGACGGAGTGATCCGTGGTTTTTGCCAGCTCTTGTAGTTCTTCTTGCATCCCGAAAGATTTCGCGATCTCATTAAATTCTATTTCGCACTTGTCTGATTTCTGGAAGTCTCCGTCAATGGTGATCACACCGTATTCGCCGGGTAACTTGAGCTTCAAGTATGCGTAATGTGGTACGGCCATGAATCTGGCGAACGCTGTTCGACCAAGAATGGCGTGGTACTGCGAGGGCCAGTCGACGACTTCAAAGTCCAGAAATTCCCTTCTGTAGTTGCGTGGGGAGCCCAGCACAACTTCGAGGTTGATTGTTCCGAGTGGACGTACTGCCTTGCCCGGAACTATCCCGTGGAAGGATGTTTCTGATTCCGTTAGGCCGTCCAGGTTTTTGTTCATTCGACGGAGTGTATCCGCGTAGATGATGTTGATGCCGCTGCCGCCGTCCATGAATACGCGGGCCAGGTCATAATTGCCAATTTGAGCTTGAATGACAAGGGCGGCGTGTCCTGGTCGATAGACTCGTGGCGGGTGGTCTTCCTTCGAGAACGTGATTGGCTGTTCGGCCATCTTCAGGTACTCGGGCTTCGTTGGTGGCATCTGCACTGCCATGCATATTTGTCTCGAGTTAGTTTTTTGAGCTCTGCGAGAGGGGCATACCTTCTGTATCATCCCGAGGAGTTGTCCGTGCGGAGTCGGGTATGTATTTGCTCCCGTGTTTTGCTGTTGCGGTGCTGGCAATGCGGCAAGTGCCATGTTTGGGTTGGCTGGTAGGGGTGGTGGTGGCGGTAGCTGGAATTGTTGTCCGCCTCCTGGTAGCGGTGGATAGTTTTGGGTGGAAGCGAATCTTTTCTTGGCTAGCGCGTCCGAGATTCCGATGAACTTTCGGCAATCTTTGAGAAGGTGTGTTGCCTTAGTCTTGCCCGTGCGCTTGTCTGTGAACAGATGTAGCGAGCAGTATCCATCGAGGTCTTCCTCGGGTGATTTTTCTTCTTCCTTTGGCCTCCATTCGCGACTTCCACGACGACCGGAGTCGCGACTTCGCGTGAACTCTGCCGCCACTAGTTCTTCTCTATCGTCGTGGTCGTAGTATTTTCTTCTTTTTCTTCGCCCATGACGGTCTTCGTCATGTGTGGGCGATGATGTTCTTTCGTTGCGTACCGCGTCTTCTCCGTTGGCCCATTTTTCGGCTATAACCATGAGCTCCCCTATGGTTTTGGGCGCAGCTCTGCCGAGTTCTTCTCGAAACGCGGTTCTTCTTGCTCCTTTGGCGAAGGCCTCAATCGCCACTTCTTCAGAGATTGTCCCTGCGGTGTTCCTCAGTGTATTCCACCGTTGGATGTATTCTCGGGTGGATTCGCCACTTTTCTGTTTGCAGGCCCGTAGTTCTTCGATTGTAGCTGGCCTTTTATAGGTCGACTGGAAGTTTTTGCAGAAATCGCGATGCAGGTCGTCCCATGATGCATAGCAAGATCGTGGTCTTCTTTCCAGCCAGCTGCGGGCCGCTCCGGCCAGGTGCAAATTGAGGTATTGCATGGCCGTGTTCTTGTTACCACGTTGGCATTTTACTGCCGTGAGGTAGTCGCTTAACCACTGGGAGGGCTCAAGTGAGCCATCGTATTTTGTCACCTCCGAGCTGAGCTTGAATCTCTTGGGTAGAGGCGCTTCGCGAATACTGCGAGCAAAGCAAAGTGCTCCGCAGGTTTCGTCGTCCGAAGACCCGGATGATGAGCGTTCGCGATATCGTGAAGCCCTCGCTTTATCCACTTTCTTCTGGGCGAGATCGGATCGCGCGTCGTACCCGGACCGGTCGCGGTCGCTATCTTTTCTTGGTTCTTTGCTTCTTTTTCTCGAGCGGCTGCTGTGATGCCGCGAATCTTTGTCTCTCGGGCTGTCTTCGCTGCTGCTTCGGCTGTCGCCGCGGCGCCGGGCTTCTTTTCCTCGGCCACGACGTGGCGATTTATCCTTTCTTGGAGAGGAGCTCCTATGCCTACGGGGCGCGTCTTTGTCTTTGTCCTTCTCTTGTCGCGCCTTCTCCAGCTGTTCCTTGCGATCGTGGGAGGCGAGCCTCGCGGCAGCCAGCCCTAGACCTTTGCGGATGTGCTTGTATTGTTCCACCCGAGGATCGCTGTCCGTTGGTTGGTTCATCTGCATGTAGGTGGCCGCGGCTAGAATTGCGGCGGCTGGAGTTTGCGGGTAGACGTTCCCGTCGTCGTCAACCCTCATGAAAGAAGATGTGGTGGACCTGTGGGTCCCAGCCATGGATTCGTGGTCCCTTGTTGATGCTGCGGGTCCTTTTCCCACGGGTCGGGTACCGACCGAAGGGGCAAGGGACAGCTCGGCTCGACGTAGGCTCGACTCATCCGCCGCTCTCCTGCGACGGGCTAGATCTGCTCGGGCGTCCTTGATGTTTGAGGCCGCTCTCACTAGGTGATAGTGGTAGGCGGTTAGGTCTTCCTGCGTAGCACCTGCTGCGGGTGGCTGACTCTTTCGCATGGATTCCTTTGCTCTTTTCCAGGCTTCCCGTGAGACGCCGATTAGATCGCGCTCGGTTGCGCTATATTCAGTTTCCGAGGGCTGTTCCGATCCTGCCATGCAGACTTGGGCCAGTTGTGGCCCGTGCGTCCTAGGCGTAGATCGGGAGGTTCTTCGCACCCGAGAGGGTTCCTCTGTCGAAAGTGCGTGGTAGTCGATCGTGTTGAAACGGATGGACTCGCCGCTTTTCTCCATAAGGAAGCGCGAGTTGACGGCTCCAGATTCGGGTTCAGATTCATCCGAGAAGTGGAGGATCCCGTCTCGGTTTGCCATGAAGTTAAAGCTTCCGAACGTCAAGGTGACGCTCTTCTCCAGATCCTCGAATTCCGGGCGTGATTCCGGCGAGTGAGGCGTGACTATGACGGATCCGATCCGTACAGGATTGTTCGGAGCCGTAGTCGATGGTTTCCAACGGGAGTTGGATGTCGATGAAGCCGAAGATGCCGGTGATCCAGCGCCCGCGTTCCCCACGGTCGGCGCCAATTGTCGAAGCTCTGGCTCCGCAAATCCCTCAGGTGACCCTATCGGGTTTCGACTAGGAGATGTCATAGGCGCTGGTGGAATCGTCGGCTTGACAGGGAGGCGATATTTACCCAGGTTCGGGGCCCTCGAAGAGGTAAAACCCTTACTCCTGCCTTCTGCTGATCTGTATTGGACGATTAGATCGATTACAGGTGCTCGAATCGAGAGTAGATCTCGAGTTTCAAGGCTTTTGTGGTCGTGCGGTAATACTTGGTCCTCTCCTTTGGGGCTCTCCTGGCTTTATATAGATAGCCAGGTCTCGAGTCCAACCCGGAGAGGATACAAACCCTAGCTCGAGTCGGTTACAATTCCTAACTTAGCCCGCAAGTTGATGCGGGTGGGCTTTTCATGGGCCTTCTAGAGTACTCCAAGGGCGCTTCCTGTCGGGCCTTGGTTAGAAGGTGTGAGAGGGGGTGTCCTTATTCGTAGGGCCCAGGATCCATGCCTTCGTCATGCATGCTCTCTATTGCTAGTAGATTCTCTGGCCAAGTAGATGCTTGTAACTCCAAGAGGGAGTATCTATGCTCGATAGTGGGTTCATGCCTCCCTTTAACTGATGCTCTAGTGACAGAAACGTAATGGGTGGGGGATGTGTTGTTGCCATTAGGGAGAAAACAACAACGTTTACATAACACACTTTGCTTAATGCAATTATCTGTTGCTTGCAACTTAATACCCAAGGTTTGCTCGGATGACACTCTGAGGGTGGATTATTAGTCATAGATGTAGTTGGATAACGGTCTATGTATCTTGTTGTAATGCCCGCATGAATCACATAGTATTCATCATGTCATGCATATGCACTACGGTGCAGCCTTTATATCGTTCAATTGTCTAGCTGTAATTTGTTTACCCAACATGTCATCTATCTGTTTTGGAGAGACACCACTAGTGAACTGTGGACCCCGGTCCATTTACTCTATACTGATAATACAACCACTCCAATCACTATTCTTATACCGTTCCTACTGTTTTCCTACTGCCATCACAGTTCTCTTTTCATTTACTGCAAACAAGTACTATTTTCCACACCATACGTTTAACCTCTTTGTTTTCAGCAAAACCGATGAGATTCACAACCTCGGTGCTTCGTTGGGGCAAAGTGATTTGATTGTGTCGTGTAGGTTCCACGTTGCTTCCGAACCGGTAGTGCGCCCTGCCACATCAGCTGCATCAACCTTCGGAAGTGATTGCTTTCTCCTACTGGTCGATTAAACCTTGGTTTCTTTCAGAGGGAAAACTTGCCGCTGTACTCTTCACACCCTACACTTGGGGTCTCCCAATGAACATCAGCCATCACATGCATGTGTTTAGAGTACTATGATCTCAGCTTACAAATGCTTTTACAAATATGATGATCAAGATTATGTTGGTAGAACTAAGCTTGGGGATGCTTGATATGTCTCAAACCTATCTATAATTTCTGATGTTCCATGTTGTTTTCATACCAAATGCTACATGTTTTCTATATACTTTACATCATTTTTATGGATTTCTTGGGACTAACCTATTAACAAGATGTCATAGAGCTAGTTCTTGTTTTCTACTGTCTTTGGTATCAGAAAAGTTGTTCTGGAATTATTCTCGGAATTGGACGAAACAAAATCCCAGGACCTTAGAATTCTGTCACGTACACGGAATCCAAAGGAGACCCCGAGGGGGGCCATACCATGTGACGGTGCGGGTCCCCCTGTCCGCGCCACTAGGTGGTGTGGGCCCCCTAGCCACCCACGGAAAGATCATCTTCCGTCTTGATAATTGATGACAACACAACTTAAGGACTAACAATTGATTAAGTATATGGAGGGTACATTTATAACACTCGTGAAGTGCCAGGTATTCCCTATAGAATCCTTAGGGGCATCACGGTAAATCTCCAAAGGAAAAGAGTTCTCAAGACCAAGCCTGGGAAACGGTTTTTCCAGGTGGTGGTAGTACTGGTGAAACCACCGGTAGTACCGCCCCCTGGTGTTTCCAGGCACAGCCCCAGGTGGGGGCACCCGGTGGTCGTACCGGTGGTACCTCCGCCAAAATGCCCTTCGGGTGGCATATGGCAGAAGCTACAGCGGAGGTCACCTCCGGTGTTCCCACCGGTACTTCCGCCCCCTCAATAGGCCTACATCAAGCTAATTGCCAACGGTGGAGCTACCGGTGGTGGTTCCGCTAAAACGTGGTTCGGGTGCCATATCGCGGAGGCCAGGGCGGAACCCACCGGTAGTACCGGTGGGTGGTACCTCCGCCGGAACCTTCGGTACCTCCAGGATAGAGGAACCAGCTAAGGAGCAAAGGAGCCACGCGGGCTCCAGATAAGAAGACCACCGGTACCTCCGGTGCTGCGTGGGACTGCCCAACGACTAGATTTAGGGAAGGGGTATTTAAAGCCCTTCCTCTACCTCCTAAATTCTAAGCTTCACTCTCTCTCTCTCTCTCTCTCTCTCTCTCTCTTAGCCATTAATGCGAGCTTCAACCTCCGAGATTTCCCTCTCCAATCACTCAATCGCTCCGTTACTTTGTGGAGAGCTAGAGGAGGCCTAGATCCGTGATTCCACCCAAGGAATTGCAAATCCATCCACCACATCCTAGTAGATCTAGAATCCTACTTGGGACATAGAAACCTTAGTAGATCTTGTGCTTAAAGCTTACACCTTGTTGCAAGAAGCTTCATATTGATTGAGATCCTCCATCCATCTTGTGGAGTGTCCTCAACCTTGTGTAAAGGTTTGGTCAACGCCTTCAAGTCGACCTCATAGTGGAAATGAGAATCTCCCTCACCGGAGAAGCTCAAATATAATAAGGTGTGCACATCTATGCTATTGAGGAGTCCCTAGGTGGCTCCCACCTCTCCAACGTAGACATACTTCTCTTGGGAAAGAACTATGGGAAACATATCCTTGTCGCCTTGTTTACCCTTGTGGTTTATCTTCTTACCTTACATATTGCTTCCATTGCGTATTGTATCTTTGTATCACATAGGTTTCTCATCTAGTTGCACATCTATAGAACCTTGTATTACTTGTTTAGCCCAAACTAAAAGGAAAAGAAGAAAAATTGGTAGTCAGCCTATTCACCCCCCCCCCTCTAGTTGACCATAGTGCACTTTCAATTGGTATCAGAGCCTCGGCTCTTACTAAGGGCCTAACCACCTAAGATTATAATGGTCATTGAAAGTGAGCCCAACGGTTCTAATGTAGAAATCGCCAAAATGACCGACACTATAACTAAACTACAAGAAACGGTTGGAACTATCCAAGCCGAATTGTCCAAGGTTAGCTCAATTGTTGGTTCGGAGGTTTCTATCATAAAGAAGATGTTGGAAGCCATGATGTGGAAAACCAGGGAGTCCGAGGAATCTCCCTCCATCGCCGATGATGTTAGCTCGGATGATGATTCCATTCCAAACATCGCCGAAATGGAGGATACCATTGCTTTACCCAAGGCCAAAGCCGATAAAAAGGCTAAGGGCAGTGGAAGTTCCTAATGCTCCAAGTCTCAAATGGCTAATGGTTCAGGGGCTAACTCAAAAGTTCCACCACCTTCTAGTTATGACTCTATTCATCCCATTGCTACTATGCCACACATTTGAAATGTTGGACTTCCTCCCATGCTTAACAATAATGAATTCTGTTCTTGGAAGTTCGAAATGGAGTCTCATATTTCCGTATCTTGCACCGCCTTGTGGAGAATCGTTCTCCATGGATTCCATCCTCACGATGCAAGCAATTTGACTCCAAGAGAGGACATTTAATTTCAACTCAACAAGACCGCGCTTGTTACTATTCAAAAGGCTTTCTTGAGAGAACATCTCACCCACATCCGCGGTATCAAGAACGCCAAGGAGGCTTAGGATACACTTGACACCTTGTTCCAAGGAAATGCTAGCATCCAATCCTCCAAGTATGATGTGGCCATTGAAAACTCCAAGAACTTCGTCATGCAAGAAAATGAGAGCCCCTAAGAGTTATATAGAAGAGTTGTCACTCTTGTCAACCAACTAAGTGACTTTGGAAAAGAGGAAATCTCCGATGAGTGGATCCAAAGGAAGTTTGTCAAGGACATAACTCCCTTTGAGAAGAACCTATCCACTAGCATCCGAACAATAGCAGACTACAATTCACTCAACTCCATTGGTGTTCTTAGTGAGTCCATAGTCATATCCTTATCTTACAAGAGTGCGGATGATGCTCTCGCTCTCTCTAGAGGAATGGGAAAGTCTCCCAATCTTGCCTTGAAGTCCAAGGAAATTGCTCGGATAGAAGAAGTGGATGAGTATTATGATGATGAAGAGGACTATGAGGACACATACAAGGGTGCTCACAAGTGCATCGCTCTTGCCATGCATGGCTATTGGAAGAGATGGGAAGCTCATAAGGCCGGTGCTCCTAGACCCTCAAGAAACAAGATTTACAAGAAGAAGGGGGAGCGGCCAAGGACATGCTATAATTTTGGAAGTGCAAATCACTTCGTAAAAGAGTGTCCTTTTGATCCAAGAGAAGAGAATGGATGCAAGCTTGTTCGAAAGGACAAGAACAAAGCTCCACGAAACAAGAACATTTCTAGAAGAGTCCCAAGGGCTCTATATGTTCAAGAAGGGCCCGTATTGGAAACATACTACTCCGGAGATGAAGGAGAAGATGAAGTTGTAGGTGTGGCCCATGTCTCCATAGCTACGTCTTCCTCTTCATCAGTCTCTCTATTTGAATGCCCCAATGAGAAGGCATCCATCTGACCTACATGTCTCATGGAAAAAGCCACCGCGGTAATACCTTATACCTCCAAGTCTATTGCAACTAGTCCTCCCGCATTACTAGATTGTGTTGAAAATATTGTTGATGATGATGAGGATGCCAAGAATCTAGGTTCTTGGTTGTCTAGCCTTGAAGGTGAGACCAAGGAAAAGATAAAGGCCCGTCTGAGGCAACTTGATGACGCTAACTCTCTTATAGATGAAAAGGAAGAGATCATCGTGACATTGGAGAGTTACGGTGGTGGTCATGTTAACAAAGACATGGAGCTTGTGGAAGAACTTGAGAAAGAAAGATCCATGAGAGCCTCTCTCGAAGAGAGACTATCTAGTCTAGAAGAGAATTTATGCTATTAGTGTTTCCAAACTTAGGAAGGATAACGAACAATCTCTTGCTCTCCTTAAAACTTTTGAAGAAGAAGAGTTGAAACTGGGAATGATTCATGAGAGACTTGTTGAGCGTCATGGAAAACTAGAAAAGGAGTCCACGTCTCTTAAAGAAATCCATGACATACTCACCACGTCTCGTAATAATCTTCTAGCTCAACAGTCTAATAAGCAAGTGATATCTTCCTCTACTAGCATTGTTATCACGCCTACCTCTTGTGCTACTCCTAACATTGTAGGAAGAGAGAAAATTCTCAATGATGCCATAAGCTCTCAAGGCGCTAAGAATGGGAAGGAAGGGCTTGGCTTTGTTGCCAAATCAAAGGAGAAGAACAAGAAGAATACCAAGAATGTCACCTCTTCTTCTCAAAATATTGTCTTCGTGAAGGAGGGATAGGTGACCAAGGAGAAGGAGACCAACACCATTGTGGGTGGTGATACATATAGGGGAGAATCACTCACAATGAATTTTCCGGCAAATATAACCCCTCTTATGTTCTTATGAAATCTGTAGATGGTCATGTTTATGCTAAATACGCTGGTACTTCTTATGGTGATGATTATCATTGGACTATTTGGGTTCCTAAGACCCTTGTTACTAAAAAATAGGACCCATTGAAGGATGGGTACCTAAATCAAGAAATTGATCTCTTGTAGGGAGATGCTTCCGGGTCGGATAGATGGACAGTGGATAGTGGTGCATCCCAACATATGACCGGAAGCAATGACACAATGAGTAATCTTGAACAACCATCACCATATCTCAGTTGCGTCACTATTGGTGACAATTCCGAGCTTAAGGTATTGGGACGAGGCAAGGTGGCTATCTCAAATGATTTATAAATTGAGAATGTTCTTATTGTTGAGTCCCTTGGTTATAACTTGATGTCTGTTCTGCAACTTGCAAATTGTGGTTTTACCTCTTTATTCAATAAAGATAATGTGATTGTCACTTGGGAAACAACTCTTAAAGTAGCCTTTTTGTGTTTGTCGAGAACGACATGTATGTAGTGGACTTCTCTAAAGGAGACACGTGTGCCGCGACATGCCTAATGGCTAAAGTTGATGTGGGTTGGCTTTGGCACCGCCAGTTAGCCCACACCAATATGAGGATGTTGCATTACCTTCAAAGTGGCAATCATGTTCTAGGACTAACCAAGGCTAAGTTTGTTAAAGATCTTGTGTGTAGCTCTTGTGCCTCTGGGAAGCAACATGGAGAACTCCACCCAACCAAGACCACCATCTCCACCACAATAATTCTCGATCTAATTCATTTGTATATCTTTGGTCCACTATCCTAGGATAGTCTCGGAGGAAAAAAGTATTGCTTGGTCATAGTGGATGACTATTCAAGATATAGTTGGGTGTATTTCTTCAAGAGGAAGAGTGAGACTCAAAATAGAGTCATCGAGTTCACACTTTGGTTGAGCGCCAACATAATGCTTCCATATTGGCCATCCGGAGTGATAATGGCTCGGAGTTCAAGAACTATACCGTTGAGGGTTTTCTTAGTGAAGAGGGAATTGCTCATGAATATTCCACTCCCTATACCCCTCAGCAAAATGGTGTAGCGGAGAGGACGAACCGGACTTTTATGGATGCGGCTAGGACAATGATTGAGAAGTTTTCTCCCCCTTAACTTTTGGGCCGAAGCCGTCTGCACCGCTTGTCATGCTACCAAACGGTTATATCTTTGCAAGATCTTGAACAAGACTCCTTATGAGATTCTCACGGGCAAGAAGCTGCACGTATCTTACTTCAAAGTCTTCGGTTGCAAGTTCTTGATTCGCAAGAAATGTAAACGCTTGTCAAAGTTCGAGACTAAATCTTATGAGGGTATCTTTATTGGCTATGCCACAAATGCTCACGCATATAGAGTCTACAACAAGTCCACCAGACAAGGTGAATAAGCTATAGACGTGGTGTTTGATGAGGATAACGACTCCCAACGGGGGTGTATAGATCATGGTGTTTTAGGAGATGCAATTCCTCCAATCGTCATAAGAAGAATGGGGATTGCTGAAATAATTCCCATTGAGGGTTACCGGATGACGGAGGGAGAAGCACTATGCCCCCACTAAAGTGGAGCCATTGACTACACCCATTGATACACAAGCTACCCAACAAGATGCACCAAGCCCTCAAGCTAATGATCGAGGTCAAGCAAGTGATCAAGGCCAAGATAACGATCAAGGTCAAGCAAGTGAACAAGGCCAAGCTACTCATCAAGGCCAAGATCAAGGTCCTGTAATTGTTGAGAGAGATCAACCTAGTGGTGATCCTTCACCCATTGATGATCAAGGCCAAGATGAAGATGGACATGAATCCAATGAAGAAGGTGATTCTCAAGCCATATCCAAGGAATCTTTGCAGGAGATGCTAGCTCGTAGAGCAAAGAGAATTCTAGAAAATCTCGAGCGTGCGGGTCACACGGAAGACAAGATCCTTGGTCAAGTTCGTGGAAGGGTTGTAACTAGGAAGATATTGGCGGATTTTAGCAAGGCTCATGCTTTTGTCTCTTTCATTGAGCCCAGGAAAGTCTATGAAGCTCTCGAAGATCAAGATTGGCTTGAAGACATGCATGATGAACTCAACAACTTCGAGCACAACAAAGTTTGGAAGTTAGTGCCAAGACCCAAGGATTGCAAGAATGTCATTGGCACCAAATGGGCGTTCAAGAACAAGAAAGACAAAGATGGTATTGTCATTCGCAACAAGGTGAGATTGGTGGATCAAGGGTTTTCACAAGTTGAAGGTGTTGATTTCGGTGAAACCTTTGCACCCGTAGCTCATCTTGAATCTATTCGCATCTTACTTTCTTATGCATATCATCATAATTTCAAGTTACAACAAATGGATGTTCAGAGTTCTTTCCTAAACGGTCCCATTAATGAGTTGGTCTATGTCAAGCAACCTCAGGGTTTCGAGGATCCCAACCACCCCGATTATGTCTATAAACTCGATAAGGAACTCTATGGACTCAAACAAGCTCCATGTGCGTGGTACGAGCACCTTAAAGAGTTTTTAGTGGATCGTGGGTTTAATGTTGGTTTAATCGATCCCACTCTATTTACCAAGACGGTTGGAGGTGACTTGTTCATATGCCAACTCTATGTGGATGACATTATTTTTGGGTCTACTAACACCAAGTTCAATGAAGAGTTTTGCAAGCTTATGAACGAAAGGTTTGAGATGTATATGATGGGAGAATTGGAGTGTTTCCTTGGCTTTGAAATCAATCAATATCAGGAAGGAACCTTCATCAAACAAGCCAAGTACACCCAAGATATGCCCAAGAGATTCAATATGCATGATGCCAAGCCCATGAAGACTCCCATGTCCACAACCCTTGACTTGAAACCGGATCCGAATGGTAAAGAGGTAGATCAAAAGGTATACCGCTCCATGATTGGCTCTTTGCTTTACCTTTGTGCATCTAGACCGGATATGATGTATAGCATAGGTAAATGTGCAAGGTTTGAAGCCTCTCAAGGGCAAAGTCATTTGGCATTGGTTAAACGAATCTTTAGATATTTAGTTCATACCCCAAATTTTGGTATTTTCTATCCCAAGGGTTCAAGCTTTCTGATCATTAGGTATTCGGATGCGGATTTTGCGGGAGAGAAGACGGATAGGAAATCTACATTTGGGGGCTGCCAATTCCTTGGTCGCTCCTTGGTGTGTTGGTCTTCGAGAAGAAAAACTGCATTGCTATCTCCACCACCGAGGCCGAGTACATCTCCGCGATAATTTGTTGTGCTCAATTTCTTTGGATGAGGCAAACCTTGAAGTATTATGGTGTCAATTTTCACAAAGTGCCTCTTCTTTGTGACAATGAGAGTGCAATCAAGATCGCCTACAACCCTGTTCTTCACTCCAAGATGAAGCACATTGAGATCCTTCATCACTTTATTCGGGATCATGTTGAGAAGGGAGATATTGATCTCTCATATGTATCAACCAAGGATCAACTTGCGGATATCTTCATGAAGGCCCTTGATGAACCAAGATTTCGAGCTTTGAGGAATGAACTAAATGTCATTGATTCGTCTAACTTCACTTGATACCTTGCATAAGTACCTTCAATATACGTATTATTAGGTTTGGATGTAGGCATGGACATAGGGGGAGCGTCACCCAACTCATGAGTAAACACTCCTCTTATTATGCGTAAATCAATTCTTCATTGCATATCTAGTCATTTTGTGACTTATTGTGCTTCATTGTGAGTAGTACTTTTGGACCCAAGATACATCTTCACGGTGGAAAAGTACACACTCAAACGTGGTGGCTCCGGCCACCGATCCCGTACTTATGGAGTTGGTTTCTTTTGGTTCTTCAACGTGCATACTATTATCCCTCTCGACAAATTATGCAAGTTCAGCTTTTTCTCATTGCATCTTGTTAACTTGTGTATAATATTGCATCTTGGTGCCCCTGTTTTTCTGTTATTGGCGCGCATATTTTAGGTCCAGCTGAACCTCCACAGTGGCGCCGGTACTACCGGTGCTCCACAGGTATGTACTACCGCTGGTGCGGAATTTTCGACCAGCGGGCCAGTACCGCACTGCACCGCGTGTATAAGGATCGGTACCTCCGATGTTTCCACCGGTAATACCTCTTGCTACAGTTTTCGTGTGGATAACCTAGGCCGAGTGGGGGAAGGGATCTTTTAGAGTTGTTGAGTCAACTTTGTACTTGAAATAAAAATATGTGCATGTATTACACTGTTTCATGATGTATGAAACAATATTAAAAATAAAGAAAATTGCGGTGATTTTGTTAACTTGTGTTCAACTTCTTAATTGCTCGACTAGACTAAGTAGATTTTCTTGTGGACTTTTTTCATGCTATACGTTATGTTCAGGGTCGACAAAGCCTTTTAAATGCATCAAAGTCGATTGACAATATTGATACGTCTCAAACATATCTATAATTTCTAATGTTCGATGTTGTTTTCATACCAATTGCTACATGTTTTCTATACACTTAACATCATTTTTATGGATTTCCTGGGACTAACCTATTAACAAGATGCCACAGAGCTAGTTCTTGTTTTCTGTTGTTTTTTGTTTCAGAAATTCTGTTCTGGAAATATTTTCAGAATTGGACGAAACAAAATCACAGGACCTTAGAATTCTGTCACGTAAACGGAGTCCGGAGGAGACCCGGAGGGGGGCCACAGGGTGGCCACACCATGTGGCGACGTGTGTCCCCCTAGCCGCGCCACCAGGTGGTGTGGTTCCCTTGGCCACGCACCGACGTTGCCCTTTCGCCTATTTAATCTCCTCCTTGGGTTAACCCTAAATATCCGAGCCCCCATCCACGAAAATTTTCGTAGCCGCCGTCATCGTCAACCTAGTTCGGGAGAGTTCTGAAGCTCTCCCCGACACCCTGCCGGGAGGGAAAATCATTACCAGAGGCATGTACATCACCACGCCTTCCTCCGGAGTGATGCGTGAGTAGTTCATCCTTGGACTATGGGTCCATAGAAGTAGCTAGATGGTTGTCTTCTCCTCTTTATGCCTCATGTTTATATCTTGTGAGATGCCTAACATGATCAAGATCATCTATTTGTAATGCTACATGATGTGTTTGCTGGGATCTGATGAATATTGAATGCTATGTCAAGTGATTATCAATCTAACATGTTATGTTATTTATGATCTTGCATGCTCTTCGTTACTAGTAGATGCTCTGGCCAAGTTGGTGCTTGTAGCTCTAAGAGGGAGCATTTATGCTCGGTAGTGGGTTCATGCCTCCTTTTCGTCCATGCTCGAGTGACAGAAACGTGACGAATGGGGATGTGATATTTGCATTAGGGAGAAAACAACAATTTTTTCATTGTTTACATTACGCACTTTACTTAAGGCAATAATCTGTTGCTTGCAACTTAATACCCGAAGTATGCTTGGATTATGTTCCGACGGTGGATTATTAGTCATAGATGCAGTTGGATAAAGGTCTATGAATTATGTTGTAATGCCCACATGAATCACATAGTAATCATCATGTCATGCATATGCACTACGGTGTAGGCTTTATATGTGGCAATTGCCCAGCTGTAATTTTTTCACCCAACATGTTATCTATCTTTTATGGAGAGAGATCACTAGTGAATTGTGGACCCGGTCCATTCTTTTACACTGATAATACAACCACTACAAACACGGTTTTCCTTTCATTCACTTCCACCATTGTTCTCTTTTCATTTACTGCAAACAAGTAACTTTTTCCACATTATACATCTAATCCTTTGTGTTAGCAAAACCGATGAGATTGAAAACCTCACTGTTTCGTTGGGGAAAAGTATCTTGGTTGTGTTGTGTGTAGATTCCACGTTGCTACTGAGCCTGGTAGTGCACTCTGCCAACATCAGTTGTCATCAACCTTCAGAAGTGATTTCTTTCTCCCACTGGTCGATTAAACCTTGGTTTCTTTCTGAGGGAAAACTTTCTTCTCCACTCTTCATACCTTCCTCTTGGGGTCTCCCAATGAACGTGTGTCCACACGCATCAAGCATATTTGTTGGTGCCGTTGCCGGGAAGGGAGAGGATTTCTGCAAGGGGAGTCTCTCACCTCCAATCTCTTTACTTTGTTTTTGTTCTGCTCAGTTTATTTTATTTTGTCTTGTTTGCTTCTCTATATAAAAACACAAAAAAATTAGTTCTTATTATAGTTGTTATTTTTACCTTGCCTTTTATTGTTCATCATGTTCCTCCCTAAGTTCACCCTGAAAGACTTATCAATAGGTAGTGGTTTGATGGTGAAGGTCTTTCACTCGTTGGGAGACCACAAGAGGAAGGTATGATGAGCACAGCAACCGTTTTTCCTTAGTAAGAAACCAAGGTTTAATCGACAAGTAGGAGGAAGGAGTAACTTCAGAAGGTTGAAGCAGCTGAGATGGCAGCGCGCACTACCGGTTCAGAAGCAACGTGGAACCTACACAACACAATCAAATCACTTTGCCCCAACAAAGCAGTGAGGTTGTCAATCTCACCGGTTTTTCTGAACACAAAGAGGTTAAACGTATGGTGTGGAGAACAGTAGGAAAACAGTATGAAATCAGTAGCAACAGTATGAAAGCAGTATGAGGAAAAAGGACCGGGGTCCACAATTCACTAGTGGTGTCTCTCCGTAAAAGAAAAATAACATGTGTGGTGAACAAATTACAGCTTGGTAATTGACAGAAATGAAGGCTTCACCGTTGTGCATATGCAAGACATAAAGATTACTATGTGATTCATGTGGGCATTACAACAAAATACATAGACGTCATCCAACTGCATCTATGTCTAATAATCCACCCACCAAATATAATCCGAACAAACGTTGGGTATTAAGTTGCTAGCAACATATTATCGCCGTAAGAAAAGTGTGTAATGTAAACAATGTAAACTAGGTAAACACCGTTGTTTTCTCCCTAATGGCAACATCACATCCTCCATCCGTCACGTTTCTATCACTCGAGCAGAGATGCAAAGGAGGCATGAACCCACTATCGAGCATAAATACTCCCTCTTGGAGTTACTAGCATCTACTTGGCCAGAGCATCTACTAATAACAGAGAGCATGCAAGATCATAAATAACATAAGAATGAAGACAACATGATAGACTGATAATTAGAAGACATAGCATTCAACATTCATCAAATCCCAACAAACACAACATGTAGCATTACATAAGGATGATCTTGATCATGATAGGCAGCTTACAAGATCTAAACATGATGTACAAAGTGGAGAGAACAACCATCTAGCTACTGCTATGGGCCCATAGTCCAGGGATGAACTACTCACGCATCACTTCGGAGGAGGGCATGGTGGTGTAGACCCCTCCGGTGATGAATTCCCCTCCCGGCAGGGTGCCGGGGAGAGCTCCAGAACCATCCCGATCTCGGGATGACGATGACGGCGGCCTCGGGTGTTTCTCGGAAAAAAGTGGGATATATTTAGGGTTTACGTCTCGAGGGGGTTAAATAGGCGAAAGGGCAAAAGCGGTGGAGGCCTGGGGGGCCCACACCACTCCCCGACGCGGCCAGGGGGCGCCAACCTATGGTGTGGGCCCCTGAGGCCCCCCTCCGAGTCTCTTTGGGACTCCGTGGAACCTTCGGGAATTGTAAGACTTTCGGGCTTCGAATTTTCCAATTTCGAGAATATTTCCAGAACAACTTTTCTGAAACCAAAAAATAGTAGAAAACATGGAACTGGCTCTGTGGCATCTTGTCAATAGGTTAGTCCGGAAAATCGATAAAAATGACATAAAGTGTATAGAAAACATGTGGGGAACAATAAGAAAACAACATGGAACATCAGAAACTAAGGATACGTTTATGACGTATCAACATCCGCAAGCGTAGGTCCTACTCGTCCTCGAGTAGGTAAACGATAAAAACACATAATTTCTGAGGTGACATGCTACCAACATAAACTTGATCATCAATAATGTAAAAGCACAAGTAAGCTAAGATCATAGAACTTTAACACAAGCATGATAAATAGAACTTTAATAATAAAGCAAAGCAATCACCTTGCATCATGAGAAGTAACTCAAATAAAAGATCATGAATAACAATGCAACGAAAGATTTACGTTTGTTTAAAGTATAGAGAAAACATGTCAAAGTGATATTTCACTAGTCCTTAAGAGTGGGGCAAAACATAAAAGCCCGGACACCTTCAAAGTTCATGACGAAGACTAGAACAAATAATTATAGAACAAGCAATAACACATCATGAATCAACTAATAATGTTTCTGGGACAAATGCACATAAAACTCAGAATGGCAAATATGCTCTCTCAACCGTGCATAAAGTTAGAAGATGGAGACTCAACATAAAAGTAAAAGAAAGGCCCTTTGCAGAGGGAAGCATGGATCACTCACGTTCTAGAGATTTTATTTTATTAAACAGAGGTATAAAAAGCTTGACACCCCCCGACCATCTTTCACAAACCATGGCTAACCGAATCCTCGGGTGCCTGCCAACAATCACATACCGTGGAGGAGTGTCTATATTTTAAGAGAGGTGCATGCTTATGTCAACGAATGGTAAACAGAAAACACAATACATCACAAGCAACCTAGACTTCACAAGAGCAGCTCCCATAGAAGGACGCATCTGGGTAGAAGGTCATCCCTCTTTCTCTTTTGTTTACACAATTATGCTTTGACTGATAAATCAGGGGCAAAAATAGTGAAGAGAATTTGTGTTATTAATTTTGGGCTAGGCAACCCGCTGCCAGCTTTTCTATCATTGGATAAGCATATGAAGCCACTAGTCGAGGGTGTGAAAGTCCAATCAACAAGTGAGATAAAGATTCTGTATTTACGTCCTCATGAGCTAAAACAGGAGCACAAAACAGGAGTAATTCTGAAAGTTTTAAAGGTAACACATGAGAAATTTACTTTGGAGTGGCGGTTAAATACCACATGTAGGTCGGTATGGTGGACACAATGGGAAAACTTTGGTTTTGGGGAGTTGGATGCACGATTAGAGCTCATACTCAGTACAGGTGGAGGCTAGCAAAAGACTGGGAGCAACAAATCAAGAGAGCATAAGAGCCATAATCATGCATAGCAACATAAACATCATTAATCAAAGCATAAGTGGTACCGCAATCTCAAAAACTAAATGATCATGGAGGCTATTCGTGACTGGTTCATAGTCATAAACATGGTGTGAGCATGCGCCAAGTCAAATAAAACATTCAAAGGAGAACACCATAAATTTATGCTTCAATATGACAAGAACAACTCATGATTCTTTCAAAGGCACATTAAACACTCTCAGCTATTTGAGGCTAATCATGCTACTAAATAACCACAAATCTTTAAAACTAAAATAACATCTAGCATGGTATGAAAAAGTCCAGCCACAGTCTATACAAGCTTCTACTTGCACCGTTGAAAATTCTACCTCAGGCAGCAGTTTCTTTTCCCAACAAGCACCATAGAGAAAATGCTTTAACAAAAACTCTCTAAATGCTACAGAAAGAAAAAATGATAGTACTCACATGACTCTACTAAAACTAACAGCTTTGAATAAGAGATGGAATGAATACGAGAGCTAAACATGAATTTTTGCAGCAACTAGAAGAAACACTAAGAATGCTAGCATAGCAAGTATTGAAACGACAAAGCGGAGCGTGTCTCTCTTTCAAACAAAGAATGCTAGGATCCAACTATATTATTGCCGCAAGGTTAACAAAAGAAAACAAAGAAAAACAAACATACGCTCCAAGTAAACTTCATATGATGTGACCGAATAAAAATATAGTTTCACGAGAAGTGACCTGATAGATAGTTGATAAAGAAGGGGATGCCTTGGGAATCCCCAAGCTTAGATGCTTGAGTATTCTAAAAATATTCTTGGATGAACCACGGGGGCATCTCCAAGCTTTGACCTTGCACTCTTCTTGATCACGTATATCACCTCTTCTCTTGACCCTTGAAAACTTCCTTCACACCACACTCAAACAATAATTCGCATTAGAGGGTTAGTGCAACAATTAATAATCCATTGGTTCTGTATGGAACAACTGATATTGATATTTTTAAACATTAGCAGCCACTGATGTTTCGTGAAGCAAAGAAATCCACTTGACATCACAAAAGAGTACATGCAAGAAAAATGGCAGAATCTGTCAAAACCAGAAAAGTCTGTAAAGACGAATTTTTTGAGGCACTTACGTTGCTCATATCGAAAAACTTAAAGAATGAAAAAGTTGCGGGATTAGCCGAGGAATAAGCACAAACAATTTCAGATCAATCTGATCTTCCTGGATTTATACGTTTTTTACGGTGGATAGCAGAAATCTGTTTCCTGCGCAGAAATCCGAAACCAACTCCAACTCTCATCACAAACCTTACTTGGCACTACTAAAACATGAAAACAAAGATATAAAGGAGTTTCTACAGAAGAATTCAACCCCTTGACTTAAATAAAACAGATAAAAACAAAGCAAAAATAAAACCATGGGTTATCTCCCAAGAAGTGCTTTTCTTTAACGCCTTTTAGCTAGGCCGAGAAAAGTGGAATCAAGTATTTTCAAGTGAAGAAGCATCCAAATTGCAACTTGTTAGAATAACGAAATCAAAAGGCAACTTCATTCTCTTTCTAGGAAAGTGTTCCATACCTTTCTTGAGTGGGAACTGAAATTTAATATTCCCTTCTTTCATATCAATAACAGAACCAACAGTTCTAAGAAAATGTCTTCCCAAAAAAATTGGACAAGAAGCATTGCATTCAATATTCAAGAGAACAAAATCAACAGGAACAAGAGTATTATTAACAATGATAAGAACATCATCAACTCTCCCCAAAGATTTCTTTCTAACATTATAAATAAGAACAATATCCAAATAACAATGTTCCAATGGTGGTAAATCAAGAATATCATAGAATTTCTTGGGCATAACAGAGATACTAGCACCAAGATCACATAGAGCATTGCAATCAAAATTATTCACTTTAATTTTAATAATAGGCTCCCGTCCATCATCTATCTTCCTAGGGATAGAGCCTTCACATCTTAATTCATCCTCTCTAATTTGCATGAGAGCATTTGTTATATGGTTTGTGAAAGCCATGTTCATAGCACTACTATTGCAAACGTTGATGGTGTGTTGGAAACCCCAAGAGGAGGGTGTGATGAGCAGGCGGAAAGAATTTCCCTCAGTTAAGAACCAAGGTTATCAATCCAGTAGGAGGAAGAGGATCTCAGGAAGGTTGATGCCACTGACGGTGGTGCTGGTGCTTCACTGGTGTCAGCAACAACGTGGAACCTGCACACAACACAACCAAAATACTTTGTCCCAACGGTACAGTGAGGTTGTCAATCTTACCGGTCTTGCTGAAAACAAAGATTAGACGTATAGTGTGGAAAATGATGTATGCTTGCAGTAAGTAAAGAAAGCAGTAAATAGTTGTGGTTTGTTTAACAGTGTGGAAAATGGACCGGGGTTCATAGGTTCACTAGTGGTGTCTCTCCATAAAAGATAGCATGCTGGGTGAACAAATTACAGCTGGGCAATTGAAAAATATAGGTTGCACCATAGTGCACAATATAACATGATGATTACTATGATATTTAGTGCGGACATTACAACAATATACATAGACCGACATCCGTCTGCATCTATGACTAATAATCCACCCTCAGGTTATCATCCGAACCCCCTTAGGTATTGAGTTGCAAAGAACAGATAACTGCATTAAACAAAGTGTGTAATGTAAGCAATGATTATGCACGCGGGCACTCTCATCGTTGTTTTCTCCCTAATGGCAACATCACATCCCCCCTTCACGTTTCTGTCACTCGAGCAAGGTGCCACAAATGCTCACGCATATAGAGTCTACAACAAGTCCACCAGACAAGGTGAATAAGATATAGACGTGGTGTTTGATGAGGATAACGACTCCCAACGGGGGTGTATAGATCATGGTGTTGTAGCAGATGCAATTCCTCCAATCGTCATAAGAAGAACGGGGATTGGTGAAATAATTCCCATTG
Source organism: Alopecurus myosuroides (assembly GCA_028641055.1). Taxonomy (NCBI): domain Eukaryota; kingdom Viridiplantae; phylum Streptophyta; class Magnoliopsida; order Poales; family Poaceae; genus Alopecurus; species Alopecurus myosuroides. Next base: position 206,857,819 of record CM054063.1, on the reverse strand, counting down.
AGGGTTACCAGATGATGGAGGGAGAAGCACTATGCCCCCCACTAAAGTGGAGCCATTGACTACACCCATTGATACACAAGCTACCCAACAAGATGCACCAAGCCCTCAAGCTAATGATCGAGTTCAAGCAAGTGATCAAGGCCAAGATAATGATCAAGGTCAAGCAAGTGAACAAGGCCAAGCTACTCATCAAGGCCAAGATCAAGGTCCTATAATTGTTGAGAGAGCTCAACCTAGTGGTGATCCTTCACCCATTGATGATCAAGGCCAATATGAAGATGGACATGACTCCAATGAAGAAGGTAATTCTCAAGCCATATGCAAGGAATCTTTGGAGGAGATGCTAGCTCGTAGAGCAAAGAGAATGCTAGAAAATCTCGAGCGTGCGGGTCACACGGAGGACAAGATCCTTGGGCAAGTTCGCGGAAGGGTTGTCACTAGGAAGAAATTGGCGGATTTTAGCAAGGCTCATGCTTTTGTCTCTTTCATTGAGCCGAGGAAAGTCTATGAAGCTCTTGAAGATCAAGATTGGCTTGAAGCCATGCATGATGAACTCAACAACTTCGAGCGCAACAAAGTTTGGAAGTTAGTGCCAAGACCCAAGGATTGCAAGAATGTCATTGGCACCAAATGGGTGTTCAAGAACAAGCAAGACAAAGATGGTATTGTCATTCGCAACAAGGCGAGATTGGTGGCTCAAGGGTTTTCTCAAGTTGAAGGTGTTGATTTCGGTGAAACCTTTGCACCCGTAGCTCATCTTGAATCTATTCGCATCTTACTTTCTTATGCATATCATCATAATTTCAAGTTACAACAAATGGATGTTAAGAGTTCTTTCCTAAACGGTCCCATTAATGAGTTGGTCTATGTCAAGCAACCTCAGGGTTTCGAGGATCCCAACCACCCCGATTATGTCTATAAACTTGATAAGTAACTCTATGGACTTAAACAAGCTCCACGTGCGTGGTACGAGCACCTTAAAGAGTTATTAGTGGATCATGGGTTTAATGTTGGTTTAATGTTGGTTTAATAGATCCCACTCTATTTACCAAGACGGTTGGAGGTGACTTGTTCATATGCCAACTCTATGTGGATGACATTATTTTTGGGTCTACTAACATCAAGTTCAATGAAGAGTTTTGCAAGCTTATGAACGATAGGATTTAGATGTCTATGATGGGAGAATTGGAGTATTTCCTTGGCTTTGAAATCAATCAATATCAGGAAGGAACCTTCATCAAACAAGCCAAGTACACCCAAGATATGCCCAAGAGATTCAATATGCATGATGCCAAGCCCATGAAGACTCCCATGTCCACAACCCTTGACTTGAAACCGGATCCGAATGGTAAAGAGGTAGATCAAAAGGTATACCGCTCCATGATTGGCTCTTTTCTTTACCTTTGTGCATCTAGACCGGATATGATGTACAGCGTAGGTAAATGTGCAAGGTTTGAAGCCTCTCCAGGGCAAAGTCATTTGGAAGCGGTTAAACGAATCTTTAGATATTTAGTTCGTACCCCAAATTTTGGTATTTTGTATCCCAAGGTTTCAAGCTTTCAGATCATTAGGTATTCGGATGCGGATTTTGCGGGACAGAAGACGGATAGGAAATCTACATTTGGGGGCTGCCAATTCCTTGGTGGCTCCTTGGTGTGTTGGTCTTCCAAGAAGAAAAACTGCATTACTATCTCCACCACAGAGGCCGAGTACATCTCCGCGATAATTTGTTGTGCCCAATTTCTTTGGATGAGGCAAACCTTGAAGGATTATGGTGTCAATTTTCACAAAGTGCCTCATCTTTGTGACAATGAGAGTGCAATCAAGATCGCCTACAACCCTGTTCTTCACTCCAAGATGAAGCACATTGAGATCCTTCATCACTTTATTCGGGATCATGTTGAGAAGGGATCTCTCATATGTATCAACCAAGGATCAACTTGCGGATATCTTCATGAAGGCCCTTGATGAACCAAGATTTCGAGCTTTGAGGAATGAACTAAATGTCATCGATTCGTCTAACTTCACTTGATACCTTACATAAGTACCTTCAATATACGTATTATTAGGTTTGGATGTAGGCATGGACACAGGGGGAGCGTCACCCAACTCATGAGTAAACACTCCTCTTATTATGCGTAAATCAATTCTTCATTGCATATCTAGTCATTTTGTGACTTATTGTGCTTCATTGTGAGTAGTACTTTTGGACCCAAGATACATCTTCACGGTGGCAAAGTGCACGCTCAAACGTGGTGGCTCCGGCCACCGATCCCGTACTTATGGAGTTGGTTTCTTTTGATTCTTCAACGTGCATACTATTATCCCTCTCGACAAATTATGCAAGTTCAGCTTTTTCTCATTGCATCTTGTTAACTTGTGTATAATATTGCATCTTGGTGCCCCTGTTTTTCTGTTATTGGCGCGCATATTTTAGGTCCAGCTGAACCTCCACAGTGGCGCCAGTACTACCGGTGCTCCATAGGTACGTACTACCGCTGGTGCGGAATTTTCGACCAGCGGGCCGGTACCGCACTGCACCGCGTGTATAAGGAGCGGTACCTCCGATGTTTCCGCCGGTAATACCACTTGCTACGGTTTTCGTGTGGATAACCCAGGCCGAGTGGGGGAAGGGATCTTTTATATCTCAGTTTCCCCCACTCGCCCCCATCTCTCCACCTCAAACCGCCACCGCCCCCCAACCTCTCCGCCGCCGGGAAGAGCCCCTCCATCGCCGGGAGGCTCCCTCCTTGCCTTGGACCGCTCTGTGAACCTCTCCTCCGATCTACACCATGGATACGGGTATGTTTCCCCCTCTCTCTCCCATCTCATTAACGGATGGAGATGCACTAGGAGCACCATGATTCTTCGTATTTAGGCATATGGAGTAGGGATTCGCGAGTAAAAACCCTAGAAATTTAGATTGTGACTACTAGGCACGAACAATTCGATTATTAGGATGACCCTATGTAATTATACCCCTATATCGTTGTTGTTCATCTCTATTTTTCACTACTCTTGATTTCTTTGATTTGTGTGTATTAAATACTTGGGCATCTGATACTTGCAGAGTTGATGGAGTTGTTGCTTCTTGATGACTTTGAATCCCCGTCAAGGTGGTAGAAATTCTTTACTCTGGATGGTGTGTTGGGAACCTCAAGAGGAGGGTGTGATGAGTAAGCGGTAAGAATTTCCCTCAGTTAAGAACCAAGGTTATCAATCCAGTAGGAGGAAGAGGATCTCGGGAAGGTTGATGCCACTGACGGTGGTGGTGGCGCATCACCGGTGTCAGCAACAACGTGGAACCTGCACACAACACAACCAAAATACTTTGTCCCAACGGTACAGTGAGGTTTTCAATCTCACCGGTCTTGCTGAAAACAAAGATTAGACCTATAGTGTGGAAACTGATGTATGCTTGTAGTAAGTAAAGAGAGTAGGAAATTTTTGTGGTTTGTTTAACAGTGTGGAAAAATGGACCGGGGTTCATAGGTTAACTAGTGGTGTCTCTCCATAAAGATAGCATGCTGGGTGAACAAATTACAGATGGGAAATTGAGAAATAGAGGTTGCACCGTAGTGCACATTATAACATGATGACTACTATGATATTTAGTGCGGGCATTACAACAATATACATAGACCGAAATCCATCTGCATCTATGACTAATAATCCACCCTCAGGTTATCATCCGAACCCACTTAGGTATTAAGTTGCAAGAAACAGATAACTGCATTAAACAAAGTGTGTAATGTAAGCAATGATTATGCACGCGGGCACTCTCACCGTTGTTTTCTCCCTAATGGAAACAACACATCCTCCCCCTTCACGTTTCTGTCACTCGAGCAAGACGGTGAGGAGGCATGAACCCACCATCAAGCATAAATACTCCCTCTTGGAGTCACTAGCAACTACTTGGCCAGAGCAACCACTAGCAACGAAAAGCATGCAAGATCACAAATAACATATGCAATAAAGACTATAATCAACTTGGCATAAGTTCAATATTCATCGGATCCCAGCAAACACAGCATATAAAATTACATAAGATCAATCTCGATCATGATAGGAAGCTCACGAGATCTAAACATGGAGGCATATGAGGAGAAGACAACCATCTAGCTACAGCTACGAACCCGTAGTCCAAGGATGAACTACTCACGCATCACTCCGGAGGTAGGCATGGTGATGTAGAAGCCTCCGGTGATGATCTCCTCTCCGGCAGGGTGCCGGAGACAACTTCAGAACCCCCCTGATCTAGGGTTGACGGTGACGGCGGCTGCGGAACTTTTCAAGGATTTTTTATCAGGTGCCTACGGTTTTCCATCCGGGGGGATTAAATAGGTGAAAGGGCAAAGTCGGTGGAGCTCCAGGGGCCCCACATCCATAGCTGGCGCGGCCAGGGGGCGCTCCACCCTATGGTGTGGCCCCCTGGTGCCCGTCTTCGACTCTCCTTTGGTCTTCTGGACGCTTCCGGGGAAAATAGGCACTTCGGGCTTTGTGGGGTCCAATTCCGAGAATGTTTCGAGAACAACTTTTTTGAAACCAAAAACAACAGAAACAGGGAACTAACACTTGGCATCTTCTTAATAGGTTAGTCCCGGAAAACGTATAAAAATGCTATAAATAAGGGAGAAAACATGTAGCAATTGACATAATATGATCATGGAGCATAATAAATTATAGATACGTTGGAGACGTATCAAGCATCCCCAAGCTTAGTTCCTACTCGTCCTCGAGTAGGTAAGCGATCAAGCACAATAATTTCTGAGGTGACATGCTACTAACATAAACTTGATCAATCTAATATACAAGCATATGCACGCTGAGATCATAGAACTTCAAACACAAACATGATAAATAGCAATTTAATAATAAATCATAGTAATTACTTTGCATCACGAAGAGTATCTCAAATAAAGGATCATGAATAATAATGCAAAGAAAGGTAGACGTTTGTTTCAGGTATAGAGAAAGCATGGCAAAGTGATATTTCGCTAGTCCTTAAGAGTGGGGCAAAACATAAATGCCAAGACACCTTCAAAGTTCATGAGAAAGACTAGAGAAAATAATTTAAGAACATATACTATCACATTATGAAGTAATTATTGATGTTTATGGGACAAATGCACATATAACTCAGAATGGCAAAAATGTTCTCTCAACTGTGCATAAAGTTAGAAGATGGAGACTCAACATAAAAGTAAAAGAAAGGCCCTTCGCGGAGGGAAGCAGGGATCACTCATGTGCTAGAGCTTTTATTTTATTAAACAGAGGTATTAAATGTTTGACATCGAGTGTCTATATTTTGGGAGATGTATGCTAATGTCAGCGAATGGTAAACAGAAAATAGAGTATGTCACAAAACAACTGGATTCACAAGAGCGGCTCCCGTGTGAAGGACGCATCTGGGTAGAAGGTCATCCCTCTTTCTCCTTTGTTTACACAATTATGCTTTGACTGATAAATCTGGGGCAAAAATAGTGAAGAGAATTTGTTTGTATTAATTTGGGGCTGGGCACCCCGCTGCCATCTCTTCTATCATTTGGATAAGAGGATGAAGCCACTAGTCTAGGGTGTGAAATCCAATCGACAAGTGAAAGTGCATGGTTCCCCCATATGTGGTTTTGGTAATTAATGACAATCCTTATGGACTAATGTTTGCATTGAGTTATCTTTGTAGATCTTGTCCATAGGAAATAATGGAGTTCATGTGTTGAACTCTATTAGCTTCCTTGATGGCCATTGTTATTTTCATGGATTTATATGAAGAATGGTCATGGTTTGAGTTGAGCTTATTGCTAGTATGTCTTGAAGAAAAGGATTAGGTGATCTTTCATTATCATCTTCAAGACATCATCTTTAGAAGTGAGAAGCAAAGATACAAGGTTGATCAAGCAAGCGATCAACACACAAAGCTACAAGTTGTACCAAGTGGGATTGTGTATCTCATGGTATGGTAAGCATTTGTCAATATAGCTTTGTGAACTAACCCATGTTATGTGTGTGTAGCATCTCTATGTGTGGTTAGATATCTTTCCATGGGAATGAACCAAAAGGAAGATTTCATATAGACCATGGTCTTTGTCGTCGTCAAGTGGTGTTCGTCATCTAGCTTGACGTGGAAGCTCAAGTGAAGCATCTAGAAGATATCATATGCTTGATGCTTGCCACCCTTTTGGAGATTGTGGCCTTGTGAAGATTTGCCGAAGGGTCTCTCCCATAATGGTGTATGGGGGAGCTAGTCTCTCCCATAATGGTGTATGGGGGAGCAACTTGCAAGTCTTCATGAAGCGGAGTTTGTGCTAGCAAGCGCAATCAAGAAAGAAGATCCAACTTGAGAGAGTCAAGATCGTCATCATCTAGCTCAAGTGGAATGCTCAAGGCAAAGGTATAATCTTGATAGGTTTTCTATTTTACCGGTCTCGTGTCTTTGGGAGACCGGGTTATAGGATAGATAGTCGTACTATCAAGAGGGGCTCTCAAGTGAGTAACTCGATCGAATCGTTATGGAGAGCTCAAACCTTTGCATACTTTGCATATAATCTTTCTTGGTTCTTATTTGGCTTTTGTCTCCTTTGGGTTTTAGTGCTTGTCGTGATCTTCATGACAAGCCTTGGTTTCTCGAAAACGGATTTCGTAAGAAAACTTGGTTGCGTTTTCGGTGGTGAAAATATTCCGTTCGTCTTTGAGAATGTTCCCACACCTTCCATGTGTGGTAACTTCTCCATACTTTTAGGTATCAATATTTTCACATTTTATTTGGATACTCCTTGTTTTTATCTTTCCAATGCATTTGGACTCACCTAATTCGGAATTCATTCGCAAAAGTTATGTGAGTTTTCGTGTTGGAAGTTTTACCAGTTGTTCCTTTTAGAGAGGTTAAACCTTTCTACATTTGGTTTTAGTTTCCATTGTTGGGCAGTGATGTTTCTCAGCATGATCTTGTAGAGTTTTTCATTACGAACTCAACGAGCCAAAGATCATCAAAAACGGAGTCCGGACGCAAAAGTTATGAAGTTTCTAGTTGAGCCATTTTTCGGTACTGACATGAACCGGATTATTGGAAACCGGATTTTTCGGGGCATACCGGATATTCCGGTTTCGACGGATTTCAGACCAGTTTTCGCACTGGAGTGAACCGGATTATTTGAACCGGATTATTCACTTCGGACCGGATATTCCGGTCCCAAAATTCCTGCACAACGGCTAGTTCTTGTGGGGACCTATTTAAGGGGGCTTTCTTCCCCATTGGTCCCCAAGTTTTTCAAGCACGTTTTCCCCTTCTCTCCCACCATTGTTGACCTTGGAAAGCTTGCCCCTCTCCCAATCCCTCCTATGATTCTTGCATATCTTTGAGGGAGAAGGTAGAGGAGATCTCGATCTACATTTCCACCAATCCATCTTCCTTCTTAGTGAGGGAAACTTAGTAGATCTTGATCTTGGAGTTCTTGGTGTTTCTCCTCCATTGTTCTTCCTCTCTTATTCCCCCATAAGCATTTGTTGCTTTGTTGGAATTTGAGAGTGAAGGATTTGAGCACTTGTGCTCTTGCCATTTGCATCGGTTGCATCGGTTTGCTCTCTCCACGAGGATTCGTGGAAGTTGAAAGTTTGTGAGCTTTATACTCTTGGGTCTTGGACCCTAGACGACTTGTGGTGTTCTTGGGAGCCTCCAATTGAGTTGTGTATGCGTGCCCCAAGATTGTGGTGACACCGAGAGCCTCCAATTGAGTTGTGGATGCGTGCCTCGGATTTGAAGGTTGCCAATAGTGGAAGGTGAACTAGGCCTTTGTGGCGGAAGTTCATCGGAGAATAGGGTGAGGCCTTTGTGGCGTTGAGTAGGCCTTCGTGGTGAGCTCACACCCCTCCAACGAGACGTACTCCCCTTTGTGGGAGGAACTCGGGAATACATCTTCGTCTCCGTGTGCCTCGGTTATTTCTATACCCGAGCTTTTTACTTATGCAATTTACATTGTGATAGCCTTCGAGCTTGAAGTTATATATCTTGCTATCACCTTGTTACTTGTCTTGCTTAGCATAAGTTGTTGGTGCATCTAGTTGGCCATAGAATATTTAGGTTGTATGCTTGTTAATTTAAACACCTAGTTTATTTCCGCATTTAGCAAGCCTTAACCGGAAAAGTTTTAATCGCCTATTCACCCCCCCTCTATGCGACGTCGTTGTCCGTTCAATTGGTATGAGAGCCTCGTCTCTCTTTTTTAGGCTTTACATCCTAGAGAGTACGATGTCGTTTAGAGAAATAGAACATGATCCCGCTTTTATATTCTATGGTAGAAATTATGATGCTTGGAAAATTCGCATTCTTAATTTTCTTGAGGACATGGGTCCAAAGTATGTTAAGATAATTGTAGATATGGATTTTCCTCCTTCAAAGGATTCTCAAGATTTATCTTTAGAGGATGAGGAAAACTCTTATCTCGATACTCTTGTATCTAATGGTCTCTTGTGCATTTTGAGCGATGTAGTTATTGAATCAATCATGCCTTTTCGGAACGCTCATGAGCTATGGACAAAACTTCAAGATATATATGATGTGTCCAATATTATTGAGGATGATTGTTCTCCATCCACTTCCGGCCGTGATGAGTTCACATTTTTCTCCACTCCACCAACATGTGATTTGTCACAAGGTAATGATATGGTGAGTGGTGATAGAAATTGCATTGTGGATAGTGAAGTTGCTATTGACTATACTTCATCCCTATCCCATTGCAATGATCTATCTTTGGACTTAATATCTTCTAGCACTCAAAATTCCATACATGCTAGTGTTGATAGTCCTTGCATATCATGTAATAGTTGTTCAACTAAATCTCATGATGATATGCTTCCTATGTCTTGTTTTCATGAAAACAATGCTTCCATTTCCTCTAGTACTTGTGTGGCTAACAATGTAGAGGAATCACATTTTTTGGTGGAACAAGACATGGACCTTAATGGCGCTTCTAGTATATCTTCATCATCGCCATCCATTTCTCATATGTGCCTTATGGCTAGGGATTCAAAGGTATCTCCACCTTTGGAACCCACTACATCTTGTGATGATGAGGATGAGGATGAGGATGAGGACATATTTTATGGAGAGTTTGAGGATGAAGTCTCTTTAATGGAGAAGGGTGAGTTGGTTCTTCTAGATCTCCCTAAAGGTAGTAAAGCTATCGCTTCTTTTAGTGAAATATTGGCTTTTGCTATTTATAGCTCTAAAATCATTGAAAAGAAAGGTGAGATTGAAAGAAGTGATGCCGATGAAAAGGCATCCCTCACTATGTCTCTTGAGGAAGAGTATGAGCTCCGAGTTACTCTTGAGGAGAAACTTGAATCTATTGAGGAGCTCTATAATGAACAAATAGCCTATCTCACTAAAGCACATGACCATACCCATGCTAAATATAAAGTGCTTAAAAATGAAAAGGTTGAATTTGTTGTTGGCAATGCTAATCTAATTGAAGAAAACTCTAGGTTAAATAATGAGCTTGCCAAGTTATCTTCTTCTATTTCAATTGATGCTTGTGCTACTAACTCCACATCTTGTGAAGCATCTATTTTTAAGGAGAATGTTGAGCTAAGGGCTCAACTTGAGCTAATGACTAGCAAGTATGGGAAATTGGAAGAAAGTCATGAAAAGCTATCTAGCTCTCATGAGGATCTTCTAGAATCCCATACCAAGCTAAAATTAGCTCTTGAGGCTATCAGTACAAAGGTAACATCTTGTGAGCCTCATATGGTTACTAGCACAATATCTTCTAATAATGCTATATTGACTTGTGCTAGTATTAGTAATTCATCCTCCCATAATGTTTCTACATCTTGTGATGAATTGCTTTCCTTGCCTTGTTGCTCTAACAATGAAGCATCTACTTCCTCTAGCTCTTGTGTTGTTTCTAACCATGTAGAGGAAAATAAAGAGCTCAAGGCCCAAGTCACTTCTTTGAAGAAAGACTTGGAAAAGTGTCATGAAGGGAGTTCCACACTTGACAAGATGTTGAGAGTGCGAAGACTTCCCAATGACAAGAGTGGACTTGGATTCAACTCCAATCTCAAGAACAAGTCCATTATTGTCAAGAAGAAGGGCCAAGAACAAGTCAAAGATCCGGCCAAGATTATTTGCTTCAAGTGCAAGATTGAAGGGCACCATGTTAGATCTTGCCCTTTGAAGAAGAAGTCTCTTAGTGAGAAGCAACTAGGGAAGAGGCCTCTTGTTCAATCTCAACCACGAGTTGAACAATGGCCACCTCCTAAGAAGACTCAAGCCAATGCTCCTCTTGTTGAGAAGCCTATTGAGAAGAAAGAAAAGAGTCGATGTTGCTACCTTTGTCGCAAGAAGGGACACTTTGCTTCTTCATGCACTAATGGTACATTATCCAACCCTATCCTTGTTGATAATGCTTATTCCATTCGGAAGGATAATGTGGGCAATGTGTTTGCCAAGTATGTTGGTGCTCCAAGTGGTGTCAAGAAAAGAACCATTTGGGTTGCCAAACCTATTGTGACTAACCTCTTAGGACCCAACTTGGTTGGGGACCAACAAGCTCAAACTTGATCAATAGGTGGAGTTGGAGAGCATTGGAGACTTGGTTATTTTATGAAGAATTAAGGGATCTTCATCATTTTTATTTCCTCATGCCAAGTCACTTGGATTATATATATCTCTTACCCAATGTTCCTCCAAGCGGTAACTTGTATTTAATTCTATATGCATTGAAAGTTGCTTGCTCCCTTGCATATGTTAGTTTTGTTTCTAGCATGTGTTTGTATATGTTGTGCTTCCTACTTACCTATCTTGAGTAATCTAGTTATGTTTGTTGGTTTGCACTCCATGTACTTGTGTTCTTTGTGTTGAGCCTTCATTGCTATTATTGCTTATCTTAGTTGGCTCTTTGGGAGATTAATGGACTATCCCATTTTGGGGGAGTAATATGCTTTGCACTTTACTATCCTAAAATGTGTGTACATGAGGAATACCACTTAGTGTTGATAGATAAATATTATCTATTCTCTATGTGGTATGTCATTCTCATGAGAAATTCAAATTCTAATGTACATTAACTTTCTCTAGTTGGATTTGTTTTCTTTGCCTCTTGTTAAAAAAAATGGATTATCACATTATGGGGGAGTAATAAGCTATGTGCATATTACAAGCCTAGAAAATGTGAACATGTGAGGTATTGCCACCTAGAGTTGATATTCTAGTTATCTTGTTCCTAAGTGGCATGTTGCTCAAACAAGTTCCATATTTACTTAAAATATCTTGTGTCTCTCTTCTTTGGTATCTTGTTTTTTAGAGAGTTTATTGTTGCCTTGCTTTTCGGTTTTTATTTGAAGCCTTCAAGAATCTCTATCTAAGCATGTTTTTATTCCTATCTTTTACCACATGCTTATGTTTTGTGAATATGATTGTGAACAAATCTACCACCAAGAAATATCTCCATACATCTCTTGTCTTTGACAAGTTATAATAATTTGTGGTAAGTTTATTGATCATATTTACTTTGGCCATTGCTCTAATATTGCCTTGTTTCTCGCCAAGGATTTTGTTTGGTTCAAACTCCTTTGAGTCTTCTTTGCTCTACTCAAAAATTTGTTTTATGCTTTCTTGAGTTAGGAAAAGCAATGATCCCATACTTGTGCACTTGTGTTCAAATTCATACTTGTTTGGGTTGCACTATTCTTGGGGAAGCTATCCTACATTGAGTAGATCACCATTCTTTAAATTGGTATTGCATCTAATTGGTTTTATTTAAACACTAGTGTTTGAATAATATATATGGAGAGTAATGATTCCATTGTGTGCATTTTGTATTCAAATGCAAGATCATAAATAATGCACTATTATTGGAAGAACTATCCTATATGCGTTTGAACACTTGTTGTCTTTAAATTTGTTTGTTATCCCAATGACTTGTCTCTTTGGAAGACAAACACTTTTTGTCTTGGTACTTTGTGTGCTATCATGAAAAGTGTAGAGGGTTTGTTCACTCTTTTATGTTTTTTTTTGGTATCCTCTCTATGTTGGTTTCCTCAATCATGTGTTGATTTGGGTCTTGATATATTTTGGACATTCTCTTTCTTTTCACTCTTGTGAGTGGCTTCTTGGTTTAATTAGTTCTTTGTCCAATTTGTATCTTGTTTTGGTTCTTGAAAGTTTTGTGCATGCATATTTACTATGTATATCTTTTGGCATGCTTACTTTCGTTGATCCAATATATAGGATAAACTCCATCAAATCCTAAATGTATAAGATGTGCATGAAATTCAAATTCATATTAATATGCACATATTTATTTGGAGTTTGTCCTATGTATTGTAGTTGTTCTAACTACTTCGGACCCAATGAGTTTGGGTACCATTTTGTACTTGAATTTTGTTTTTAGGTACAATGGAGATACATTGGTTGCTTGCTCCATTCATAAGGAAGGTGTTCTCAACATGGTTTTATAGGAGTCAAGCTTCGATGTTTATCAAACTAGCATCCTCTTCATCACCAATGTCGTCTCGGTAACAAGTATCTATCTCATGCATACTTTTCTAGCTTTTAACCTTGTGTAGGTTGCATCTTGGCATGATTTCCCTTTGTTGCATTTCATTTGGTTCTTGCAAATGTCTTTTCAAAAGCATCTTTATTGCAACTATGAGTAAGCCGTGATGATTACATACTAAGGGGATATTTATAAATGATTCACCAATCCCAAGTAGTTTAATCTAGCAACTTCTACTTGAAGTATCTCATATGCAATATTGATGAATTATCAAAAACCATTTGAATCTTTTGTGATATGCGTTACCTTTCTCGAAGCATTCCAACTATCACTTTTCCCTTGTGATATTTTTGATGCTTTGACGAGTTTTGTTTGTTCATCCATATCCCTTTAAGATTAAATTAAGCTTAGTGCTTTGCTTTCAAGCAAAAATCTTATTGGTATATTAATGAACCTCTCTTGGATATGATGTTCTTCTCTTTTGTACCTATTTTGTGTGTGCATGTTTCTTTGTGGATATATATCTTTGTGATTGTTGTCTACTTAGAAACTTATACACACGATAATAGTTACATCTTTAATTGATATTCTATTTCTTTAGTGACCACGTTTTATTCTTTATATTCCTTGGTGGTTCCTAAAAGGCACAAGCTTTGCTTTTGTTTTGGTATTCCTTTTGCATCTTAATAAGCTTGTGGACCTATGTGTTTTATCATTTGATGGTTTGTGTGTATGGGAAAGACATGATATGCACTATGTGCCTCCTATATTGAAAGACTATGTTGATGATTCTATCATCCTATTAGTCTCCTAAAAAATGTTTTTCCTTGTCACACGCATCTATTTCGGTTGAGTAAGTCTTTTTGTCACTTCTTGATCTTCATTGTTCAACTTTTGTTTGTTTGCAAGTTGCTTTGCTTCTTTTCCAATCTATTCTCTTGCACTTGTTTGTGTTCAAAATTATCTATAAGGGAGTGATGATTCCATGTTGTGCACACTATATAGTAATTCAAATCTAACATTGTGCATGTACCTTGGGGAGTTCCCTCTTGATTTTCTAGAACACTTGGTTGATCTTATCAAAATATTGATTTTGGTCAATCGGTTTTTCGAATCCTTTGGTTGGTTGCTTCTTTGTGAAAGTATCCTTCAATTTGATTTTTCTTGTAAATCTTTGGATCCTCAATATAGTTTGATCTCCCTCCATCTATTCATATATGGAGATATGCACTTGTTTTCACTCATATCATGAGGAATGCATACACTATGGGGGAGCTCTTACTATATTGGCCTTCTAACCTTTTTGCCCATTTCGGCAATGGATGCCAATGGGGGAGAAGTTTAGAGGGTTTAAGGGAATTTGGTTTATTCTTTAGTTTCATTCTTAAGCATTTGCCTTTCCATGCTATTGCATCCTTGCTCTTGTTTAGCATGTTTGCTTCATTTATCATATAAACCCTCGTAAAAAGGGATTGTCATCAATTACCAAAATGGGGGAGATTGAAAGTGCATGGTTCCCCCATATGTGGTTTTGGTAATTAATGACAATCCTTATGGACTAATGTTTGCATTGAGTTATCTTTGTAGATCTTTTCCATAGGAAATAATGGAGTTCATGTGTTGAACTCTATTAGCTTCCTTGATGGCCATTGTTATTTTCATGGATTTATATGAAGAATGGTCATGGTTTGAGTTGAGCTTATTGCTAGTATGTATTGAAGAAAAGGATTAGGTGATCTTTCATTATCATCTTCAAGACATCATCTTTAGAAGTGAGAAGCAAAGATACAAGGTTGATCAAGCAAGCGATCAACACAAAAAGCTACAAGTTGTACCAAGTGGGATTGTGTATCTCATGGTATGGTAAGCATTTGTCAATATAGCTTTGTGAACTAACCCATGTTATGTGTGTGTCGCATCTCTATGTGTGGTTAGATATCTTTCCATGGGAATGAACCAAAAGGAAGATTTCATATATACCATGGTCTTTGTCGTCGTCAAGTGGTGTTCGTCATCTAGCTTGACGTGGAAGCTCAAGTGAAGCATCTAGAAGATATCCTATGCTTGATGCTTGCCATCCTTTTGGAGATTGTGGCCTTGTGAAGATTTGCCGAAGGGTCTCTCCCATAATGGTGTATGGGGGAGCTAGTCTCTCCCATAATGGTGTATGGGGGAGCAACTTGCAAGTCTTCATGAAGCGGAGTTTGTGCTAGCAAGCGCAATCAAGAAAGAAGATCCAACTTGAGAGAGTCAAGATCGTCATCATCTAGCTCAAGTGGAATGCTCAAGGCAAAGGTATAATCTTGATAGGTTTTCTATTTTACCGGTCTCGTGTCTTTGGGAGACCGGGTTATAGGATAGATAGTCGTACTATCAAGAGGGGCTCTCAAGTGAGTAACTCGATCGAATCGTTATGGAGAGCTCAAACCTTTGCATACTTTGCATATAATCTTTCTTGGTTCTTATTTGTCTTTTGTCTCCTTTGGGTTTTAGTGCTTGTCGTGATCTTCATGACAAGCCTTGGTTTCTCGAAAACGGATTTCGTAAGAAAACTTTGTTGCGTTTTCGGTGGTGAAAATATTCCGTTCGTCTTTGAGAATGTTCCCACACCTTCCATGTGTGGTAACTTCTCCATACTTTGAGGTATCAATATTTTCACCTTTTATTTGGATACTCCTTGTTGTTATCTTTCCAATGCATTTGGACTCACCTAATTCGGAATTCATTCGCAAAAGTTATGTGAGTTTTCGTGTTGGAAGTTTTACCGGTTGTTCCTTTTAGAGAGGTTAAACCTTTCTACATTTGGTTTTAGTTTCCATTGTTGGGCAGTGATGTTTCTCAGCATGATCTTGTAGAGTTTTTCATTACGAACTCAACGAGCCAAAGATCATCAAAAACGGAGTCCGGACGCAAAAGTTATGAAGTTTCTAGTTGAGCCATTTTTCGGTACTGACATGAACCGGATTATTGGAAACCGGATTTTTCGGGGCATACCGGATATTCCGGTTTCGACGGATTTCAGACCAGTTTTCGCACTGGAGTGAACCGGATTATTTGAACCGGATTATTCACTTCGGACCGGATATTCCGGTCCCAAAATTCCTGCACAACGGCTAGTTCTTGTGGGGACCTATTTAAGGGGGCTTTCTTCCCCATTGGTCCCCAAGTCTTTCAAGCACGTTTTTCCCCTTCTCTCCCACCATTGTTGACCTTGGAAAGCTTGCCCCTCTCCCAATCCCTCCTATGATTCTTGCATATCTTTGAGGGAGAAGGTAGAGGAGATCTCGATCTACATTTCCACCAATCCATCTTCCTTCTTAGTGAGGGAAACTTAGTAGATCTTGATCTTGGAGTTCTTGGTGTTTCTCCTCCATTGTTCTTCCTCTCTTATTCCCCCATAAGCATTTGTTGCTTTGTTGGAATTTGAGAGTGAAGGATTTGAGCACTTGTGCTCTTGCCATTTGCATCGGTTGCATCGGTTTGCTCTCTCCACGAGGATTCGTGGAAGTTGAAAGTTTGTGAGCTTGTTACTCTTGGGTCTTGGACCCTAGACGACTTGTGGTGTTCTTGGGAGCCTCCAATTGAGTTGTGGATGCGTGCCCCAAGATTGTGGTGACACCGAGAGCCTCCAATTGAGTTGTGGATGCGTGCCTCGGATTTGAAGGTTGCCAATAGTGGAAGGTGAACTAGGCCTTTGTGGCGGAAGTTCATCGGAGAATAGGGTGAGGCCTTTGTGGCGTTGAGTAGGCCTTCGTGGTGAGCTCACACCCCTCCAACGAGACATACTCCCCTTTGTGGGAGGAACTCGGGAATACATCTTCGTCTCCGTGTGCCTCGGTTATTTCTATACCCGAGCTTTTTACTTATGCAATTTACATTGTGATAGCCTTCGAGCTTGAAGTTATATATCTTGCTATCACCTTGTTACTTGTCTTGCTTAGCATAAGTTGTTGGTGCATCTAGTTGGCCATAGAATATTTAGGTTGTATGCTTGTTAATTTAAACACCTAGTTTATTTCCACATTTAGCAAGCCTTAACCGGAAAAGTTTTAATCGCCTATTCACCCCCCCCCCACCTCTAGGCGACGTCGTTGTCCGTTCAACAAGTGAGATAAAGATTCTCAATTTACGTCCTCATGAGCAAAAACAGGAACATAAAGAAGGAGTAATTTGGAAGGTTTTAAAGGTAACACATGAGCAATTTACTTGGAGTGGCAGTTAAATACCACATGTAAGTAGGTATGGTGTACACAATAGGAAAAACTTGGGTTTAAGGAGTTTGGATGCACGAGTAGAGCTGATACTCAGTACAGGTGAAGGCTAGCAAAAGATTGGGAGCGACAAATCAAGAGAGCATAAGAGCCATGATCATGCATAGTGACATAAGCATCATTAATTAAAGCATAAGCAGTATCAAAAGTTCAACAACTAAGTGGTCATGGATGCTATTCGTGACTGGTTTGTAGTCATAAACATGGTGTGAGCATGCGCCAAGTCAACCAAATAAAGCATTCGAAAGAGAATACCATATATTGATGCTTTACTATGACAAGAACAACTCATGAATCTTTCAAGACATATTAAACAATCTCATATATTTGAGGCTATTCATGATAATCAATAACCACAAGGCTTTAAAACTAATAACATTTAGCATGACATGAAAAGGTCCTAGCCACCGTCTATACAAGCTTCTACTAGCACTATTATAAATTCTACTTCAAGCAGCAGTTTTCTTTTCCCAACAAACATCATACAAAACATGCTTTAACAAAAATACTCTTTATGATACAACAATCAAACATGAGAGTACTCACATAACAATACTAAAACTAACAGCTCTGATAAGAGATGCATGCAAAACAGGAGCTAAATAAATGCAGCAGCCAGACAAAGATTACGAATACAAAGTATTCTCATGAAAAAGTGGAGCATGTCACTCTCCAATAAAAGAATGCTGGGATCCAACCAAGATTATTGAAAAAGTAAAAACAAACTGAAAGCAAAAAATAAAATACGCTCCAAGTAAAGCACATAAGATGCGACCGAATAAAAATATAGTTTCACTAGAAGTGACCTGATAATTTGTTGATGAAGAAGGGGATGCCTTGGGCATCCCCAAGAGTAGACGCTTGAGTCTTCTTGGAATTTGCTGGTATGTACCACCGGGGAATCCCCAAGCTTAAGCTTTTCACTCTTCTTGATCACATCATATCATCCTCTTCTCTTGACCCTCTAAAACTTCCTTCACACCAAACTTCTCACAATCTTCATTAGCAACGTTAGTGCAATCGAAATAATAAATTCACATGATTCAGTTTCAACACAAGTCTAACACTCAAAAACACATTAGCTACTTTCACAACTTTTTGAAAACTCTTTTTCTCAGAAGAACACCAAAAGAAAGAGATTAAGATGCAAATGCAATAAATGGCAGAAATCTGTCAAAACAGAACAACAGGTAAAGAACGATTTTTTCAAAAATCTTCTGTTGCTCAAATAAAAAAGTGGTCAGCTAATAAACGTTGCGTATATAGCTCAGGATTACGCAAAAAAAAACTCAGGTCATTTTGAATTTTCTGTGATTTTTTACGTAATAAACAGTGGACAGCAGAAATCTGTTTCCTGCGCAGAAATCCGAAATATAGTCTCAACTTTTCACTAGAGGCTTTACTTGGCTCAACAAAAAACTCAAAATAAAAGATACTGAGGGTTTTTAAGGAAATAGACAACACCCAGGTGCAAAGCACACCAAATAAAACGAAAGAAAACGGGTTGTAACAGCGAAATAAAACGGGTTGGCTCCCGGTAGCGCTTTTCTTTAACGCCTTTCAGCTAGGCATAAAAGGGCAACTCAAGTATTTTCAAGTGAAGAATTCAAATCAAGATTTGGTAATTCTTTAATAATGCATTGTATTTTATCTAAGTTAGTTTCAAAGGTTACTCTCTTAGTACTTTTAGGCTTACTATCTTCATCAAATAAATTCGCAGGAACAATCCAATCAAAATTCTCTTGGGCTTCGTGCAGTGCCAATAATTTAAAAGGGATTGGTATTTTATCATTGTTTTCATTATTAGATTCAGTTTTTCCTAGAGCACCAACCATGTCTACACATGAGCCAAGCATATTGAAACTATCAAAAACTTTTCTAGCTTCTATAGCAACATCTCCAAATTCTTTAAGCATAGTTTCTAAGATGAAGTTTCTTTTCTCAATATCTTCAATGTTATTCAAGTTGAGGAACATATGTTGTATTATGGGATGGAGGTTAAGGAACCTAGCTTCTAGCATGTGAACTAAAGAAGTTGCAGCAGTCTCGTAATTGGGAGCAAGTTCTACTATGGATTTTTCCTCAAAGTTATCATGCTTACGAACATGATCAAAGAATTCTTTGATAGTGTCCTTTCCAAGTATAGAACCACTTCCTACCGGAAAATCTTTCAAGTTAAACTTAGGGAACAACATGATGAGAAATAACAACGTAGAGACAAAAATAACAACTAGAACGAGAGCTATTTTTTGGTGTGTTTTTGATAAAGAGAAGCAAAACGAGACAAAAATAAAAACAAGACAATAAACAAAATAAGAGGTTGAGAGTGAGAGACTTCCCTTGCTAGAAGACTTCTTCCTCCCCAGCAAAGGCGCTAGAAATTCCTTGGTGCTTGTAGAGTTTATGGAGTTGACTTTGAATCCCCGACAAGGTGCTAGAAATTCTTTACTCTGGATGGTGTGTTGGGAACCCCAAGAGGAGGGTGTGATGAGAAAGCGGTAAGAATTTCCCTCAGTTAAGAACCAAGGTTATCAATCCAGTAGGAGGAAGAGGATCTCGGGAAGGTTGATTCCACTGACGATGGTGATGGCGCCTCACCGGTGTCAGCAACAATGTGGAACCTGCACAGAACACAACCAAAATACTTTGTCCCAACGGTACAGTGAGGTTGTCAATCTCACCGGTCTTGCTGAAAACAAAGATTAGACGTATATTGTGGAAACTGATGTATGCTTGTAGTAAGTAAAGAGAGCAGGAACTTGTTGTGGTTTGTTTAACAGTGTGGAAAATGCACCGGGGTTCATAGGTTCACTAGTGGTGTCTCTCCATAAAGATAACATGTTGGGTGAAGAAATTACAGCTGGGCAATTAACAAATAGAGGTTGCACCATACTACACATTATAACATGATGACTACTATGATATATAGTGCGGACATTACAACAATATACATAGACCGAAATCCATCTGCATCTATGACTAATAATCCACCCTCAGGTTGTCATCCGAACCCCCTTAGGTATTAAGGTTCAAGCAACAGATAGCCGCATTAAACAAAGTGTGTAATGTAAGCAATGATTATGCATGTGGGCACTCTCACCGCTGTTTTCTCCCTAATGGCAACATCACATCCTCTCCCTTCATGTTTCTGTCACTCGAGCAAGGCGGTGAGGAGGCATGAACCCACTATCAAGCATAAATACTCCCTCTTGGAGTCACTAGAAACTACTTGGCCAAAGCAACCACTAGCAACGGAAAGCATGCAAGATCACAAATAACATATGCAATAAATACTATAATCAACTTGGCATAAGTTGAATATTCATGGGATCCCAACAAACACAGCATATAGAATTACATAAGATCAATCTCGATCATGATATGCAGCTCACGAGATCTAAACATGGAGGCATATGAGGAGAAGACAACCATCTAGCTACATCTACGAACCCGTAGTCCAAGGATGAACTACTCACGCATCACACCGGAGGCAGGCATGGTGATTTAGAAGCCTCCGGTGATGATCTCCTCTCCGGCAGGGTGCCGGAGACAGCTTCAAAAACACCTTGATCTAGGGTTGACAGTGACGGCGGCTGCGGAACTTTTTGGGGACTTTTGATCAGGTGCCTAGGGTTTTCCATCCGGGGGGATTAAATAGGCGAAAGGGCAAATGCGGTGGAGCTCCAGGGCCCCACACCCATAGGTGGCGCAGCCAGGGGGGTCACGCCACCCTATGGTGTGGCCCCCTGGTGCCCGTCTTCGACTCTCCTTCGGTCTTCTGGATGCTTCCGGGGAAATAGGTACTTCGGGCTTTGTGGGGTCCAATTCCGAGAATGTTTCCATAACAACTTTTCTGAAACCAAAAACAATAGAAAATAGGGAACTGGCACTTGGCATCTTGTTAATAGGTTAGTCCCGGAAAACGTATAAAAATGCTATAAATAAGGGAGAAAACATGTATCAATTGACATAATATGATCATGGAGCATCAGAAATTATAGATACGTTGGAGACGTATCAGCATCCTCTCTTCACCGTGCTTTTCCTTCTATTTCTCTTTGATATATGCTAGTGGTTCACGGGGAGGTCGTTCCAAGAAGATGGCGGGTCACAAGGCACCACGCATGGATGAGATTGAAGAAACACTGGATCCTTCTCAACCCGAGAGAAAGCCAAGATTCCCTACTCTGTAGAAGACTTTGCCTCGCAAAGAAAAGTCTGCATCTCAAGTGTCCTAGAGTGTCTTCCTTGCTACTCGCCGTGAGAACCCCTATGTCATTGACCGGGACAGCATGATGCATCAGTTTTGGGGTCAGGATACTCACTTTCACACCGTCTTCCAAGCATAGATTTACAAGGAGATACTCATGAGGAAGCAAAAGGAAAATGTGGCAACTCAACATGCCATTTATCTTGATCATATGGAGAGGAAGAAAATTTATTTTGGGGAAGCTCTTGAGATAGTTGATGCGTTTGGTCTTTGTCCCATCATGCAATTCCAGCATGACTATGACGAAGGGCTAGTTTGTGAGTTCTTGGCTACATTCCATCTTGCCAATGAAACCGATCGTCACCTCATTTGGATGACAAAGGGGGAAAAGTTCACTCTCAAGTGGTCTGGTGTGGGTCTCCTTCTTGGTGGTTATCCGTATCATGACCCTTTTGGTGGTGGCCCCGAGTATGATAAGGAGTGGTTCCGTGTTCACTTCGCCAACGGGTCGACCATTAACAAGGATCAACTCTCTCCCCTCTATCATTGGAAGAAGTATGCCATAGGGTTCACCAAGGGGCGCTATCCCACTTATGATATCATGCTTCGCATATATCTTGAGACAATCAATCCCAAGGCCGGCAATATGGATGAAATCCAAGGGTATCTCAAGAATCTCATGCTCCTTACACATGAGAAGCGTCTCCAAGGTCTGACTCAAAAGCTTGATGTGCTTGATTACATTTGGAATGAGCTGTGGAATGCCATTGTGCAAAGTAAGAATGCATGTTTTGGGCCTTTTATTATGAAAATAATCTTGCATGCTTGTGATGAAAAGCACCCAGAGGACCTCATGGATGATGATGCTTGGGTTCCTCACAAGGAGAAATGGCTCCTTATCAAGGATCACTCCGAGCCCGTTGAGCATCCCACTCCATCTGCTCGCAAGGGCAAGGCCAAGCCAAGGTTTGTGATTGATGAAGAAGAAGAAGAAGTCGGTCCCTCTCGCCCCTTCCTTCTCACAATGCATTCAAGTGGATGGCTCATGCTCTCAAGAAGGTGTTCCGTGTGAACAAGAAGATAGAGCAGCGTTAGTGGGAAGCTCACTATGACAGGGAGCTTAAACATCGCAGGGGTGCTCAGGCTGCTAGGAAGGCTCGTCGTGATGCCGGGCAGTCCATGGAATCTTCTGTTGAGGAAAACATCACCACTTGGGGAAAGTGGCAGACAAAGGATTCCAAGGGCAAGATCATTGAGTGGTCTTATGAGGAACCGGGAGAATAGGTCACTAGCTCTCGTCGCCACGCCCGTCCTCCAAGCATCGAAGACCTCTCCGAGTGAGCCGTGGGACGTTAGTGTCGTTCTTTCCCCTTTTTGGTATCTTGATGCCAAAGGGGGAGAGATATCTATATTTAGGAGCGTTTGGTTATTTGCATGGGTTCCTCACAATCACCTCTATTTATGATATTCCCTTGTGCTTGTGATAGTTGGTTATTTGTGAACCTCGTCATGCATGGTGTAAGACATGTGAACCTAGTTGTTCTTTAAATTATTGCACTTGTTTTTGGTTCACTATTATGCTTGTGAGCAAGTTTGCTTCCTATTTATCTATCTTTCTCGGTTCATTCGTCATGAAGGGAGCATATCTCTAGGGGGAGCTCTGTCCATGATTGTTTAGACCTTGTGTTGCAAGTGGTTGTGTTGTCATCAATTACCAAAAAGGGGGATAATGAAAGATCATCTTTTATTTTGATAATTGATGACAACACAACTTAAGGACTCACAATTGATTAAGTATATGCAGGGTCCATTTGTAACACTCGTAAAGTGCTCGGAATTCCCTATACAATCCTTAGGGGCATCACAATAAATCTCCAAAGGAAAAGAGCTCTCAAGACCAAGCCTAGGAAACAGTTTTTCCAGGTGGTGGTAGTATCGTTGAAACCACCGGTAGTACCGCCCCTGGTGTTTCCACGCACAGCTCCAGGCGGGGGCACCCGGTGGTGATAATGGTGGTATCTCCGCAAAAATGCCCCTCGGGTGGCATATGGCGGTACCTGCAACGGAGGTCACCGGTGGTACCGGTGGGCGGAACCTTTGGTGTTCCCACCGGTACCTCTGCCCCCTCAACAAGCCTACAACAAGCAAATTGCCACCAGTGGTGGTTCCGCTAAAATGTGGTTCAGGTGCCATATCGCGGAGGCCAGGGCAGAACCCACCGGTAGTACTGGTGGGCGGTACCGCTGGCGGAACCACTGGTACCTCCGAGACAGAGGAACCAGCTAAGAAGCGAAGGAGCCACACGGGCTCCATATAAGACCACCGGTAGTACCGATGGAAACACCGGTACCTCCGGTGCTGTGTGGGATTGCCCAACGGCCAGATTTGGGGAAGGAGTATTTAAAGCCCTTCACCTACCTCTTAAATGCTAAGCTTCACACACACACACACACACTCTCTATCTTAGCCATTAATGCAAGCTTCAACCTCCTAGATCTCCCTCTCCAACCACCCAATCACTCCGTAACTTTATGGAGAGCTAGAGGAGACCTAGATCCGTGATTCCACCAAAGGAATTGCAAATCCATCCACCACATCCTAGTAGATCTAGAATCCTACTTGAGTCCTAGAAACCTTAGTAGATCTCTTGCTTGGAGCTTCCACCTTGTTGCAAAAAGCTTCAGATTGATTGAGAGCCTCCATCCATCTTTTGGAGTGTCCTCAACCTTGTGTAAAGCTTTGGTCAACGCCTTCAAGCCGACATCATAGTGGAAACGAGAATCTCCCTCACCGGAGAAGCTCAAGGAGAATAAGGTGTGCACATCCGAGCTATTGAGGAGTGCCCAGGTGCTCCCTACCTCTCCAACATAGACGTACTTCTATTGAGAAAGAACTACGGGAAACATATCCTTGTCTCCTTGTTTACACTTGTGGTTTATCTTCTTACCTTACATATTGGTTCCGTTGCGTATTGTATCTTTGTATCACATAGGTTGCTAATCTAATTGCACATCTAGAGAACCTTGTATTACTTGGTTAGCCCAAACTAAAAGGAAAAGAAGAAAAATTGGTAGTCAACCTATTCACCCCCCCTCTAGTTGATGATAGTGCACTTTCACCCACCGACGTTGCCCTTTCTCCTATTTAAGCTCCTCCTCGGGTTAACCCTAAATAGCATAGCCTCCATCCATGAAAAGTTCCGTAGCCGCCGTCATCGTCAACCCTAGTCCGAGAGGGTTCTGAAGTTCTCCCCGGCACCATGCCGGGAGGGGAAATCATCACCGGAGGCCTCTACATCACCATGCCTGCCTCCGGAGTGATGCGTGAGTAGTTCATACTTGGACTACGTGTCCATAGAAGTAGCTAGATGGTTGTCTTCTCCGCTTTATGCTTCATGTTTAGATCTTGTGAGATGCCTAACATGATCAAGATCATCTATTTGTAATGCTACATGTTGTGTTTGCTGGGATCCGATGAATATTGAATGCTATGTCAAGTGATTATTAATCTACCATGTTATGTTATTTATGATCATGCATGCTCTCCGTTACTAGTAGATGCTCTGGCCAAGTTGATGCTTGTAACTCCAAGAGGGAGTATTTATGCTCGATAGTGGGTTCATGCCTCCTTTTCATCCATACTCGAGTGACAGAAACGTGACAGATGGGGGATGTGCTTTTGCCATATGGAGAAAACAAGTTTTTAATTCCTATTGAAAAATTGAACCTAAAATGACTCTAAGCCTGTTTCTTCGTAGTTTTTTACTTTGGGCTTGTTCCTTGATATATATATATATATATATATATATATATATATATATATATATATATATATATATATATGCTTTGGATACCGTGGTAGGAGGAGATTTCCTTCATTGTGATGGAGATCAAGCTTTTAATGCTATAAAAAATTAATTGCAACCTATTGCTCACCTAGTAGCTCTGATAAAGCCTTTGCAAGCATTTATGCTAAATTGAATACTCTTGAGTCACGTGTATCTTGTTTAAAAAAAGGTTATAATCAGATTTGTGAAAACCTTGATTATGTCCCAATAAACTCTGAAGCCACAAATATGATTCCTACAGTGAAGGTTTCTATAAATGGTGAAACTTTTCATGCTCGTTGTGATATTATGTCTGAATTTTTTCTTATGCCTAAAGAAATTTATGAATCTTTGAGTATTTGGGGACTTTCTGAGGGAGGAGAAGAAATATATATCACTAATAACACTACTATATTTCCCACTGGGATAGCTTAAAGAGTATTTACAAAACTCCTAGGAAGCATGGTATCCACTGATTATCTTGTTATTGAATGTGTAGGAGGAGGCCAAATTACCCTAGTTCTCTACTAAAGCTTTTGGGGGCAACTATTGATGTGGGAAAAGGTACCATGACTTTCATTTCCAGACCATGCTCTGGCCATCAGTTCCCTAAAGGTAATAATAAGGGTAAGAAAGGTAAACATAATCGTCGTAATGATTTGGATGCTTCTTCACTTGAAAACACATGATTCCATTTTTCTGGGCCTAGCTAAAAGGCGTTAAAGAAAAACACTTCTTGGGAGATAACCCATGGTTTTATTTTTTGCTTTGTTTTTCTTTGTTTTATTTGGGTCAAGTGGTTGTATAATTATGTAGCAACTTCTTTGTATCTTTATTTTCATGTATTAGTTGTGCCAAGTAAAGTTTCTAGCGAAAGTTGGAGTTGGTTTTGGATTTCTGCGAATGAAACAGATTTCTGTTGTCCACCGTAAAAAATAGTATAATCAATAGAAATAACAAAATTACCTTAAACTTTTTGTGCTTTTTCCTCAGCTAATTACAAAACTTTTTCGTTCTTTATTTTTTCCGATCTGTGCAACTTAAGTGCCTCAAAAAAATTTGTCTTTACAGACTGTTCTGGTTTTGGTAGCTTCTGCCATTTTTCTTGCATTTGCCTCAAGTGGATTTCTTTGCTTCACGAAACATCAATGGCTGTAGCTGATGTTTAAAAGTATCAATAGAACTTGTCCCCTTGCAGAACCCATGAATTTTTTATTGCGCACTAACCCTCTAATGAGAATTACTTTGAGCGTGGTGTGAAGGAAGTTTTCAAGGGTCAAGACAAGAGGGCGATATAATGTGATCAAGAAGAGTGAAAAGCCAAATCTTGGGGATGCCCCCGTAGTTCATCCCAGAAAATTCTAAGAAGACTCAAGCATCTAAGATTGGGGATTCCCAAGGTATCACCTTCTTCATCAACAATTTATCAGGTCACTTCTAGTGAAACTATATTTTTATTCGGTCACATCACATAAATTTTACTTGGAGCGTCTGTTTGTTTTTTGCTTTGTTTTTTTTCCTTGATGCGATAAATATGTTTGGAACCAAGCATTCTTTGTGTGGGAGACACACGCTCCGCTTTTTTGTATGAATACTCGTTTTCTTCCATGCTCATATTCTTCGTTTTTCTTCTAGCTGCTGCAAACCCTTTTAGCTCCTGTTTTTCATGCATCTATCATTAAGAGTTGTTAGTTCTAGTAGAGTTATGTTAGTACTCTCTTGTTTCATTGCTATATCTCTTGGAGCGTTTTTGTTTAGTATAAACTGATTGGTGTTGGAAAGCAGTAGAACAATTTTCGTGCTTATAACGGTGCAAATAGAAGCTCTTATAGACCGTCGCTAGACTTTTTCATATCATGATAGATGTTATTTTAATTCTACGCTTAGTGGTTGTTATTGTAGTATGACTTGTATCAAATATATGAGAGTGATTAATGTGCCATTGAAAGAATCATGAGATGTTTTTGTCATATTGAAGCATGAATTTGTGGTGTTCTCCTTCGAATGCTTCATTTGGTTGACTTGGAGCATGCTTACACCATGTTTACGAATACAAACCAGTCACTTATAGCCTCTATGATCATTTAGTTTTTGACTTGTAATATCCTTTATGCTTTGATTAATAATGTTTTTCTCGCTATGCATGATTATGGCCATTATTGCTCTCTTGATTTGTCGCTCCCAGTCTTTTGCTAGCCTCCACCTGTACTGAGTATGAGCTCTACTCGTGCATCCAACTCCCAAAAACCAAAGTTTTACAAATGTGTCCACCATACCTACCTACATGTGGTATTTAACTGCCACTCCAAGTAAATTTCTCATGTGCTGCCTTTAAAACATTCAAAATTACTCCTGGTTTGTGCCCCTGTTTTAGCTCATGAGGATATAAATAGAGAATCTGTATCTCACTTGTTGATTGGCCTTTACACACCTGGACTAGTGGCTTCATCCGCTTATCCAAATGATAGAAGAGCTGGCAGCGGGGTGCCCAGCCCCAAAATTGGTTACTACAAAATTCTCTTCACTATTTTGCCCCTGATTTATTAGTCAAGCATAATTGTGTAAACAAAAGAGAAACAGGGATGACCTTCTATACCATATGCGTCCTTCAATGGGGCCCGCTCTTGTGAAGTCTAGTTGTCTTGTGACGTACTGTATTTTTTTACCATTCGTTGACATAAGCATACACCTCTCTAAAAAAATGTTTTCAATACCTCTGTTTAATAAAATAAAAAGCTCTAGCACATGAGTTAATATTCACTTCCCTCTGGGAATGGTTTTATGTTGAATCTCCATCTTCTAACTTTACGCACAGTTGAGAGAGCGTAGTTGCCATTCTGAGTTTAATGTGCATCAGTCCCAAAGATTATTATTGATTGATTCATGATGTGTTATTACTTTCTCTCAAATTATTTGTTCTAGTTATCCACTTGAACTTTGCAGGTGTCCTGGCATTTATGTTTTGCCCCACTCTTAAGAACAAGTGAAATATCACTTTGGTATGTTTTCTTTATGCTCGAAACAAACATATAACTTTCAAGTGCATTATTATTCATGATATTTTATTTTTGTTACTTTTCATGATGCAACATGATTGCTAAGTTTCATTGTTAGAATTATGTCTATGCCTGTGATTAAAGTACTATGATCTCAGCTTACGTATGCTTCTACAGTTTAGATGATCAAGTTTATGTTAGTAGCATGTCACCTCAGAAATTATTTGTTTTTATCGTTTACCTACTCGATCACGAGTAGGAACTAAGCTTGGGGATGTTGATACGTCATAAACATATCCTTAGTTTCTGATGTTCCATGTTGTTTTCATGCCATATGCTACATGTTTTGTTTACACTTTATGCCATTTTTATCGATTTCCTGGGACTAACCTATTGACAAGATGCCATAGAGCCAGTTCCTGTTTTCTGATGTTTTTAGTTTCAGAAAAGTTGTTCTGGAAATGAACTTGTAATATCCTTTATGCTTTGATTAATAATGTTTTTGTCACTATGCATTATTATGGCCATTATTTCTCACTTGATTTTTTGCCCCCGGTCTTTTGCTAGCCTCCACCTGTACTGAGTATGGGCTCTACTCGTGCATCCAACTCCCAAAAACCAAAGTTTGCCAAATGTGTCCACCATACCTACCTACATGTGGTATTTAACCATCACTCCAAGTAAATTTCTCATGTGCTACCTTTAAAACTTTCAAAATTATTCCAGTTTTGTGCTCCTGTTTTAGCTCATGAGGACGTAAATAGAAAATCTTTATCTCACTTGTTGATTGGACTTAACACACCTGGACTAGTGGCTTCATCCGCTTATTCAAATGATAGAAGAGCTGGCAGCGGGGTGCCTAGCCCCAAAATTGGTTACTATTAAATTATCTTCACTATCCCCCCCCTGATTTAGCAGTCAAAGCATAATTGAGCAAATAAAAGAGAAAGAGGGATGACCTTCTGACCCCAGTTGTGTCCTTCAATGGGAGCCTCTCTTGTGAAGGCTAGTTGGCTTGTGACGTACTGTATTTTCTAACTACCATTCATTGACATAAGTATACATCTCTCTAAAAAATGTTTTTAATACCTCAGTTTAATAAAATTAAAAGCTCTAGCACATGAGTTAATCTCGGCTTCCCTTTGCGTAGGGCCTTTCTTTTAATTTTATGTTGATTGTCCATCTTCTAACTTTACGCACAGTTGAGAGAGCATAGTTGCCATTCTGAGTTTAATGTGCATTTGTCCCAGAAACATTATTAATTTATTTATGATGTGTTATTATTTGCTCTCAAATTATTTGTTCTAGTCATCCACTTGAACTTTGAAGGTGTCCTGGCATTTATGTTTTGCCCCACTTTTGAGGACAAGCGAAATATCACTTTGCTATGTTTTCTCTATGCTCGAAACAAACGTATAACTTTCAAGTGCATTATTATTAATGATCTTTTATTTGTGTTACTTTTCATGATGCAAGGTGATTGCTAAGTTTTATTGTTAAAATTATATCTATCATGCTTGTGTTTAAAGTGATATGATCTCAGCTATACTTATGCTTTTACAATTTAGATGATCAAGTTTATGTTGGTAGCATGTCACCTAAGAAATTATTTGTTTTTATCGTTTACCTACTCAAGGACGAGTATGAACTAAGCTTGGGGATGTTGATACGTCATAAATGTATCCTTAATTTCTGATGTTCCATGTTGTTTTCATGCCATATGCTACATGTTTCCTTTACACTTTATGCCATTTTTATCAATTTCCTGGGACTAACCTATTGACAAGATGCCACAGAGCCAGTTCATGTTTTCTGCTGTTTTTAGTTTCAGAAAAATTCTTCTAGAAATATTCTCGGAATTGGATGATTCGAAGCCCGGAAGTCTTAGAAAGTTGTCGCGCATACGGAATCCGGAGGAGACCCGGAGGGGGGGCCAGAGGGGCCCCACACCATAGGGCGGCGCGCGCCCCCCGGCCACGCCATGGGGTGGTGTGGGACTCCTGGCTGCCCACCGACGTCGCCCTATCGCCTATTTAGTCTCCTCGAAGTGTTAACCCTAAACACATGAGCCTTTTCCACCAAAAACATCCACATCCGCCGTCATTGTCAACCCTAGTTCGGGAGGGTTCTGGAGTTCTCCCCGGCACCCTGCCGGGAGGGGGAATCATCACCGGAGGGCTCTAAACCACCATGCCCGCCTCCGGAATGATGTGTGAGTAGTTCATCCTTGGACTACGGGTCCACATAGTAGCTAGATGGTTGTTCTCTCCTGTTTATGCCTCATGTTTAGATCTTGTGAGCTGCCTAACATTATCACGATCTTCTTATTGTAATGCTACATGTTGCGTTTGCTGGGATCTGATGAATATTGAATGCTATGTCGAGTGATTATAAATCTATCATGTTATTTTCATGTGTATGTCATTTATGATCTTGCATGCTCACCGTTGTTAGTAGATGCTCTGGCGAAGTAGATGTTATTAACTCCAAGAGGGAGTATTTATTCTCGATAGTGGGTTCATGCCTCCCTTTCACTCACGCTCGACTGACAGAAACGTAAACGGGTGGGGGATGTGTTGTTGCCATTGACGAAAGGGCGATGGCGGTGGACGCCCGAGGGGCCCACACCACCCTGAAAGTACACTATGGTCAACTAGAGGGTGGTGAATAGGTGACCTACAAATTTTAATACTTTTCACTTTTAGATGGGCTTTAGCAAGTAAAAAACTTGGCTATGTAGATGTGCAACTAGGTAGACACCCTATGTGATAAGAAACAAGTATGCAACGGAAGTAATATGCAAGGCACAAGATAACCACAAGTGTAAACACGAAGACAAGGATATGTTTCCCGTAGTTCCTTCTTAAAAGAAGTACGTCTACGTTGGAGAGGTGGGGAGCCACCTAGGCGCTCCTCAATAGCACGGTTGTGCACACATAGTTCTCCTTGAGCTTCTCCGGTGAGGGAGATTCTCGTTTCCACTATGAGGTTGACTTGAAGACGTTGGCCAAACCTTTACAAGTGGTTGAGGCTACTCCACAAGTGAGATGGAGGCTCTCAACGATCTGAAGCTTCTTGCTACAAGGTGGAAGCTACAAGCACTAGGGTTTCTCTAGGATGACAAGGCAACCAAGAGATTTACAAGATCCCAAGAGGTAGGGTAAGGGAAAACGATTTCTGGCTTGGTAGAAGTGTAGATCTAGACCTCCTCCATCAGATCCTTGAAGGGCATCGAGTTTGGTGGAGGAGGAGGGAGATCTAGGCGTTTTGAGCTCTTGAACAATGGAGGCGAGAAAGGAATGGACGAACTAGCTGTCTAGAGGAAGAAGACAACTATTTATAGCCTCCTCCTAAATCTGACCATTTCTTCCCTCCAGGGACGGAATATTCTGGTATTAGTACCGAAAAATTCCGGGGTAGCTGGGCCGGAAATTTGAAAACTCCGGGGTCGGATTATTGAATAATCCGGTGGCCAAAATATTCCGGCCAAATTTCCGCCCCCATATCTGACAGCTGGCAGCAGCGACTCGACGAGATTCTGCTAAGGACCAGGGGCCGGAATATTGCCCCGAAATATTCCGGGCAAATTTCCGCCCCCATATCTGAGAGCTGGCAGCAGCGACTCGACAAGATTCTGCTAAGGACCAGGGGGCCAGAATATTTCCCCAGAATATTCCGGGCAAATTTGCGCCCCTGTATCTGAGAGCGGGCAGTTGGATGCCAGGACTTCACCATCTGGAGCAATGAGGAGGCCGGAATTTCCGCCCTATATCCACCGGATTTTCCGGGCTAGAACTTTGAATAATCCGGCTGCAGATAATTGCTTCTCTGAGAAAAACCTTTGTGAATCTTCTGGAATTATTATTGATCAAGATAGACATTATGAGGCCAGTTGTGAACACTTAAACCACAAGGTCAGTAGACATACACGTGTCGTTATCATCACCAAAATCATTTAGAGGAGACATGAGCTTTCAATCTCCCCCTTTTTGGTGAGTGATGACAACACAGGTATTTGCATAGTGATAATCCAAACAATGCAATAGGAATTTAAACAATACATATAAGTGTAACTAGGAGACATGCCTCCGAATAATATAATTTCAAAAATAGGAATCCACGAATAAACGAGCACGAGTAAAATGAAGTTCGAAAAACACACGAGAGATCAAAAGCGGCCCACCCTTAGAAAATCTCTAGATCTTCTCCCCCTTTGGCATCAGGATACCAAAAAGAGAGAATAATGCACTACGTCCCAAAGAACAAGCTCAAGTCCATGGCTTTATCATCCTCGGGATCCTCCGTGGAGTCTTCCTCCTCACTAGCAGTCTCAATGTCATCATCCTCAGGAACATCGAGATCCCAGTCCACATCACAGTTGTTTCAGTTGCGGTAAGGAATCTGACCATGAAGAGGAGCAGGAACATTGGGCATGTTGAGGGTTGTCATGATGGAGCGTTGGTTCTCGATAATGGTGCGGCGTTCTACATAGGCATTGTAGTTCTCCTTGTGGATGCAGACGTTCATTCATAGCACTTTCTCAATGGCACAAACAACCCAGGAGCGCTTCTTGGTACCTGGCGGAGCCTGTCTCATGCAAGGATCACGGTGTCCCTGACGGGTAGCACCAACATCATGTGCAGCTTGCTGAGTGTGTGCGCTCTTCTTGTACAGTTTGACATCCTTGTGAGTCTCACAATACAACTCAAGATCTGCATGAAGATCGGCAGGATACTTGGACTTTATGAGCTTCATGATGTACGGTGCATAAGGTGGCACCTTGCGGTGGAAGAGAACAAAGTGGATCTCATGGAAGATAAAGTCCATCACATCAATCTTGTGGCGCTCAGTATCCTCAAGATCACCCTCTGTGAAAGTCAAGAAGGCATGGTGCATGAGGTTCACCAAACCGCCACGGATCTCATCATTGTTGCCAGCTCTAGATGCAATGGTATCTCGGAACATACGCAGAAGGATGTCATAGATAGCATATAGACCCTTGGAGGAACCCACAGTACCTCGAGGACCATACAGCTCAACCAACTTGTTCTTCTCATACTCCACGTCGTGGATGTGCATGCAAACACCCTGAGGAACATCGAGGCCAGCAAAAGGATACCCGAGCTCAGAGGCAAAATCGTGAAATGCGGCTGTGAGCAAATAAGGTCCATACATCCATGTCATCCCAATCTCCTCAGCATCATCAAACACCAAGGTAGCAAAGAACTGCTGAATGAAGGTGGTGTTCTAGGAGCATTGGGTCTCCATGAGAGGGCGCAAACCAAGGAGCTCAGCGAGGTTAACAGAGTTGCTGAAATAGGTAGGGTTGGCAGCCATATGTGCAAATTTGATGTACTTCATGGGGCAGACATGCTTGCTCATAACTGTGTGTACCTGCTTGTACAGAGTCTCCTGCTCCACATGCCAGAAACAGGAATCGATGGTGGGGTCCTGAGGGCCCTCAGTGTACCATGCCTTGGAGTGCCAGGCCTTAAACTCAGCAACAAACATGGTGGCCAGGTTGAGAGAGGTCTTGCCATGTCGCTTGTTGCCACGACGAGCAGCCCTGTCGGCGGTGCGCTGACGCTCATACTCTCGTTGTTCTTCACGCTGACGCTGACGGATCACTGTCTTATCAACAAACACCCCATCTTCATTCTGTTGGAAATGTTGCCACCGCTTATGGGAGCTAGTAGCCTTGGGCCTAGAGCTTGAACCATTTGCGAGAAAAGCGAAGGAAAACGCAAAGAAAAGCAAAACAACATCAAAAATGGGGCTCATAGCTTGTAGAGTGGAATAAAATGATCTGCGTAAAATATTCAGAGCAGGCCCGAAATTCCGGACTTGGCTGAAATTTCCGGGGGGCGGAAATTCCGGGCAGAGGCCGGAAATTTCCGGCCCTGGAAAAATCGCACAAAGGTCGTGAATCCAGGCCTGCAAAGAATCTAGAACAAGATTTGGGTGCACGGGGAGGAACTCAAGTGGAATACTGGAATACTGGGGGAGTTCCAACCCTAAAATCGTGAGAGATCAAATCAACCGGAAACCCTAGATCACGCAGAAAACTCAGCACATACCGGGATCCATGGGATTGGCACGGATGCGTAGTCTCTTGATCCGCAAAGAGTGGCCGGAAGACGAAGAAGGGAGGCGACGGAGCCTCCTGGGGAGCTTTGTGGCGACGGCTACAGTTGGGGAGAGGAGAGGAGGCGATGGGAGGGGAAAAGAGCTGAGAGATCCCCTCTCGTCACCTATTTATAGGCTCCAACTGCTTACCCTGGAATATTCCGGTGTGTAGGCCGGAAATTTCCGGGGGCCGAAGATTTGGCCGGAAATTCCGCCCAAAAAATCCGGTGTGCCTTCTGCGAGGGGGCACAACGGATCAGAGAGGAATTTCTGGGAAAATCTCGAACACCGGAATTTTTTGGGCTTAGGACACGGAATATTCCGGCCCCCGGATATTTGTTACGGGAAATTCCACGAAAATTTCCGGTGTGCCTTCTGAGAGCGGGCACAGAGGAAATGGGGGGGGATATTTCAGGACAAGTATGAGGTGGTCGGATATTTCCGGGCCCTAGGCCGGAATTTCCGGGGTCCCCACGCACAGAGTTTTTTTTTCAAAGAAGGAACAACATATGAGCCACAAAAAAAACCAACGACAATGGAAATGTGAACACAAAACAGACAAAGAGCAAAAGAGACAATCAACACATCGAAGAGAAAAATGTTGGGACCAAAAGCATGAATCACGTTGAAGCACAATAAGTCACAAAATGACTAGATATGCATGGCGTTTTGATTGATTTGTGCATCATAGGAGGAGAGTTGGTTCATGAGTTGAAATACGCTCCCCTATGTCCATGCCTACATCCAAACCTAGATAGAATGTGTAGTGAAGGTATCTATGCAAGGTTTCAAGTGAAGTTAGACGCATCAATGACATTTAGTTCATTCCTCAAACCCCGAAACCTTGGTTCATCAAGGGCCTTTGTGAAGATATCTGCAAGTTGATCCTTGGTCGACACATAAGACATATCAATATCGCTCTTCTCAACATGATCCCGAATTAAATGATGCCGAATCTCAATGTGCTTCGTCTTGGAGTGAAGAACGGGATTGTAGGCGATCTTGATGGCACTCTCATTGTCACACAAGAGGGGGACCTTGTCGAAGTCGATAGCATAATCTCGCAAAGTTTGTCGCATCCGTAGCAATTGAGCGCAACAACTTGCCTCGGAGATGTACTCGGCCTCGGTGGTTGAGAGAGAGATGCATTTTTACTTCTTGGAAGACCAACATACCAAGGAGCGACCAAGAAATTGGCAACTCCCGGATGTAGACTTCCTATCCGTACTCTCTCTCGCATAATCCGCATCCGAGTACCCAATGAGATGAAAGATTGAACCCTTGGGATACCAAAGACCAAAGTTTGGGGGTATGAACTAAGTAGCGAAAGATACGTTTAAACGCTTCAAAATGAATTTTCCTCGGAGAGGCTTGAAACCTTTCACATTTACCTACACTCCAAATAATATCGGGTCTAGATGCACAAAGGTAGAGCAAAGAGCCAATCATGGAGCGGTATACCTTTTGATCTACCTCTTTACCGTTTGAGTTGGGTTTCAAGTCAAGAGTCGTTGACATGGGGGTTTTCATAGGCTTGGCATCATGCATGTTGAATTATTTGAGCATATCTTGAGTATACTTGGCTTGCTTGATGAAAGTTCCTTCGGGGTGTTGCTTGATCTCAAAGCCAAGAAAATACTCCAACTCGCCCATCAGAGACATCTCAAATTTTTCCGTCATAAGCTTACAAAACTCATCATTGAATTTGGTGTTAGTAGAACCAAAGATGATATCATCCACATAAAGTTGGAATATGAACAAGTCACCTCCAACCTTTTTGGTGAAAAGGGTGGGATCGATTAAACCAACTTTGAACCCATGATCCACTAGAAACTCTTTAAGGTGCTCGTACCACGCATGTGGAGCTTGTTTAAGTCCATAGAGCGCCTTATCGAGTTTGTAGACATAATCGGGGTAGTTGGGATCCTCGAAACCCGGAGGTTGCTTGACATATACCAACTCATTAATGGGACCATTTAGGAAAGCACTTTAAACATCCATTTGTTGTAATTTGAAATTATGATGAGAAGCATAGGCAAGCAAGATACAAATAGATTCAAGACGAGCTATGGGAGCGAAAGTTTCACCAAAATCGACAACTTCGACTTGAGAAAAGCCTTGATCCACCAATCTCGCCTTGTTGCGAATGACGATGCCATCTTTATCTTGCTTGTTCTTGAATACCCATTTGGTGCCAATGACGTTCTTGCAATCCTTGGGTCTTGGCACTAACTTCCACACTCTATTGCGCTCAAAGTTGTTGAGCTCATCATGCATAGCTTCAAGCCAATATTGATCTTCAAGCTCTTCATAGACCTTCTTGGTCTCAATGTGAGAGACGAAAGCACGTGCCTTGCTAAAATCCGCCAATTGCCTCCTCGTGACTACCCTTCCACGAACTTGTCCAAGAATCATGTCCTCCATGTGACCGGAACGCGCAAGATGTTCTAGCCTTCTCTTTTCCCTACATGCTAGCATCTCCTACAAAGTCTCATTGGATATGCCTTGAGAATCACCTTCATCATCGGAGTCATGTCCATCTTTCCCTTGATCTTGTTCATCAACGGGAGATGGATCTCTTATGTGTTGGGTTCTATCACCAACATGAGTGTCTAGTCCTTGTCCTTCATTTTGAGTTTGGCCTTGATTGTTAGCTTGGCCTTGATTGATGGAATGATGTTGATAATTAGCTTGACCTTGACTGTTATCTTGGCCTTGATCAATGGAATGATCTTGATCATTAGCTTGGCCTTGATTTGTAGCTTGAGGGCTTGGTGCATCTTGTTGGGTAGCTTGTGTATCAATGGGCGTAGTCAATGGCTCCACTTGAGTAGAGCATAGTCCTTCTCCCTCCGTCATCCGGTAACCCTCAATGGGTATTATTTCACCAATCCCCATTCTTCTTATGACGATGGGAGGAATTGCGTCTCCTACAACACCATGATCTATACGGCCCCCTTGGGACCCATTATCCTCATCAAACACCACGTCTATAGCTTCTTCAACTTGTCTAGTGGACATGTTGTAGAATCTATAGGCGTGAGCACTTGTGGCATAACCAACAAAGATACCCTCATATGACTTGGTCTCGAATTTTGACAAGAGTTTACCTCTCCTACGAATGAAGCACTTGCAACCAAAGACCTTGAAGTATGAAACATCCGGCTTCGTAGGAGTTTACCTCTCCTACGAATGAAGCACTTGCAACCAAAGACCTTGAAGTATGAAACATCCGGCTTCTTGCCCGTGAGGATCTCATAAGGAGTCTTGTTTAAGTTCTTGCAGAGATACAACCGGTTGATAGCATGGCAAGCAGTGGAGACGGCCTCGGCCCAAAAATTGTATGGAGAAGAGAATTCTTCAATCATGGTCCTTGCCGCATCCATTAGTTTCAGGTTCTTCCTCTCCGCCACACCGTTTTGTTGAGAGTTATAGGGAGTGGAATATTGATGATCTATCCCCTCTTCGCTAAGAAATCCCTCCATAGTGTAGTTCTTAAATTTGGAGTCATTATTACTCCGGATCGCCATGATGCTCGTATTGTGTTTGCGCTCTACCAAAGTGATGAACTCGATGACTCTCTTTTGAGTCTCACTCTTCATCTTGAAGAAATACACCCAACAATATCTTGAATAGTCATCCACAATCACCAAGCAATACTTCTTTCCTCCAAGACTATCATATGATATGGGACCAAAAAGGTCCAAGTGAATGAGCTCGAGGATTCTTGATGTGGTGATGGTGGTCTTGGTGGGGTGAGCTTCTCCATGTCGCTTTCCAAGAACGCAAGAGCTACACACATGATCTTTGGAAAACTTAGCATTCGTTAGTCCTAGAACATGATTGCCACTTTGAAGGTCATGAAACGTCCTCATATTGGTGTGAGCTAACCGGCGATGCCATAGCCAACCCACATCAACTTTAGCCATTAGGCATGTCACGGCACACGTGTCTCCTTTAGAGAATTCCACTACATACATGTCATTCTCAACATGCCCAACAAAGGCAACTTTAAGAGTCGTCTCCCAAGTGACAATCACATTCTCTTTATTAAAGAACGAGGTAAAACCACAATTTGCAAGTTGAAGTACCAACATGAGATTGTAACCAAGGGACTCGACTAGGAGAACATTCTCAATTGATAAATCATTTGAGATAGCTACCTTTCCTCATCCCAATACCTTTAACTTGGAGTTATCACCAATAGTGACGCAATTGAGATGAGGTGATAGAGGATTAAGATCACTCATTGTGTCCTTGCTTTCGGTCATATGTTGGGATGCACCACTATCCACCGTCCATTTGCCCGACCCGGAAGCACTTCCCTACAATAGATTAGTGTCTTTATTTCGGTACCCATCGTAGAATGGGTCCTCTTTTGTTAGCAACAAGGGTCTTTGGAACCCAAATAGTACAATCATAGTCATCACCATAAGAAGTACCAACATATTTAGCATACACATTACCATCTCTAGATTTCATAAGAACATAAGATGGGTTATATTTGCCGCCAAAGTCATTATGAGTGGTGCTCCCCCTAGAGGTATCACCACCCACAATGGTGTTGGTCTCCTTCTCTTTGATCACCTCTCCCTCTTTCACAAATTTCACTTCTTTTGAGGAAGAGGTGACCTTCTTCTTGTTCTTCTTGTACTTCTTCCTTGACTTAGCTACATAGCCAAGTCCCTCCTTTCCATTCTTGACTCTTTGAGGAACCACCTCATTGAGAGTCTTCTCACTTCCTACAAGATTAGTTGCACCACAAGAATTTCTAGGAAAAATACTAATGCTAGTAGATGAAGAGGACATGACTTGCTTATTTGATTGTTGAGCTAGGAGATTGTCACGAGATTTGGTTAGCTTGTCATGAATTTCTTTAAGAGACTTGAACTCCTTTTTTAGTTTTTTATGACGAGCAACAAGTTCCTCGTGAGAAATTCCTAACTTCAACTCTTCATTTTCAAGTGTTTTAACAAGAGCAAGAGATTATTCATTATCTTTCCTAAGCTTAGAGACACTCATAGCAAAAGTCTCTTCAATACTAGATAATTTCTCCTCAAGAGAGGCTCTAATGGAACGCTCATTTTCAAGAGCCTTTTTAAGCTCTTTATAATTGAAAGAGTGACCTCCATGGCTTTCCAAGGTCATGATAATTTCTTCCTTTTCGTCTACAAGAGAGTTAGCATCATCAAGTTGCCGCAAAAGGGCATTCACTTTCTCCTTAGTATCACCATTGAGGCTAGCTAACCAAATGCCTAGCTCCTTTGCCTCACTATCCTCCTCACAAGCATTTTCAACACAATCCAATAATGAAGGAGGGTTAGTGACAATGGTTTTGGAGTTGGGAGAGCATACCAAAGTGGCTTTTTCCATAAGACATGTAGGTCGGATAGCTGCAATCTCATTGGGGGATTCAAATAGAGAGACCGATGGAGATGAGGCGATAGCTATGGCAACATGGGCCACACCTACCACTTCATCATATCCTTCATCTCCGGAGATATAGGTTTCCAACACCACCCCTTCTTGAACGTAAAGAGCCCTTGGCACTCTTCTAGCGAATTTCTTGTTTTGTGGAGCCTTGGTCTTGTTTTTGCGAACAAGCTTGCCCTTATTTTCTTCTCTTGGCTCAAAAGGGCACTCCTTCACGAAATGGTTTGCACTTCCACAATTGTAGCATGTACTTGGTCTCTACCCCTTCTTCTTGTAGTTCTTGTTTGGTGGAGGTCTTGGAGAGCCGGCCTTGTAAGCTTCCCATCTCTTTTAATATCCGTGCATGGCAAGGGAATGCACTTGTGAGCGCCGGTGTAAGTGTCCTCATAGTCTTCCTCATGATCATCCTCCTCTTCAACTTCTTCAACTCGATCCATTGCCTTTTACTTCAATGCAAGATTGGGTGATTTTCCCATTCCTCTAGAGAGAGCGAGAACATCATCCGCACTCTTGTGCGATAGGGATATGGCGATGAACTCACCAAGAACGCCAATGGAGTTGAGGGAATTGTAGTACGCTCTTGTCCGTATGCTAGTGGAGAGGTTCTTCTCGAAGGGTGTAATTGCTTTGATGAACTTCCTCTTTATCCACTCATCGGAGATCTCTTCTTTTCCAAAGTCCCTCAATTGATTGGAAAGGGTGACAACTCTTCTATATAGCTCCTCGGGGGACTCATACTCTTGCATAACAAAGTTCTTGTACTTGCCAATGGCCACATCATACTTGGATGATTGGATGCTAGCATTCCCTTGAAACAAAGTGTCAATCTTGTCCCAAGCTTCCTTGGCGGTATTGCAACCACGAATGTGAGTGACATCCTCCCTTGGAAGAGCCTTTTGAATGATGACAAGGGCGGTCTTGTTGAGTTCAGATTCCACATCCTCCCTAGGGTTCAAGTTGCTTGGGTCATGGGGATGGAACCCATGGACCACACTCCTCCACAAAGCGGTGCATGAGCTGGAAATATGAGACTCCATTTTAAATTTCGAAGAAGATAATTCATTAGTGTTAATCATAGGAGGAAGTTCAACATTAAGAATGTGTGGCATTGAAACTATTGGATGGATGGAGTCATAATTTTGAGGTG
This sequence comes from Alopecurus myosuroides, assembly GCA_028641055.1. Lineage (NCBI taxonomy): Eukaryota > Viridiplantae > Streptophyta > Magnoliopsida > Poales > Poaceae > Alopecurus > Alopecurus myosuroides. The sequence continues at coordinate 206,817,313 of CM054063.1, read as the reverse complement.
GTGGAACTTTTGAGTTGGACCCCGAACCATTAGCCATTTGAGACTTGGAGCCTCCGGTATTCTCCTTTGCCTTAGCCTTTTGTGCGGCTTTCGCCTTGGCCTTGGCAATGTTATCTTCGATTTCGGTATCGTCCGGAATAGGTTCCTCTTCCGAACTATCCGCATCGGAGACATGGGGAGAATTCACGTGCCCCTTAGGTTTACCCATCATGTTCTCCAACATCCTCTTGATGGAGGAAACCTCCGAACCAACACTAGAGCTAACCTTGGACAATTGGGTTTGAATGGTTACAACCGTTGTCTCTAGGTTACCTATAGTCTCAGATATTTTGGAGAGCTCCTCCTTAGAAGATTCAGGATCATCTCTGTTGGCCATGATACTCTTAGGCGGTTAAGCCCGATATAATAGTTGAGGCTCTGATACCAATTGAAAGTACACTATGGTCAACTAGAGGGGGTGAATAGGTGACCTACAAATTTTAATCCTTTTTCACTTTTAGATGGGCTTTAGCAAGTAAACAACTTGGTTATCTAGATGTGCAACTAGGTAGACACCCCATGTGATAAGAAACAAGTATGCAACGGAAGTAATATGCAAGGCACAAGATAACCACAAGTGTAAACACGAAGACAAGGATATGTTTCCCGTAGTTCCTTCTTAAAAGAAGTACGTCTATGATGGAGAGGTGGGGAGCCACCTAGACGCTCCTCAATAGCACGGTTGTGCATACCTAGTTCTCCTTGAGCTTCTCCGGTGAGGGAGATTCTCGTTTCCACTATGAGGTCGACTTGAAGGCGTTGACCAAACCTTTAAAAGTGGTTGAGGCTACTCCACAAGTTAGATGGAGGCTCTCAACGATTGGAAGCTTCTTGCTACAAGGTGGAAGCTACAAGCACTAGGGTTTCTCTAGGATGACAAGGCAACCAAGAGATTTACAACATCCCAAGAGGTAGGGCAAGGGAAAACGATTTATGGCTTGGTAGAAGTGTAGATCTATACCTCCTCCATGAGATCCTTGAAGGGCATCGAGTTTGGTTGGAGGAGGAGGGAGATCTAGGAGTTTTGATCTCTTGAACATTTGAGGAGAGAGAGGAATGGACAAACTAGCTGTCTAGAGGAAGAAGACAGCTATTTATAGCCTCCTCCTAAATCTGACCAATGCTACCCTCCAGGGTTGGAATATTCCGGTATTAGTACCGGAAAATTCCGGGGTAGCTGGGTGGGGCAGATTATTGAATAATCCGGTGGACGGAATATTCCGGCCAAATTTCTGCCCCCATATTTGAGAGCTGGCAGCAGCGACTCGACGAGATTCTGCTAAGGACCAGGGGGCCGAAATATTGCCCCGGAATATTCCGGGCAAATTTCCGCCCCCATATCTGGGAGCTGGCAGCAGCGACTCGACGAGATTCTGCTAAGGACCAGGGGCCGGAATATTGCCCCAGAATATTTCGGGAAAATTTGTGCCCCCGTATCTGAGAGCGGGCAGTTGGATGCCAGGACTTTACCATCTGGAGCAATAAGGAGGCCGGAATATTCTGGTGCTGAGGCCGGAATTTCCGCCCTATATCCACCGGATTATCCGGGCTAGAACTCTGAATAATCCGGCTGCAGATAATTACTTCTCTCAGAAAAACCTTTGTGAATCTTCTCAAAGAAATTATTGTTGATCAAGATAGACATTATGAGGCCAGCTGTGAACACTTAAACCACAAGGTTAGTAGACATACATGTGTTGTTATCATCACCAAAATCATTTAGAGGAGACATGAGCTTTCACACCCCCAGGCGCGGCTAGGGGCGCCGCCCTATGGTGTGGCCGCTCTCCGGGCCTCATTGGGACTTCGTGGAACCTTCGGGAATTCTAAGACTTCCGGGCTTCAAATTTTTCAATTACGAGAATATTTCCAGAACAACTTTTCTAAAACTAAAAACAAAAGAAAACATGGAACTGGCTCTGTGACATCTTGTCAATAGGTTAGTCCCGGAAATCGATAAAAATGACATAAAGTGTATAACAAACATGTAGGAAATAACATGGAAACAACATGGAACATTAGAAATTAAGGATACGTTTATGACGTATCAACCACACATGCTATCTATCTGTCTTGGGAGAGACACCTCTAGTGAACTATGAACCCCGGTCCTTTTTTCTCATACTGATAATATAATCACTGCAATCTCTGTTTTCGTACTGTTGCTACTGTGTTACTCATGCCATCGTTGTTCTCTTTCATCTAATGCAAACAAATATTATTTTCCACATGGTACGTTTAACCTCTTTGTGTTCAGCAAAACCGGTGAGATTGACAACCTCACTGCTTTGTTGGGGGGCAAAGTGATTTGATTGTGTTATGTAGGTTCCACGTTGCTTCTGAACTGGTAGTGCGCCCTGCCATCTCAGCTACATCAACATTCGGAAGTGATTTCTTTCTCCTACTGGTCGATTCAACCTTGGTTTCTTTCTGAGGGAAAACTTGATGGTGTGCTCTTCATACCTTCCTCTTGGGGTCTCCCAACGAGTGCAAGATCTGCACCATTAGTCGTTCTCACGACAAAGGTAGCAACATCGACTCTTTTCTTTCTTCTTAATAGGATTCTCAATTTAAGGAGTATTATCTTGAGTCTTCTTAGGAGGTGGTCGTTGTTCAACTCATGGTTGAGCATGAGATTGAACAAGAGTCCTCTTCCCTAGTTTCTTCTCACTAAGAGGCTTCTTCTTCAAAGGTCAAGATTTAAGATCGTGCCCTTCAATCTTGCACTTGAAGTAAATAATCTTGCCCGGATATTTTACTTGTTCTTGGCCCTTCTTCTTGTCAACCTTGGAATTGTTCTTGATATTGGAGTTGAATACAAGTACACTCTTGTCATTGGGAAGTCTTTGAACTCTCAACATATTGTCAGGTATGGACCTCCCTTCATGAGTCTTTTCCAAGTCTTTATTCAAAAAAATGACTTGGGCCTTGAGCTCTTTGATTTTCTCTACATGGTTAGAATCAACACGAGAGCTACAGAAAGTATATGCATCATTACTAGAGAAACAAGGTAAGGAAAGAAATTCATCACAAGATGTAGAAACATTATGAGAGGATGAATTACGAGAACTAGCATAAGGCATTATAGCTTTGTTAATGGGGACTGTGCCAGTGACCACATTGAAGGGAATATGCCCGAGAGGCGGTAATAAAGTAGTTACTATCTTATTCCTTGTTTATGATAAATGTTTATTTCTCATGCTAGAATTGTATTAACCGGAAACATTGATACATGTGTGTCTAGTAAACAAACAAGAGTTCCTAGTCACGCCTCTCGTTTGACTAGCTCGTTGATTAACTGTTGATCAAGGTTTCCTGATCATGAACATTGGATATTGTTAATAATGGGGTCATATCATTGGTAGAATAATGTGATCAACATATACCCAAAGAATATAGTAATGCGATCAAGTCATTAAGTCTACATTGTTATATCAAACATACGAAGTAACTCTAATCCTTAGACCATGAGATCATGTCAATCACTAACACCGGAAGAGTGATGTCATCAAATGTCACACCGTAACAGGGTGAATAAAGGTGTCATTGGATATTTGGAAAGTTTTAGTTGAGGCTCATGGATGAAGAGTGGGATTTTTCCATCCAAATGACGGAGAGATATACTCTGAGCCCTCTCGATGATAGCACATCAGCACAGCTTGCAAGCACGTGACTAGGTCACAAGGATGTCATATCACGGAACGAGTAAAAGAGTACTTGTCAGTAACGAGATTGAACTAGGTATGGTTGATACCAATGATCGAATCTCGGACAAGTAAAATATCGCGAGACAAAGGGAATTGGTTACGACGTTTATGGTTCACACGATCACTAGATTCATCGTTGAATGTGTAGGAGTCATTACGGATCTCCAGGTCCCGCTGTTGACTATTGATCGGAGAGGTGTCTCGATCATGTCTAAATTATTCACGAATCGTAGGGTGACACACTTAAGGTTTGATGACGCGATTGAGTGGATACGGAATATCGGAGAAAAGTTTGGACAACACCGAAATTGTTTCGGGGAATATTGAAATATTCACCGGAATTGTTTCGGGGAATATTGAAATAGTTCAAGGTGGTATATGTTAATGTTTGATTAAGATATAGTTCAAGGGGGTAAGTGTTAATGTTTGTTAATAGGATTAATAAATATTAAAATAAAGAAATGAATTTTTTTTTATTAAAGAAAACTCTTGGAATTTTGAGTGGGAATTGATGAGAGAATGAGTGGGTTGAGTGGAGACTCCACCCACATGATAAGGGGAGAGGTGGAGGCACAAATTTTTTGTGGATGCCTCCCCCCTATATAAAGAGGGGTTGGACCTCCCTCTCCCCCACACACTTGGTGTCATCTTCACCTCCCTCCACCCGCTGCTCCACCTCATGTTCATGCGCTTGGCGAATCCCTGAACGAAGTTTTCTCCACCACACCACGCCATTGTGCTGCTGGAGTTCCGAGGGATCCTCTACTTCCGCTGCCCCCACTGGATCGAGGGAACAGAGGTCGTCATCAAGTTGTACGTGTGACCGAGTGCGGAAGCGCTGCCCGATTGAAACGCTCTTCTTCGTGATCTTGAGATCGATGTGAGTTTGACTACATCACCAACGAGATTCGATCTCGCAACTCTTTGTGTCTTTGAGGGTATGTTATCCTTAAGACTTTCTGTATGCCCGTAGCTTACATCTCCTAGATTAGATCTTGGCCCTTTGGGGGTCTCTCGCGTAGGAATTTTTTTATTTTCTATGTAACAAACCCTTCACACATGAGGCGCTCAAGATGTTACCTTTGTAGACATAGACTCAAGATCTAACTTTAGCCTAGTATGGGATGCTAGAAGATCCTCATGAGAGCTAGATAGCTCTTCATGGCTTTCTTCCAATATCACACACTTTCTAGTCATCAACTCAAGTTGAGCCCTTAGCTCAACATTATCCTTCAAAGTTGATACTTCACAAGATGTGGAGTTAGTGGCACAAGCATAATCATAAATATAAGAAGAAAACTTGGCAAGATCATTATTCAACTTAGCATTTCTTCAATTATATTAGCATTGCTAACATCAAATTCAACCTTTTCCTTTTTAAGCACTTCACATTTAGCAATAGCATGGTCACGTGCTTTAGTGAGAAAAGCAATTTGTTCATTATAAAGATACTCAATAGATTCAAGTTTCTCCTCAAGAGTAACTCAAAGCTCATGCTCTCCCTCAAGGGTAACGATAAGATAACCAATTTCAGTAACATTTTTTCTTTCCGTATCTCTCGTCTTCTCAGTGATTTTAGCGCTATTAACATCAAAAGCCAAAATTTCACACAAAGGAGAGATAGCTTTACTACCTTTAGGGAGATCATCAAGAACTCACCCTCCCCTTTAAAGAGACATCATCATTATTCACTCCATAATAAAGATCCTCATTGTCATCACCACAAGATGTAGAGGATTCCAAAGGTGGAGATACCTTTGAATCCTTAGCCATAAGGCACAAGTGAGAGTCGGAAGGTGATGATGAGAGAATACTTGAAGCTCCATTGAGGTTCATGTCTTGTTCCAACAAACGTTGGGATTCCCCTACATTGTTAGCCAAACAAGTACTAGAGGATATGGAAGCATTGTTTTCATTACAACAAGACATAGGACGCATATAATCATGAGATTTAGTTAAGAAACTACTACATGGTATGCAAGGACTATCAACACTAGAATGTAAGGCATTTGGAGCGCTAGAAGAGTTTAAGTCCAAATATAGATAATTGCAATGGGATAGAGATGAAGTATAGTCAATAGTAGATTCACTACCAACAATGCAATTTCTATCAACACTCACCATATCTTTACCTTGTGAAAAATCACATGTTGTTGGAGTGGAGAAAGATGTGAACTTATCATGGCTGGAAGTGGAAGGGGAACAATTGTCCTCAATAATGTTGGACACATCATATATATCTTGAAGTTTTGTACATAATTCATGAGTGCTCCAAAAAGTCATGATTGACACAAGAACTACATCACTAAAAACACAAATGAGACCATTAGATATTCGAGTATCGAGATGAGAGTTTTCCTCATCCTCTAAAGATATATTTTGAGAATACTTTGGATGAGGAAAAATCCATAGCTACAATTCTTTTTTCATAGTGTGGACCCATGGCCCCAAAAAGATTGACTTTGCGAATTATCCAAACATCATAATGTGTGCCATCGAATTTAAAAGAAGGATCATGCACTAGTTCCCTAAACGACATCGTACTCTCTAGAATGTAAAGCCTAATAAAGAGAGCCCGGGATCTGATAACGATTGAACGAACAACGACATCGCCTAGAGGGGGGTGTATAGGCGATTACAACTTTTCGGGTTAAGGCTTGCTAAATGCGGAAATAAACTAGGTGTTTAAATTAACAAGCACATGACCTAAATATTCTAGGCTCAACTATGTGCACCAACAACTTATGCTAAGAAAGACAAGTAGCAAGGTGATAGCAAGATAGATGACTTCAAGCACGAACGCTATCACAATGTAAATTGCATAAATAAACAACTCGGGTATAGAAATAACCGAGGGACACGTAGATGATGATGTATTCTGAGTTCCTCCCTTTGAGGGGAGTATGTACAGTTGGAGGGGTGTGAGCTCTCCACAACAGTCCTACTGAATGCCACAAAGGCCTCACCCTTCTCCGACGAACCTCGCCACAAAGGCCTAGTTCACCTTCCACTATTGGCAACCTTCAATCTCGAGGCACGCATACACAACCTAATTGGAGGCTCTCGATGTCAGCACAATCTTGGGGAACACATCCACAACTCAATTGGAGGATCCAAAGAACACCACAAGTCGTCTAGGGTCCAAGACCCAAGAGTAAAAAGTCCACAAACTTTCACTTCCATGAATCCTCGTGGAGAGAGCAAACTGATGCAACCAATTTAAATGGAAAGAGCACAAATGCTAAAATCCTTCACTCTCAAATTCCAACAAAGCAACAAATTCTTACTGGGGAATAAGAGAGGAAGAACAAATGAAGAGAAACACCAAGAAATCCAAGATCAACATCTACTAGATTTCCCCTACTAAGAAGGAAGATGGATTGGTGGAAATGTAGATCTAGATCTCCTCTCACTTTTCTCTCAAAGATATGCAAGAATCATGGAAGGGATTGAGAGGGGGAAAGATTTCCAAGGTCAAAAATAGTGGGAGAGAGAGATAGAAAAAACGTGCTTGGGAAACTTGGGGGACAATGGGGAAGAAGACCCCTTAAATAGGCCCCCTCAAAATATGACCGTTGGTGAGCAGAATTCAATAGGAAATTCCGGTTCAAACATGAACAGGAAATTCTGGTTGAAATTTCCGGTTACCTTCTGTGCCAAAACTTCCTAGTCCTTAGACAATTTTTCGATCTTCTCTTCAAAACCAGATATTCCGATTGAACCGAAATTTCCAGTTACCTTCTGCATCTGTGAGGCCGAACCTGAAACCCCATAACTTTTGCGTTTGGACTCTGTTTTCGATGATATTTGGATCGTTGAATTTGCAACAACCAGCTCTACAAGATAATTCAGAGAAACATCATTTACCAACAATGGAACTTTAACCCGGTCTCCCAAAGGAAGGAGACTGGTAAATTAGAAAACCTATCAAGATCATAACTTTGCCTTGAGCATTCCACTTGATGTAGATGATGACAATCTTGACTCTTTCAAGTTGGATACTATTTCTTGATCGTGCTTGCTAGCATATTCTCCACTTGATGAAGACTTGCAAGTTGCTCCCCCATACACCATCATGGGAGAGACCCTTTTTTGGCAAATCTTCAGAAGGCCACAATCTAAAAATTGGTGGCAAGCATCAAGAATAGGATTTCTTCGAGATGCTTCACTTGAGCTTTCATTTCAAGCTTGATGACGAACACCGCTTGACGACATAGACCATGTGATATATGAAATCTTTATTTTGATGCATTCCCATGGAAATATACCTAACCACACATAGATATGCCACATACACATATCATGGGTTATTTCATAAAGCTATATGGTCAATTGCTTACCAAACCACGAGATACATAATCCCACTTGGTACATCTTGTAGCTTTGTATGTTTATCACTTGCTTGATCAACCTTGAATATAATATGATGATGATGTCTTGAACATAATCATGAAAGATCACCTAATCCTTTTCTTCAAGACAATTGCAATAATCTCAACTCTATCCATGACCATTCTTCATATAAATCCTTGAATATAACAATGGCCATCTTGAAAGCTAATAGAGTTCAACACATGAACTCCAATATTTCCTACGGACAAGATCTATAAGAATATCTCAATGCAAACATTAGTACATAAGGATTGTTATTAATTACCAAAACCACATATGGGGCACCATTTACTTTCAGGTGGTATCCGCCTTCCCTCTGGAGAAAATCTTGCACAACTCCAACGCCATGGGGCGTGTCGCGGAATGGGCGGTTGACCAACAACATTTCAAGCTTCCGCTCCTCACCACCAAGACAAGCAAAGGAGGAGCTCTGGCGGAGGTCCACGCAGAGTGGACCAACCCACCGCCATAAGAGGACCCCGAGGAGGAAACCGCCATACCAGGAAAGCTGGCCCCATGAATGTGGACTTCGATAGTGCCTTCTCCTCCGAAGGATCGTGGGCTGGCATCGTGCTAACGTCACCAACAGGCGACAAGCTCTACTATGTCGTCCAGCTCTGCTTCAGCTGCAGGGTCAAGGTATCCAAAAACATCACCAAATATGAGGGCCTCCTCGCCGGCATCAGGGCCGCCATCTCTTGGCATCAAGCGGCTCACCATCAAGGGAGACTCACATCACCTGGTCAACTTCTCCATCAAGAGCTACAAAGCCAAGGGCCCGCACATGACCCTGTACCTAGAAGAGGTCCACAAGTTTGGGAAGCGCTTCCGCGGCATGGATCTGCAACACATCCCTCGGGCGGACAATAAGAAGCAGACGACATCACCAAGAGAGCATCACAGAACTGGGCACAAGACCTAGGCATGTTTGAAGAGAGGCTCGAGAAGCCATCCATCATACTACCCGTCGACAACGACGAGACCTCAGGCCACTAGCACCTTGAGGAGGAGCTTCCACCAGCTCCCGCGCAAGGCGCACCAGACTGTGGCATCCCGTCAGGGTACCACCTTGCGCTGGCATTCACTCATGAGGAAGAATGCTAGAACCAGAGCCTCATCGACTACATCCAGAAGGGGGACCTCCCCGAAGACGAAGCAGAAGCAGGGCGCGTCTCTCGCCAAGCTAAGATGTATTGCGTCATCAACCACAAGTTGTACCAGAGGCGCCCCAGCGGGGTGGCGTTGCTTTGCGCCCCCCCCACCCCGGACAACGGCGTGGACCTCCTCAAGGACATACATCAAGGCGATTGGGGCCACCACTCTTCATCGCACACGCTCGTCGGAAAGGCCTTCCACTATGATTTCTACTGTCCCACCGCCCTCAAGGACGCCACCGAGCTTGTCAAGACATGCGAAGCATGCCAGTTCCATGCCAAGCAAGCACACTAGCTTTCACAAGGACTGCAGACCATCCCCCTCTCATGGTCGTTCGCGGTCTGGGGGCTAGACATCCTCAGACCAGTCCCATGAGCGCTCGGGGGCTATCGCTACCTCTATGTCGCCATCGACAAATTCACCAAGTAGGTGGAGGTGGAACCAGTCCGGGACATCCCGGCAAGGTCAATAGTGAAGTTCGTCAAGGGGTTGGTGTGTCGCTTCGGTGTCCCCGATCGAATCATCACCAACAATGATGCGCAATTCACCAGTAGCCTCTTCAAGTCCTACTGTGCCAACCTTGGCACGAAGATCTGCTACACCTCCGTGGCCCATCCACGCAGCAACGGCCAGGCGAAACGCGCTAACGCTAAGTTTCTCAATAGCCTCAAGACGAGAATCTTCAACAAACTCAAGGCCCACAGAAAGAAGTGGATCGACGATCTCCTGTCAGTGATGTGGTCCATCCGCACCACTGCGACAACGCCCACAGGGGAAACACCGTTCTCCCTCGTCTATGGAGCAGAAGCTATCCTCCCTGCCGAACTCAAGCATGGGTCCCCTCGAGCCCTTGCCTTAAATGAGGACAAGCAAAGAGAGCTCCATGCCGAAGACCTGCTACTCCTCGAGGAGGCAAGAAATCGCGCCACCGTTCGCGCGACGGGGTAACAGCAAGGGTTGCGTCGCTACCACAGCAACAACACCAGGCCACACACACTGGAGGTGGGCGACCTGGTCCTGAGAAGAATCCTCTCCAGGGAAGAATTACACAAGCTCTCTCTCATGTGGGAGGGGCCGTTTCGGGTAGCGCACATCGCGTGCCCAGGAGCGGCAAGCCTAGAGACGGAAGATGACACACCTGTGCCCAACCCGTGGAACGTACAACACCTTCGAAAGTTCTACTCGTGAAGCCACGGTAAAAATGATGCCAGGACCTATTTCCATGAGGGTCTCATGGAGCTTATCATCAAGCGTTCCACACGGCCGCGAGAGCTTCTACCCACACAAGTTGGAGCCTCGTTCCGGCAGGGCAAACTTTCGTTTCTTGAGAGCGCCACAAGGCCACTACATCCTCGAGCTATGCACCTGAACTCGCGCGAGTATGAGCCTCATGCCGATTGGATTCCCATGTCCACAGGATGACGTCAAGTGCCTCTTGGGGGGCCACAAGGTCGTGACATCCCCAAGTGTTTTGTAATGGAAAGTCTCACTCTAGCAGTAAAACCCAAACCATTTCCTCTAACTACACTTGTCACCTCGACAACCATTTTACTCTTCAGGAGTGCGCATTTGCAATTTCCTCTCGAGGACACCTCGTGAGCGGGGGATGGGATCGGTACCCATGCACGGGTAAGACACAGTCAGATTAAACCCAAGTGATAGAGCTCTGTCTAAACGGGCCGCTACCATGCACGACACCTCACCAAAGTCATTGGTGCTTACTTTCTCACAAGGCATCCATGAGGGAAACAACAAACACACATTTCTGTTCACTCCAGGAAAAATTGCCTCCCTCACGAGGCGAAAAAGAAAATTCCTCCCCGAGGAACGCAAAACACCCCCACAAGGGATCAACAAGAGGCATTTTGACGGATCACCTACATACACACGCCTCTCCTCGCCAAGGACCACAAGTCTACATCCCAAAGCTAAGTCCCACACCTCTTTTCTTTCCTCTCTGGAGGCCATTTTCTGAAGTCATTCAGAGAACTCCACTAACACACAAAACGATTACAAAAGAGAAAGAACATGCTTTTTCAAATCTAATATTCCATTCATGATATACATCTTAGTACACAAACATGTTGCAGAGTCATTATAGAGACAAAAAGGGACACACAATTTTGGAGAGAGCTACTCCCTCTCTGTGCCTAGAGAGGAGGAAGGTGTGGTGATAGGCCGTGGGAGCCTGTCTCACCAAAACTACGATATATGGGCGGCCGAGAAGAAGGCCGCGGACCTAGAATAGGAGGGAAAGCTACTGGCCAAGATGGTGAAGCTTTCTCTCTGGAAGAAGGCACTCAAGCCCCAACCGAGCAGACTCGCCATCCTCCAGCTTGATGCCCAAGGAGTCTTCCTCGTCCTCCTCATTGTCATCATCGTCCTCACCGTCATCGCTGCTCCCACTCTCGACGCAGCACTCGTCGCGACGCCCGAAGACCTTCGCGAAGAGCTTGTCCCCCCCATCAAAGTGGAAGTGGAAGACCTGGCTCTCCTCCAATCTTTGAGAGCGAGTGATATCACACAAGTGTAAGGGATCGTGTGTAGCCTTTTAGATAAGTAAGAGTGTCGAACCCAACAAGGAGCTAAAGGTAGGATAAGTATTCTCTCGAGTTCTATCAACCACTGATACAACTCTACGCACACTAAACGTTTTGCAATATCTAGGAAATAATACTAGAGCAACAATACAGGTAGACAAGATAGTTTTGCAGAATAATAAATATATTAAATTAAAGTTAGTTGATGCAGCAATAAAGTACACTAAATGACTATAAACTAACAGTAACATGAGTATGGAAAAGTGGTGGAAAGTGTGATAGATTTTTTCATGATCAAATAGTCAAACACAAGGTTGATATTCCTCTTTTATGTGGGAGAGGCAAAGCTAACAAGCTCTCACTATCCAGTGATTGCAAGTACTTATGATTGGAACTATAGAAAACATCCGTAACTACTAGAAGATACATTAAGATAAAAATACGCAACCATAGCATTAAGATCAAAAGGTCCTCTTTATCCCATATGGTTTAATCACTAGATTGGGGCTCATGTTTCTGTCACTCAAGCAGCCCTCTCTCTAGCTTTCTCCACATACTACAGACCCTATGATGTAATCCATGTGCGCATAAACATATAATGGTACCATAGGACTGTAACAAATTCAATATATAGCTCAAACCATCCATAGAGATTCAACAATCAATCATATGACAAAAGGGATCTACACAAACATGACATAGATGCAATAGATCATCTGCGAATAATTTATAACGTCAAACACCATGTTTACATAGGGCGGTACATATGTGTGTGGGAGGATGAACCACTATATACAAGGAGGAATTAACGATGGAGATGGTGATAAACACAGTGGAGAGGACAACGCGGGGCGTAGGGCGCCGCTGGCGGTGGCGCATGGACTCCTTCCCTGCGCCGCCGACATCATGGGGAGTGTCACCCCTTAGCCCTCTTCCTTCATGGTCTTGGGAGACCTCCCCCATGGAGATGGGATCCATGGGGAGGCTAAAACGTGGCTTTGGTGGCTGGAAATTCGTGGTATGGGGTGTCTCCCACGACCTAGGTTTCCTCCCTTTATATAGTCTCTCGGATTTCCGTCATCCTATCTAGGGCTGGGCGTATCTCGGCCATCCAAACTTGGAATCAGACGAAATTTAAGTCTAGAACGTTTGTAGGCGAAATTCCCCATAATTTTGTCTTCTGTGAGATTTCCGTTTGACGCCGTCTTTGACCTGTAACATGGCAATCTTTAAAAAGAGTTTTCAGACAGATTTCAGGAAATTCCCAATTTGACCCCAACAAGGTTTTCTCTTCTATTTTTGATAATTCATACACACCAAAGTGTAAAACAAGAACATTGTGCACTTTTGCAACTATTAGTAGGTTAGTCCAAATAAATCATAAATTAATATAAAACAATTATCAAAATCATAAAGTAGAATGAAACCATCAAAAATTGTAGATACGTTTTGGACGTATCAGCGAGCGAAGGTCTTCCACCTGTGTGCCAACGACACATGGCCACCGGAGCAAAACTCCACGACCACCCACAAGGGACCATTGATTCACCCCACCACTTGGAGTCAGAGCCCTCTAGGTGGGTTGCGGTCAATCGTCCATGCAAAGGAGTCCAGGAGCTTCAGTCGGCTGCGGAGGAGACCGCAGAGCCCCACCAGGAACTCGTGCGCCAGCACGCGGGTGTTCTCCACCCAGCGGGGACTGGGATTCGCCGCCACGCCACGGCCATAGGACACCCAAGCACCATGGCCACGCTGGCCTCAGGCGCTCGCTTCGTCACGAGCCCTAGATCCATCCGACACATAAATAGCCGGCAGCGCCATCCGCACGCTACGCCTCAGACCCGTGGCCAAGTCCGTCGGGGTGCCGCGGCCTCGCCCTCCACGAGCCATGCGAGTTGTGACTCTTTCACTGGGGAGAAGGCAGAGGTGGAGTAGGGAGAAAGCGTGAAATACTACGCCCAGGGGGCACGGAGTACCCCCCCCCCCTATTTATGACCGGCCTGGGGGGCTCCTCCACGCATGTCCGCCTCCTAGCTTGCTCGGGTATCAAGGAAAAGAATTGAGTCCCAGCGACAGATGGGACCTGACGCCAAGGAGATGACTTCTCAGTGGTGCTGCGTAGGAATAGTTATTGCTATGGGAAGTTTCTGCCACGTCCAAGGAGATCGTGGGTCTCCCCCATGAACCGTCACGCCACGTGCCGGAGCTGGCCCCATGTTGCTTCGCCTCCTCCGGATGCGTTCCCATCGCGGGCCAGGGGGCTACTGTTAGACCAGTGAATACCAGTATACCACGGGCCATCTGCTACGGCCCAGCCCAATGGGCGCAACGGAGGCATCCGCCAGGTTATCTCGCGAGGCGAACACCCCTTGTGAGAGTTTCGCCCCCATGACACGCAAGAGACATGAGGCTGACCCCACTGGAGGCGTCCGACCTCCCTTCCTTGGAGAGGAGCTCCACATCGAGCCATCCGCTCTTCTCTAGAGGAGATTCCCCTCACGAGGGAATAGCCCACGTGGGGATGACGCGCGCCTCCCTACATTATGACGATGGTGCCGTGGGGCGACATAGCCGCTTTAGCCGCAATTGTTGTTCTCGTGTATAAAGAGTAAGCTGCAGCTGCAGGCGCCAAAGCACCACCTGAGGGTTTCCTCTTTGGTGCAAGAGGACCAGTCCAATGCTACAAGATGAAGGGAACGTCATCTTGAGCCCCCACTACACTGCCATGGACGGTGGAGCTGTCCTCGACGACCAAGAGCAACAGGCGTCGCGGAGCTCCGCTGTCCCCTTCTTGGCACCTTGTGCTAGCCCTTTCCCGCCAAGTATGAGCGGGAACGAAGCCCAAACGCCGGTATAAAAAGAGCCCCTTGGCTCCCATAGCGGGGACGGTGGAATTCACCTAGAACCTCCCTAGTCTGAACCGAGCACAAGCTCGCACTTTGTACTGTAGCAATCAAGTGCAATCCATCAGACAAGCAGGAGTAGGCTTTTTACGCCGCAAGGTGACCTGAACCTGGGTAAACTCCCCGTGTCACCATTTGTGCTTGCTTCGATATTTCCTCACGAGGCCTCACGAGGAGTGTAGCGAGCGTGGTTAGCCCCCAGTGTTCGAACATCCTGAGAGCACCTATCTTTGACAGACCACTCTCTGATGGATGCTATGGTGAAGATGGCGACTAGGCGGAGGCAACACTCTGGGGGCGGCAGCGAATGAAGTGTTATCCTTCTCTCGGGGTTTTCCCTTCCTTTTGTGGGCTTCTAGGTCGGTTCGGTGTTTTCCGGACCGACCGTACTGAATTAGGGGTTTGACCCTGTCGAATCTGCATCTCAACAAGTCCCTCGGGTGAACCCATAGAGTTTCGATTAGGAGAACGTGTAGGCGCTGGTGACAATCGTCGGCTAGGCAGGGGACACGATTTACCCAGGTTCGGGGCCCTCGTAGAGGTAAAACCCTTACTCCTGCCTCTGTCGATCTGTATTAACGAGTAGATCGGTTACAATGGGGGTTTGCTCAAGTCTAGAGTATGATCTCGATTTCAAGGCTTGGTGGTGCGGTTTTGCTTGCCCCCTCTCCTGTGGTTCTCCTGGCCTTATATAGGTGGCCAAGTCTCAAACCGTACCCGGAGAGGACTCGAACTCTAACCTAAAGTCGGTTACAAGTTTCCTAACTTGACCCGCAAGGCTTTGCGGGTGGGCTCCAAGTGGGCCTTCCAGAGTAATCCTTGACGCTTCCTTTGGAGCTTGGGCCGTGGGCCTAACACCGGGTAGGCTCATACGACGGGCCTAGGATCCACCCCTTCGTCAGTAGCCCCCGAGCGTTTACTTGGCTGAGAATCTGTCGAGTGGACGCTCAGAACTTATCTTGGTTCCTTCTCGATTGGTGGCTTCAATCGCTTGAAGAGGATGTGTATCTTGTATGCGACGTATTTCTTGTACTCGAGTATCGAGAAAATAAAGTGCCCGTGTGTTCGGCTGTTTTCGCAGAAGGATGTGGCTCAGTTGCTTGGCTCTCCCGAAAGCTCAGGACCAATTAATTGCATCTAGGGCAAAAACAGTTCTGGCCTACACAGATTCAAGACCTCCGACTCGAATCCGGTGAGGTGATCATTGCGACTGGGCCGTAGAGGTCTTACCGAGTCGAACTTAACCTAATTGGGTACCTGGCGCGTCCGCTAGGATTTTTCTTCGTGTTGTTGACACGGAATTTACCGGAGGACGCAGCTTGAGTGCGATTCCAGGCCCTCAAGAGAGATCTTTCGGGTCTTACCTTCGTATTCGAAAGAAATACGGCGTCCGGATGTGCCTAGTCGGCCGAACAATCCAGGAGTTTGATGTGTGTACATCGTCTAATTGAATGGTAGGAGCTACGCACTCGCAAGTTTTTATCCAGGGATATTTCGAATGAAAATTTCTCCCTAGATTTTGCGCACAAAGTTTTTTGTGCTTTGTAGTCTTCCTTCCATACGAAAGAGTTTTTGTGTTTGGAAATCTTGTCGTGCCCACTTGAAGGGAAATTTCGTATCTAGGGCTTTCATGCAAAAGAATTTTCGCGTCTCAGTTTGCCCATACGAAGTTATTTCGTGTTGGGAGCTCTATGCGAAGGAGTTTTCGCGTCTTGATTTGCCCATACGAAGTATTTTCGTGTTTTGGGGCTTTTATTGAAGAAATTCTGAGCTTGATGATGTGCGCTATGACGTCACGGCGCACTTTATCCTCCCGATGGGACGTGACGGAGAGAGATAAGAGGCGCTGGCCCACCTTGTCAGCTTTTTGACCGGAAACGAGACGTCGTTTCCGGTATTTACGCGAACTGCGCGCAGTAATTGCGCACGGTCTACTGTTGGGATCGTGGCACGAAACAGCCTCCGCCGCCCTTTCGTTTCAGCTTCACGCATGGCAGCTGCGATGGGCGCCACGTTGCTCGATGAGCGGCCAGGATTGGGCGGCTCCGTGTATAAATGTGGCCCTTAGGTAAACGGTGAAAATTTCCCGTCATTCGCTTCCAGCCTTCGTCTTCCTCGCGCTCAACTCTTTCTCTGTGAGATCGCACCAGCACCCATGGCGGGAGGCAAGAAACGCAGTGCAGCTGCTTCCTCCTCGAGGGCGACGGAGGATGCTCCCGCGCCACCTGCTCTGCGCTCAGGCGACTGGCGCTCCCCCAACACGACGAACAAAAGCATCAAGGAGATGCAGAGGGAGGGACTACTGCCTCCGGACACCGAGAAGCGGGTGCGCCTCGGTAAAAAAGAAGAGGTACCAAATCCCCGCGCGAACGAAAGCGTGATCTTCGCGGATCACGTTTCGCGCGGGCTCTCCTTCCCCCTCCATCCTTTCCTAGTGGCATTGTTGTATGTCTACGGCATACAGCTCCACGATCTGCCTCCAAATGCGGTGCAGCACATCTCGTGCTTCATCGTTTTTTGCGAGTGCTTCCTGGGCATCCGCCCACACTGGGGCCTTTGGAAGACCCTCTTCAAGGTGCGGTTCTTCCGCCAGAAATCGCGGGTAGAGACTGAGCTCGGAGAGCCGCTGCGCACCGACGGCTTTGGAATCTAGGCGAAATCAGACAACTGCTACTTCGAGATGCACTTCATCGACTCCGCGCAAGGATGGAGAAAGAAGTGGTTCTACGTCATCGACAACAGCACGGGTGGAGCTCATGAGTTCCACCCGTTCGCTGTCCTGAAGCGGCGGAAGTCCTGGGCGCACAAGCTTTCAGTCGAAGAAAGCCGAATCGTCGCCCCGCTACTCGCCAAGGTGGTCGCCCTTCGTGACCAAACCGCAGGAATTGTGCTAAACGGCTTGCACCTGGCGACCATTTTCCTCAAGCGCAGGATCCAGCCTCTACAGGAGAGGCCCTCCACGATGTGGGAGTACCAGGGTGTTGAAGACCCCAGCCGCGTAAGCCGAGAAGAACTTTCGAACGTTGAATTCGAGAAGAAGATCACGGCAATCACCAGGTTGAAAGTGGGCGAGACCTTCCCTGACTGCCCTGTCGCAGCTTTTGAGGCTTCGATACCTCCTCCATCCGAAGTAAGTTCAAATTTTTCTCGTCTTAGTCCTTTTTCTTGCTCGAAAATTTATCGACTGAATTTCTTCTTCCTTTTCTTCTTTTGTTTTCTTCTTGTAGAGTTTATCGGTGGTCACCTGCTACCCGCCAGTCTCTGGTGAAGAAGCCTCGGACTTGTTGGCGAGCAACCTGGATGTCCCTGTCGACACCAGCTTTGCCGATGCCGATTCGAGTTCCGAGCATGATTCTTCGGATGACGTGGAAGAATCGGGTAGCGATC
This sequence comes from Alopecurus myosuroides, assembly GCA_028641055.1. NCBI lineage: Eukaryota > Viridiplantae > Streptophyta > Magnoliopsida > Poales > Poaceae > Alopecurus > Alopecurus myosuroides. Next base: position 206,799,190 of record CM054063.1, on the reverse strand, counting down.
TCCACCACCGCAAACGCCGCCGAGCGGGAGACGATGAGGCCACCTCTAAGGATAATTCCTTGGGTGGGGGATCTGACAAAGAGCCTCTCGTTGTGACTCCGCTAAGTGTGCGCGCTCTTCCCGCTCCTCAGCCGAAGATCCAGACCGCCTGGAACGCGGATATGCTGGACGATGAAGATGACGAGTAAGTTTTTGCTTCTCCGTTCTAGTCGAACGTTCCCTTCTTGTTTCTTCTGACATTTGTTGGTTTCCTTTATGATAGGCTCCAGTCCATCAGTCCCGGCCGGTTTGCCTCTTCCCTTCCTCTCGAGAAAAGGAAAGAAGCCGCTGCTGCGGGTGGGACCCCAACTGCCGGGACCGTCCAGAATTCACCGAGTCCAGCCCCCACAGCTGCGGCTACGGAATATAGGATCCCTATCTTTGCAGTTGGGGCCTCAACTTCGAAAGAAGTGTCGGGTAGCTCGGCTGATCCTCTCTGCATTGCTCAAGGCCAGGTAAATTTTGCTATTTTCTTTTGCATCTTGTACTTTGTTTGTTTGGGATATTTTCGGGTGCATGGCAGTGCTCCCGATGGGAGTAGCCCCCGAGGCTGTAGTTAATCGCTTGCGATTGGCTACAGGCTCAAGAACTTAAGCTCTTTTCTTCTCTTCATTTTATCGGGTGCACGGCAGTGCTCCCGATGGGAGTAGCCCCCGAGGCTATACTCGATTGTTTGCAGTCGTGTATAGGCTCAATATTCTCCTCTCTAACTCTTTCATCTTCATGTTTTTGCAGTCTCTTCTTGACTCCCTTGCAGCCATTGGCCGTCGCGTTATCTCGGCTGAGACAGATTGTGTGACCCTTTGGGCAGATCGTGATCGACTCGTCTCGGAAAACGAGCTTCTTCGAGGTAAGTTTATCTACTCCTTCTATCCAATCTTTTCGCTTGTGCGAATTCCTTTGTGTTTAAATTTTTCGCTGTGTAGCTCAAGCTGAAATGCTGAAGGCCGAGAAGATGGACGCTGTCAGTCGGGTAAGCGCCCTGGAGGCTCAGTTGGAAGCTGCTCGAAAGGAACTTGAGTCCTCTCGCAAGCAGTCGACTGATCTTGAGGGAAAGCTTGCGGATGCCCAGGACTCCCTGAAGAAGTTGGAGGAGGCTGGCACCAAGCAGGACAACGATCTCGTTGACTTCCTTCGCCCTCTGGCCCAGCGTTTTGCGGGTAAGTTGTACTTCTCCTTTGTTGTTTCTCGACTGGCTGTTAAGTCCTTTGGATTTTAACGTTTCTTTCTGCAGATCTTCTTGGTGTTGAGCTGGAGCTGCCCAGGGTTCAACGGGTGGACGCCTTGACTGATTCCTGCGCTCAGCTTCGAAGGCATGCTAGCGGGATTTGCTCCCTGATTGGCGATGCTACTCGGGTGTTGACGCAACTCTATGGGCGTCTTCTGGTCAACGCTGCAGTTCCGCCTATGTTGGATGGTCTCTTGAAGGTTTTCCTGGAGGGCGATCTCCTTCAGGCCTACTCGGTTGCTCAGTCGGAGTCCGGGGCAAAGACTGTCATCCAGTTTGCACTGGCGCACAGAGTCGCAGGCTTGGAAGAGGCGTACTCGAACCTCCCCGTCGACGCTACTACGGGCAAAAAGGTAGCGCTTCGTCCTTTCGGCGATCCGGCTGGAGTCCTTGCCCGGAAGTTATCTGACTTGATTGCCCGTGCTAGTCGCAGGGGGCAATCTGCCGCGAGTGGCAGCACTTCTGTAGTTCCTTAGGATAGACGTAGTTTGTGCTTCTGATGTAATGAACCTTGGGATGTATTCCCGTATTCTATCTTTAATCCAAGTGTTCTTTTGATATCTGAGATGCTTCCTGTGATTGATTGTCATGTGTTCCTCCCGATGGGAGTAGCGCCCGAGCACCTGTCGAATAAGTGGTTTTATTTCTCGAATGGAGCATCTTGAATCATTCCTTAACTTTTCTTATCTTCTTCCAGGTAACAGGCGTTGTCGCGGAGTCGTCGAGTGGATCTGTTGCTCAAGCAGATCCTCTTGTTGCTGCTGTCGGTACTTTTGCCGGCCTCCGTGACCGGGTCGCGGATGGTGAGCGCAAGCTAAAAGCTTTGCGTGGGGTGGCTAATGTAGCCAAGTCCAAACAGAAACTTGTGATTGAACGTGAGCAGCTTGTGATGGATGAATTGGCGGCTGTTGCTAAGGATTTGCTCTGTAAGTATCTCAGCCCCCTAACACTTTGTGTCTTTTTTCTTTCTTTGACTCTGTAGCTTTCTTTGCAGTTGTTCAGCCTGACGATCGGTGTGAAAAGCATTGGGTAGAAAACCATATTCTTCACGAAGCCGGTAGTTCAAAACCCCATGCAAATAACTTTTGGTCCGACCGCAGTCGAGGCTTTGTGCTGGCTACTTTGAAGTATCGTGTGAGCCAGGCGAAGATACTCGTTGATCGTTGTCACGAGGCCTTGATAGCTTTGAATGGCGCTTTTTATCCCTTGGAAAGGGGTCCAGAAGATTTGAGCCAGCTACTCAGAACTTTTGGTCAAGTAGGCGAGATTCAGGAGTGCGTCCGTCAACAGTTGATCTGCGGGTCATTAGTAGCACTCTCGTTTGTTCGATTATGGCATCCCGAGGTTAATTTCAACTCCGTTGCCAAGCTCCCAAATGCTCCAGTCGATATGACATCTCATTATACAGTCGTTCGACCTGCTGCAGAAGAGATTATTCGACTGACCTCTGATGAGGTTAATCGGGTCTTGGCCGAAGAAACTGCTCGTCGCCATATGTAATTGTAGGATGTTTATATCCTGTTAATTATGTATAGTTGTATTCAAATTTTATAAGGTGCCAACCTTGTTTGTACTCTTGTATTTTGTAAATGATGCTAAGTTAGGCGTAGCCCCCGTGTGTTTAGGGTGTATACCTGTTTTAGCGTGTAAAATCAATGACTTGAGAAACTATGGGTGAGAAACCATGTATATTTATTAATATGACTGAGAAGCCATGTATTGTCTTCGAGCTACAGCATGGCTTGTCGTGGGATAATCACGGCAGACGTTACCGGGGGTAACTGATCTTGGGGCAAGACGACACAGGCGTTTGGGAGAGGGTTTAGCTCAGAGGAAAACATGATGCAACTCGATCTGGCAGCCGGCAATCAAAGTCGTCGAGTCTCCGATCTTGATATAATAACTCAACTCGGGGGTTACACTAGATGCTCGATATCAAGCGATTTTGCTAGGGTTCTTAGATCTCTTTGTCTTGTACACAAGGATTATCCTGGTTCGACCTCTCCATGGGAGATAATAGCTTACTTCCAGCTGGGATCTTATTAGCAATCGATCTAGAGGCTCAGACTGCAATGTCGCCGAGACCTGGAATTTAGCTCGGGCTGACTCTCGCCGAGACCTGGAATTTGGCCGACTCTCGCCGAGACCTGGAATTTGGCTCGTGCTGACTCTCGCCGAGACCTGGAATTTGGCTCGTGCTGACTCTCGCCGAGACCTGGAATTTGGCCGACTCTCGCCGAGACCTGGAATTTGGCTCGTGCTGACTCTCGCCGAGACCTGGAATTTGGCTCGTGCTGACTCTCGCCGAGACCTGGAATTTGGCCGACTCTCGCCGAGACCTGGAATCTAGGGTTTCTACCCGAAATCTCCCCCTCTCTATGACCTAGGAGCCTGCTTATATGGGCGGCTGGTCTCCTGGTCGTACAAGGTAAAAACTGGGTCATACCATATTAAGAGTCCTAATCTAGGTCCCCTGCGTGACCTCCAAGTCTTGAGTCTCCAACTTGTACAAGGTTTCCAGGTCTTCCAGAATCTTCCTTCTATAGCATCTTCCAAAGCTGAGTTACCCCCAGACCAGGCTTTGCCTCCTGGCCGGGTCTCGCTTCTGGCTGGTCATATTTTCTTCGTCCTTAGGGGTACCAGGTTATCTTTCCCCCAACAGTAGCCCCCAAGTTTAAGCTGGATTCGAGCTGGTCTTGTTCTCCTTCATGATCTTGATTTTAGGCGTCATGTTTTAGGTGAAGCAGCAAGCTCGATCATCCAGGTTAAACTCCCGAAATAAGACAAATAATATATAAAAGGATAAAACCCGGTTATTCTTCCTGGGTTCATACGCCTCCAGGTTTATCTCAATAACATCCCATAAATCATGTTTCTTCCTGGGTTCTTATGCCTCCAGGTTACCGAGGTGGGTCCTCTCAATATGTCGATGGTTTAGATGACTCTTTTGCAAACCTTTAACTGTAAGCCGGCTTTCGCATGGATTATCACTGCTGAACTCACTCTGAAAAACAGGGTCAGTTAAGTCCCCATGGGCATCATAACTGATTGAGATTACAGGAGAGCAAACAGGCCATATAAGTGCGAGTCACATCGAGCTTAAGCAAGATAGGCAAGGATTATACTGGCGGCATAAAAGCCAGGTCTTAGGATTGCAGCTACAAACTATTCAAGTAAGAGCCCCCAAGACCCGGATCAATGTTTATAAAGTAAAGGCTTAATTGTGCAACATTACCACATTGATCCACATACTGTTGCCAAGAACTCTTTGGGCAACACTAACCGAAGTTGTGAAGCACTCTTGGACTAAGCTTATACCAATAGGATATTTCTCAATATTGCGAAGCACTCTCGGGCCAAGGTAATATAAATTTTTGCGAAGCGCTCCGGGCCATGCTAACCGAAGTTGTGCAGCACTCTTGGGCTAAGCTAATATTAATAGAATATTTTACAATATTGCGAAGCACTCTCGGGCCAAGCTAATATAAATTTTTGCGAAGCGCTCCGGGCCATGCTAACCGAAGTTGCACAGCACTCTTGGGCTAAGCTAATATAAATTTTTGCGAAGCGCTCCGGGCCATGCTAACCGAAGTTGCGCAGCACTCTTGGGCTAAGCTGATATAAATTTTTGCGAAGCGCTCCGGGTCATGCTAACCGAAGTTGCGCAGCACTCTTGGGCTAAGCTGATATAAATTTTTGCGAAGCGCTCCGAGCCATGCTAACCGAAGTTGCGCAGCACTCTTGGGCTAAGCTGATATAAATTTTTGCGAAGCGCTCCGGGCCATGCTAACCGAAGTTGCGCAGCACTCTTGGGCTAAGCTGATATAAATTTTTGCGAAGCGCTCCGGGCCATGCTAACCGAAGTTGCGCAGCACTCTTGGGCTAAGCTGATATAGAATCATACTCAAAATCATCGGGGATTGAACCGGACGTACGTACCATGCCGATGAGGATGTTGACCCGGCCGATTGTGATGACAGATCCGGATTCAAGCAGATCCGACTCTGGCCCCCAGCCGGAATCGTCCACCATCTTTTCTCCTTTGTGGTCGATGTAGATCTCGCCAACGACAAGATTCTCCATGTTCTTCCGAGCTTCTCCCGTGATGTAAACACCTTTGGACGCAGGCCCCACGGTGGGCGCCAACTGTCGTGGGATAATCACGGCAGACGTTACCGGGGGTAACTGATCTTGGGGCAAGACGACACATGCGTTTGGGAGAGGGTTTAGCTCAGAGGAAAACATGATGCAACTCGATCTGGCAGCCGGCAATCAAAGTCGCCGAGTCTCCGATCTTGATATAATAACTCAACTCGGGGGTTACACTAGATGCTCGATATCAAGCGATATTGCTAGGGTTCTTAGATCTCTTTGTCTTGTACACAAGGATTATCCTGGTTCGACCTCTCCATGGGAGATAATAGCTTACTTCCAGCTGGGATCTTATTAGCAATCGATCTAGAGGCTCGAACTGCAATGTCGCCGAGACCTGGAATTTAGCTCGGGCTGACTCTCGCCGAGACCTGGAATTTGGCCGACTCTCGCCGAGACCTGGAATTTGGCTCGTGCTGACTCTCGCCGAGACCTGGAATTTGGCCGACTCTCGCCGAGACCTGGAATTTGGCTCGTGCTGACTCTCGCCGAGACCTGGAATTTGGCTCGTGCTGACTCTCGCCAAGACCTGGAATTTGGCCGACTCTCGCCCAGACCTGGAATCTAGGGTTTCTACCCGAAATCTCCCCCTCTCTATGACCTAGGAGCCTGCTTATATGGGCGGCTGGTCTCCTGGTCGTACAAGGTAAAAACTGGGTCATACCATATTAAGAGTCCTAATCTAGGTCCCCTGCGTGACCTCCAAGTCTTGAGTCTCCAACTTGTACAAGGTTTCCAGGTCTTCCAGAATCTTCCTTCTATAGCATCTTCCAAAGCTGAGTTACCCCCAGACCAGGCTTTGCCTCCTGGCCAGGTCTCGCTTCTGGCTGGTCATATTTTCTTCGTCCTTAGGGGTACCAGGTTATCTTTCCCCCAACATGGCTAGTACAGCCTTATTTTCTCGAGTAGAATAATCTAAGGATAGAATTTGCGGAGGTGCGCAACATTCCATGGATTGGAGTAGATGCCACCGGTCTCGGGGTTCTTCAGTCGATAGGCGCCACCAGGGATAACTTCGTGTATTATGAAGGGTCCTTCCCACGGTGGCTCGAGCTTGTGTCCTTCCTTCTGCTTGAGTCGTAGCACCAAATCTCCTACTACGAAGGCTCTGTGGCGTATATGGCGGCTGTGGTAGTTGCGCAACGACTGTTGATATACCGCGGATCTTGCGAGTGCAATGTCGCGTATCTCGTCGAGTGCATCCACGTCTTCCGCGAGTGCCTTGTTAGAGGTTTCTTCGCTGTAAGCGACGACTCGTGGGGCGCTGAACTTGACATCTTCGGGAAGGACTGCTTCAGCTTCGTATACCATGAAAAATGGTGTGTATTTTGTTCATCGATTCGGGGTCGTGCGGAGGCTCCATAGTACGGAGGGTAACTCCTCTGCCCAATGTCCTGCCGCTGGGTTCAGTCGATCTAGTAGCCGTTTCTTTATTCCAGCCGAGACCAATCCGTTGGATCGCTCGACTTGACCATTGGTTTGCGGGTGAGCCACAGAGGCGAAACCGAGGGTGATGTCCTTTTCCTCGAAGAACTGCTCTATTTCCTTTGCTGTAAAATTGCTTCCATTGTCGGTGATGATGTTGTGTGGTATCCCAAATATGCACACGATGGAGTCGAGGAATTTGACAGCGCATTGAGCGCTAGCCGAGGTGACTGGCATGGCCTCAATCCACTTTGTAAATTTGTCGACTGCAACTAGTAAGTGCGTGTAACCTCCTGGTGTTGATTTTTTCAGTGGTCCTATCATGTCTAGCCCCCATTGTGCAAAGGGCCAGGCGATTGGGATCATGTGAAGCTCAGTGGCAGGGGCGTGCGGCTTGGGCGCAAATCTTTGACATGCGTTGCATTTGTCGACTAGGTCCTTTGTGTCCCTGGCTGCTGTGAGCCAGTAGAACCCTGCGCGAAAAGCTTTACCCACGATTGCCTTCCAGCTAGCATAGTGTCCGCAATCTCCTTGGTGTATATCTCGTAGTGGTTCCTTGCCGTCCTTGGACGCTATGCATCGTTGTAGTATTCCTGATATGCTCTTCTTGTATAGTTCTCCGTTTATTAGTCGAAAAGCTTTGCTACATCGCACTATCTGTCTAGCCTCGCGAATATCTGCTGGGAGCTGTTTGTTGGACAAGTAGTCGAGGTATTTCTGCGTTCAGACTGGTTCGACCATAAAAAATTGTCTTGAGATGTTGTGGGTGAGCTCAATCATAACAGTTTGCGGGCTGACCTCTGTCTCCAATGTTGCGGGTGCCTCTGCTGATCTTTTGACTTTGACCGAGCGCTTGATCATCCTTTCGAAGTATATTCCAGGTGGTATGGGTGTGTTTGTAGAACCCATGTTCGCCAATTTATCCGCTTCTTCGTTGCTGGATCACACAATGTGCTTTAGTTCGCACCCTTGGAATCTTCCTTCGAGTAGATTGTAAATATCTCGATAGGCAACCATGTTTTCTGCAATGGCGTCGCACTCTTTCATTGTCTGCTGCACTATGAGGTTTGAATCTCCATATATCATTAGTCGGGTGGCTCCACAGGCAATTGCCATCTTCATGCCATGGAGGAGGCCCTCGTACTCTGCGTCATTATTTGACGCCGGGTCGTCGGGTGGAAAGTCCAATCGAAGGACGTATTGTAACTTGTCACCTCTTGGGGATATCAGGACTACTCCAGCTCCGGCTCCTTCATTTCTCTTTGATCCATCGAAATACATTATCCAGTTGCTTGTATACTCTGGAGGGCCTGGTGTTTGTAGTTCTGTCCGCTCGCTTATGAACTCCACGAGCACTTGTGATTTGATAGACTTGCGACCCGCGTATATGATGTCCCAGGCGCCGAGCTCGATACTCCACTTCGCAATTCTTCCGGAGGCCATTGGGTTATTCATGATAGTACCCAGTGATGCGTCGTTTACCACCGTGACGGTGTGTTCCTGGAAGTAGTGTTTGAGCTTTCGGGCTGTGAGCACCACACCGTACGCGAGCTTCTGGTAATGGGGATATCTCTGTTTGCAGGGCGAAAGCACCTCGCTGATGTAATAAATTGGCCTCTGGATGCCAAATGCCTTACCGTCCTCTGGCCGCTCCACCACAATTGTTGTGCTAATGACCTGATTTGTCGCGGCTAGGTATAGGAGTAGTGGCTCCCGCTCTTGCGGTGTTGCCAGGACACGCCTGCTCTGCAATGCTCGCTTGAGATCTGCGAATCTGTGCTTCGGGTGTCCGCTCGAATTTATCCGTTTTCTTCAGTAACTTGTAGAAAGGTAACGCTTGCTCGCCTATCCTCGCAATGAATCTGCTTAGGGCGGCTAGTCGTCCCGCGAGCTGCTGCACACCACGGAGATTGGTTGGCTCCTTCATTGTCAGGATTGCTTCGATTTTCTCCGGATTAGCTTCAATCCCTCGAGAGGAGACCAGGTACCCGAGAAGTTGTCCTGCAGGGACGCCAAAGACACACTTGGTCGGGTTGAGCTTGATTCGGTATGCGTTCAACGCGTCGAATGTTTCTCTGATATCGTCGAGAAGCGTATCTTCCACTCGAGTCTTGATGACGATGTCGTCAACGTACACTTGTACGTTCTTGCCAATGAGCTTGGCGAGGCATTTTTGCATGCAGCGCTGATATGTTGCGCCTGCGTTCTTCAGCCCGAAGGGCATTGTCGTGTACCAGTAAACACCGTGGGGTGTTATAAACGCCGTCTTCTCCTCGTCCTCCTTCTTCATCCTGATCTGATTATAGCCTGAGCAGGCGTCCAAGAAAGAGAGGCGTTGGCAACCTGCTGTAGAGTCCACGATCTGATCGATTCGTGGCAGGGGAAAGTTATTCTTGGGGCAGTGTTTATTCAACGACGTGTAGTCGATGCACACGCGAAGGATGTTGGTATTTTTCTTCGGGACCAGCACCGGGTTTGCTAACCAGGTGGAAATTTTTATCTCGCGAATAAATTTTGCTGCGAGTAGTCTGTTTACTTCTTCTCCGAGCGCTTTTTGTTTGGGCTCTGAGAACCTTCGAGTGGTCTGCTTGATAGGCTTGGCGTCTTTGAAGACTTCGAGTGAGTGCTCGGCGAACTCCCTAGGTATCCCTGGCATATCTGAAGGCTGCCGGGCGAAAATTTCCCAGTACTCACGGAGGAGCTCGACGAGCGCGCCTTACTATGCTGGCGAGAGGGTGGTGGACACCATCGCCGTCTTCGCAGAATCCATCGGGTGTACTTGATGCTTGCGGGTACCGCTATTTGTGTTGAACTCGAGTTCTGGAGCGTTCTTCTTGGTGAGAGGCATCACGGAGTGATCCGTGGTTTTTGCTATCTCCTCTAGTTCTTCCTGCATCCCGAAAGATTGGGCGATCTTGTTGAATTCGATGTCGCATTTATTGGATTTTTGGAAATCGCCGTAGATGGTGATTGTGCCATATTCTCCAGGCAACTTGAGCTTCAAGTATGCGTAGTGCGGTACTGCCATGAATCTGGCGAACGCCGTTCGACCAAGAATAGCGTGGTACCGTGAGGGACAATCGACGACTTCGAAATCAAGAAATTCTCGCCTGTAATTATTTTGGTTGCCCAGCACCACCTCCAGGTTGATTGTTCCGAGTGGGCGGACTGCTTTCCCTGGAACTATCCCGTGGAAGGATGTCTCTGATTCCGCAAGTCCATCCAAATTCTTATTCATACGACGGAGCGTGTCTGCGTAGATGATGTTGATGCCGCTGCCCCCGTCCATGAACACGCGAGCCAGCTCATAATTGCCAATTTGCGCCTGTATGACTAGTGCTGCGTGTCCTGGTCGATAGACTCGCGGAGGGTGGTCTTTTTTGGAGAAAGTTATTGGTTGTTCAGCCATCTTCAGGTACTCGGTTCTCGTAGGTGGGGTTTGGACAGCCATGCATAACTGTCGTGTGTTTGTCTTCTGAGCCCTGCGCGATGGACAGACCTTCTGTATCATGCCTAAGAGGCCCGCTGGGTTCGGGTACCCATTGGCTCCTTGATTTGGGGTGGGTGGCGCTGGGAGCGCAGCTAGCACCGCGTTTTGGTTTCCTGCTGGGGGCAGGGCTTGCGGCTGTTGAAATCCTTGAGCTCCTCCTCCAGGAAGCTGCGGGTAACCCTGATTAATTGCCGCTCTATTTTTCTTCAAGAGGGCCTCATGGATATCAATGAACTTTCGGCGGTCCTTGAGAAGGTGTGTTGCCTTAGTTTTGCCGGTGTGCTTATCTGTAAATAGATGTAGTGTGCAGTAACCGTCGAGGTCCTCCTCGGGGGTTTTGTCTTCCTGCTTTGGCTTCCACTCGCGTTTTCCACGATATCCGCTGTCGCGATTTTTTGTGAACTCCGCTGCCACAAATTCTTCTCGATCATCGTGGTCGTAATTCTTTCTTCGTTTCTTTCGACTATGGCGATCGTCATCGCGTGCCGGGGATGAATCTTTCTCGTTGCGCACTGCGTCTTTACCGTTTGCCCATCTGTCAGCTATGGCCATCAACTCTCCCATGGTCTTGGGTGCGAGTCGTCCCAGTTCTTCTCTGAAAGAGGTTCGTCGTGCTCCCTTTGCAAATGCTTCAACTGCGACTTCTTCTGATATATTTCCTGTTGTGTTTCTGAGTGTGGTCCATCGCTGAATATATTCGCGAGTAGACTCGCCAGTTTTCTGCTTGCAAGCTCGTAGCTCCTTGATGGTCGCCGGTCTTTTGTATGTTGCCTGGAAATTTTTGCAGAAATCGAGGTTTAGGTCGTACCAAGATCTGTAACATGCCCTCGACCTTCCTTCGAGCCAGCTGCGGGCAGCACCGACTAGGTGTAAGTTGAGATACTGCATAGCTGTGTTTTTGTTCCCACGTTGGCATTTTACTGCCGTGAGGTAATCTGACAACCAGGCCGAAGGCTCTTGCGAACCATCGTATTTCTGTACTTCCGTGGATAGCTTAAATCTTTTGGGTAGCGGCGCCTCGCGGATGCTACGGGCAAAGCATAAGGCTCCACAGACTTCATCGTCGGAGGATGTAGATGGGGAGCGCGCACGGTTTCTGGCCGCCTGACCTTTATCAGCCTTACGCTTGGCGATGTCCGATCGCGCGTTGTATCCGGGTTCGTCGCGATTGACGTCTCCTCTCGTTTCCTTGCTGCGATGTCGCGAGTGGCTTCTGTCTCGATCTTTTCGCGGGCTGCGATCTCTATCCCTCCGCGGACTGTGGTCTCGACCTCTTTGCGGGCTGCGGCTACGGCCTTGACCCCTCGGGCTGCTATCGCTTCCACTCGGGCTATCTCCTCGTCGTCGAGCTTCTTTTCCTCGTGCCCGACGGGGTGATTTTTCCTTGGCAGGTGATGTGCCCCTATGTCCACGGGGTGCTTCTTTGTCCTTCTGTGCGGCTGCTTTCCTGCGATTGTAGGAGGCGAGTTTTGCGGCTGCCATGCCTAATCCTTTCTGCACTTGCTTGTATTGTTCCGCGCGGAGGTCGTTTTCCCTGGTTGATTTATTTGCATGTAGGTGGCTGCGGCTAGCACCGCGGCTGCGGGAGTTTGCGGATGGATGTTTCCGTCTTCGTCCACGCGCATGAGTGATTTGCTAATTCCGCTCAAGGACTCGCCGTCCATGGTCGCGGTTCTTGAGGCGCGTCCCTTCTTCTGGGGGCGGTTCCTGACAGAAGGCGTTAGGGACAGCTCCGCTCGGTGTTGGTTTGACTCGTCTGCCAATCTTTTCCGTACGGCCAGATCTTCCCGAGCTTCTTTGATAGCTGTGGCCGCTCTCACTAGATGATAGTGGTAGGCGATCATGTCTTCGTGTGGGACTCCGGCCGCAGGTGGTTTGCTTGTGCGGATAGCCTCCTTTGCTCGGAGCCAGGCGTCTCGCGAAACGTTGATCTCAGCGCGTTCCCTTGCGCTTTGTTCAGTTTCTGCGGGTGGCTGTTCCGATCCTGCCATGCAGACCTGAGCCAGATGTGGCTTGTGAGTCCTAGGCGTAACTTGGAAGGTCTTCCTGACCCGAGAGGGTTCCTCTGTAGAGAGGGTATGAAAATTGCTGGTGTTAAGGTGGATGGACTCGCTACTTTTCGCCAAGTAGGGTCGTGAATCGATAGCTCCTGGGCTGGAAATTGACTCAGATCCCGATTCCTCAGGGAAGCGAAGGATCCCATATTTGTTGGTGTAGAACTTGAAGCTCCCGAACGTCAAGGTGACGCTTTTCTCCAGATCCCTGAATTCCGGGCGTGATTCCGGCGAGTGAGTTGTGACTACGACTGATCCGATCCGAATCAGGTTGGCCGGAGTCGAAGTCGAAGGTTTCCAACGTGAGTTGGTCATCGATGAAGCCGAAGATGCCGGAGATCCAGCGCCCGCCATTCCCACAGACAGCGGCAATTTTCGAATCTGCATCTCAACAAGTCCCTCGGGTGAACCCATAGGGTTTCGATTAGGAGAACATGTAGGCGCTGGTGACAATCGTCGGCTAGGCAGGGGACACGATTTACCCAGGTTCGGGGCCCTCGTAGAGGTAAAACCCTTATTCCTGCCTCTGTCGATCTGGATTAACGAGTAGATCGGTTACAATGGGAGTTTGCTCAAGTCGAGAGTATGATCTCGATCTCAAGGCTTGGTGGTGCGGTATTGCTTGCCCCTCTCATGTGGTTCTCCTGGCCTTACATAGGTGGCCAGGTCTCAAACCGTACCGGAGAGGACTCGAACTCTAACCTAAAGTCGGTTACAAGTTTCCTAAATTGACCCGCAAGGCTTTGCGGGTGGGCTCCAAGTGGGCCTTCTAGAGTAATCCTTGACGCTTCCTTTGGAGCTTGGGCCGTGGGCCTGACACCGGGTAGGCTCATACGACAGGCCTAGGATCCATCCCTTCGTCAGACCCTTCACGAACGATGCTTGGTTTGGCGTCACAGTCCCGAAAATGCTTGGTATGGTGTCTGTTGCGGTCATTGCCACCGTACTAGTTGCTCGTTAAGTGGTACTTGAAGTCAATCTTGTGTTGTCTATCATTTGCTCATACGAACGCTCTTTTGGGTGTTATTTGGCTCGTTGAGATCGTATGGCTTTTAGATACACACCAATGGCCTTCAATCTTGATTTTGGCTCTGTGAAAAATGACCATTTTCAAGCCTCTTAACTTGCCACTGGTGTCTGTAACTTCTTCGGATTCTTCTCTCTTCGTCTGCTTTCATCATAATAATTCGTTATTTCTACCTACACATATATAGACACAAATACAAAGGAAAAAACAAGTAAAATTCTAATAAAACACATAGTTGTGAGAATCTCATTGGAAATATGAGTTGGTGTTGAAATCAATACAAAAAGGTGGAAGGCAATACATAACAATACCAAAATTGCAAAGTAAACATATGAAAAGGCAAAATCGTGTATAAATGGACGCATCAGAACCGCATTGTTAAGGCCAACCAAAATACCACCTGATCTACACTGAGAAGATATACAATACCAAGTAAAATCAAACCCCTGCTAGTTTTTCAAGAAATGAGTAGAAAAATTAGACCTCACATTCTCCTACAAAAGCCACAAAGTATGACCTATACTCACATACTGCCTCACTAATAGCCGTGTGTTTCGCATGATCCCTTAGCTGGCATAATATAGTTTGATGCATATTTAACAAAAAATTAACGTATTAAACCTTTTAATTGACCGTTTGCTCGGCTTTAAATTGTTCCTGGGTCAACTAATGTCCATTAGTCCTTAAGAGTTCCAACAATGCCCTCTCATTAAGATTTAATTTTTAAAGTTTTAAGCCTAGCACTTTTTCTAGGTTTTCGATTAGCGCTCATTTTCTTGCGTGATCGAGTCCTCTTCCTCCTCATTATTTTAATCACCACATAGACTAGAAGCTCTACACATAACTAAACTATGAGAATTCCCAATACCATCAACACTAATAGAATTTCTCAACAAAAAAAAACTAACTTACAGTACTCTTCTACCTCCTTTAAAATATTAACAGAAATATTAACTTGAGTAGGAGATTCCCCCCAAAAAAACCCTAACCTAGAAGTATGCTGAACTATAACATTATTTGGATAATGAAACAAAAGAAAGTTTATGAATGGGAGTGGTACCTGAGAGCATATTGTCACACCTCTCCGCTAGAAGTGCAGCTCGCTCCAGAACAGGAACACCCACACACGGCTGCGCCCGAAGCCTCGCGCTGGACCTCAACCCTGCCGATGAGGGATCTTCAATGCCACCAAACGCCACCACATCCTCCTTAGAAGGTCTAGAGCACTTAGCTTGATGTGGAGACATGCCATCCTGAACATGACCTCCTGATTGGTTCTTAACTCTAAACGCACCGGGGAGATTAACCGAAGGAACACCACCATTGAACTTGGGAGTTGGCACAACACCACCCCCACGAGTAGTGTAATCATCCACCACACCTGAACAGATTTAGAAATGACATCCGCTTCAAACTCAAGACGAGTGCCGACGAAACGACTTGAGCAATGGGCGTCAACGGAGACGACGATCGGTCCCAACTCCCTACCAGTGACGAGCATGGAGGTGTAACCATGGTACATGTATCAAGAGCAGCAGTAGCCTCCCCCAGCACCGTTGAAACCTTCGGGTGCACTTCCGAAGAAAGCCCATCAATTAGGGCAGCGGGTAGCTTGGGCAACGAAATAACATGACCAAAATCCTGGCCGACAACAAAACCGTCGATTTAGCTTGGCCAACAGCAAAAAATGCGCCATTTTTCTGCCCGGCAGCACCCTGAATCAGAAGCTCATCAGCCACTCGCTCCTGACCGGCAGGAAAAACGTTCAGATTTATCTGGCCGTCAGCGGTAAGTGTATCATTTTCATGGCAGGCATCACCCCCATCAACTAGGGTGTTGCCCCCATCACGCACGCACACGTTTGACTTATCCTCCAACTGTACCATCTCCGGTTGATCAAAGGGAATGCTTAGGTCATCCCTAGCTAGTTGGAACGAACGAGGGACAAGCGGGGAGAACACAAAACTTGTCTGAGGAGCCGTATCCTTCTGCATTTTGTTTCCTTTGCTACCATCGCCCTATTCAATCATCGGATCAACACCCGAGTCATTCTCCCGAGCAAAGGCCTTGGGTCCTTTTTGCCTAGCCTCCTTAGCCAAAGCCTTTAATTTGGAAGTCATCACCTAGATCATCATCCCCGTCTCTGTCCCGCTGAGATTCTTTCGTTACCACATCCTTACCCGAATAAATTTCCTCTCCCTCCATTTCAAAAGAGAGCTCATATAACCCATCCTTTATGAATTCTAGTAGGTGTTGGACGAGTGCTAGTTTGTTTTGGTGCTGAAGTTGCTGTTGAATTACTGCACTATAAAACAATAGCGGGGCGAGATGTCTGCAAGTAAATAGCTCGTGAGGTTGTCTCTTGAGAGTTGACATAAGCTATTATGGCATTGCTATTTGTCTATGATTGTATAGTGAAAACACATACCATACATACAAATCATCAAACTACTAAACCCCATACAATACACTCCGCGCATACATTGTTTCCGAGTGGCACTTGGCCGACACTCGGCAAATATGTAGATCCCGAGTAAAATGTTGCCGGAACGTTTATGCCAAGTGTAAACTGGCCTCCCCCGAGTCCCTCGCGAATCAGGCAGTGTACACGGGCAGCGGGAAGTTCTTTCCAAGTTGTTACTGTCGAGCAAGATAGCTGGCGCATTCAAGGTTTCATGAGTTGACGGTAACATTCCTCTTCATCTATCTCAGTGTTAGTAGGAGGGGCATTCTGAAAAGTCAACAACAAACTCCGGGCATATGTAGGGACAGGATTACTCGTACCATCAGGTCCAGCCCGGGACAGAGTTCCGCCGCCGCCGCCTCCAGAAAAAATCCGCGTCCACCTCCGTCTTCTCCATAGTCGGTTCCCCGCTCCTCCGGCCGGCCTCGCCGACGTCGGGAGGGGTGGGGAACCTGATCTATGAGTTGAGTTTTTCCGCAAAATTGGGTTTTTAGTAGATTAGATTAGGGTTTGGTTTCTGTCTTCTTCGTTAATGGAGATGACATCGTCTGCAATAAGTAATCTTTGTTCTATTGTTCGACTACGAGATCTTCTCGGTGTCAATGGTGGTGTTGGAAGATTCAATTTTTCTAGGTATGGTCCTTCAGATCTTGCTTCGCCGGATCGATTTTGGATCTTTTCTCTTGGTTGCCGCGAGGAGGAATTGTCCTCGCAATAGTTGTCCCGGCTGCTACGTCCTCGACAATGGTGATTCGTACTCTCGGCTCCCAGCGATGTTGACCAGGCTGTTCGGTTTTTTCCCCCTGCAATACCGGTGTTGGTACTCTCGCCGATGTTGATTGATTACTTTAATGGTTACTTGCGTGCTCGCAGCCTTGGCATTGCAGCTCAAAATTAAAATTATGGGAGAAGCCTCGTTGGTATTTATAGGTTTATGTTTTGGTATCTACGTTCTATGGCTGCCTTCAGAAAAGTACAAGATTGTGTCATGGAAGAAAAAAGATTTCGAAGATTTGCTCGTTTTTCTTAGATCTTATTTTGTAATCGTTGTACTCAGTTCATGTATCTCTATCATGTACTATCCCCAACATTAATATATCATGATATTGATTGTTAAAAAAAAGGAGGGGCATTCTGAAGTGTTACGTTTTTATGATATATTTTCACTATGATCTGAAAAGAAAAGGAAAAAAGAGAAAAGCGCAGGTCCCCGAACTGCTGCTTTCGTCGTGCACAACTGCCCAAGCTGCGCATGTACTTGCTCCAGTTGCGACGCGGAGATAGCACGGCACCGTGGCTATCCATTGTCGAGGAGGGAGACGCCTCCTGCGACAGCGACCCGTCTGACCTGAGCCGCGCCGTTCCGCCATCTCTCTGCCCAACCCGCATCAGAACAAGCCGTCCCCGGTTGCGAACAACACACCAGCGCATCAACATCACTGCTGATTAGCCTGTGCATGGATGATGCACTAGACTGTGAAATCACACGTATCTGATCTCTATTATTGCTGCCTAGCTGACGGCGGAGCAGATCGCCAGATCCGAGAGAACGGGAACACTAAAAATTACTCCATTTTTTGTAGCCAATGTTGTCTGCGAGTATAGAGAGCCTAGCCTGTTCGCCTGTTCGGCATGCCACGCTCAATCGCCACAAGACGCTGAACAAGCTGCTGCAACCGCCAACAGCACAGGTGCACAACTGACCACAAGGCGCCAAACGTGATCACATAAAGAAACCGGAAAAAAGAAACCGTACGGCACTAAAAATAATCCTAGCCGTACGCTGACCGCCTCGTCAGAATCGCCATCACTGATACGGTCCCGACCCGACGGAGGAAGAAACCCCAACACGAAGCGCCACGCCACACCTCACCGGACCGCGCCTTCGCCTCGCTCGCTCATTCCGTCGCGACTCCCTGACCATCCCGCTTCGTCATCGGATCCCACGGACGCCGGCGCCAGGGGAGAGGGAGGCGGGAGGGAATGGACGACGGCGGGATCCAGGAGGAGCCGCCCTCGTCGGCGGCGCGGCTCCTCAGGCCGACGCGGTCGGGGGGCGGCTCGCGGTGGGTGGACGGCAGCGAGGTCGACTCCACCGAGTCCACGCACTGGTCGATCGAGGACGAGCGCTCACTCCGGGCCGTCTCCGCCGCCGACGAGGACGAGTACGTGGGGGGCGTGCTGTCCCGGAAGTCCTCCTCCGGCGGGTTCCGCCGGAGGCTGGCAAAGCGGGCCAAGAGGGTCGACTCCCTCGACGTCGAGGCCATGACCGTGCGCGGCGCCCACGGCCACGACAACACGGTGCGTTTCTTAATTCGGACGTCCTGTCCTGGTGATCCGCGGATTTGGGGTCATTTGGGTTTTTTGGCAACTCAAGTTAATTTAAATGTAAAATGAAGCGGCCTTTGGCTCTCTATCGATTAGCGAATACTACCACAGATGGACCGGTCGCCGGAGGTTAATATACTCCTGAATCACGATGAACTTGCGCTGCCATTTATTTTGGTTCGACATCAGGACCGGCTTAGCGTGCGCCTTCATATATTCAGTACCCGTGACTCTCTACCCGAGTAGGGGAAACATGTGCTAGTCAGATAATTTTGTACCACACCGGCACGAATCAATTTACCCTATGATGATGATTGACCCCTCCTAGCTGCACCTTGCGCCAGGAAATGTCGTGGATGAGCACCGCCGCGATGGCATTTCAAACGCTGGGAGTTGTCTACGGTGACATGGGCACAAGCCCTCTCTACGTCTTCAGCGACGTGTTCAGCAAAGTTCCCATCAAGTCCGAGGTGGAGATCCTGGGGGCGCTTTCGCTGGTCATGTACACCATAGCGTTGATCCCTTTTGCCAAATACGTATTTATAGTGCTCAAAGCTAATGACAACGGCGAAGGTAAGACGCTGCACAATTTGCATCACTGGTTCAGTTAATAATGGTTGTACGCTGTCAGATGTGTATGCTCTTCTCCAAATTAGTTTGGCTTACTGACTGTGTCTTTCATGCTTTGCAGGGGGCACGTTTGCATTATATTCGTTGATTTGCAGGTATGCGAAAGTTAGTATGTTGCCGAATCAGCAGCGTGTGGATGAAGACATTTCGAGTTTCCGACTTAAGTTACCTACTCCCGAGCTTGAACGTGCTCTCTGTGTCAAAGAATGCCTAGAAAAGAAGCCACTCTTCAAAAACATTCTCCTCTTCTTGGTTCTCATGGGGACTTCCATGGTGATTGGAGATGGCATCCTCACTCCATCCATGTCAGGTGCTTCATATGCACCCTGTTTTGTCTTTACTTCTTCTATCAACAGAGATTCTGAAAATGCATTATTGCTCACCTTACTCTCTTATTTTTTATTGTGTCCAGTTATGTCTGCTGTCAGTGGTCTTCAGGGCCAGGTTGCTGGATTTGATACAAGTATGGTACTTCATATGCTCTCCATGAAGATCACAACAGTCTGCTTATGCCCTGTCAATAGATCATTGCTGAAATATTAAACTATCTTTTCCAGATAATCCTACTTTCCACAAGAAAATGAATGTTTTTCTTCATCCTTTTTGCAGATGCTGTTGTAATCGTTTCTATCCTAGTTCTTCTGCTATTGTTCAGCGTCCAGAGGTTTGGAACTGGCAAAGTGGGGATCATGTTCGCTCCTGTTTTGGGTTTGTGGTTTATTAACTTGGGCTCCATTGGAATATACAACATAATTAAATATGACACGTCAGTCCTGAAAGCATTCAATCCGATGTACATCTACTACTTTTTCAAGATGAACGGCGTAAAGGCATGGTCCGCTCTTGGTGGTTGTGTCTTGTGCATCACAGGTACTTCCCTACTCCAGCACCGGCCGGCCTCTTAATACAGTTTTTGTTTTTCCATACCCCTTCAAGGAAGCGCCGATGTTACAGAATTTACAATCACAACACACTCATATCCTGTTCTAATTGTAGGAGCTGAAGCAATGTTTGCTGATCTGGGCCATTTTACTGTCAAATCAATACAGGTTAAGACATTGACTAGTCAACTGAGATACATCTTTTCCAGATCTTTAACCGTGTAATTTATTTGATATCTGTGTACGCCTAAATTGGTATTTCCTTTTGTTTGTCCCAGTTAGCATTTACTGCTGTGGTATTCCCTTGCCTTCTTATTGCTTACATGGGCCAAGCTGCATATTTGATGAAACACCCACTTGCTGTAGAAAGAATATTTTATGATTCCGTACCAGGTAAGGTACATCATACTGTTTATGTTATCATCACTGTAAACAATTGCGCATTTCATGTTCCTTCGTTAAAGTCGTTCTCTTATTTGCAAAGCAGAAGTTCTGTTCTGGCCAGTATTTGTGATAGCTACACTTGCTGCTATGATTGCCAGCCAAGCTATGATATCTGCAACCTTCTCTTGCATAAAGCAGGCAATGGCTCTTGGTTGCTTTCCTAGGATCAAAATAATCCATACCTCAAAGAAAGTAATGGGTCAGATTTACATACCTGTGATGAATTGGTTTCTCATGGTCATGTGCATCATCATCGTGGCCACTTTCAGGAGTACTAACGATATCGCCAATGCATACGGTCAGTGCTTTTGTCTTTAGGGAATTTGCATCACTATCTTCTTGTTTTGGCATCTGAAATTTATGTATTTGCTAAACACTATCTTCGCTGCGGTTGCGTTGTGGTGGCGAACAAAACTCTGTAGTGCTGATTAATAGAAATCAGGGAAAAAATCCCCTTCATCATTTTTTTTTAAAGTCAGCTTTTCGGCATGGCCAGAACTTACTGTTGCATAACAATCAGCCGATGGCCAGTTACTGCACATAGACATTGCATATGATATTATTTATCCTCAACAATGATCTTATTTGTTTCTCATATGATCATGTAAAAAAAAATTCCAGGCATTGCTGAAGTTGGAGTCATGATGGTTAGCACTGCGCTGGTAACCTTGGTGATGCTTCTTATATGGCAAAGCAACTTGGTCCTTGTTCTGTGCTTCCCTATTCTTTTTGGTACAATCGAGTTTATTTACTTAACTGCCGTTATGTCAAAGCTGCTAGAAGGAGGATGGTTACCGCTTGCTTTCTCAACATTGTTTCTCTGCATAATGTATACCTGGAACTATGGAAGCGTGTTGAAGTACCAGAGTGAGATGCGTGGGAAGATATCCCTGGACTTTATTCTTGACCTAGGATCAACACTTGGCACAATAAGAGTTCCAGGTATTGGACTTGTGTACAATGAGCTGGTACAGGGAATTCCATCGATGTTTGGCCAACTGTTGGTCACACTGCCAGCAATGCACTCCACAATCGTCTTTATTTGCATCAAATATGTCCCTGTACCATATGTGCCGCTTGAAGAAAGGTTCTTGTTCAGAAGGGTTGGCCAGAAGGACTACCACATGTTCCGTTGTGTTGCACGGTATGGTTACAAGGATGTCAGGAAAGAGGACCATGGCTTCTTTGAGCATCTTTTGGTTGAAAGCCTGGACAAATTTCTGAGGAGGGAAGCCCAGGAACTGGCGCTTGAGGTGAGCACAATGGAGCCAGAGCGTGATGATGCGTCTGATCTGTCTGAGATACCTCCGTCGGGTGCTATTGATGCTGGTGATCTGCATGTTCCACTGCTTTCTGATCAGAGATTGGGTGATGACAACAATCGAATGTTGGGCACCGAAGGCAGCGTTCCTTTGCTCCCATCTAGCTCCATCTCCCCAGAAGAAGACCCCGGTTTAGAGTACGAGCTTGCGGCACTGAGAGAAGCCATGGCGTCTGGGTTCACATATCTCTTAGCACATGGCGATGTGAGGGCGACGAAGCAATCATTCTTCACAAAGAAGTTCATCATCAACTATTTCTACGCTTTCCTAAGGAGGAACTGCAGGGTTGGCACTGCAACCTTGAGGGTCCCTCACTCGAACATCATGCGTGTGGGGATGACGTACATGGTCTGATCGGGGCTCTGCTGCGATTGTGCTGCAAGACTGAACCTTGTTTTCGTATATCTTGTCTTCTACAAGAGCTTGTAGTGTAGGGATTGTACCGCCGTAGTGAACAAAGTCACTGCAGCTTCCAGCCAACTGCTGAGCATTTTAGTTGCAGATTGGCTGTATGCGTACCCAGTTTTATTCTTGCCAAGCTTTTGGTCAACTTTATGTATGGTATCGACGAAGATTTGCACGTCGGAAGAAAAACAAGGTGGTTTTTTCTGCTAGTGCACATGAAACCTGACTTTAATTTCTTAAAGCCAGTCATATTGCAGCAATCAGGGTTGCAGCTTCCTCCTTTTCAAATACTGATGCTGTTCTTGAAAAAATGAAACACCATGTTTTTTTTTTCTCAACATAAGAGTATGGCTGTAGCACCAGACTTCTGCCATCCAAATTGAAGTTCCATACAGAGTACAGCATCGGAGCCAGCCAACTCTGTCTCAGACATGCTCATACTAGTTCCATTCTGTATTTTTTTTTTAATGAGAGCCTCCGCATCAAAGCGATGCACACAACGGGATTTTATTAAAGAACAAAAATATCCAGAATTGTGTGAAATTACAGTTCACGGATCACTCAAGGTGGCCACAAAGACAAGCCACTAAAAAAAATAAAAACAAGACTATGCATCAATATGTCTTACATTAAGCCACCCACCCCGGCTGTATATAGCCTGAACGAGCGCCAACATCCGGGCACAGGCTGAATCCATAACTCCTCGCTGGTCGGCAAAGAGGAGAAAAAACCAAGTCTGACTAGGATAAACCGACTTGTTTACAACCTGTAAAAAATGAACATTATTTTGTTTGTTAAATACCACGTCATTTCGGCTGTTCGAAATTGCCCATAGGAAAGCAACAACAATAATTCGAATGTGTGCCTTAGTTTTCATGTCTATGCCATTTAGCCAGCTACCAAACATATTTGCGATGCTGGTTGGTGGATAAATACTAAACATAAAGTGAACAAGATGCCAAATATCACGAGTAAAGGGACAAGATATAAATAAATGGTCTACTGATTCATCTGTATCACAGAAAACATATTTTTTACTTCCGTTCCAATCTCTCTCGATCAAATTATCCTTAGTTAAAATGACTTTTCTATTGAGGAACCACAAGAAGATCTTGTTCTTTAACGGAACTTTTAACTTCCACAAATATTTTCGCAAAAATCTCGTGGAGCCATGCATCAAATCAGCATAGTACGATTTAACGGAAAACAACCCATCAACAGTTAAGTTCCATCGGAAAGAATCCTCCTCATTAGTTAAGAAGACCCCAGTTTAGAGTACGAGCTTGCGGCACTGAGAGAATCCATGGCGTCTGAGTTCACATATCTCTTAGGGCAACGAAGCAATCATTCTTCACAAAGAAGTTTATCATCAACTATTTCTACGCTTTCGTACGGAGGAATTGCAAGGTTGGCACTGCAACCTTGAGAGTCCCTCACTCGAACATCATGCGTGTGGGGAGAAAAGATTACAGAAAACCACCACATTTTGGCGCCAAATTCGCAAATCCACCAGTTTAAAGCGATTTCTCAAAAATTCACCATTTTTATGCCGGTGGCTTGCAACGTCCAATGGTTGTCAAATTGAACCGTGCTAACACGATTTCTGACAGCCGAGACCCACTGTCAGGAGACGCCGATGGTCAAAGGTTCAAAATGTTAGAAATATCTAATTTCTGTGTATTTTTGTTAATTTTGCAAGGACCTTTAAAAAAAAAAACACATGTACCCGAGGGTCTCCTGCAGACCACCGCCGCCATCGCCCCATTCCTCCCCACCCTACCTCAGTCACCTAGCAGCACCTCCGTCCCGGGTCGCCGGGACCGTTACTCCACACCCCCACCTTCATCCCGTGTCGCCGACGCTGTCGCAACAAGGTTGTAGATGGCGTCGACGCCGCCGGCCACGAAACTGCGCCGTGAGGTTCGGGCGACGGTGGGAACTCCACACTGGTCTAACAACGCCGCTACTCCACTAGTGGAAACGGGGGCATTAGTCCCGGTTGGTAAGGCCCATTTGTCCCGGTTGTGCAACCGGGATGGGCCGGCCGGGACAAATGACCCTCCCCCACTGGTCCCGGTTGTGCCAGGACCCGGGATGGTTAGGTATGGCCCACGTGGCGAACCTGGCCATGAACTTCGTCCCGGTTCGTGTTAGGAACCGGGATGAATGTCTCCTCTGGAAAAACTGTATTTCGTCCACTGGCCCACGGTTGGTAAGGCTCATTTGCTTAGTTTTCCCCCAACTGCGTCCACCGGCCCACGTATTTAATTAAGCCCAGTGGCCCGCGTCTTTTATTAAGCCCACTGGCTACATTCGGCCAAAGGGCCACAGGCCACGCGGGGTCAAAGGGGCCACTGGCCAGCGACCTAGGGGGTGGCTCGCCCGGTCCTTTAAAGTAAGACCACAGTCACGCGCGGTCAAAGGGCCGCCTCGTCTTCCCGCGCCTCCACTTCCCCGCGCGCGCGTGGCCACGAACGGCACGCCTCGGCTCCCCCGCGCATTCATGGCCACCTGCAACCGCCGCCACGTTCCGGCCGCCGGTTGGCATGCCAGCCCCTCCCTCGTCCTTTTTAAAGGGCCCCCGCCGCCCGTACCCCTCACTCACCCAGGCCGCGTCCAAGCTCACCCAACCCTAGCTGCCATGTCGCCCCGCCGCTGGTTCAAGCGCGCCAAGAACGAGCATGAGGCCGGGTCCTCCAGCGGCGCCGGCCAGAGACGCGCCGCCGTCCCCCCACCGCCTCCGGAGGCGTTCGGCTTCGGTCCGGGAGGCATCCGGATCGGGGGGCAGCCGCGCGTCCACGCACCACCTCCGGCAGCGCGCCCGCCGCCTCGCGCCGCGCCGGGCAAGCGGTTCCGCCGCTATGTCCGTAAGGAGGAGGCCGAGTGGCACTGGGAGCGGGCCACGCCGGTTTTCTGGCCGGACGTCCATCTCCCGGACGGCTGGCACCTCAACCCGCAGCGCATCCCGGTGCCGCCGCCGCTGACAAACGAAGCCGCCCGCGAGGAGATCGACCGTCGGCGCGCGCTCCTGCCGGCCCACCTCCTCAGGGACCGCGCGTACGCGCGTAGCTCCCCCTACTGGGCCGTCTGGTTCCAGCAGGAGCACGACCAGCGCCGCCGTTCCTTCATCCCCACGGCCCCGGAGCAGAACGTCGACGACTACCCCGCGCCAGCGCCCGGCAGGGAGACGGAGCTGTGGCTCGAGGAGGACATCCCCGAGCCCCAGGCCGACGACGACGACCCCGAGCTCCAGGCCGGACTGGAGGCCGCCTACGAGGAATCCCGCCGCACCCTCGTCGAGGACGAGATCAAGCGGTGGCACCAGGTCCTGGCCAACGAGGCCGCCGACGCCGCCGCGATGCCGCCCCCTCCAGCGGGGGATCTCCTGCAGGGCATGGCCGCCGAGATGGAGGCACGGGAGGACATGCCCGACCCGCAGCCGCTGCCCCCAGGCCTCGAGTACGGCATGAGCTGGGCCTGGATCGGTGGCCAATGGTCACCGGAGCCGCCGGAAGAGGAGATGCTGCCGCCGCCACCGCCGCCCCCGATGCCCCCGGCGGGGCCCCCTCAGCACTTCCTCCCGCCGCCCCCGGCGGGCCCCCCTCAGCTGTCTGCCCACCTGTGGGAGGCACCGGACTACCACTGCATCTCCTCCGACGAGGAGGACTAGGCTACCCCCCCTCCCAAGAAACGGCCGGCCTCCTGTGGTCGCGCCGTCGCCCCTGTTGCACGTAGAAGGACGGCCAATAGGGCCGTCGCCGCCAAGAAACACGGCCGGCCGGCCGTCTGTGGCCGCGCCACGCCCCCATGTAATCCCGGCCTCCGGCCTTTTTTTAATATATCTATGCATTCCCCGTCCCAAAACTCGTCCCCCCGTGTCTAGTTCAACCCCGCCGGCGGAACCAGCACCGGCGGGATCTTCCTATCCACTCCCGCCGCCGGCAGGGCTTCGCCAAGGCTAGTCCGCTGTCCTGGGTGGTGGCTCGGCCTGGGAGAGGGCCGCGATATTTATACAACTTGGCCTCTAGTCCCGGACCGTGCCACCAACCGGGACTAGAGGTACCCCCTTTGGTCCCGGTTGGTAGCACGGCCCGGGACCAAAACATTTTTCGAAATTTGCTGCCCCCTGCGCGCCCAAATTTTTTAGCGCCAAAATTTGAAAATTGTTTAAGTTTGCACATTAATAACTTCTACATACTTTCGAATTTGACAAAAATTCCAACATGAAAAGTGCTAGAATTTGCATAACTAATTCAAATCCATTTTTTTAACTAAATAATTATTCTAACTATTGAAACTATTAATTATTTTACTATTTGCATATAATTTGAATATAAATATCTTATAATTTTTGTTTTCTCTTGTGATCTTCCGATTAAGTCCAGAGCATACAAGGCATCCGGGTGATTTATATAAAGTTCGACAAAGCGAGTTGTACCTTGTTGACACGGTGAATTTGAGATCTTCGTCTACAACAGAAAAACCATAGTTTTCCTTCGAAGGTTTACTCTGAGCATTCAGCTAGACGTTTCTCCTCCAAAAATTTATCATAACTGTTAAATAAGTACCGAAGATCTATTTCTGTTTTAAGGATATCTGTCAATATGGTATCCGTAATATCACTTCGAAGTCTGTAGGACATGTCCTTCACATAGAAGACTACTTCCTCTACGAGGTTCACTGTTGGTAACATCGTTCTGAACCAGAAAGTGCTCAAGGAAGGTTTGTCATGCAGCTTTGCTTGCAAAATAAGCTCAACTTGCTCCAGGATGGTATCGGTACTATCACTTCGAAGTGTGCCTGCAATATCTGCGCAGAATATATGACGCCCATAAGGCAAAGCCCATATGGCTGCACACAGGGCTGGTTACAGCGGCCTTGTGTGCAAAGCACATCTGAATGGACGATACGGAGGAGAGAGAAACAGAAAGTGCGTGGGTGGCCGCTGGTTGAGATGATAATGAAGTCAGGCTGGTCATAGTTGTCAAGCACTCAATGCTTGCCAGCTTTTGACCGGTCAATACAAATTAATGGTCAAACTTGCACCTACTCCGTTCATAATCACAGAATAGGTATAAATATCATTTTGGCTAACAAAATCTCGTTTATTATTACAGAATATTTGTGAACACTTTTTCAACAGAACTATGATCATGTATTCCACGTTTACTATTACACATCACCAACAACATCCATGTTAGTCTTCTGAAATTTCTTCGTGTAGAGATGGTCCATGAACCCTTGTCCCTTGCTTATGATCGCTTCGGCCGTAACCATGGAGCATCTTCATTATTTAACGGGATGGTGGGGTCAGCTTTCACTGTGAAGGGTGGAATTTCAACAAACTTATTATAATCTTCTGACATGTCTGTCGTGTCCTCGATTCCCACGATGTTTCTTTTCCCTGAGAGAACTATGTGACGCTTCGGCTCATCGTATGATGAATTTGTTTCCTTATTTTTTTCTTTTTTTGGTCTGGAAGACATGTCCTTCACATAGAAGACCTGAGCCACATCATTGGCTAGGACGAATGGTTCGTCATTGTAACCAATATTGTTGAGATCCACTGTTGTCATTCCATAAAGCGGGTCTACCTTTACCCCTTCTCCATTCAGGTTGACCCATTTGCACTTGAACAAAGGGACCTTAAAAGAAGGTCCATAGTCAAGTTCCCATATCTCCTCTATGTAACCATAGTATGTGTCATTTTTTCCATTCTCGTTTGTTGTATCAAAGCGTACACCACTGTTTTGGTTGGTGCTTTTCTTATCTTGGGAGCTCGTGTAAAATGTATTCCCATTTATCTCGTACCCTTGAAAACTCCCAATAGTCGAAGATGGTGACCCTGCCAACATGTACAGCTGATCTTCAACAGTGGTGTCATTTATAAGATGTGTTTGCAACCAACTTCCGAAAGTCTCCATGTGTTTGCTTTTAATCCATGAGTCATCCTTCCCCGGGTTTGCAGACCGTATAATATTCTTGTGTTCCTCGAGATACGTAGCCATGAATATAGAATTTTGTAGAACTGTGTAGTGTGCTTTGGTGAAAGAATGCCCGTCCCTAGGTATCATTGTTTTCTTTCCCAGCGTTCCTTTTCCCCTCAGTCTCCCCTCATGCCGCGATTCAGGAACACCAATTGTCTTAAGGTCAGGAATAAAGTCAACACAGAACCCAATGACCTCCTCTGTTCCATAGCCCTTCGAGATGCTTCCTTCTGGCCTAGCACGGTTATGAACATATTTCTTCAAGACTCCCATGAACCTCTCAAAGGGGAACATATTGTGTAGAAATACCGGACCAAGAATATGAATCTCTTCACATATGTGAACCAGGAGATGAGTCATAATGTTGAAGAAGGATGGTGGGAACACCAACTCAAAACTAACAAGACACTGGACCACATCCCTCTGTAATCTTGTCAGAATTTCTGGATCGATTACATTCTGAGATATTGCGTTCATGAATGCACATAGCTTCACAATGGGTACTCGAACATTTTCCGGTAGAAGCCCCCTCAATGCAATCGGAAGCAACTGCGTCATAATCACGTGGCAGTCATGAGACTTCAGGTTTTGGAATTTTTTCTCTGCCATGTTTATTATCCCCTTTATATTCGACGAGAAGCCAGACGGAACCTTGATACTGTAAAGGACTTCAAAGAATATTTCCTTCTCTGCTTTAGTAAGAGCGTAGCTGCTTAAGTAATGGCGCCCTGTATCTGTGTGCTTGTTGCTTGGGTCTTTCATACGTTGCTGGTCCTCCCGTGCTTCTGGCGTATCTTTTGACTTCCCATACACGCCCAGGAAGCATAGCAGATTGACACAGAGATTCTTTGTCACGTGCATCACGTCGATCGAAGACCGGACTTCTAAAACTTTCTAATAGGGTAGCTCCCAAAATATAGATTTCTTCTTCCACATGGGTGCGCGCTTATCAGGGCCGTACGGAACTGGTTGGCTGCCAGCAGCCTTACCAAAGATTACTTCTAGGTCCTTGACCACATCGAATATATCATTACCACTACGGAGCTCAGGCTTCTTCCGGTTATCTGCCTCACCTCTGAAATGCTTCTCTCCTTTCTTTCTTACGGGATGCTTGATCGGAAGAAATCTACGATGCCCCAGGTATACAACCTTTTTACATTTATCCAAAAAAACACTGTCAGTCTTATCTAAACAGTGTGTGCATGCATTGTATCCCTTGTTTGTATGTCCGGAAATGTTACTAAGAGCAGGCCAATCATTGATGGTTACGAAAAGCAACGCCCGTAGGTAAAATGGCTTTTGTTCGTTCTCATCCCACACACGTACACCTGGTTTTCCCCACAATTGTAAGAGTTCTTCCACTAATGGCCTTAGATACACATCAATGTCGTTGCCAGGTTGCCTCGGGCCTTGGATGAGAACTGGCATCATAATGAACTTGCGCTTCATGCACAACCAAGGAGGAAGGTTGTACATATATAGAGTTACAGGCCAAGTGCTATGACTGGAGCTCTGCTCCCCAAAAGGATTAAAGCCATCTGTACTTAGACCAAACCATAAGTTTCTCGCCTCTCCTGCAAAGTCTGGGAAGTCTCTCTCGATCTTTCTCCACTGCGATCCATCGGCGGGGTGCCTCAACTTTCCGTCTTTCTTACGGTCTTCTTTGTGCCATCGCAACAACCTAGCATGCTCTTTGTTTCTAAACAGACGTTTCAGCCGTGGTATTATAGGAGCATACCACATCACCTTAGCAGGAACCCTCTTACGGGGGGGGGGGGGGGGGCTCGCCGTCAACATCACCAGGATCATCTGCGCTGATCTTATACCGCAGTGCAGTGCATATCGGATATTCATCCAAATTCTCGTACTTCTCACCGCGGAAGAGGATGCAGTCATTAATGCATGCATGTATCTTCTGCACATCTAATCCTAGAGGGCAGAGAGGTTTCTTTGCTTTGTACGTACTCTCAGGCAATTCGTTATCCTTTGGAAGATTTGGCTTCATTAGTTGAAGTAAACTCTCAAATGCCTTGTCAGTCACACCGTTCTGTGCCTTCCATTTCAGCAACTCCAGTGTGGTACCGAGCTTTGTGCTACCATCTTCACAATTTGGGTACAACAATTTTTTGTGATCCTGTAACATGTTGTCCAGCTTCAACTTCTCCAATTTATTTTCACAGTCTTCCCTTGCATCAGCAATAACTCGGCCAAGATCATCATCGGGCTCTTCTGATGCCTATTCTTGATCACCTCCTTCTTCTCCATTCTCTTCCATTGCAGTATCGTCGTATTCAGGGAACAAAGGATCTTCTTCTTCTTCATCATCGTCTTCCATCACAACCCCTCTTTCTCCATGCTTGGTCCAGCAATTATAGATGGGCATGAAACCTCTCCGAAGTAGATGGCCGTGAAGGATTCTTTCGGAAGAGTGCTCTCTGACGTTCCGACAATCAACACATAGGCAACACATGAAGTCATTATCTTTGTTTGCCTGAGCTACAGCAAGGAATGCATTCAGACCTGCCATATACTCGGAAGTGCGTCGGTCACCGTACATCCATCGCTGTCGTGCATCCATCTGCATCGTATAATAAATGAAGTTTATCAAAAATACATTACAATAACATATTAATACAGAGATGACCACAGTACATCGACAAATACTACTTTTTTATGTATCAGTTACAGATGAAAAAGATAAGTTTGTTAACCTCGTTCGAAGATACCATTTTTAGTGAGCTTATATGTGGCTCGGGAATTTCGTCGAACACCTCGTGTGCATAGTAAAATAAAACACACTAACACCCACCTCTCTCACACCTCCAAGCAAAAAAAAAGATGGAAGGGTGGGGGGCTGGGGCAGTATATATAGGGGAAGGGGGACATTGGTCCCGGTTCGTGGCCTGAACCGGGACAAATTCTCATGCGCGTGCCACGTGGCATGTGGCTAGGCATTGGTCCCGGTCAGTGGCACGAGCCGGGACCGATATCTCCCCCACGAACCGGGACCGATGCCCCCAGGCGGTTTCTGTTGCCCCGGGCGCACGAACCGGGACCAATGCGTGGCATTTGTCCCGGATTTGGTTGCAGCCGGGACAGATGCCCCCTGGCCCCCTGGACGAGAGGGGTTGTTTCCACTAGTGCTCCCCATCCCACCTCCGTCCCCAGCTGCCGTCCCATCCCATCTTTGTCTCCTCCGGCTCGATCCCGCCGCGATCCGACGTGGCCTCCACACCGGAGCACGTACGAGGAGCGAGGAGGCCAGCGGCGCGTGCTCCGTGACGTTCCTGCTCCGCGAGGAGGGCGACGGCCGGCAGCAGCTGGTGGTGTCGAGCGCTGCCCCTCCGTGTTGTTGCCATCCCCGAGCCAGACCGTCGGGCACCGCACCTGACCCTGCAACGAGCGTCAGGTGTGCGCCGGGGCTGAGAGGGGAGCTAGCTAGTCCGAGGAAATATGTGCGGCGGAAGACGGGGCCGCTCCGGTGTGTGTCCGTACAATGGATTCTAGTGGGAGAGGAGAGAGGAAGGAGATGACAAGTGGGTCCCATGAAATTTTACACTAAGACCCCTAAAAAGACATGTATGATGTTTGTAATCCTTGACCGTCTCCGTCCTGCCATGTCACCCTTAACAGTGTGTCCCAACAGTTAGAAATCGTGTTAGCACGGTTCAATTCGACAATCAGTGCACATTGCAAGCCACTAGCACAAAAGTGGTGGATTTTAGAGAAATCGCTTTAAACTGGTGGATTTGCGAATTTGGCGCCGAAATGTGGTGGTTTTTTGGAATTTTCTCGCGTGGGGATGACGTACATGGTCTGATCGGGACCCTGCTGCGATTGTGCTGCAAGACTGAACCTTGTTTTCTTATATCTCGTCCTCTACAAGAGCTTGTAGTGTAGGGATTGTACCGCCGTAGTGAACAAAGTCACCGCAGCTTCCAGCCAACTGCTGAGCATTTTAGTTGCAGAATTGGCTGTATGCGTACCCAGTTTTATTCTTGCCAAGCTTTTGGTCAACTTTATGTATGGTATCGACGAAGATTTGCACGTCGGAAGAAAAACAAGGTGGTTTTTTCTGCTAGTGCACATGAAACCTGACTTTAATAATTTCTTAAAGCCAGTCATATTGCAGCAATAAGAGTTGCAACTTCTTCCATTTCAAATACTTGATGCTGTTCTTAAAAATTAGAACACCATTTTTTTTTCTCAACATAAGAGTATGGCTGTAGCAGCAGACTTCTTCCATCTAAATTGAAGTTCCATACAGAGTACAGCATGGGGGCCAGCCAACTCTGTCTCAGACATGCTCATACTAGTTCCATTCTGCGCCATGCGCTCGCAAATTATCACGATGTTCACGAAAAAGAAAGCAAAAAATGAAACAGCCCGGGATACGTGAACATGGGATAAGATCATTCACAAACGGATATTTTCTGGTCAATGCAGCAGCTGTGTTAGGGCATCTCCAGCCGTCCCCCCCAGAGCCCCCCCAGGGGGCTTTTTTCGCGGCGGAAGCGGCGAATAGCGCCGCTTCTTCACCACTCGCCCCCCCCAGAGGCCCAAATAGCGCCGTTTCGGCGCTATTTGGCGCCGCGGCACCCAGGCCGAACCCAGCCCGCTGGGTTCGGCCTGGGGGGGCAAAACTGCGAGGCCGCGCGGGCGGGCCAACGCTGTCAGTGACGCGCCGGGAAAAAGCGCGGGAACGGAAACCCCCCCCCCCCCCCCGTGACTTCCTTCTCGGCGCCCGCGCCGTCAAAGGCTGCCGGAGGCGGCGGCCAGTGCATGCAGCGGCGACACGCGTGGCCAGTCAAAGTCCACCGGATCAATGGCGGTGCGGCAGCGGCGACACGCGCGGCGCGGCGACTGGCCCAGCCAGGCTATAAAAACGGTGGCCGCGCCCTCCCCGTACGCACATTCTCGACCCCTCCTCGCCGTTCTTTTCTCCACCTTCGAACCCCGCCGCAATGGACAACCACTGGGAGGCGTGGCCCAACAGCGACGACGAGCTACAGCCAGCGCAGCAAGCTGCACCGGAGCCGCAGGTGGTGGCGCCGGAGCAGCCTCCCGAGCACGACGAGGCGCGCGAAGCACGGCGGGCTGCCCGCCACTGGAGGCGCGAGGTGAGGAGGCAGCCGGTGTGGCCCGAGCAGCACGCCGGGCTGCACTCCTTCGAGTCCTCGCAGAACGAGGACGCGTACCGCAAGGTGCGCGGCGTCCTCGAGCAGGCTGCGGCGGCGGCGGAGGCAGCCGCCGTTCGAGCCTCCCTGGAGACGCACCAGCGGGAGGAGGCGGCGCGAGAGGTGCGCCGCCAGATGGCCCGGCGGGCTGCCTCCGTCGAGCAGGAGGGCGTCATCGCCCTCTACGAGGCGCAGCGTGAGCTAGCGCTGCAAGGTGAGCGGCGGCGCAACCGCCCGCCCTCTGAGCAGGCGCAGCTGCACCGGCTGCGCCTGCAGGCCCGAGCGGAGCGGGCGGAGCAGCGCCGTCTCGCCGCGGCGAGCCAGGACGGCGCTGGACCCTCCAACCAGCACCGCCACGACGAAGACGACGAAGCGTAGACGTAGGCGTAGTCATCGCGTAGTATCCGCTGTTTTTAGTTTAAATTTATCGTTTTAGCTTTCAAATCGCGCCGAATATGTACGCAGTTTCAAATTTCAATAAAATTTCGACTAGTTTTCAACTGCGTTTGTTTTGGGCCGATTTGTTGGGCTCGGGACGCGACTGGGAAACGAGCCCCCCCAGGTTCCAGAATAGCGCTGTTTAGCGCCGCGGCGGCACCAAAACGGCGGCGTTTTGGGCCCTGGGGGGCCGGCGCAACGGCTGGAGATGCCCTTAGCTAGCCGGCATATGCTGGCGCTTCAGAACACAAAGATGCCAAAGAACACTGGGATAAGATATCATGTTAGGAGAGAAAAAAACAAATACAATGATTAGACTGCTAACAAATAGGCAACAAATACACCCAAACATGTAGTATGAGATTCCTAGGTTGTATAGTTGACTCTATTGGGGTTTTGGGCCGCCGGCATGTGCACCTTTGGGTATCCGAGGAGGCGTTTTAGAAGAACAAGGTTGCATGATTGCGTGTGGATCAGATTCTATCCAGTCGGAAGAGAAGCAGCTTTACTTCAATGTTGATCACCATCGCCGTAAGCTTGCAAAGGTGGCTGCTCGTGCTCTCACTGCGAACTTCCTGCATACTCTAGCCGGCCTAGCGGTTGAGCCAGCAAAGTTGACCATGAGTAGCCATGGCAATTTTGCCAGGCTAGCTCGAACAAGCTCAGGCTGTCGCAGGTTGGTCCGACTGTGTGGTCTATCGATCCTTGTCAAATGACCATGAGATTGGCAGGCTAGCTCATGATTCTCATTCTCCTATAATGGCTACTCGGGACAAGCGGAAAATGCACATGAATGTTCGGAGATTCGGAGATCCATACAATGGGAGTAAATTACAAAAACATTTGGGGCACGTATGACGGGTCAGTGTTATTCTTGGAAAATTTTGCATGTCAGTACCATTTCTGGGACTAACGATAACATGTCACACTGATTCCTGTCTAACTGCATTTTAACAGCCGCGCTGACGGATATAACCCACATGTTAGGGTTGACTAGGCAACACACGTAGAGTGTGAGATGACATGGCCATGGGGCCCATCTGTCAGCCCTCATTTTCAGAAAAATAAAATAAAACTTTCCAAAAAAAATCCGAAAAAATCACAGGCAAACATGAGTATGTTTTTTACACATGTGTAAATTTTCGTAACGAAATACATTGTGGCCGCCCTGTAAAAAAGATAAAATCACATATCTACACTCAAATTTTTGGACATTTATGTCATAAATTTGTCTTTTTTGCACACGGCGGCCAAAATATCATTTCACTCCGAAAAATCACACGAACGTAAAATAACGTACTTCATGTTTGCCTGTGATTGTTTTCGGATTTTTTTTAAAAGTTTTGTATTTTTTCTATTTTCCCGAAACTAACGAGTGCATATGCCTGGGCTCCAATATGAATTTCTGATATTATATTATGCATATTTATTTTGCCATCGTACATATAAAATAGCTCCATAGTATTTATTTTCTGTACTATGGTATAAAAACTATAAAATACTATGTACAATATATGTGTATAGTACGTCCGTTAGTTTTGGAAAAATAAAAAATTATATAAAAACGTTTTTAAAAAATCCGAAAAAAATCACAGGCAAACATGAGTATGTTTTTTTACATTCGTCTAAATTTTCATAACTACATGACATTTCGGCAGCCCTGTACAAAAAAGACAAATTTCTGAAGATATACGTGTGTTGTCAGCCCTGACAGGTGGGCCCTATGGCCACGTCATGTCACACTCCACGTGTGCTGCCTAGTCAGACCTAACATGTGAGTTTCATCCGTTAGTGTCGCTGTTAAAATGCAGTTAGACAGAAATCAGTGTGATCTGTTATCTTTAGTCGATGGTACTGACATGCAAAATTTTTCAAGAATGACACTGACCCGTCATACCTGTCCCAAATGACGTATGTTTTTGTAACTTTCTCGTGCAATGGCATAGCACAGGCACTCGACAACAGCCGGAGTTGTTCGTTGTTTGTACTCTGTCCTTAGAACACGTACAAATATGTGAATATATATGGTAACATCATATTAAGCAAGCACCTAGCATGGGCAGAGGTAGCGGGTGTGTCCGGTCCAGAAAATCTGCGAGACAAATGGGGATTAGTTAAGATTTTGATAGTCCGTCACAGCCAAGAAAATTTCCAGCTTGTACTTAAAAAAGAAGGAAAGTCTAGACAATAGCTCAATTGACCCAGCCCGCGATTAGTGGTTACAGCCCATAGGCGTATTTTGCTCCCGATCGAGTCACCTAGTCGTCGCCTTCTGTCCATAGGGCCTATTTTGCCACTCCCCATGGATGGATTTCATCCGATGCATGTATATAAGGCACCACTTAATCACTTATCCCGATCTAAAAAAACTTAATCACCTTATCCCCTAAGAAAAAAACTTAATCACCTTTAGATCGAGTCTACAAGTCAACAACGAACGTAGGATGTCGTACAAATAAGATTGTACCCGAAGCTATATCTTGTCTTCTGTAATCTTCCCAACTATTTATGTTTGTTATTTTTACTAACTTCAAACATATTTGGTGAGCTATAATATGCAATACTTGATTTTCTTATTTACGTTGTTATTTTTGGTTAGATTGTGTGTTATTGTTAGGTTATTAGGCAATTTCCGGCCGAGTTTAATTAACAAAGACATTAACACAAATGCACTACGAGCATTAACCATATTCGACACACTAGACAGATCTAGAATATCTATGTGATGCAGCTTAACCAATTCCACCAAGCACTGCTACAACACATAATGGATCAATGCCGATAGCACGAGCCAAAACTATGCAAGACAAGGTGAACTCACTCTTGGCTCTCTATGATTCCGATGACTTGGAGGATAGTTCACTAGCTCATGCGGATGTGCTATGTGTGCTCACGTACGACCCCTGGGACGATGCCAAAGACGTTAAACAAGATGCCATGGAAGATAGACAAGAAACAATAGCCAACGCCGAAGAAGGAGAAAGAACTCAGAACCGTCGGCTCCAGCGCCGGTTTCAACCGGCCCAGCCCTGTTTCCGCGCCGGCCAGACCGGCCTCCCAACCGGCCCCAAGACGACCCCGGCCAGTTGGTGCCTGACACTACCGAAGGGGTTACCGGTCTGTGGCCCGGTTCTAGCCCGGTCCAACCGTCCCCCGGACCAGATCCCAACCGTTGGCGCCCGACAGAACAGAGGAGGTTTTCGGTCCCACCTCATGTTCCAACTGGTCACGCCCGGGCCAGCGACGGTCAACTAACTTAAAAACCGACCGTCGCGAGTTGACCACCTTTGACCTGCGTGTCTTTTGGGGATTTGACCCTTGTACCTCTCTACCAACCCCCTTGCCTATAAATACTCCTCTCGTGCTCTCCCTAGGGTTAGAGATGATAAAAACTGAGATTTGAGCTTTGCTCTTTGTTCCTCTTGTGAGGCTTGTCGGTACCCTGTATCGACAATATCCCTCTCGTGACATACTAGGGTTTGGAGATGAGGAGACATATGCACGCTGGTGATATCGATGGCTAACAAGGAGACACAGTTTACCCAGCTTTGGGGCCCTCATAGAGGTAAAACACTTACTCTTGCTTTTCTGAATTTTATTGTTGGGGATTACAATGAGTGCGACGATGGATCCAACAGAGATTGGATCTTCGCAAACTCAAGGTTCTATGGTGGATGGAATAAGTGATGCCCTACTTGGGGGGGGGGGGGGACCTCCCTACCTTATTTATATAGGAGGCTGGGTCTCGGTATCGAGTCCGGATAGGTTACAAGTCGTGGGCTATGTCAGTTGTTTCCCTAGCCTTGTGTCGCACTCTAAGTGCCTAGTTGGGCCTTAGCTGGGCCTTCTAGAAGCTGGACAATATCACCCTTCGTTGGGCCTTAGTATAGACCCGCGGCCGATGGACCCATGGAGAGGACTCAGAGAGTATCCCTACGTTAGCAGCCACCAAGTGTCTATTCGAATTCGGGGAGTCGGGTAGAGACTCAGAGACATAGAGGATTCAAAGCATTTTTGAGAGTCGACGATATTCTCCCTTTCGATCTCATATACCATCTTCAACCTATTTGCCATAGTGAGAAAACTAGGACTATCAAATAATATATGAACAAATCATAGAGCCATAACCGGATATATCATTTGGTATTTATATTTCACACATGTATTAAGATTTTCTCCAAATAGTCACTATCTGGGACTAATACAATTATATCACAGAATATAAATGATAAGGGGTAGCCTGATCTTCTCAGTGAACTCTCTTGATAACTTGATAAATAATGTGATACTCGCTCTCTCCTTTGGCTAAACCCTGTCACCAATTGCAATAACACTTAACCCCTTCGGATATTCGAGACTCCACACTCTTGCACAAGTAGCCACCGACTACAAGTGGTCCTGTTTCTCCTTATTCCTAGTGGAACAGCAGAATACACTCAGATTTGCAAATGTATGTTGATTCAAGATGAATGCTTCAAGCAATACAATCTAGAAGTCTAGGGTTTTTGTTTTAACGTAGTCTAACCTAATCTAGCCGCACCAAGGGGTATATATTAGGGGTGGGGTGCGGACACAAGTGATATTGCGCAAGAAACACCCACCCAACCCGAATAGGACCCAACTTGGGCTTTGTTTTGGACTTGGACTCAACCAATAGGATACAAACCGACCCACCATTAAGGGGTGCGGCCTATGATGGTATATAAACCATATTTATAACTAGTAGGGCTCTTTATGGCGTATAGATATCCTTTGTGGGCGCCCTCCTCTTGTTTTCTCCATCCATGAGTGTGGAATAACAAACTAGCACTTGTTTTCCACACTTGTAGAATTGTTTCCAACATCTTCCAAGTTTGTTTTCACCATAGTGATCTTGTTTTCCAGCTCCTCTTGAAGTCCATCTTCATCCATGTGTATCTTCTCTTCATGATCTCCTCTGCTCATGCTTGTGTTATCAACAAACCTGAGAATACAAATATACATCGATTTAGGTAGTATAAAATTCTCATGATTATAAATGTTATACTCAAGTAGGAGTGAATTCACCTGTTGTTGTAGTAATTTAGTTCTTGATCTTGTCATGGGACCAATCCTCACTTCATCATTCTTTGTAGCAATATCATCATGTGTCACAATAGGTGAAGAACTAGGGATGTCCTCATCATCCTCCCCCCCTTGAAAAGGCATCGTCCTCGATGCAAGATCATCTCCATAGTAAGGTGTCAAATCAGCCACATTAAAAGAATTACTAACACCAAACTCATCAATTTGGAGGTCTATCTTGTATGCATTTTCATTGATCCTCGAAATAACTCTATAAGGACCAGCACCTCTAGGCATCAATTTTGATTTGCGCAATGTGGGAAATCTGTCCTTACAAAAGTGAACCCACACCATGTCACCTGGCCGAAATATTACCTCCTTTCTTTTCTTATTAACCCTCTCGGGCACATGTTGTCCTTTTTGCTCAATTGCCTCCTTTGTTCTCTCATGAATCTTCTTCACAAAATCTGCTCTTTTGGATGCCTCCATATTAATTCTCTCTTGTGTAGGAAGTGGTAACAAGTCCAATGGGGTAATTGGCTTAAACCCATAGACCACCTCAAAAGGACAAAGTTTAGTAGTTGAATGCACTGCTCTATTATATGCAAATTCCACATGTGGCAAGCACTCTTCCCACTCCTTCAAATTTTTCTTGATCATGCTTCTCAATAATATAGATAGTGTCCTATTTACCACTTCAGTTTGCCCATCAGTTTGGGAGTGACAAGTAGTGGAAAATAACAATTTAGCTCCAAGCTTCCCCCATAATGTCTTCCAAAATTAGCTCATGAATTTGACATCTCTATCTGAAACAATAGTTCTTGGTACTCCATGTAATCTCACAATTTCTCTAAAGAATAAATTTGCAATGTGAGAAGCATCATTACTTTTGTGGAAAGCAATGAAGTGAGCCATCTTGGAGAATCTGTCCACAACCACAAAGATAGAGTCATGTCCTCTTTTTGTCCTTGGCAAGCCCAACACGAAATCCATACTAATATCTTACCATGGTGTACTAGGTGATGACAATGGAGTGTACAACCCGTGGGGTTTTAATTTGGACTTTGCCTTATTGCAAGTAATGCATCTTTGCACCAATCTATACACATCTCTTCTCATATGTGCCCAATAAAAATTTTCAGCCAACATAAGCAATGTCTTCTCTCTTCCAAAGTGTCCCATTAATCCTCCACTATGAGATTCCTGTAATAAAAATAAACGCAAAGAACACTCGGGAATACATAATTTGTTAGCTCTAAACAAGTATCCATCATGTATATGAAATTTTTCCCATGCTTTAACATTAGTACATTTATTAAATGGCATAGCAAATTCATTATCATTAACATATAACTCTCTAATACCCTCCAAACCCGAAACCTTGATCTCCAAATTTGAGAGTAACATATTCTTTCTTGATAAAGCATCAGCAACTACATTTTCCAATCCCTTCTTATGTTGTATGGAAAAGATTTATAAATTCTACCCATTTAGCATGTCTTTTATTCAAATTAGATTGGCACTTTAAAAAGTTTAATGCCTCATGATCAGAATGTATAATAAACTATTTAGGCCATAAATAATGTTTCCATACTTCTAAAACTCTCACAAGTGCATATAGTTCTTTATCATAAACAGAATAATTCAATTGTGCACCATGTAACTTTTCAGAAAAATAGGCAATAGGTTTCTTTTCTTGCATTAATACTCCTCCTATACCTATACCACTAGCATCACACTCAATCTCAAATTGTTTGTCAAAATTTGGAAGCATTAGTAAAGGGGCCGAAATCAACTTTTCTTTTAATAGCATCAAAGGCAATATCTTTTTTAGCTCCCCACACAAATTCTACACCCTTTTTAGTGAGTTCATTCAAAGGTGCAGCAAGTGTACTAATTTTTTTGACAAATCTTCTATAAAAACCAGCTAATCCATTAAAACTTCTTACTTGACTCACATTAATAGGAATAGGCCAATTTTTAATAGCTTCAATTTTTGATTCATCTACTTCAATCCCATGCTTAGAAACAACATAACCAAGAAATATGACCTTATCTTTGCCAAAAGTGCACTTCTCTAAATTTCCATACAATTTATTTTCTCTTAGCACATGCAAGACTTGTCTAATATGATCAATATGTTCATGTTCATTGTGGCTATAAATAAGAATATCATCAAAGTAAACCACCACAGATTTGCCAATAAAATCTCTCAAAACATGGTTCATTAATCTCATGAAAGTACTAGGTGCATTAGTTAATCCAAAAGGCATTACTAACCACTCATATAAACCAAATTTTGTTTTAAAGGCTGTTTCCACTCATCCCCCTCGTTCATCCTAATTTGATGATAACCACTACGCAAATCAATTTTAGAGAAAATAGCACTACCACTTAATTCATCTAACATGTCTTCCAAACGTGGTATAGGATGACGATAACGAATAGTGATATTGTTAATTGCTCTACAATATACACACATGCGCCATGTACCATCTTTCTTGGGCACTAAAATAACAGGAACAACACAAGGAGAAAGGCTTATTCGAATGTAACCTTTGTCAAGAAGCTCTTGTACTCGTTTCTGAATTTCTTTTGTTTCTTGAGGATTTGTTCTATAGGGAGCTCGGTTTGGCAATGAAGATCTAGGAATCAAATCAATTTGGTGCTCAATACCTCTCAATGGTGGCAAACCCAAAGGCACCTCTTCTGGAAAAACATCATCAAAATCCTGCAAAATATTAGAAACACCAAGAGGAATAGGGGTCATGTCATTAGAAACCAAAATTTCTCCCTTGTGCATAAGCACTATAGGAAGCATAGTAGGATCCTCTCTAAATTCTCTCAAGTCCTCTCTAGTGGCTAACATGCATAATAGGTTCACTCCCTCACTTTTATTTTTACCACTCGAATTGGTTTTCCTATTTTCACTCACAACACTCTTGTTTTCACTCTCAATCTTTTCATCACTCTCAAGAATTTTTTGTCTAGACTCATTTACAATTTGTTGTGGTGTCATAGGTCTCAATAATATGTCCTTCTCATTCCACTTGAGTTGATAGGTATTTGCTCTCCCATCATGTATAACACTCCTATCAAACTGCCAAGGTCTCCCAATCAACATGTGACAAACTGACATGGGCACCACATCACACTCAATGGTATCTTTGTAAGGCCCAATCTGAAATTCAACTCTCACCATGTGGGTAACCTTCATCTCTCCTTTATCACTAAGCCATTGTATATGATAAGGATGAGGCTGTGGAATATATCTCAATTTGAGCTTTGCACACAATTCTTTGCTTGCCAAATTTCTGCAACTACCTCCATCAATAATAACTTTGCAAGCCAATTGAGGACCAACAATTGCTCTTGTTTGAAATAAATTGCATCTTTGACTTTTAGGACTAGGAAGAATACTCAATATTCTTGGTGTGCAAACAAAGGTAGGATAGGTGGAAGGATATGCATCAAGAGGCCCATCATCATCATCATAATAATCCTCTTGTGTAGGATCAGCATCATCACCAGTCTCATATTCATTGTCCTCATTAATAAGCATAACCTTTTTATTTGGACAATCTCTCTTGAAGTGACCTTTACCTCCACATGTATGGAAGCTCATGTCCCTATTTCGAGCTGTAGAATTTGTGGATCCACTTGCACTAGCTGCTGGTTGCACTTGCTTCTTAGAAATAGAAGTAGAGCTCTCAGGTTTAGAAGTGGATACCCCACGGCTAGGGTTAGGTTGTGGCATTGGTGGTGAAGAAAAATAAGACATATTAGTGAAAGGTCTCCTTGGAGCCATAAGTAACTCCTCGGCCAATTGCTTCTCAGTCTCCCTTGCTTGATGCAACAACTCATTCATATCATTATATTGTGTATGCCTCACAATACTCTTGATTTTGAATTGTAAACCTGAAAGAAATCTTTGCATAGTGTGCTCAATATCCTCTTTCACTCTAGCTCTTTGCAATATCAACTCCATCTCTCTAAAATAAGCATCCACTAATTTTGTGCCTTGCTTCAAATGTTGCAATTTGTCATACAAAGATCTCAAATAATTTTTGGGCACAAATCTGTCCCTCATAACTTGCTTCATCTCCCTCCAAGTAAGAATATCAGGTTCTCTATTTCTTGCTCTTGTTCTTGTAATATTATCCCACCATAGCAAAGCATAACCATCAAAACTTGAAGAAGCAAGTTTAATTTTTCTCTCCTCATTATACTCATGCATCCTCCATAATTTCTCTATTTTCAGCTCCCACATGAGGTACTCTTCAACATCATCAGTATCAAAATTGAAGGTAGGTAACATGAACTTGGGTTTACCAAGACCATCATCTTCTCGGTTTGGTTCATGGACAGGAATCCTCCTTGCTTGAAAGCCACGGCCAGCAACATGAGTACCACTACCACCTTCATGGCCATGAGGAATAAAATTGTCCTCATCATAATCAGCATCACCAAAAGCACTACCACCATCCTCCTGGACAGGTAGCCTTTGATCCAACAAAGTAGCCAAGGCAGTGATTCTAGTAGTCAAAGCATCAAGAGAAGTTTGTAATGTGGTAACTGGCTCTTGTGTAGCAGCAGCTGTTTCAGTCACAGTATCAATTTGAAGGCCCAAATTCTGAACATGTGTATCCATGTCCACTCCATGCCTATCAATGAGAGAATGAAATTCTGAATTTTTTGCAGCAATACTTGTGTTCAATTGTTCTTGCATCTCCTCCAAATCTGTCCACTTCAGCTGCTCATCACCATGATTCTTCTTAGCCCGTGTAGAAACATCACTAGGAGCAACCATGATTAATAGGTTAGTGAAATAACAAATTGCTATGGGTTGTGGTGCTCTCTCCCAACTCACTCAAAACCAGCAAAAGAGGTGATCCTTACTGCTCCAAAGTGAATAGAAAATCTTACCACAAGTAGTAGCAACTAATGTGACTTGGTGTGAAGAATAGAATACCCAGAGGTTTTTGCTCGCACAAAGGTAAAACAGGTTATATGGTGGGGCTTGGTATGGATACCTAACAATCACCAATTAACAAGTCCTATTGCTGTTTGTGAATGATACAAAAAGAACACCTAGGAAACACACACCAAAATTGGAGACAAATGTGGCAATGCAAATATATGTAGGAAATTTTGCAATGATCTAGAAAGACACTAGCCAAGCTCAATGATAATCAGGCACAAGATTGCTCAAAGTGTAGTGTCAATGATAGCAATGAAAACAGCTCCAAAAGATAGCAATAGCAATATATCTCAATGGCCTTTCTTTTTGCTTTTTCTGTTTTTCTCTTTTTTTTCTATTTTCTGTTTTTCTCTTTTTTATATATACTTTTATGGCCAAAAACAACTAAATGGAGCAAATAAAAAGAACAACTAAATCAATGTGACACAATATGATAGTGAGCAGCCTGAAAAAGAGCAAGAAATTAGCTAGTATTGTGGGCAATGTACCTAGTTTACTGCTGTAGATAGACTGTGTCTAAGGTTCACAAAGATTGGATATGATAACCTAAAGAAAGTGTAAGCAAAAACCTAAAGAGAAAAATACTAGAGCTAACTAAACGGTCCACGGCAGAAAAATTGTGTCACGGCAACAAAGTGAGCCAAACAGCTGTCGCGGCAGCATGCATGTTAGCAACAACCAGCGCGCGGGGCACCGGGAGTGGATTTGGTAAGCGCGCGGTAGCAGCGGTGCGGTACGGCAGAACAATGCGAGCGCGACAGAAAATTTCTGGGTTTCTGTGCCGGCGGCAGAGCGCGGGTGCGGTACGGGTGGAGTGCGCTGCGGTGGATCGGTGGGAATTTGTAAGCGCGCACTGGACGAATCCGAGGACGGCTAGGACGCGGTAGCGGTGGGTGGCGGCAGCGAAATTGCACAAACCGCTGCCACGACAGGAATTCGAGTTCGAATAGAACAAGATCACCACCACGGCTCGGATTGGAAATTTTGTTTGGATTTTTCGGTGGACAGTAATAAGAACACGAGGAACCTTAACCCTAACTCGAAACCTAAAAATTGAAAAGATAAAAAGGAACACAAAATCAAGACACAAAACAGCAACTAAAACTTGAAAACTAGAGATTATCTAAGGCTAAGGCAAAATCTACTCTATTTTTGTGGCTTTTTCTGGATAGGTATAAAAACAACTCGAATCTAAAGGGATAGATACAACTCACCGAGTAAACCCAGTAATCTGATACCAAGATGATAAGGGGTAGACCGATCTTCTCAGTGAACTCTCTTGATAACTT
Source organism: Alopecurus myosuroides (assembly GCA_028641055.1). NCBI lineage: Eukaryota > Viridiplantae > Streptophyta > Magnoliopsida > Poales > Poaceae > Alopecurus > Alopecurus myosuroides. The sequence goes on along the minus strand of CM054063.1, from coordinate 206,754,386 downwards.
GATAAATAATGTGATACCTCGCTCTCTCCTTTGGCTAAACCCTGTCACCAATGGCAACATCACTTAACCCCTTCGGATATTCGAGACTCCACACTCTTGCACAAGTAGCCACCTACTACAAGTGGTCCTGTTTCTCCTTATTCCCAGTGGAACAACAGAATACACTCATATTTGCAAAGGTATGTTGATTCAAGATGAATGCTTCAAGCAATACAATCTAGAAGTCTAGGTTTTTTGTTTTAACGTAGTCTAACCTAATCTAGCCGCACCAAGGGGTATATATGAGGGGTGAGGTACGACCATAAGTGGTATTGTGCAAGCAACACCCACCCAACCCGAATAGGACCCAACTTGGGCTTTGTTTTGGACTTGGACTCAACCAATAGGATACAAACCGACCCACCATTAAGGAGTGCTATACAAACCATATCTATAACTACTAGGACTCTTTATGGCGCATAGATATCCTTTGTGGGCGCCCTCCTCTTGTTTTCTCCATCCATGAGTGTGGAATAACAAACTAGCACTTGTTTTCCACACTTGTAGAATTGTTTCCAACATCTTCCAAGTTTGTTTTCACCATAGTGATCTTGTTTTCCAGCTCCTCTTGAAGTCCATCTTCATCCATGTGTATCTTCTCTTCATGATCTCCTCTGCTCATGCTTGTGTTATCAACAAACCTGAGAATACAAATATACATGGATTTAGGTAGTATAAAATTCTCATGATTATAAATGTTATACTCAAGTAGGAGTGAATTCACCTGTTGTTGTAGTAATTTAGTTCTTGATCTTGTCATGGGACCAATCCTCACTTCATCTTCTTTGTAGCAATATCATCATGTGTAACAATAGGTGAAGAACTAGGGATGTCCTCATCAATAAAATTAATCATGAAACAGAAATATGATACCAACTACTTTATTATTGGCTCATGCACCAACGATCCTGATGTTTTTGAAAATTCCAAAAAAAATATATGTGTAAAATAATCTAGAAAAATCTCGGTTGTTATCAATGATGTATCCCACATACGTGTAAAATTATAATTTGAGTAAAAGTGCATATTTTCAAATGCACATATTTTGCCATTTTCAAATAGCTCAAAATAATAAAGTATTTTAAATTAAAATTTCACACATTTCCGAGATACATCATTAAGAATAACTAGGTTTTGTAGAATTTTTTAAAGCTTTTAAATCGGATTTTCGAATTTTTTAAAATATTAGAATCACTGGTGGTCGAGAGCCAATAATCTCTACTCTCAAATTTGACCTCATCTGGTTTGCGCGCACGGTGCATTGTATATTCCTTCCACGTATGGTCACATGTTCTTATCACAACTCTGCTTTTTTGCGGGTTTATCATTACCCAACTTCTGACGGGTTAGCACTTAAGTGCAGCTTACTTCTGCATCCATAAAGAAGGGTTAGTTGCACAGTCATTGTCTCCTTGACCTAATTAAACAAAGCACATGTAAACCCTAGTCAAACCAAAAGGCCTCGTAACTGGTAACAGTGAGGAGGAATCAGAATCAACCGAAAAAACTATTGTCCGCTAGCCCATATACGAGTGCCGAAGGAGTTGCTGAAGCAGCCGCCCCACTTGGATACCCCGATCACTCCAAAGCCGCCGTGGTCCCAATCCAATGCCGATCGTCGCTGCAGACTGTCCTACAGTGCAACTAAATTAGCAGCATCGAGAGACAGCATAATTAAAGTCAGCTAAATCTGTTGCTGTTGCTGCGGCTAGAAGAATGGCAGTAGCTAGACGAGTTAGCTAGCTGGGACGCCTCTCGTACATCCGCCATTAATCCCCCTAATCAATCTCTCCAAGAGCCAAGGACAAGGCCACCACCACCACCAGCATTTGCGTATCAAACGGTTCAGATTTTGGTGGCGCACAGGAGGAGCTAGCACAGGTGTGAGAAGACACCCGAAACGAACACCTGTCGCAGCGCCATAATGCTGTGTTTGGTACCTCCAGATTGGGACAGGGCCATAGTAAACTGACTGAATGGGTGCATGCCCATGCTAGCTAGATCTTGCAGTACATGTCCGAGAAGATGATAAAAACAAGAATATTCCAGGCAAGCAGCAGTACAAAATATGTGATGAAGTAGCTGGGTTGCCCACTTTGGATCATGCCAGTTCCATGATGCTTGTAGTACATGCTAGCAGCAGTAGGCAGGCAAAAAGATTCACCAAAATGGCATCCGAGGAGGAACAGGACTCACTGATTGATCTGATCACCAGCAGAATTCTACAGTACCAAGAAATGCTTATTGCTAGCTACTGATCAATCAACAAAGGTAACATGTGTAGTGTGTAGTGTAGATTTCTATGATTGTCAAGTGTCGACTTCTTGCCTCGCGCTGCGTGTGCTCGCCGGCGACGCCCACGGAAGGGCGTCGTCCGTCGGGGACGCGGAACCGGCGCGGAGGCCCGGAAGCCGCCTGCCGCTGCGGCGCCACTGCCAGATCTTCGACATCGAGAAGCTGTCGCCGCGGCTGGCGGCGCAGACCTTCTTGCCCTGCTGGTCGCTGCTCACCGCTGTTGCGTCGGGACGCATGGCAGCGCTTCCGTCGCCGGGCCGCCAATGTACGGAGACCACCAGGTTGTCGTCGGCGAGCACGTACCGGTACGTGGTACCCATGGAGAAGCACCTCCTCCCGTCGAGGCGGCTGCTGGTGCCCGTCTCGCCGTCGGCGGTGGCGCTGCCCTGCACGTTGGTGAACCGACCGAGCCTGACAGGGAGCACTATCTCCTTGGGTGCATCCTCCAGCTTCTGCTCCTCGATGTCCGGCTCAGCGGAGGCGCCCACCGCGGCGGCACTGGCGGTGGCGAGCGCGCGGACCGAGAGCGAGGTGCGGCAGAGCGGGCACGTGGAGCTGGAGGCGAGCCAGGTGTCGATGCAGGCGACGTGGAAGACGTGGCCGCAGAGCGGGAGCAGGCGAAGGCGGTCGTCGGCGGCGAACTCGCAGAGGCAGACGGCGCAGTCGAACTGCCTGCCCTTGGCGGCGGAGACGGACAGCTCGGCGTAGGCAAAGGCCGGCAGCGCGTCGATGGTGGCCTGGTCGAGCCCCGGGCCGGCGCCGTCCTCGTGCAGGTGGAAGAGCTGCTGCAGCTGGCGCTCCACGGCCTCCGCCCTGGCATTGGCGCGGTGGGTCTTGAGGAAGAGGCGGCGCAGGACGTGGAGCATCCCGGACACGAGCAGCACCACGGCCAGCACGACCGTGATGAACAGCACCGCGGGCGTGATCCTCGCCGCCGCGGACGGCGGGCCCGGCTCGGGACCCGTGACATCCGCCGGCGCCGACGCGTAGTGCAGCGTCGACGACCCAGCGACGGCGGAGAAACCATCGCTGCTCTTGATCTCACGGCCGAGAAACGACCAGCCGACCCTCGTCACCGGCGCCATGCTCGTCCCTCGATCTCCCGCCAAAGCGGCACACTCATCCACGACAAACCCAGGAAAGGAACGCACAGCTATATATCCACTCCTACCGCTATCCCAGTCCCAGACCGCAAGCAAAGATGAATCAGTTGGGGTGGAACGATCGGGCACCAAACCCAAAAAGAAACAAAAGATCCCCCGAGGAAGTCAACCGGGAAGGAAGGCGAAGCTAGCTAGCTACCAAACGCGAACTCCCACCAAAGCTTTTTCCGCGATGGATACAGCAACAACTCCGGCTACCCGATGGATCGTCTTCCTCCTCTGTCTGGAGTATGTTATTATTGGGTCCTCTCCTACTAACCAAGTCTCCCAATCAATTCGGGGAAGCTGGTGTGTGTGTGTATGTAGAGTATTGTATGGAGGGGTAGGCGATCGGGCCGTGCTGCAGTTAGCGGGGCGTTTTCTATTGCGTCGTCCGGGTGGTTGGAGGATACCGGAAGCACGTGAAGCTTCTCTTCCGTTGCGAGTTGCGGTCAGCTGGGGTTCGGTTCGGGCTCGGCTCCTCACTTGTGACATACGGAAAGTGCGGGGAGTTAACAGCATGTCAGCGTTGGGGGTGGTTGGGCCGGCCGGAGCCGATGGGTGCCTCACTGCCGGCCGGGACAAGCGAGCTGGTGCGTGTGCATTTCCTGTTTCCTCTCCGTCGATCCTTGCTCAAGTTTTGCGCGTCGTAATGGCCGCGACAAGGACGGCTCACACCACGGCCGGGCGCGTCCCGCGTTGGATACGTCGACACCGGCGGAGAAAGATCCATGGCTCCGCCCAAATCCGGCCGACCCATCGGCATCCGGGTGGGGACTGGACCACATACCTGTAACCTGTAACTCCGATGCGGACTGTGACAGCGTTCTCTACAGGCTACAGCATTACGCGACGAAGGATGCTTTGTTCCGTGGGAACTTGGCGAAACAGTTTCCGAAACCGAACCTAACAGCGGCGGGGAATGGAATGGAATCACGGACCACCAATGCAGGTAGCATGATGGGGCGGGCACACACACGGGCCCGTACGTTGGTTTGTGGCGAGCATCTGATCGATCGGCGCCATGGACGGTTGCGCGTCCGATTCATGGGCTCCTCCAACGGCGCCAGATCGGCGTGCTACGATACGGACAGCAATGTAGACGAGGCAAATTGTCGACATGTGCGCTCAAGTCAAACCCGGCCGGCCAACCGTGCGAGGGTAATCAGCCGTGCTTTGCTTCGCTCTCAGCTTGGATATAGCGCCCGCGCGCGGGACTCGGATTAGTCAACCCCAGGTTTCAGCCTAGCATGTTACCCCTGTTGGTTCGCTCTGTTTTTTTAGAGGCAAAGGACCGTAGAACAAATTGTTCTACGGTATATATTAATAAAAATTATGTACAAAGCATCCCAAAACCTCTAAAACTCAACCGATTCCGGTTTTCTCTAACATCGAAAAAAATAAAAGATTAACTGTAAGATAACAGAACTGAATCAATCCAGTTCTTTAGGGGGGTAGAAAAACTAGACTTGATCCGAATGTTGACAATCTGTAGGTCTTGGCTCAATTGGATCTTCCATCTATTCTGACAGGGTATAACATTGTTGAAAATCTTATCATTTCTAATTTTCCAAATGTTCCAACAGCCCATAATAATAACTTCCATTGCAAAGTCTTGGGGTATGATATGTGCAAGCAGCAAAACTTCATCATATATTGAGATCCCTCTCCTTCTGTTAAGTCCAATGGTATTCCAACAACTGATAGCAAAAGGGCAATCAAAAAATAGATGTAATAGGGTTTCTTCCATGTATTCTTGACAGCATTCACAATCATAACTCTGGAGATGCATATTCTTTCTCTGAAGGAGATTTCTTGAGTTAAGTCTGTCATGCAGTATTAGCCAGAAGAAGATCTTGTGCCTTAATATAGTTGCATTTTTCCATGTTCTAAGGAAAAGATCATGTGCAGTAGGACCCATACTGAGCTTTTTATAGACTTCTGATACCAAGTAAGTATTCTTATATCCTTTTAAAGTCCATAAGTCATTTTCTCCAGAGAGATGAATTCCTTGAATAAGTTGCTGAAGTTGAGTGAATTGTAGATGAGCTTGGTTTGATAATGGTAGTTGGAAGTGCTCAGAGATATCTGTAGTATTCAAAAAATCCTGGACTGAGAGGTTTGTAGTATTGCAGAAAGAATGGAGTTGTGGGAACTCCACCAAGCATGGAGTGTCACACCATTTGTCAGTCCAAAAGGAGATAGATCTACCATTTCCAACCTTACAAAAAGCAATATCTTTGTATGCAGGGATAAGATCAACCATGCTCTTCCACCAAAAGGATCCCACCTTTCTATGATTAATCATGCTGTTAGAGTAATGATTTTCATATATAAGCTTGATCCATGGCAAATTTACTTGGTTGAGGAATTTATGAATATTCTTCATCAGCAGAGCTTTATTTTGTAAATCAAGGTTAATAATACCCAGTCCTCCCTGATCCTGAGGTTTGATGACTTTATCCCATGAAATGAGAGCAGATCCCTTATCCTCCATACCATATTTTCTCCAGAAGCAATGCTTAATAATCTTATTGATATGTTCTATGACAGTCTTGGGTAATTTCAGAGTGCTCATGTAGAACATAGGGAGAGATGTAAAAACTGCTTTGATCAGAATCAATTTTTCACCATAGGATAGGAAGGAGGTGCAACCATTGAGCCTATCCTGAATTCTTTTAATCAGAGGCCAGTAATCATCCACTTTAGGTCTATCAATTGATAGGGGTAGTCCAAGATAATTAATAGGCATATGTTCAATGGAACATCCCATTAAATTCTGTAAGTGATAGCATGTTTCCATATTTGCTTTGAGTGGGATAAGTCTTGATTTCTGGTAATTAATCTTCAGACCAGTGAAAACTTCAAAATGATATAACAATGTCTTAATATGTTGCAACTGAGTGGGGTCAGCTCTCATGATGATAATTGTATCATCAGCATATTGAAGTAGTGGAAAATCTGGACATGCAATGGATGTGAAGACTGGGTGGATAAGTTGGCTTCTCATTGCTTCATTTAGTACATCTTGCAACAGGTCCACAGCAATCACAAAGATCAGTGGTGATAGGGGATCACCTTGTCTGACCCCTCTCTTGCATCTGAATTGTTTACCAGGTACCCCATTCAATAGCACAGAAGAGAAACCTGTAGAGTAAATCATCTGAATCCATCTGATCCATCTATAGCCAAAACCCTTAGCCTTCAGAATATCAATAATAGCTTTATGGTCCAGTAAGTCAAAAGCTTTCTCAAAATCCAATTTCAAGATGATAGATTCATGTGGGGTTTGGGTGCATCTATGAGTATATTCATAAATCCATGGCATACAGTCCTGAATTGATTTAGCTTTAAGAAAACCATATTGATTTTCATGTATGAGCCTGTGCATAGATTTTTGTAGTGTGTTGGCCAGTAGTTTGGTAATGATCTTGATAGAGCAGTTCAATAGTGAGATTGGTCTATAATGAGCAGCTTGAGTAGGATTGTCAGTCTTAGGGATAAGTGTAATGAAAGAACTGTTAATGCTTTGTAGATTAACTCTCCCATGGAAAAAATCCTCAATCAGATTATAGAAATCCTCAGCAATAATAGACCAGCATGTTTTGATAAAATTTGTGTTGAAACCATCAGGTCCTGGAGTCTTGTCAGATGGAAGCTGCTTAATAACATCGTCAATCTCTTGTTTAGTGAAAGGTTCTTCCAATTCATCCAATCCCTCAATTCTCTCAATGAGGGTCAACAGTTGAAAATCATCCTTACAACTAATGGATGTACCCATTCTTTCTTTGAAAGCTCTCTCCAGAATTGCTGCTTTAGCTGTGTGTTCTTCATGAATGTGACCTCCTTCATCTTGAATGGTTGAGATAAAATTTCTTCTGTATTTAATGGTGGCTTTAATATGGAAGAATTTTGTGTTGGCCTCTCCAAAATTTGCCCATCTAATGGTAGCTCTCTGCTTCCAATAAACCTTCTGACTTTTAAGTAATAGAAAAAGATGTTCTATAGTGATATCTCTACCATTCTTTTCCCATACAGTAAGTTCTCTGAATTCTTCAATCATATCATACAGTCCTATGAGTTCATTGCAATTCTTAATCATAGCTGCCAGTCTAGATTTGTTTCTGGCCCATATCTTAATACCTTTTCTCAATCTCTTGAACTTAGCAGTGATAATTTTAGCACTATCCTGAAGATCAATCTCTTGTAACCAAATATTTCTGACAGTATCTTTAAAGTCTTGATGATGCATCCAATAATTCTCAAATCTGAAAATCTTAGATCTTGGAATATCAGTTCCTATCTTGATCATAAGAGGAGTGTGATCAGAGATAGGTTTAGCTAATGGAAAAACCATAGTATCAGGGAAATCAATTGTCCATTCCTCAGAAGAAAAAATCCAGTCCAATTTTTCCATTAAAGGTGCCACCTGCATATTGCTCCAAGTGTATTTTCTACCTTTGATAGGAATATCCACCAAAGCCAATTTACTGATAGCTTCATTAAACAACAGCATATCTTGAGTATTTCCTCCTGGTCTGCTTCTATTTTCAGGAAATCTGATATAATTGAAATCACCTACTACCAACCAACTATATTCTTCAGAGTAGTCCAAGGTCTGGAACCAGTTGATAAAATCAATTCTGGCAGAGTGTTCACATGGTCCATAGATGTTTGTTAAAATCCATACTTTGTGGTTAAGGGATGATGTGAATTTTATAGAGATAGCATGTGGATTACTTTCTAAAAGGTGTCCTTCAAAAAGAGCCCCATTCCAGATAATAATAATGCCTCCTGAATTTCCCACAGATGGAAAGAAAACAAACTTGTTGAATCTTTTTGGGCAGAAATTTCTGATATAAGCACTGTCAATAAATTCTCTTTTAGTTTCTTGAAGACAAATAATATGACAACCAGATTCAAGAATCTTGTTGCTCAATGCCAGCCATTTGTTGGGGTCATTGATCCCTCTGATATTCCAATTCAAAATAATCCAGTTTCTATCCATTTATAACTGATAACAACTTGAGAAAACCACACCAAAAAAACCAACTGGTACCTCAAACCAGAGAAACTTACAGCCAGATATATCATATCCATAAATAGATATTTGTCTTTTACATAAAACTTGAATATCCAGAATACTAAGTGAACAGAGTCACATAGGACAGCAAAAGTACATCTCATGACATGCATTGATATATAGGTGGACTAGAGACATCAAATAGCTCTCAAGATATGCCTTATGCATAATCTTCTTCCTCCTCATCACATGAAGCAGTGGCTGCCTGGGATTTCTTCTTCTTCCTGTCACTCTTCTGTAGTTCCTCTTCTGAACAGGTTGCAGGGTCCACCTTGCAAAAAGTGACAGAGAGGTTTCTTACTACTTTAGCTGGAATGATGGGTGGTTTGGCAGTACAGCTGGTACATAGTTTATTCTTGCATGTCCTAGCACGAAATCCATTGTTGTTGTTCTGTAATCTAGTGCTTCTCCTTACCTCAGTTTCTACCAGTGGTGCTTTTTCTTTTCTCTTCTTATTAGCATGTAGGGCCGAGGTAGTAGCGTTTCCTTTTGCAGCACATCCAGTTCCCTCAGGAGTACCTATTGTTTGCTTCTGTCCCATAGAAAGATCCTGGCAAGTACTGCTATCAGTGATAGGACATTTATCAGGTATAACAAAAGGCCTAAGAGAGGTGGGATCTGTGCTTTCCACTATAAATTTCCAAAGGTTTGTGGCTAAAAAATCCTTGGCCCAATTGAATTTTTCTTGAGATAATAAAGCAGCTGTGAAAAAATTCATCCATTCAATAGGTACCTGTACAATCTTATCTTGTGTATCCTTTGGAGCAAAATGTTTGTTCCAAAGTGCTGCACCTTCCTCTCCAAGAGATTTAGCTTCTGAAAAAAGGCAGGATTCAAGCATGATCTGAGACATATGATCTCTCTTATCTGTATCTTCCATAACAAACTTTGATTGCTTATATTGAGCTATAGGAAAACCAGGTGGAGCTCCATATTGTGATGTACCTGAGTTTTCTGCACTGTTCTCTTCACTCTGCATATTCTCCTGATGGGTTGTATCTTTCTCCTTGATAACCATGTGTGCATTGTCTTGAACAAAAACAGAATCATCATTTAAACCAGGAGGAGTCTGGCTTCTGATCACTATCTGCATGTCTGCTAGTTTGTTAACAGTCTGGTTATTCATAATCTGATCTTCTTCAGTATCAAGAGTAGCATCCTTGATGCAGTATCTCTGAACCTGGTTGTTTGCAATTTCAGTATCCAAAACTAGATTTGCCATCTCTGATGGATTATATTGGTCTGCCATAGCTGGAACAGCTAGAAAATCAATCTCTTCCTCCTGATATACCTGTTGAATAGCATCCTGGGCTGGGAAGAGTGCTAAAGCAGGGGCATATTCCTGTTGTTCTTGGGCCAACATAGGGCCCATCTCTTGGGCAGGGATATTGAGATCCAGAGGAGCATCTATTTGGTGAGGCCCATGGATGGAGTTGTCAGAGTCTGTATTTTCCTCCTCAGATTGGATAGTTAAAGTAAGGCCACTACCCATATCTGCATCTGCATTGTTCTGTTCCTGTCCTTCAATTGCTGGCCCCATAAGATCATTCAGTTCAAGAAATTCACCAGCTTGAATTTCCATGTCCACAATATCTTGAGCAGGTGGCATGGCCCATATGTCCCAATCCACTGCATTAGCAGCAATCTGGTTCTCAATAGCCATGTGCACAGGGTGGTCAGCAAGTTGATTTGCCACTGGAGGAGCAGGTTCCTCTGCAGCATGTTGAGGCAAAGGGCCAAAGATTATGTTCTCCTGGTTTGGATGATAGAATTCTTCAGGTGGTATAGGATGAGGGACCCCATTGTCAGGAACCTCCTCTTCAGCAGGGGGCCCATCATTGATCAGGTGGTCTTGCAGAATGACAATAGGACAAGTCCAGGATTCACCATAAAATCTGTCAGCACCTGAAACAACAGCACTAGCCGGGATGTCTTCCAATGACACAACACTGATCTTAAGCATCACATATGCATCTGTCGATTTAGTTCTATCCCACACTAAAAGCTTCCCAAAACTCTTAACTGAATTAGCCAATTCGTGCATGCATCTTAGATCCGCAGGGAAACCAATAACCTGTATCCATACCTCTCTATTCAAATTGAATCTCCTCTAGTTAAGCCCTTCATTATGCTTCTGAAAAACTAGTTGAACATCATCACATGCATGTGGGCCATGTGATACAAACCAATCTCTGTCCTCAATGCTGACGAATCTGACAAAAGCTTGTCCAAAAGGGCACTTTGAAATGGTACTGATTTCAACTCTTTTCTCAACAAAGAACTCACCTAAGATTTCATGGACATTCTGAAAAGCAACTTCACCTTGCGGCATAGGAACAATGGTGACAATCGCCAGGTCCTCATTCGTCAGACGATGCTCCCCATGAATAACACGAACTCTTGCAGGACGCCCCTCAATAGCCAATGCTTGCCGATTTGGTGGGAGGAAAGGTGTAGGATCGAATGGAAAGTTTGCCATCGGATTTGGTGCTAGTTCCTCGCGAACCAGAGAACTAGAGAATGACCTTACTGTTGGAGCAGAGGAGGAAGAAGATGAGGAGGCAATCGGTGTATCTCTCGCATTAGCGTCACTGATTCGTGGGCCAAGAAGTGTAGACTGAATTGCTTGATTCTGTGCCGAAATTAACTCCGCTCTGTCCCTTACCAAACTTTTTTCTGGCAGGTCTAATCTCGCGCGCGTGGAACGAGGAGTTGCCGAGTGCATACCCCTAACTGACGCGGGTTTTTTTCCTGAAACAGGCCGTCCCTCTTCATCAAAAAAGAAACGGCAGTTATCACGTATATGTCCCCATCTCTTACAAGCGTGGCAACGAATACGGTTTTTGCAGTTGGGCCTCGAGTGCCCCTCAGAGAGACAGCGAGAACATCGCGGCCCAAAATAAATGGGCGCATTCAAATTCTGCTTTGAAAAATCTTTATTGGCATTAGTCTGAGCCGTTACCTGTTTCCTAAAACCACTTAATGGCTTGGCAGAATTACCGCCTGCCCCAAGAACACGCTGTTGATCTTCAAAAAATCTAGGAGTTTGAGTAGCTTGGGCGTAAGATTTGTTGTTTTTGCCATATGAAACAGTAGTCCAAGAATCCCCTTGTTCTTTAAGATAGAGCTCATATTCCTTCTTTGAATCCGGCCCCCCTCGACCCCAGAGCCAAAAACTCATGCAGAAATTGTTGTTGAAGATGTTACCTCCCTTGAAAATGTAGAAGCCCACTTCCTTGGATGCAACGGAGAAGCGAAAAGACCAATTTTGAAGACATCTAACTCTGAAAAGTTTAGCGTCACCACCAAAACTTGATTGCAGAATGAGACCAACAGAATCTTCATTGAGACGAATCCTTGATCTTGAGAAGTCCACGACGAGATAGAATTCCCAAAGCCCTTTGCCAGGAATAAAATTGATACCAGTACCAAACTTATCGAAGATCAACTTCTGAAAATTCATACCTTCTTCAAACTTGAGATCAGAGAGTGCCATGGCGACCAAACAAAAGTAAGGTGTAGGGGCAAAATGTAGAGAGACAGAAACTCGTGGAGTGTATCTCTATCAGTTTGCTCCGAGAGAAACAGAAGGATGATGGAGAGCCTGATTGCACCGGCAGGAAAATTCGTAGGTTTGGTGGACGCCGTGGCCGGAGTGGCCAACGGCGGGAAGCGGTGTCGCCGAGAGCTCACCTCACCTCACCTCCCCAGAGCTCTTCGCTCTGTTTCCGTGTTTAAAAACTTGGGAGATTCTCCTGTTGGTCGCGCACTCAAGTGGATCGGCAGACGGTAGGAGGAAGATCGAGAAAAAACACACACGAGCAGGGCGTGCATTATCTAGCTAGAGCTACAGCCTGTACTCGAACGTATACATGCCGACTTGAAGAGCTCCCCGTAGTTTTTGTTTTGTTTTGTTTTTTGCTTTGAGAAAGGGCAGCCCCGTAGCACTCAATCAACGATTGTTCAATGGTCCTGATCGCGTCAGGGACAACATTAAAAACCAGCAGGACCCTTGATCATGTTCCGAAGATCTTGCCAAAAAATGAGCTGCCACATTACAACATCGACTAACATGAGTAAAAGTACAAGATATAAAAATCTAAGAGCAACTCCACTCGCGCCCCTGGTTGTCGTTCGGATCCGCACCCGGAGAGGCCCTTTATGGTCTCGTCCGGATGGCGCGGCGCCCACGGGGACATCCCTTCCCCCACTCGGCGCCCCCAAGCAAAACCCCCAAAGCAATTTAGCCTCAACATTTTAATTGTGCAAATACAAAAATATCTAAGCTCCATGGGCGCCGAGGATGCCGTCGCGTTGGTCGCCATGGGCGACGTCGACGCCGATCCGTCCACACCGAGGCCCATCTCGGCGTAGATTTGCGCATGCAGCCAATCACACGCTGACCTCGCCCGCGGATTAAGGTTGGACATATCCGTGGTGAGAATCATGAAGTCCCCTTGCCACTTCTTGGACGCCGCCTTGCCGGCCTCGATCTCAATATTCTTATCCGTCTTTTGAGAGAACTCCGCCCACTTGGCCTTGGTTGCGGCACGTCTCTCGGCCGAGTTCTTCATGACGTTCTCCATGACCTTGTCAATGGAATCGTGCACTCGCTCCGAGCTCGCAGCCGCCGCCTTTGCTTTCTTGTTTCCCATTGGCCTTTCCGAGTTGAGCACCACCTCATCAATTTGAGCATCGCCGGGCTTTTGCTTCAACCGGAGTTTTTGCTTCTTCCATTTCTCATTGTTTTGAAGCTCATTGAAGCAATAAAGGAACGCAAATTCCTTGTCATCGTTGATCGTCTTGAACAAGACGACAACATCCACAATCTAGCAACACGAGAATTCAAGATGTTAGACAAATACATGGACGTTCTCATAGCACAGGACAAGATGAGACACAAACTTACTTGGTCCGTTGGAGTCTTGTCACTCTCCGGCCTCGCCGTAATGTTCTCAAAGATTCATTGAAACTTCTTCACCGACTTTTGGATTACGGACCATCTATGGGCTAGTGCACTTTGATTGCGATCCATAACAACCTCCACATATTGCGGGTGGTACTTGCTCTCATCAAACTCCGACATGATCCGCTTCCAATAGGAGTCGCGATCTTGTCATGGGTAATGGCACTCCACGAGTCAATCAAGCACTCGTCCTCTTTGACCGTCCAACCTATGCCATGGCTTTCACCCTTCTTCTTCATTTTCTTCCTATCCTTGTGGACTTCTTCCACATTGTCACCGGCGCCCTCACCATCTTGGTCATCGTCATCATCGGCGTTGTCGACGTCTTGCTCCTCGTCAACAATGGCGCTCCCGCCACCATCTTGTGTCTACACCAACGACGAACAAACATTGGGTCGGCCAGTCGACGCAAATGAACGGAGCATTAGTGCTGGGCTGTCGCGGGGCGTACCTGAGTGCCGAAGGACGCCTGGGAGGCAAAATCGTAGCCGCCGGAGAGCGCCTGGTCACCGAAAAGAGCGCGGGGACCAGCGTCGAACACGTTGCGGGCGCCGTTCTCGAACGACAGGGTGCGCCCGGACTGGGGCTGTCCGGACACCGCGCCGTCCCGGCGCATTCCCGGGGACACCTCGTACGCCTCGCTGAGGTCGAGGCCCGTCCCGGCACCGCCAGGCGCACCACCGCCGAACATTGCGTTTGGGTCGAAACCGCCGTAGCTGTCGCTGTAGCCGTAAGCGTAGCCGCCGGGCTAGGGCAGAGCCTTGACTGGGCACGCGGCGTGCTGGCGGCATCCACGCGGAACGGCGACCCCGAAGCCGACGAGCTCGACCCACCTCCCGGGCTTCCTCCGACGGCGTCGACTAGCAACTCGAGATTCGCCGCCGCCTTCTGGGCCCCAATCTTCTCACGTCACGGCCGACGCTACTTCGTGGTCATGTCGCGCCGGTGTTGGTCGGCCGTCCACTCGGCGTCGGTGATACCCTCTGGCCGCTCCTTCGGGGGGCGCGGCGCTTGACGCCGAGTGTGCCGGACTTGGCTTTCTTCGGCGGCGGTCTTGGCGGCCCTTTCGGAGGCATGGCGCCGACGACGAGGGAGGCGGAAATGGGCGGGAAAGGGAGGCGGCGGGGAAGGAAATGCCAGGGCGCGTCGAGGTACAGGAGGGTTTTGGTGGCCATATGTGTCGCTGGCAGAGTGGGCCCGCGGCGCGGAACGACTCGTCCGGAGCCCCCACGGGAGCCCATGGGAGACGGGGTTGGGCTGGGTTTGTCGGACGGGAACAAGAGAGCGTCCAGACGGGAAGACCCAATGGGGCGTGCGAGTGGGCGCGCTCGGGGCCGTATGAACGGGAAGGAGGTTGGGGGTGGCCTTTCGGGGGTGCGAGTGGAGATGCTGTAAGCCCTTCTCTTTATATCGTGAACTATTGTACCTATCAGCTTCCAAACACTTCAGTTTGCTGGTCAAACTGTGGTGTTTGGCCGCTGATGGCTCTGACAACGTTGTAACGGCTTCTGCGTTGATTCCTTCTTTCAATATATGATATGCAGTCTGCTGCGCATTTTAGGAAAAAACCTTGCTGATCAATGTTGCACAATCACATGCCGTAATCACCTTCGTCTGAAAGTCTACTTCCACTGCAAAGTTTAAAGCATGGCACATGGCAACTGCCTTCGCTAGTTCAGTTAAGGTAGTAAGAGCATCTCTAAGAACACCGCAAATAGGCAAAAACTGCAAAAGGCTAGAGATTTTACGGGCCGAGGAGTTGTACGTTGTTAGAGCAGACCTTGCATCCATATCCGGCCTCGTAAACCATTTTCAGGCCACGTCAAATCATATTGCCCTAGCCGCTATTTTATCCGTTCCCCACCCCACATAGAGGTCACGAACTGTGACCTCCCCCGCCAGCGACCCCGACTCCGCCCCCAAATCCCCTCGCATTTCTCGCCGCCGGCGCCCAAATTCCCGTCATCCAGCAACAGATCTAGAGTCCTACCGACCGCATGAACCCAATCGAAGCTACGCTTCAGGCGGAGCGTCGCCGCTGTATCGCGTCCGACGCTGCAAGAAAGCGTTCCGCGCTCTGGTGGACCAAACGAGGTTTCTCGCCTTCGTCGTCCCTCCTTTGCCGTGAGGTGGAGGAGTTTGACCGCCACCACGCGCTCCCCCCTCTCACACACACACTGCCGTCACCCGCACCGCGCTTCCAGCGGGAAGCTCCTCCCGTGCAAGGAGATCCAGCAGCGCGCCATGGACGCCTACGGCGCCGATGACGATGAGTACGAGGCGTATGACGCATCCGTCTTCCGCAACGCAATCGGTGAAAGTTCATGGTGCCCCATATGTGGTTTTGGTAATTAATGACAATCCTTATTGACTAATGTTTGCATTGAGTTATCCTTGTAGATCTTGTCCATAGGAAATAATGGAGTTCATGTATATTCAAGGATTTACATGAAGAATGGTCATGGTTTGAGTTGAGCTTATTTCTAGTGTGTCTTGAAGAAAAGTATTAGGTTATCCTTCATGGTTATCTTCAAGACATCATCATTTGAAGTGAGAAGAAAAGATACAAGGTTGATCAAGCTAGTGATCAACACACAAAGCTACACGATGTACCAAGTGGGATTGTGTATCTCATGGTATGGTAAGAAATTGTCAATATAGCTTTGTGATCTAACCTATACATGTGTGTGTGGCATCTCTATGTGTGATTAGGTATCTTTTCATGGGCATGAACAAAAAGGAAGATTTCATATTTGTCGTGGGATAATCACGGCAGACGTTACCGGGGGTAACTGATCTTGGGGCAAGACGACACAGGCGTTTGGGAGAGGGTTTAGCTCAGAGGAAAACATGGTGCAATTCGATCTGGTAGCCGGAAATCAAAGTCGCCGAGTCTCCGATCTTGATATAACAACTCAACTCTGGGATTACACTAGATGCTCGATATCAAACGATATTGCTAGGGTTCTTAGATCTCTGCCTAAACTAGACCTGGGGGTCGGTTTATAAAGCACCCGTACCCCCTGGCTTATCCTCCAAGGCGCATCCTGGATCCTACCCGGACACGGCGTACAAACCCTAACTTTCCTTTACAGTAACCCACAATCCGGGTTACTGGGCCTACAAGCTTGGGCCTTCCACAAGTTTCCTTATCCTTAGCCGGATCCTGCGCACCGTCCTTTGGGCCGGGTTACTCCTTGGAGCTTGGCCTACCGGGTTATCATCCCCCCATCAATATTGCCCATGGTCTATGTCATCGTCAAGCGGTGTTCGTCACCTAGCTTGACGTGGAAGCGCAAGTGAAGCATCTAGAAGAAATCCTATGCTTGATGCTTGCCACCCTTTTGGAGTTTGTGGCCTCGTGACGATTTTCCATTAAGGGTCTCTCCCATAATGGTGTACAGGGGCAAGTCTTCATCAAGCGGAGCATGTGCTAGCAAGCACGATCAAGAAAGAAGATCCAAATTGAGAGAGTCAAGATCGTCATCATCTAGCTCAATTGGATTGCGCAAGGAAAAGGTATGACTTAGATATGGTTTCTATTTTACCGGTCTCATTATGCTAGTTGGGAGACCGGATTATAGGATAGATAACCGTACTATCAAGAGGGGTTCTTGAATGCATATCTTGATCGTATCTATCGTAGAGAGCTCAAACCTTTGCATACTAGGCATCATCCTTCTTGGTTCTTATTTGGGTTTTCTCCATGTAAGGTTTTAGAGCTTGTCATGTTCTTCATGTCAAGCTCAAGTTCAACAAAAATGGATTTCGTATGAAAAACTTATCGCATTTTTGTTGTTGGAGGTTTCTACCGGTTGTCCTTTATTGATAGGCCAAACCTTTCATCATTTGGTTTTATATTCCCATTTTTGACTATGATGTTTCTCTGCATATTCTTTTAGTGCTTGTCGTTGCGATTTCAACGAGCCCAAGAACATCGAAAACGGTGTCCGGATGCAAAAGTTACGACCGTTTTCATATAGGGTGTTCTGCAGTTTTTTCCACCAGCGGAGACTCCGGTGGTGGCTCCGCCGGAAACCCCTTCGGGATGATGTTGGCGGAGCCTCCGGTGAAACCACCGGAGGCTCCTGTGGTTGGGGCATTTTTTCAGCCATTTTGGTGTCCTAACTCATCCGGGGGGCGGAGGTTCCGGTGGTTTCACCGGAGGTTCCACCCCTGCGCGATTTTTCCTCCAACGGTTGGATATTTGGGTGACCTATTTAAGGGGCCTTCTTCCCCAATGGTTCCCTAACCTTTTGGGCAAGTTTGACCTCCATTGTTGACCTCCAAAAGCTTGCTATCTCTCAATCCCTCTAATGATTCTTGTTTCCACTTGAGGGAAAAGAGAGAGGATATCTAGATCTACCACTTCACCAATCAATCCCTCCTCTTTGTGAGGGGAATCTATTGGATCTAGATCTAGGGATTCATTTGTTGTTTTCCTTGTTCTTCCTCATTACTCCCTCCATAGCATTAGTTGCTTTGGTGGGATTTGGGAGAGAAGTTCTTGACCACTTTGTGTGTTCTTGCCATTGCATTAGGTGCATCGGTTTGAGTTCCCCACGAGATTCGTGAAAGAGAAGTTCGTGAGCTTGTTACTCTTGGGTGCTTGGTCACCGGAGAGATTGTTCCTCTTGGGTGTATTGAGCACCCTAGACGGTTAGTGCTTGGGGCTTCCACCTTGTTGCAAGAAGCTTCGTTGAGAGCCTCCAATTGAGTTGTGGAGATAGCCTCAACCTCGTGTAAGGTTTGGTCAATGCCTTCAAGTCGACCTCATAGTGGAAACGAGCATCTCCCTCACCGGAGAAGCTCAAGGAGAATAAGGTGTGCACATCCGTGCTATTGATGAGCGCCTAGGTGGCTCCCCACCTCTCCAACGAAGACGTACTTCCCTTGGGAAGGAACTTCAGTAATCACACCGGTGTCTCCTTGTGCTTCGGTTATCTCTATACTCTAGCTCGTTACTTATGCATTTACCTTTGTGATAGCCATCGTGCTTGAAGTCATCTATCTTGCTATCTCATAGCTGTATATCATGCCTAGGATAAGTTGTTGGTGCACATAGGTAAACCTAGCTTGCATAGGTTTTGTGCTTGATAAATTAAACGCTAGTTTTATTCCGCATTTACTCAAGCCTAAACCGTAATTATTTTAAAGCGCCTATTCACCCCCCTCTAGGTGGCATCCTTATACTTTCAATTGGTATCAGAGCCAGGGCTCTCATTGTTAGGCTTCACCGCCTTGAGAGTAATGATGTCGCTTAGTGAATTAGTGCAAGATTCCACATTTCATTTCGATGGCACAAACTATGATCTTTGGAAATTTCGCATGCTCACTTATTTCCAGGTCATGGACCCACACATGGAGCAAATTGTAGATATGGGTTTTTCTCCTCCAAAGGATCCTCAAAATCCAACTTTAGAGGAAGAGAAAAACTTATCTCTCGATGCTCTTGCTATTAATGTGTTTTTCCTTCTTGTGAGCCTTGTAGTTATTAAGCCACTTTTTCCTATTCGGAATGCTCATGAGTTATGGACAAAGCTTCAAGATAAATATGGAGTGTCCAATATTATTGAGGATGATTGCTCTCCCTCCATCTCCGGTCGTGATGAGCTCTCAACTTCTTCTACTTCACCAACATGTGGTAAGCCACAAACTAATGAGATGGTGAGTAGTGATAGGCTTTGCAATAATGATAGTGAGATTATTATTGATGATCCTTCATCTCTATCTTATTGCAATGTCTCATCTTTGGACTTAAACACAACTAGCACCAAAAATGTTTTACATGCTTGTGTTGATAGTCTTTGCATATCATGTCGTCATTGCTTGACTAAATCTCATGATGCTTTATCTTGTTCCCATGATAAAAATGATTGTGTTTCCTCTAGTATTTGTATGGCTAACAATTTAAAGGAAACTCAACTCTCTATGGAACAAGATGTGGACTTGAGTGGTGCCTCAAGTAATGATTCATCATCATCTACCACATTTTGCCTTATGGCAAAGGATTCAAAGGTATCTTCCACTTTGAAACCCAATATATATTATGATGATAGTAGTGATGATGATGTTGGTAATGAAGATGATGATGAGTCTAAGAAATTAGGCTTATGGCTCGCAAGACTTGTTGGTGAGACCAAAGAAAATGTGAATGCTCTCCTAGAACAACTTGAAGAGGCTTTTGAGAAAGAGCGTTCCCTTAGATCTTCTCTTGAAGAGAAACTATATAGTCTAGAAGAAACCTATGCTATTAGTGTTTCTAAGCTTAGAAGGGACAATGAATTATCTCTTGCTCTTGCTAATGACCTCAAAGATAAAAATGTTGATGCTTGTGCTACTAACTTTATTTCTTGTGAAGCATCCACATTAAAGGAGAATGTTGAGCTACGGGCTCAACTTGAGTTGCTAACTAGTAATTATGGGAAATTGGAAGAAACTCATGAAAAGCTCTCAAGCTCTCATAAGGATCTTCTAGTCTCCCATGAGAGGCTAAAATTAGCTCATAAGGCTATTTTAAATAAGGTAACATCTTGTGATCCTCATGTGGACAAAGGCGCAATATCTACTCTAAATGCTATATTGCCTTGTGCTAGTCCTAGTAATTCATCCTCTCATAATGTTCCCACATCTTATGATGAATTTCTTTCCTTACCTTGTTGCTCTAATAATGATGCATCTACTTCCTCTAGCTCTTGTGTTGATACTAACCATGTAGAGGAAATCAAAGAGCTCAAGGCCCAAGTCACTTCATTGGAGAAAGACTTGGAGAAGTGTCATAAAGGGAAGTCTGCACTTGACAATATGTTGAGTGTCCAAAAATCCCCCAATGACAAGAGAGGACTTGGATTCATTTCCAATCACAAGAACAAGTCCAAGGTCGACAAGATGAAGGGCCATAAACAAGACAAGAATTTTGCCAAGATTGTTTGCTTCAAGTGCAAGGTTGAAGGGCATCATGTTAGATCATGCCCTTTGAAGAAGAAGAAACTTAGCGAGAAGCAACAAGGGAAACGGCCACAAGTTCAACCTCAATATCAACTTCAAGTTGAAGAAAGGCCTCCTCCCATGAAGACTCAAGCTAATGCTTCTCAAGTTGAGAAATCAACTAAGAAGAATGGAAGGAGTCGTTGTTTCTACTTATGTCGTGAAAAGGGCCATCTTGCTTCTTCATGCACTAATGTTACATTATCAAACCCTATCATAATTGATGATGTGTATTCCATTCGGAAGGATAATGTGGGCAATGTGTTTGCCAAATATGTTGGTACTCAAAGTGGTGTCAAGAAAAGAACCATTTGGGTTGCCAAGACTATTGTGACTAACCTCTTAGGACCCAACTTGGTTGGGGACCAACAAGCTCAAACTTCATCAATTGGTGTTATCGTAGGGCATTGGAGACTTGGCTATATCATGAAGAATTAAGGGATCTTCATCACATATATTTTCCTTAAGCCAAGCCATTTGGATTATCACGTCTCTATCTCATATTCCATGCTCCTTCTTGCGGTAACTTGTATTTATTACATTATATATACATTGAAAGTTGCTTGCCCCTTTGAATGTATTGGTTTTGCACCTTGCTTGTATTTTGTATATTTTGTGCTTACTACTTACTTATCCTTGAGTAATCTAGCATGTGTTTGTCGGTTCGTACAAAATGTATGTATGAGTTTGCTTTGAGCCTAATTGCATCTTGTGTGTATCTTATTTGGCTCTTTTGAGTGATTAATGGACTATCCCTTTTTGGGAGAGTAATATTCCTTTGGCACTTCACAATCCCAAAATGTGTGTACATGAGGAATACCACATAGTGTTGATATTTCAATATTATCTAGTCTCTATGTGGTATCTCATACTCATGAGAAATTCAAATTGTAATGTCTATTAATTATCTCAAGTTGGTCTTTGTTTGCCTCTTGCTAAGAAGATACGGATTATCACATTATGGGGGAGTAATATGTTTGTGCATATTACAAGCCTAAAGAATGTGAACATTTAAGGTTTTGCCACATAGAATTCATATTGTTAGTTATCTTGTTCCTATGTGGCATGTGTGCTCAAACAAGTTTCAATTTTCTTAAATGATTTTATTTGCTCATATTTTGGTATCTTATTTGTGAGAGAGTCTCTTGGTGCGGTTTTCCACAAATTAGCACTAGAATTTACCTTCTTGGGAACCGGTTGCTTCTTGATATATTAATCATTTCTTTGCATGATTATTCGACTATTGAAGCCACCAAGAATATCTATTTAAGTATGGTGTTTTCATTCCTATCTTTTACCACATGCTTATGTTTTGTGAATATGATTGTGAACAAATATACCACCGAGAAATATCTCCATACATCTCTTGTCTTTGACAAGTTATAATAATTTGTGGTAAGTTTATTGATCATATTTACTTTGTCCATTGCTCTAAAATTGCCTTGTTTCTTGCCAAGGATTTGTTTGGTTCAAACCCCTTTGTGTCTTCCTTGCTCTACTCAAAATTTGTTTTATGCTTTATTGAGTTAGAAAAAGCAATGATCCCATTCATGTGCACTTTCATTCAAAGTCATACTTCTTTGTGTCGCATTTCTTGGGGAAGCTATCCTACATTGAGTAGAACACAATTCTTTAATTGGTATTGCATCTTATTACTTTTATTGAGCTTGACTAGTGTTTGAAAAATATATATGGAGAGTAATGATTCCATTGTGTGCATCTTGTATTCAAATGTAATATCATAATTAATGCACTATTATTGGAAGAACTATCCTATATGTGTTTGAACACTTGTTGTCTTGAAATTGGTATTTTGTCCCAATGACTTGTCTCTTTGGAAGACGAACATTTTTCGTCTTGGTACTTTGTGTGCCATCAGGGTTGGTTTATTCTTTGATGTTGTTTTTATTATCTTCTCTATTTGATTTCCTAAATCATGTGTTAATTTGGGGTTTTGATATAATTTGGACACTTCGTTTGATTTTATCTATTGTGAATTACTTCTTTGTTTTAATTAGTATATTGTCCATTTTGTATCTTGTTTGGTTCTTGAAAGTTTTGTTCATGTATATTTACTATGTATATCCTTTGACATGCTTAATTTCGTTGATCCAACATATAGGATAAACTCCATCAAATCCTAAATGGCTAAGATGTGCATAAAATTCAAATTCATATTAATATGCACATATGTATGTGGAGTTTGTCCTATGTATTGTAGTTGTTCTAACTACTTTGGACCCAATAAGTTTGGGAACCATTTTTTACTTGATTTTTGTTTTTAGGTACAATGGAGATACATTTGTTGCTTGCTCCATTCATAAGGAAGGTATTCTCACCATCATATCATAGGAGTCAAGCTACGATGATTATCAAACTCGCATCCTCTTCATCACCAATGCCGTCTCGGTAACAAGTATCTATTCCATGCATACATTTCTAGCTTTAAACCTTGTGTAGGTTGTATCTTGGCATGAATTCCATTTGTTGCATTTCATTTGGCTCTTGCAAATGTCTTATCAAAAACATCTTTATTGCAACTATGAGTAAGCCGGGATGATTACATACTAAGGGGATATTTATAATCATTTTCATGATTCACCAATCCCAAGTATATTAATCTAGTAAATTCTACTTGAAGTCTCTCATATGCAATATTGATGAATTCTCAAAAAAAAAATTGAATCTTTTGTGATATGTGTTACCTTTCTCGAAGCATTCCAACTATCACTTTTCCCTTGTGATATTTGTGATGCGTTGATGAGTTTATTGTTTGTCCATTTATATCCCCTTAATATTAAACTAAGCCTAGTGCTTTGCTTTCAAGCAAAAATCTTATTGGTATATTTATGAACCTATCTTGGGTATCATGTTCTTCACCCTTGTACCTATTTTTGTGTGTGCATATTTCTTTGTGGATATATATCTTTGTGATTGGTGTCCACTTAGAAACTTATACACACGAGAATAGTTACATCTTAAATTGATATTCTATTTCTTTAGTGACCATGTTTTATTGCTTTATATTACTTGGTGGTTCCTAAAAGGCACAAGCTTTGCTTTTCTTTTGGTATTCCTTTTGCATCTTATAAAGCTTGTGGACCTATGTGTTTTATCATTTGTGGGTTTGTGTGTATGGGAAAGACATGATATGAAATATGTGCCTCATATATTTAAAGAATGTGATGAAGCTTTGCTCATCCTATTAGTCTCCTACAAATGTATTTCCTTGTCACACTCATCTCTTTCGGTTGAGTAAATCTTTACTTGTCGCTTCTTGATCTTAATTGCTCAACTCTTGTTTGTTTGCCAATTTCTTTGCTTCATTTCCAATCTATTCTCTTGCTCTTGTTTGTGTTCAAAATTATCTAGAAGGGAGTGATGATTCCATGTTGTGCACATCATATAGTAATTCAAATCTAACATTGTGCATGTACCTTGGGGCGTTCCATCTTGATTTTCTAGAACACTTGGTTGATCTTATCATAATACTGATTTTGGTCAATCGGTTTTTCGGATCCTTTGGTTGGTTGCTTCTTTATGAAAGTATCCTTCAATTTGACTTTGCTTGTAAATCTTTGGATCCTCAATATAGTTTGATCTCCCTCCATCTATTCCTAGTTGGATACATGCTCTTGATTTCACTCATATCATGAGGAATGCATACACTATGGGGCAACTCTTATTATATTGGCCTTCTAATCTTTTTTCCCATTTCGGCAATAGATGCCAATGGGGGAGAAGTTTAGAGGGTTTAAGGGAATTTGGTTCTATGCTTTAGTTTCGTTCTTAAGCATTTGCCCTCCATGCTATTGCATCCTTGCTCTTTGTTTTGCATGGTTGCTTAATTCATCATATATATAAACCCTCGTAAAAAGGGATTGTCATCAATTACCAAAATGGGGGAGATTGAAAGTGCATGGTGCCCCATATGTGGTTTTGGTAATTAATGACAATCCTTATTGACCAATGTTTGCATTGAGTTATCCTTGTAGATCTTGTCCATAGGAAATAATGGAGTTCATGTATATTCAAGGATTTACATGAAGAATGGTCATGGTTTGAGTTGAGCTTGTTTCTAGTGTG
Source organism: Alopecurus myosuroides (assembly GCA_028641055.1). NCBI lineage: Eukaryota > Viridiplantae > Streptophyta > Magnoliopsida > Poales > Poaceae > Alopecurus > Alopecurus myosuroides. The sequence continues at coordinate 206,729,788 of CM054063.1, read as the reverse complement.
TCTTGAAGAAAAGTATTAGGTTATCCTTCATGGTTATCTTCAAGACATCATCATTTGAAGTGAGAAGAAAAGATACAAGGTTGATCAAGCTAGTGATCAACACACAAAGCTACACGATGTACCAAGTGGGATTGTGTATCTCATGGTATGGTAAGAAATTGTCAATATAGCTTTGTGATCTAATGTCGGACCCCGGACCCAGAGATATACAAACTGTCATGTGCTCCCAGCAGTGGACCCACAAGGGCTTCAGGGTTACCAGCCCCGGCCGCAACAAACAACGGCAGGCAGACCGGATTCATCGGCACGTAGTCCGGATCCCCGGTCTACTACTCCTTGTGTCCATGCTAGTCATAACCAGGTATGTATACCCAAGCGTCCACGAGTCGGATGAAACTGAAGGAACGGGACCAGAGTTATACAGAGCTGCTATGTGTCCAGAAAGTGCAACAACAATCGAGGGTTACTGGGGTTACCTCGCCCTAGGCCGGATATCTCCGGCAGGCGGGCTCGGACATGGATCATCGGCTCCACAACCCCTCGACTGCGACAACTATGCATGCATAGCCAAAACTGTATAACAACGGGCTCGAGACCAACAATCGATCAAAGCAGTACTCTAGACATGAAAGTTGTATTAAACAAGGCATACTAGAGTAGATTACACGCAGAGGTTACATGACCAACATAGGTCAAGCAACCCAACATTACAACAAGCAGCGAAAGCAAAGATGTTGCTATACAACAAGAGCAAAAGGACTAAGAGTCCGAAACATAAGCAACGTAGCCAAACCCATACTACAGATACCAGGCTGCTGCCTGGGAACTCCTAACTACTCGTCGACGTCGAGGTAGAACCCCTCTTCAGCTGCATCACCGAAGTCTGAAACAAAACAACAACGAGGCAAGGTTGAGTACAAAAGGTACTCAGCAAGACTTGGCTTTTAAGGTTCTTTGCATAAAGCCAACTTTGTTTTCCGAAGTTGAGGAAGAAAGCACGTGTAACAGAGCATTTCTAAAACAGAGGAGGAATCTACTCAACTACTGAGATCATCATGTTATTTAGTCCACCAAGTACTTTCTCAACCCCAGACTACCTTATGCTACAAGAATCACCCCTCTCGACTTGGTCGAGGAGGCATCCTTCATTCACTGACAGCAAGTTTTAGTCATTCCGTTAGAGTTGTCTATGATCACAGAATGCGTTGCCAAGTCGTCCATAACCGTGGACACGGCTTTCCGAAAGATTTATCCCTGCAGGGGGTACACTTTACCCACACGTATCAACCGACTCTTAACGCCACGCGGTAACGCTCCTCTCTAAGAGCGCGGCAGAGTGTGGTCGACCATGGCCTTTACCTTGCTTAGCCCTATCCATGAGTCAACCCAAACAGGGCCACCCCGTCAACAGGGAGTTGGCCACCTCCTGACGGCACCTGTTCTGTGAGTCGGGACAAGATCCGTGTACGTCCATCACTGGTCCCGGTCACGCCCTAGTTTTCTCCAAAACGTTTTATGACACACCCGCAAATGGAAACCTCAATCTACGTGACCCATGGAAGTGACTAGACAAGTTAGTTAGCCGAGCGCGGTCTGTTAGGCCCCGCGTGTGGCTGTACGTTCAGTCTTGGCTTCGAATGCGAGAACTCGCACCTAGGGGCATGAACGAGACAAAAACCACAACCCACAGTGGCCTCAACATCCATGCCATGTTAAACATGTTAAACAACCATATCAAAGCATAAACACCTTTCATACTAGGTTCACGCATTATCGGCATTTCATCAACCGGATGAAGCAGATCATAAGACTAAGCATGTCTAAGCATTTGAACACACAAGGCTCTACGTTACTCAAACAACCCTAGTCATACTAGGAGGGTAAACAGGTATGAAGGTGACATGTGAGGGGGTGGGGTCATGCAGTGGATAGGTTACTCTAACAGACTCAAAACCAAGTTGAATCGAATGCATGAGTAAGAGGTTGAAAGACTCAAAACATGGGTGGAGCCATGAGGTTGTGCTTGCCTTGCTCGTCGAAAGTAGAGCTTGGGTTGTCGTAGAATGCTGGGTCGACCTCCGGATCTCGATCTACCGATAGCGAGCAACACCGGAAAGAAGGCAAACAATCAATAGTTGACAACAGTGCAATGCACATTATGTATGCATGAGTAAAACAATGCAATTGAAAAGAAGCTTAAAAGAATAGAATAGAAAGCTAGGGTTTTACACCATGAACGACGAACACCGGAGGGGGAGAAAACCCTAAACTGGAGATGTGACCAAGCTAAGATGCTCAAGTAACCTTGTGAACATCATGGTTGGATTGCATTTGTTTCACTGATCAAAATGGTATATTACACTTAATTTTCTATTTTTATTGAATAAAAACTTTATTTTCAATATTTAATTAAATTAAATGTAAATTACAAAAGTGACCTCATTTTAAACTTGGTTGAACATGTATGAAAATGGTATGGATAAATAGCTCTCATTTTTCTGAACACCTGCATATTTTTTTTCATAATTTTTGGAGCTATGAAATAAAAGTTATTAATTTTCCAAAAATCAATTATTTTCTGTTTTTCTATATTTTCTGCGGGCCCACTGTGCAGTTTAAAACAGACAAAAACGCCACTTGGCGTGCCACGTGGGCGGGTGATGTCACGATGACATCACCGTGACCTCACTGTGGTGGCCGGCCGGTGACAGTTGCCCTCGCCGGCGGCTATTCCGGCGGTCTCCGGAGGCGAGGTTGGGCGCGTTGGGTGCGCCTCGACACGCTCTACCCAACTGTGGCGGCGCCGCGTGCTGGAAGACTACAACGGCGAGCCGCCGTGAAGAGAACGACGGCGGGAGGCTCGGGCTCCGGCGACCTCATCGATTCCGGGCGAGAGAGGGCGAACGGAGGGGATGGGGAGGAGCGGGAGCTCACCGGGAACACGCGGAGGAGCTCGACGGGACCGGAGGTGTGCGGGGATGGCGGCGCGGTGGAGAAGTTGTCGGCGGCCGGAGAGGAGAACGACGGCACGATTCGTCGCGTCTAAGCCATTCCGGCGGCTCCGGTTGCTTGAGGATGGAGAGGGGACGACGGCGGTGCTGGAGAGCTGCTCGGAGGGACTCGGGAGGCAGAGAATCGCCGGCGGCAACGGATCGACGGCGAGGTAGGGTTTCGGATGGGGAGAGGAACAGAGGGAGAGGAGGGACAACGAGGGGGGGAGGTTCTGCGAGCTGAGCTCGATTCGGACGGCACCGAGGGGTCCTCATCTTCTCCTCCACGTCGACAGGAGCAAGCAGGAGGTGGCGCGGCGGGGCGGTTGCCCTCCTGTCGCCGGACAGGAGGAAGACGACAGGCCACTTCGCGGAAAACCCCCTAGAAAACAGAGGGAAATTACAGAGAGGTCCCTGGGGATTTTAAAACAGAACCAAAACTGAAATTTGAGGGCCTTTTTGTGAACCAAAAATTGCACAAAAATAGTCGTTGAAAAGCTCTTCAAATTTTCCACCTTTTTAGCACAAAGTTGGTTCCATTTGAAAAACTTTGTAGAACAACTTTGTTTAAAACAAGTTTAAGTGATTTTCTGGTAATGCTCTGATTACATTTTAAAAGCGAAAATTTTGGTCCATTTTTCATGCATGCATGCCATGTACATAACACCTCTCTTTATTACACAAAAGTAGGGATGTTACAAGTCTACCCCCCTTACAAGAATCTCGTCCCGAGATTCCTAGGTTTTAGAAAAGAAGTCGGGGTACTTAGATCGCAAACGATCTTCTCGTTCCCAGGTTGCTTCGTTCTCGGAATGATGCGACCACTGAACTTGGAGGAACTTGATAGTTTGACTACGAGTTCTTCGTTCGGCCTCATCAAGGATACGGACAGAAACCTCTTTGTAAGAGAGATCATCCTTGAGCTTGATGGTTTCGTGGTCCACACCACGAACAGGATCTTTGAAGCAACGTTTGAGTTGTGAGACATGGAATACATCATGGACATCCGGAAATCCTGGAGGCAACTGCAGTTGATATGAAACTTGACCTCATTTTCCAATGATAGGGAAAGGACCGATATAACGAGGAGCCAGTTTGCCTTTGATTCCGAACCGTTTTCCACCCTTCAGAGGTGTGACTCGAAGATAAGCTTTCTCGCCAATCTCATAATGAACATCTTGGTGATGACGATCATAATAGCTTTTCTGGCGAGACTGAGCTGTTTTCAGTCGTTCACGAATGACGCGAACGATTTCTTCCGCTTCTTTGATTACATCCGGACTGAAGAACGATCTTTCACCGGTTTCAGACCAATTCAACGGAGTTCGGCATTTACGGCCGTAGAGAACTTCGAAAGGAGCCCTTCCCAAGCTAGATTGATAGCTGTTGTTATAAGTGAACTCGGCAAATGGAAGAAACTTCTCCCAATCCTTACCAAACGATATAACACAAGCTCGGAGCATGTCCTCAAGAATCGATTAACTCTCTCTGTTTGGCCACCGGTTTGTGGATGGAAAGCAGTGCTGAAAGATAGACGGGTTCCCATAGCTTGCTGGAAAATTGCCCAGAATTTGGAGGTGAACAAACTTCCACGATCAGAGATGATCCTCTTTGGAACACCGTGAAGGCTGACTATTCTGGATACATACGGATCCGCCAGCTGGATAGCGGTGATATCTTCTCTGATAGGAAGGAAGTGAGCCACTTTGGATAGGGGGTCAACCACCACCCAGATAGCATTATGGCCTTTCTTTGTCTTGGGAAGACCGGTGATGAAATCCATACCCACTTCATCCCACTTCCACTCAGGAATAGGCAGGGGTTGAAGAACACCGGCTGGTCTTTGATGTTCTGCTTTCACACGACGACAGACGTCGCATTCAGCAACATATTGAGCGATTTCTCGCTTCATCCGGGTCCACCAGAATTTCGGACGAAGATCCTGATACATCTTGGTGCTACCAGGATGAATAGAAAGAGGTGTGTCATGAGCCTCTTGGAGTATTAGATTTCTCAGATTTCGGTTCTTGGGTACAACCAGACGGTTTTTGAAGTAGACAATGCCTTGATCATCAACAGAGAAACACTTAGCAGCCCCGCTGGCAATGTTCTTCTTAATCTTAGCAATGCCTAAGTTGTTCTTCTGAACATCTTTTATTTGATCTTAGAGAGAAGGTTTTATTTCCAGATTGGCCAGTTATCCAGAAGGAACAACTTCAAGGTTCAGCTTGGAGAACTCCTCATGAAGAGAAGGCTGGGCTTGCTGTATCATCAAGTTGTTACAATAAGACTTCCGACTTAGCGCGTCAGCGACGACATTTGCTTTGCCAGGTTGGTAGTTGAGACCCAAGTCAAAGTCCTTGATTACTTCCAACCATCTTCTCTGTCTGAGATTCAGATCCGGTTGGGTGAACAGATATTTCAGACTCTGATGATCTGAGTATAACTCACATCAATTGCCAAGAAGATAATGACGCCATTGCTTGAGAGCATGGACCACGGCTGCTAGCTCAAGATCATGGGTTGGATAGTTGTGCTCATGTGGTTTCAGTTGACGAGAACCATAAGCCACCACATGACTTTCTTGCATTAACACACAACCGAGTCCTTGTTGAGAGGCATCACAGAAGATAACAAAATCCTTGCTCGTATCAGGAAGAACAAGCACAGGAGCGGTAGTCAGTTTGATTTTCAGAGTTTGGAAACTTTCCTCTGCTTTTTCTGACCACTCGAACTTTTTGCTTTTCTTAAGAAGTTCAGTCATAGGTTTTGCAATTTTGGAGAAGTTCTCGATAAAACGACGGTAATAACCTGCCAGTCCGAGAAAACTCCGAACATCCTTGACTGATTTAGGTGTTTCCCAGTCCAGAATAGTTTGGATCTTGTATGGAATAACGGCAACACCTTCGGCAGACACTACGTGTCCGAGATAGATGAGTTCTTTCAACCAGAACTCACACTTGGAGAACTTGGCATATAGCTTGTGCTCAAGGAGTTTGGATAACACCAAACGCAGGTGTTCAGAATGATCATCTTCGGTTTTGGAATAGACCAGGATGTCGTCGATGTAGACCACAATGAACTTATCAAGATACTCCATGAATACCGAGTTCATAAGCCTCATGAAGGTAGCTGGAGCATTAGTAAGACCAAAAGACATGACGGTGTACTCGTAAAGACCATAACGAGTAGTAAACGCCGTTTTGGGAATGTCCTCCTTTCTGATCTTTATTTGATGGTATCCTGATCGCAGGTCCATCTTGGAAAAGACAGTTGCACCAGCTAACTGATCAAAGAGGTCATTGATTCTTGGAAGAGGGTACTTGTTTTTGATGGTCACTGCATTCAGCGGCCGATAATCAACAACCAGACGTGGAACATTGGTATCCCGCTTCTTGACAAAGATAGTGGGACAACCCCAAGAAGATGTGCTAGGTTGGATGAAACCCTTTTCTTCCAACTCCTCAATTTGGCGTTTCAATTCAACCAACTCCTCTGGGGCCATACGGTAAGGTCTTTTAGACATAGGAGCGGTACCAGGGACTAACTCAATGACAAACTCCACACTTCGATCAGGTGGCATGCCAGGTAACTCTTCAGGAAACACATCAGGGAAATCACTGACTACAGGTAACTCATGAATCTCAGGAGGATAATCACCTTGCATGAAGTACAGCTGCAGTTCAGGAGAAAGTCGTGTGCGTGCTGAAGGAGGTATGGTGAACTCAGACCAGTAGTCGATGATGGCACCGGAAGGATGTTTCAAGGTGAGGCATTTTGTTGCACAATCCAAAACAGCTCCATATTTAGCAAGCCAATCCATGCCCAGTATGACATCAAGGTCAGTGGATTTTAGGGCAATGAAGGTTGCAGGGAATTGTAAGGATCCCACCTCAACCATAAGCTCTGGCGTAACCATGGTGGTTTGCCAGTTGCAACCAGGGGAGTTTACCACCAAAGGTTTTGACAACTTTTCGAAAGGTATCCCATGCATTTTAGCAAACCCTTCTGACATGAATGTATGCGATGCTCCAGAATCAAATAAGGCTAAAGCCGAAATTGAGTTGACACGAATCGTACCCAGTAAGACGCTTGGATCATCCTGAGCATCCTCGGCAGTCACATAGTTCAAACGACCACGTCCAGCACCAGCAGGCTTGGCCATTTTCTTAGGAGGAGGAGGAGGTGCACGTCCAGCATGATTCTGAGGGCACTCCCTTGAGAAGTGACTAGGCTGGCCACAGCGGTAGCACACATTGCTGGGAGGAGCAGCAACTGGAGGACGAGAACCTTGTCCACCAACATAGGTTGATGTAGCAGGTGGGGCAGGTGGACGAGGAACATATCCAGATGGCCTTGGCTGAAACGGAGCCCTGGGAACAGCGCTGTATGGAATGAACACACGGCGCTTCCTCTTCTGACCAGAGGGTGATGCACGGGAATCTCCAGCACTCTTCTTCATAGCAGCATCCATTTCCTTTTTGCCACGTTCAAGAGTGATGGCCTGATTGTAAAGTTCCTGGAAGCTCTGGAACTTGAAGGGCAACATCTCATATCGAACAGTTGGGTTCAGGACCTTACGGAACAGATCCTGCTTGTCCTCGTCATTAGTGACATCACGAGGAGCATAGCGGGCCAGACGAGTGAACACACGACCGTAGGCCTCAATACCCATACTACCCTGAGTAAGATCAAGGAACTCCTTTCTTTTACCATCCATAACTGCCTTCGGAATATAAGCCTCACGGAAAGCAGTACGGAACTCTGCCCAAGTGACCTCATGATCGGGCGCCTGCAACGCCAGAAAACCTTCCCACCAAGCACCAGCAGCACCTTCAAGCTTATAGGTGGCGAAGTTCACATGGTCACGTTCCTGGACACGGAGAGCAGTGAACTTGCGCTCCATTGTGCGAAGCCAGTCATCGGCATCGAGAGGCTCAGTGGAGTCAGCAAAGTAAGGTGGCTGAGCCTTGAGGAAGTCCACGAGGGTAACGCCGGCAGCACGGCGTTCAGTGTTCTGGGCCACACGCTCCAGAAGTTGTTCGTTCCTCAGACGGTTAGTTTCGATGCTTTGCAGCACCTGCGCCATTGTGGGTGGCGGCGGAGGTGTTGGCTCAGGAGGAGGGTTGTTACGGCCACGAGTACCACTCGACATCCTGAGTAAAAGGAAGAAGAATCATGAATAACACATCCATGGAAAGGATACAATGGATCGACATGTATTAGTTTCAACGGAAATCAAGAAACATGCCGAAATGTAGTAGAACAGAATGAATGAACATGAAGTGTATCGTTTCATCAACATGGAGACAACATATTACAACATTTATTGAAACCAGTCGAAGTACAAACCATACATAGTGGCGGTACAAGCTCACAAGCTTAATTACATACAACACTGAAAGAAAGTACGGTAGATACACATCACCAAAGTTCTGCTCCTATACATTATTTTTTTACAACTTCGGGTTTCGAGTACATGGAAGCAACCATTACTCTAGCTGGAACCGACAACGGTCTCAGTATCCTCCGAAGTCGAAAGGAAGTGGAACCGGAGCACCAGGGTAGCGACGAACAGACTCGTCCTGCGGTCCGTGGGGAGACTGTGGTACACCACGCACCATCCTAGGCCTCCTGAGGCGTCCACGAGGGGGAACATCACCTCCAACATCTGGAGACGCAACCGAGGAAGGCACAAGTACAGCTAAAAGCTCTATCTCAGAGGCCTGAACAATACCACTCTCAACGAATGGCCTCACTCTGGCCGTCACAGTCCTGAGACTAGCTGCAAGGGTGTTAACTAGTGCACTAAGCTCACGCTCGCGACGAGCATAAGCAGCAAGAAGATCAGCGGTGCACCTAAGTGTAAGATCTTCCTCCTGGGAGGAATCAGCAAAGGTGTGAGTGTAACACCCCTCAAGAGTAGTATCAGAACCAGGGCAGTAACGGAAGGAGCTGTGCTCGTGATCTGGATAGTGGTAACGAAGCTCATTAAGACAGTGCCGTGCAGCATCCTGCACAGCCATCTCAATGGTGAAACCAATACCCTCAGCATAGTTCTCAGCAGGAAAGATGGTGCCATCTAGCTGTGGAAGACGGACACCACACAAGTACTGGGTCTGGTGGAAATCACGGTACTCCTCATACACCGTGTACACAGGGTACCAAGGGGCTCCTATGTTTTCACAGGCTGAGGCTAAGAGATGAGGAAAACCTGGAACTCCAAGGCATAGTGTATGTCGAACAACCTGACCAGAAGGCATCTGAAACAAAGACACTTTCAAGATGTCAAAAGACATAAAGAAATGAACTGAATTTGTAACTAGAACAACCTGAGACATAGTACTCAGAAGAAAAACACCCAACGGTTTTACTCCTAGCTTTTGAGACAACAACAAGAAAACAACACACAAAAACAAATGAGATACGATGACTCAGAGTTAGAGCGATACCAGGTAAGGAGCAAAAAGAATCCTAAGAGGGTTTTCATAACTCATTTTGTCTTTTCAAAATAGTTTTCACAAGTTCTAGACTCAACATCGACCAACGGTAAGGGTTTCCTACAGGCAGTCCTGCTCTGATACCAAGACCTGTCGGACCCCCGACCCAGAGATATACATACTGTCATGTGCTCCCAGCAGTGGACCCACAAGGGCTTCGGGGTTACCAGCCCCGGCCGCAACAAACAACGGCAGGCGGACCGGATTCATCGGCACGTAGTCCGGATCCCCGGTCTACTACTCCTTGTGTCCATGCTAGTCATAACCAGGTATGTATACCCAAGCGTCCGAGTCGGATGAAACTGAAGGAACGGGACCAGAGTTATACAGAGCTGCTATGTGTCCAGAAAGTGCAACAACAATCGAGGGTTACTGGGGTTACCTCGCCCCAGGCCGGATATCTCCGGCAGGCGGGCTCGGACATGGATCATCGGCTCCACAACCCCTCGACTGCGACAATTATGCAGGCATAGCCAAAACTGTATAACAACGGGCTCGAGACCAACAATCGATCAAAGCAGTACTCTAGACATGAAAGTTGTATTAAACAAGGCATACTAGAGTAGCTTACACGCAGAGGTTACATGACCAACATAGGTCAAGCAACCCAACATTACAACAAGCAGCGAAAGCAAAGATGTTGCTATACAACAAGAGCAAAAGGACTAAGAGTCCGAAACATAAGCAACGTAGCCAAACCCATACTACAGATACCAGGCTGCTGCCTGGGAACTCCTAACTACTCGTCGACGTCGAGGTAGAACCCCTCTTCAGCTGCATCACCGAAGTCTGAAACAAAACAACAACGAGGCAAGGTTGAGTACAAAAGGTACTCAGCAAGACTTGGCTTTTAAGGTTCTTTGCATAAAGCCAACTTTGTTTTCCGAAGTTGAGGAAGAAAGCACGTGTAACAGAGCATTTCTAAAACAGAGGAGGAATCTACTCAACTACTGAGATCATCATGTTATTTAGTCCACCAAGTACTTTCTCAACCCCAGACTACCTTATGCTACAAGAATCACCCCTCTCGACTTAGTCGAGGAGGCATCCTTCATTCATTGACAGCAAGTTTTAGTCATTCCGTTAGAGTTGTCTATGATCACAGAATCCGTTGCCAAGTCGTCCATAACCGTGGACACGGCTTTCCGAAAGATTTATCCCTGCAGGGGGTACACTTTACCCACACGTATCAACCGACTCTTAACGCCACGCGGTAACGCTCCTCTCTAAGAGCGTGGCAGAGTGTGGTCGACCACGGCCTTTACCTTGCTTAGCCCTATCCATGAGTCAACCCAAACAGGGCCACCCCGTCAACAGGGAGTTGGCCACCTCCTGACGGCACCTGTTCTGTGAGTCGGGACAAGATCCGTGTACGTCCATCACTGGTCCCGGTCACGCCCTAGTTTTCTCCAAAACATTTTATGACACACCCGCAAATGGAAACCTCAATCTACGTGACCCATGGAAGTGACTTGACAAGTTAGTTAGCCGAGCGCGGTCTGTTAGGCCCCGCGTGTGGCTGTACGTTCAGTCTTGGCTTCGAAGGCGAGAACTCGCACCTAGGGGCATGAACGAGACAAAAACCACAACCCACAGTGGCCTCAACATCCATGCCATGTTAAACATGTTAAACAACCATATCAAAGCATAAACACCTTTCATACTAGGTTCACGCATTATCGGCATTTCATCAACCGGATGAAGCAGATCATAAGACTAAGCATGTATAAGCATTTGAACACACAAGGCTCTACGTTACTCAAACAACCCTAGTCATACTAGGAGGGTAAACAGGTATGAAGGTGACATGTGAGGGGTGGGGTCATGCAGTGGATAGGTTACTCTAACAGACTCAAAACCAAGTTGAATCGAATGCATGAGTAAGAGGTTGAAAGACTCAAAACATGGGTGGATCCATGAGGTTGTGCTTGCCTTGCTCGTCGAAAGTAGAGCTTGGGTTGTCGTAGAATGCTGGGTCGACCTCCGGATCTCGATCTACCGATAGCGAGCAACACCGGAAAGAAGGCAAACAATCAATAGTTGACGACAGTGCAATGCACATTATGTATGCATGAGTAAAACAATGCAATTGAAAAGAAGCTTAAAAGAATAGAACAGAAAGCTAGGGTTTTACACCGTGAACGACGAACACCGGAGGGGGAGAAAACCCTAAACTGGAGATGTGACCAAGCTAAGATGCTCAAATAACCTTGTGAACATCATGGTTGGATTGCATTTGTTTCACTGATCAAAATGGTATATTACACTTAATTTTCTATTTTTATTGAATAAAAACTTTATTTTCAATATTTAATTGAATTAAATGTAAATTACAAAAGTGACCTCATTTTAAACTTGGTTGAACATGTATGAAAATGGTATGGATAAATAGCTCTCATTTTTCTGAACACCTGCATATTTTTTTCATAATTTTTGGAGCTATGAAATAAAAGTTATTAATTTTCCAAAAATCAATTATTTTCTGTTTTTCTATATTTTCTGCGGGCCCACTGTGCAGTTTAAAACAGACAAAAACACCACTTGGCGCGCCACGTGGGCGGGTGATGTCACGATGACATCACCGTGACCTCACTGTGGTGGCCGGCCGGTGACAGTTGCCCTCGCCGGCGGCTATTCCGGCGGTCTCCGGATGCGAGGTTGGGCGCGTTGGGTGCGCCTCGACGCGCTCTACCCAACTGTGGCGGCGCCGCCCGCTGGAAGACAACAACGGCGAGCCGCCGTGAAGAGAACAACGGCGGGAGGTTCGGGCTCCGGCGACCTCATCGATTCCGGGCGAGAGAGGGCGAACGGAGGGGATGGGGAGGAGCGGGAGCTCACCGGGAACACGCGGAGGAGCTCGACGGGACCGGAGGTGTGCGGAGATGGCGGCGCGGTGGAGAAGTTGCCGGCGGCCGGAGAGGAGAACGACGGCGCGATTCGTCGCGTCTAAGCCATTCCGGCGGCTCCGGTTGCTTGAGGATGGAGAGGGGACGACGGCGGTGCTGGAGAGCTGCTCGGAGGGACTCGGGAGGCAGAGAATCACCGGCGGCAACGGATCGACGGCGAGGTAGGGTTTCGGATGGGGAGAGGAACAGAGGGAGAGGAGGGACAGCGAGGGAGGGGAGGTTCTGCGAGCTGAGCTCGATTCGGACGGCACCGAGGGGTCCTCATCTTCTCCTCCACGTCGACAGGAGCAAGCAGGAGGTGGCGCGGCGGGGCGGTTGCCCTCCTGTCGCCGGACAGGAGGAAGACGACAGGCCACTTCGCGGAAAACCCCCTAGAAAACAGAGGGAAATTACAGAGAGGTCCCTGGGGATTTTAAAACAGAACCAAAACTGAAATTTGAGGGCCTTTTTGTGAACCAAAAATTGCACAAAAATAGTCGTTGAAAAGCTCTTCAAATTTGCCACCTTTTTAGCACAAAGTTGGTTCCATTTGAAATACTTTGTAGAACAACTTTGTTTGAAACAAGTTTAAGTGATTTTCTGGTAATGCTCTGATTAAATTTTAAAAGCGAAAATTTTGGTCCATTTTTCATGCATGCATGCCATGTACACAACACCTCTCTTTATTACACAAAAGTAGGGATGTTACATCTAACCCATACATGTGTGTGTGGCATCTCTATGTGTGATTAGGTATCTTTCCATGGGCATGAACAAAAAGGAAGATTTCATATTGCCCATGGTCTATGTCATCGTCAAGCGGTGTTCGTCACCTAGCTTGACGTGGAAGCTCAAGTGAAGCATCTAGAAGAAATCCTATGCTTGATGCTTGCCACCCTTTTGGAGTTTGTGGCCTCGTGAAGATTTGCCATTAAGGGTCTCTCCCAAAATGGTGTATGGGGGAGCAACTTGCAAGTCTTCATCAAGCGGAGCATGTGCTAGCAAGCACGATCAAGAAAGAAGATCCAAATTGAGAGAGTCCAGATCGTCATCATCTAGCTCAATTGGATTGCGCAAGGAAAAGGTATGACTTAGATAGGGTTTCTATTTTACCGGTCTCATTATGCTAGTTGGGAGACCGGATTATAGGATAGATAACCGTACTATCAAGAGGGGTTCTTGAATGCATATCTTGATCGTATCTATCGTAGAGAGCTCAAACCTTTGCATACTTGGCATCATACTTCTTGGTTCTTATTTGGGTTTTCTCCATGTAAGGTTTTAGAGCTTTTCATGTTCTTCATGTCAAGCTCAAGTTCAACAAAAATGGATTTTGTATGAAAAACTTATCGCATTTTTGTTGTTGGAGGTTTCTACCGGTTGTCCTTTATTGATAGGCTAAACCTTTCATCATTTGGTTTTATATTCCCATTTTTTACTATGATTTTTCTCTGCATATGCTTGTAGTGCTCGTCGTTGCGATTTCAACGAGCCCAAGAACATAGAAAACGGAGTCCGGATGCAAAAGTTACGACCGTTTTCATATAGGGTGTTCTGCAGTTTTTTCCACCAGCGGAGGCTCCGGTGGTGGCTCCGCCGGAAACCCCTTCGGGATGATGTTGGCGGAGCCTCCGGTGAAACCACCGGAGGCTCCGGTGGTTGGGGCATTTTAGCCATTTTGGTTTCCTAACTCATCCGGGGGGCGGAGGTTCCGGTGGTTTCACCGAAGGTTCCACCTCTGCGCGATTTTTCCTCCAACGGTTGCATATTTGGGTGACCTATTTAAGGGGCCTTCTTCCCCAATGGTTCCCTAACCTTTTGGGCAATTTTGACCTCCATTGTTGACCTCCAAAAGCTTGCTATCTCTCAATCCCTCCAATGATTCTTGCTTCCACTTGAGGGAAAAGAGAGAGGATATCTAGATCTACCACTTCACCAATCAATCCCTCCTCTTTGTGAGGGGAATCTATTGGATCTAGATCTAGGGATTCATTTGTTGTTTTCCTTGTTCTTCCTCCTTACTCCCTCCATAGCATTAGTTTCTTTGGTGGGATTTGGGAGAGAAGTTCTTGACCACTTTGTGTGTTCTTGCCATTGCATTAGGTGCATCGGTTTGAGTTCCCCACGAGATTCGTGAAAGAGAAGTTCGTGAGCTTGTTACTCTTGGGTGCTTGGTCACCGGAGAGATTGTTCCTCTTGGGTGTATTGAGAACCCTAGACGGTTAGTGCTTGGGGCTTCCACCTTGTTGCAAGAAGCTTCGTTGAGAGCCTCCAATTGAGTTGTGGAGATAGCCTAAACCTCGTGTAAGGTTTGGTCAACGCCTTCAAGTCGACCTCATAGTGGAAACGAGCATCTCCCTCACTGGAGAAGCTCAAGGAGAATAAGGTGTGCACATCCGTGCTATTGAGGAGCGCCTAGGTGGCTCCCCACCTCTCCAACGAAGACGTACTTCCCTTGGGAAGGAACTTCGGTAATCACACCGGTGTCTCCTTGTGCTTCGGTTATCTCTATACTCTAGCTCGTTACTTATGCATTTACCTTTGTGATAGCCATCGTGCTTGAAGTCATCTATCTTGCTATCTCATAGTTGTATATCATGCCTAGCATAAGTTGTTGGTGCACATAGGTAAATCTAGCTTGCATAGGTTTTGTGCTTGATAAATTAAATGCTAGTTTTATTCCGCATTTACTCAAGCCTAAACCGTAATTATTTTAAAGCGCCTATTCACCCCCCCTCTAGGCGGCATCCTTATACTTTCAATCGTCCTGGAGGATTTCGAACCCTAAGAGGCCCCGGAGAGCGTCACAACTCGGTTGCTGGCTAGCAGCGGGCGCGACCACGAATAGGACTGCAAGCCGCCGCATCGCCGCCGAGCTCGACGAACTGCTTCTGGAGCAGGGGCTCGACATCGAGCGCTCGTTCCGGGACAGCGAGACCGAAGGGAAGTGCGAGAAGGCAAAGCATGAGCTCATCTATGTCGACCTCGTCAGCTCCGACGAGGAGGAGTGATCTTGCAGCTCCGACGATGGAGCCTCCGCACCCTAGGGCTCTGGTGAGCCGATTTTGGACATATTAGGGTTAGGGTTGCGCCATTATTTAGTATTTCTCTAGGTTTATCGCAATGCCAGTTGTGGAACATGTGAATCAGTGATGAACTGGACTCCCTCACTTATCTAAATTCTGTTCAAGCTCTCGTGTTTCTCTACATTTTAAATTTTGTAGTTCGATTTATGGTTTCTGTTCTGCGCCAACAAAAAATGAATGAGAAAACACGTTTATGTGTACCCTTAAACGTGGTTTACAGGTTGTGAGTTGAGTATGCAGTGTCTACTAGAGATGCTTTAACTAAAAAAGCTCGCCTTCTGTCGGGGGGCTACCCCCGAGTAGGGGTAAGACTGGTGGTAAATAGTGCTCGAAGTATGGTTTTGCCGGGTAGGCGGCTACTCGTTATCCGTTAGGTGCTGTTCGGTGGGAAGTACTGAAGGCCAAGAGAAGATAGCAAGTGATTTCTGGATCGACCGGGTAGAGCTCGGGTGATCCGAGTAGATCGGAAGTCATCCTACTCGGGCACAAAGTCAATGGAGCCGTTGTGGGAGATCCCGCGTATCCCGCAGCCGTACAGGCGTGCGGTTCAACTTACTAGGAGCATGATTATCTGTAATGTCCCAGCGTTTAGGAACTCACGGGGGGTAGAATATTAATTTGTGCATCTGCATGCATGTGTTTGCAAAACCTGAATAAATTTTTCGCAAAGTTAAAACCCCGGAGTGAATAAGGTTCCACCAAGTAACTGATGCATAGACAGAAGTTGTTACTGGTAGTTGGTGGAATTTCGACATGACCTCCGGGTTATATTTGAATTTGAGATACAAGAGTTTAAATTATTTGAATTTAGGAAAATTTAGAATTTGAGTTTGAATTGTAATTGAGTTTGAAAACAAATTGGATAGACAAGATTATATCTTAAGTATAAATCATTAGACTCATAATTGAGCTAGCAAACATTAAATTATCCCTAAATATTAACAAGTACAAATATAGAAAAACAATTACACTTTATTAATAATACAAAAGATACAATGTCTTTACAATGGGGTCCAAAAATAAAAAGATTACAACAAATATGCAAATGAGCTATTACAAGGAATTAATCCTAGAATTAAACCTATCTAATCCATAACAGCTAATTTCTTCAACACCTGCAAAACAAAAACACTAAACCAAAACAGAAATGGTTAGGAAGGGGTTAGTACTCTCAGGTTGTCAGTGAATTGCACTGACTAAATCATCACATGGTTAAAGCCAACTATGTAGTATCTGTTCTGTTAAGTTTAGCCTCAGACCAACATCATGGGCAAGGATTAGGAATTACAACTATCATCATAAGAAAAATACCAGATAGGATAAGTCCAACCGAGTGCCTGGGAAAATATCTTCTCACTCGGCAAGCAGGCACACAGCACAGTCATACATAAGCACACAACACACTCATGCACCAGCTTTTGTGCTGTCAAAACAACACTTGGGGTATAAAAACCCCAACAGCCGCAAGAGGGGGGAACACACCTCACTTTCCCCTGCTCAAGCACACAAGAACAGGAGAAGAACACCACCAAATCAACCACTCCACTAGATATTGGAGCAATTGATTGCAAACCTGCAATCAAGCATACAAGGCCAAGGTACCAGGAAGCAAAAGGAGACAATCAAGCAATCCACAAGCACCAAAATCCACCAACCATTTTGATCATCACCTAAGGTGAATATTCTTAGTACCCTCCAAGCCATTCATTGGCTAGTTGCACACAAGATGGGCTGGGATGCTAGTACCCTCAGAGAGGCATAGGGATGCTATGCTAAACTCATCATTGGGATATATCTATCAAGTCCAGTATTTGTTCTTATTTAGAAAAGGCCTCAGGCTATGCATTATTGGCTTGAGGGCAAAGAAAACAAGTGCAAGTATCTGTTCTTAATTAATAAGCCTCAAAGAAGGAAAAGAAATCATTTGTAGTGCTATGTTCTTATTATTTGATGCAAAGAAGCATCAGATCCACAAGATATAAATGTTTTAGCAAAGGGATCCCGAGTCAAATCATCAGCCAAGGTTCACTGTATCATGTCACACACACACAGGGTTGCTGGCCACCAGATCCAAAGATCTGATACCTCAGAACCATTGCATCGGGACATAAAAACAGTAAATGGAAAACAATGGTTGATGGCATATTCTCTGAATAAATATTCAGAGTAACACCTATCAACAAGCACACACACCCATAGAACATTGGAAATCATATACATGCTATTAGGATTTGCTATCAGATAGCCAACAAAAAGAGTTTATCACAGGGAGCAACCAAAGGGTGTCATCTCACAGAAATAGCACTGGGAGTAAAATCGCAGATAAGTTCCCACTACCAGCACAAGGACAACAACCAGCAACATCCCACAGTACATAGCATCAGTGAGATAACCTAGGAGCACAATAAATACCTACTTCATCACAGAGCATAGCATGATCTCCACATCCTCCATATCAAATAAACCATGGGAAAAATTCCAAAGCTAATCCAATCGTTCACAACTTCATTGAGAGAATCACAGAGGGGCATGGTATGAGCTAGCACGATGGCTAGGCTCCAGAGCAAGGGGGAAAGAAGGAGTCACAGAGAGAGAGAGATGAGGGGACAGAGAGAGAGGAGAGGACCACTTACAGGTGGTCACCTTCGAGGTGACCACAACCAGTTGGAGAAGCGATGAACAGCGGTGAGCCGCGGTTGCCTCCAGGAGGCCGTCTCGACGGCGTCGTCTCCGCAACCTTAGCCTCTTGAGCAGCAGCAGCACCTAAGCCACCAGGAGCATCCAGGAATCACCTCGAGGAGCAAGGGTCACCGGCGAGGGGTGGAGCACCCCGGGTACCCGAAACCTAGGGTTAGGGTTTCGGGTGTCCACGGGAGGCACAGAGGGGGAAACCCAGATCGAAGAGGAGGAAGTAGTAGAGGGCAGGGAGGAGCATTGATAGCGCTAGGTCACGGCGGCGGGGTTGGCCGGAGAAGGGCGTAGTAAATCGCCGGAGGGGAAGGCGATGGGGAATCGCCTCTGCGTCGCCTCGAGCGGAAGGAAGAGGAGAAGAGGGGAGAGCTCGGGCGAGTGCGGGTCTGGTCTGGTCCGGCTCGACCAGACCAGCGGGTTAGGTTCAACCCTAACCCATGGACCCATCTGTCAGCACTAGGGGCAGGAGGGTAATTGCCCTAATTCTTTAATAAAAAAGTTATAAAAATAGTATAAAAATAATACATAAAATTCTACAAATTAGAGCATAAATAATTATTAATCAGTAAAGTTTTTGTGTATAAGAAAATTCATTAAGAATAATAACACCATAATATTTATAGTCTTAAAATTTATAATTCTGAAATAGTTAATTTATAATAAAAACTTGTTTTAGAATAATTAAATCAAATAAGATTATGTCCTTTCAAAATTTTATATCTAGTCATTTCAAAACATTTCATAATTCATGTCCCTGAGAAAATAATAAGTATTCAATCAATTAATCAAATTATTAAAAAAAACATCAATAATCAGTAATCCTGAAAGGTTGTGTAATCACAAACAAAAAAATTATTATAAAAGGTTTAGTACACCCAAATGATCCTTTTAAAAATGCATACATCCCATCATTATGCATAATAGCATCGTTTGCTTCTTTGAACATTGTCTTTACCAGACAATGATGGTGTTTTGTAGAACAAGGAAGCCGGGATCCACCGCAAGCTTTAGAATTCAATACATGTCCGTATCTAGGCAAGTTCATCACTTGCTCATGTCCTTTGAACTATCTCATAACAACTATTTTCAAAATCCTATCGTAATACCACCACCGCTCAAAAGTATGCATGATCCTACTTTTTATAATAATATGACTAATTGAATGACTACCCGAGTGGTAGTGTTCTGTTTGGTGGGCGGATGGAGCCATGGTAAGATGAATAGGTCTAAGGAAGGTTCCATCTGCATGGGAAAGTATTAACTAGGATTAATCACAACTGCCGTCCGGATTCTTGCACCGTAAATTCGCGTTAACCATGGGTCTTTTATGGGGGGAATAAGTCAGCTGTGATCTTTTCTCGTTCGCATGTCAACGGGCTGCCAGAGACGTACGCTGTAGCTTCTGCGGGACTACATGCACATGGGTGGGAGCCCTTACATCTCACGGACTCTGGGGTCTATGAGTGTCTGCCAGGGGCGCGTAGATCTCCATCGTGAGGGGTGGAATCAGGCGTTCAACCTGCTGGTGGAAATGGGTGGACATGCGTTGTGTGGAGAAGTACGGTTTGGCTTGGACCAACAACCGGGCCCCACACCTGAGTGGGAGTGGACAGGATCGCGCGCCTGGTTGTGCAACATGGTCTTGGTCGTCCATGGGTAAAGTAACGCACCTCTGCAGAGTGTAAAAGGATGTGACATGTTACCCCTTGTTCCGGGATGGAACTGCGAACGCCGCAGGAAAGGCAACTCCATGAAAGTTCTAATCCTGTGAAGACTGGCGGGCATAGTTTTCAGTATTAAAAGAAACCTCTTGAAGAAAGTTTGACAAAACTTGCATCTGTCTAGACTCCTTAGAGTCGAGGACCGTAGTTAGTGCATCCATTACTTTTTTACTTAACGAACTTGTTGAGTAACGCTCGTTACTCATTCAATCCTGTTTGACCCTGCTTAGGCTATGAGAACTTAGAAGAAGCATCCTTCAATATCCTCGGAGGCCAAGAAGACATCTTCTACGAGGAACCGGACCTCTCCGGTGGAGTGGAAGGAGTCGACTACATCATTCAGTACGGAGTTGACCCCGATGGGGAGGAGTCTGACTAGGTTTAGCCTAGTCTGATACAAATACTTATCACGGTCGAATCGAGCAGCCATGGTCTCTCTTGTTGGTGTTGAGTTCCCGTGTTAGCACCTGCTTTACTTTTCAGTTGGCGTTCTAAGTTCAATAATGGATGACCTCGACGTGAGCTCATCCTCTTGTCAGTACATTTTGTTCTGTAATATATTTGTTGTATGACAATCAGACCCGCGATGTTTCTGTTGTACCACCCTGAGGGATGTAATATTTGCGGAACGGTGTTCTGTGAGTGTTATATCAACGACTGGCGTACTACAACATGCAGTGGTATGCCGGGTCACCACATTATCCGCGCTGAGGCGTGGGCACAGTACGGGGAGGCGCCTGTCAAGTCCTGTCACTGATAGGGGGACAGGACATGTCAGTGACCTACCCTAAGGGGCTGACAGGGTGGACAAGACCTATCAGCCGGACGGTGCGGCGACTTTCGGCACGGCGTCAGCGGGAACACGAAGGCATGCGCCATTTACACAGTGGTGTTGTCTTATCGTGTACTTTTATGTGTAGAATACTCGCTGGCCACCAGTATATAAGGTAGCCAGCCCCCTCCTGCGCGAGGGACGTTGGACCAGAGCGCATTTATTGCGAGGCTTAACAGTTGAGAGGGGAAACAGTAGAGAGATCTAGGAGCTGGCTACTCGGTAGAGAGAGACACACTGAGAATTTGTAACTTCTGTACTCGGTGGAGCTTTATACAGAGAGGTAGGCAGGAGTAGGGGTGTTACCTCCACACGAGGGCCCCGAACCGGGGTAGATCTTGGTGTTCGCAGTGCTCCTGAGCGCGTCTACTCGACGTGCGATCCCTCCCCGAATACCTACAACATCCATCGGCCCCAAACATTAGCCACCCTATGGCATCTGTCTTTACCTCACCATGACAGTTGGCACCTACCGTGGGGCCAGCGACGGCGCTGGCTGGGGTGCATATTCAGACGGGACCGGTTTCACCGTCGGGGGAGCGCGTGGTTTGTGGCCTTGTCCACAGATTCGGCTCCTTCGACTTCGTCAGCGACAAAGCCGGTGATTTCGGCGGCAGGCCCATGCCTACAGGCGGCTCCAACCTCTCCTTCGGCGCGTATTTAGTGTACGTCGCCACCACCGTCATCCACAAGTACCCCGAGGTGGTGCTCGTTGCCACCACCGTCATCCGCAAGTACCCCGAGGTGGTGCTCGTCGCTGAGGACCCTCCCGCTGTTATCGCTGTCCACGGGAAGCCGGCTGGCTGCTCTGTGGGCAGCGTGGAGGTGATGATGACCGTCCCGGTTATCGATTCCGGGAAGGGTGCGCCCACTTCGCACGAAGTCGTCGACGAGTCGGCTGCTCGCAGGGGCCACAAGCCCTACGACAAGCCGCAGAACCAACCTGGTTATGTGGATCCTTCTACATCGACCGTGATACCGGCTGCTCGCGCCGGTGTCGCACAGCTCGGCATGCCTATCGCCACGGACGTGGATCCGGCTGTGGTGAGGGCGCAGCTCGAGCAACAACGACTCGCCTTTCTGCAGGAGGTCCAGGAGCTAGAGAAGGTTAGGCTTGAGCTTAACTTGGACCAAAATGAATACCATAGAGCACATGGTTTTACTCATGTATCTAGAAATCCTAGCAAGATAGGGGTTATTTGGCGCAACTTAGGTGCTGAGCTAGCTAGGGATGGTAGAACTGCTAGCAAGTCTGCCAGTCAAAACACTGCTGGTAGGCCGAAATATAGCTCTCCTGCAAAAACACTTAGAGCTGCAGAGGCAGTTGCTGCTGAGTTGCCAAATCTCACTGGCGAGGCCCGTGTTAGGCAGCAGGAGCGGCTCAATGAGCTCGTTCTGGAAGCGGGTAGGAAGAATGAGGCCTTTCGGCAGGCCAATCCGGGAGGCGGTGCGTCTCATGTTGTTCACTCACATGGGGCAAGATCCGTGGACCAGGTCTCATCGCCACTTCCCAGCGGTGAGAGGGCCCAGAGTGTGAACTCTAGGAGGAACAAGCAGATGCAGGTGTATGACCCGGTTGTCGCCCGAAAACAGCATGTTGTAGTGCGGCAGCCCGGCCAAAAACACAATGATGCAGGTACAGGCCATCAGGCCGCCAGAGTTCATCAAGAGGGGCAAGGAGGAAACCGAGAGGGCCCATCTCGACAACATGTTGCTAACCCAGTCCAACATGTTCAACCCGGTTGCTCAACCCGGACATGTGCCCCAAGACCGCTACAACGACGGGTACTCGTCAATGCAGCGAGCCGGGTACGCCGACCCAAGAGATCTCGCAACTCAGTTGGGAGGAAGAATGCTGGAGCCAAGTGATGCAAGATCCAAGCTGGATCGGCTCTATCGGTCCGAGGAGATAGAAGCAAGGGGCCCACTCGGGCGAAGCTGTTTTGGTCCCAGAATCATGGGTGAGCCGCCCGTGTCCAAGTTTCAGCTGGCTAGAGGGACCAAGACTTATGATGGAAGCACCAAGCCAGAGGACTGGCTGAATGATTATGTGACTGCCGTGTACGTTGTAGGCGGCAACAGGAGATGGGATGTTCGGTATGTGCCCCAGATGCTGGAGGGTCCTGCCCGGATTTGGCTCAATAACCTGCTGAAAGACAGCATCAACTGCTGGCTTGACTTCTCGGAAGCCTTCATCAGCAACTTCACAAGCACTTACAAGAGGAAACCGACCGCGGGTACCTTACTCGATGGAGCACTCTGATGAACACCTGTGAAGGTGTGAACGAGTCACGAGCCATTGCCTGGTTTGCGCAAGGTTGCCGACATGGCAGCATGCTCTCGCAGAAACTGCAGAGGGAGATGCCGAGTACCCTCGCCGAGACTATCAAGATTGCTGATATGCATGCTCTCGGTGATCCTACTCAGCCTCTGCTTGATTGCTTTGAGCCCAAGAGGAAGCACCATGATGGATCCCGGCGTCATGATCGCCAGGACTTCCGCAACAAGAGAAGAGAAGACCGTCCGGATATCCGCTACGGTTCTGACCATGTAGCTGCTGTAACTCAAGACCAAGGTGCTGCCGGGAGCAGCCAAAGGCAAAAAACTGTTGGAGCCCAGTACGGGCAAAACCAGACTCAAGGCCAGAACTTCAAGAAGCAGTACAATGCTCCCCAGCAGAACAATGCTCCCCAGGAATCCGGAGATCCTGCAAGATTTGTCTTTGAGAACATGAAGGATGGACCGTGTAGCTTCCATACTCGGCATCCGAGTAGGCCGGCCAATCACACTACCTGGCAGTGCAGCTGGTGGGACAGGATCAAGAGCGAGGCTTTCGGTCAGTTGCCTCCTCCTCCTCTTCCGCTCTCGGGTGTCAATGTGCAGCCTATTCGGGCAGCTGCTCCCAGGCCTGTGGAGAACTAGAGGAGGGAGAACGTGAACCAAGTGGCGCAGGGAGCCAACAACAACTACAACCGCAACTTCAACAACAACAACCGCAACAACAACTACTACACCCGCAACAACAACCGCAACAACAACAATGCCAACCAGAACGACAACAACAACAATGGTGGTGCTGGGGACTGGAACCAGTACCAGGAGCACGACGAGAGCTATATGGTGTTCACCACGGAGCCGGATGACAAGCAGTTCCAGCGCAGACGCGCGATGGAGCTGAATGCCGTGATGCCATCTGTGCCTTACTACATGGAGTGGTGCGACCAGGAGATAGTCTGGTCCAGAGCAGATCATCCCAAGATAATGCCCAACCCGGGTACATATGCTCTGGTGGTGGACCCCACTTTCTTGGGGACCAAGAAGAACGTAAAGTTCAGAAGGTGCTGATCGACAACGGGAGCAGCATCAATATCATGTACCGGGATACCATGGAGAAGCTCGACCTTGCCGAGAACATGCTGCTACCCAGTCGGACTACCTTTCACGGCATTGTGCCGGGAGTGTCTTGTGCTCATATCGGCCGCATCTGGATGGATGTGCTTTTCGGCACCAGGGAGAACTGCCGGACCGAGTGCCTGCAGTTTGAGGTGGTTGATCTTCAGAGCCCCTATCACGCCCTGCTCGGCAGGCCCGCTCTAACCAAGTTCATGGCCTCTACTATGCGGCCTATCTGAAGATGAAGATCCCTGGCCCCAATGGCATCATCACCATCTCGGGTGACTACAAGCACTCCCTGGAGTGTGCATCTGCTGGATCTCGGCTTGCCGAGTCCATGGTCATTGCTGCCGAGAAGAAGAAGATACATGAGGTAGTGGTCATGGCCCAAGAAGCTCAAGTCGGTATGCCTGGCATGCCAATTTCTCAGTATGGGGCCACCTTCCACGCCTCCCAAGAGACGAAGAAGGTGCAGATTGACTCGGAGTTCCCGGAGCGTGTGGCCATCATTGGTGCCGGTTTGGAGGAGAAATAGGAAAGCGAGCTCATCCACTTCCTCCGTGAGAATCGGGATGTCTTTGCATGGTCCAATCAGAACCTGCCGGGTGCCCCGAGGGAGTTGGTTGAGCACTCGTTGCATGTGCGCCCTGACGCCAAGCCGGTTAAGCAGGCGATGCGCCGCTTTGCGGCTGAGAGAAGGAAAGCTATTGGTGATGAGATCATAAAGCTGCTGAAAAGTGGATTTATCATTGAGGTACTGCATCCGGATTGGTTAGCCAATCCGGTCATGGTGGAGAAGAAGAAGGAGGATACCAAGGCTACTGTGGCCTGGCGCATGTGCGTAGACTACACCGACTTGAACAAGGCCTGCCCCAAGGACCCGTTCCCGCTACCCCGCATAGATCAGGTGATCGATTCCGCTGCCGGGTGCGAAATTTTGTCTTTCATTGATGCCTACTCTGGTTTTCACCAGATTCCTCTGAACCCGGCTGATCAAATAAAGACTGCTTGTATTACCCCGTACGAGGCTTATTGCTATTTTGTCATGTGTTTTGGGTTGAGAAATGCTGGGGCTACATATTAGAGGTGCATGCAGAAATGTTTGCATGACCAGATAGGCAAGAATGTGCAGGTGTACGTAGATGACATTGTCATCAAAACGAAAGAAAAACACACTCTGCTGAGCAATATTGAGGAAACATTTGCCAGCTTGCGCAAATACCGGATGAAATTAAATCCAACCAAGTGCACATTTGGCGTCCCGGCTGGCAAGCTACTCGGCTTCTTGGTATCCAGTCTGGTCATTGAGGCCAATCCTTCAAAGATAAAAGCTATAGAGAGCATGTCTTTGCCGAGGTCATTGAAGGATGTGCAGAAATTTACCGGGTGCCTGGCTTCTCTTAGCCGCTTCCTGGGAAGAATGGGCGAAAAGGCGCTGCCTCTTTATCAACTGATGAAGAAAAGTGACAAGTTTGTCTTGACACCACAAGCTGATGTGGCCTTCAAAGAACTCAAGACCATGCTGGGTAGCGCTCCCATCTTGGCGAGCCCTTTGCCCAAGGAGCCAATGCTGCTTTATATTGCAGCCACCAACCGAGTAGTCAGTGTGGTGGTGGCAGTGGAACAAGAAGAGGAAGGCAAGACCGTGAAGAGGCCGGTGTATTATCTCAGAGAGGTGCTATCCATGTCCAAGCAGAATTACCCACACTATCAGAAGATGACATACGACGTATACATGGGTGCCAAGAAACTCAAGCATTATTTCCAAGAGCATCTCATCACAGTGGTGAGCACTGCTCCCATCTCGGAGATCATGGGCAACAAGGATGCAAGCGGCCGGGTAGCCAAGTGGAAAATTGAGCTAAGCCGCGTACACCCCTTTGTACGCGAGAAGGGAGGCAATCAAGTCTCAAACTCTGGCAGATTTCTTGGTGGATTGGGCCGAGATGCAGTATGAGCCCCCTTGCCGGAAACCAATTTCTGAAAGATGCATTTTGATGGCTCCAAAGTAAAAGAAGGGCTCGGTGCCGGCGTGGTGCTCACCTCGCCCAAGCGAGATCAACTCAGATATGTGTTGCAGATCCACTTCCCGGCGTCCAATAATGTAGCCGAGTATGAAGCACTGGTACACGGCCTGAGAGTATCCAAGTAAATTGGAGTCCGGCGGATTGTCTGCTATGGTGACTCAGACCTGGTAGTTCAACAAGTCTCGGGGACTTGGGATGCCTTGGATGTCAACATGGCGTCCTATCGATTTATGGTGCAGAGCATGACTGGATTCTTTGATGGGTGTGAGTTCCATCACATCCACCGAGCTGAAAATGATGCAGCGGATACTCTGTCCAAGTTGCGATCTTCTCGGAAGTTCATCCCGTCGGGAATTGCTCTCGAGCATTTGAGGAAGCCATCCATCAAGCCATCTCCCAACTCGGAGTCAATATACATTCCAGGGCTGCTAGACTCGGAAGTTGTTCCCATGGAGATTGATTGGGAGGGCTCAAAAGAGAACCCGGGGACTGCTCCATCCAACCCGGGGACTGCCTCTGCAAACCCGGGGACTGTCGCATTCATCGAGGGGGTCATTTCTCAGTACTCGGGGACTCGTCTCCAACCCGGAGCAAGTCATGGCAGTTGATCCAATGGAAGTGGACGAACCAGTGTTTCCTATCCGGGAGACACCGAGTTGGGCTCTGCCCATATTATCATTTCTAATGGATGGCACATTGCGGAGTGACGAGATCATAGCCAGGAAGGTACAGAGAAGATCTAAGGGCTACACCATCATCAACAAAGAGCTGCACAAGACAAGTCCTACTGGAGTACTACAACGTTGTGTTGAACCAGAAGAAGGAGAAGAGATTCTAAGAGAAATACATCAAGGAGAGGGTGGGCATCATGCCTCATCTCGATCTCTGGTCAAGAAGGCATTTCGGCATGGATTCTTTTGGCTCACTGCCTTGCAACAAGCAGAAGATCTGGTGAGAAAGTGCAATGGGTGCCAGAGATACACAAGCAAGATTCATATGCCAGCTTCCGAGTTGAAGACCATCCCTATCACTTGGCCCTTTCCAGTATGGTGTTTGGATATGGTGGGCCCTTTCAGGCCAGCTAGAGGCAACATGACTCACATCTTGGTCATGGTGGACAAGTTCACCAAGTGGATTGAAGTGAAGCCTATCCGGAAGTGTGATGGGAACACAGTTGTGAGATTTCTGAAAGATTTCATTCTGAGATATGGTTACCCACATGGGATCATCACGGACAATGGTACAAACTTTGATGAGGGAGCCTTTGCTAGGTTGTACAGAGAGAAGCGGATCCGACTAGACGTTGTGTCAGTCGCTCATCCGGCTTCCAATGGGCAAGTTGAAAGAGCAAATGACATGGTCCTTTCCGGGATAAAGCCGAAGGCTAATTGAGCCGTTACAGCGAACACCTGGTTGTTGGATGGACAAGTTGCCGGCGGTGTTGTGGAGTCTAATGACTACCCCTAACCGATCAACCGGATACACACCATTCTTCCTGGTATATGGAGCTGAGGCCGTGTTGCCCACTGACCTTGAGCATGACTCACCACGAGTAACCCTCTATATTGAGACAGAGGAAAGAGAAGCCCGAGAATATGATGTGGACCTACTCGAGGAAGCAAGAGAGTTAACTCTGTCCCGCTCAGCTGTATATCAACAGAATCTGAGAAGATATAATAGCCGGAAAGTGAGCCCAAGGGTTTTTCGAGAAGGAGACATGGTCCTTAGGCTCATGCAGCGCACAACCGGGATTCACAAGCTATCCCCTCCATGGGAAGGGCCTTTTATTGTGAGCAAGGCTCTGCACAATGATGCCTATTATCTCATCGATGCACATGCACCACAGAAGAACAGGGCGGATAAATCCGGAGAGGAATCCAAACGTCCCTGGAATGTAGCTCTACTCCGTCGGTTTCATTCATGAGCAAACATTGTATGTATCTCCTCAACCGAGTTAAATTCAAGTCGGCACTCCGAATTTGAACTCGGGGACTGCCTGTGCTAAACTTGCTTTGTGTCGTTTACTTTATTTTCTTTTGCCTACCCGGTTCTTCTACTTAAACTTTCATCCGTACGTTAAGTAGTGTTTTTAAACCCAGGAGCCAACTCTTCGACTTCGCTGCTGTCCGCAACCCGGCTTCATGGCAAGCAAGAGAACAAGTCAAAGGTCAATGAACACATGAAAAAACTGCTAAGAAAAGAAGAGCACAAAAACCGAGTAGGGTGTTTTTACTTTTCTGTTTTCTTTTCGGCTAAGTGGTGGGCAGCGTTAATATCCAAATCTCTAAATGGTTAAATATCTGAAACTTGGTTTTTGAAATCTTGTGACTCGACTACCAAAAAAGCCACAAGTGGCAGGTAAGAGCAAACACAAATGAGCTAAGTGGATGAAAAAAGCAACTCGGGGACTTGCATTTTAACGCAATCCGGCATTGAGCCAGTCTTGCCAAAGAAACAACTAAAAGTGAGTAGCACGAGGAACCATAAAAGTGTTTGTTACATCTGCACCCGGCATACCGGGGTTTCGATAAGTGTTTAAGGATAAAAGTGCAGGAATTTAAACAACAACAAATGAGGTAGTGTCCGTCTCGGTGCTGGTAGACGCCACGGGCTCGGTAGCAGAAGTTGTGGAAGCAGGCTTTGGAGTAGACGAAGTAGGAGTAGGGGAGGCTGGCTCGGATGCAGCGTTGCTAGCCTGGGCAGCAGAAGCACTGGTAAGAGGGTAGAGCTCGGAGGTGGCGTTCTCGGATGCATCCCCAGTTGCGCCCAACTCGGGAGCGGGATCGTCAATCACCATCTCGGTGGTGACAACTTCATCCTGTGCGGCGGGCTGCGACTCAACTTGGGCCTCGTCAGAACCAGCTGCTGGCTTGACGATTTCCGAGTCCACCTCTGTAACATCCCAAGTATGAAAAATAGCCATTAGAATGTTTGCTCTCTGTTATTTTATGTTTTGCATCATGGCATCATGTTGATTGCATTTGTTTTGCTTGTTTTCCATTTGTTTTCCAACTGTTTTCCTTTGTTTTCCTTTGTTTTCTATTTGAATCTCAAACCAAAATTCAAACCTTTTGTTTCATCCTTGTGATGTTACAATTTCCAAATGATATTTCAAATCAAAACAATCATTTGTTTCCATTAAAGTTGTAATTTCAAACTATTGTTTTGTTTCTATCAAAAATTCATTTAATACCAAACCCCTTTCAAAATCAATTAATTTCCAAAACAACAACCCTTTTTAAAGTTATGAAAATTGCAAAACCATTCAATCAATTGTTTCCATTAAATCCGTAAGGTTCAACTATTTAAAATTGGGGTTTTAATAAGTTCACTTAATCCAAATTTATTCAAATTCAATTGCCTTTTTCCATATAGCAACCATTTGAAAGTAATGAAACAAAACAACTCCAACCAGTTTGTTTCAAAATAACTTGAGGTTCCAAAAACTAATTAACTGTTATTTTTACTAAATCACTTAATCAACAATTCATTCAATAACAAATTCCATTCATTTTCAAACAAGTGGCAAATATCAAATGATTTCAAATCTTTTGGAAAAATAAAAGTTACACATGTTGTTGTTGCCCTAAATAACTCATCCACAATTTTTCTCCTAAATTTTCCTAACCCTAGACCCCTCCTTTTCTTCATATGTCGATTCAGCAAAAAAAATATGGAACAAAAAGAATAAAAAGAGCAAAGGGAGAGAGAGGAGCACACAAGGCCCAGCCCAACTCACCCCTAGGCCCAATACCCCTTCGCACCATCTTCTTCCTCTATACGGCGCTCATCTAAACTGTACACGTAGGTTCAGAGGAGCAGGCAACGGTGAAACTCCTCCCTCCTGCCCTATAAGACCTAGGCCGAGCCCTAGCTCCCCAACCCTTCTCCCTTCTACCTCTTTCTCTCTTCCCCCCGCCGTCCTCTCCTTTCTCCCTCTCTTTCTCTCTACTTCTCTGCTCTGAATTTCCCTGTACCTGAACCCACACCCGAGCCACCACTTCTCTCCGGGGATCACCGGCGTTGAGCCTCCCTCCGGCCGTGGCGAGGGCGGGAATGGAGCTCCCACGCCGCCCTCTTCCTCCTCCCCCCCTCGGCACGGGACGAGAGGGGCTGTGCCGCCGCCGCCGTCCAAGTCCTCGCCGGCCCGCCTCCCTGCATCCGCCCCGACCTCTCCTGCTCGAGGCCATCTAGGTGAGCCTCGACCCCACCTCCCTCTCGCCTCCCTCCTCCTCCCGCACCCTCACAGCATCACACACCCCACGGCCGCTCACCCCCCCTCGCCATATCCGCTCGGGATCCCTCCGTCGAGGTGCAGCCATGGAACGTACAGGTTCAGTACGTGCAGTTTTTTTGGTTCAGAGAAAATCCCGCCAGCCATACCATATCCACCCCCCACCATCCCTTCTGTCACAACTCGATGTTACACCCCACTGGTAGCAACCACCGCACGCAAACCCCACGTCCCAGGGTCGAATCCCCAACCCCCCCACCTTTTTCTCTGTTTATTTCCGAATTGTGCAGTGCATCTCCTTGAACCTTATCCTCACCGCAGCTCCCCTTCCTATCACAAATCAAAGCCTACCCTACTGGTTAGAACCCTTGTGATCCAACCGCAGCTCCTGGGTTCGAGTCCCCCTCCCAACCATTAACCCAAAACTTTTTATTTTCATTTGTTTTGTCACAGCACTTCATAGAAATCACAACCAAGTCCTTGTAAATTATATCTAGATCCCTGAAAAATATTTCCTAAGTCCCTAGATCATAAAAAATGGCAGATTTGCACTATATCTTGTAAATTGCATAAGAAAATCATTTTAACTCCAATTTTAACTTTTTAAATATGTTTTCTGTCCCAAATTAAATGTTCTATCCAAATATAAAATTTGTTTACTGTTTTGAATATTTTAAATTGGTGCAATATTTGAAAACTTGTCAAATTCACTTAAACTTGCAAAATTCATAACTTGGGCATAAAAATTCCAAATCCAACAAACTTAATATGTTTTCCAATCCATTTTTCATGTACTTTACAAATATAAATTTTGTTTGCTGTTTTGAATAATTTAAATTGCTGAAAACAACTGTTTCTTGTTTAATGCATTTAAAATTGCCAAAATAATAACTTGCTCATTTTAAATCCAATTTCCACAAATGAAATATGTTTTCCATGCAAAATTAAACCCTCTGTCCAAATATAAATTTTGTTTCATGTTTTGAATAATTAAAAGTGGTTAAATAATTTAAACCTTATTTAATTCATTTAATATTGTTAAATTCATAACTTGATCAAAACAAATTCTTTTGGGACATATAAAATATGTTTTCCTACCCTAAAAGTATAAACTTTTCAAATATGAATTTGGTTTAATGCTTTGAACAAATAAAAAATTCAAATAAGTTCATGTTTGAATTAATTTCATTTAATTCCTGCTTACACTTGTTTAATTCATAAATAAGTTATTCCAAATCCTTTTTCAACAAGTGAAACATGTAATCCACCCAAAATCTTGTGTTCTTTTCAAATATAAACTTTGTTATCTATTTTTGAACAATTTAACTTGATGAAAACAACAAATGCTTGTGTGACACCTTTAAGTAACCAAAATTCCAAAACTTAATCAATGAATTTCTAAACTTGGTAACCCTTATTTCCAATTGCTTCTATTGTTGTTATTTTGCTGTTTTCCTCATCCATGCATCATGCTAATCCACTTTCACATGTTTCTTAGTTGTAAAACAATTAATTCAACCATAATTCATGGGCTTTTCATATGCAATCCAATTGCATGTGGGTCCATTTAATCATGTTGTTATCTTGTCAACTAGTTTTATTTTGATGCATCAATTAAACTATCATGCATCATCCCATGTTTGTGCACCTATGCCATGTTATTGATTGTTTATATTTCTGCCTTGTTTGTTTGCTTCTTCCCGGATATACGACGACGTTGAGACCGACGATCCTTACGACACCCCTTCTAAAGGAGTTAGCTCAGTACCAGGCTACTGGGTTTGCAGGCAAGTTATCACTCACATGAACCATCGTGTTCCTTTCAACATTGATTACCGATACTTTCCGTTGTTCTTTTCTCCTAGCCTTAGTAGTAGTTGTTTTCTGTTACGAACCCATCACATGAATCCCTTAACCTCGATATTGCCTCACCTCCACTCCTATCACCCCTTGGTTGAGCCAGTGTCTTACTAGCATGCTTAGGTTGTTTTGCTCGAGTCTGTTACCCGTTACTTTCTGTTACTACTCTTTTATGTTCTGGGGGCTCGATGTTTAATCAATCAATCATGCTAATGTTATTACCAATAATAAATTTGATGCTAAGGCACCGGCAGGAGGCCCAGGGTGGTTTTGAGGCCTGCTAGTGTCGACCCCCTAATTAGGAAAAGGGTCTTGTCTACTGATCCATGATGAGCGCACTACCCGCATGTGGGAAGCGAGTATGGGCGCCCCCCTCAACTTGACCCGATTCGCATCTCGTCCAAATCGCCGTACTAGTTCGGGCTTTCCATTTGCTGCATGCATGATCTTGCGAGCCCTTGGCGCCCGGGTGGAACTTTCGTAGTCGGCATTTAGGGCGGCGTGGTCTTCCAGTGCTATGAGGGTCCTCCTTTTCTTCGGGGGGCTCGATTAGCCGCGCACGCACAGCACGCGGTGCTTTGGGCTTGATGCGAAGAAGGGTTGGTTGTGTTGAGTACCTCGCTTGGTGGGGTGATTTCCCATCTGGCGGGTTATTCATGCGTGTACGGCTAAATTGGTGCAACCCTGCAGGGAAAATCTTCTCGAGAAGCCGTGTTTTCCGCGGTTATGGATTACTTGGTGAAAGTACTGGCTAACAAGTACTCAGGACAACTTAAACATAATGATCAAACATGTTACACCCAATGATTAATAACTTGACTAGTAATAGGTTGATGGCACAATAACTTGATTCACCTTTTTTACAACTGTGTGAGTTATCCTCGGATTGCTTCTTTGGATAAGGGGCGAGATCCAGGATGGGTTTGTTTGAAGTTATCTTTCAGTTGGTTACAATCCTCGATCTTATCTCCTTTCTGTTAGCCGGAAGTGGTAGGATCTCTGTAGTTGGTTAGTGCAGCCAGTTGCGGCATCTTTTATGTCCCCTCTCTTCCGTTTAGCCCAAGGCATCTGTGCTTGGTGTTGACGGGTTACACTTTGGTGAACTGTGAGTCTTGCTTGCCAGTACGTTTATGTACTGACCCCTTTGGGGCTGTGGTTTACGCAGACGACGTTTCCGAGGATCTCCATGGTGGCTACTACGTGGAGTATGACGAGACTGCTGACGAGTAGATAGCGGACCCGGGCAGGATCCGAGACTTCGTGGATGGGCTCCGTCTTTTCGTTTCCAGCCTCTTAGGCCTATTTGGTTCTTGTCTGTACTCAGACATGTTGAATGCTTCCGCTGTGATGTAATGATGTATTGTTGGGACATGTGTCCTCTGAATGATTGTATTTGCTATCTCTGCTCTAATGAGAGCCATTTGCAACTTATTTCAATCTTTTGTGTCGTAGAGATCTGTTGTGATATCAGTTGTTCAACGCCGTTGACGTACCATGTGTGTATGGTTTGAAGTACGTCGACGGAAGTGCCTTTGATCTCTAGTGGATAGTTTACATCGACGATGGAATAGCAGGGCTTGTGTTGTCGCGCATAAGCGCAGGCCTACCAGGAAGCTGGGACGTGGGAGCAGTTATGCCCCATAATCCAAGCACCTGCTATCCAGTTCGGCCCGATGAGTATCCCTTAGAAATCAGGGTGCGACAACCTCCATCCCGGACTCCTCAGCAGCGTGGCGCTGCTCGGTCTCCTCCTCTTCGGCATCGTCCCGCTCTTCCTCTTCGCCACCCAAGCTGTCGTCTTCGCCAGCATCCTCGTCACCCTCAGCTTCATCTTCCTCCTCGTCATCTCCTTCAACATCGATATCCGGCTCCGTGGGGCCGTCGATGTACTGATTAGTTTCAGCATAAGAAGCGAGCTCGTAGGAAACCGCTTTCCGGCGCAAGACGCACTCATCCCGGCCAGTCCATTTAGAGCCATTCCGGAGGGTACTGATCCTCTCAAGATCCAAGTTTTCATACCAGGATAGTATGAAGTGCAGGGCCTCCTCCGCACTAGCCCGGGCTGCGGAGGCGCGCCACTTCTTCAGTTCCTCCTTGACATGGTCCAGGTTGGCCGCCATCTCGTTGATCGTATCTGGAATTTGCTGCTCTGGCCAGAATAGCTTGTGAAGGTCCATGGCGGTGGAGACCATGGAGGCGCCAGACCCTTGAGGGATAACACCCGAGTTTTGATATTGTCAATATGATCATCGATGCTGACGGACTCATCTGTGTTGAGGCCGGAAGCTGCCCTTGCTCTTCTTTCTCCACCGCAGTCTCGGCGGCATCATTGAAGTCCGGGAAGGTATCTAAAGAAGGGCATGCTAGTTTGAGTCAGAAGAGAGAACCAGGAAGGGGGAAAACCGAATAGAAGAAGTCAGAAAGACAAAGACCGAATAGAATGAAGAATAGCGAGAACTCACAGCTCAGTTCAAGGACAAGAGCCCCTAGTCGGGTCTTCCAGTCATCAACAAGCCGGATATGCCTGTCGTGGAGACGGCGTGAATCACTGACCATGCCCTCGACAGCTTGATTTCTCTCTCTCAGAGATCTAATCTCCCTCTCGAGCTCCTGCTTCTCGGAGGCAGCCCAGTTCACCACTGTTGTCTTCTCATTCCCGACTTCAATCGCAGTCTTGAGTGCGTCAGTAAGCTCGAGTTGGAGCTTATGAACTTCAGCCTTCTCGGCGTCCAGTTCCTTCTGTAGCTGAGCCTCTTGGGTCTGCACTTGTTGATGCGCTTCAGCCGGGGTGAGGAACTCCAGATGCTGCTCTCGGAAGGTTTTGTAATCTTCTGCGGGGAGAGCAACTCATTTAGTAGCATGAACAAGCAACAGAAACTAAGTGAAGAGAAGAGAAGGATTAACTCACCTTCCAAGGAGGAAATTTTGCTCTGCGCTGATGCAGCCATGACCTCGCAGTCTTGGTGCCTGTCAAGGACCGCCTTGAGCTCACCTACGGAGAATACAACGATTGAACAAAAGCAAAAAACGGGCGTAAACAAAAAACGCACAAACCGAAATGCTAAGTACTTACTTTCAACAGAAGACAATTTAGTGACAATCTCTATGACATTCTTCGCCAGAGCGTCCCTCTCACTCTTCTCAAACTCCAGCACCCGGTTCCTATCTCTGATGGACCGGTGGGACGACAGGAGCTCGCGGAAGACATTGGTCCGAGTTTTAGTGCACTCCTGCAGGGGTGAAGGAGATGTTATAAGTTGGAAGATTTGGCCCGAGTAAATTGCAACTCGATTGAGCTTTACCTACTCGGCCCGAATCTCGGGGACTGGGTAGTGGATAGAAGAGAAGGAGTAAAACGGAAAGAAACAGGCAGCACAGAAATCCAGGTGGAGAGGAAAAAGTACTTACCCGATTGGTGTTCTCGGCGTCCTCAGCAGCCTTGCGCAGGCAGTACAGTTTGTGCGCCAAGGTACTGCTGGAGGAGGACATGGCCATTGTGACAGGACCGGCATCGGCCTTGTTCCAGGTTTTCCGATAGGTGTCAAGGTTCTTAAGGTGCACGCCATCCCACTCGGCGTGACCGTGCTTCTTGCTGTCCCAGTACTGCTCCACAAAACCTATCTGGTCAACGATAGTTTCAGTGTATTCTTGGAGCTCGTACTCTGAGGGAGGCGGCATGTCCCCAATGCGCAGGGAAGGAGCCTTTCCTGTGGTCCCGGAGCGGGACACCATCCTCCTTTCCTTCAGCTCCGCCTTTCGCATGGCTTCTTCCACCTGTTTCTGCTGGTTGATCTCTAGCAGCTCACGCCAGTGATCTGGGTAGAGCGCATTCTTGGTGGGCGCACTTGAGCCAACTCCAAGAGCTTGTTGTTCCGAAGGACCAAACTTGATGGAAGACTGGACAAGTTTCGTGCTCCGGGTAACCGGCCCAGTCTTAACGGGCACCAGTGCGCCGCTCGTTGCTGAGGGGGTAGTGGCCGGTACCCGGTAGGTCGGATCCTAACCTTTGCTGCCGCTAGATTTGGCGGTCTTGGTGGTCTTGAGTGTGGTCTTCTCGGCGGCAGTTGCAGCAGCTGAGGGCTTGGTTCTCGGCGCAGTAGGCGGCTTGCCCGCACCAGGAGCAGCAGGAGTGGTCCTTGTCTCTGGGGGCGGCATTGGTGTAGCTGACGGAGGCCCTCGTGGCTGCTGCTGGCTAGGTTGCTTTGCATCCGGAGAAGGTGTCTTCTTCGTGGGCGGCGCCTGCGGCTGGCTAACCGGCACAGCATCAGGCTGAGCTTGGTCTTGAGGCGCTGGCTGCACCACAACACGGTCCTGTGTAGCCAGGGTCTCTTGCCGCTGCTCGGCGGGATTAATCCTCCCGCTGCTCGGCAGCAGGATCTGGCCGCTCCATGGCGGAGTCATCGTGCTGCTGCTCGGCAGCGTTGTCTTTGGGCTCCTCAACGGAGGCAGCTGGCGGTGTTGGTGGTCTCTCGGTGGTGGGCTCCTGGGCAGCATGCTGGGTGCTGGGCTGCGGCTGTTCTGGATCTTGGTCGGTTTCCATCTCGGTGCCGGTGTTCTCGGCACCAAGATCATGTTATTCTCGAAGAGGGGAGGACATCCGCGTCCCGCCCTCTAGCTGTTTGTCCCCTTCATCGTCGGAAAGCTCCACGACATCTCGGGGCGTGCTTCTCTAGGGGGCGTGTTGGTGGCCTCGGCGTCAAGTGCATCGCTGAGAAAAGATAAAAAGAGAAGAAAGAGAATCAAAGGGATGCAGAGAAGAAAACAGAAGGAGAACAGAGAAGGTTATGAATTGCAAGTGATAAGGGCAACTCGGAAGCACTTACCCGTCAGCAGTGGGGCGCTTCTTGCGCGTGGCAATCTTCTTGTTGCCTGCTTTCTTCTTCATCTTCTTGGCAGGGGGCTCCAGTGCCCCGCTGCCCATTCTCTTCCTGGTTTCGATGGGGGCGGCCACGGAAACAGGCGCCACGTCAAGTGGCTCCTCCCCCTCCTCATCCACCTCCAGGTCGTCCGTCGCTGGAATAAGAAAACATGGGAGTTAGAAACAAGAAAGGTCAAGGTATGAAGTAAGGTGCACGCAGGTGAACTCGGTCACCTTCTTCATCGTCAGACCAGTCCCGAATAGAGGTATAGTCTCGGGACTTACCATCTTGGCCTTCACGAGGGATCCAAAGAGTATCCTGGACGTCGAATGCTTTCGCGTCGTCCTCGGTCCTGTCCAGCTTCCAGTTTCTCTCGAAGACGGCATCGTCTTCCACTTTCTGACGAGCGATTTTCTGAAAGTGCAAACATAAAGCATGGTAAGCTAAGTTTCACCAGATAAATTCTACTCGTTCTAGCGTGCAAACATAAAGCACATAATGCTAAGTCCTAGAGGAGGGAAGCGAGTAGAAATTCTACTCGGACTAACATGCAAACATAAAGCATTTGCGACTAAGGTCTAAGCAGGAAGGCAGGTGGAGGCTCTACTCTGAGCAGCGTGCAAACATAAAGCATATTAAGCTAAGTTCTAACAGAGGAGCCCTACCCGGTATGAAATGCAAACATAAGGCATGATTGGGATACGAGGCTAAGGTATTTCCTACTCAGTATGAAGCAAAGAAGTAAGAGTTGAGACCAACTGAGTATTCTGAGAGAGTTACTTACTTGAGGAATGGGCTTGGTGCGGCTATACGACACAAAGCCGTAGAACCAGGTATCCGAGAGCGTTTTCCTGAGAACGGACTTGTCCCAGATCGCCACCTCCGCCTTGGTAAGCTCGAAGGTGGTGGTCCGAGTACAATCTTGGGCACCGCCAATGTAGCACATCTTATGCGCTCTTTCCTGAAGAGGGAGCACTCGGCGCTCTACCCAGCAGGCCACCGGATCATCCTTGAGGAGTCCCTCCTTCACCAACTCTTTTAGGCGGTCGTCAACCTGGTTGACATCCTTCAGCATTCTCCTGGGATGGTAGCCCCAATTCCGCATCTCGGTTGGGGGCACATCCTGGAACACTGGCAGCTTGATCAGGTCCACTGCTTCCTCTCCTTCAGCGGGAGTTGGATTCTTCACGTAGAAGAACCCCCTCTACCACTTGCGGCAGGTATCCAGCCCGAGCACCCGCGGATGGATACCCGTGGGGCGCTGTAGCATCATCGCTGCACCCGTCTGTGTCATTTCCTTCGGGATGATTGGATTGGATGGATTGGGAACCACTTGCTGGCAGAGAAAGAAATATTTGGCCCAGGTGTCTACCGTGGGGTAGACACCGAGAAAGGCTTTGCAGACAGCGGCGTGGGTGGAGAGCATGGCTACCGCGTTGGCGGGAAGGTGATGCGGCTAGAGGCCAAAATGACGAAAGAAATCCTACATGAATTTGGAGATGGGAAGTCCAAATCCACGCTTGAAGTGGCTCAAAAATACTACGAACTCACCGGGGGCAGGAGTTGGGACGAGCTCCTTCCCGGGAGGGCGGCAGATGACGCCGGGAGGGACCCGGCGCGTGTTCACAACCCACTGGCAGTCCGACGCTTTCACGTCGGAGCCTTCCCAGCCGGCACGCAGCGGCGCCATCTCCTCGTCGTGTAGATCTCTGGCGGCGGCGTCGAGCTCCATAGCCGCTTCTCCGGCGATGAAGCGGAGGTATCGAGGTCGAGGGCGGAGCGCGGCGGCGTGCGGGATGGACTCTTTCTCTCCGCGCGTGGAACGGCGAGGTACTGCGAGTTCGTGGCGCTGGTTCTCGCGGTAGAGGCGAAGGGGAAGAGGAGGAAAAAGGGGGGAAGTGCGAGGAAAGAGGCACAGAGGGCGGCGCGGGGGTATTTATCTCACCGCGACTGCAGTTACTACATAGGATCGATCGTGGGCGAGATCGTGTAGCACGGAAGTTAACGCGTCCGTTAGAAACGCACACAGCGTGTAATACGCGCGTAACGGGCGCAGTTAATCTCACGATGCGCGTCGTGGACTATCAAGTACATGCGTGAAGTGGCGCAACGGACTGTGGGCCCTAGGTGCAGTGATGGGCGCGTGCCGCGCAGTAACGCCAGATTCGGGGCGTCGGCGGTACGGATGCGTGACACGTGCCACCCTGGACACGAGAAGATAGAGCCGCTCTGATTCGAGCGACAAAGTGTTGAAAATTTCACTAAGTGTTGGGTTCTCGGTGGAACTCAACATCGCGTGGTCTACTCGATGCCGAGATAAAAAACTCCAAAGGCCATGATAAGAAAAGTTCGAGTAAAAATTATGGGCGTCCGAGTTAAGGAGCAACTTGGCCACACTTCATCATGGAGACAATTTGATTAAAGATGGCAGGGCCCAACGAACAATTTCGCCGGACTCTACCAGCTTCGGGGACTAATGACGGGGGGCTATCCCCGAGTAGGTGTAAGACTGGTGGTAAATAGTGCTCAAAGTATGGTTTTGCTGGGTAGGCGGCTACCCGGGTACTCGTTATTCGTTAGGCGCTATTCGGTGGGAAGTACAGAAGGCCAAGAGAATATAGCAAGTGATGTTCTGGATTAACCGGGTAGAGCTCGGGTGATCCGAGTAGATGGGCAGTTATCCAACTCGGGCACAAAGTCAATGGGGCCGTTGTGGGAGATCCCGCGTATCCCGCAGCCGTACAGGCGTGCGGTTCAACTTACTAGGAGCATGATTATCCGCGCTGAGGCGTGGGCACAGTACGGGGAGGCGCCTGTCAAGTCCTGTCACTGACAGGGAGGACAGGATATGTCAGTGACCTACCCTAAGGGGCTGACAGGGTGGACAAGACCTGTCAGCCGGACGGCGCGGCGACTTTCGGCACGACGTCAGCGGGAACACGGAGGCGTGCGCCGTTTAAACAGTGGTGTTGTCTTATCGTGTACTTTTATGTGTAGAATACTCGCTGGCCACCAGTATATAAGGTGGCCAGCCCCCTCCTACGCGAGGGACGTTGGACCAGAGCGCATTTATTGCGATGCTTAACAGTTGAGAGAGGAAACAGTAGAGAGAGCTAGGAGCTAGCTACTCAGCAGAGAGAGACACACTGAGACTTTGTAACTTCTATACTCGGTGGAGCTTTATACAGAGAGGTAGGCAGGAGTAGGGGTGTTACCTCCACACGAGGGCCCCGAACCTGGGTAGATCTTGGTGTTCGCAGTGCTCCTGAGCACGTCTACTCGACGTGCGATCCCTCCACGAATACCTACAGCGTCCATCGGCCCCAAACATTAGCCACCCTATGGCATCTATATTTACCTCACCACGACACCTTCCCCAGGTGATCACGAATCACCACTCCAATTCCCATCTCTGGGACTGAGACAAGATTGTTTCATCTATATTTATCAGCACCGACCGTTTCGGCGGCGGAGACCATTTCTAGAATGATGCTTGATTCTCACGCCTAATTGATACCGCCAATCTAATATTGTTAGACATGACGAAATCAATATAAGAATTTATCTTTCCAGCCTCACGAAGAGGATGGGATAAATCCTCCCCGTTCTTACATTGTTGCTAGTTTCTACTCCCATATGTGCCACCCAGCCACACCAAAAAAAAGCTTGATAGAAATCCGACACTCCGCCTAAGCCAATCCATTCTAATAGCATTCTCTTTCTTTCGTCAATGAAGTTCATATAAGTGTATAGAAAGCCTTATTTTCACAACCATGCACAAACCAAAGTGGAAAGGAGGGAAGTTGTGGATAAATTGGGAGAAACTCTTCAGCCTTAAAGAGATATAATGAGATTATTTCAGTTCAAACCAAATTTGCTCGTTTGACACCTATCATTTCAGTTCATTTAATGCCATCTTTTCATTTTATTTGAAAAGTGAAATGTCATGATTAGAGATAGGAATTGACATAACATACAACATGTATTTTCTTAAATTTCAAACGAAATATCACGTCCAATTCTATGATAGTCACGGCTGCCGCTCCGGCGTCCACCCCTGACCGCCCCCCTGTTCTCCGCCATGGAAGGTGTTTCCCTTGCCTCGGATGGATCTCGTCGTCCTGGCCCTGGGCGGCAGCTTGTGCCGGCGAGCCCCATCTCGGCCTACTCGGGGACGGGCCGGAATAGGGAGATTCCTCTACCTCTCTGAGCCTAGGAGTGGACTCAGGGGTGGCACAAGTCACTGTTGCGGGTATGAATCCGCCTATAGGCTCGGGTCCTAGTTGGGAGCAGTCGTGATTGTCTTGCAAGTCATCGTGGCGGCGCCATTTGGTTCACCGGGTGGAGGAGGACGCAGCCGCGAAGCCTCTCTCACCGCCATACATAAAAGATCTCTGTTTATCTACTTCCAGCCCGGACACCTCAAGAAAGGCTGCACAAACAAGGTTGTCTGCCTCCGTTGTGGTGTTGCGGGGCATGTCGTGAACGATTGCAAGCTCCCAACGAGCCCTTCGTCGGGGGACGAGCTCCGAAGGGCGGCACTGGCCAAGGCTGCTCGTCGTCGACTCGGGTTCTCCGTCGTGTATGGGGGTTCCTACGCCTCTAGGGCTTGGGATTCGTGACACGGGGCATCCCAGACTCCGGGTGACGGCTTCCCCTCCAGAGCCAGCCCTAGAGCCATAGAGGTGGCCCGAGCTGGATGGATTGGGGGTGACCCCGGAGCCGGGGGTTTCAAAGGGTGCGTTGGACCAGCTCTGTGTGATTCGCCGCTTTCCACATATGGATGATATAGAGAGATGACACCGGCACGCGCTGGTGGCGCATGTGGACGGCGACCGTCCTGTGGTCTCTTGCGCCCAGGTGCACGAGGTGTTGGTGCGTGATGCCGGCATCCCAGACGGAAGGTTCACTGTGCATTCATAGCAGCTGGAGGATTTTCTCATCGTCATGGCCTCCGAGGAGATCAACAAAATTGTCATGAACTGCCCCAATGATGTAGAGTGATCACACGCTCGTTGGTAACCCCAAGTGGAAGGTATGATGTAGTTTAGCGGAAATTTTCTCCCAATTAAGGAACTAGGTTTTATCGACTAGTAGGACTTTGAAATCTTCGAGAAGGTTGCTTGTTGCACGCGGGATCAACAAACGTGAAACCTGCACACAACACACAAACTCTCTCTTGTCCCCAACTTTCAAGAAAGTTGTTAGTCTTCGTGTCTTGCTGAAAACTAGAGAATTAAACGTTTAGTGTAATGAAAGGTAACAAAAGTAAAAACGGTGCTGCAAGTAAATAATGGTCAAAGTGCTTGAGGAAAATAGGACCGGGGGCCATAGTTTCACTAGTGGTGTCTCTCCAAAGAAAACAAACATGTTGGGTGAACAAATTACAGCTCGCAATTGACAAATTATGAACGTATAACAATACTATTATGACGAGAAATAGTTCACGGGTTCTAACATTGTAGGCATTACGTCAAGGCATATGGACCTCTATCTAGCATGCATCCATATCTAAAAGTCCACCTCAACAAAGCTATCCAGCAAATCTCTCTAATATTAAGTAGCAGCAACAAAGTGATTGCTTCGTATGCAATAGAAAAATGCATTAATGATAATACGTAGTGTAAGTAGTGGTCCTCGTCCATAGACAAGATCACCGCTCTTTTCTCCCTAGTAGCAACAACACATCCCCATCCGTTACATTTCCGTCACTCGAGCAGAGATGTAAGGGAGGCATGAACCCACTATCTAGCATATAAACCCTCTCTTGGAGGTGAAAACAACTACGTGGCCAATGTAATCATAAACACCAGAGAGCATTGAAAGACAACATTAAAACTCTCTACAAATATAAGTGAACCACCTCAGATTGACATGCACAAAATAATCATAATCTCATGGTTCATTGGATCCCAGCAAACACAACATGCACAATTACATAACGCTGGTCTCGATAATGTGAGACAGCTCACGAGACTCCAAAACATAGAGGCATGGGGAGAAAACAAACATCTAGCTACTGTTATGGACACGTAGTCCCAAGATGAACTACACATGCATCTATCCAGAGGCGATCATGGCGATGTAGAGGCCTCCGATGAAGATTCCCCTCTCCTGCAGGGTGCCGAAACAGGGCTGCAAAAGCCCTAGATTGGACTTTCGAGGTGACGACGCCTCTTTGTTTGATTCGTGGAAAATAACTCCGCCCCCGATGTTTTTGGGGCTAAAGGTAATTTATAGGCGAAGAGGCGACGAGAGGCGGTGGCCACCCCAGGGGCCCACCAGGGTCTCCGACTCTTCTTTGGACTCCGTCTTTGTTCCGTCGATTTTCAGCCCTTTCCGAGAATATTTCTTTAAGAACTTTTCTGAAATAGAAAAACAACAGGAAACAATAACTGGCCTAGGGCATCTCGTTACTAGGTTAGTCTATAAAAATATCCGTTTAAGAAGGAAAACATGTAGAAAACATAAGAGCATTGGATAGAAAACAAGCATGGAGCATCAAAAAATTATAGATACGTTTGCAACGTATCGACATCCTCATAGTTACCTCCTGCTCGTCCTCGAGTAGGTAAGTGATAACAAAATAATTTTTGAGGTGACATGAAGCCAACACAATCTTGAATAACTTTATGTAAAATCATTGCAAGCTGAGATCAAAGTACTTTAAAAAAGGCATGATAAATATTATTTGAACTAATTTAAACTTAACAACTATGTTGCACATGAAAAGTAACACAAATAAAAGGCAATTAATAATAAAGCATTGAAAGTGACTGAGACGTGTGTAACACACGTTCGTTGGGAGACCCCTAGAGGAAGGTATGAAAAGTAACACAATAAAAGATGATATTTATGCATTCAATTATGTTATTATTGTCGAAAGTGTCCACTAGGTAAAGTATGATCCCTAAGCCTTGTTTCTAAGCATTGAAACACCATTTATATCCAGTTTTGCTATATGTTTGCTTGCTGCCATTTTTATTTCAGATTGCTACTATCACTAATAATCATCCATATTACTTGTATTTTACTCTCTGTCTCTCTCTCTTCGCCGAACTAGTGCACCTATACAAATGACAATTCTATTAGGTGTGTTGGGGACACAAGAGACTTATTCTATCGTAATTGCAGGGTTGCTTGAGAGGGATACCTTTTACCTCTTCCTCCCTGAGCTCAATAAACGTTGGGTAATCCACTTAAGGGAAACTTGCTGCTATTCTACAAACATCTGCACTGGGAGGCCCAACACTGTCTACAAGAATAAAAACGTGTGTACACATCACACTGCTGCTTATTCCGTTTACGTTCGCTGTTACTATTGC
The DNA here is from genome assembly GCA_028641055.1 of Alopecurus myosuroides. Classification (NCBI taxonomy): domain Eukaryota; kingdom Viridiplantae; phylum Streptophyta; class Magnoliopsida; order Poales; family Poaceae; genus Alopecurus; species Alopecurus myosuroides. Next base: position 206,685,385 of record CM054063.1, on the reverse strand, counting down.
TACTACCGTTTTCCTGCTACTGTTACTATTAAACTACTGATGCTGTTATATCAGTGTTACTACTAATAAATTGTGTGAAGCAAGATACTTTTCAGGTGCAATTGAATTGACAACTCAGTTGTGAAGGCTTATAAATATTCTTTGCCCCCCCCCCGTGTCAAATCAATAAATTGGGCTATATTAACCCTCAAAGACTGTTGCGATTCGCTACACTTGTGGGTCATCACAGACACGCAAAGTACTTCCTATTCGCGGTCTCTTTGGACGGTGAAATTCCCCAAGGTTGCACCGCAATTTTGGGGGGGGGGGGGGCTTCTATGTAGGCCCAAGGGCCACATAGCAAGGCGCAACACCTCTCCCAGAACCTTCCTTATTTATGTTTTTGGTAAAAGTAGTCGTTGCCAAAATAGAGAAAAAGGAAAAAGAAAATGAACAAGCGAAAAGGGAAAGGACTCTCCAATTAGGGAGTCTAATCCGAATTGGAGAGGGGGAAGGGTGCGGCCAGCTTGGGGCCACCCCAAACCGACCTCCACTATATATCCCCTCGCCTTGCACTATATATACCCACTCCTCCTTCAATTAAAGACACAATTTTCTGAGACAGATCTCTCTAGGGGGTTTGAGGTGTCCTCTCCTTGCAGACAAGATCTAATCTATCTATCTCCCATGTGTCAGGATCTCTCCACCTTATTGTACATGTCTATGCATAGATACAAGTACGATCTACATCACTGGTATGTGTGGGCATTGTATAAGTTTGTGCAAGTATATTAGAAAGCTCTCTTATATTCATGTTGTTTATGATTGTTTCCTGATAAGTTATGTTGTTTTGTTTTCAATGGCATAGTGTGATTTTCAACAAACTTCTAGCAATCCTAGGATGTTCGAGTTGCCCTTGGCATATCTTGTGTAGTCCGAAGAAGTGCTTCAGTAGCTTTGGGTCTTGCTATAGTTGGACTAACAGAAATAATGGATGGGGCATGCGGATTGGATCCACACGCGGGTCATGGTTATGAATAATTTCAGATTGATTCTCTAGAATTTTTCGTAATATTCGTGTTTCAATCACCCAGTAAAGTCAATATAGTGACATGAACAATCATGCTTGATGTTATTCATAGGTAATGACAGTTTACTCCGTAGAACCAACAACCACGTAAATTTTGCAAACTCAAGTGTTAGATCCATCTAACTTTTTTTTGCACAACATGTGATTTGGTATATCCGTTCTCTTTAAAGTGTTGTATGAAATGCTATCCACTTGATTTATTTTGACCTACGAGTCAATTTAAAGTATGATGGTTGAAAACCATGTGATTGCTATTTGTGGCATGTGTGCCCCATAATTTCATTAAGTATCTTAGACATAGGAGAAGTACATGGATATGGTGATCAGATTTCATAGACCTCAATGACGATCAACTAAACAAAAAAAGAGTTATGAGCCTAGAATATGAAGAGGGCTATATAACATCACTATTTTTCTCTGATAGCTAATCCTTTTTATGCACTCTTTTGGTTATCTATTAGTCGTGATTATTAGGACGATTTCTCACGTGAAAATATCAAGGTGATCGTGCTCTTCCAAACTGTGCACCTTCAAACTGGTTTGGGTTCGCGTTCATCACTTGTATACATGGGTCAACATATTATTATTACCGGCAGACGGATATGGATTGAGCACTTGTCTCCAAGGGTCAACACCATAAAAAGGGAACCCAAACCTCAAGGAAAATCATATCAATTGGCCCTCAAGCCTCTCTATCTACCTCTCTAGTAGAAGTAGACGGTCTAATTAGAGCCCCTCTAATTGAATTAGAGATGCTTATGATTAGGGTTTTGAGGTGTCCTCTTCCAATGAGATCTAGCTTCTAATTGATCTCTCTCTCTCTCTCTCTCTCTCTCTCTATCTATCTATCTATCTATCTATCTATCTCTCTCTCTCTCTCTCTCTCTCTCTCTCTCTCTCTCTCTCTCTTTCTCTCTTGCTCATGTGTTGAGAACTCCACCTTCTTATACACATGTGGTGTCTAGTGCTGGACGGCAAAGCGCTGCAGAACTGGTCCCGACGCATGTATGCGAATTCTCAGAGGGGTAACACGTGAGACCCTCACTCTACTGGATCTAGGTGATAGATACGGGGAGTCGGCAATATCCTCACCCACACCCTTGTGCGTGAGGACCTTCTACAGGCTTCGTCGACATCACCGACACCTCTTCTGCTTCTATGGTGTCTGGTACATGGTCTCGAACTAGATCTGGGAATTGTTATTCACTTGTATCTTCATAGATATATCTTGGCGGTTGCATAGCATGCATGGTGATTTTTTTTAATTCCCGTACACTCAACCCAGTACACATCTATGCCTGGTTCCTTGGGCACTACCCTGAAGTGCGATAACAAGATCGCCATGAAGAAGGAGCTGGAGGCCACCGCCCTGAAGTGCGATGCCAAGATCACCGCGCTGAAGTACCACGTAGCATATGCGACACCCTCGTGTTGAAGTTTGTCGACAAGGGAAAAGGTGAGACCCCTGGTTCCATCTCTTTTCCTCGTGCTATCATGTTGATGATGCTGAGTTGACATCTATATTTCCATAAGAGGCTGCCGATATGGAGGGCTAGAATGTGGTAGAGGCCGACCTAGAGCGGTTTAGTGGCAAAGTCTAGAGATGCAAGGCCGACAAGACTCGCCGTTACATTGTAGGGTGGCGGATATGAGAAAAAACTGTACCCCCGATGGGTACAACTACCGGTGAGGTGTAGCTCGGGAGCACAGATAAGGGTTGGGCTGTCTCTACCCACACACATAAGCCTTGTGGATGCCATTCTTAGCTTGGCCTTGTTTACTTCTAGTGTATTTCAAGTGTATTCTAGGGGTTTGGCGGGGATTATGCCGGATCCCGAAAAATACCCAATACTCTATTTACTACTCCGATTTTAGAGAGGTGATCTCTAAAGATCCCCCTACAATCACCTCATTTTTGTCTAGATTAAAAACTTTAACCCATTTTAGTATATTCTGTTGGAAAAATATTTGTGGGGACTAAGTGAAAACAAAAATTTCACCAAATCCCCTCTCATTCTCAATCCGTTTGGGATATAAGTACACTCATAGTAAACAAGGACTTAATGTCAACACAGTTGACTCAAATTTCCTTACATCATGCAGGCAAATTTAGCATCGCCCTTAGGCCTTCCATAATGCATCGTATCTTAGCATGATATCTTAGGCAGGGGCGGCGCCAGTAGGGGGTCGAGGAAGGTCGGCCGACCCGGCTCAGACCGAGCAAAAAAAGAACCCAGCCTGCTCCTAACGAAACTCATCCCTGAAAAAAATAAAAGTCAAATTCCATCCCCTCGTCTCCCCCAGGACTGATCTCCCCTGCCTCTCAACTCCCGCGCCCACATCCCCCGCCCGGCCGCCGGCTAGCCCCCGCCACCATCTCCGCCCGGACGAAGGCCATCCCCCGCCTGGCCGAGGAGCGTCCTCCATCTCCACATCTCACCACCACGTATCTGCCGGTTTGTTCGACCGTCGGGCGACCGCCACGCCCAGTGATGGCCACGCCTCCGCCCGGCCGCCGGCCACCGACACTCCTCTGCCCAGGACAAGGAGCTGCTGCGCAGGATTTCCTCTGTCGGGGTGCCGCCGGCAACTGCCACTCCTCTGCCTAGGACCAGGACCAGGAGCTGCGAAACCCCTGAAGTGCAGACAGCGAAACGTGCAAGGTATACAGTCTGATCGAACTCATCCTTTGCGAGTGCAAGGTGTTTGCAAACTTGGGACAAGACACCTTTTTATTTTCTCTTTTCTCTGTTTGTCGTGTGTGTTTGTAACATGGATCATGGAGTAGTAGCATCCTACCGGTTTGACATGTGGGCACAGGAAAACCAGACATGATGGTGGAATAATCTTAGATTGGTAGTGTATCCAGTCGAGAAGATTCAGAGTACTCCTCGGTGGAATTTTTGTTCAGCTGTGTCGCGTCATTCCTGTAGAACCACGGCGAAGGGATGCTGCCACGGCTGGCCACGCATCGCCGCACCACGCTCACACTTGCGGATCTTCCACCTCTAATTGGTCAGATTCTCGCTGCTCTGCCTCTGCAGTATGCCAGTTCTGCTTATAGTTTTTTTTGTTCTAATGCAAAGTGCCAATTCTATAATCTAAAAAAGGAAAAGTCAGTTTCGCAGATTGTGTATTAACCTTTTTTTATTCATCTGATTACATATAAGATGAAGGGGAAAAATAGATCAAAGACTTCATCATATATTAGATGACCATCACAATTTACCAATTTGAGCCAAACACCCCCGTGGGTCAAGAATCCGATACAAATGTGAAGTGGGTCAGTTTTCATATGATCGATCATGAAATGATAAGCAAGGATAAGAGAAACAAATTGTGCTTTATGAATTATGAAACTGAATCTGTTTGAGCCTTTCTTGTGTTGTATACACTTGCTTTTCTGTCTAATTTTTTTAGAAATTATTTGTTCGACCCGGCTCAGTTCATTTCCTGGCTCCGCCACTGATCCTAGGTGATGAAAAATTATAAGAGACAACATCCCTAAGAGCATGGTTAATAATATAGCCAACAACTGGCTATATGAGTTTGCCACGTTACTTATAGCCATCTAATAGCCTACTCATACAACAGCTAGTCATTGTTGCTTACTATATCATTAGTATGTTGGCCCAATTGTTATCTCACAAAGTGTGTTAGAGTCCGTGCAAGAGCTGGCTACAAGTTTGTAGTCCGCTTTTCTTCTCTCTCCTCTTCTCTCACCTCCACTTAAGCAAAAAAATGTGATGTGGCATCTCTTATAGCCCACCTATGTCACCTTATTGTACTTACTCTAATGCATGATTTCTTAAGAGTTATATCCAAGTATAGTTGCATTTAATGATTTTGGCCTTATACTTCTTTGTGATTGGTCTAACAACATTTTTTTCCTATGATACCGTGTAAGAGTAGTATCTTAGAGCAAATTCAATAGTATAGCCAACAGTTTGCTATAAGAATCAGATGGGTCATGTGTTAATAAAGTAACATATTTTTCTATCTAACTATTGTACTTGTTGGCTATATGGTTGACTATAGATGACATGACAAATTCTTATAGCAAACTGTTGGCTATACTATTGAATTTGCTCTAAGATACAACCTCGATATATTTCTTCATTAAATATAGTGCCACGTTAGCATATTGCTTATGATACCGCGCTAAGATAACACCATTACGGATAACTTCATACAATTGGTGTTACACTTATTAACTATAAATGAAAATTGCAATTAAACATATTTTCCTCTAAAAAATCCAGTACGTGATAAGATATTTTTTTTTTTAGAATATCTTGAAACGTAAAAACACGCGTTTTGATCTTCCTTGCGTTGAAGGTTCAAGCGATCTCTCGGAACACAAAATTCAATATCGAAGTAGTACAGGGTACAGACTACTTCAATATTTTCCTAGCACGCATGGGCATGGAGACTACATGCTTGTGTTCGATGTATGTATGAAAAAGTTTAGAAGTGTAAGTAGAAATGAAGTTCTTTCTTGTTATCCGAATGAAGGAGTGTGATCATTAAATAAGCTCAAATGCAACTATCTAGACATGGTTACATAAAGCGCCGCTCAGAATTTACGGACCGCCGAGTGGCTCAGTTTAGCTGCTCGTGTATCATGCTTCCGCGGAGAGAGACCTGTCGTCCTCGTCCCGGATGGCGTTGACCATCCCAGCCACCTCCTTCATGGTCGGCGGCGCCTCGCCTGGAGCGGCGTCGATGCACCTCATGGCGACCTGCAGAAGCCGCACCATCCTGTGCTCGTTGACGACGGCGTCGCGGGAGAGCAGCGCGCGGTCGAACACCTCGGCCGTCCACTCCTCCTGGATCACCGAGGTCACCCACCGCGCCAGCTCCGCGCCGTCGCCCTGCGCTGCTGTTGCCTTCCCCGTGAGCAGCTCCAGCAGCAACACCCCGAAGGCGCGCACGTCCGCGCGGAGGCCCGAGCTCCGGCTGCTGCCACCGGCGCTGGCGACGAGCGGCTGCGCGATGACGCCATACTCGCTGATGCAGGCGTCCATGCTGGCCGTGAAGAGGATGTTGGAGGACTTTAGGGCGCCGTGCGCGACGGCGCCCTCTGCCAGCGCAGCGGTGTCAGACGACGAGGAGTTGGAGGATGATGATGAGGAGTAGGAGCTCGCGCCGTGGCCGCGCAGGGTAGAGTGCATGAATGCCATGCCGTCGGCGACCTTGGCCGCGATGTGAAGGCGCGCCGGCCAGTCAAGGGGAGCCTGGCTGCTCTCTATGGAGCCTGCAAATCGTCGTCGAGAAGAAAACGCTTGTAATTTCATTCATTCAGAATAACATTTGGCTAAGAACTAATGCACGCAATAAGAATAGTTTTTGCCAAGTATGGGTGCAGAAAGAGTTAGAAAACTGTTTATCATGTGGAAAAACTCATGAAAAGTACACATAAATTAGCAAATTGTTCGTGAAGAATGCTAAAAAAAACATGTGCATGAGGAACTCTCTGTTTTGTCCCGGTCTATCCAAAATTCAGCAAGTCTTTTTTTTTCAGGAGATGGAAACTTCAGCAAGTAGCCAAGCCAAGTTTTTTTTTTTGGGAGTTACTAGTAGCCAGGCCAAGTGTACAGCATGAAAGACTACAAAGAAACCAGGCTTTCTCAGTTGTTGGCTAGATATGGCGCAGATATAGAAATCAATAGGGCTGCCTATTACACTACCACAGAAAAGGTGGGCTGGTTATGCCCAACCGGTGGAATGAAATTAGGCTCATTCGGAACAAACCCTATTTACCGCCCGTTGGCGGCGGTTTTCCGGAGCACCGCCTGAAGACGTATTGTAGTGGGCCGGCCCATCCCAGGTGCAAATCTCGGTTTTTTTCTGTGTTCTGTTCAATTTTTTTTTGTTTTCCTTTTCTGTTTTTTCTATTTTCCTTTTCTGTTTAAATTTTTTTGTTTGAATTATTTGTGTTCAATCTTTTTTTCCCAACTTTTTTTGAACCGAGAAAGGTTAAATGGGCCAGCCCAGTTGCGCCGTCTGCGGGCGGCAAATAGGAGCCCCCCTCATTCGGGCACGAATACGTGATGTTCGGCCTTGTGGCGCCAAGCTTCTACTCTGGTGATCCGGTCAGTCCTTTCCAAGGGATTCTCAACAAAAAGAAAAAATCCTTTCCAAGTTTTGCGAAGCCCAGCTCAAAATAAAAGTTTGGCAGAGTTGATGACATGGCATAAAAGGAAGCATCAACAAGTGACATGGCCTCACAAACATGTCATGGCATGTCACCATATTCGAATTCGTGAATTCTTGGTGAAATCTAGGATTATTGAAAATCAAATTTTCATCTATGAGACCATATATGTATAATTCTTACTCTCTCCGATTCATAAAAAATACCGCTCATTTTGTACTAAGATAGTACAAAACAAACGTTGCTCATTTTGAAATCTAGGATTATTTTCAAATTGATGTGGGTTGAAGCAACCTGTTTTCCTATTTATACATTTTTGTTGTGACGACTAGTAAACGATTAACGAGAGGAGCGAGGAATCAGAATCAGGAGCATACCGTGGAGTAGCTTGTGGAGGCTGCCGTTGCTCTGAAACTCGTACACCACCAGCTTCTCCTGCGCGGCGCAGTAGAATGCCAGCGGCGGCAGGACGGCCGGGTGCCTGGCGCGTGAGACCCTTTCCATCCGCCGCCGGAACTCGTCGTCAGTCACCGTCGCGTCCTTCACTCGCTTCACCGCAAGCGCCGCCCCGCCGGGCACCACCACCTTGTACGAGCTCCCGTACCGCCCGCGCCCCAGCAGCTCCGCTGGCGACTTGAGCAGGTCCTCGAACCGCAGGTCTTTGGCCGCCGCGGCCGCTGCCGTTGACGTGACAGAGGCCGTGCCTGATCGCCGCAGCACCACCAGCGACGATGACGGCGGCGCGCCTCCAGCCGCCATCGGGCTCCGCTCCGACGATGCTGGGAGCGAGTAGGCCGACTTGCTTGCCGTCGTTGTCATCGTCGTCGGGTTGCTGCTGCTGTCGAACGTGTCCTTGCCGCCACCGCGTCTGGCCTTCTTGCTCATCATGTTCTTCTTCTTCCTGGAGCAGAGCTTGTACAGGACGAAGCCCACTATGACGGCGCCGAGGAGAACGTACCCGAGGTACATGAGGATCTTTCGGGTCTTCTTTGATTTGCTCTCGCCGGAGCTAGGTGATGGTGGACAGTCGGAGAAGAGGGGCTTGCCGCACATTCCGGCGGCGTTGTTCGCGAAGCTGGGGTAGCCGAAGGTTCCGAGTTTCTTTGGGATCTGTCCGGTGAGGTTGTTGTTGGACACGTTGAAGCTCTGGAACTTGTCGAGGTTGAAGTCCGGAATGGTGCCTTCGAAGTGGTTTTCGTTGGCCACGAACCTGATGAGGGTGGGGATCTGGAGGAGGCTAGCGGGGAGCTCGCCGGAGAAGCTGTTGTTGGAGACGTCGAGCACGAAGAGCTTCTTTAACTGGCCGAGGGAGCTCGGCAGGCTGCCGGAGAGCTGGTTTCCGTCGACGTAGAGGTGGGTGAGGCCCGAGCAGGCTGAGACGCCCGCGGGGAGGCTGCCGCTCAGCGCGTTGTTCTGCAGGCTCACCACGCGGAGCGCCGGCGCGGCGCAGAGCAGCGACGCGTCGATGGTGCCGTTCAGGTTCTGGGACTTGAGATTGATGAGCTTGATCTTCCCGGCGTTGGTCTCGCTGTTGTTGTAGCACACGACCTGCTTGCCCCAGTTGGAGACGTTGCCGTTGCCGCTGTCACCAGGGCAGGGGTCGGTCGACGTCTTCCACCCGAGGCGTTGCGCCGTCGCCTGGCTGCCTCCGGCGAGTGTGGCCAGGAACTGGAGGAGGGAGTCCTTCACGTCGTCCGTCTCCTCCCCGCGCACCTCGTTAGAGAAGCACAAGAGTAGCACCACTACGACAGCGGCAGCCATGGCAAGAATCCTCCCCATGATCGTAACAGAAGTTGTGACAGAACTCACTGAACCCGGCCGGCCGGCGTGCCCGACTGAACTCTGCTATCTGGACGTGAATTAAGATGGCGGAGGAGGAGGCTGGGATATGGCTGCGTGCATGGAGCTGGCACGCACGGGCCGTTCACTTCCAATTGGACAAAGACGGCGAAGTATTCAAAGGCCGGTGTGTATTGGCGCGTGTGCTGGGGCCAGGCAACCTGGGACAAGCTGGAGGCGCCAGATGCCGGCCCGGAGCGCATCTCGCCATCGGCGTCTCCGGGCCGGCCGGGGCGACGGCACGAACAGGTCGTTTGGAATACGCCTCACGTCTCGATCATGGATTCAGCCAACGGGAATCTCTCTCTCCCTATTTGCTCAACCGAGCAGAGATCTGATTTGACGTCGTACTTAACTTGGAAGGATTGGGTCATGTGTCTTAACTTAAGTCGTTGTTTGGAGGACTTGGTGTTATATTGCTTATGTCGTGGTGAGGGAATCTATTATTACAAATCAGATCAAAGATAAAAAAAAAAGAACTAAGAGGGCCAAACTTGCCACCGAGGATACCGGAACCTACCCGAGATCATCCGCACACTAGGGTCGTCGAGAATCCCCGAGAATGGCAATGGTGTCGGTACGTCGCAACTAGGCGGCGTTTCTACTCCTGCAATCTCACTAAATCAGGGCTGAAGCCTAAAATATACAAACTACAATGTGAGTAGGGTTTTGCTAACTCGGCGAGGATCAACTTCTCGGCGAGTTGGCTTCTACCTAATTGTCCCGGTTCTTCTCTCCCGTCCGGCTTTATATAGATAGTCGGGTTAGGGCTTACAGAAAGGAAACCTAGAAGAGTACGGAAAGTATCTAACTTGTAAAGTAAGAATCCGCCTTCTACTCCAAGCCGCACCACTGTGGGCCGTGGTCTGGGTTCTTCGAAAATCCGGCTTCTGCGCGTCAGCTTACTGGGCCACCTAACGGACTGTGATCCATTACCAACAGGCCACCCTGGTAATCCGGCTCTTAGGACAATGCCGGATATACCCCTATTCAGTATATATCCGACAGTAGATCCCAAGAAGGATTGAGACTCCGTCCTGCCACCTTTCGTAAATTCGCATTGTGCTCCGAGAAATGTTGGCGCTTTGTCTCGATTCTTCTTTTTTCCAAAATTTCATAACGCATAACTCGAATTTCCCAAAAATCCGGCTTTCTCTTCCACGAACCTTCGTGTAGAAGGAGTTTCTTGACATGTAACTCAAAACTCGGATTTTCCAGAATCCGGCTTTTTTTCCTGGAGCCTTCGGGGGGAAGGAACCTCGTGACGTCAGCGATAAAAACGTGCTGACATAACGGACGTTTGGGTTCAGTCAAATCCTAAAACGTATCTCTGACAGATTCTCGCGGGAAACGAGAGGATAGTACTTATCATTCTGCCTCCTCATTTCCCGGATTTTCTGGCGTGACACGCGTCGCAGATCTAACGGTCAAAAGAGCCATTAGCACGTACCGTAACGCTTTTCCGGCTATAAATAGCCACCCACGGGCACTCCGGTTGCCCTTCCGCTCTCTCTTCCAGCTTCCAAAGCCCTCAAGCGCCCATTGCTCCCGAGCTAAGGTATTCACCAGTGCGAGGAGAGCCCGTGTTCGTTCCCCGCCGTCCCCGGAATTCATCATCGGAGGTTCGGGATCTTCCCCACGCCGCCCACGAATGGCTACCGGCAACTCACCGCACGCCGATGAGGAGAGCATCGTCGCCCGGAACATCGACGAGATTATCAACGACATAGATCCCCATCTCGATTCTCCGAGCCGCGCTGCCGCGAACAGGCCGGAGGAACCTGCCTGAGATTTGGCCCGCGAGGATCCTCTTCTCGCGGCCGAGAACTTGGCGGCATCGTCTTCCGCCCCACCTCCGCCCTTCACCGCCGAAACGGCGGAAGAAAAGATTGTCCTCGTCGGCGAGGAACTTGCTGCCGCCGCCGCTGCCGGAACGGAGGACGATGACGAGATGTCCGGGAACTGGATCCGATGCAGCTTGGCTCCTTCCCTCCTTCCGACAATGGAGAAGGAGGGGCTGATTGTGAAGGGCAAATGGCGGCATGAGGAGGACGACTCCGAGCCCTTGCCGAGAACCGGGGAAAGGGTTCTCCTTTCCTCGCACATCAGTCGATGTATGGGGTTCCCACCTTCCGCCTTTTTCCTCCAGGTTTTAAACCACTACAACATCCAGCCCCACAACCTTCCTCCAAACTCCATTCAATATGTAGCAGGGTTCCAGGCCCTCTTTGAAGGGTATCTAGGATTAGAGCCTAGGTTAAATTTTTGGCAGTACTGTTTCGGGGTTAAGCGAAACCCGTCTGAGGGCGCACTCCCGACTTGCGGGACCATATCCTTCACCTTGCGTAGATTTAGGGAGGATTGGTTCCCCAACATCAAAACCTCGGAATCCGTCAAATTTTGGACGGGGTCCTTCTTCTACCACCAAGACGTCCCGTTTACTGGAAAGGAAACGGGGATTCCACCTTTTGCCAACTGCGCTGCCACTCCCCAAGACAACTGGGCAGTGGGCGCAGTTCAAACCTTGCTGGAAAATTTAATGAAAATCAAACGGCGCATCGCAAAACTTGTCTCCTCCACTCCTCCTCTCACCAGAACCGACACAGTTCTGTGTTGGTTTGGGAGATGCATCCAGCCTTTGCCTTATCGCGGAACCCGGCTTTTATGCACATACAAGGGTCCGGAGGATCCAATGAGGGGAACGGACAAGGCGTTCTCCAAGAGAGACTTTAAGAAACGGGTTAATCATTTGGTCGTTACTCGCAACCAATATTAAGAAACCCGAGAGATGTACCACGAAGGAAACCCGGCTCCAAACATAATATTTTTTCCCCTTTGGGCAGTTTCTCGAATTTTTATCTTTCTCAGATTTCTAACTTAGTCGGACTTTGCAATTTTTTCCATAGTTCGATGATCTCACCGACAAGGATCTTGCAACCGATGCCGAGTTGGACGCAATGCGTGCCAACTTTTCTGGCAGCCGGAAGCGCAAGAAGTCATCAACTGCTAAGGAAGTGGTGGAACTTGACGGAATTCCCGTCGTTACTTCCAGGTAATTCATCCGGGTTTTCTTTGATTTTTTGTTGCAAGAGTTCTTTTCTCGGAAATCTAATTTCTCGGAATGGTTTTCCTTTCGCTCTTTTTCCAGCCTTGCTCCTTCTTCTCTAAAGCCAAAAAGCTGAAGAAACACAAGGCAGTTGCCAGCAGAGGGTGCATCCATCCCCTGCTGCAGCTCCCGCTACCCCAACCGCCACAGGAGAAGAGAATCAGTCTGCTAGGGAGGAAGAATATCCCCTGCCGACCAGCCAGCCTATTGCGTCCGAGGCGGTCGCGAAGGAAAGGGAGGTGCCGGAAATGGGCGGCCCTTCTCGTACATCTGAGGAGGAACCCATTCCAACTTTTGACAAGGAGTTCAAGGGAAAGGAAGAGCCGTTTGACGAACACGGATATATGCATCCATGGGTGAGCAAATTCTTCGCTCCAGCACCTCTAATCCGTCCTTGGCCGCAAGGCGGGCTTATTGTAAGGAATAACTTTGTGTTTTTACCTCGGCAGGTCATCTAGGACGGTCTTTGCCATGTTGGGATTCTTTTTGCAGACTGTGCAAAAGAATTCAATGAAAACTTGGCAAACCTGACCAAGATGAGCCAGGTAATATATCTAGCCCCCAAGCAATAAGTCAAATGCATACTGTTGTCTTAGTGCTTTTTTCATTGCTATGCTTGTTTTTAACTTAAGCATTTTTTTTCTTTTTTCCGTGTTTCAGCAAACTGCTGAAAACATAAACATGGAAGTTTTCAGTAAACTTACCATCAAGAACATGGAGGTAAAAATCCTTCTTCCTATTCTTGAAGATAAGGAGGCAGAACTGGCATCCATTCAGCAACAGCTGAGTGAATCAGCAGGTAAAATATTTCTCTCCTTTCAGTTGTGAGTTTTTCTAAGTAATTTTCCGAGTTTTTAACTCTTCCTTTACTTGCTTTTCAGCTTCTTTGGCGAAAGCCAAACAAATTGCTGAAGATGCCGGCAACGCCGAGAACCTCCGCCACGAGAACCTGGATCTTCACAAGTTGACTGTGAATCTCCAGAAGGATCTGGAGGCCAGCCAACTAGCTGTTGGCATTGCCGAATCTAAGGACTCCAGCCAGGCCGAGAAAGATAAAGCTACAATCAGGGACCTGGAGAACGCCCTGCCAGCGCCTGGAAGAAGGCGCCGAGATGGATCGGATTCTCGGTAAGTAACTTGTGTTTTACATGATTTTCCTTGTTTCGATTCTCCTGTTTTTCCTAACCTTTCTTTGTTGATTGAAACAGAAGGTAGCCCCCAGCTTACCCGGATTGAGAGAATCCGGGCTTTCGGGAAAATCTTCACCGCGCTCAAGGCCGCGGGGATGCTACTTATTAACAAGTACATTCCCGAGAAATCTGGGGAGCTCTCGGAAGTCAGAAAGCTTCCTGAGGCTATTGTGGAAGTGGCGAACCGCAAGGAGTCGTGGCTCCGCTGTGCGGCTCGTGGTGGTGCACGCATGGCCCTTGGGCTTATGCGGATGCACTACCCCAATGCCAAATCTTGGCGCGTGGCGTCCGGCATCCCGCAAGGATATATAGATGCCCAGCGTACCAGCATCTTTGATGAAATCAAAGGACACGCCACCAAGATCGCCAATATGGTGAACATCTCCACCTTCTACCCCAAGGAGGAAATCCTGCCCACTCCTGAGGAATCCAGCAGCGAAGAAGAAGAGTCGGATGCCTGAGGAAGCTGCTTGGTCCTGGGTAGAAGATAGGACAATAGAAGCATTACTTATCTTACAATGTAACACTTATTGTAATGCTATCTGTTCTTTTGTATAAACAAGTACTCCGCTTTTGCAGTTAAATTATTAAGTCTTTGCAAGTTTTTCTGGGTTTTAATTCCTTTATCTTCTAAGTTCTCTAGTTTGTATGTCTTAACTGTCCTTAGTGTTTGAAATGGCTCGATAGTACATAATCTTCATGCCAAGTGACTGGGTACAACCAATCAGTCGAAACTCGGAAACATGGATCATACTAAAGGCATTTTTACTGACTAGATCCAGTGACCCAACATAAAAACAATCAGATAATACTTAGAGAAAAAGTAAGAAATTGTGAAAAAGTATGAAACTCAGGCACATAGGCACAATCTGGGTTTCCTTAAGCCTCCTTAGGCTGGGTAGCATTCAGTTTTTATAACTCCGAGCACACATGCACAATTCGGGTTAACATTGAGCATTTTGAAATCATTGGGAAATAGATAAAACGGACTTATGCTTTGTATGAAAACAGATAAAACAGTAATATGCATGAATTCCTACAACTTTATTTCATGATCTCAAAGATGTTTACATACAAATTAAACTAAGTGTAAAAGGGACGTAACCGCTGGATGCTCTAGGGCCTTTTCGTCTCTCCTAGCTCGACACCTATCTTTCTCTTTCTTTTGCGATTCAGACGTTTGGGGTCATCTTCCGTGTCTCGAATATCTACAATATAATAAGATCCATTTTTCATAGCCTTGCTAATGACAAATGGTCCCTCCCAGACTGGGGCTAACTTGTGCTTCCTTTCATGCACCAATCTTAGCACTAGGTCACCTTCTTTGAAAGATCGATGCCTAATTTTCCGACTATGGTAGCGTCTCAATCCTTGCTGATAAATGGCGGATCTTTGAAGCACGAGGTCTCGTTCTTCTTCTAAAAGATCGACGGCATCCTGTCGAGCACATTCGGCATCTGAGTCATCGTAAGCCTACACTCTTGGGCTATCATGGAGCATGTCCGTTGGAAGCATTGCTTCTGCGCCATAAACCAAGAAAAACGGGGTTTGCCCTGTTGATCTATTTGACGTTGTTCGAATACTCCAAAGCACGGAAGGTAATTCTTCTACCCATGCTCCAGCTGCTCTATGAAGAGGACATTCAAGTCTTGGGCGTATTCCTTGTAGGATTGAGCTATTTATTCTTTCAAACTGCCCATTGGATTGTGGGTGAGCCATATATGCAAGGTCTAGGCGTATTCCTGTTTGTCGGCAATATTTTGCCAACTCTCCAATAGAGAAATTTGTGCCGTTGTCGGTGATTATACTGTGTAGAACGCCATATCTCATGACTACGTCAATGATGAAGTTTCTAGCAGTTACACCGTCAAGTTTTTTGATGGGTTTTGCCTCCACCCACTTGGTGTACTTATCCACTGCAACAAGTAGATGTGTAAGTCCGCCTCTTGCAGTTTTGAATGGTCCCATCATATCTAGCCCCCACACCGTGAACGACCATGTTATAGGGATAGTTTTGAGTGCTTGAGCTAGCATATTCGTCTGCTTGGCATAATACTGGCATCCGGCACATGTGTTTACTATGTGTTCGGCATCTGTCTTGGCTGTGAGCCAGAACAACCCTGCACGGAATGCTTTTTGATTGAGCATGATGTCCGTAATCTCCTGCATGGATTTCTTGCAAGATTTCTCGTCCTTCTTCTGGCGAAATACATCGCTGAAAAATTCTGATAGTGCTGCGTTTATACAGGCAACCATTAATTACTGTGTATCCTTTGCATCGATGCTGTATCTGTCTTTGCAAAACCTTGTCTGCTCCATCAGGGAACTTCTGATCAACTAAGAAGTTTAAGTATGGAATTGTCCAATCCGGGTTAACGAGGAGAATTTCAATTGACTCGGAAACGAGAGGATAATCAACATCTCCACCTTTGATTGATGGTTCGTGTAAATGCTGAACAAACACACCAGGTGGTAGGGTTCTCACTCTTTCCGATCCCATGCGGGCTAATGCATCCGTGTTCCAATTTTCTTCCCTTTTGATGTGAAGTACTTCAAATCCAAGGAAGCAAATTGCAAACTCGTCCACCGTTTTCCGATATTCGGCCATGATGGGGCTTTTGGCATCCCATGTTTGGTTTAGCTGATGTTGTACCAAATCTGAGTCACCATAGCATAGTATGCGTTTGACGCCTATTTCTTTTGCGATATGCAAGCCATGAAGCAAAGCTTCGTACTCTGCCACGTTATTACTGGCGTTGAAGTGTATCTGCAATACATACTCCATAATGTCACCTTTTGGGGATTTTAGCACTATACCAGCTCTAGTGCCTTCTTTCATCTTAGATCCGTCAAAGTGCATAATCCAGTATTCCGACTCCGGCATTGGTGTGTTCTCCATTACTTCTGTCCAATCAGTGACAAAATCTGCCAACACCTGGGATTTAATAGCCGTCCGGGGTTGGTACTTAATGTCAAACGCGGCTAGCTCGATGCCCCATTTGGCTACTCGGCCTGTTGCGTCCGCATTGTTAATGATATCCCCTAGTGGTGCTTTGCTTACCACTGCTATGGAATGTCCTTGGAAATAATGGCGGAGTTTTCTAGATGCAAAAAACACGCCATATGCCAGTTTTTGATAATGTGGATACCTTTGCTTTGACTCGGAGAAATCTTCACTAACATAGTATACATGATGCTGATCCGGTATACTTTGTTCTTCTTTCCGCCTTTCCATAATTATCGCAGTGCTAATAACCCTGTTTATTGCTGTAAGATACAACAACATAGGTTCTTCGTCTTATGGCGATGCCAAAATCGGTGCTTTCATCAAGGTTTCTTTTAGCTGAATTAATGCTTTGTCCGCCTCTTCTGTCCACTCAAATTTGTCGGATTTCTTCAATAATTTGTATAATGACAGAGCTTTGTCTCCTAGCCGGCTTATAAACCTGCTGGCTGCGGCTACAGAATCCGTCAATCTTTGCACATATTTTAAGCACGTAGGCTTTGTGATGTTCAAGATTGCCTTGATCTTTTCCGGTTTTACTTCTATTTCTCCATGAGAAACGATAAAACCCAAAAGCTTTCCCGAAGGAACCCCGAATATGCACTTTAATGGATTTAACTTCATTTTGTAAGTGCGCAAATTTTCAAAAGTTTCTCGTAGATCTTAAAGGAGTGTATCTTGTTCCTTGGAAACGACGGCAATGTCGTCCACGTAAACGTGAACATTTTTGCCAATCTGACTATGCAAACAACATTGCATGCAACGCTGGTAGGTTGCACATGCGTTCTTCAGGCTAAAAGGCATGGTTATATAATAATATGTTCCGTACGTGGTTATGAAGGAATTTTTTATTTGATCCTCTTCCCTCATACGTATTTGATGGTACCCGGAATAAGCATCCAAAAAGCATAAAAGCTCAGAGCCAGCAGTGGCATCTATTATTTGATCAATTCGCGGTAATGCGAACCTATCTTTTGGACACAGTTTGTTCAGGCTAGTGCAATCTATACACATTCTAAGAACAGTACTATCTTTCTTCGGGACTAACACTGGATTCGCAGACCAGTCAGTATGTATAACCTCCCGGATAAAATCAGCTGCTAAAAGCCGGATAATTTCCTTCCCTATAGCCTTCCGTCTTCTTCCATCAAAACGACGGAGACCTTGTTTGACGGGTCTTGAACCTGGAATTACCTTCAATTGGTGATCAGCAAGTTCATTGGGCACTCCGGACATGTCTGCAGGACACCAGGCAAAAAATACTCGAGGATAACCTGTCTTGTATTCTCGGAAGCTTTGAAGCTATCTGCCTGCTTCCGGCTTTCTTTTCCTGCCGGCATTTCCATCGGCGATACTTCCTTTGCCAGCTCTTTTAATTCTTCTTTTTCTATTACTTTCTCGGCACAAAGAGCGTTTCCTTTTTCCAGCTCGTTAGCCAGTTTGAAGTCTCCCGATATGGTGATTACTCCTTCTTTTGGCCCTAGCATCTTCAGCTTGTTATAAATATAACATGATCTTACCATGAATTTGGCGAAAGCTAGACGTCCGAGTATTGCATGGTATACACTTTCGAACGACACGACCTCGAATGAGATTTTTTCCTGTCGGAAATGTTCCCTTTCTCTGAAGGTTACATCTAGGGAAATTTCTCCTAAGGAATGTTCTTGCCTGCCAGGGACGATGCCGTGGAAACGTATGTTGCTATGTTTGAGCTGGGTCTCGGAGGTTCGCAGATGCTTCAGTGTATCCAAGTACATAATATTGATATTGGATCCTCCATCCATCAACACTCTTTTAGCCTAGTGTTTTGAACAATAGGGCTTACAATTAGAGCTTGTGTGTCGGGTTCTGGGATGATCTGACTGATCCCAGGTAATTGGCGTATTGGAATAATTCAAGAATTTGGTCGTTGGTGGGACCACCGCGTTTGTTTCTCGAAGTGTTCGCTTTGTCTGTTTTGTTGAAGGAGTTGCCAGGAAAATTAAATTGCATTCTCCATCGACTCTCAGGAATTTTGGTTCGCCTTTTCGCTGTTGTTCCTAGATTTTTTCATCAGTGTATGATTCACTGTCTTCCTTTTCAGCTTCTGCCTTTTGCTTGGAGAATTTCCTCTTGGAGTTCTTTCCTTTTTTCCCGGATCCTGCAGTGCCCTTCATGTGCTTATTGAGACGACACTGCGCATTTGTATGGGTAGGTTTCCCAAATTGCGAATAGTGGACACAGTTTTTCGAATTAATTTTTTCCCACTCTTCCTTAGAATAGGGGATAGGTTATGTGCTTCTTCCTTTCCATTTGCCACCGGTATCCTTTCCAAAGTTTAAATTTACTTCTTTGGGTTTTGTCTATACTTCTGGAGTAGTCTTCTTTTTAGAACGAGGCGTCTTTTTGGCCTGAACCGAAGCATCAATATTTCCACCTCTCGCTCTGATGTCATCTTCGGCTGATGCGTGTTCTTTGGTTGTAGTAAGCATAGATCCGAGATCTTTGTGCTCCTTTGAACCAACCATAAACAGTACGAGGCCGGGTTTTAATCCATTGATGAAAGCATGCATTGCTTGTACATCGCTTACTCCAGAGCAACTGTTTTTCATTGATGTTCATCTTGATATAAAGTCGACATACGACTCATCTTCAAATTGGACGCAGCGATTTAGCTGGTTGATGCTCTTAGGGCGTTTGTACCTACCCCGGAAGTGATGAGCGAACACTTTAGCCATATCATCCCAGCTGTCCACTGTTCTTGACGGAAGCCCGTTAATCCAAAATCTGCCTCCATCCATCAACATTAGGGGGAGGAATTTTACTGCTTCCAAGTATGTTCCCTTGTTGATCTGGATGGCAGTATAGTAATCTGAAAGCCATGTATCCGGGTTTGTACTTCCGGTATACTTTTGGTAAGTTGGACCAGCCTTGGCAAAGCCAGAATGTAGAGTTATTCTTCGGATCCTGTCAGTGAAACACTTAGGTCCAAAGTATAGATCATCTCTTTCTGCCTTATCGGTGTGTGCGGAATATCTACCGGCTGAATGGACAGAAGCCGATCTGCTCCTTTCTTTCCCATTGTTGCGCGAATGCGGTCTTCCGGGGTTATCTCTGTTTCGTCCGTTATCGTGTCCTTTGGAATGAGGCGGAGTTCTACTCCTTGGCCTTTCTTTATTCCTAGGAGGGGTACGGGACCTTTCATGTCTGTGAGGATTTTCATATCTTCCGGCTTTTTCAACAGGGCATCTCGGAGGCGGCACCATTTTTCCGTCTTTCCGGTTTTGTTCCTCCCGGTCTTTATGATCGCGGGGTATATTTCCGCCTTTCGGCATATGGGATACCGTTGTCGACGCTTCATCCCTATTGTCCTGGATTTTCTTGTTCTCTTTAGGGCCTCCCTTTTTATCCTTAGAATCGCCTGAATCTCCAGGTTCTCCGGGTCCAGGTGCCCCAGCCGCGCAAGTGGCAGTTTTGCATAGGGCCTTGTCGTCATGCAACTTCCTTGATCTCGCCTGACCTCGCTGCTGCTGTTCCAGTGCTTTACCCAAGAAAGCATACACTCCTTGCAACTCTTCTTCTTTGGAGTACAGATCATCATTAAGGATGGCGAACGCGGCCTCCACGTTTTCGGCTGCGGTCTTGTAGATGCGTTCGCCCTTAGCATTTACGCCGTCAACCTGTCGTTGCCAAGAAGGGTTTTGGAACCGTTCCTTTGCTGGCAGTACATCCGGCCTTCCGATTCCGGGTAGTCTCGTGGGTTTTATCCCGGACATATTCCGTCTTTTGAATTCTTCAATTTCCTCTTTCTTTGCTTTTAAAGTGGCTTGGGCTTTGAGGAGATTTTCTTGCGACCGGAATAGTTGTTGCTGTTGCCACATAATGGCTTGCCTTCTGGCTTCCAGCACTTCCGGTGGCTCATATGGTCCGACCGGGGTTTGGATCAGATTGATCTCGTCCTGTTCCGATAATTCAGGGACAGGGGTTTCTTTCTTTTTCTTCTAAACATATGTGACCCTGCTTTCTCCTTCTGCTTCCAGGTTTTGCCTGGCAGTACCTGCTAGCTTTTTCTTCTGGAGTCTGTACTGGAGTTTCTTGGCAGTCTTCTTTTGTTTCTTGGAAGAGGGAGGTTTTTTACTAGGTTCTTCCTCTGTCAATTCCTTGACATCGGGGTAAATAGGGCTGGTTTCACCATCTTCTCTTTCCTCATCTAGTGGAGGTGTTTTGGGATCTTCATCGTCTCCGGCATCCGAGTTATCAGTCGGTTTGCCATAAGCACTTCATGGAAGCCGCCTGCATGGATTTAACCTTTCTTTCGAAAGCGTCTTCATATCCATCTTCCGAATCTATGTCTTCAGATCCAGGTTCCAACTCCAATCTTGCCTCTATGGCAGCTAGTACGGAGTCGGCTTCCGAGTTCACCGTTTCGTTGGCGGGTGTCGGATCTTCCACTGGTTCTGTGGGATTATTGTTTTATGCTTCTTCCACGGGATTACTTACTTCCGTGTTTTCAGCGACCTTGGATTGCACCATACCAATAAAGTGAGATCAGATTGCAGACATCTCCGAAGAGGCGGCGAATCCAGGGCTTTGGCAATCTGAGAAAAATCCGGTATCATAGTTTTTTCAACTGGGTATAGGGTGGGTGGGATAAATTTACCTCCACCACAGAATCCCATTGCTTCTGCAGTTAATCCGATAAAGATATTTGCAGATCCAATCGGTAAAACGAAGGCACTTATGAGATGATTCCATACTGGCATGTACGATCCATTGTCGAGGAAGCGCCCGGCGTCGTTGTCGAATTCCAAGCTTCCGACAATTATGGTACTGCCGATTCCGCCAAGTATCCCCGATCGAAACTTAACGCCTGACGTCGTCAGCCCCACGGTGGGCGCCAACTATCGATACATCGTAGTAGAGTTCATAGACTGGGGTAGCATGAGACTACGGGTAGAGACGTGGGGAAACGTGGTAGCACAACAACCAGGAACACCAAATTTACCCAGGTTCGGTACGTCGCAACTAGGCGGCGTTCCTACTCCTGCAATCTCACTAAATCAGGGCTGAAGCCTGAAGTATACAAAGTACAATGTGAGTAGGGTTTTGCTAACTCGGCGAGGATCAACTTCTCGGCGAGTTGGCTTCTAGCTAATTGTCCTTGTTCTTCTCTCCCGTCTGGCTTTATACAGATAGCCGGGTTAGGGCTTACAGAAAAGAAACCTAGAAGACTACGGAAAGTGTCTAACTTGGAAAGCTAGAATCCGCCTTCTACTCCAAGCCGCACCGCTGTGGGCCGTGGTCCGGGTTCTACAAAAAACCGTCTTCTGCGCGTCAGCTTACTGGGCCGCCTAACAGACTGTGATCCATTACCAATAGGCCACCCTGGTAATCCTGCTCTTAGGACAATGCCGGATATACCCCCTATTCAGTATATATCCGACAAACGGACCAGCCAAACGGCCCCGGATCGTGAAGGTGTAACTAGCAGGACGAACCCGCCTGTCAGACCCTCAAAGCCCACAGGGGCAGCTTGGCGGCCGCAAGATCTAGGCCCGACTGGCTCGGATCCAGCGCCCCAACCCTCAGGTCAGGGGATGGGCCTCACACCGGAGGCCCCTGAAACCAACGACCCGCGGGCCCCAGTGTCGGGGGGTTACCCCCGGCTAGGGTAAAGGCAAGTGGTAAAGGCGTCTTACAGAAGAGAGGTTTGGTCGAGTAGCCGACTACCCGGTACTCGCTACCCGGTCTACTGCTACTCGGTCTCACCTCAAGATGCCCAGAAGGAAGAATCATTCAAGTTCTCTACGTTCGAGTAGAAGAGTTGGCCCGAGTACAATTGGCGGGAACAATTGGCGGGAACCTACTCGGGCCAGAAAGTCAAAGGAGCCGTTCTGACACAGGATCCCGCGTATCCTGGGTCCGTACTTGGCACTATTCGAACTACTGTTCATCTGGGACCGGCCTGCCTGACAGTGACAGCATGGAAGCAGGCCGTGGCAGGATAAGGGGGGCCTACTCTGTGTTTGGCACAGTGACACCAGTCTGTCCCCTTGTTTTGCCCAACGACTTTCTAGATACAGCCAAGATTAGGAACCAAAGCTGTCAGCGGGAACCCGGAAGAAGGACGATGTGCACACTATGTCGACACTTGTCCATGTTTGGACGTATCCGGCTGGGCACCATGTATATAAGGTGCCCCGCCGCCTCCTGCGTGAGGCATTGCATACTGGAACACATAAAACCCTAGTTCTTGACCTAGTTCATCATCTAGAGGAGAGAGGCTACTCGGTAGCAAGAACTTTGTACTGTGGCTACTCGGTGAGATACCAAAATACACAAAAAAAGGCAGGAGTAGGGGTTTTACCTCCTCACGAGGGCCCTGAACCTGGGTAGATCGTGTTGTTTGCAGTGTTTACTTCGTACCTCACGCGGCTACTCGTCGCGTGATCCCTCCCCGAGCACCTCCAGCGTCCTTCGTCCCCACATCTTTAGCCATCCCATGGCATCTGCCGTGACACCACCACGACAGTTGGCGCCCACCGTGGGGCAACCAGCGGCGCTGGTTGGAGTTTCTGTTCGGACGGGATCTTCTTCAGCGGAGCGCGTGGTCTGTGGCCTTGTCCACAGATTCGGCTCCTTCGACTTCGTCACCGACAACGCCGGCGATTTCGGCGGCAGGGCCATGCCGGAGGGCGGCTCGGTGATCTCCTTCGGCTCTCACCTTGTCTACGTCGCCACCGTCGCCAACCGCGCATATCCCGAGCTGGTGCATGACGCGGAGGATCCTCCCGCGGTGATCGCTGCTCGCGGAAGGCCCGCGTGCCGCTCTGCGAACTGCGCTGAGGTGATGGTGACGGGCTTGGCGGCAAACACTGGCGCAGCCGCTACTGGCGCTGCGACCGTCGTCGAGGAGATTGATGCACCGGCTGGTGGCAGGGTTCACCGGCCCTACGAGAAGGAGAGCAACTTGCCGCCTTCCACGTCTACGGTCATCCCCGCGTCAGCTACGCGACCTGGCATGCCCACTCCCACCGACATCGAGCTCCTAGCCGTGAGGGAGCAGCTCGAGCGGCAGCGCCAGGAGCTGCTTGCCGAGCAGGCGGAGTTGGACAAGATCAGGCTTGAGCTGAGTCTAGATCAGCTCGAGTACAACAAGGCTCACGGCTTCACGCCAGTCGCCAGGAGGCCTAGCAGAGTAGGCGCTACGCGGCGCAACTTGGGTGTTGAGATGGCAACGGTTGCGGAGGTTCCCGCTCAGTCCGCCACCGCGAATACCTTCACAAGGCCAAGGTACAGCACGCCCGCCAAGACACTTAGAGCTGCAGAGGCTGTAGCTGCCGAGTTGCCTCGCCTGGAGCGATGCGCGTCTTAGGCAGCAGGAAAGGCTCAACGAGTTGGTGTTGGAGGCTGCTAGGCAGAACGAGGAGTTCCGGAAGGCCAACCCGGGTGCTGGGGCTTCGCAGGTGGTTCACTCGCACGCGGCTAGATCTAACGATCAGGCCTCGTCTCCGCATCCCAGCCGCGAGAAGAGCCGCAGCGGGCGCTCGGGCAGAGACAGGCAAATGCAGGTGTATGACCCGGCTGCTGCCGCGAAACAGCTTGCTATGCCGCAGCAGCCCGGGCAGGAACACAACGCTGCAAGAACAGGCTCTCAAGCCCATCAAGCTCAAAGCCGTGCCCGAGATGCTGCGCGTCCAGGTCCTTCTCGGCAACCCGCAGCTCAGCCTACTCGGCAGAGGCAGCAGCCGCGCGCAGTGGCACCAGTCGCCAACCCGGTGGAGCAGCCTGCAGCTGTGCAGGTGGACAGGTATGATGATGGCTACTCGGCTATGGAGATGGCTGGCTATGATATTCATGACCGTGTTGGTGAGAGCGCGCTGGCGCCTGGAGATGCGAGGCATCAGTTGGACCGAATCAGCTTGTCGGCGCGGCTGGAGAGCACGGGTCCTCCTGGCCCCGAGTGCTTTGGCCCGCGCATCATGAACGAGCCGTCCGTGAAGAACTTCCAGCTTGCAAGAGGCACCAAGAGCTACAACGGCAGCACCAAGCCCGAAGATTGGCTCAATGACTATGTCACCGCGGTCCATATCGCGAATGGCAACAGAAGATGGGCTGTGCGCTATGTGCCGCAGATGCTAGAGGGTCCAGCTCGCACTTGGCTCAACAACTTGCCCAAGAACAGCATCAACTGCTGGCTGGACTTCTCGGATGCCTTCATCAGCAACTTCACCAGCACATACAAGAGGCCGAATAGGCCACAGCAGCTATCAGCTTGCAGGAAGCGAGAAGACGAAACAGACCGCGAGTATCTTACTCGGTGGAGCACATTGAGGAACACCTGTGAGGGTGTGAATGAAGCACAGGCCATCACTTGGTTTGCGCAGGGATGCAGGCATGGCAGTATGTTGTGGCAGAGATTGCAGAGGGAGATGCCGAACACTCTGGCGGAGACCATCAAGATTGCGGATCAGTACGCACTTGGTGATCCTACTCAGCCACTGATGGATTCCTCTGAGCCGAGAAGAAACTTCAGCAACAGCAAGCGCAACGAGTTCCGCAACAAGCGCCGAGTAGATAATCGGTATGATCCCGAAGAGGTGAATGCAGTGACTGTTGGAGCTGGTGGCAGCCAGAGGCAGAAACCTGCTGGAGCCTACGGGCAGAACCAGAACCAGGGCCAAGGCAACAAGAAGCCATTTCGCACCTCTCAGTCGGGTAGCGGGAACTCCGAGCAGCCGAAGAAGTTTGTCTTTGATGACATGAAGGATGGCCCGTGCAGCTTTCACACTCACCACCCCTCGAGGCCTGCTAACCACACTACTCGGCAGTGCGAGTGGTGGGAGGCGATCAAGAGTGATGGCTTGCCTCCTCCTCCTCCCCTGCCAGCAGCCAATGCCAATGTGCAGCCTACTCGCGCACCCGCAGCTCGGCCGCCAGTGTACCCGAGAAGAGAGAATGTGAACCAAGTGGCTTTAGGAGCCAACCAGAACTTCAACAATGAGAGATACCGCAACAACAACAACAACTACAACCGCAACAACAACAACAGAGGCAACAACAACAACTACCAGGGCAACAACAACAATGGCAACAATGGGGGCAATGGCTCCAATCAGTACCAAGAGCACCATGAGAGCTACATGATCTTCACTTCTGAGCCAGTCGACAAGCAATCACAGCACATGCGGGCCATGGAGGTCAACGCAGTGATTCCTGCTGTCCCTCACTACATGTATTGGTGTGACCAGGAGATCAGGTGGACCCGAGCAGATCATCCCAAGGTGATGCCCAATCCGGGTAGCTATGCTTTGGTGCTGGATCCTACCTTCCTGGGCCCCGAGAAGAATGTGAGGTTCAGCAAGGTGCTAATCGACAACGGCAGCAGCATCAACATTGTGTACAAGGACACACTTGAGAAGCTTGGCCTGGCCGAGAACATGATGCTGCCTAGCAAGACCACTTTCCATGGCATTGTGCCCGGGATCTCGTGCAACCCGATTGGCCGAGTGTGGATCGATGTGCTATTCGGTACCCGGGAGAACTGCCGCACAGAGCGCCTGCAGTTTGAGGTGGTGGATCATCAGAGCCCCTATCATGCTCTACTCGGCAGGCCTGCTCTGAGCAAGTTCATGGCCTCTACGCATGTGGCATATCTGAAGATGAAGATCCCTGGTCCCAATGGCATCATCACCATCTCTGGAGATTACAAGAAGTCCATGGAGTGTGCCTCTGCTAGCTCCCAGTTGGCGGAGTCGATGGTGATCGCTGCCGAGAAGAAGAAGATGTACGAGGTGGTGGCCATGGCTCAGTCCGCACAAGCTGGTGCACAAGGTGTGCCGAGTACCCAGCACGGTACTGCTTTCCAAGCTGCCAAGGAGACAAAGAAGGTCCAGGTCGACCCCGAGTTCCCCGACCGCGTAGCCATCATTCGCTCCGGGTTGGCGGACAAATAGGAAAGCGAGCTCATCCACTTCCTCCGTGAGAATCGGGATGTATTCGCCTGGTCCAATGAAGATCTACCAGGAGTCCCGAGGGAGTTGGTTGAGCACTCTTTACATGTGCGTCCTGACGCCAAACCAGTGAAGCAGGCTATGCGCCGTTTCGGAGATGAGAGAAGGAAGGCCATTGGTGACCAGATCACCAAGTTACTGATAAGCAATTTCATCATGGAGGTGCTGCATCCGGATTGGCTAGCCAACCCGGTCATGGTCGAGAAGAAGAAGGAGGATCCCAAGGCTGCCACTGCATGGCGCATGTGCGTCGACTACACCGACTTGAACAAGGCATGCCCCAAGGATCCTTTTCCGCTACCTCGCATCGATCAGGTGATCGATTCCACTGCTGGTTGTGAACTGTTGTCTTTCATAGACGCCTACTCTGGTTTTCACCAGATTGCACTCAACCCTGCTGATCAAATAAAGACTGCTTTCATTACCCCGTACGGGGCTTATTGCTATCGTGTCATGTGTTTTGGCTTGAGGAATGCGGGTGCAACCTATCAGAGATGCATGCAGAAATGCTTGCACGACCAGCTCGGCAAGAATGTGCAGGTGTACGTAGATGACATTGTCATCAAAACAAATAAAACACATACTCTGCTCGCCGACCTAGAGGAAACCTTTGCTAACCTACGCAAGTACAAAATGAAACTGAATCCGAGTAAGTGCACCTTTGGTGTACCGGCTGGAAAGCTACTCGGTTTTCTGGTTTCTAGTCGAGGCATTGAAGCCAATCCTTCAAAGATAAAAGCTATTGAGAGCATGTCTTTACCGAGATCACTGAAAGATGTGCAGAAGTTCACAGGTTGTTTGGCATCTCTGAGCCGTTTTCTTGGTCGAATGGGCGAGAAGGCCCTGCCTCTGTACCAACTGATGAAGAAAAGTGACAAGTTCGTCTGGACTCCGCAAGCGGACGTGGCATTCAATGAGCTGAAAGCAATGCTGGCTAGTGCTCCCATCTTGGCTAGTCCGCTACCCAAGGAACCAATGCTGCTGTACATTGCTGCGACTAACCGAGTAGTCAGCGTGGTGATTGTGGTGGAACGAGAAGAAGAAGGCAAGAGTGTGCAACGCCCAGTATACTATCTCAGTGAAGTGCTGTCCAGTTCAAAGCAAAACTACCCGCACTACCAGAAGATGACCTACGGCGTGTACCTGGGCGCCAGGAAGCTGAAGCATTATTTCCAGGAGCACCCTATCACAGTTGTGAGCCTTGCTCCCTTCTCGGATATCATGGGCAACAAGGAGGCGAGTGGCAGAGTAGCCAAGTGGTTAATCGAGCTAGCAGCATATGCTCCCGCATATACGAGAAGAGAAGCCATCAAGTCTCAGGTCCTGGCGGAATTTCTTGTGGACTGGGCCGAGGTGCAGTATGAACCTCCTGCTCCAGTTTCCAATTACTGGAAGATGCACTTTGATGGCTCAAAGGTGAAAGAAGGCCTTGGTGCTGGTGTTGTGCTTACGTCACCCAAGCGAGATCAACTCAAGTATGTGCTGCAGATTCATTTCAAGGCGTCCAACAATGTTGCAGAGTACGAGGCAGTGGTGCATGGTTTGCGAGTAGCAAAGGAGGTTGGTGTGCAGCGCATTATATGCTATGGTGATTCAGATCTGGTGGTGCAGCAAGTCTCGGGCACTTGGGATGCTTTGGATGCCAACATGGCATCGTATCGCTTCCTGGTGCAGTCTATGACTGGGTTCTTCGAAGGTTGTGAGTTCCAGCACATTCACCGAGCAGAGAACGAGGCAGCAGACGAGTTATCCAAGTTGGGATCTTCTCGGCAATCTATCCCGGCGGGAATCGCCTTGGAGCATTTGAGGAAGCCATCCATCAAGCCTTCTCCCAACTCGGAGTCTATATTTGTTCCTTCTCTGCCAAGTGAGGAATCTGATCCAATGGAGATTGACTGGGAGAGTGCTGCAGGAAACCCGGGGACTGCCGTCCTCTACACGGGGACTGCCGTTCCCTACTCGGGGACTGTCGTTCCCTACTCGGGGACTGCCACTCCCCACCCGGGGACTGCCACTCCCCACCCGGGGACTGTCACTCCCCACCCGGGGACTGCCACTCCTTACTCGGGGACTGCCACTCCTTACTCGGGGACTCCCACTCCTTACTCGGGGACTGCCGCCCTCAACCCGGAGGCTGTCGCATTCATTGAAGAAGTTCTCGCCAATCGATCTGGGCTGCAAAGAAGCGCTCCTACTCCTCCTGAGCAACCACAAGAGCCTGTCCCAATGGAACTGGACGAACCAGTGTTTCCCATACGGGAGACACCGAGTTGGGCTATGCCCATATTATCCTTTCTAAGGGACGGCACTCCACCTGAAGATGAGGTGACTGCGAGGCAGATTCAGAGAAGATCCAAGGGCTACACTATTGTCCGAGATGTCCTGCACAAGAGAAGTGCCACTGGCGTGCTGCAACGTTGTGTGGATCCAGCAGAAGGAGAAGAGATCCTGATAGAGATACACCAAGGAGAATGCGGGCACCATGCCTCTTCTCGGGCGCTGGCCCAGAAAGCTTTCCGGCACGGATTCTATTGGCTCACGGCACTGCAGCAAGCTGAGGATATCGTGAGGAAGTGCACTGGCTGCCAGATGTTCGCAAGTAAGATTCACATGCCTGCTTCCGAGTTGAAAACAATTCCTATCACCTGGCCATTTGCTGTTTGGTGTTTGGACATGGTTGGCCCTTTCTAGCCGGCTAGAGGCAACATGACTCACATCCTGGTCATGGTGGACAAGTTCACCAAGTGGATTGAAGTGAAACCTATTCGGAGGTGTGATGGGGCCACAGCTGTGAAATTCGTGAAGGACATAATCCTGAGATATGGCTACCCCCACAGTATCATCACTGACAACGGCACAAACTTTGCTGAGGGAGCAATGGTGCGGTTCTGCAGAGATAAGCATATCCGACTAGACGTTGCGTCAGTCGTGCACCCTGCTTCCAATGGACAAGTTGAAAGAGCAAATGGTATGGTATTGGCAGGCATCAAGCCAAGGCTGATGGAGCCACTGCTGAAAACACCTGGGTGTTGGTTAGACGAGTTGCCAGCGGTGTTGTGGAGTCTAAGGACTACCCCTAACCGGTCAACCGGCTACACGCCATTCTTCTTGGTATACGGGGCTGAGGCCGTGTTGCCAATAGACTTAGAGCATGACTCCCCCCGAGTAGCCCTCTACACTGAGGTGGAGGCGAGAGAAGCTCGAGAAGACGACATTGACCTGCTTGAAGAAGCAAGAGAGCTGACTCTGTCACGTTCGGCTATCTACCAGCAGAACCTGCGGCGTTATCATAGCCGAAAGGTGAACCCAAGGGTTTTCCGAGAAGGAGACATGGTCCTTAGGCTTGTGCAGCGCACAGCCGGGATGCACAAGTTGTCTCCTCCATGGGAAGGGCCCTTCATTGTGAGCAAAGCGCTGCACAACGATGCTTACTATCTTGTAGATGTGCGTCCACCACAGGCGAACAGGGCAGATAAATCTGGAGAGGAAACCAAGCGCCCTTGGAATGTAGCTCTACTACGTCGTTTTCATTCGTAAGCAAAGATGTGTATGTACCCTCTTATCCGAGTTGAAATTCTACTCTGCAATCTGAAATTGTTCTCGGGGATTGCCCTCGTCCAAAATTGCTCCAAGTGTTTTTACTCGGCTTTACCTTTTGTCTACTCGGTTGCTTCACTTCAGAACTCATAAGCGTATTGGGTACTGTGTCTAAACCTATATGCCAACTCTTCGACTCTGCTGCTGTCCGAAACCCGGCTTCATGGCAAGCAAGAGAACAAGCAAAAGGTCAATGAGCACACGAAAATCGCTAAGGAAGAAAAAGTGCAGGAACCGAGTAGAGTGTTTGTTACTTTTGTTCTCTGTTTCGTCTTTTCGGCTAAGTGGTGGGCTGCGTTACTATGATTGTTTCTAGTGGCTAAGTATTTGCAGCTCTGCTCTTTGAATCTTGTGACTCGAATACCAAAAAAGCAACAAGTTGCGGGTAGAGCAGAGATGAAAAGAGAGGGTGAATAAGAAACGCAACTCGGGGACTCGCATGGAAACGCAACCCGGCATTGAGCCAGGGCTGCTCAAAATGATTAAATTAAAGATAACAAGTGGAAATAAAATTGAGTAGCAAGAAAAGCATAAATAAGTCTGATACATCTGCTCCCGGCATCCCGGGGATCTGATAAATGTTTGAGTAAAAAAGCGTGCAGGATAAGATCATGTCGAAGAGGCGGTGTTCTCGGTGCTCGCCTGGGTTGCTTCGCCTTCCTCAGTGGCCTGGGTGGCGTCCGCTTCTGCGTTGGCATCAGCAGTCTTCGCTTGCTCGGCGTCAGGCTCGGTGGCGAGCTGCTCAGAGGTAGCAGTGGCCACCGAGATGGGCGTCGTCGCGGAAGCAGAGCCAGTCTCGGGGGCGCGGGTGCGCACCGTGTCGTCGAGTGCAGCTCCAGATGAAGTGCCGAAGTCGAGGGCGGCTGTGTCGATCTCCTCCATCTCTTCGTCGCTACTCGCGACGGCGACATTCTTCCCCTTCCCGGCCTTGCCTCTAGGCGAATCGAAGAAGCCGTCCAAGTCGGACTCTGTGTCTTCATCCGCTTCCTCGTCCTCATCCACTTCGGTGTCGGGCTCGGGGAGGCCGTCGATGAAGACGTCCGTCTCAGCGCACTCCGCGACCTTGTACGCAATCAGCTTGCGCATGGCCACGCAGCTGGGGTCCGTCTCCCACTTGGAATCGTTGCGCTTCCCGCGGATGATCTCCATGTTCAGATTCTCGTACCAGGAAGCGATGCAGAGAAGCATCAAGTCAGCACCCGCCCGAGCTCCCGAGGCGCGCCATTTCTTCAGCTCGGCTTTCACGTTCTGCAGCTTCAGAGCAAGGCCATCTATCGTTGTCGGCGGGGCATCTTCAGGCCAGAACAGTTTGTGGAGCGCGAAGCCGACGCGCACCAAGTCGGTGCCCACGCCGGCTAGGCGTTCGAAGTGCCCTTTCATCACCAGCAAGCTGTCCTCGATCTTGGCTCTGGTGTCCGAGGCCTCGCCCTTCTCAAGGCGAGCCGCTCCAGCCTTGGCCAAGGCTGGCGCGCAGGCGGACACGAGATCAGGGAAGATTTCTGCATAGAGGCAAGGACGGAATTCAGTCACGGGAACCGAGAAGAGGCAGAACCGAGAAGAAAAGATGTAGAAAGGAGGGAACTTACTGTGAAGTTCATGGCGCAGCTGCTGCAACTGGATTTTCCACTCCTCCTCATTGGAGATGTGCTTCTCCTCGAGCAAGCGAAGTCCGTCCAACTGAGTGAAGTACCCGGCATTGGATTTTTTCAGTGTTTCGCACTCCTGCTCGAGGGCTTTGATCTTGGCATTGAAAGTTGTCTCAGCCTTGGCCTTCTCGGCAATAACTCTGTCCCTCTTGGCGCCAAGGTCGAGAGCATCTTTGAGGGCTTTCTGCAGCTGGAGTTGCAGCTGCTCCATCTCTGTAGTGTGGTCCTTCAGCAGCTCAACGGCCTGGTCGGACAGCCGCTGCTGCACTTCCTCAGGTTTGACACAGTCTTGGTGTTCTTCAACAAACAATTTATGGTCTTCTGAAAAGAGCAAAGCACGGTTAGCAGAGAAGCAAAGCAAACAAGCACAAGGGCAAACCGAGTAGACGGAGGTTTACCTTCAAGCTTCTTGATGGTGTTCTCGGCATTCGCAACAAAGGTGCGACAGTTCTCGTGCTCGTCAGCCAGG
The DNA here is from genome assembly GCA_028641055.1 of Alopecurus myosuroides. NCBI lineage: Eukaryota > Viridiplantae > Streptophyta > Magnoliopsida > Poales > Poaceae > Alopecurus > Alopecurus myosuroides. The sequence continues at coordinate 206,653,316 of CM054063.1, read as the reverse complement.
GCCTTCAGTTTCCCTGCAGAGTAGAAAAGGTTAGCGCAAGAAAGCAGAAGCGGGCGTAAACAAAAAACGCAAGAACCGCGCGGCTAGAAGCGTACCTTCCACCTCTGTCGGATATATACCGAATAGGGGTATAGAAGATGGTAGACAAAAGAGCTGGACTACCAGGGTGGCCTGCAAGGTAATGGACTTAGGTCCATTGGGCGGCCCAGTAGTCCGACGCGTAGAAGCCGGATTCTAGAAGAACCTGGATCACGGCCCGCGTGATCTGGCTTGGAGGAGAAGACGGATTCCTTACTTTCCAAGTTACAAGTTAAACGTAGTCTTCTAGGTTTCTGGTTCTGTAAGCCCTAATCCGGCTATTATATAAAGCCGGACGGGAGATAGATTTGATAAGTTCAATAAGTTTCTTTAGTCCAAGGTTCTAGGTTCTAGCTTAAGCCTTGCGCAACTCGCCGGGAAGTTCATCCTCGTCGAGTAGCTAGATCTATTCCCTTACATTGTAACCTTATTATACGGGCTTTAGTCCCTCATAGTGAGAAGTGCAGGAGTAGGTACGCCGTACTGTCGCGACGTACCGAACCTGGGTAAATCCCGTGTTCTGTGTTTACTACGCTATCCCGTTACCCCACGTCTCTACCGTAGTCTCATGGCACCCCAGTCTATGAAAACTACTACGATGTCTCGACAGTTGGCGCCCACCGTGGGGCAAACGACGTCAGGCGTGAAGTTCCGGTCTGGGATATTAGGCGGAATCGGAAGATCGATCACTGTCGGAAGCTTGGAATTCGACAACGACGTCGGGCGCTTCCTCGACAACGGATCCTACATCCCGGCGCAAAACCATCTGGTAAGTGCCTGCGTTTTACCGATTGGATCTGCAAATATCTTTATCGGATTAACCGCGGAAGCAATGGGGTTTTGCGGTGAAAGCAATTATCTCCCACCCGCCCTATACCCAGTCGAAGACGACTATGATGCCGGATTTTGCTCAGATCGCCGACAAAACAGTGATACCCACTTTATCGGCATGGTGCAATCCGAGATCGCCGAAAACACGGATGACGGAAATCCCGTGCAAGAGGCAGACAACAATACACCCGTCCCAGAGACGGAAGAACCAATACCCGTCACAGAGACGGAAGATCCGACATCTGTCAACCAGACGATGAACTCGGAAACAGAGTCCGTGCTTGCCGCCATTGAGGCGAGACTGGAGTCGGAAACCGGATCGGATAACTTTTCCGAAGACGAAGATGACGATGCCTTCGTACGAAAAGTTAAATCCTTTCAAGAGGGATTCCATGAAGTGCTAATGGCAAAACCAGCTGATACAACGGGTGCCGATAGCCAGGAAAGCCCTAAAACCCCTCCGCCAGCAGAGGAGAGGGAAGACGGAGAAACTTCTCCGATATTTCCTAATGTCAAGGAGATGACAGAGGATGAACCTGTCAAAAAACCTCCCTCTTCCAAGAAAAAGCACCGTGCTTCTAAAAAACTCCAGTACAAACTCCGGAAGAAAAAGTCAGCTGATCTCGCTGATGAAAACCTGGAAGTTGGAGATGTTAGTGGCACAAAGCCTACGGAAAAGAAATCTAAGGAAATCACTGCTCCGCCAATGACAGAACTGGAAGAGCAGGAACTATTACAAACTCCAGTGGGACCCAATGAACCCCCTGAGATACTGGAAGCCAGGAGACAAGCTTTCCAACGGCAACAGCAACAACTGCTTAGATCTCGGCAACACCTCCAACAAACCCATAATGACATCAAAATTATGAAGCAAGAAATTGAGGAGTACGAGAGAAAGCACAGATCTGTCTTAAAACCTACAAGGTTGCCCGGAATTACAAAACCGGAAGAACTGCCGCCAAAAGAAAGGTTCTATAACCCATCTTGGCAAAAGCAGCTAAACGGCAAAGATGCTAAGGGCGAACCAATATACAAAACCGCAGCTGAAAACGCGGAAGCAGCGTTCGCCATCTTGAACAACGATCTATACTCCAACGGGGAAAAACTCCAAGGGGTGTATGCTTTCCTAGGAAAAGCATTACAGCAGCAACAGCGAGGACAAGAGCGATCAGGGAGGCTGCATGATAATTCCGCCCTCTGCAAAACTGTTACTTGCGCTGCTGGAGCACCTGGACCGGAAGAACCCGGAGATTCGGATAAAAAAGAGGATCCGAGAAAAGACAAGAAAAACCCCGACAACCGGGACGCAGCGTCTAGAACCGGACCTCATCTCCCGAAAGATGGATATAAACCACACGATCGGGAAGACAAACACCGGAACGACGGCAAAATAATGCCACCTCCGAGAAACCCAGCTGAAAAAGCTGGAAGATACGATACACCTCACAGGCGTGAAAGATCTCGGACACCGCCCAAAGATAAGGAAAGATACAGGAGCAGGACTCCACCTAATCCCAGAGGGCGTGACAACGGAAGAGATAGAGATAACCTCGGAAAAACGCGTCCGCGTAACAATGGGAAGGAAAGGAGTAGATCCCCTTCTGTCCATTCAGCCGGGAGATATTCTGCGCATATTGATAGAGCAGAAAAGGATGATCTATACTTTGGTCCTAAGTGTTTCACTGACAGGATCCGAAGGATAACCCTGCATTCTGGCTTTGCCAAAGTTGGTCCAACCTACCAAAAATACACCGGCAGTACAAACCCGGATACCTGGCTTTCAGATTATTACACAGCCGTCCAGATCAACAACGGGACAGACCTGGAAGCTGTCAAGTTTCTTCCCCTAATGTTGCTAGACGGAGCCAGAGATTGGATTAATGGTTTACCATCAAGAACTGTCGACAGTTGGGATGATATGGCGAGAGTATTTACTCAGCATTTTCGAGGAACATACAAACGCCCAAATAGCATCAATCAGCTAAACCGTTGCACCCAATTTGAAGACGAACCATACGTGGATTTCATCTCCAGATGGACTGCAATGAAGAATAGTTGCTCTGGGGTAACTAACGTACAAGCAATGCATGCTTTCGTCAATGGCCTAAAACCCGGACTTGTACCGTTCATGGTTGGCTCTAAAAAGCACAAAGATCTCGGATCTATGCTTACAACCGCTAATGAGCATGCTGCAGCCGAAGACGATATCAGAGCAAGAGGAGGCAATATTGAGTCACTGATACTGGCCAAGAAAACACCTCGTTCTGATAAAAAAGGAACCCCGGAGTCAACAACAAAGCCCAAGGAAGTTAACTTAGCCTTTGGAGGAGAAAAAGGGAACAAGTGGAAAGGCCGCAGTCCGGATCCCATCAATTACACTCCTGAGGAATGGGAGAGAATTAAGTCGGAACCCTGCGTCCACCACTCTCAATTTGGGAAACCAACCCACACGAACGCGCAATGCCGGCTAAACAAGCATATGAAAGGCAATGCAGGATCCGGAAATAAAGGGAAGGGCTCCAAGAGGAAACCTGCCAAACAAAAGCCAGAAGCTGAAAAAGAAGACAGTGAATCGGACACTGATGATAAAATCCAGGAACAACAGCGAAAAGGCGAACCCAAATTTCCGAGAGTTGACGGAGAAGCAATGCTAACTTTCCTAGCAACCCCGTCAGCAAAGGTGGCCAAAAGGACACTTCGAGAAATAAACGCGGTTGTTCCTGCAACCCCAAAATTCTTGAAGTATTCCAACACACCGATAATCTGGGATCAGTCTGATCATCCCGGAAATATCCCTGAACCCGGCACACAAGCTCTTGTTGTAAGCCCTATTGTTCAAAACACTAGGCTAAGAAGAGTGCTGATGGACGGAGGATCCAGCATCAATATAATGTACCTGGATACACTGAAGCACTTGAAGATATCCGAGTCCCAGCTCAATTACAGCAATATACGCTTCCATGGCATTGTTCCTGGCAGGCAAGCACGGTCCCTAGGAGAAATTTCCCTAGATGTCACCTTCGGAGATAAAGATCACTTCCGGCAGGAAAAAGTATCCTTCGAAGTTGTGCCGTTCGAGAGCGTGTATCACGCAATACTCGGACGTCCGGCTTTCGCCAAGTTTATGGCAAGATCTTGCTATATCTACAACAAGCTGAAGATGCCAGGACCCAAAGGAGGAGTAATCACCATTGCCGGTGATTTCAAGCTGGCAAACGAGTTGGAGAAGCAAAACGCCCTTTGCGCTCAAAGAGTTATAGCTCAGGAAGAATTAAAGGAGTTAGCCAAGGAGGTATCGCCGAAAGAAATGCCGGCAGGAAAAGAAACTCGGAAGCCAACAGATAGCTTCAAGGCATCCGAGAATACAAGACAGGTAATCCTAGATCCCAAAGATCCGACAAAATTCGTCGTTGTAGGGACTGGGATGACCGACAAATAGGAAGGCGAGCTCATCAAGTTCCTCCGTGAGAACTGGGACATTTTTGCTTGGTGTCCAGCTGACATGCCAGGCGTACCCAGGGAACTTGCTGAGCACCAACTCAAGGTTATTCCCGGATCAAAACCCGTCAAACAAGGTCTCCGTCGATTTGACGGAAGAAGACGGAAGGCTATTGGCAAGGAAATTATCCGGCTTTTAGCAGCGGATTTCATCAAGGAGGTAATCCATACTGACTGGTCCGCAAATCCGGTATTAGTACCGAAGAAAGACACAACTGCACTCAGAATGTGTATAGATTACACAGGATTGAACAAGTTATGTCCGAAAGATAGGTTTGCGCTGCCGCGAATCGATCAAATAATAGATGCCACTGCAGGCTCTGAGCTTTTATGCTTTTTGGATGCATACTCCGGGTACCACCAAATACGCATGAAAAAGGAAGATCAAATCAAGACTTCTTTTATAACCCCGTACGGGACGTATTACTACGTAACCATGCCTTTTGGCCTGAAGAACGCAGGTGCAACATACCAGCGTTGCATGCAACGTTGTTTGCATAGTCAGATTGGAAAAAACGTCCATGTTTACGTGGACGATATTGCTGTCGTAACCAAGGAAAAAGATACACTCCTTGAGGACTTGCGAGAAACCTTCGAAAACTTGCGCACTTACAAGATGAAGTTGAATCCATCTAAGTGCGTATTCGGGGTTCCCTCAGGAAAACTTCTGGGTTTCATCGTTTCTCACAGAGGAATAGAAATTAACCCGGAAAAGATAAAGGCAATCTCGAGCATCTCAGAACTTACGTGTGAAAAAGATGTCTCAGAATTGCCGGGTTCCGCCACAGCCATAAAAAGATTTCTCAGTTGGCTGGGGGCTAAAACCTTACCATTTCGCAAAATGCTGGAGAAGTTTGACAAGGTCAAGTGGATTGCGGAAGCCTGGGAACACCTAGCAAGTTATGTCCCCTTCTGTACTTAGTTCAAATCTATGTAAACATCTTTTGAGATCATGAAATAAAGTTGTCGGAATGCTGTCATCCATGTTTCTTATAAGTGCAAAGTGTTTCCGCCTCATCTATTTCCCAATGATCTTACAAATTTCTCAATGTTAACCCGAATTGTGCTTGCGTACTCGGCGTTACATAACTGAATGATTTTTCAGCCTTTTAACGGCTAAAGGAAACTTGAATTGCCTGCGTGCCCAAGTTTCACTTAAAACTTTCCTTGTTTCTCTAAGTCTTATCTGATCGTGCGTATGCTGGGTTACTGGAACTAGTTAGTAAAAATGCCTTTAGCATGATTCATGTTTTCGAGTTTCAAAACTGCTTGGTTCGTCCCCAGTTACTCGGCATAACGATTCATAATGCTATTTGAGCCATTTCAAACACTAAGGACAGTTAAAGCATATACACCAGAGAACTTAGAAGATAAAGGAATGGTAAAATTCAAACAACTTGCAAAGTAATTTCATAGTTTAAACTGCAAAAGGCGGAATTTTCATTAATACATAAGAAGCATTACATTTTGGATTACAAATGAAAGAACAGTAATGCTCCTATTTTCTAAATCTTCTATCCAGGTTCCAGGTAACCCTTCAAGAATCCGACTCCTCCTCGCTGCTTTCTTCATCGGGAATCGGAGGAGCTTCTTCTTCTGGATAGTGGACGCCGACATTTACCATGGCGGCAATCTGGGTGGCGTGGCCCTTAACTTCACCAAAGATGGTGGATCGTTGCGCATCCGTGTATCCCTGAGGGACACCGGTGGCCACACGCCAGGATTTGGCACTAGGGTAGTGCATGCGCATAAGGCCTAAGGCCATACGCGCACCACCCCGTGCAGCGGAGCGGAGAACGGACTCCTTGGACTCCGCCACCTCCATGATGATACCCGGAAGTTTTTCAACTTCCGAGCACTCCCCAGATTTTTCGGGAAGAAACTTGCCTACTAACTGCGTTGCTGCAGCCTTCATCAAGTTCCATGTTTCCCCGAAAGCTCGGATGCCTGCAGCCCGAGCGCCGTCTGGGGTGTCTCCTGTTTGATCCGATAAAGCATACAAAAGGGTTAAGGAGACAAACAGAGAACGCAAAACATGGAAAGACGAAGACAAGGGTAAAAATTTACCGATGAGTTTATCGATTTCCGAAACTTCCTCCAGGCGAAGGTTCAGAGCTTCAGTCAAATCCTGGATAGCGGATTTGTCTTTCTCCGCCTGCTCGGAAGCCTTGGAGTTAGCCACTCCAAGGGCCAGATTGCTGGCTTCCAGGTCTTTTTGAGCCTTCACAAGATTCTTGTGAAGCTCAATATTCTCATTGCGGAGAATCTCGGCGTTGCCGGAATCTTCCGCTGCTTGTTTAGCTTCAGCTAAAGCAGCTGAAAAAGCAAAGGGCAAATCCGAGTTGATCAATTTCCTCGAGAAGAAAACCACAACAAAGTTTTAAGTCGGAAATTTCAAAACGAAAAAGCCTACCTTTCGTTTCCGTCAAAGCAAGCTGAGACGATTCCAGCTCCGCCTCTCTCTCTTCAAGAATAGAAAGAAGACTTCGAACTTCTTTATTCTTGATAGTGAGCTTCCGGAAAACTTCCAGGTTTATGGCCTCGGAGGTTTGCTGAAACACAGCAAGGAAAAGTATGGTTAATAAAAAACATCAAAGCAAAAAACCATGCATTTTGTTTAATGCTTGGGGGCTAGAGTTACATACCTGGCTCATGCGTTGCAAACCTGCTAAGTTTTCCCGGAATTCCTTCGCATATTCCGCGAAATGATTTTCGGCCGCGTTCAAGCCATCATTTATAGCTTTAAAATCCTTGTCAAAGGTAGGGATTTCCTCGTCGAATGTCCGAGAAGATTTCCCCACCTCTGGAGCCGCCCTTTCCCTCGTGTCCGACTCGGGCACAACGGGCTGGCTGGGCTCTGGGGGCTTGGTGGTGGTGGTGGCAGTAAGTTCTTCCGCCATCGACTGCGGCGTATCCGGGGCGACGGCGGGAGATGGTTGGCTGCCTCGGTTGGAAGCAGCTTTGAGCTTTTTCAACTTCCTCGGCTTCAAGGTGGAGGGGGGCAAGCTAAAAACCGAAAACCCGGAAAATGTTAAAATACCGAAGATGGACGAAAAGGATCCCATAAAAGAAAAAACCCGGAAGAAAATAACCTGGACGTGGCGACGGGGATTCCGTCAAGGTCGATAATTTCATCCGAAGAAATTATCTTCTTGCGTTTGCGCCCACCAGTGGTGGCGGTACGCAGCGCATCCAGCTCGGCCTCGGAGGCTAACTCCGAGTCTGGAAGATCCACAAGCTGTTGGAAAAAACCAATCAGAATCGAAAGGTAGATTTTCCAGGAAGTGATATTATACCTAAATAACGGGAAATTTACCTTAGGCGCGGGGTTGTCGGCCGTGTACATTGGCCGACTCTCCGTGTATTGATCGCGTGAAGCGACCAACTGGTTGATGCGCCGCCTGAGCTCCTTTGCGGGCCAATCCTTGTCGGATGTCCGCATTGGATCCTTGGCTCCTGTGTATTCACACAGGAGACGGCCTCCGTGATTTGCCAGTGGCTGAATCCGCCTATTCAGCCAGCAAAAGACCGTGTCCATTCCGGTCAAAGGGGGTTTGGAGGAAGTGAGTTTGGCGATGCGCCTCTTGATCCTTAGTAGATCTGGAGGCAGAACCTGGACGGCCTCTGTAACCCAGTTATCCTGGGGAACAGCGGCGGAGTTCACAAAAGGTGGAACCCCGACGGCTTTTTTAGGAAAAGGCACGTCGGGGTGATAAAAGAAGGAACCCGTCCAGAATTTGACGGATTCCGAGGTTTTTATTTTGGGGAACCAATCCTCTCGGAATCTCCGAAGAGTAAAGGAAATGGTTCCGCAATTTGGGAGTGCGCCCTCCGAAGAGTTACGCTTAACCCCAAAGCAGTACAACCAAAAATCTAACCTAGGCTCTATTCCTAGGTAACCCTCGAATAAGGCCTGGAAGCCGGCCATATACAGAATGGAATTGGGAGGGAGATTATGAGGTTGGATGTTGTAGTGAGCTAGAACTTGGAGGAAGAAAGAAGAAGGGGGAAGCCCCATACCTCGCAGAAGGTGGGAGGCGAGAAGCACCCTTTCGCCTTCTTGTGGCGCGGGCTCGGTCTCCTCTTCCGGGAGCCGCCATTTCTTCTTCAAAACCAGGCCTTCCTTCTCCAAGTTGGGAAGAAGAGCCGGGGGAAGACTGCAAGCAATCCAGTTGCCTGCAGTCTCCTCTTCTTCATCTCCTCCAGCGGCGGCGGTGGTGGCGGCCTTCGCGGCGGCGAGCTGCTCGTCGAGGAGCTCCACCTTTTCCTCCGCCGTTTCGGGAGCGAACGGCGGGGTTGATGCGGTCCTTGGTCCCGCAGCATCCGTGTTGGCGGAGATGTTCCCTCCGCCCGCTGTGGACGCCGAAGTTTTTTCCGGCTCGCCGCCGGCGCGCTTGGGCGACCCAAGTTGGGGGTCTAGATCGTTCAGGAGCTCGTCGACGGAGGCGCGAACGGGCGATGATTGCGGAGACGCCATCTTTCTCGGTGGCGGTGGTGCGTTCCGGCGTGGGAAGGGCTCGTCGGGGCAGGGAATTGTTCTCGCTCTCGAGCTCGAGTTCGCACCAATGGTGAGGGCAGTGAGGGAGTGAAGAAGGTTGATGAGGAGGAAGGAGACGGCTATTTATAGCCTGAAAACCCTCTAGATACGCGCCAACGGCTCTTTTGACGGTTGGATGTTTGACGCGTGTCGCTCGCCGGAAAATCCGGGAAACGGAACGACAGAGGAATGATGGCTATCTCCTCGTTTCTCGTGAGAATCTGTCAGAGATACGTTGCAGGGTTTCCCGCGTGAAACCAAGCGGCGCTTGCGTCAGCATGATTAAAGCGCTGATGTCACGTGTTCCTTTTCCGCGAAGGATCGCGAGAAGAAAAGCCGGATTTTCATAGTTCCGAGTTTTATGTTACCATCTCCTTTAAAAGGAAAGAAGAAAGAATCAAGACTGCTGAATCAAGTTTCCCGGACAAAATGTATTTGACGAAAGGCGGAGTTTCAGAGTTTTGATCCTTCCTGGGGGCTACTGTCGGATATATACCGAATAGGGGTATAGAAGATGGTAGACAAAAGAGCTGGACTACCAGGGTGGCCTGCAAGGTAATGGACTTAGGTCCATTGGGCGGCCCAGTAGTCCGACGCGTAGAAGCCGGATTCTAGAAGAACCCGGATCACGGCCCGCGTGATCTGGCTTGGAGGAGAAGACGGATTCCTTACTTTCCAAGTTACAAGTTAAACGTAGTCTTCTAGGTTTCTGGTTCTGTAAGCCCTAATCCGGCTATTATATAAAGCCGGACGGGAGATAGATTTGATAAGTTCAATAAGTTCCTTTAGTCCAAGGTTCTAGGTTCTAGCTTAAGCCTTGCGCAACTCGCCGGGAAGTTCATCCTCGTCGAGTAGCTAGATCTATTCCCTTACATTGTAACCTTATTATACGGGCTTTAGTCCCTCATAGTGAGAAGTGCAGGAGTAGGTACGCCGTACTGTCGCGACGTACCGAACCTGGGTAAATCCCGTGTTCTGTGTTTACTACGCTATCCCGTTACCCCACGTCTCTACCGTAGTCTCATGGCACCCCAGTCTATGAAAACTACTACGATGTCTCGACAACCTCAGACAGCTTCAGGGTGCTATCCTTAGCATCCTTACCGGCTGCCTCCGCAGCTGCCTTCTCTCTTTCCAGTGCAGCAATTCGCCTCCTAGCGATAGCATGATTCCAGAGAAGCTGGCGATGCAGACCGGTACGCTTCAGGACGCTATCCTGAGAAGCGAAAAGAAAACAAGTTAGACAGAGAAGTGAAGATTCAACCCGAGAAGGCGGCTACTCGGGAGAGCATCCGCCTACTCGGCCAGAATCTCGGGGACTGGGTGAGGGTAAAGGAAAATGAAGACGGATAGGAGAGAAGAAAAATGCTACTCGGAAAGGACAAGTTAAGACTTACCGCATAAGACTGCTCGAGATCTTCTGCATTCTTGCGGTGCACAAACATTTTGGCAGCAAGAGTAGCGGTGCTGGAGGAGACGGTCATGGGTTGGTAGCCCAAGTCCACCTTGTTCCAGTCGACCCGCATATGATCGATGTCGCCCAGGCCAAGGCCGTGCCATTTCTCGGTGCCGAGAAGCTTGCTATCCCACTTGGCATCGATGAAACCAACCAAGTCGAGTACCTGCTCGAGGCTCTGAGATGATATCACCTGATCTTGAGCCCCCCGAGAAGCAATGGAGACGGGGGCCGGGGGCCTGGAGTCTGTCGCTACGGCCTTCCTTCCTGTTGTGAGAGCAATCTTCCGGTCCTCGACGGAAAGGCCAATCTGGCGCTGTTGGCTGACCCTCACCATGTAATCCGGGTAGAGGGCCTGATCGGCTACAGTAGCGGCGGCAGGAACTGCACTGGGGTTGCGGATGATCAACTGTTTGGACTGTCCAGTCGATGTCGGCGGCGGCATCTGCTCTGTAGCTCGCTTCATCGCCTTTTCTTTCTGAGCAGTTGACTTCTCGCTCTTCTGCTTCTCGGGCTTCTTCCCCTCAATCTTGGTCTTCGCCTTCTCGGCGGCCTCCGCCTCGGCTGCCTTCTTCTCAGCCTCTGCCTTCTCGGCAGCTTCCTTCTCGGCTGCCCTCTTCTCGACCTCCTCCTTCAAAGCATCTAGGGCTTGCTGCCTGGCTTGGTCAGTTGGCGGCGCCAGGGGCGCGCTATCCGGTGCGCCAGTTGGCTGGGCGCTACTCGGTGCGGCGCCTGTTGGCGCGTCGCTCAATGGATAATGGCCTGTCGTGGTGGCATCCGTCATGGTGGCATCTTCCACCCGCTGCTCGGCAGCGGGATTCACTTGGCCTGCAGCGTCTGTGGTTGGCTGCTCCTGTTCAGCCTCTGGCCGCTCGAGGGCGGTGTTATCCTGCATCTCTTCGTCATGAGTCTCCTCGGCAGTGTTGGCCGGAGGAGAAGGGGGTCTCTCCTGGTGGGCGGCAGTGTCCTGTGCTGCTGACTCCGCACGGGACTGCTTCTCCGAATCTGCTCCTTGAGCATCAGTGCTCTGTGCATTGGCGGTGTCATCCTCTTCATCGTCGAGGTTGATAAGTGGCGCTGCTGGCTTCTTAGCCTGATCGGGCGCGAGAGCAGCGTTCGCGTCCATGGGAGGTCTGCAGAGAAAAAGAAATTCAGAAATTAGAAGAGGATTGGGGAAAATAACATAGTACGAGAAGGGAGACGACAGAGAAGAAACTTACGCGCTGGTGGAGGCGAGCTTTCGCCTTGGTCTCTTCACGACCTTCTTGGTCGCCTTCTCGCTCAGCTTCTTCTTCTTGGCGGGGGGTTCTACGGCACCGCTGCCAGTCCGCTTGCGAGTAGCGGGTGCAGCGACAGAAAGAGGGTTGACGACAAGGGCTTTATCGCCCTCGTTCTCGTTCTCGTCTTCGTCCTCATCCTCGTTCTCTTCATCAACATCATCTGCGGATTCAGGAAAAGAAGAGGAGCAAATCAGAAACAACAAACAGTGGATTGGTGCTTCTCGTGAACAAGCAAAGCAAGTGTGCAGTTACCTTCAAGTTCGTCCTCGGGCCAGTCGCGGAGAGACGTTTCCGCGTGCTGCTTCTCCATGGTGGGGGAACGAGGGAGGTTGATCTGGTCAGCGGTCTCAAAAGAGGCCTTGTCGTCCTCCTCTCGGTCAGGAGACCAGTTGCCTTCAAAACGTTCACAGCTCTCTATAAGCTGGCGATTGAGGACCTGAAGAGCGGAGAAGTGTCACAAGTTAGCCGAGTAGCAGGATGGTATCCTACTCGGATAGGCGTGCAAACACAAAGCACACTAAGCCTAAGTATTTTTACCGAATGTTCTACTCGGAAAGGCGTGCAGGCACAAAGCACACTAAGCCTATACAATTCTACTAAGTACTCTACTCGGTACAGACTACGATCGCTAGTCGCGACGAGAAGAGGAAGTTTTCTACTCGGAATCCATATACAGAAAGCAGGGAGAGAAGAACGTACCCGCGGAATCGGCTTTGTACGGCTGAATGGGATGAACCCATACTGCCAATGCTCGGCGAGGCTCGTTGTCAGGATGGCCCTGGCGTGCTCGGGAACGTCTGCGTTGTCGAGCTCGATGGTGGTCGTCCTGGTGCAGTCACGGGGGCCTCCCATGTAGCACATCAGGTGGCAGCGCTCTTGCAGAGGCAGAACCCGTCTCTTGATCCAGCACGCCACAGGATCGTCGCTCTTGAGGCCCTCGTCGATTAGAGCGCCGAGCCGCGCCTCAATCTCCTTCGCGTTGAGGTCGTTGGAGGGCTTCTCCTTCCAATTCTTCTGGGTGGGAGCACGGAGGCTCCAAGCGGGAAGGTTGATTCTATCAGTTACCTGTCCTCCTTCGGTGGCGGGGATGTTTTTGACGTAGAGGAACGTCTTCTGCCACATCCGGACGGACTCCAACCCCTTGATATGGGGGTGATTGGTCCCCGACCGCTGCACCATCATGGCGCAGCCGGTGTCGGTTGCCCGTGGCACCCCCGTGCCTTCCTTCTTCCCGGTGGTCTGCTGGCGGAGGTGGAAGTACCTGAGCCAGGTGTCCGTTGTCGGATGGATGCCGAGGAAGGCCTCGCACACCACGGCGTGGTAGGCGAGGAAGACGACGGCATTGGGCGGCAGGTGATGCATTTGAAGGCCGAAGTGGTCGAGGAAGCGGCGGAGGAAGTCGGAGGCCGGCAGGCCGAAGCCGCGCTCGAAATGCGCCAAGAACACAACGTGCTCGCCCTCCTCCGGTGCAGGCACGAGCTCGCCCCTTGATGGCCGGCATTGAACACCAGGAGGAACTCTCCTAGTGTTCACAAGCCAGGCGCAGTCCTCGGCGGTGACGTGCGAGCCAGCCCAGCCGGCGCGAGACATGGTTGCGAGTAGGAGGGGTGGAAAGAATCGGAAGGATTTGATTGGCTGGATTGGATTCGCGGCGGCGCAAAAGATTGCACGGCGGCGGAGAGCTCGGCGGCGGAGAGGGAGAGAGAGATGAAAGAGGAAAAGTGCGAGGGAGGGGAAAAGGAAGTTACCGGCGGGGGTATTTATACCCTCGCCTCAGGCTACCGTTACCATCGGGGAAGTGGGATCGATCGTGGCGTGTGGTGGGATTTGTGGCCGGCTGGAAACGCACACAAGCGCGGGATGCGCGCGTAACGGCCGCAATTGATCCCACCACCAGATCGTGGCCTATTATTACTCTTGATGGGACGTGACGCGTGGTGGGCCCACTGCCTGGAAACGAGGCGCGTGGCATGTCGTGCCCTGGGCAACGAGACGACGGGGGCCTGGATGCTTGACACGTGTTCAGTTGCTGTGCGAAGGGCTGGATCATGCTCTGCGCTGCAGAGGCTCAATTCAAGAAAATTCTCCAAGTCTTTTTACTCGGTCGCAGAGTAGAAGTCATCTGCTACGCGGAGGAAAGGAAACTTAAGGTACTATTCAGAGAGCTACTCGGAGGTTCTACTCGGCATCTTGAGGTTCAAGGGCTATGTTGCAAAGATTGGTTTTAAGCTGGCAGAGCCTAGTGAACGAGTTCGCAAGACTCGACCAGCTTCGGGGATTGCTGTCGGGGGGTTACCCCCGGCTAGGGTAAAGGCAAGTGGTAAAGGCGTCTTACAGAAGAGAGGTTTGGTCGAGTAGCCGACTACCCGGTACTCGCTACCCGGTCGACTGCTACTCGGTCTCACCTCAAGATGCCCAGAAGGAAGAATCATTCAAGTTCTCTACGTTCGAGTAGAAGAGTTGGCCCGAGTACAATTGGCGGGAACAATTGGCGGGAACCTACTCGGGCCAGAAAGTCAAAGGAGCCGTTCTGACACAGGATCCCGCGTATCCTGGGTCCGTACTTGGCACTATTCGAACTACTGTTCATCTGGGACCGGCCTGCCTGACAGTGACAGCATGGAAGCAGGCCGTGGCAGGATAAGGGGGGCCTACTCTGTGTTTGGCACAGTGACACCAGTCTGTCCCCTTGTTTTGCCCAACGACTTTCTAGATACAGCCAAGATTAGGAACCAAAGCTGTCAGCGGGAACCCGGAAGAAGGACGATGTGCACACTATGTCGACACTTGTCCATGTTTGGACGTATCCGGCTGGGCACCATGTATATAAGGTGCCCCGCCGCCTCCTGCGTGAGGCATTGCATACTGGAACACATAAAACCCTAGTTCTTAACCTACTTCATCATCTAGAGGAGAGAGGCTACTCGGTAGCAAGAACTTTGTACTGTGGCTACTCGGTGAGATACCAAAATACACAAAAAAAGGCAGGAGTAGGGGTTTTACTGTCGCACCCAAGGTTTCTAGAGGATACTCATCGCACGAACTGGAAGTCAGGTGCTTGGATTATGGGGCATAACTGCTCCCACGTCCCAGCTTCCTGGTAGGCCTGCGCTTATGCGCGACAACACAAGCCCTGCTTCCACCGTCGAAGTAAACTATCCGCTAGGAACCTAAAGCACTACTGTCGACGTACTTCATATTCAAACACGCACTGTACGTCAACAGCTTTGAACGAAATGATAACACAAACTGTCTCTAAGACACAAAAGAATGAAATAAGTGCAGCTGGCCTTCACTAAGGCAGAAATATCGAATACAGTCATCCAGAGGACACATGTCCCAACATATCATTCATTACAACAGCGGAAGCAATCAAAGGGGTCTGAGTACAGACAAATCCATGGCTTAAGAAGCCGGAGAAAATAAAGAAAAGCGAAACCCATCCACGTAGGTACTGGATCCAGCCCTGGTCCAGCTAACTACTCGTCTGCAGTCTCGTCGAACTCCACAAAGTAGCCATCCTGGGAAGCATCGTAGTCGTAGTCGTACTCTGCGTAAACCACAGCCCCAACGGGGTCAGTACATCCAAGTACTGGCAAGCAAGACTCACAGTTCATCAAAGAGTTACCCATCAACACAAGCATTGATGCTTGGGATCAACGGAAGAAAGGGGTGATATGAAAGTTGCTGCTGGCTGCTCTAAACAACTACAGAAGATGACTACAAGTTCCGGCTAACAGAAAAGATAAGATCGAGGATTGTAACCAACTGAAAGATAACTTCAATCAAACCCATCCTGGATCTCGCCCCTTATCCAAAGAAGCAATCCGAGGATAACTCACACAGTTGTGATAAGGTGAATCAAGTTATTGTGTGAATAACCTATTACTAGTCAGGTTATTAATCACTGGGTGAAACATGGTTGATAGTTATGTTGAAGTTGTCCTGAGTACTTGTTAGCCAGTACTTTCACCAAGTAATCCATAACCGCGGAAAACACGGCTTCTCGAGAAGATTATCCCTGCAGGGTTGCACCAATTTGGCCGTACACGCAAGAATAACCCGCCAGATGGGATGCCTCCCACCAAGCGGGGTACTCTACACAACCAACCATTCTCCGCATCAAGCCCAAAGAACCTTGGGCGCACGGCTAATCAAGCCCAGAAGAAAATGGACCATCATAGCACTCTAAGACCGTGTCCCCCTATATGCCGACTACAAAAGTTCCACCCTGCGCTGGGCTCGCAAAAACATGCATGCGGCAAAAGGAAAACACGAACTAAATGAGGCGATTTGGACGAGATGCGAATCAGGTCAAGTTGAGGGGGGCGCCCATACTCGCTTCCCACATGCGGGTAGTGCGCTCATCATGGATCAGTAGACAAGACCCTTTTCCTATTAGGGTCGACACTAGCAGGCTCCAAAACCTCTCATGGGCCTCCTGCCGGTGCCTTATCATCAAATTATTATTACCATTAGCAATTAACAGGATTGATTGATTAACAGTCGAGCCCCGGTACAAAAATAATAAGATAGTAAAAGTAGTAACCGACAACAGACTCGAGTAAAAGCAACCCTAAGCATGCTAGATAATACTAAGGCACAAACAAAGGCTGTAGGTATGGAGGTGAGGCAATATCATGGGTTCAGGGTATCATGTGATAGGTTCGGAGAACAAGCAACGATACATAGAGCTAGCAATAGTAGACAAAAGGATAGTATCGACAACAAGTGTGGAAAGGAACTCGATGATTCATGTGAGTGATAACTTGCCTGGCAGCTCAGTAGCCGGGTACTGGGCTAGGTCCTGAGTAGTGGTGTCGTAAGGATCGTCGGTCTCAACGTAGTCGTCGTCTAACCGAGAAGAAGCAAACAAACAAAACAGGAATGTAAACAAGCATGTTCATGGCATTGTGCACAGTCAATATGATGCATGGCAATTTAATGGGTGCATCAAAATAAATTGACTAACAAGATAGCACAAATTAAATGGACCCATATGCAAGGGTTGCATATGGATGCAAATTGTTTAGGTTGAAGCAATGAACTACATTTGATTAACAAGTGGGAGTAATTAACATGATGCATGCATGATGAATAACAATAACATAACAATTTAAATGCAATTGGAATGATAGTTAACAATTTAGAAAGCATTTATTAAGTTTGGAGTTTTGTTACTTAAACATGGTACACAAACAATTATTGTTTTCATCAAGTTAGGGTGTGCAAAACAATTTACAAATTTTATATTTGAAAAGTTTATCAAATTTTAGTTGGATTACATGTTTCACACTTTGAAATTGGACTTAGGGTTAATTAATCATGAATTAAACAATATTAAACAATTTTTAATTGAATTAAACAAGATTTAAATAGTTTAGGCAATTTAAATTATTTAAACCAGAAAACAAATTTTATATTTGAATAGCACATTCAAAAAGGTGTGAAAAACATATTTTATTTGAATTATTTGAAAACAGTATGAATTAGTTATGAATTATTTCAATTTGCATTTGAATTATTCAAATTTGAAATTTAAAAGTATTTTGAAAATTCAAAACAGAACACAAATAGTCTAGTTGGAAAGATTATGAAATTTGGATTAGAATATATATAAAGTTTGTGTTTATTGGACTTATAAAAATAAAGATATTGAATTTCAAAGTTTCTATTCAATTCTGTTATTTAAAAGAAAATAGAAATTTAAAACAGATTTCTTTTTATCTCTTTTGATACGCACTGGAAGCGTACCCACAGGCACTGCCCTGTGGGCCTACGGACAGCGTGGCGTGTGCGCGTACGCGTGGCACCGAGGGAGGCTGACTGGTGGGCCGCGCGCTGTGGGAGAAATAACCAAAAAAGATTTGCGGCCGCGGGGATCGAACCCGCGAGCTCGCTGTGCAAGCGCAAGCACTGAACCACTGCGTTGCAGTCGCGTTTGTTATCAGTAGACGCAGTGCAGTGAGGATATGGTTACGGTGCGAGCAAAAGTCTGAATTTTTCTGACGAAACTGACGAACGTTCGAGGCTCGACTGACAGAGTAACAGAGATGCTCGCCGGCGTGAAAACACGGCCGTGCTCGCCGTGGATGAGCTGTGTGCGCATGCTGGACGTGGGTGTGCGCGCTGTGCAGTAGCAGAGCAGCAGAGGGAGGGAAGGAATCGGTGGAGCTCACCGAGATTGGTCGACGGCGACGCGTGCTGACGGAGGGTGACGCGGGCAGTCGAGGACGGCGGCGAGCTCCTGGTGCTTCTCCGCGGCTGCTCAGGTGTTCGAGGCGTAGAGGACGACGAGGCGATGCTGTTCCAGGAAACGGTGGGTGCAGAGATGGCCTGCAACGGCGACGAGGTGGTCGGATTCAGAAAACGCGGCACGGTGGCCGGATAAGGGAAAAGGACGGCGGCGATTTAGGGCTTACCAGTGATCCTTCTGGTGTCCAAGAGGGAGAAGGGAGAACGGGGAAGCGGCTGCGGGTGATGGGTGGCTAGGTGGGAGCTAAACACGGCGGCGCCATGGAATTATTCAGAGCAGCTGCCGCCGGTGGAGTTGCAGCAGAGGGGGGAACCGTCGATGGTGGAGGCGATTGGCGGCGGAGAGGAACCCTAGGGCGATAGGGTGGTACGGGGGTGCCCTAGGCATGCTTATATAGGGTGGAGGCGCAGTGGTGGCCGCCGTGGTCGCGTCGGGGTCGCCGTGGAGGCCTCCGATGCCTTGCCGTACGCGGTGACGAAGGCGATTAGGCGGGCGGCACGAATCTTGGCGCGCGGCGAAACGGTAAGTGGGGAGAGCGGGCTGGGCTGCTGCGCGCGCGTAGGCTAGTTGGGCTGGGCTGCGTTTAGCTGCCGCGCGCGCGCTGGTTTTCTCCTTTTTATTCTTTTCTGTTTTATTTTTTTTTTGTAGCAAATGCTTTTGGAAGAAAACTGTTAGGGTTTTGTTTATAGAAAAATTTGAAAAACATTAGTTAAGCCTTTTAGGTAATTAGGAACCACATTGCATGCTTGGATTTCAAAAATTTGGTTTTAAAATGGTAGTTTGTGTTTGAAACCAAATAGAAGCAATTTTTATTATTAAAACACCATTTTGAAACAACAATTTAAATAGGGTTACCCTTAGGTTTAAAATATGATTTTAAGAATACAAACATGTGGTGAATTGTTATGTTTTCAAAAGAGCTCTGATTTGAAACTTGGTTGGAATTTAAAGGGTGATTTGGTTGATTGATTAATGATTTGATTAATTAAGCAACAATTTAAGAGTTGATCCAATATGAAAATAATTGGGAGCAATTGATGTTTTTGGAATTGCAAATCTTTATTTGAGAGATTGTAACAGACAAGTGTGAAAACAATGTTTGATTAAGTTTGAATTTTATTATGAAAACAATGCAAACAGAAATAAAAATGAGAATGATGCCATGATGCATTGCATAAATTAAACAAATAAGTAAAACAACTAAGGGTTTTCATACTTGGATGTTACAAAACGCCCCCCCTTGAAGGAATCGCGCCCCGAGATTCCCTACTGAGAAATGAACAGGTCCGGATACTTCTTGCGAAGATCCTCTTCGGTCTCCCACGTTGCCTCTTTATCAGAATGATGCGACCATTGGACTTTCAAGAACTTGGTGCTCTTGTTGCGAGTCTTACGCTCGGTCTCATCGAG
Organism: Alopecurus myosuroides; assembly: GCA_028641055.1. NCBI lineage: Eukaryota > Viridiplantae > Streptophyta > Magnoliopsida > Poales > Poaceae > Alopecurus > Alopecurus myosuroides. The sequence goes on along the minus strand of CM054063.1, from coordinate 206,633,970 downwards.
AATACGAATAGGGTGCTCCTCATAAGAGAGATCATCTTGCAGTTCAATATCATCATGATCAACTGCACGATCTGGATCCTTGAAGCACTTCTTGAGCTGTGACACGTGGAACACATCGTGCACTTGGGAAAGTTTTTCTGGAAGCTCGAGACGATAGGCATTTTCTGCACGTCTTGAGAGGATGTTGAAAGGGCCAATGTATCTTGGTGCAAGTTTTCCTTTCACACCAAAACGATGAGTTCCTCTGAAGGGAGTTACACGGAGATATGCTTTGTCACCAGGTGCATAGACCATGTCCCGGTGCTTGCTGTCATAGTAACTCTTCTGACGAGACTGAGCAATCCTGAGATTGTCACGAATGATACGAACTTTCTCCTCGGCTTCCTTAACAATGTCAGGGCCTAAGAGTGAACGTTCACCAACTCCAGACCAATTGATTGGACTCCTGCATCTGCGACCATACAGTGCCTCAAATGGTGCCATGCCTAGGCTTGCCTGGTAGCTGTTGTTGTAGGAGAATTCAGCATATGGAAGGCAATCCTCCCATTTCATGCCAAAGGAGAGACCACATGCTCTGAGCATATCCTCGAGAATCTGATTGACTCTTTCGACTTGCCCCTGAGACTGAGGGTGGTACGCTATGCTGAACAGAAGTTTGGTGCCCAATGCTTCTTGAAAGCTTTTCCAGAAATGAGAAGTGAAAATACTTCCACGGTCTGAGCTTATTTCCAATGGAACACCATGAAGAGGAACAACCTTTGCTGTGTAGAGCTCTGCTAACTGGCTAGCTGAGATAGTTTCCTTTACAGCATAGAAGTGAGCAACCTTAGTGAGACGATCAATAACAACGAAGATTGCATCGTTGCCCTTTTTGGACTTTGGAAACCCAGTAACGAAGTCCATTTCAATCATGTCCCACTTCCACTCAGGAATTTTCAGAGGTTGGAGTAGACCTGCTGTCTTCTGATGGACTGCCCTAACACGTTGACAAACGTCGCATTCAGAAACGTATTGAGCAATTTCACGTTTCATGCCAGGCCACCAATACAGAGTCTTGAGATCCTGGTACATCTTTGTACTTCCAGGGTGAATGGATAGAGGAGTTTCATGAGCCTCCTTGAGAATGATATCCTTGAGACTTTGAATCTGAGGTACTGCAATGCGTCCTTCGAAGAACACAGTTCCCTTGTCATCAATTGAGAAGGACTTGAACTTATCACTGCCCTCTTTGATTTGCTCTACCATCTTCTTGATTTCATTATCACGAAGTTGTTCAGAACGAATCTTGTCCTCGAGAGTTGGGCTAGCTGTCAAGCTAGCAAGGTATCCTTCCGGAACAAGACCAAGGTTCAGTTTCTGGAATTCTTCATGAAGTGGAGGTTGGCTTTCCATGATCATGAGATTATTGCAATAGGATTTGCGACTGAGAGCATCGGCCATAACATTAGCCTTGCCTGGAGTGTAAGAAATGGTGAGATCAAAGTCTTTAATCTTCCCAATCCATCTCCTTTGCCTGAGGTTCAGATCTGGCTGAGTGAAGATGTATTTCAGACTCTTATGATCGGAAAAGATTTCAGTTTTGTTACCCAACAAGTATTGTCTCCATTTCTTGAGGGCAAACACAACTGCTGCAAGTTCAAGATCATGAGTGGGATAGTTTTGCTCATGTGGGTTCAACTGACGTGAAGCATAAGCCACAACTTGACGTTCTTGCATAAGAACTGCTCCTAGGCCTTGGAGAGATGCATCACAGAATATCTGGAAAGGTTTGGTGGTATCTGGGCCAACTAGAACAGGTGTGGAAGTGAGTTTAGTCTTCAGAAGGTTGAAACTCTCATCACATTGTGGAGTCCAAATGAACTTTTTGTCCTTCTTTGTGAGATCAGTGAGAGGTTTAGCAATCTTGGAAAAGTTTTGGACGAAACGACGGCAATAGCTAGCCAAGCCAAGAAAGCTTCTAACTTGTTTCACCGTCTTAGGGGGTTTCCAATCAACAATTGCCTTAACCTTTTCAGGATCAATGGCAATGCCTTTGGCAGAGATGATATGACCAAGATATGCAACTTCTGGAATCCAGAACTCACATTTGGAAAACTTGGCATATAGACGATGCTCGCGAAGTTTCATGAGAGTGAGACGAAGATGTTCTCCATGCTCTTCCTCGGATTTGGAATAGACTAGAATGTCATCAAGATATACCACAACGAACTTGTCGAGGTATTCATGGAAGACAGAATTCATGAGTCTTGAGAACGTTGCCGGTGCATTGGTGAGACCAAAGGACATGACGGTGTATTCATATAGACCGTAACGAGTGGTGAAAGCTGTCTTAGGAATATCTTCCTTTCTGATCTTTATCTGATGGTAACCCATCCTCAAATCCAACTTTGAGAATATTGAGGCTCCATCAAGTTGATCAAAAAGATCATCGATACGAGGAAGTGGATACTTGTTCTTGATTGTTTTCTCGTTGAGAGGACGATAGTCAACCACGAGTCTTTTTGTTTGATCCTTCTTGGCAACAAACAGAGTTGGGCAACCCCAAGCGGAGGAACTAGGCTGAATGAATCCTTTGTCCATGTACATATCGATTTGCTCCTTCAACAATTTCAGTTCAGGAGGAGCTATCTTATATGGATGCTTAGAGATTGGAGCAGTACCTGGCTCAAGCTCGATCACGAACTCAACTGCTCTGTCCGGGGGCATCCCTGGCAACTCTTCTGGAAAGACGTCAGGGAATTCACAAACCACCGGAACATTTTCAATTGCAGGAAGGGGTTTGGCATCGAGGTTGAACAGCTGAACAGAACTTGATCCATATGGAGAGTAGACTATCTGGCCTGAAGTGTGGGAGAGAGTTATTGACTTTTGAGCACAGTCAATTTTAGCTTTGTGGGTCTTCAACCAATCCATACCCAGAATGACATCAATGTCAGAATTTCCCAGCAACATGAGTGAAGCAAGGAATACACGACCTCCAATTAGGATCTGATTGTCCATGCTTATCTTGGAAGTAATCATTTTATTTCCCGGAGAGTGCACATAGATTTGATTGCTTAGTGGAACCAGAGCTAAATTGTACGTTGTAGCAAAGATCTTTGACACAAACGAATGCGATGCTCCAGTATCAAACAACACTTTAGCTGGAATAGAGTTTATGGGTAATATACCGAGAACGACGTCAGCAACTTCCTCGGCTTTGTCGGCCTTGATATGGTTCACCCTCGCGTTCCTCCCGACAGGCCTGTTGTTGGAGTTGAAGGCTTTAGCCGGGGGAGCACGAACCATAGCCTGGTTGGTGTTGGGGCGAGGAGGTAGGGGTAGCTGCTTCTGAGTGCACTTATCAGCATAGTGTCCAGTATCCTTGCACTTGTAGCAAGTGACGACACGAGAAGGACCTGGCCTTGGCTGCCCCATAGGGAACCTCTGACCCTGCATCTGAGATGGGTTGGGTGGGCGGGGACCAAAGCCTGGAGAAGCTTGGGCATTTGGAGCCCGAGTGACAGCCCCATTTGGCACCCAGATGCGGCGCTTCTGCGGAGGGGTGGTCATGTTGGAGGAGGAACCACCCTCACGCGAGTGCTTGCGCGACTCTTCGAACGCCTTGCGCCCATTCTCCTCATTGAGCGCGGTGTTCACGAGCTCCACGAAGTCCTTGCACTTGATGTTGGTGAGAGCGTACTTCAGTTCCGGGTTAAAACCTCGGCGGAACCTTGCCATCTTCTTGGCTTCAGTGGACACTTCGTCACCAGCGTACCGAGCGAGACGATTGAACTCGTTCTGGTAGCCGAGGACGTCCAGCTTGCCCTGTCTGAGAGAGCAGAATTCCTCACGCATCCTTTCCATGAGACCATCCGGGATGTGGTGCTTCAGGAAGGCATCCTTGAAACAACCCCAGGTGATAGGAAAGCCAGCTCTCATGGTCTGGTAGTTCTCCCACCAAGTAGCTGCCTGACCCTTCAGTAGGTAGGTGGCGTACTTGACCTTATCCTCTTCTGCAACATGAGCAATCTCCAGAGCTCTTGCTACATCACGGATCCAGTCATCAGCATCCAGGGGCTCACGTGTTGCCACGAAAGCTTTTGGGCCCAAGCTGAGGAAGTCCTTGATGGTGACCCTTGGAGCATTCTGGTTGTGTTGCTGGTTAGCCTGGATCTGGGCCATCTGTGTCACCACTTGGGTCATCTGAGCCAACAGTTCCCCCATTGGTGGTGGCGGAGGCGGGTTGTTCCTGGTTGGAGGCATCCTGAACAGAAATTCATTTTAGCACAACAACAGAAAAGGATAGACTTGGTAACCGAAAGATAGATTATTCCGACGCATGAATAGATAACCAACAGGTACATCATCACATGTTCAAATACATCAGAATATCCAACAGACCAATACATGGTTCGAAAACGAAAGGATAAACTAGACACAGCTAGTAATGGATACAACGGTACTCCCATGCTCATCACGCAGGACGGCGGTGAGTAGTACGACGAGAGATACGGTGAGGAGGAACCCCACGGAAGTAGGTATCACGACGATCCATGTAGATAGGAACTGCTCTGAGAGCAACTCTCGGTGTGGTGAAGTAGAAAGCGTCGTGTCCCTGTGCTCCATAGCGGGGAATCCCTGTGTAACCAGCTCCGAGGTCGAGAAGTGGGCCTCTGATCGGCTCGTAACCTCCAGCATCTGGCAGAGGAAAACCCAGTGTCTGCTGGAAACGTGCAAAGCGCTCGTCTCCAACAAAGTCTGTGGTGTACGTCGCCAGACGAGTGAGAGCAAGGTGGAGCTGCTCCCTGACTGAGGCTAACTCCTGAGAAAGTGCGGAAGCAACGGCGTCACTGTGCCACACGAACTGGGCAGTGGTCTGCAGCCTGGAGCTATCAGTCTCGTAGGTATCCAGGTCGCGGTGGACAGTGAAGTGAACTCCCGCTGCCGTGATGTAACCACGGGGGATGTGACGAAAACTGGACTTATCAAACCCCCAGTAGTCAGCACGGAGGACGGTGAGACTCACGTACGCTGCCTGCTGCACGGCCATATCCACTGTGGACCCTACTGCCTCGTACTGGTGGACAATGCTCCTGCCATCATCCGACAGAATGTAGACGATAGCCCGGTAGCAAGTCTGGTCAAACTCTCGCTGGTGCTCGTAGACCTGGTACTCTGGCGCCCAACGGAACCCCAGATAGGTAACCATGTCTCTCAGCATCTCCGGAAAACCGGCGGTGCTCTCACAGCGAGTCATGCGAACCACCTGCGGGTAGTAGCTGAGACCCATCTGCAGATGATTTGGAAGGTTTTGATTAGACTCCGGTAGATGAAAAAGGATGTGGAAAACAACAACAAGGTTCAACGGACGATAATGATGTTGAAAAGAACATGATATCGAAGCAACATCGGGAAAACGAGACCAAAAGTCCTGAGGTACTACAGATAACCCAAAACACGTGAAATCCTAACTTGAAAGTTTAGGTGAGAACAGAAAACAACGTTGCACTTCCTTACCAGAAAAGGGTGGATGGGTGGGGAAAGAAGAAAAATGGCAGAATTCCTACTCTCACGTTTCATTTTTCCTATATAGCTACAAAATAGTTTCTAGACTCAACTGCGACCAGTAAAAAGGGATCCTATAGGCAGACAGGCTCTGATACCATTTGTCGCACCCAAGGTTTCTAGAGGATACTCATCGCACGAACTGGAAGTCAGGTGCTTGGATTATGGGGCATAACTGCTCCCACGTCCCAGCTTCCTGGTAGGCCTGCGCTTATGCGCGACAACACAAGCCCTGCTTCCACCGTCGAAGTAAACTATCCGCTAGGAACCTAAAGCACTACTGTCGACGTACTTCATATTCAAACACGCACTGTACGTCAACAGCTTTGAACGAAATGATAACACAAACTGTCTCTAAGACACAAAAGAATGAAATAAGTGCAACTGGCCTTCACTAAGGCAGAAATATCGAATACAGTCATCCAGAGGACACATGTCCCAACATATCATTCATTACAACAGCGGAAGCAATCAAAGGGGTCTGAGTACAGACAAATCCATGGCTTAAGAAGCCGGAGAAAATAAAGAAAAGCGAAACCCATCCACGTAGGTACTGGATCCAGCCCTGGTCCAGCTAACTACTCGTCTGCAGTCTCGTCGAACTCCACAAAGTAGCCATCCTGGGAAGCATCGTAGTCGTAGTCGTACTCTGCGTAAACCACAGCCCCAACGGGGTCAGTACATCCAAGTACTGGCAAGCAAGACTCACAGTTCATCAAAGAGTTACCCATCAACACAAGCATTGATGCTTGGGATCAACGGAAGAAAGGGGTGATATGAAAGTTGCTGCTGGCTGCTCTAAACAACTACAGAAGATGACTACAAGTTCCGGCTAACAGAAAAGATAAGATCGAGGATTGTAACCAACTGAAAGATAACTTCAATCAAACCCATCCTGGATCTCGCCCCTTATCCAAAGAAGCAATCCGAGGATAACTCACACAGTTGTGATAAGGTGAATCAAGTTATTGTGTGAATAACCTATTACTAGTCAGGTTATTAATCACTGGGTGAAACATGGTTGATAGTTATGTTGAAGTTGTCCTGAGTACTTGTTAGCCAGTACTTTCACCAAGTAATCCATAACCGCGGAAAACACGGCTTCTCGAGAAGATTATCCCTGCAGGGTTGCACCAATTTGGCCGTACACGCAAGAATAACCCGCCAGATGGGATGCCTCCCACCAAGCGGGGTACTCTACACAACCAACCATTCTCCGCATCAAGCCCAAAGAACCTTGGGCGCACGGCTAATCAAGCCCAGAAGAAAATGGACCATCATAGCACTCTAAGACCGTGTCCCCCTATATGCCGACTACAAAAGTTCCACCCTGCGCTGGGCTCGCAAAAACATGCATGCGGCAAAAGGAAAACACGAACTAAATGAGGCGATTTGGACGAGATGCGAATCAGGTCAAGTTGAGGGGGGCGCCCATACTCGCTTCCCACATGCGGGTAGTGCGCTCATCATGGATCAGTAGACAAGACCCTTTTCCTATTAGGGTCGACACTAGCAGGCTCCAAAACCTCTCATGGGCCTCCTGCCGGTGCCTTATCATCAAATTATTATTACCATTAGCAATTAACAGGATTGATTGATTAACAGTCGAGCCCCGGTACAAAAATAATAAGATAGTAAAAGTAGTAACCGACAACAGACTCGAGTAAAAGCAACCCTAAGCATGCTAGATAATACTAAGGCACAAACAAAGGCTGTAGGTATGGAGGTGAGGCAATATCATGGGTTCAGGGTATCATGTGATAGGTTCGGAGAACAAGCAACGATACATAGAGCTAGCAATAGTAGACAAAAGGATAGTATCGACAACAAGTGTGGAAAGGAACTCGATGATTCATGTGAGTGATAACTTGCCTGGCAGCTCAGTAGCCGGGTACTGGGCTAGGTCCTGAGTAGTGGTGTCGTAAGGATCGTCGGTCTCAACGTAGTCGTCGTCTAACCGAGAAGAAGCAAACAAACAAAACAGGAATGTAAACAAGCATGTTCATGGCATTGTGCACAGTCAATATGATGCATGGCAATTTAATGGGTGCATCAAAATAAATTGACTAACAAGATAGCACAAATTAAATGGACCCATATGCAAGGGTTGCATATGGATGCAAATTGTTTAGGTTGAAGCAATGAACTACATTTGATTAACAAGTGGGAGTAATTAACATGATGCATGCATGATGAATAACAATAACATAACAATTTAAATGCAATTGGAATGATAGTTAACAATTTAGAAAGCATTTATTAAGTTTGGAGTTTTGTTACTTAAACATGGTACACCAACAATTATTGTTTTCATCAAGTTAGGGTGTGCAAAACAATTTACAAATTTTATATTTGAAAAGTTTATCAAATTTTAGTTGGATTACATGTTTCACACTTTGAAATTGGACTTAGGGTTAATTAATCATGAATTAAACAATATTAAACAATTTTTAATTGAATTAAACAAGATTTAAATAGTTTAGGCAATTTAAATTATTTAAACCAGAAAACAAATTTTATATTTGAATAGCACATTCAAAAAGGTGTGAAAAACATATTTTATTTGAATTATTTGAAAAAAGTATGAATTAGTTATGAATTATTTCAATTTGCATTTGAATTATTCAAATTTGAAATTTAAAAGTATTTTGAAAATTCAAAACAGAACACAAATAGTCTAGTTGGAAAGATTATGAAATTTGGATTAGAATAGATATAAAGTTTGTGTTTATTGGACTTATAAAAATAAAGATATTGAATTTCAAAGTTTCTATTCAATTCTGTTATTTAAAAGAAAATAGAAATTTAAAACAGATTTCTTTTTATCTCTTTTGATACGCACTGGAAGCGTACCCACAGGCACTGCCCTGTGGGCCTACGGACAGCGTGGCGTGTGCGCGTACGCGTGGCACCGAGGGAGGCTGACTGGTGGGCCGCGCGCTGTTAGAGAAATAACCAAAAAAAGATTTGCGGCCGCGGGGATCGAACCCGCGAGCTCGCTGTGCAAGCGCAAGCACTGAACCACTGCGTTGCAGTCGCGTTTGTTATCAGTAGACGCAGTGCAGTGAGGATATGGTTACGGTGCGAGCAAAAGTCTGAATTTTTCTGATGAAACTGACGAACGTTCGAGGCTCGACTGACAGAGTAACAGAGATGCTCGCCGGCGTGAAAACACGGCCGTGCTCGCCGTGGATGAGCTGTGTGCGCATGCTGGACGTGGGTGTGCGCGCTGTGCAGTAGCAGAGCAGCAGAGGGAGGGAAGGAATCGGTGGAGCTCACCGAGATTGGTCGACGGCGACGCGTGCTGACGGAGGGTGACGCGGGCAGTCGAGGACGGCGGCGAGCTCCTGGTGCTTCTCCGCGGCTGCTCAGGTGTTCGAGGCGTAGAGGACGACGAGGCGATGCTGTTCCAGGAAACGGTGGGTGCAGAGATGGCCTGCAACGGCGACGAGGTGATCGGATTCAGAAAACGCGGCACGGTGGCCGGATAAGGGAAAAGGACGGCGGCGATTTAGGGCTTACCAGTGATCCTTCTGGTGTCCAAGAGGGAGAAGGGAGAACGGGGAAGCGGCTGCGGGTGATGGGTGGCTAGGTGGGAGCTAAACACGGCGGCGCCATGGAATTATTCAGAGCAGCTGCCGCCGGTGGAGTTGCAGCAGAGGGGGGAACCGTCGATGGTGGAGGCGATTGGCGGCGGAGAGGAACCCTAGGGCGATAGGGTGGTACGGGGGTGCCCTAGGCATGCTTATATAGGGTGGAGGCGCAGTGGTGGCCGCCGTGGTCGCGTCGGGGTCGCCGTGGAGGCCTCCGATGCCTTGCCGTACGCGGTGACGAAGGCGATTAGGCGGGCGGCACGAATCTTGGCGCGCGGCGAAACGGTAAGTGGGGAGAGCGGGCTGGGCTGCTGCGCGCGCATAGGCTAGTTGGGCTGGGCTGCGTTTAGCTGCCGCGCGCGCGCTGGTTTTCTCCTTTTTATTCTTTTCTGTTTTTTTTTTTTGTAGCAAATGCTTTTGGAAGAAAACTGTTAGGGTTTTGTTTATAGAAAAATTTGAAAAAAATTAGTTAAGCCTTTTAGGTAATTAGGAACCACATTGCATGCTTGGATTTCAAAAATTTGGTTTTAAAATGGTAGTTTGTGTTTGAAACCAAATAGAAGCAATTTTTATTATTAAAACACCATTTTGAAACAACAATTTAAATAGGGTTACCCTTAGGTTTAAAATATGATTTTAAGAATACAAACATGTGGTGAATTGTTATGTTTTCAAAAGAGCTCTGATTTGAAACTTGGTTGGAATTTAAAGGGTGATTTGGTTGATTGATTAATGATTTGATTAATTAAGCAACAATTTAAGAGTTGATCCAATATGAAAATAATTGGGAGCAATTGATGTTTTTGGAATTGCAAATCTTTATTTGAGAGATTGTAACAGACAAGTGTGAAAACAATGTTTGATTAAGTTTGAATTTTATTATGAAAACAATGCAAACAGAAATAAAAATGAGAATGATGCCATGATGCATTGCATAAATTAAACAAATAAGTAAAACAACTAAGGGTTTTCATACTTGGATGTTACATTTACCTCCTCACGAGGGCCCTGAACCTGGGTAGATCGTGTTGTTTGCAGTGTTTACTTCGTACCTCACGCGGCTACTCGTCGCGTGATCCCTCCCCGAGCACCTCCAGCGTCCTTCGTCCCCACATCTTTAGCCATCCCATGGCATCTGCCGTGACACCACCACGACACCCAGCCAATCCAATCCAGGCCCTATGGGCCAAGGCCGGGCGCGCCGCCATCGTTGGCCAGCTCCACCCGCAGCCAGTCCAGGAGCCGAGCTGCTCCATTCCCGCCTTCGCAAGCTCCGTAGAGGTGAGCCATCGCTGGTTCCGTCACCTCCATCGGCCAAGATCCAGGAGGGAAGGGAAACCAGCTGCTGCCGCCATGGCCACCACGATCTCCGCCCCCGCATGCCGCCACCATGAGCGGACAAGCTGGCGCCACGGGCCGGCCGCCGCCACCGCACCAAGCACTGCCGCCATCGCCGAAGAGCATCGCCGCCAAGGGGGACTCCGCCCCGCCGGAACCCCTAGCGTCGTGTAGAGAATGGACCATCCGCCGCCGGTACCGCAAGGGACTTTGCCCGACGGCGCGCGCCGACGGCGGCTGGGGGGGAGGGAAGGGGGAGGAGGAAGGGCGCCGGGTGCTAGGATTCCGCTCCCGGTCGCGCGGGGGCAACCCAGGAGCGAACAGGTCCTCACGGCTCGGGTTTCTTCACTCACTACAACTGTTTTTTGTAACCTTTTGTATAACGATGTACGGAGGTGGAATATCTGTGGAAATTTAGAATACCAACAGTGCGCTTAAATAAAATAAGAAAAAAATAGCACACCATGGAATTGTGGATACACCAAACTTGTTTGGATTAAAATTTGGGGTACAAAAAAGTATTGCATTTTTTCCTTCCATTAGAGCATCTCCAACATTTTTTGTATATTAGATTGCTAAAAACTTGTTATAGAAAGAGAAGAGAGAAGGTTTAACAAGCCAAAATTTTCTTTTGTTTGCTAGCCTCCGTATACTAGCAATCCAAACCACAATGGCAAGTTTCTTGTCTATTCTTTCTATATACTAGACACTGCATATATGAACGAAATGAACTACCAATTTCTACACATAATAATTAGAGCATTTCATCCATCATCCGAATTCATAGGAACACCAATCCACAATATTTAGAGAATATTATCTCCATTCGCCCTCTTGTTTTTTTTTGGTTTCTTCCTTCCATCGGGCCTTCCGCTATTGAATGATGAGAGAGGAGTTGGGCTACTCTATCCACCACCATCTGAGTACACCACAAAACCCGTTCCAATCGAGCTAGAAGGAGCCTTCCTCTTGTTTGGAATATCATCGAAGGAACGGGTTTTCCATTTCTCATAGTTCTCGAGGATTTTACAACAATGAAACAAAGTGAAGGGCCTCCCTAGAACTAGTTTGTCCATGAATGAATTTTGAGCAATGTTCTGCTAAAAAAAGATATAAGTAAGCATCAAGTATCATCAATCAGCATCAAGGAAAAGGTACAATAAAATGCGTGCATAATTCATTACCTTATCTTCGGCATTAGTCCCACTTGGATTGAGATGATCAATTTGAGCCGAGCAACATGACCACTTCAAACCATCCACATTAATGGTATAGAAATGACCTTGAACAGAGTCGGCACCCCTAGCCATGCCACCCTTGAGGAGAAGTTTGTAGAGCTAATGGATACAGTCCCAATATGTGGAGATTTGTTGTTCATTCCTAACAATTGAATCTATGCCAATCCTTCTCCATGCATTGCATGAGGTTTCATCTTCCTTTTGAGAGAAATTAGTTCCTCTCCCCCTTTTTGGAGTACGTTCAACGTCACCCTCATCCTCACGCTCTTCTTGGGTGTACTTTTTGATGATATCTCCGGTGCATCAACACAAGTATAGTTCATAAAGGTTTCATTGTCCATTATACAATTACCACAACAATTGCAACATTATTGTAGCCTAAAAAGATGCAAACAAAAGTCCAATGCTCTACAATCATACAAGTGTAAATTACCACCCGTTTTCTTTCCCGACAATCAGCCAGCAAGAGAAATTCTTTCTTCATTTTGCTCCCTTTCACTTGTATTCTTGGCTGTATTGGGTGTTCTTATATTTAACCCTGAAACAGAGATGAAATTCTTCTCAGCAAGAATATCTGTTTTTCTTTGAGTCAAGGTCATTCTTTCATCAAAGTCATCACTATCTATGATCTCCACTGCAGCTTCCCTCTCTAGATTTAGCCCTGACAGTCTCTTGTTGAGGCTTTTTTAAAGTCAAACAGAACTATAGCAATAAAGGAGCTTCTCCGGTTCCACCAATGGTTGCAACATTTTTAGCCTAACAAGTTGCAAAAATAAGTGAAATTTCAGCCTACATTTTGTACTCCAAAAAGTTACAACCATATTTACAATCACATACTTACACATAATTTCGTATGCATGCATTTACAATCAATAGAGAAAAAAATTGTGGGCAATTCGTCGAACATCACCAATGCGCCGCTGGCCATGGAGGCAGGCGAGCTCGCCTCGGGCTCCATGGAGTCCTCTTGTTCCAGGGAAGGCTCCACAAAGGTGGAAGCTGGACGTGTGGGTGCTCGAGGAGCCGTCTTCTTCCCAACCGCTTACTTCCCCGGTGCCGGTGCGGAGCAGTCACGCGGTGGCCTCCTCTACTTGCTACTAGGGGGCGGCATCGGTGCAGGGGACGGTGGCGGCGTCCACCTTCCCATTGTAGGTGACGTGGACGGCGCTAGACGCGACAACACCAACCCTAGGCATCGGTGGGCCTTGGCCTTGATTGTGACCGCGCCAGTAAATGGAGGAAGAAGGTCTGTGGGGCCGTCGGGAGCGCATGGGAGGTCGTCTGTGGCTTCCATGACCGCTGGGGCGGCCGAATACGACGGCGGTGTGGTCATGGGTCATAGCAAAAAAGTCCAGCGCGGGGTCGTTGGCCTCACCCGCTCGATTTTGGGAAATTTTCGGGGTGGCTCAAGACTTTGCAAATATAGCAAGTGTAGGTGCAAATATATTGAGCTTTCTAAAAAAAAACTGTGGGAACCACTTATATAAAGTTTGTTGGAAAAACAAAATTGCTATATTTTTTCAGTTTTTAGCAATCCTAACTAAATATATAGAGTTCGCTGGAGTTGCTCTTACCTATGTTGATTTGGCCACCCAATACTCGGAATTTTCCGTTGTTCTCTTTTTTTGGGAGCATTTCCGGGGGCTCCTATTTGCGGCCCGCAAAAAAATTTGAATAAAAATAAATTTAAACAAAACATTTGAACAAAAAAACAGAACCGTGACTAAAAAAAATTGAACAAAAAAATTGCACAATTTTTTTTGAACAGAAATAAAATTAAACAAAAACAAATTTGAATTTTTTTTTTAAAAAAAAAATGGACCGGCCGCCGTAAATGAGCCGACCCAACATCCGCGCCCCTTCAGACGGCGCGACGAAAACCCACCACCAACGAGCGGTAAATAAGGTTTACCGGCGTTTCCTTTGTTTGTTCTCCTTTATCTTTTTTTAGAAGCTTTGTTTGTTCTCCTTTTTTCCGACATGACGGCCGTTCTGTAACAAACTGGACGGCTTGTGATGGTCCGAAACTGGGCCGGTATTATAATCATCCAATCTTTTGGAGAGCACGATATAGGCCATCCACCCTGAGTTGGCCTGATTTAAAAAAAAAATGCCTGAGCTGCTCTATAGAGTTCGAACAGATCAAAGAAACATGGAGCTCAAAATCTATCTAGTGATTAGTCACTACCGTATAAGAAATTGTACTCCGTACTTTTTTTACAATAAATACCACGATATATTTAAGGTAGCAGATAACACATGTGTATAGAGATACATGAGCCGTAATTACAAAATAAAGTCTAAAAGAAATTAGCAACTTTTTGATACCTGCAAACTCTTTCTTTTTTCATGATACAATCTTCTACCAAACGAAAAATCTGTGAAATACCAACGAGGGTTTTCTCATAATTTTTTTGAGCCGCAATGCTAAGCAGACATTAAAGTAATCAACCTACATCGGCAGGAGTACCAAGACCAGTATTGCAGGGAAAAACAACCGAACAAACTGATCAACGTCACCATTATCGAGGATATAGCAGGCGGGAGAAATATTGCAAGGATAATTCTCCTCGCGGCAACCATGAAAAAAATATCCAAAACCAATTCGGCGAAGCAAGATCTGAAGGATCGTAATTAGATAAACTGAATCTTTCAACACCGCCATTGACGTCGAGAAGGAAATCTCGTCACCAAACAGCGGGCAAAAGATCAGTTATTGCAGACGATACCATCTCCAAAGACGAAGAAGACGGCTAATAAAAAGGCTAACCTAATTGATCGAATACTCTACTTTTAGTGAAAACTCAACTCATAAATCAGATTTTGCACCCGCCCCCCCCCCCCCCCCCCCCCCCCTTAACGCCGTCAAGACCGGCCGGAGGAGAGGGGAACCAACTATAGAGAGAGGAAGAAGCGGTGGCGGCGGCGATTTTTTCCCCTAGGAGTGCCCTAGGTCAAACTTGAGATACGTACGTCACGGATTAGTTAAGAAAAATTGTACTCCGTACTTAGCGTAAGCTCCCACGTACTTGTCACTTGTCGGACGGCCGGCGTCGTCGTGTTCGTACGTTACGTACGACCCGAGTTTGTTGGACGTGATCTGGTTAGCCCTACACGAGCACATGCATGCATGATGCATGATCTGGCCGAATGATCCGATGCGCGCACCGTTACGCATGCGGTTCGTTACACGTCAAGACGTATAGTGTCCTGTGCGTGCGCCAGTGTGGTATGCAAGTGTGTCTAGCTAAGCTGCGAGCTAGTGTTGTGCAGTGCAGATGCAGCTGGAATTATTTGTTGGGTTGTGAATAATTGTACGCACGGAGCTATTGTACAAGTACAGCGCTGAGCTTTTTGTGCAAGCATAAGGACGACATGGTTGTAACTTTAGGTAGCATTTCCAAGGAAAATTAAAATATATAATATTGATTTGACTATTCATAGTACTCACTCCGTCTGAAAATTAGTGTCGTAGAATCTGACATTAAATATATCTAGATACATATGTTCATTTCAATGATAGTTTTTTGAAAACGGAGGAAGTACATATAGCAGCTGACTGCCTGGTTTGCTGAGTACAGTTTATCGGACGCTTGGCAACAACACCCATAGGTTCTAGTGTGAGCAATATACACTTGGAAAACGGCAACACCATGTTTTCTCGACAGTGTTGGACAACATCCCCACATGGCACTCTGTAAAACCAATATGCCGATGATATTTGTAAAGATTCGAGATGTCAAGCGAGAGAATGAATCGAACCAACTCTTTATTGATGATGATTTCACATATATATACATGGGGAACCGACGCCTTTTTACAACCGACATCCGGAGGCGACGTTTGGGAGCAACCGTCGCGTACGGTTCCTCAGAACGTGGGAGCGGGGATTATCCCCTAATAACCGCAGGGGTTATTATTTTTAACACTCCCCCTAATCACCGCTAACTATACAATTATTCATCATCTTGATAAAGTCTCCTCCAAAAACCCTGTGGGAAAAATATGAGGAGTGGTGTAGGATATACTGGTAAAACTCCTTCAAACCCTGTGGGAAAATAAGGAGAAAATGATCCAACATATAATGATTATTGCCCCTCTTAACTCAATATGAAGTATATCCATAGAATTTAGAGGACAATAAATATGTCATGTATACTTTCCGAAAAACCCCGGTGGGGAAAACAGAAAATATGACATATGATCTCATGTTGATATTACCTCATTAAAAAGCTTAATGAGAACCTGAAAAGTAAACTCATAAAGGGAAAAAGAGTGTAATATGATGTTTTGAACAGGAATAGTTCAGGAAGATACTCCCCCTGATTCTTGCAAATCCCGAAGCCGTCGCATATCAATCCTATGAATGTATTTCTGGAATGTTGAAGTTGGTAGAGACTTCGTGAAAAGATCAGCGAGGTTATCACATGATTTAACTTGCAAGATGTTGATTTCCCCATTCTTCCGGAGTTCATGGGGATAAAACAACTTGGGGGCAATATGCTTGGTGATATTGCTCTTTATGTATCCTGTTTGCATCTGTGCAACACAAGCCGCATTATCTTCGTAGATAATGGTGGGTGATTCGATAGAACCAATTCCACATGACTGTTGTATGTGGTTTATCATTCTGCGAAGCCACACACATTCGCGTGATGCCTCATATAATGCAATTATTTCAGAATGATTGGTGGAAGTTGCAACCAGGGTCTGTTTCGAAGACTTCCATGATATGGCCGTTCCACCATGTAGGAACACAAAGCCGGTTTGCGATCTGGCATTATGGGGATCAGATAAGTAGCCAGCATCAGTGTATCCAATCATACTGGAGTCTAGATTTCTCTGGAACTGAAAAAATAGACCAAGATCCTTTGTGCCTTGGAGATATCGAAAGACATTCTTGACTCCCGCCCAATGGCGTTTGGTGGGAGCTGCGCTGTGTCTAGCAAGTAGATTCACTGCAAATGCGAGGTCAGGTCTCGTACAATTTGCAAGATACATAAGCGCTCCAATGGCACTGAGATATGGAACCTCTGCTCCCAACATCTCTTCTCCATCATCCCTCGTCCTGAACGGATCTTTCTCTACGTCTAGAGATCGAACCACCATGGGAGTTTTAGATGGGTAGGATTTGTCCATATTGAATTTCTCCAATATTTTCTGGATATAGGCAGCTTGGTGTACCATTATTCCCGAGGGAAGGTGCTCGAGTTGAAGACCCAAGAAAAATTAGGTTTTACCCAAATCCTTCATCTCAAATTCCATCTTTAGATGATTGCGTGCTTCATCAATGTCTTGTGCGTTGCCAATGATGTTGAGATCATCGACGTACACAGAAATGATGCAAAATCCTGAAGAGGACTTCTTGATGAAGACACATGGGCAGTCATCACTATTGGAGTAACCTTTTTGAAGAAGGAACTCACTAAGTCGGTTGTACCACATCCGCCCCGACTGTTTCAAGCCGTATAAAGACTTGTTCAGTTTTACACAGTACATGTTGCGTTTTGTGCTTGCATCCGGGACAGAGATTCCGTCAGGAACCTTCATGTAAATGTCCGAATCTAGTGACCCGTAAAGATATGCGGTCACGACATCCATCAACTGCATAGATAGACGATTTTGCACTGCCAAAGATATTAGATATCGGAAAGTGATACCACTCATCACTGGAGAATATGTTTCATTGAAATCAATGCCGGGTCTCTGCGTGAAACCCTGTGCTACGAGCCTTGCTTTGTATCTCACCACCTCATTGTGCTCATTCCGTTTCCGGAGGAAAACCCATTTGAATCCCACGGGGAAAACTCTGGGAGGTGTAGGTATTGCTTCTGTGAATACCTTCCTTTTATGGAGCGAGGCTAATTCTGCTTGTATTGCATCCTTCCATTGAGGCCAGTCGGAGCGTTTTTCACACTCAACGATAGTCCTTGGATCATGATCATTAAGAAGGGTATTTGCAATTGTAGCAGAAAAATAAGTGTCGACAATCATAGACTTACGGTCATATGATTCTCCAGAATCGATATAGTTGATGGATATCTCGTGCACCCTTGATGACTCTTCGTGATTTCCCAATACGCGTGAGTCTAGGTGTTCCGATGTCCCAGCCAGTGTGCGCAAGCTGGAGCTGGGTTGTAGAGGTTGCCCTTCCACTGGGTGTATACTACCCATAAGGTGTTTGTCAACGTTGAGTTGACTTGCATTTACTGACTTCGAGGAGTTTCTCCTCGCTCTCCTTTGCTGCTTGCAAGAAGCAGGATCCGGGTCAGATGCTGTACTACTCCCCCTCTTTCTAGGAGTGGGGAGTTGAGTGGTTTTAGTTGGTACCTCCACTCTTTCGGACGCATTTCTGGCGGGATTCAAGGATTTTGTGACACCTTTTAGATCAGTAAATAAATCTGGCAGATTATTTGCAAGATGTTGCAAATTTATTATTTTCCGAACTTGGAGTTCAGTTTCTTGGGTACGTGGATCGGAGGCTGAAATGGCAAGAGCATTCCAATCAATTTCCGGGCATTCTTTCTGGTACTTGAAATCTCCCCCTAATGCCGGGAAATGTTCCTCGTCAAATATACAATCAGCGTGACGGGCTGTGAATAGATCCACAGTAAGGGGTTCCAGGTACTTAACAATCGACGGCGGTTTGTACCCCACATAGATCCCCAGTTTTCTGTGTGGGCCCATGGATGTCCGCTGAGGTGGTGAGATCGGGATGTATGTAGCACATCCGAACTTACGCAGATGGGAAATGCTAGGTGGATTTCCACGTACCAATTGCAGAGGGGAAGTACTGTGATATGCAGTAGGTCGCAATTGTATTAAGTCAGCAGCGTGTAAAACTGCATGACCCCAACACGATGTTGGCAAGCTGCAATTCATCAACAAAGGTCTTGCAATGAGTTTGATCCTCTTAATTAAGGATTCAGCCAAACCATTTTGAGTGTGGACGTATGGAACAGAGTGTTGAACTTCAATCCCCAGAGCCATGCAATAGTCATTGAAAGCACGTGAGGAGAATTCTGCAGCATTGTCCATGCGAATTGTTTTAATTCGACTTTCTGGATAATGGGCCTATAACTTAATTACTTCCCTCATTATCTTGGCAAATGCATGGTTCCGTGTGGAAAGAAGGCACACATGTGACCATCGTGTAGATGCGTCAATAAGGACCATGAAATACCTAAACGGTCCAGACAATGGTTGGATGGGACCACAAATGTCTCCTTGAATTCGTTCAAGAAATTGAAGTGGTTCAGCTTGAATCTTGAGGTGCGAGGGCCTCAGAATAAGCTTCCCCGTGGCACATGATGTGCACACAAAATCCGATGACTGAGGAAATTTGGACTCAAGCAAATTGTGACCAATGGAATTGCTAGTAATCTTCCTCATCATCCCGATACCGGGATGGCCTAGGCGATCATGCCAGGTTTGAAATGCGTTAACATTTTGGAAAATTACCTTGTAAGCAACATGTTCTACGGGATTAATGTACGTATAATACAGTCCGGACGACAGAGAGGGAATTTTTTCAAGTACTTGTTTGCCATATCCGTGATCTTTTGTGAAGAGTAAATACTCCTCTTTCTTGTCTTCATGGGTTTCAATGTGAAAACCATTCTTACGAATATCTCGATAACTGATCAGGGTACGTGAAGAATCAGGATACAATAATGCATCCTCAATTGTCACTTGTGTACCGCCTGGGAGGGTAAATATGGCACGGCCGGTGCCAACAATTACCGTATCGCGTCCAGCGATTGTTAAAATATCACCATTCATCTTTTTCAGAGTTTGGAAATATTTCAACTCCCTCAGTATGGAGTTTGTGGTAGCACTGTCCATAAGGCATAATTCCTCTTCCATCGGATTGTCCCCGTAGAGAACTCTTGCCCGTTCTTCCTCTCTTTGTTTGTCTTTTTCGGCGATTCCCGCCGGTGTTGTTCGGCCTATTTGCTCTCTCGATAGAGAAAGTGTCTGATAACGTGTAAAGATTGGAGATGTCAAGCGAGAGAATGAATCGAACCAACTCTTTATTGATGATGATTTCACATATATATACATGGGGAACCGACGCCTTTTTACAACCGACATCCGGAGGCGACGTTTGGGAGCAACCGTCGCGTACGGTTCCTCAGAACGTGGGAGCGGGGATTATCCCCTAATAACCACAGGGGTTATTATTTTTAACAATATTGTCTTGTTTATGGAGAATGATTTACAAAAAACGGTCGATGTGAAAATAATTTTATGTATCTTTGAGAAATTTTCGGGCCTTAATATAAATTTCCATAAAGTGAGATTTTTTTTATTTTGGAAAGGCGAAGGAGGTCGAGGACTAATATAATCAATTTTTTGATTGCGAATCTGACTCTTTACCTTTTAACTACTTTGGGGTGGCTATCCATTGTAGAGTGTCGCTTCCATGGGAAGTTGAGTTGTATGGAGATTGTCTAATCTTGATTAATTTGGTTCTAACAAGTTTACCGATTTTTATGTTATCGCTTCTTGAGATACACATAGAGGTAAGAAAAAGACTTGATTTTTATAGATCGTATTTCTTCCAGCAGAGTGATGAGGATAAGCCAAATACCGGTTAACTAAATAGAATATTAGACACAAAGATCGGGGAGGTTTAGGAATTGATGCACTAGAATTAAAAAACAAATATCTACTTAGCAAGTGGTTGTATAAATTATTAAATTGGGAAGAACTTTTGCAGGAGTTGCTTCACAATAAGTATCTCAGTGCCACTACTGCAGATTTGCAAATGGCTAAGCTGGCTTATTATCCTTTTTTTAGAAAGGATTGATAGGAGTCAAAAAGGATTTCTTCGATCTAGGTTTTTTCAAACTTGGAGAGGGGTCTATTGCTAAATCTGGGAGGATACATGGCGAGGTAATACACCATTAAAGAATCAATGGCCTTCGTTATATAACATTGCTCGGTGGAAAAAGGTTTATGTGCTTGATGTGTTATATGACACGTCCCCGGTTTATATGTGCGTATGGAGGGCATTAATTGTGAATTTGTGGGATTAATGGTCTCACTTATGCCACCGATTTGATGGATGCTAATTTACTAGATGAACATGATTCCTGTGCGTGGAAGTTTACACATAATGAAGTGTTCACCGTAAAATCTATGTATGAGAACTTAATAAATAGGCATATTAGATTTTTGCGCACATACCTTTAGAAACTCAAAATACCATTGAAAATAAAGATTTTTATGTGGTTCCTAAATAATAAGATCTTGCTCACTAAAGATAACCTAGTAAAATGGAAGTGGAAAGGGTGTATAAAATGTTCTTTCTATGACTCTGAGGAGAATATAAAGCATTTTTTTATCTCTTGTCCTTTTGCAAAACTTGTATGGTGTGTGGTGTTTAGTACATATAACATCCCACCACCAACCAATATAACAAATATGATTGGTAATTGGTTGAACAGAGTCGATAGAATGACCGAAGCTAGAATTCGAATTGAAGTTTGATGGCATCAATCACACACACTCGCTGGGGAACCCCAAGTGGAATATATGATGTAGCGTAGCAGCAAATTTCCCTTAGTCAGAAGGTTATCAATCCAGTAGGACTTCAAATACGATTAGCAAGGCACCAGAAATGGGCTATTGACTGGCGTGGACCTACACACAAGACACAAAGGCCCCTTCCTCCCAACTTTTCAGGAAGGTTTTTTTCAAGCTTATCGTCGTGTTGTTAACTAGAGCATTAAACATATGGTGTATTTGGAAGAAATAAAAGTAGAACTGAAAAACGAGCAACGGATGATTAAAAGCAAGTAAACGGGGTTGTAAACAATGTAAAAGAATGAACCAGGGGCCATAGTTTGACTAGTGGTGTCTCTCCATAAAAAAATAAACGTGTTGGACGAACAAATTTGTGGCTAGTTTCTACGTAATGCAAGCTATATCCCCCAATGTTAAAAACAACATTGTTACTTCACACATTTCCAGTGACAAGAATGCTTTAAATTTTTATCTGACGGCCCCACATTGATGTTAGACTGGAGTGACGTATTTGTTTGGATTGTATATGACTAGTTTCCATGTAGTGCAAACAATGTTTGATTTATATTTCTAGTCCAAGTTTTAGTATAAACCCATGTAAGGGGTATAGTCATGTTGGGTACGAATATAGGCCGAGTTGGATGCAAATTTTTCATGTAATAAGAAACAAAGAGCAAATAGTTCCTATGCGACGCCTTTCCTTGGAAGGAAAGCGACGTAGTTGGACCGAATAGCTCTCATGTGACGGTTCTGTGCGCACAAATAGCTAAGGCATGACCTACCTCTCTTTAGCGCTTAAACCCAAGACACAAGTCAACACTTGTCGTCAGAATTTTGGATTATGTAAGCCGAGGTCGTCTGTTTTCTAAGCAGAACCCACCACTTATCCACCCAAGTGATGGACCACCACTCATCCATATCCCAGCGCAGGACCCACAAATTATCCTCGAAGCGCGGGACACACAACTTATCCAGCTCAACGCTTTCCATGTAAAATATGGAGCCTACGCCCGTGCCTGCCATTGTCTTCTTCTTCCTTGGTTTCGGCGGCGAAGCTCGGCATCGCCGGCGTGCGAGAGTTGTCTCCGTTGTGGAACATAGTTGTTCAGACGATGGGAAGGCGTAACTGAAGGGGATTGAAGAAGATACACAAGCAGATCAACCTCTAAAACGTAAAATTTTGCTCCGCCCAAAAGTTTAGGGGCGACAAAGCTCAGATAAGCAAACTCGTTCATCATTCTTGAGAACTTTGATCATACATCAATCGAGCATATAGAGAGTTGATGTAACATCCCAACTTTTGCTACCAAAGGGGTATGGTGTGTGTTCATATCATACATGCATGGAAACAAAAATTTAAATCATGTTTGAACCAATTTAAACTATGAAATTAAATGGTTTCAGAAAATCCCCCAAAAAGTACTCAATTTGGTTTCCAAAATTGTGTTCTGAAAAATAATTCAATTACACCAACCAAAAACATGGTGAGTTTGCAAATTTGACAAGGTTTCCAAAAATATTTTTTGCTAAAATTTCTGTTCACAAAAAGGCCCTCAAAACAGTGATTTTTGTTCTGTTTTTATATAGAAAGGGGTTCTTTTGTTTTTTCTCCAAAGTCCAGGGGGGTTTTTGTAAAACGACGTTTTAACGTCTTCTTCCTCCTTTGGCCAGTAGGCCGGAAGGTCTCCGACGGCGCCTCGCCACGTCCTGCTCCGACTCGCACGGATAAGAAGCCGAGGAGGGTGCCGTGCCCCTCCTCTTCTCCTCCTGCTCACGTATTCCCCCCTCCATCTCTGTATCTTCCAGGAGAGCGACCTAACCCTAACCGAAACCATGCCGCCGGCCGCCGCACGAATTGCTAACGCCTCCGGCAACCCCGCATGGAATTGAAGCTCCAGGAAGCTCCGCCGTGCTCCACTCGTACTCCACGGCGACTGCCGCTTGCCGGAACCCTAGGAATCAGACAAATTGGGTGCTTCCTCTCCAATTCCGGCCGCCGGCCGCCATGGATGATTCCTTGCGCCTCCGGTCATCTCCCGCCGCGCCGAGCCTACGTCGGGCCTCAGGGTGAGTCCCCGGTCCCCGCCGGACCTTTTTCCCTCTGCCCCATGCTCTGTAACACCGTGGCGCTGCGAGCCACGGTCGGCCGCCGCCGTCCGCCGTTGCCACGGCTACTCCGGTGACCCCTGGGGGCGGCGCCACCACCACTCGGCTCGTTGTCGCCCCCTGCACGCTGCTATCCCATTCGATCCGCGAGGAGAGCGCTCGATCGAGCAGCGGCAGAGCTGCTGCAGCCCGCAGATGACGTCATGCTGACGTCATGCCGACGTCAGCATGGCCCCTGCCTGTTGATTTCTGTTTTAGATAAATAGAAATGGTTTTTATGACATGTGGGCCCTCTGTTTAATTAATTTCAGAAGTTAAATAAATCTTGTAAAATTAATATTTATCAAAATATTAATCAGAAAAATAAAATAAAAATATAGAGTTGATCAGAAAAGTAAACTCTATCCAAATATGTCATTTTCAACCATGTTTGTGAAAGTTGATTTTGAACATTATTTAATGTTGTTAATTCATTTAAAAATAGAAAAATAAGTTTTTATTCACAAAAATTAGAAAATTAAAAGTTATATACCAAATTGCTCAAAATGACAAATGCAACCTAGTTATGGTGTTTTCAAACCCATTTGGGCAACTAAAATGGTACACACTTTCAGAACCGTCCGAAACCCCCTCTGGGGCCTATTTCGGACTAATTTCAGTAAAACTTCATAACTGACATACGAACCCTAGTAACCCTTTGAACCTGTTTAGGGCTTTATTTCAGTGCATTAACTTGCTCATGCATACATACTGCGCATTGCATCGATGCCATGTGTTGATTGTTCTTCCTTGTATCGGTGTTGTTTCCCCCTCGGTAGAACGTGACTCCGAAGAGAAGGCCCTCAATCCAATGACGAATACTTGATCTTAACCGACAAGTCAAGCACTTATTCCTGAAGACTTTATCTGGTTTTCTTATAACCAAGGCAAGCATAACCTCTTATCTGCTCATATATGATTTCAAAGTGATTTGAATCTCGTACTTTGCATTCGGTTCCAAACTATTTGATGTCAGTAGATAGAGTTCTCCTATATTCTGCATAACCTAGATATCCTGATCCACTGCACCTAGCAGCTATAGGCTTGTTTGTGCGCGCTCCGCTAAACCTTGTGAGTCTTGCTTAGCCATGCCTAGTTGATGATTCTGGTCAATGCGTGAATCTACCATGTCAGGTGTTTATGAGTTGAGTTACCTTTGATAACTTGACTAATCACGGCATGGATGTGAGGCCACAATGGGTTGTGGCGTTTTGTCCTGTTCATGCCCCTAGGAGCGAGTTCTCGCCTTCGAGCCAAGACTGAGCGTACAGCCACACGTGGGCCGATGAACCCCGCCCGGCTGACTAACTTGTTTAACCTTATCCATGAGCCACGTAGTTTGAGCTTTCCATCTGCGTGTGAGTCGGAAAATGTTTTGGAGAAAATTAGGTCGTGACCGGGACAAGTGATGGACGTACACGGATCTTGTTCCCGACTCACAGAACAGGTGCCGTCAGGAGGTGGCCAACTCCCTGTTGACGGGGTGGCCCTGTTTGGGTTGACTCATGGATATGGTTCGACAAGGTAAAGGCCGGGAATCGACCACCCTCTGCCTGCACTTCCCGGACTAGTGCCAACCCGGTGGCACTAAGAGTCGGTTGGTACGTGTGGGTAAAGTTGTACACCCCTGCAGGGTTAAATCTTTTCGAAAAGCCGTGTCTGCGGTTAAAGACGACTTGGTGACGGATTCTGTGATCATAGATAACTTAAACGGAATGATTAAAACTTGCTGATAACGATTGAAGGATGCCTCCTCGGAGATGCCGAGAGGGGTTACCTTGTAGCATGAGATTTTGTGGAACAACTGGAGGTGGTGATCTTTGAAGCACGAGGTGCTGAAATGTTTCGGTGGATTAAAAAAATGATGATATCAGTAGTTGAGTAGCTTTCTCATCTGTTTTCAAAATACTCTATGAGACGTGCTGTTTCTTCCTCTACTTGGAAAACAAACATGGCTTTATGCAAATAACCTTCATAAAACCTTTCTGAGGATAGCAGATATATAATAGGTTAACTAAGTCTTGTTGAGTACCTCCCGTACTCATGTTTGCTTCAACTTGGTTCAGGTGGAGTTCCTCAGTTCGGTGGTGATTCAACGTGGACATCGACGAGTAGTTCGGGGTTCCCAGGTAGCAGCCTGGAATCTATGGGCTGGGACGTCGCCTTATGTTGCGGCCTCTTAGGCCTTTTTGGTTCTTGTTGATTAGCAACATAATTTGCCTTCCGTTGTCTGATGTAATGTTGGGTCGTGTGACCTCTGCTTGTAAGCTATGCTCTAGTATCACCTGTTAATAAAGTTTCTTTGTCTAGAGTGTTGCTTTGATCGGTTGTTGGTTCCGAGCTCATTGTTATACAGTTTTGGCTATGCCTGCATAGTTGTCGCAGTCGAGGGGTTGTGGAGCCGATGATCCATGTCCGAGCCCGCCTGTCGATGTGATCGTCCTGGGGCGAGGTAACCCCAGTAACCCTCGATTGTTGTTGCACTTTCTGGACACATAGCATCTCTGTATAACTTTGGTCCCGTTTCCTTCAGTTTTATTCGATTCGTGGACGCTTTGATATGCATAGTTGGTTATGACTAGCATGGGTACAAGGAGTAGTAGACTGGGGATCCGGACTACGTGCCGATGAATCCGGTCTGCCTGCCGTTGTTTGTTGCGGCCGGGGCTGGTAACCCTGAAGCCCTTGTGAGTCCATGGCTAGGAGCACATAACAGTATGTATATCTCTGGGTCCGGGGTCGTGACAAGTCTTGGTATCAGAGCAGGACTGCCTGTAGGAAAACCTTATTGCTTGGTCGATGTAGAGTCTAGTGATTGTGAAAACTACTTTGAAACCTCAAATGAGTTGTGAAAAACCTTCTTAGGATTCTTTTTACTCCTTATCTGGTATCGCTCTAACTCTGGGTCTTCTTACCTGTTTTGATTTGAAAAGGTTTTGCTATCTCTTCTAGTCATTCAAAACTTAGGTGCCTTCTTTGGCAAGACGTTTCTTTCACCCAAGTTGACCTAGTGTTATAGTTTCTAGAGTCGTGTGTGTTCCGTATTCCGTTATCTCTCGTTCCAAATGGGAGATTTCCTTTCCATCCTAACACCTCAGAGCTCTGTGGATTTCACATTCTTCACATGTTTCAAAGTTCTAAATCCTGAACCTCGAGATTTGCTTCTCATCTCGAATGTATCTGTTATCCTCTGCTCAAGTTCTTCCGGAGTTATGTTGTCTTTTGAAAAATACTCCGTGATTGCTATTCGTAGTGTTCCTTAAGGCACTAAGAGAGTAGTTACTCCTTTGTTTTGGTTTTTAACCTTGGACTTGAACCAAAGGTCCCGGAATGTGCTGAGTTGTGGTGGGTTGAATCATGTGGTTTCTTAACCATGTAATGCTCACGCTATCAGTACAGGATGCTGACCTTTAACCCAAGTTCCGTTTTCTTTAGATCTTGAGAAATTTGTTCTACCTCAGGATGGCTAGGTAATATCAGCCTCAATAGCCATATGTTTTCTCTAGGAATCAAAAGGATCACGACAAGAGTGATCATCCAGAAATTCACATCTTTGTTCTTGACTCAGCTATACCTCTCTTTTAGCATGGGTTTTACAAATACGTATTACACTGTGCATTCACCGTGATCTCTAGATTCTCCGGAGCATGATCTTAATCTTTAGTTGCTTTCCTACCTTTGTCCATGGTTTGGACACCAAGTTGCATATGTGTGTTGGAGTCTTCTAATGCATTTGCTCTTGTTTTCCGTGAGAACGTTCCACCTTGGAATGTCAGGAGAAACAAACTCCAGTACCTCGTTCATCTCTAGCACCAGGTCAAAGTTTTGTATTCCGCAGAATAAAGAAGTTTCATCAGCTTCTGTTCTGTTCCACTTTCGAGTATCACACTCTTACATATCAAGAGGCTATGTTTAATTTTCATGGCTTTATTGATGAAGTGATGCTCTTACACATCCTTACCCACCTTCCCTCCAAGATTGAATGCTTGAGAATGATGGGTATGTTTTTCGACATGTGTACCAGATATTCCCAGCAATTCTTAGTGCTTTGGAAACCTAAGAAACATATGTTCCCTTCTTAGCACGATTGGTCACCCGGTCTCTGTTTGAAGTAGACTATGTTACCAAATCCGTTCATTCCGGTGCACATCCTCGGTCAGAGAGTTAGGTTCATGCCAAAGCTCTCCAGACCATATCAGTTGCTTTGAAAAGCAAGCTTCCTTCCAAACTTCGAGACATGCCGGTAGGTTGTGATATTCTGGTTGTCTTCTAGAAGTATCACCAGGTTTTACCTGACCGTGATGTCCATGTAAGGGGTAGTTTGAACTACTCCTTTCTCCAAGGAACCCTGCTGGATATCCTGGACTAGTTGGTTGAGCTTAATCACTAACTTGGAGAGTTGAAAGACAAAAGCTCCGCCTAACTTGATCCTTCGTTATGGGATGTCCACTTTCCTCTGCGTTGAAGCATGATAGTATCTCTTTAGTGGACATGCTGTCATTCTACCTTGATTTGATTTGGGCTATCGTCAGATCAAGTCCAGATTCAAGGACTATCCTGATGGTGTTTTCACTCATGGTGTTTGGCCTGAGTAGACCTCATGTCCTTTGGTTTGACCAATGTTCTGCCTTGTTCATATATCATATGAAACCCCTCTTCTTGGAGTGTCTTGATAAGCGTGTTGTCGAGCCCATCGATGACATCCCTATTTTCTCCAAGTTGCAAGAGGTTCATGTTGAACACTTGGCACTAATGTTGGAAACTTTTGAGAACCATCTTTGTGTTATCACGAAGTTGTGCTCTAGGTGTTCGAAGTAACCTACTCTCGTTCATGCGCTTATGGTGAAAGTTGTCGCCGTGGATCCGAGTAGAGTTTTCTTGTTCCTTCGAGAACAATTCCAAGTCGGTCATGCATGTGTGGAGTATTCTTGAGATGGTTGGTTGTTACCTCCATTTACTTGAACAAGTTTGTACCCACACTAAGCCACTGACTGACCATTAGTGAAAGGGAAGAAGTCCAAGATCTTCGTGATCTTTGTTATCATCTTCCCAACAAGGACTCCGATGTGTTTTGTTGCAAGTAATCCATGTAGGTGCAACCACCTTCCACAAGTTGCTAATACATGAGTTCTGCAATCTTGCTCATCTCCTTGAGCGTGGCATCGTAGTCTATGTCTTGAGAATCTAGTAACTGTATGTTGTTGGTAACCGGTGCAACCTCTTTGATCAAACATACCGAGTCTGAGTTATCAATCCACCAACCAGAGCTGAATCTCAAGCAGAATGATGGTTAGTGTTCCTCAAGGGTATTGAATTAGGTCTTTTCAGAATCCGGCATGGTTGAGGTGGTGGTTGACACAATTAGCCGGAAGGACTAATGTCATATCTCTTTGAATTCGTAAGAACAACCACTCCCCGTGAGGATTTCTGTGATGCTATTTCTAGAATTCTCCCTCATCGTTCTTTTGAACCGGAGTTTAACTTCCACCGATGACCTAATGAAGGCTTATGTAAGCCTGGTATTGGTATCTCGAACATCCAGGAGAACCTGGAAGTTGATCTTTCCAATATCTCTCCGTTGAACCTCCAAAACCTTTGTTCCAGTGGAAAACAAGTTCATCAAGAGAACATCTCGTGGTGTTTTGTAACCGTCCTTGATCAGTTCCCTTTTTCAAGTTGTTTGTACTTGAAGTTCTGATCATCTCACACATTGTGTGAATTTGTCAGTTACTTCAGCCATGGAGTCTTAACCATGTGGTAGATGTATTGCTACGTCCAAACCACAACAGGAAAGAGATTCCCTATTTTCTTTCGGTGTCTCAGTCCCCGTTGGTTATCCATTCTTAAGGTGTGACCAAGAATTCCTCCCTAACTACGGTGTTTCAACATCCTTTGGCTACTCATCTTATGCAGTGAAGTAACATCCCGATTCTTGACAAAGTTTTCGACAAACTTTAATGGAATAAAAGTTCCTTCATATTCCGTGTCCACTCAGAAGAGTGAACATGATTTCGTATCAAATTCTCTCCGATGCACGATTACAGTGTTTTCTCGTGTTTTCCCTCGTCTACGGATATTACATTGTGATATTCAAAACAATTCTTCCCATCTTGGTATTTTGTTTGAAGAAACCTCGATGTCACAAGTTGTTCAACCTTTCGTTTCTAAAAGGATTTAAAGTCTTGTGCAAAGCTCATATTCTAAATCCTTTCAAGGACCAATCGTCCGCAACCTTGAAACCATCCTCTATTCACTCCGTTACCTTGATGTGTTTCATGCTTGATAACTCAAAAGTTCTTTATGAACATCCTGTCATGAGTTAACCATGGGATACTCGATCTTCGTGAAGATCATTTTCTAAGAGTTTCCCTCTCACCTAAGGTGTAGCTGCTGGAGATCTTCGCAAGTGCTACAGATCAATCCCTTCGAGAAGAGAACCGTAAGGTTCGAGAAGATCGTTCAAAACCGGTGTTCCTTCTTTCTTCTCCTTCGGGAATCTCGGGACGAGATTCTTGTAAGGGGGGTAGATTTGTAACATCCCAACTTTTGCTACCAAAGGGGTGTGGTGTGTGTTCATATCATACATGCATGGAAACAAAAATTTAAATCATGTTTGAACCAATTTAAACTATGAAATTAAATGGTTTCAGAAAATCCCCCAAAAAGTACTCAATTTGTTTCCAAAATTGTGTTCTGAAAAATAATTCAATTACACCAACCAAAAACATGGTGAGTTTGCAAATTTGACAAGGTTTCCAAAAATAATTTTTGCTAAAATTTCTGTTCACAAAAAGGCCCTCAAAACAGTGATTTTTGTTCTGTTTTTATATAGAAAGGGGTTCTTTTGTTTTTTCTCCAAAGTCCAGGGGGGTTTTTGTAAAACGACGTTTTAACGTCTTCTTCCTCCTTTGGCCAGTAGGCCGGAAGGTCTCCGACGGCGCCTCGCCACGTCCTGCTCCGACTCGCACGGATAAGAAGCCGAGGAGGGTGCCGTGCCCCTCCTCTTCTCCTCCTGCTCACGTATTCCCCCCTCCATCTCTCTATCTTCCAGGAGAGCGACCTAACCCTAACCGAAACCATGCCGCCGGCCGCCGCACGAATTGCTAACGCCTCCGGCAACCCCGCATGGAATTGAAGCTCCAGGAAGCTCCGCCGTGCTCCACTCGTACTCCACGGCGACTGCCGCTTGCCGGAACCCTAGGAATCAGACGAATTGGGTGCTTCCTCTCCAATTCCGGCCGCCGGCCGCCATGGATGATTCCTTGCGCCTCCGGCCATCTCCCGCCGCGCCGAGCCTACGTCGGGCCTCAGGGTGAGTCCCCGGTCCCCGCCGGACCTTTTTCCCTCTGCCCCATGCTCTGTAACACCGTGGCGCTGCGAGCCACGGTCGGCCGCCGCCGTCCGCCGTTGCCACGGCTACTCCGGTGACCCCTGGGGGCGGCGCCACCACCACTCGGCTCGTTGTCGCCCCCTGCACGCTGCTATCCCATTCGATCCGCGAGGAGAGCGCTCGATCGAGCAGCGGCAGAGCTGCTGCAGCCCGCAGATGACGTCATGCTGACGTCATGCCGACGTCAGCATGGCCCCTGCCTGTTGATTTCTGTTTTAGATAAATAGAAATGGTTTTTATGACATGTGGGCCCTCTGTTTAATTAATTTCAGAAGTTAAATAAATCTTGTAAAATTAATATTTATCAAAATATTAATCAGAAAAATAAAATAAAAATATAGAGTTGATCAGAAAAGTAAACTCTATCCAAATATGTCATTTTCAACCATGTTTGTGAAAGTTGATTTTGAACATTATTTAATGTTGTTAATTCATTTAAAAATAGAAAAATAAGTTTTTATTCACAAAAATTAGAAAATTAAAATTTATATACCAAATTGCTCAAAATGACAAATGCAACCTAGTTATGGTGTTTTCAAACCCATTTGGGCAACTAAAATGGTACACACTTTCAGAACCGTCCGAAACCCCCTCTGGGGCCTATTTCGGACTAATTTCAGTAAAACTTCATAACTGACATACGAACCCTAGTAACCCTTTGAACCTGTTTAGGGCTTTATTTCAGTGCATTAACTTGCTCATGCATACATACTGCGCATTGCATCGATGCCATGTGTTGATTGTTCTTCCTTGTATCGGTGTTGTTTCCCCCTCGGTAGAACGTGACTCCGAAGAGAAGGCCCTCAATCCAATGACGAATACTTGATCTTAACCGACAAGTCAAGCACTTATTCCTGAAGACTTTATCTGGTTTTCTTATAACCAAGGCAAGCATAACCTCTTATCTGCTCATATATGATTTCAAAGTGATTTGAATCTCGTACTTTGCATTCGGTTCCAAACTATTTGATGTCAGTAGATAGAGTTCTCCTATATTCTGCATAACCTAGATATCCTGATCCACTGCACCTAGCAGCTATAGGCTTGTTTGTGCGCGCTCCGCTAAACCTTGTGAGTCTTGCTTAGCCATGCCTAGTTGATGATTCTGGTCAATGCGTGAATCTACCATGTCAGGTGTTTATGAGTTGAGTTACCTTTGATAACTTGACTAATCACGGCATGGATGTGAGGCCACAATGGGTTGTGGCGTTTTGTCCTGTTCATGCCCCTAGGAGCGAGTTCTCGCCTTTGAGCCAAGACTGAGCGTACAGCCACACGTGGGCCGATGAACCCCGCCCGGCTGACTAACTTGTTTAACCTTATCCATGAGCCACGTAGTTTGAGCTTTCCATCTGCGTGTGAGTCGGAAAATGTTTTGGAGAAAATTAGGTCGTGACCGGGACAAGTGATGGACGTACACGGATCTTGTTCCCGACTCACAGAACAGGTGGCGCCAGGGGGTGGCCAACTCCCTGTTGACGGGGTGGCCCTGTTTGGGTTGACTCATGGATATGGTTCGACAAGGTAAAGGCCGGGAATCGACCACCCTCTGCCTGCACTTCCCGGACTAGTGCCAACCCGGTGGCACTAAGAGTCGGTTGGTACGTGTGGGTAAAGTTGTACACCCCTGCAGGGTTAAATCTTTTCGAAAAGCCGTGTCTGCGGTTAAAGACGACTTGGTGACGGATTCTGTGATCATAGATAACTTAAACGGAATGATTAAAACTTGCTGATAACGATTGAAGGATGCCTCCTCGGAGATGCCGAGAGGGGTTACCTTGTAGCATGAGATTTTGTGGAACAACTGGAGGTGGTGATCTTTGAAGCACGAGGTGCTGAAATGTTTCGGTGGATTAAAAAAATGATGATATCAGTAGTTGAATAGCTTTCTCATCTGTTTTCAAAATACTCTATGAGACGTGCTGTTTCTTCCTCTACTTGGAAAACAAACATGGCTTTATGCAAATAACCTTCATAAAACCTTTCTGAGGATAGCAGATATATAATAGGTTAACTAAGTCTTGTTGAGTACCTCCCGTACTCATGTTTGCTTCAACTTGGTTCAGGTGGAGTTCCTCAGTTCGGTGGTGATTCAACGTGGACATCGACGAGTAGTTCGGGGTTCCCAGGTAGCAGCCTGGAATCTATGGGCTGGGACGTCGCCTTATGTTGCGGCCTCTTAGGCCTTTTTGGTTCTTGTTGATTAGCAACATAATTTGCCTTCCGTTGTCTGATGTAATGTTGGGTCGTGTGACCTCTGCTTGTAAGCTATGCTCTAGTATCACCTGTTAATAAAGTTTCTTTGTCTAGAGTGTTGCTTTGATCGGTTGTTGGTTCCGAGCTCATTGTTATACAGTTTTGGCTATGCCTGCATAGTTGTCGCAGTCGAGGGGTTGTGGAGCCGATGATCCATGTCCGAGCCCGCCTGTCGATGTGATCGGCCTGGGGCGAGGTAACCCCAGTAACCCTCGATTGTTGTTGCACTTTCTGGACACATAGCATCTCTGTATAACTTTGGTCCCGTTTCCTTCAGTTTCATTCGATTCGTGGACGCTTTGATATGCATAGTTGGTTATGACTAGCATGGGTACAAGGAGTAGTAGACTGGGGATCCGGACTACGTGCCGATGAATCCGGTCTGCCTGCCGTTGTTTGTTGCGGCCGGGGCTGGTAACCCTGAAGCCCTTGTGAGTCCATGGCTAGGAGCACATAACAGTATGTATATCTCTGGGTCCGGGGTCGTGACAGTTGATCATACATACCCTACCTAGACCAACCATAAATCTACGCAAAAGGGCTCTAGAGACATGTCCTCTGGGCCTTCATTGTCGGCGACGCCGATGTGATCAATATTCGTTGGACTTGCGGATGATCAATTGAGGCCATGCTGACTAGTGAAGCTCGCGGATGAGGTGAGCCTACAACTTCCACTCCCTCTTATTGGACTCCCACGCCTTCTCCGCGCAGAGGTCGCACTCCAGCTGACCGGCGTTGAATTCCTACACAACCGCACTGTCGATGCACTGCTTCTTTGCCCGACGCTGCTCGGAACAGATGGACTTTTGATGAGGACATGATCACACGCTCGTTGGGAGACCCCAAGTGGAAGGTATGACACAGTCTAGAGTAAGTATTCCACTAGTAAAGAACCAGCGTTATCGAACTAGTAGGATTTCGTAGTCTTGAAGAATGTTGCTTTATCAACAACGCAAAAAAGTACTGACGTGTAATTGACAGGAGCGTGGAACCTGCACACAAACACAAACTCTCTCTTGCCCCAACTTTCCGGAACGTTGTCAATCTTCCGGTCTTACTGAAAACAGGGGAATTAAACGTATAGAGTCTTGTAGAGTAATGAAAGTAAAAACGGAACAACAAAGAAAAAATTATGAAAGTGCTTCAAAAAAGGTTTGCGATATGAGAAAAATTGGACTGGGGGCCATCGGTTCACTAGTGGCGTCTCTCCAAAGAAAATAAACATGCTGAGTGCACAAATTACATCTGGCAATTGACAAATCATAAACGTATAACAATACTATTACGACAAGAGAAAGTTAAGTGGTTCTAACATTGTAGGCATTACGTCAAGGCATATGGACTGCTATCCATCATGCATCCATATCTAAATATCCACCTCAAGAAAGCTATCCAGCAAATCCCTTGGTATTAAGTTGCAGCAACGAAGTGATTTCTATGTGTGCAACAGACAAATGCACTAAGATCAATACGTAATATAAGAAGTGGTTCTCATCCGTAGACAAGAGAACCGATGTTTTCTCCCTAGTGGAAAAGCACATCACCACCCCCCTCCCGCATGTTTCTGTCACTCGAGTGCGGGCAACAAGGAGGCATGACCCACTATCTAGCATATTAACACTCTCTTGGAGGTGAAAACAACTACGTGGACGAGGTAATCATAAACACCGGAGAGCATTGCAAGACAAGATTAAAACTCTCTAAAAATATAAGTGAAGCATCTCAGATTGACGTGAACAAAATAATCATAATCTCATGGTTCATCGGATCCCAGCAAACACAACATGCACAATTACATAACGGTGGTCTCGATCATGTGAGGCAGCTCATGAGTCTCTAAATATGGAGGCATAGGGGAAAGAACAACCATCTAGCTACTGCTATGAACACGGAGTCCCGAAATGAGCTACTCACGCATCTGTCCAGAGGAGTCATGGCGATGTAGCAGCCTCCGGTGACGACCCCCCTCTCCGGCAGGGTACCGGAGCAGGACTCCAGAAGACCTAGATTGGACTTTGGGGTGACGCCGCCTTTCTGTAAGTTTAATGGAAAATAAATCCTCCCCGATGGTTTTAGGGTTGAAGGCAATTTATAAGCAAAGTGGGGGCGTGAGGTGGTGCTCGGGGCACCCAGGGTGCCACCAGGCACGGCCTAGGGAGGGGCCGCGCCTGGCAGCCACCTAGCTCCCCTTTGGACATCGTCTTCATTCGGGGAATAAACTGATCTCCGTGGATTTTCAGCCCTTTCCGAGAAAATTTCCTTAAGAACTTTTCTGAAATAGAAAAACGGCAGAAAACAACAACTGGCATGGGGCATCTTGTTAATAGGTTTGTCGGTGAAAACATCAAGAACATGAAATAAAACATGTGGAAAACGAAAGGTATTGGGTAGAAAACAAGCATGGAGCATCAAAATTTATAGATAGGTTTGCAACGTAACAACATCCCCAAGCTTAACTCCTACTCGTCCTCGAGTAGGTAAGTGATTACAAAATAATTTTTTGAGGTGACATGAAGCCAATACAAATCTTGATCACCGTTATGTAAAACCATTGCAAAGATGAGATCAAAGTACTTTAACAAAGGCATGAAAAATATTATTCTAACTAATGTGAACTTAGCAACCATGTTACAAATGAAAAGAAACAGAAACAAAAGAAAATGAATAATGAAACATTGAAAGTGGTTGGTTTGTTTCAATCATAACAAAAATCATAATAAAGTGGTATCTAGCTAGTCCTTCATGTGGTAGCAAAACATAAATGTCAGGACACCTTCAAAGTTTAAATGCTGAGTAGATACACATAATTTGAGAGCAAGCTATAACACACATCATGAATCAATCAATAATAAATTTTGGGACTAGGAAATTTCTTACTAAGAATCATATTATGCCAAAGATCTTCCCAAAAAAGGACAGTAACCCCATTACCCAATTTGCATGTTCTAGCTTTTCTGTATTCATCAGATAATGCAAAAACTCCTTTCCACCAGAAAGAGCCCGAGGAAATGACAGCATGAGGGGCATCATTATGATAATAAGCATCTGTAAAAGTGTACCCATGGAGTTGAATCTTGATTATAGAACTTATGCAAATGCTTGAGAAGTAAGGCTGAGTTTTGAATTTTTAAATTAATAATGCCTAGACCACCTTTATTCTTTGGCCTACAAACCATTGGCCATGCAGCAAGAGAATTTTCTCTTTATTTTTTTTTATCCACAAACAATGCCTTCTAGCTCTGTCAATCACATTAATCACTCCAGCTGGTATGACTAGTGATAACATTTAACAAGTTGGCAGGGAAGAGATAACTGAGTTTACTAGAACCAGTCTATCCCCATTAGATAAAAATGAAGTTGTGGAAGATAAACTTCTTCCCACTCTATCAATTAATGGAGAAAAATCTTTTATACTTGGCCTTGTAGTACCCATGGGAAGACCAAGATAGGTGAAAGGCATGGGTCCCAGTTGGCATTCAAAAAATTGAGCCAACTCAGTTGCTTCATGAGCAGCAAGATTAATAGGGATCAAAGAGGATTTATGAAAATTAATCTTTAATCCAATAAAACTTGCATAAATATTCAGGATCTCTTTAAGGACTTGCACGTCTTTCTTACAGGCAGGCATAACGACCAATGTGTCATCATCATACTGAATAATCAGAAAATCTTTCCTAACAGGAATAGGAGAAGATAGTAAACCATCTCTATATGCCTTGTTCACCAAACTTTGTAGCAGATCAACACCCTCAAGAAATAACAAAGGAGAGAGAGGATCTCCTTGTCTAACTCCTCTTTTACATGTAAATGGTTTCCCTGGAATCCCATTTAAGTGGATAGAAGAGGAGCCTGATGTGAGAATTTCTTTAACCCAAACAATGAATAATTCAGGAAATCCTTTTTCTCTCAAGATTTTAATAATTGCCTCATGGTCCAATGTGTCAAATGCTTTTACAAAATCAATTTTCAGCACCACTACTTTCCTTATGGATTGTTGACATTGAAACAGAAACTCAAAGGACCAAGCTAGACAATCTTCAATGTTTCTCCCTATGATGAAGCCATATTGGTTATCATGAATAGTGATGTAGCTAATTTGCTGCATCCTGTTGGCAATCAGCTTTGTAACAAACTTTAAACAGGTATTTGTTAGGGAGATTGGCCTGAAGTCATTGACAGTTTCTGGGGAATTACTCTTAGGGATAAGAGTAATATAGGATCCATTAATACTCTATAATGACACTGTACCAGCATGAAACTCATTGCCAAGTTGGAAAAAATCATCCTTAATTATGGCCCAACACTTCTTAACAAACAATCCATTGAAGCCATCAGGGCCAGGAGATTTATCAGTTTTCAGAGTCTTCATGGCTCCCTCAATTTCCTCTCTAGTAAATGGATCCACAAGGCCTTCAAGATTCTCAACATGTTGGAGAATGTTATGAATTTCTAACCTTGAGTAGTGGGAAGAGAAACCCCCATCCTGTTTTAAAAACAAGACCAGAAGGCAGCAGCTTTATGATGATGATCAACCATAATGACCCCCTCATCAATTTTTTATTTCTAGAATTGTATTGATTCTGTATCTTTCAGTGGCCTTGGCATGAAAGAATTTTGTATTTTCAGCTCCCAACTGAACCTATCTAATAGTGCATCTTTTTCCCAATATGCAGACTGAGATAGCAGAAGTTTTTGCAGGTGTAGCTTCACAATAGTCCTGAAATTAGACTCAGGCCTACTCAAAGTCCTTTCCTCTTCAAGCTTATCTAATATCGAAATCACTGCATTACACTTGGCAATAATTATTTAATACGTGAGAGATTTCTGTCCCACTTTTTCAGCTCATGTCTAAGATTCTTGAACTTAGCAGTTATTATGGAAGAAATATTAGTAGCCTTAACATGCCATTTCCATACTTTGTCAAAAAGATCAGTAAACCCTATCTGATGAATCCGGTGGTTCTCAAACCGAAAAATCTGGGCTTTGGGAATTGTAGTGGAGATAGAAATGACACAAGGAATGATCTGAATTAGATTTAGCAAGCGGCATAACTAGTTTGTTGGGAAAATTAATAGTGTCGTGGTGGTGTCACGGCAGATGCCATAGGATGGCTAAAGATGTGGGGACGAAGGACGCTGGAGGCGCTCGAGGAGGGATCACGCGACGAGTAGACGCGTGATGTGAAGAACAAACACTGCAAACAACGCGATCTACCCAGTTTCAGGGCCCTCGTGAGGAGGTAAAACCCCTACTCCTGCCTTTCTTTATGTATTCTGGTGTCTCACCGAGTAGCCACAGTACAAATGTTCTTGCTACCGAGTAGCCACTCTTCTCTCTCCGGGTAGGATTAGGTCAAGAATCTCTACGGGTGTTCTCCTAATGCTCCCTTGTGAACATCGTGTGTCATCGTGCCCCGCGCAGGAGGCGGCTGGGCACCTTATATACCCGGTGCCCTGCCGGATACGGCCAAATACAAACAAGTGTCGACATTGTGTGCACATCGTCCTTCTTCCGAGTTCCCGCTGACAGCTTTGGCTTCTAAGCTTGTCCTGATGCAGAAAGTCGTTGGGCAAAACCAAGTAACCAGTCTGTTATCACTGTGCGAACACAGAGTAGGTCCCCCCTATCCTGCGACGCCCTGCTGACACAATGTCGCTGTCAGGCACGCCGTCCCCAGATGAACAGTGCTGTGAACAGTGCCAAGTACGGACCCGGGATACGCGGGATCCTGTGTCAGAACGGCTCCTTTGACTTCTGGCCCGAGTAGGTTCCCGCCAGTTTTACTCGGGCCAACTCTTCTACTCGAACAGATATAACTTGCTTGATATCTCCTTCTGGTCATCTTTCTGTGAGACCGAGTAGCAGTCGACCGGGTAGCAAGTACCGGGTAGGCGGCTACTCGACCAACTTCTCTTCTGATTGTTGCCTTTACCACTTGCCTTTACCCTACTCGGGGGTAACCCCCCGACAAATAGTCTAGACATGACTAGCAAAAAAAAAAACAGTCTAATTGCTCCAGTAGAGGCTGATCTTGCATACTTGACCATGTGAAAGCCCTGCCTCTTAGGGGCAGCTCAATTAAGCTCAAATGGCTAATAATTTCATTATAAATGAAAATGTCATTCATGTCAGCACCAGGCTTATTTTTGATATCAACAAATCTAATAAAATTAAAGTCACCAAGCAGTAACTAGTTATCATGAGCAGGGATAACAAGATCATGAAGACATAGAACAAAATTGTCTCTCTCAATCCCTCTGCATGGACCATAAACAGTGACTAAAGTCCAGTAAGTACGATTGTGTTTGGATGTGAATGATATTCTTATAGCAAATTTATGGAATTCCAAAAATATCACCTTCAAATAAAGAGCGGTTCCAAAGCACAATGATACCACCAGATGCACCCACAGAAGGAGAAAAAACAAATTTATCAAATATCTTTGGGCAGAAATATCTAATAAAAGTGTGGTCAAAATTTTGAAATTTAGTTTCTTGGATACAAATAATTGCACATTGACTTTCCTCAATTTTGTTATATACTAACAACCTTTTATTTTTGTCATTAAGTCCTCTGACATTCCAATCGAAAACCTTCCAATCAAGCATCCAGTAGGTTGTATTATCCATAAGAACAAAATTGTGAACCAAAGTGAAAATAGCAGGGCCAACCAGCTATTGGGGAAAATAATTCCATAAGAGAGCAACCCATAATGATAGAAAACATTATTGCTTCATCAGGGAACACTTTTGGAGACAAAAGTCTTAGTACAAATATGATCACCAGATACATTATCGAAAATAATAAAGTGCCAAAACAGTGACCAAAATATAGCAAGGATTTTCCTATCATTAGAACTTCTTATTCTCCTTCCCTGCATCTATAATAGCTTGAAACTTTTCCTCTGAAATTTCAGCTTCAGCAATCTCAAGTGCCCTTCCAACTTGTTGCAGAACAGTAATTGGCGTATGGGGTGTTACTGGGGCCCCATCATACATGGGACTAGTGGATCTGGGCATCTTCTTAGTGAGTGGGTTGTCCTTCATGGGCTCCAACTTGAAACCATTGGCTATTGCAGCCTGTCTAGTACTCCTTCTAACTGAAAATTCAGCTGCTGGAGTGCTCACCTTACTCCTCTTCCTTTTCTTAGGAACAGAGACTGCAGATTCACACCCATCCCCTGCTGTGACAACATCCTTACAAGAACTGGTGGATACACGTACCAGGCTCTCTGGGCAATCCTGGAAACATAGTCTTCTAGCAGTTCTTTTCACATGAAACTATTTCCTTTTGGCAGTAAAATGAAAGAAAGTTCCTTATAAAGGTGCAGATACCAGAGTAACAAGAGAAAAAGGACAAGTCTGCATGCTAGTAGGACAGAGAGAGCTCAGCATAAGTTGTGGAATGAATTTATGCAGTATCTTCTCCCATTGCATGGAAGGGGGCAGTGCAGGGCCATAAAGCTGAGGATTGTGATGTACCCATGGCCAAACAATGTTGCAAGAGTTTGGGACTATATCATTATTTTCCTGCAGCTGTAACATGTTGACCACTAACTGAACTTGAACATTATTATGATTAACTTAATTATGTGAATTATCAAGCACTGCAGATCCTGAGTCTTGTGTAACAATAATATCAACCCAGGCCCCAACATTGGCATCATGTTCATCCTGCTGGTGCACAACTTCCTGATGTTGGAAGGGGGACATTCCATCCTTGCTCTGGGTACTGTGGAAGTACAAAATTTCCAATATCATGCTGTAGATTACCTAGAAGGGGGTGTGGTTTCCATCTAATGGCATGGGATCTTCATCAGGTGGGAGAACTTCTGCAAAATCAGCTGAGAGCACATAACAAGGAGCTGTGCATGATTCTCTAACTGCACCAAGGTTACTGTAATCCCCAAAAACCACATCTCTAGGCACCAATTGAGGTGATATGAATGATCCATATACTAGAGTTCTTTCCAGAGAACCATCAAGGTGGTGCCAGTGATGAAAACGTCCAAAGGAAGCAACATCATTGGCAATATCAGTGTCATTGCGAAAGTCAGGAGGGATTCCCAAGAACATAAGCCACCCTCTTCGAAAACCAATCGCAGATTTGTTAAGTTGTGCTCTATTATCATGATTAACAAATCTAACAAAGATGTTTTCCTGTAGTTCATAGGGACCATTCTGAACTAATGTTGTGCGAGCATCAGCACTGCGCATCTGGAACAGCCCAACGCCAAACAGACAAGGTTGTGTATCTTGATCTATACGCAGCAGATGTTGCTCAACATAGATACGCACCTGCTGACGCCAGAACTGATCTTCTTCAGGTAACTGTGGAGGTTCAATAATAATGACGCATAAGGCCTCGTGGGTGCGAGCAGGAGCGATTGCAGGAGTGTAGAAGGTGCGAGGCAAACGCGTTCGACCGCCATCGATGATCTGGAACCCATCTCGCCGGGTTGAGCTCAAAAGTCGCCATGGCTTCCTGCGATTCCGAGGAGAACAGAGGAGGGGCGGAGACAGGCGTGGAGCTACATGCGGTGGTGGTGTCGGAAATAGGTGTCGAGGGTGAAGCTGAAACGACAACTCCCTCTTTGCTAGAAGTTGTGTCTGGACCAGGACACGTTTTCTTAGGGACCCAAGTTGGGGAAATTTTCTTTTTACCAAAACAGTTGCGCTGGATGTGCCCGTAGGGAAAACAACTTCTACAACGCACTTTATTAGAACAATCCACCGTGTCGTGTGCCATAGAAAGGCACCTACCACATCTCCAAAAACGATAAGCTAAG
Organism: Alopecurus myosuroides; assembly: GCA_028641055.1. NCBI lineage: Eukaryota > Viridiplantae > Streptophyta > Magnoliopsida > Poales > Poaceae > Alopecurus > Alopecurus myosuroides. Next base: position 206,592,144 of record CM054063.1, on the reverse strand, counting down.
TCATCAATGACTTTATTAAGAGCAGTTTGACCAGAGTCCATTTCATTATTAGGAACAGTAAAATGTTCCTGACTTAAATGCAGAGCCACCTGTGGATCTGTGTCTGAATAAATCTTTAGTGGCAAAGTATCATGATTAGTAAAAGACCCAAAGACAATACTATCCGATTGAGAATTGGGATCTTTATACCCCTTGCAAGCATCATAAGAGATAGACTCCAAGAAAATAAGTCTCTTGCTTGCATAATTATTCGATTTAATACTTGACTTGGGAATAGGTAATTTAAGAGCCTGAAGACCCAGCTGAACTTTCTTTTTTGATGGACTAATTAGAGTCCAATCTTGACGGCACTCCTCTTGCCAGTAGTGAAATTCCCTCAACCAATGTGGGCCTCCACGACCCCAAAGATTAAAATCACACTTAAATGGCTTACAAGAGTATCTTCTCAGATTATAAATATGAAAACCAACCAGTTTGCTAGAAACTTTGAAGGAAAAGTTTCTTTCATGGAGTAGGGATACTTGAAGGCTTCCACAAAATCCACCAATCATTGATTCGAGAGCAATAGGCATAGAATCTTCATCTAACCGAAAATTTGCTCGTGCACAGGAGACCACCATAACAAAATGACCAGAATTCCAGGACGGGTGAACTGTGGAGTGAAAAGGCTTTTTCACTTCCTTTGCAAAAGCATAACCATGAGAAAAATCCAAACCCATTGCAATAGTGTCATAGACAGCAGAAGAACAACCCTCATCGGAAATTGCAATAGTGTTCTGCATGGTTGTCACCTTTATTGTGTTAATAATTTCCACGCAAATACTTACATACAAAACATTGTAAAAGAGGAGACTTTGCCAAAGTATGACAGGAATAATATTTGTTTTCATCTTATTAATGAAGACGAGGAATCCTCCAAGGTTTTTTCTATTGTTTCTGACAATAAACCAGGGTATGTGGAGAAGCTTCCTTTCAAGCATCTCCCTCCTATAGAGAGGAAGAAGAAGAAGAAGAAGAAGAGGAGTAAAAGGAGAGAGGTAAGGATATCTCCCCCTAAGCATGTTGCTCCTATTATAGTTTTTGATGAGTCTGAACTCGATGATTTTCCTATGCATGTTATTTATGAAAGTGATCATGATTGGGAGAAACACAGTACTTTTGATATTGAAAATCTCTTTGGTACCAATTCTGAAAATGATGATAATTGCCGTACTATTAGTACCATCCATTTTCCTTCCAATGATGATATAGAAAGCTCCGAGATTGTGGATGATGTGTTTGAAAATCCTTTTACTACTGATGATTATATGCTTGATACATATCTTTCTAGTAAAAATGATGATATGTTTACAAATGATTGCACTTTGGAAGATAACTATTCTATTGCTTGTGATGATACTATGCCTCCAGTCTTTAATAACTATTATAAAAGATGTTATAACATAGGATATGATTACAATTATCCTCATGAAACTTGTCATATTTATGGAGGGATTACCGAAAACCATCTCCCTAATATACAAATTGTCTATCATGTTGGAGTTCTTTATGATGATTACAATGATGAACATGCTATTTTCAGTCCACCTACTATTGAGGAGAAAATTAATTATGATTACAATATTCCTCCTATATTTGATGATTATGGTGATGAGAATCAGAATGATAGTTATTTTAAAAAAATCTCCCACTACAATTAATGAGAATGACCATGATTATGTGGAGAGTATTAATTCTTTTATGCATGTGGCTCATGAGAAGGATGTTTTATGTGATAGTTATATTGTTAATTTAATTCATGATTCTACTGAAAGTTATTATGAGAGAGGTAAAAATAGTATTATGCATTCAACAATATCAAGTTTCCCCTCTTTATGTTGAAATTTTTGAAGTTGCACTTGTTTTGCTTTCCTATGCTTGTTGCCTTGTGCTTTCATGACTTGTTTTTCTACAAGATTCTTTTTCATAGGAAGTGGGTTAGACCTAAATTTATTTTACATTTGCATCTTGATGCTCTCTTTTTCTTCAATTCATATTTCTCATGTGAGCATCTTCTCAAATTATCATGCCTAGATAGAAGGCGATAACGAAAAGCACTTCTTGGGAGATAACCCATGGTTTTATTTTTTTCTTTGTTTTTCTCTGTTTTCTTTGAGTTAAGGTGTTGTATACTTATATAGAAACTCCTATGTATATTTATTTTCATGTATTAGTTGTGCCAAGTAAAGTTTCTGGCAAAAGTTGGAGTTGGTATTGGATTTCTGCGCAGGAAACAGATTTATGTTGTCCACTGTAAAAAATCGCATAATTCACAGAAAGATCAAAATGACCTGAAAAGTTTTGTGCTTATTCCTCAGCTGATTACGAAACATTTTTGTTCTTTATGTTTTTGGATCTGAGCCACGTACGTGCCCCGAAAAAAATTCGTATTTACAGACTGTTCTGGTTTTGACAGATTCTGCTTTTTTACTTGCATTCTCTCTTTTACTATGTTGAGTGGATTTCTTTGCTCCACAAAACATCAGTGGCTGTAGCTGATGTTTGAAAAGTACTAATAATGCTTTTTTTCCAAGGGGAACATGTGAATTTTTTATTGTGCACTAACCCTCTAATGCGAATTACTTTGAGTGTGGTGTGAAGGAAGTTTTCAAGGGTCAAGAGAAGAGGGTGATATAATGTGATCAATAAGAGTGAAAAGCCAAAGCTTGGGGATGCCCCCGTGGTTCATCCCAGCAAATTCTAAGAAGACCCAAGCATGTAATCTCGGGGATGCCCAAGGCATCCCCTTGTTCATCAGCAATTATCAGGTCACTTCTAGTGAAACTATATTTTTATTCGGTCACATCATATGAATTTTTACTTGGAGTGTCTGTTTTTTTTTCTTTTGTTTTTCTTTTGTTTTCCTTGCTTCAATAATATTGTTGGAACCTAGTATTCTTTGTGTGGAAGAGAGACACGCTCCGCTTTTTCATATGAATACTCATTATGCTCGTATTCTTAGTTTTTCTTCTAGCTTCTAAAAATTTCCTTTTAGCTGATGTTTTTCATGCATCTCTTATCCAGAGGTGTTAGTTTTAGTATAGCAGTGTTAGTACTCTCTTGTTTCATTGCTATATTAGTTGGAGAGTGGTATGTCGAAAACGTATCTCTTTTTCCGAACACTTTTCTTATTGTTTTCCTCTAAACTTGTGTGTTTTTTATACAACTAACACAGACTAACGCTATTTTCAACAGAATTACTTTGGTGTCTCGTTTTTATGCAAAAAAACCAACTTTCGGGAAAATGCCCAGAAAGAGCCCATTGATGTTTTCACCCCGGGAGCTAGAAGGGGGGCAGGAGAGGGGCCATAGGGTGGCCCCGCCCCCCCGGCGCGGGCCCCCTGGCCGCGCCAGCATAGAGTGTAGGCCCCCATGACCCCCTTGGACTCCCCTTTCGACTACAAGTAGCCTCCAACCCCAAAACCCGAGGGGGTACGTCATATTCCACAGAAACACAACAGAGCGCCGCCGCTGTCCCGAACCTCGATTCAGGGATCAGAGGTTCCTGTTGTGGCGCCCTGCCGGGACGGGGAAGTGGAGGTGATCATCTCCATCGTCATCACCAACGCCTCTCCATCGACCATCCATGTTTCCCACATCCATGTGTGAGTAATTCCCCGTTGTAGGCTGAAGGGGACGGTAGGGATTGGATGAGATCGTTCATGTAATAATGTCGTGATTGTTAGGGCATAGTGCCTAGTGTCCTCTATTAGTGCTATTAACATTGTTGCAACTTGTTATGCTTAATGCTTGCCACTTTGGGCCCGACTGCCGTAATCTCAGATCTGAACATGTTATTAAATCAGGATGATAATTATTGTTTCTTGATCATACCTGCAAGTTGTTTACACATATTGTTGCCCGGAACCCGAGGCCCCGAAGGGACAGAAATTGGGACAACCGGAGGGGATGGCTGCGATGTGAGGATTACATGTGTTCACGGAGTGTTAATGCTTTGCTCCGGTGTTCTATTAAAAGGAACACCTTAATTACCAGTAGTTCCCTTGAGGCCCCGCTGAAAACGGGATGGTAGGACAAAAGATGTTGTGGAAGTTCTCATTGCGAGCACGTACGACAATTTACGGAACACACACCTATGGTTACTTAGTGCTTGGATGCTTTATCATATTTATCTGCAATGCCCATGACATGATCATTATTAGAACTTTCTTATCCATGCAACGGCCGTTCATCCATCCCTATGCCTATAGTATTTAATCCGTTGTTTACTTCAAACACTACTGCTGCTGCTGTTTTTATTCCACTGCTGCTATTATTTCACTACTGCTGCTATTATAAAACTACTAGTTGAATGCCCGTGCGTTGCTACGGGTCTATAATCGGATGACTTGAATATCGACCCGTACCCTCCGCGCTGCGGTGCGTGCATCGCGCCATGGCCACGATCTGAAGCTCCCCTCCTCACTCCCCATGTTTCCGTCGTATTGCTCTTGCAAACTGGCGAGCAGCCTGAGATCTCCTTAATACGTATGTGGAGAACAAAAAATACGCCCATGTTATGGTTAATCACCCAGTAGATGCACTTATTGGCATGTCGAGCACCAAAAGTAACACCGCGCTCTGGTCATCCATCATCTCAGTCGTTAGCTTGCGCTGGGTGCGCTCTGTCTCCTCACCGACTCCAAGCCAGACCCACTCCGCCATCTGTCCCTGCTCGGCAGCACCCTCAGCATGGCCGCCATGGCTCTTAGTACATTGGCCACGACGCCGACGAGCACCGGGAACTAGCCTTATGCTCCAGCTCGTGCCGGTACGTACCTGAGCCACTGCGTCCCCGACACCGAAATCTCTCCTAAAGAAACGACGACGAGGTGATCTATTGGGACCATATCTCATTCTGCGTCTCCGCCGAGTTTTGATTCACCATCTCGCTGCAGCCATTCACCGGATCCTGCCCTAAGACCAAGAGGTGATCCATTCAGACTGGATCTCGTTTTCCGCCTCCGCCGAGTTTTGGTTCACCATCTCGCTGCCGTCGTTTACCAGAAAAACACGAAACCGCCACCAGTGATGATTTTGGTTTCCCGCCGCCCGTAGGATACAACCGTCGGCTGCACGCCGGCCTGATGTATCTCCGCCCACAGCTTCCAACCTTGTCGAGCCGGGCGGTCACGTGGGTCCTGAAGGCGATGAGCTGGTTCGCCGCCTTTGACTCCTACTCCCTCCGTTCCACAATATAAGATGTTTTAGACATATTCCACATTCATATAGATACACATGTATCTAGACACATTTAATTATATGTGTTCACTTACTTTAGTCCGAATCTAGACAACATATAGAACACCTAAAACATCTTATATTATGGAACGGAGGGAGTACTTCACATCTCGAATGAACTTGAAGCGGCATGGTACATCTTGTATATTTATACATTGAATGTTACAACCGTGATGTATACGACGTGAACTTGAAGCGGGTGCAGGCAGGATGTGGTGGGTGTGTTTGCCAGCTGATTTTTTGCCAGACCGTGGAGGAGTCGTGCCTGGTCACTTCCAGTTTCCTTTTGTTTTGGATTCCTTCCTTGGTCTTTTCTTAGTACAAGGAAGGGAATCGCATAGGAAACGAACTGGGGTGTGTATTCGCGACGTCCGTTGGTCTTTTCTTTGTACGCGGAAGGAAATTGCATCGGAAACGGACTGACTTGTGTACTCGCGACAGGCGACGTACCAACGAACCATCATCACGGTAAGACTTTTTATATAGTAGAGATTACTACTGATAAACCACTGTGAACAAAAGTACTTTCAGGTGTAGGTGAATTGACAACTCACTTGTTAAGGCTCAAAAATATTCTTTGGCTCCCCTTGTGTCTAATCAATAAATTTGGTTTTTACTTCCCTCGAATACTGTTGCGATCCTCTATACTTGTGGGTCATCAGAGGGTTTTTGTGTTTGATACTTGATGGAAATAGAAATTGCTCCGTGTGGTAGATGGTATAACAAAAAAGCTTGCATATTCTTGTAGATCATTAAACTGTTTCACTTGATTATTTGTTTTTGTTTTGAAATATTAATATGCTTAATGGTAAAACTGCTGGTTTAGTAGAGTAAAAACAATTAACGGTTGGTCTAAAAGCTTGAAACTGTGCCACACTCAAATAAACAACTGATGGGATAATGGTATATGACTTCCTTTGCTGATAGCAAACGTAATGGCTTTTTGTTACGCGCTACGGTCGAGGTAGCTAAGAGTGACTTGTCACGGCCACGGACCCTCTTGGAGTGATTTTCATTATGCCTTCTATAATAAAATTTCTAGATGGAATCCTTTAACTTGTGAGTTCTAAGTTACGGTTTTTTGGTACTTCCACCATCCATATCTGCTAGCCTCTTTGGTATTGTATATTGCCCATTCTCACATTGAGAGTTGGTGCAAACTTCGCCAGTGCATCCAAACCCCGTGGGAGGACTTTGTTCTCCTACACATAAGCCCAAAATATCTTCCTCAAAACATCCACCATACCTACCTATCATGGCATTTCCATAGCAGTCGGACCCACGTATACCAGGGTATCCTCGGCCGTCTGCTGCTGGCTTAGTCCATTGGGCACGGAAGGAGTCCGTACCCGTCCATCAAGATATGAAGAACCCCTTAACCGTTCTCCCGCAAGGACGGCCCCTTGAAGAGGAGATCTCCAAGGGATCTCCACCACGCATCGCTGGGGAGGAGTCATGCTCCGACCCCGCTCCTTCCGAGAAGGAGCCTCGCCCGCTGGGAAACAACCCATGTGAGGGTGACGCTCTGACTTCTGCGCGGATGATGAAGATGCCGCAGGAGACAGGATGGCTTTGGCAGTTTCCATTCTCATGTATAAAGCGCAGAGCTCCGCTGCACGCACCAAAGCCTTGTCTGTGGCTTTCCCCTTTGGTGCAAGAAGACCAAGTACGCGCTAGAAGATGAGGGCGGCGTCACCAGGTTCCCCCACCGTGAAGCCATGGACGGCGCAGCTATCCCCCGGCGACCAGGACCGTGCAGGAGTCACAATGTACGAGACGCTCCCCCTTTGGAACCTTGTGGTATCCATTTCCTGCAAGTGAGAGGGAAACAGGACCGATATACGGTATAAGTAGACCTCCCGTACCTCCTCGGAGGGGGGGGGGGACAAGAACAAGAGAGAGAACACCAAGTAGGTAGATCACCATAATCCCATGTTGTACTGTAATATTCACAGTGCAATCAACCAGACAAGCGGGAGTAGGGTTTTACACCATCATGGTGGCCTGAACCTGGGTAAACCCCTCGTGTTGTGACTGTTTTTCCTTTGAGATATCCCCTCTTGAAGCCTCCATAGGTGAGATTAAACGTGGTTAGCCCTTAGTGTTCGAACCTTTGAGTGCGACCCTGTCGTGGATAGAACAACAACTCTGACATTTGGCGCGCCAGGTAGGGGGTTAAGGTCTGCCTCTCGCATCTCCATCACCATGGTCGCTTCCCGCACCAATCGGACCAGCCGTAGGGCACGGTCCTAGAAGCGGAACAACCTCGGCGTCCTCGTCACCGACTTCACGCACATCGGGCTTTCCCATTCTCGCTCCCCCGCGTCACAGCGCGCGCATGGCATGATGCACGCCGACGAGTTCCACACGAACCAGGCGCGGCCCCTGCAGTCTCCTGCACGGGTAACCGCGCAGGATGCCCCATCTGGAGCATAGGGGGCGGCGCGCTGCCTGACCGTGCTCGACGCAGGTGATGCTCGGTTGGTGTACACCATCAAGCTCACCTCGGCTCCATCAGCCAACTGGGAGCAGACTGGCTTCACCGCGGCTGACACGCCCGTGGTCATGCCGGTGGAACCCTGGACACGACACTCTCGAGCGTGCGACACGACATCCTTCGCCCCGGGAAACACCACCACCGACTCAGAGTGGCCTAGCTACCGAGAGCGGCGGGCGAGCGCCCGAGCAGGGTGCTGCTACATGTTCAATAGAGACATGTGGGAGGCAAGGTGGCCTTCAGCCTTCCGGCCTCGCCTCCCGCCACGCTACACAGGGGCCAGTCCCCCGTCGGACTTTCTGCGTGTAACATCCCAGGTTTTCAAAATTCAAATAACATCATGCATATGTGAGCATCATGGATTAGTTACATGTTTTCCACCTTGCATCAATCCTCAAAACAAAAGATTAAACCAATCTCTAACACATAGGTATAAAAAGGGGTATTTTGAAACCCCTATACCATCCTATGCAAAATTATTTTATTTTTGAAAAGTAACAAAGCCAAGATATTCCTAACATCAATAGCTTTTCAAAACTTATTTTTATTAATTTTTCTAGTAAAATTTGAGGTATATATATATTGTTTAGTTTTGTGTTGTATAAAAAAAGAGGCACAGAACGAAAAAAAAGAAGAAAACCTAAACCTACCACGCTCCCTGGGCCCGGCCCACCTCTCTGCTCCTCTCTCTCTCGCCCAGCACGCGTTGCGCAGCAAAGAGCCAGCCCATTGGGCCAGCCCGAGGCGCGCAGCGAACAACCGAGCGCTTTCCCTCTCTCTGTCCCGCGGGACCCACAAGTGACGCAAGCATGGCGTCACGCCATCTTCTCCCTCGCGAAGGCAACCCCGCGGAGAGCGCCCGTGATCGCCGCGGCGTTAATACGGCGACATCCTCGCGATTCTGCTCCCCGCCTCTGTCCTACTTATACCCCCGCCCCTCCACTTTCCGCCGCACCAAAAACCCTAACCCTACCCTCTCTGGGCTGGTCACGGGGAGGCTCTGAATCTCTCCACGTCCGCCGCCTTCGTCACTCGATTCCGGTGAGCACAACGCCCCTCCGCTCCTCTTTTCACCTCCTCTCACTTCCTCACTTTAGTGCGTCCCTCCCTGACATGTTTCTGCGCCTCCAAATCCCGCAGGTTGACACCGCGATCCTCGTCTGTCGCCGCCGGCCGCTCTGCACGAGTCCGATGAGCCATTCGGGAGGAACGAGGACGCGGGAAGGTCCACGGCTGCGCCACCACGATCTCCTCGACGTCCTGTGTCTCGCGGTGAGCCCCATTTCCCCTCTGCCCTTGTGTAGACGCCGCGCCATGAACGCCGAGCCGCGTGCTCTCGTTTCCGGCGAGACTCCGGCAATTAGCGCCGCCCGCCGGACGCGTTTTGTCGCTGACCGTTGGATCTAATCCAACGGATCAGATTAGATCACTAACCGTACCGATTGGATTAGATCTGGGCTGTTCCCCATCACTTAGATCCAACGGCCACCGCGCGCGATCCGAGCGAAGCGGTACGGACCAATCACAGCGCTCCGTTTAGGTTGACACGGATCGGCTGTTTCTGTTTTTAGGCAGAATTAATTTAAAACTTGTAAATTCAATAACTTTTGTTCTGTAAACCCAAATGCAATAATTTTGTACTTTTTGAAATCAGCAGAACAAGTAGAACACAATGGATCCATAGATCTCCACTTTTGACACGTGCACAAACATGTTATTCATAGATTCCTAAATTCCACTAATTGGTACATAACTTTATTTCTAAAATGGCTTTTTGAGAAAATCCAAATGCTATGGTTTTGTTAAGGTGTAATCCTTCCAGAGAGTAGAAAATAACAACTATTAGAACACTTTAACACCATAAGTTTTGAATCTTAGGTTTATTATATCTATATAAGATCACTAAAAATGTTATAATTATTCTAGTATCCATTCTATTTTCTCCAAACAAATTGTATCACTTAAACACCACATTTACTTCTCTTGCATAACAATTGTGTTGTTAGTACATTCTTCATCATTGCATAACATGCATACATGTTTTTGTAATGTTTTCCTTTATTGTTGTTCATGTGTTGTTATTCTGTTTGTATAGATTGTGAGGAGGAGCAATTCTACAATTGTGGTTGCTGTTCTTACTCATCCTACTGCCAAGGAAAGTGACACCCCATATTAGCACCTATATTTTACTAAGCCTTAGTTATTTTAAAGTAGTGTGCATGATAGGCCATTTTTTTATATAGTAGTATGCTATGCAATATCCTAGCTACCTTTATACTTAGTCTTAGAACTTAGTAGATGCTATGCAATATTACAAATTGTTTTACTAGATGTTGAGGAAAAATTCTAAGTATAACTAATAAATGAACCACCTGGGTGGATGTGGTAAGACTGGATTTTGTTGAGTGTTTCCTCAGGGCCCTTTTCTAAGGGTTATTCCACTTGAGTTGTCACTTGCGGATGGCCACCCAGGAACAAAGAGATTACTATGTCCCTCTAAGTTTAGTAGCTTCCCGTGCAGCCCTTTGACAATATGGGCTCTGTCTTGATCAATTAAGTTGTGAGGGTTCAGCCCAGGCTTGACAAGAAGATGTAGCAAAATTATAGGTTGAACGGGTCTTGCCAGTGGGTTTGTACTTCTTCTTCTGAAACATCTCGTCTCTATTCTCTCCTTTCCATGATGCACTCCGGGTGTATAGGATGTTTGGGCTAACTGAAGACAAAGGGTGAAGTGCACAACCTCTGCAGAATTAGAAACTATGATCATAGCCGTGTCCCCGGAAATGGACGACTTCGAGCAGCTGGACAAGGATGGACAGAAGAATCTCAACACCGTTTTATTAAACTAAAATTTGCCCAAGGAAGTGTTGTTTGTGGTGCTTGGAGTTTATTCCAATGTTACCACTCCTTTTGAAAATAAAATAGCTTTACCAAAGTGTTAGGAGAAAATTGGCTTTCTGCAAATAGCCTTAAGATCCACCTAGCCAAAGAAATCATGTAGTACTAGACTTGCCATTTTATATCCACCATAGGTGTCATTTGCCAGCACATCATTGTACTGATCTCCTTTGGGGGCTGCATATTCCAACATGCAGGATCTTCTGATGAGGAATGAGGATGTTTCTAGACTCGAGTCTACACTCAACATGTCAGCCTGTGGCGCATGCTTGAAGATGGAGGCCCATTGCTACTTTACTTCTGTTGCTTGAACTCTAAGTTTTAGCTAGCCTATACGGCTATGCACCTTGTAATAAGATATATTGACCTACTCTGGATTCAGTTGTAATAATTTTGACTCTTATGCAATGATACCTTTAAGTTTTGTACTGTGGTGCTAGCATTGATCCAGGGACTAGCACATAACACAGGTATTCTACTTTTACTAAGAAGTGGGATGCTACACTGCGGAAGTACGAGACACGCGTCAGGGCTGCTGGGGCGGCAATCGGTGCCTCCTGAGGTACTTTCCCCTGGCTCTCCGTGGCCCTATGCTTGCTTGGTTGCTAAACCTCACGGACAGCTCCGTGAACTCGTGCGAGGACCCACACACGCAGTTTCTCCAATGCATGCGCCACTGCGGCTGTCTTCCCCATGGCAAACCCGAGGATCAAGTGACTCTCTGGAGTTTTTCCTGGGGACGACGCGGCCGCGGCGCGGTGGAGGCGCACGACACCACCTGTCACATCGCTTGTATACTCGGCGGGTCCCTCTCCCCTTCTTCCGGGCGCCACCTCAAGCAGGCGTCGCAGGAGGACAACACCGCCTGTCGTGGGGGTGAAATGGCTACCCTGCCACTCAAGTGGTCCCAATAGGAGATCTCCTTCGACGCTGCCGATAACCCTAAGGCCGTTGCCTCGGTGGGAGCCATTCCTCTGGTGTGCACCCCCACGATCAACCATGTCGCCGTCCCAAAGATGCTCGTGGACGGAGGCGCCGACCTCAACGTGATCTCCCTCGAGACCTTCGAGAAGCTGCCCATCCCGCGTGACCGCCTTAGGGCCACCAGGCCCTTCACCGGAGTAACCAGCGGCACAACCGTGCCGCTGGGGAGGGTCAGGCTGGCAGTCACGTTCGGGACTTGACACAACTACCGCACCAAAGAGATCTACTTCGATGTTGCCCACATCGGGCTGCCCTACAAAGCCATACTCGGTTACCCGGCGCTGGCCAAGTTCATGGCCGTCACACACCACACAAACAACATGGTGATGGTGCAGGTCTTGCACTCGTTGGGATACCCCAAGAGGAAGGTATGATGAGCACAACAGCAGTTTCCCCTCAGTAAGAAACCAAGGTTTAATCGACCAATAGGAGGAAGGAGCAAATTCAGAAGGTTGAAGCAGCTGAGATGGCAGGGCGCAATACCGGTTCAGAAGCAACGTGGAACCTACACAACACAATCAATTCACTTTGCCCCAATGAAGCAGTGAGGTTGTCAATCTCACCGGTTTTGATGAACACAAAGAGGTTAAATGTATGGTGTGGAAAACAGTATAAAAGCAGTATGAGAGAAGTATGAAAGCAGTATGAGAGCAGTATGAAAGCAGTAGGTGTTTTATCAGTATGAGGAAAAAGGACCGGGGTCCACAGTTCACTAGTGGTATCTCTCCGAGAAAGATAAATAACATGTGTGGTGAAAAAATTACAGCTGGGCAATTGACAGAAATGAAGGCTGCACCGTAGTGATATGCAAGACATAAAAATTACTATGTGATTCATGCGTGCATTACAACAATATACATAGACCCTTAACCAACTGCATCTATGACTAAAAATCCACCCTTCGAATATCATCCGAACAAACATTGGGTATTAAGTTGCAAGCAACAGATAATCACAGTAAGAAAAGTCTGTAATGTAAACAATAACATCATCATTAGACAAAGCATTGTTGTTTTCTCCCTAATGGCAACATCACGTCCTCCATCCTTCACGTTTCTGTCACTCGAGCATGGATGAAAAGGAGGCATGAACCCACTATCGAGCATAAATACTCCCTCTTGGAGTTACTAGCATCTACTTGGCTAGAGCATCTACTAACAACGGAGAGCATGCAAGATCATAAATAACATAAGCATGAAGATAACATGATAGATTAATAATCAGAAGACATAGCATTCAACATTCATCAGATCCCAGGAAACACAACATGTAGCATTACTTAGAGATGATCTTGATCATGATCGGCAGCTCACAAGATCTAAACATGAGGCACAAAGTGGAGAAGACAACCATCTAGCTACTAGTATGGACCCGTAGTCCACGGATGAACTACTCACGCATCACTTCGGAGGAGGGCATGGTGGTGTAGACCCCTCCTGTGATGATTTCCCCCTCCGGCAGGGTGCCGGGGAGAGCTCTAGAACCCTCCCGATCTCGGGATGACGGTGACTGCGGCCTCGGGTGTTTATCGGGTAAAAGTGGTATTTTTTAGGGATTTCGCCCCGGGGAGAATAAATAGGCGAAAGGGCAGAGGAGGTGGAGGCTTAGGGGCCCCACACCACCCCCTGGCGCGGCCAAAGGCAGGCGCGCCACCCTATGGTGTGGGCCCCCTGAGGCCCCCCTCCGGGTCTCTTCGGGACTCCGTGGAACCTCCGAGATTTCTAAGACTTCTGGGCTTCGAATTTTCCAATTCCGAGTATATTTCGAGAACAACTTTTCTGAAACTAAAAACAACAGAAAATAGGGAACTCGCTCTATGGCATCTTATCAATAGGTTAGTCCGGAAAATCGATAAAAATGACATAAAGTGTATAGAAAACATGTGGGAAACAATAAGAAAACAACATGGAACATCAGAAATTAAGGATACGTTTATGACGTATCACATGGTCAAGATGCCCAGGAGCAGCATTCCCCTCGCTGTTCATGGGGACGTGAAAGACGCGGTGTGTTCCATGGAGGACGCCTACAATGTGGCAGCAGCATCACACCCCATCGACGAGGGCAACCTCGGGGACGCTGTCGAGCCTCCGAAGAAGAAGCAGTTGTTCTATCACGATAGGGCGGCGACAAAGAAGGTCTCCATAAACCCGGACGACACAGGACCGTCACTCACGATCGGGGCCGGGCTGCCCCCAAATAAGAAAGCGCGCTCATCGCCTTCCTCCGGGCAAACGCGGACATGTTCGCACGAACATCATCCGACATGCCCGGTGTACAAAGGGAGGTGATCGAGCACCATCTGGCGATGTGCCCGGGCGCATGCCCGGTCAAGTCGAAGGCCCGTTGCCAGGGCCCGGAGAAGCAGGAGTTCATTGTGAAGGAGGTGGAGAAGCTCCTGGACGCCAAGATTATCCGCGAGGTCATCCATGCCGAGTGGATCTCCAACCCCGTCGTCGTCTCCAAGCACACGGGTGGAAGACGTCTCTGCGTGGATTTCACTGACCTCAACAAGGCCTGCCCAAAGGATCTATATCCTCTCCCGAGGATCGATCAAATAGTGGACTCCACTGCTGGGTGCGATCTCCTCTGTTTCTTGGACGCCTTCTCAGGCTATCATCAGATAAAAATGGAAAAAGAGGATGAAGAGAAGACTGCTTTCTTGACGCCTTGCGGGGTGTTTTGCTACGTCTGCATGCCTTGTGATCTGTAGAACACAGGAGCCACCTTTCAGAGGCTCATGCGCATCACCTTGGGGGCACAGATAGGGAAGAATGAGGAGGCCTACGTCGACGACATCATCGTCAAGACTTGCGAATAGTGCACGCTCATCGATGACCTTGCGGAGACGTTTTAGAACCTCCGTAGGGTCAACATCATGCTCAACCATGACAAATGCGTATTTTCGGGGTTGCAGCAGGGAAGCTGCTAGGTTTCCTGGTGTCCCATCGGGGCATCGAGGCGAACCCCGACAAGATCCGGGCCATTGAAGAGATGCAACCTCCATGACTGTTGAAGGATATGCAACATCTCGCGGGATGCGTGGCAGCGCTGGGGCGCTTCATTTCTAGGTTTGGCGACAAGGCACTGCCATTCTTTAAGCTCATGAAGCATTCGGGTCCATTCATATGGACTGCCGAGGCAGCTGCTGCATTTGAGGAGGTCAAAAGGTATCTGGCAAGCCCTCCTATACTCGTCTCACCGCGACCGCGGAAGCTGCTGTGTCTGTACCTTGCGACCACCCCTCAGACAGTCAGCGCTGCACTCGTAGCTGAAAGGTCGGCTGACAAGAAAAAAGCGGCCCTGCCCAACCTGGAGCCCACGCCCGTTTCTCCCCGAGAGGACCCCGTTGTAGGCGAGGAGCTCCACAAGGAGAACACCCTCATGCAGCCTCAGGAAAGCCTCAATGCGTCAGGGAAACTCACTGCCGGGGCCTCTATAGTCGCTCTCGTCGAACACCCAGTCTACTTTGTTAGCATCGTGCTTCGAGATGCACACGATAGGTACCCCATGCAGCAGAAGCTCCTGTACGCGCTCCTTGTAACTTTGAGGAAGCTTCGTCACTACTTCGAGGAGCACCCCATCACCGTGGTGTCAGCCTTTTCCCTTGAGCATATCCTTCGAAATTCCAATGCCACGGGGCGTGGCGCGGAGTGGGCTGTCGAGATTTCGACACTTTGAGCTCCAGTTCCTCATGACCAAGACAATCAAGGGAGGAATTCTGGCGGAATTCAACGCAGAATGGACAAATCCACCACCGGAAGAAGACCCCGAAGAGGAGACAGCCGTTCCCGAGAAGCTGGCTCCCAGAGAATGGACCATGCATTTCGATGGTGCCTTCTCCTCCAAGGTCTTGGGGGATGGCGTCGTTCTGATGTCACCCACGACAGACAAGCTCTACTAAGCCGTCCAGCTCCAATTTGGCCACAAGGCCAAAGTTTCCAACAACATCGCTGAGTACGAGGGGCTCCTCGCCGGAATCAGGGCCCCCATCGCCCTGTGCGTCAAACGCCTCGTCATCAAGGGAGAATCCCACCTCCTGGTAAACTTCTCCAACAAGAGCTACATCGCCAAGGACAAGCACATGGCGCTGTTCAAGGGAATATGCCCGAGAGGCAATAATAAAATGTTTATTATATTATTCCTTGTTTATGATGAAGTTTATTTCTCATGCTAGAATTGTATTAACCGGAAACGTTTATACATGTGTGTTTAATAAACAAACAATGGTTCCTAGTAAAGCCTCTCTTTTAACTAGCTCGTTGATTAACAAATGATCAAGGTTTCCTGATCATGAACATTGGATGTTGTTAATAATGGGATCATATCATTACGATAATGATGTGATGACCATAGACCCAAATTAAGTATAACAATACGATCAAGTCATTTAGTTTATATTTTTATATATTTCATTCAAAGTAATCTTATTCCTTAGACCATGAAATCATGCAATCACTAATACTGAAAGAGTACTTTGATGACATCAAATGTCACGCCGTAACAGGGTGACTATAAAGGTGGCGTTAGGTATTCGGAAAGTGTTAGTTGAGGCTCATGGATCAAGAGTGGGTTTTGTCCATCCAAAATGACGGAGAGATATACTCTGGGCCCTCTCGGTGATATCACATTGACACTGCTTTCCAGCATGTGACTAGGTCACAAGAATGTCATATCACAGAATGAGTAAAAGGGTACTTGTCGATAACGAGATCGAACAAGGTATGGTTGATACCGATGATCGGATCCCGGAGAAGTAAAATATCGCGAGAAAAAGGGAATTAGTTACGACGTTGATGGTTCACACAATCACAACATTCATTGTTGAATATATAGGAGTCATCACGGATCTCCAGATCCCGCTGTTGATTATTGATCGGAGAGGTGCCTAGATCATGTCTGTATTATTCGCGAACCATAGGGTGACACACTTAAGGTTCGATGATGCATTTGAGAGGATACGGAATATAGAAGAATGTTTTGGACAGCACCGAAATTTTTTCGGGTAAAATTGAAATAGTTCAAGGGGTTTTTGTCGAATGGTTGTTAATGGAATTAACAAATGATTCGAGGTGCTATATGCAAATGTTTGTTAATAGAATTAACAAATATTAAAATAAACAAATAGAAATGTTTTGTTTATTTATTAAAGAAAAACCTTTGGATTTTCCAAGTGGAAAATTAAGGGAGAATGAGTAGGTGTGAGTGGGGCTCCCACTCACATGAAGAGGGGAAGAGGTGAGGGAACCATGGGTTGGCCGCACCCCTCCCCTTGGGCTGCCTCCCCCTCCCCTATAAAAGGAGGGTGAGGTCTCCCCCTCCTCACACACTTGTCCCACCTCCATTCTCTCCACCAGCTGCTCCATTCCATGGTCTTCCGCTTGGCGAAGAACTGACCGTGGGATTCTTCACCACTCCACGCCATCGGGCTGCTGGAGTTCCGGGGGATCCTCTACTTCCGCTGGCCCGCTGGATCAAGGGAACGGAGGTCTTCATCGAGCCGAACAGGTGACCGATCATGGAGGCACCACCGAATTGCGGTGCACATCTTACCGGTCTTGGGATCGGCGTGAGTACGACTACGCCAACAACAAGATTCAATCTCGTAACGCTTAGGGTCTTCGAGGGTATGTTTTCCTAAGACTTTTTCTCCCAGTTATCTTTCATTTCCTAGATTAGATCTTCGCCCTTTGGGTTTATCTCGCGTAGGAAATTTTTTGTTTTCTATGCTACGTACCCTTCAGTGGTATCAGAGTCGGATCTATGCGTAGATGATTTATATGGGTAGAACACATAGGTGTATGTGGGAGTTGATGATCATGTTTTTGCCTCCTTGATTATTTTATGATCTTAGTGGCATAGTAGGATGAAACTTCCCTAGACTAACTTTATGTGTACTTTGTACGCGAGACCTGTCTCACTTCTGGCTGAGCTGGTGTCTGTTTCTCCTACTATAGTTAAGATCTAATCTACAAAGGGTTGCTAAGAATATGTTTATCAACGTTGTGGTTCATGTTCATAGGTATGAACGGTTCTATCCTCGTAAGCACAAGCCACGTAAACTATGCAAAAAATAAATTAGAGACGTCTGACTTGTTTTCGCAGGGCATGTGATGTGATATGGTCAATATTACAAATTTGATGTATGAAATGATCTCATTTGTAAATTATTGACATACTGGCTGGAGCCATATGGTTGTCTTAATATTTATGGCCTGCGTGTTGTATATCATATCCATGTGATATGTTGTAATTTTGATGGACAATCAAGATGGAGGCACTACGGACCTTGGTGCCACGCCGGTGGAATGACGGAGATCATACCATGATGCACAAGATGGAGATCAAGTGCAAGAAGGACCAAATCATATCACATTATCCATGCATGTGATGTTAATCCTTTTTATGCATCTTATTTTGCTTAGATCGCGACGGTAGCATTATAAGATGATCCCTCTCACTTAATATCAAGATAATAATGTGTTCTTCCTTAGTATGCACCATTAAGAAAGTTCGTCGTTTCGAGACACCACGGGAAGATCGGGTGTGACAGACTCAACGTTCGCATACAACGGGTGTTTTCAACCCTAGCATGTACAGACATGGTCTTGAAACACACGCAATACAATGGTTCTACTTGACGAGCCTATCATGTACAGACATGGCCTCGGAACACGTAACTGAAAGGTAAAGCACGAGTCATATGGATGATATGATGAACATGTTGATGTTCGCCTTTGGAACTACACCGTCTCACGTGATGATCGGTTTCGGTGTAGTGAATTTGGTTCGTGTAATCACTAAAACGACTAAGAGGGATGTTGTTTTTGAGTGGGAGTTCATGGGATAATTTTAGAATTAACTTGAGCTTAATTTGTCATAAACTTAGTCTAAATAGTCTTCGCAAATATGTTGTAGATCATGGCACCACCTACCTTCAATTTCAACATGTTCATGGAGAATAGCGAACAATGGAAGCAACTTTACCAATTGGGCACTTAACCTGAGGATTCTCTGAAAGTAGAGTATGGGCACCTAGAGAGGGGGGGGGGTGAATAGGTGCTACGACCAATTTTATTTTTTCTTAAAGTTTAGGCTTGACAAGAAGGTAAATTCTCTAGATTATGCAACTAATGGTGAATTTACCTATATGAAAAGGCAAGCAATTAATGCAACTAGGACAACAATTAATACAACAAGTACTACAATAAAAGCTACATGTGCGAGTAAGTAATGAGGGAGGAACGAGGTAACCGATGGAAGCACACGGAGACACGATGTATTTCCGAGTTCCTCCTTTTTAGGGGAGTACGTATCGTTGGAGGGGTGTGAGCTCGCCACGAAGGACTACTCAACGCCACAAAGGCCTCACCCTATTCTCCGATGAACTTGCGCCACAAAGGCCTAGTTCACCTCTCACTATTGAACCCCTTTGAGGCGGGGATCGAATCCTTTACAAACACTTGGGGCACACACCCACAACTTAATTGGGGGCTCCCAACTCTTCTTGAATCACCACAAGTAACAAGAAGCTTAGGTTCTCCACAAGAGGAAACCCTAAGCAAAGATCTCTCAAGCAAATCAGAGGGAAATGGAAATCCGGTTGGTGAAGATGTAGATCCGGTGGTCCTCCTTCAATCCTCAAAGAATCAACGAGTTTGGGTGGAGGAGGAGGGAGATCTTGCTAGTGGGTGAGCTCCATTAATGGTGTCTTCAATGCAGGGGAGAGCTAACCCTTGGGGAGAGAAGGGAGGCTCTATTTATAGCCTCCTTCAAAACTAGCCGTTTTTCAGCCAGATTGCGACCAGCCCGGAATAATTCGGAGCAATCCGGATGGCCACAGAGCAAAATCCCCTTATGGCCGGAATGGCCCCCGGAATATTCCGGATGGCAACAGAGCAAAATCCCGTTGAGGCCGGAATGACCTCGGAATATTCCGGCTGCCGGAATCTTCCGGAATAATCCGGATTGTAACAGAACTTTTTCCCATAGTGGCCGGATTATTCCGAACATATTCCGGAGCCCGGATTGGCCCGGAATATTCCGGACTTCCCTTTGAAGCTCTGGTTTTGGCCATGAAAAATCCATTTGATCTTCGATTTCTTCACCATTTCTTTGACACCGTATACGTGCTGATTTAAGACCAAATCCTTTGACAAGGTAGCACATACGGTTAGTAGCTTCTTTATGTTGTTAACAAACACACAAAACAGCGAGATATCGAGAATGCACTTTCAATCTCCCCCTTTTTGGTGTTTGATGACAACATAAAGATTTCACGGGGATAAAACAATATGAACTAAAGAAACGGTGTCCAAAAAATAGACGGAGTTCTTCCTCGATGTGTGTCGTGAGACACACACTTCATAGGCTTTGCTCCCCCTATGTTTTAAACACCAAGCCGTCTAAACAAGTTCACATAACATGCATAGATAAATATAGACATAATAGTACGCATGATAATAGTAGCATAACCACGGGGAAGGGTGACACGAATACGTCACGAGGTTCCACACACATAGTACGAAGTTTCAAACGAAGAAACGAAATAAAGATACCGGAGCACAAGCCTATAAGATCGAAATCAAAAGGCAAAAGGCTTGTGCCCCAACCCTTGCAAAGCCCGTGGAATCCTAATATGGGGACTCCTTCTCCCCCTTTGGCATCAAGACGCCAAAAAGGAACAAAGAGCCCACTAACGCCCCAAGAGATCACTCCATGTCGTCATCCTCTCCATGATCCCTAGGCAAATCTCACGGTAGATGAAGTCCATCACATCAATCCTCCTTTGGTTCTTAGGCCTAGTGAGGAACATGAGGTTCACCATGAAGGCCCTCATAGCAGAGAAATCACCGGCCTTGATCACAATGGAGGCACGGAAGATCTTGGAGAGCAAGTTGTAGTAAGGGTACATGTTGGAGTTGAATGGCTTAGTCTTGCCTTTGACATTGGGAGGATAGCAAAAGTCCAGGCTAGAGATGTCATACTCTGGTGCTTCATGAATCTTGTAGCCATGATCAGCATAGGTGGCAGTCCAAGTGTAACCCAAGGCCTCAGCAAACTCAGTCAAGTTACTAGTGATCTTATCCTCCCCACACATCCAAGTCATGGAGCGCCGGGCATCACCCATTGCGTGGAGAGTGCAGTAGAACTGAGCAATCAACTGAGGGCAATACTTATTCTCAGTGTTGTCAAACAGAGGAATCAAGCCAAGCTTCTCCAGACAGGCATGCACATGGCGGAGCTCTGAGTTCTTGTACCTATTATAGACGGCCATGTCAACCTGAGACTGCACACAAGTAAGAGGCTGCTGGGTAGAATAGAACTCGTTCCAACACTTGAGCTGCAGATTTGTCCAGAACCGAGGATCCTCACAGGTGGACTCAGGAAAGCGGTACGGGTTCTTCTGCTTGATGAACTTCCACTGAGGAATAGAGCACCCACCCAGATCAATATCAGGAACATTCTCAGTATGATCATCCTCACGAGATCTCCCACGAGCACCCGAAGTGCGACCCCTTTGAGGGCGAGAACCCCTCCCGGCAGTTTGCTTCCTTTTCAGACCAGTACAAGCTCCAGGACCAGAGAATAGAGGACAAAGGAGTAGCAAAGATAAGTGCATATGCCATACGGGTCAAAGGAACGCCGAAAGGTTTGGTTTAGTGCAAAAACTCGAAATTCTGGCAGCTTCCGGAAAATTCCGGTTGAGACCGGAATATTCCGGCTTCCGGAATGGTCCGGAATATTCCGGCTGGGCCGGAATGGTCCGGAAAATTCCGGCCTCCTTGATTTGACTCGAGAAAAAGCCCAAAACTTCGAATATTTGACTCACCAACTAAACCAAACATCAAGGGATACCAAATAGATGAACCTAAAGTAGATCTACGTGCTGGAAGTTGTGGGATGGTCACGATCTACGATTTGGATCTAAGTCTAGATTTGTTGAGTGGTTAGACTAGATCAATGATAACATGGCATCTAGGTAGTGATTGGCAAGAAGAACACATTGATAGAACTTGGAACTAGATCAAACCCTAGTTGAGATTTCATCTAGAACCAAAATCAACCAATCAAAATGAGAAATAAGAGATGCCAAACAACATACCGTCCATGGGGAAGTCCTTGTCCAAAGGAGGGATCCAACAATCCTCCCTAGGGGCAACGGGGAAGAAATCGACGAACTATGGTGGCTAGGGCACGGGAGGAGAGAAAGAAGTGGAGGAAAACCGTCCACCAGTGCATGCGGGGGTATTTATAAAGAAAAACTGCCCATCCGGAATGGTCCGGAAATTTCTGGGGGCCGGAATATTCCGGCGAATTCCGGAGTCTGGAATGGTCCAAAAAAATCCGGATGGCCGGAAAATTCCGGCAGAAGCAGCAAACAGCTCCAAATTTTCCGGAGGGCGAGTTTTGAAAGGCTAGGAACGAAGTGTTGATGTGTGGAGTACCGCATATGCATAGAAGAACATGAGAGAGGACAAATAGAGCAAAACACAAGGGGTTAGGTTTCCTAGTCTTACTTCTCGGGGGAAAACAAATAAGATCGAAATAGCAACGAGAAGTAGTATTCGGAAGGAAAAACACAATAAACCATAAGATATCCAACTAAGAACCAACTCTTCAACGGAGAAGAGGTTGGTGGCCTAAGCCACCATGTAAGAGTTCATGGTATGCAACCGCGAAGATATATCTTGGGGGCATTGCCAATACTCAACATTGAAGCTCACAATTCAACATTAGAAATAGAGAGATAACAATGAAATTTTTGCTTTGGGCATAATGGGGGGAGGGAGAATCCAATGTGTTAGGATAACACTCCCCCTATGTCCATGCCTACACCTAAGCTCAAACACGTTTCATCTATAGGGGTGTGTGCAAGATCTTCAAATCAAACTCCTTGAATCAATCACATTTAGTTCATCCCGCAAAAACAAGAATCTTGCATCATCAAGTGGCTTCGTGAAAATATCCGCAAGATTGTCCTTGGTGGGCACATAAGATAGTGCAATGTCTCCTCTTGCCACATGGTCACGGATGAAGTGGTGGCGGATCTCAATGTGTTTGGTCCTTGTATGTTGCACCGGATTGTATGCAATTTTGATGGCACTTTCATTGTCACACAAAATAGGCACCTTATCCAAATGAACTCCATATTCCTTGAGAGTTTGCCTCATCCATAACAATTGAGTGCATGCACTTGCGGCGGCAACATACTCGGCTTCGGCGGTACAGAGAGAGATGCAATTTTTCTTCTTGGAGGACCAACTCACTAGGGACCTACCAAGGAATTGGCAAGCCCCGGAAGTGGACTTCCTATCATCTTGATCACCCGCCCAATCGGAATCCGTATATCCATTGAGAGAAAATTGTGCCCCCTTTGGGTACCACAAACCAAATCTTGGGGTATGAAGCAAATAGCGAAAGATCCTATGGACCGCCATCAAATGGCTATCCTTAGGAGCCGCTTGATACCTTGCACACACACCTACACTCAAAACGATATCGGGCCTAGATGCACAAAGATAGAGCAAAGAACCAATCATAGAACGATAAAGCTTTTGATCCACATCCTTACTCCCTTTTGGATTACGAGATAGATGGCACTTGACTTGCATAGGAGATGTCTTGATCTTAGCATCTTGGAAATTAAACCTCTTGATCATATCTTGGGTATACTTGGCTTGAGAAATGAAAGTCCCACGAGCCAATTGCTTGATCTCAAAGCCAAGGAAGAATTTAAGCTCACCCATCATAGACATCTCGAACCTGTCAGTCATAAGCTTAGAGAACTCATCATTGGAAGCTTGGTTAGTTGAGCCAAAGATGATATCGTCCACATATAGTTGGCATATGAAAAGCTCTCCCTTTACTCTCTTGGTGAAGAGAGTGGGGTCAATCTTCCCAACTTCGAAACCACGATCATCTAACAACTCCCTAAGGTGCTCATACCAAGCACGAGGTGCTTGTTTGAGACCATAGAGAGCCTTGTCAAGTTTGTAAACGTGGTTAGGAAAGTTGAGATTCTCGAACCCCGGAGGTTGCTTAACATATACCTCCTCTTTTAGTGGACCATTCAAGAAAACACTTTTCACATCCATTTGTTGCAATTTGAAGTTATGAGAGGATGCATAAGCAAGGAGGATACGGATGGACTCAAGGCGAGCCACGGGTGCGTAGGTTTCATCAAAATCAATGCCTTCAACTTGGGTGTAACCTTGAGCAACCAATCTTTCCTTGTTCCTAATGACAATGCCATGCTCATCTTTCTTGTTCTTGAAAATCCACTTAACGCCAATAACATTGTGGAAATCTTTGGGCTTCTCAACCAATCTCCAAACTTTGTTGCGCTCAAAGTTATTGAGCTCATCATGCATTGCTTCAACCCAATCGGAGTCCTCAAGAGCTTCATATACTTTCTTAGGCTCCACCATAGAGATATGAGCTTGATGTTCACAAAAATGAGCCAATTGCCTTCTAGTGGATCTTCTAGTTTGAACATCCTCCAAGACCTTGTTGTCTTGGGCATCAATTTGCTTCAAAGCTCTTCTTATCCTTTTGATGCAACGGGCTTCGGTCTCCTCATTATTGCGAGGAGGGATCACTTGATCATCTTGATCATTTGGGTCCCCATCTTGACCAACTTGGCCTTGATCCTCATCATCATCATCAACAATATCTTCAACACTAGCTTCAACTTGATGAGAGGATGAAGAGGATGGTTGATCTTGGCCTTGATCTTGACTCGCATTAGTGAGAGGAGTGGGTACGACTTGCGGAGTCACTTGATCAATGAGAGGAGGGTCTTGAACATGTTCTTGGTTAGGTGTAATAGTTAGCTCCTTGGCTTGATATTCTATTGTAGAGGAGGGCTACACTTGAGTAGAGCATAGTCCTTCTCGAGTCGCCATAAGGTGTCCCTCGATGGGGCGGAAAAATCCCACACCCATCCTTCCTATGGCTTCTTGAGGCATTTCAACATCTACATTAGAAACATGGAATTGGCCACTTGGGAGCCATCATTTTCCTCGAAAAACACACTACAAGATTCTATGACAATCCGTGAGACTTTGTCATAGACTCTATAAGTGTGGGATTCGGCACCGTAACCAACAAAAATACCCTCAATAGTTTTGGATTGAAATTTAGACAACCTAATACCCTTGATCAATTAGAAGCACTTACAACCGAATACACGGAAGTAGGAGACGTTGGGCTTGTTGCCGGTGAGGATCTCATATGGGGTCTTGACCAAGCCTTTGCGGATGTAGAGGCGGTTGGAGGAGTGGCATGCGGTGGATATGGCCTCGGCCCATAAATATTGGGGAGAAGAGTACTCCGCCAACATGGTCCTTGCCATATCCAAGAGAGTGCGATTCTTCCTTTCGGCAACACCATTTTGTTGAGGTGTGTACGTGGCGGAGTATTGATGACGAATGCCTTCTTCACTAAGAAATTCATTCAATGTATAGTTCTTGAACTCCGAGCCATTATCACTCCTAATAGCAATGATTTGCACATTGTGTTGACGTTGCACTTCGTTGGAGAAATCGATGATGGTTTGTTGAGTTTCACTCTTGCACTTGAAGAAATAAACCCAAGTGTATCTTGAATAATCATCGACAATCACCAAGCAATACTTCTTGCCACCAAGACTTGCCTCGGGCATGGCATCAAAGAGATCAACATGGAGAAACTCCAAGATCCTCTTTGATGAGATAATAGTCTTGGCCTTGTGCACGATGTCATGCATCTTCCCTTCAACACACGACCTACAAACGCGATCCTTTGCAAAGGAAACATTTTCTTTTAGTCCGACAATAAGGCCACTTTTGTGAAGACTTTGCAAAGTTCTCATGTTGACATGGGATAGGCGGCGATGCCACAACCATCCCAAGTCCACCTTCCCGAAAAGACACATTGCTTGAGAGTTGGTTGACTTTGAAAAGTCCACCACGAACAACTCATTTTCAACATGTACCACATGAGAGACGTCAAGAGTCTTGCTCCTCAAAAGGACCACAATATCACCATCAAAAAATACGGAAAAACCCATCTTTCCAAGAGAGCGGACGGAAAGTAAATTGTAACCAAGGGATTCGACAAGCATGACGTTCACGATAGTTATATCGGGAGCCAACACAACCTTGCCGAACCCGGATACCTTAGACTTGGACGAGTCTCCATAAGTGACGGTTGCTTGGATGTCATTTGGTCGCAACTCCGTCACAAGCTCTTTGCTTCCGGTCATATGATTAGTGCATCCACTATCGAGAATCCATTTAGTCCCACCGGAAGCATAGTCCTGCAAGAGATCATTGACTAGAGTTAGGACCCGATATGGGTCCCTTCATATTAGCAACAAGGGTCTTTGGAACCCTATAGTCAATGAAACCCTCAATAGGACCAACATATTTAGCTTGCACAACACCATAATAATCAACATATAAGAAATGGTGTGGATTGTTAGTTCCCGCGGATGTGCTACGAGTAGTGTTGTCCCTCATGACACTACTACTCGAGGCAATGTTGTTAGCTTGAGCGGGTGTGCTAGGAGTAGTGTTATCCCTAATGACAACACCACTCGAAGCACCATTGTTGGTCTTCTTCTTGCTCTTCTTCTTCTTGTTCTTCTTCTTGGCTACATAGCCTAGACCTTGCTTGCCCACTTGTTGCCTTGGTGCACTCAATTGTGGTCTAGCAATGGCCGCATTAGAGTTAGGGGCAACCACTTGTGGGGAAGGGGTCACAAACTTCACACCTTGTGGACCTTTACCCTTGACCCTTGCTAGCTCATTCTTCAACCTAGCATTTTCCTCAATAATATTTGCATGATCACAAGAAGAAGTAGAGGTGCTAGCATTGTTAGTTTGATTATGTTGAGTTTGAAGTTGTTCATGCAACTCTTTGAGGGATGAGTGTTCGCTTTCCAAAGCTTTGTGAGCCTCGGTTAGCTTTTCAAACTCCTCGGTTAGTTTACCATGACCAACCCCAAACTCGACCTTATCCTTTTTAGCCTTTTTATATTTAGCAATAGCAAGATCACGTTCCTTAGTGATGTTTGAGACAAGTTCATTATGAGTTAATTCAATAGATTCAAGTTCATCCTCTAGAGAAACTCTACCATCATGCTCTTCCTCAAGAGTCATAGAGAGAGATGCAATTTCATCCGCATCCCTTCTCTCAACCTCACCTTTCTTCTTAAGAGCATCTTGGGCCTCACCCAATTGCCTCATGATATACTCAACGTACTTCTTGGTCTCCCCTTGCATGTTAGACATAAAGTGGTCCAAGGAGACCCTTTCTTCTTCTTCTCTAAGACTAGCAATATGTTCTAGTTCACTAGGGGTCTTAGAGTTGGGGGAAAGTGATACCTCCGTGGCCTTAGCCATGAAGCACTTGGCATTACATTGAGGGAGATCGTCATTGGGGGATTCGAAGAGGGATGAAGATGATGGAGTAGAGGCAATAGCTAGAGCGTCCACTTCACTTGTGGTTTCTTCTTCTTCATCACTCCTGGAATCATACTCCTCTTGAGTCAAGAGCAAAAACTTGGTGGGAGACTTCTTGTTGAAAGGCTTCTTCTTGAAGTGAGGTTTCTTGTACTCAACCTTGGACTTGTCCTTGCGAATGAGCTTGCCACTATGGAGCTCTCTATTTTCATACGGGCACTCCGCAATGAAGTGGTGCTTATCTTGACAATTGAAGCAAGACCTCACTTTTTGAGCTCCATCATTTCCATAGCGAGACCTTGTCTTTTCTTCAACAAATTTCTTGCCCTTGGGAGGATTGCTCCAAAACTTTTGCACGGTGAGAGCAGTGAGATCCTTTAGAACGGGATCATAGTCTTGTTCCTTTAAAGGAGGCAATACCTCATCTCCATCTTCCTCATTCTCAACCTCTCTTGACAAAGCCTTGGCCTTCAAAGCAACGGATGCTCCTTGATGCATTCCAATGGCCCTAGCACGGTTGTCAAGCGCATTCTTGGTTTGCACTTTGTAGGAGCACAATTCTTGCATCACTTGAGTTGAGGTCATGGAGGAGAAATCATGTCTTCCTTGAATGCTCTTCAAGTCTATGCCCTCAAATGGCATCACGGCAATCATGTACTTTCTCTTGATCCAAGCATCGTCAATATATGTGGCACCCGCACTAGAGAAGGCGGTGGCGAGAGTTTTGAGTCTTCGATACATGTCAACATGATCTTCTCCATCACGCATGAAGAATCCTTCGGCCTCATTGGTCAAGGCATCATACCGATTTCTTTGCATGCTCTCATTCCCAACAAACATGATGACAAGTGCATCCCATGTTTCTTTGGTGGTGGAGAAGTGTTGAAGATGCGGCATGTGGTTGGGGCCCACGGCTTGTTGAAGGATGGACAAGGCGGTGTAGTTGAGTTGGCAATCTACGGCTTATCTTCTTGTCAGATTCTTGGGATCAAATGGCTTGTATCCGTCACGAGTGATCCTCCAAAGATCTATACAAGAAGAGTTCAAGTGAGTCTCCATGTAGTATTGCCATTCACGAAAAGAATAAGCATCAATTTTAGGTGGATCTCCTCTAGGGATTATATGAGGATGAGGGACGGGGCGATCGGGAGAGTATCGGCCTTCAACGGCATGGTATCCTTCCTCTCCACCCGCACCTTTCTTAGCGGATTGTTCGGCGGAATCATTTTTATGTGGATCACCATCTACCCCATTCTTGGCACCCTCCGGTTATTCCGGAAGGGATGATTCGACAACCTCCGGTGTTTTGCCTTTGAGGAGTTGTGCCATGAGTTGACGCAACTCATCAAATTTTGTGTCTATGGATGAGGTCAATGAATTTCTCAAAGCATTGAGATCATCCATGGTCACATTGTTAACGGACGGAGCGTCGACCAAATCATCTCCCATACTTAAACTCTTAGGCGGTTAAGCCCGATAGAAGAGCCGAGGCTCTGATACCAATTGAAAGTAAAGTATGGGCACCTAGAGGGGGGGTGAATAGGTGCTACGACCAATTTTAATTTTTCTTAAAGTTTAGGCTTGACAAGAAGGTAAATTCTCTAGATTATGCAACTAATGGTGAATTTACCTATATGACAAGGCAAGAAATTAATGCAACTAGGACAACAATTAATAGAACAAGTACTACAATAAAAGCTACGAGTGCGAGTAAGTAATGAGGGAGGAACGAGGTAACCGATGGAAGCACACGGAGACACGATGTATTTCCGAGTTCCTCCTTTTTAGGGGAGTACGTCTCGTTGGAGGGGTGTGAGCTCGCCACGAAGGCCTACTCAACGCCACAAAGGCCTCACCCTATTCTCCGATGAACTTGCACCACAAAGGCCTAGTTCACCTCTCACTATTGAACCCCTTTGAGTCGGGGATCGAATCCTTTACAAACACTTGGGGCACACACCCACAACTTAATTGGGGGCTCCCAACTCTTCTTGAATCACCACAAGTAACAAGAAGCTTAGGTTCTCCACAAGAGGAAACCCTAAGCAAAGATCTCTCAAGCAAATGAGAGGGAAATGGAAATCCGGTTGGTGAAGATGTAGATCCGGTGGTCCTCCTTCAATCCTCAAAGAATCAACGAGTTTGGGTGGAGGAGGAGGAAGATCTTGCTAGTGGGTGAGCTCCATTAATGGTGTCTTCAATGCAGGGGAGAGCTAATCCTTGGGGAGAGAAGGGAGGCTCTATTTATAGCCTCCTTCAAAACTAGCCGTTTTTCAGCCAGATTGCGACCAGCCCGGAATGGTCCGGAATATTCCGGACCCCGGAATAATCCGGAGCAATCCGGATGGCCACAGAGCAAAATCCCCTTATGGCCGGAATGGCCCCCGGAATATTCCGGATGGCAATAGAGCAAAATTCCGTTGAGCCCGGAATGACCCCGGAATATTCCGGTTGCCGGAATCTTCCGGAATAATCCGGATTGTAACAGAACTTTTTCCCATAGTGGCCGGATTATTCCGGACATATTCCGGAGCCCGGATTGGCCCGGAATATTCCGGGCTTCCCTTTGAAGCTCTGCTTTTGTCCATGAAAAATCCATTTGATCTTCGATTTCTTCACCATTTCTTCGACACCGTATACGTGCTGATTTAAGACCAAATCCTTTGACAAGGTAGCACATATGGTTAGTAGCTTCTTTATGTTGTTAACAAACACACAAAATAACGAGATATCGAGAATGCACTTTCATTCTCCTCACTTCTTGCAAGAAGCTCTATGTGCTTGATGCACCGCTAGGTGACCAGCCCGCTGATGATGCTTCTGAGGAAGATAAACATGTTTATCTAACTCAACAAGAAGACCACAGTATAGTTCATTGCGGCATCCTGTATGGATTTGAACCAGAGCTGCAAAAGCGTTTCAAGAACATCACTGCTTATGCTATAATGGGAGAATTGAAAATGATTTTCGATACCCATGTTGGAGTAGAGAGTTATGATGATTTAGAAAAGTTCTTTGGCTGCATGATGGAAGAGAACAGCTCCGTTAGCAAGCACGTACTTAGAATGTCTGCGTACGCTGATAAGCTTAGAGCCTTAGGAATAACGATCCCCAATGAGCTAGGGATACATCGTGTTCTTCAATCTCTGCCACCTAGTTACAAGAACTTTGTGATGAACTATAATATGCAAGGCATGAAGAATTCTCTTCCTGAGCTTCTCTCAATGCTTAAAACCGCTGAAATGGAGATCAAGAAAGAGCATCAAGTGTTGATGATCAATAAGACCACTAGTTTCAAGAAAGGAAGCCAAAGGTCAACTTCAAGGAGGGTGGCAAGTCTGTTGCTGCACCTGACAAGAAAACTAGGAATGGCCCTAAGACTGAGACTGAGTGCTTCTAATGCAAGGGCACTGGCCACTGGGAGCATAACTGCCCCAAGTATCTGACAGATAAGAAGGCCGACGAAGTGAACAAAGCTATATGTGATATACTTGTTATTAATGTGTACCTTACTAGTACTCGCAGTAGCGCCTGGGTATTTGATACTGGTTCGGTTGCTCACATATGTAACTCAAAACAGGAACTGCGGAATAAGCGACCACTAGCAAGGGATGAGGTGACAATGCGCATCGGCAATGGATAAGAGTTGATGTGATCGCCGTTGGGACGCTACCTCTTCGTTTACTATATAGATTAGTTATGAACCTGAATAATTGTTATTTAGTGCCTGCATTGAGCATGAATAATATTTCTGGATCTTTCTTAACGCATAGTGGTTATTCCTTGAATAATATCTTTTATGGTCACACACCTGAGAAGAATGGTTTATTTCTTTTGAATCTTGATAGTATTGATACACATATTCATAATGTGAATGCCAAAAGAATTAAGTTAAATGATGATATTGCTACTTACATGTGGTATTCCCGCTTAGGTCATATTGGTGTTAAACGCATGAAGAAGCTCCATTATGATAGACTCTTAGAATCACCTGATTATGAATCATTTGAAACATGTGAACCATGCCTTATGGGCAAGATGACTAGAACCCCGTTTTCCGAAACTATGGAACGGGCGACAGACTTACTGGAAATCATACATTCTAATGTGTGTGGACCAATGAGTGTATCGGCGCGCGGTGGATATCGTTATTTTGTCACTTTCACAGATGATTTGAGTAGATATGGATATATTTACTTAATGAAACACAAGTCGGAGACATTTGAGAAGTTCAAAGAATTTCAGTGTGAAGTTGAAAATCATCGTAACAGAAAGATTAAATTTCTACAATCTGATCATGGAGGTGAATATTTAAGTTACGAGTTTGCCATGCATATGAAACAATGTGGAATAGCTTCACAACTCACACCTGTCTGAAGACCACATTGTAATGGTGTTTCCGAGCGTCGTAATCGTACTTTATTGGATATGGTTCGATCTATGATGTCTCTTACAGATTTGCCACTATCATTTTGGGGTTATGCACTAGAGACCGCTACATTCACTTTAAATAGGGCACCATCTAAATCCGTTGAAACGACATCGTATGAATTATGGTTTGGAAACAAACCTAAGCTGTCATTTCTAAAAGTTTAGGGATGCGATGTTTATGTGAAGAAGCTTCAACCTGATAAACTTGAACCCAAAGCAAAAAATTGCGTCTTCATAGGATACCCTAAAGAAACAATAGGGTACACCTTCTATTGAAGGGGTCGTTGCATAGAAAACAAAATATTTCCTACGCGAAAGACACCCGAAAGGCCAAGATCTAATCTAGGAGACGAAGTGCAACGGGAAAATAGAGAGGGTTAAGGAGAACACATACCCTCGAAGACACAAAGCGTTACGAGATCAAATCTCGTTGTTGGCATAGTCATACTCACACCGATACCGATAGCGATAAGATGTGCACCGCAATCCGGCGGTGCCTCCGTGATCGATTACACGTACGGTTGATGACGACCTCCGTTCCCTCGATCCAGCGGGGCGCGGAAGTATAGGATCCCTCGGAACTCCGGCAGCACGACGGCGTGGTGGTGGTGAAGAATCCCACGGTCAGAGCTTCGCCAAGCCGGAGACCATGAAATTGAGGAGCGGCTGGAGAGGAAATGAGGTGGGCAAGTGTGTGAGAGAGAGGGAGCTCATGACCTCTATTTATAGGAGAGGGGGAGGCAGCCCAAGGGGGTGCGGCCAGCCCCATGGTGTGCCCCACCTCTTCCTTCATCATGTGAGTGGACACTCCACTCACACCCACTCATTTTCCCTTAAAACTCCACTTAGAAAATTCAAGAGTTTTTCTTTAATAAATAAATAAAACATTTTTATTTCTTTATTTCAACATTTGTTAATTCTATTAACAAACTTTTTCATATAGCACCTCGAATCATTTGTTAATTCCATTAACAACCATTCGATGAAAACCCCCTTGAACTATTTCAATTTTCCCCGAAACAATTCCGGTGCTGCTCAAAACATTCTTCGTTATTCCGTATCCTCTCAAATGCGACATCGAACCTTAAGTGTGTCACCCTACGGTTCGTGAATAAGATAGACATGACCGAGACTCCTCTCTGATCAATAATCAACATCGGGATCTGGAGATCCGTGATGAGTCCTATATATTCAACGATGACTCTCGTGATCGTGTGAACCATCAACGTCATGACTATTTCCCTTTGTCTCGCGATATTTTACTTGTCCGAGATTCGATCATTGGTATCAACCATACCTTGTTTAATCTCGTTACCGACAAGTACTCTTTTCTCGTTCCAATGATATAACATCCTTGTGATCATATCACGTGCCTGCAATCGGCATCGATGTGATATCACCAAGAGGGCCCAGAGTATATCTCTCCGTCATATTGGATGGACAAATCCCACTCTTGATCCATGATCCTCAACTAATACTTTCCGAATACCTAACGGCACCTTTATAGTCACCTTGTTACGGTGTGACGTTTGATGACATCAAATTACCCTTCTGGTATCAGTGATTGACATGTTCTCATGGTCTAAGGAATAAGTTACTTCGTATGTTTGATATAACAATGTAAACCTAATGACCTGATCGCATTACTATATTCACTTTGGGTATATGTTTTGTAAGGACCCCAGACCGGCAGTCTGAAACCCTCCGTATGCATACATTCACGATCCCAGAAAGATCAGTCGTGAACAACATACAAAGTTGGCACACAGAAATACATCATCCATTACACGAATACATAAAGGTATTACAAAAATGATCACATGATCAAGTCTAACACAACTGCCACAAGGGCAGGCAACTTAACAAACACAGCGGAAGAGAATTAAAACACAACGTAGTTGAGCCCAAGTCACGCCTTAACCTACAGGCTGCTGACCCGGAGACGATCCTAGTTCGCAAAGCCGTCAACTCCGTACTTCTCTTCATAGATCTCCTTCGGAGGCTCCTTCTCAAAGTCTGGCAAGTAGATACCAGGGGCGAAACCATAATGAGTACATTTGAATGTACTCAGCAAGACATCCATCATATCACTTACCAAACATGCAAATATGCTTATATGGTGGAATAGGTAGGCTATAAATAGGGTTCACTATCAATGGTGTTCATATAAGATGACACCACAGTTGCAGTCAGGTTAATCTGTATCTTCATTGAAGAAGATACTTCAGAAGAAAATAAAATAATATAGTTTTATTTCTCTTGTAGATATCACATGTACAAGAGGTTTTGTAAAGTTTTGTTAAAGAATATTTTCTCTTTGCAAAACTTCTTGGAATCAGTTTTCCAGAATTCTTGCTTAGAGTAGAAAAGGTTTTCTTTGCAAAACATTTTGTTTTGTATAACATCATCTGGCTTTTCATCATCGACGATACCTCCACGGTATAGTTTCCATTCCTTTCCGAACTTCACAAGTTCAACACTTCCTTTCCAAAATTTCCCTTTCAAAACTCCTTTTTGAAAACATTGACACAATGCTAGCTACATGGCCATTCAACTGTCCATATCCGAGGACGCGGCTTCTTCGAAAAAGTTATACTCTGCAGAGGTGTACACATCCACCAGATCCAGTACACCTCCCGTGAACAATCACGGACTGTAACAACAGTATGTAAACATCAGGTATATGATCATAACCATCCACTATGTTCAAGCTAGAATATGCCTATCTCTCAGTTGAGTTTTACCACATCCCCGGCACCGAGCTAATCCCCGCCAAGCCAGGATGCCTCAACTGATGCGACCGGAGGGAAAATTAATCCCACACTTTATATGTCTCCACTGACGACATTCGGTTCGAGGGTACGACGTACCTTATAGCGATTGAGATAGCACACACTAATAAGAACAAACTTCAAGTTAAGCCCCGTGCCCATGTTGGGGTAGGGTGGCAGTACGGTAAAGGTTGTCCGGCGAAGACTAGGTTATGTGTCATTTTTGAAAACACCACTTTCTCAAAAATGACCACTTCCACATTCCTCCGAAGAACAAGGATCCGCCTTTTCTCCGGGTTTTTCCGTAAAGCCTTTGTTTCGTAGAATCACAATTTTAGGGTGTCCACTTAGGGACTAGTATATTTGATGGTAATAAATACCATGTGGTGGCTTATGGGCTTGGTATTACCAAGTTTAACTACTGGCATGATAGTAACCTATAATATAGTATAGTAGTAAATTCCACATCAAAAATAGTTTTGATAATCAAGTTTTTGTAAAACTTCAGAGGTAAAACATGCATGATAGATAATGATAAGTATTGTATCAGCAAGCATCAGGATGGGTTGCCTGGTATCTCCTTGTGTCCCTGGTTTTGGAGTGACTGGAACTTGAAACAGAGCTTCACGACACTCCCTTCCTCTTCGTTTTCTATCGTCGTAAAGATAATAAAGGACACACATTCAGAACCAATCAAGGCAAGCAACCATACATAACAATACATACAGCAAGGAAATCTAATAATAACCAATCACACAATTATTAACTTAGGCAAACAATCAAACAAACATACTTGGCAGAAATGCCATTTAATAAGACAACTTAAGGTTGGAGGAGCATATCTCACAACCTTAATATCATGGATTCAGTGGGTGTGCCACTCTCATACCAAGATATTTATAAACCCAAAATATACTTAGTTTCACAAGGGTGAGACTACTAAAAGTATATAAAACATGCACAAAAATAATCATGGCAATGGGTCTATCAACCACACCACAAAAAGAACAAGGTAGCTAATCTGCTAAGCCTAAATCCACAACAAGAATAAATGAGACACATGATTTGCAAAAGTTACTTTTACAAATCAGTGAGCCTACTCAAGTGTAACAAGGTAATATACTCATCACAAAACACACAATTTCTCATAGTGAGAACAATAGAAATAATGAATAAAAAGGAGGAATTCTATATACATGTTTCTACTAAAAGTTTGCTATGCAAGCAAGCATAATAAGTAAAGTACTAAAATGCAAACAAGGAACCATGTTATCATAATGGGAATGAAAACATGTCCTCATGCAAGGATACACAAATATCTACCAAACACAAGTTGGCAGGAAAAATAATTCAATACAAACACTGCTAAGGAAAAATAGTACTACTCACACATGAAGAATCAATGGATGCATTTCAATCAACTAATTGAAATACAACCAGAGGGTCCATGTCACAAAAACAGGAGTGAAAAACATCTATACTTTCTATAACAAAAATATCCCATTTAACAAAACAATGCATCAATTTGCAGGGCAACTCCTACATACTAGTAGTAATAAAAAGGGCATTACTAGAGGAATCAAACAACACTCCAAGGATGGATTTTTCCTAGAAAGACACACATTATTATAACCACTTACAAACAGAAGCATACACATTTCCATTTAGCACAAAAAAATCCAAAGCAAAAATACTAGGCACTCAATAGTTAGAGAACTATATAAAAGAAACACATCTAGTGTGGGGGAAATAATGTTTCCACCAAAAATGCAATTAAACCAGTGGGTGTTCCACTAGCATAACAAAGCATTAAGAGGTCACAAAGCCTCTGGTCATACTTGACAAAAATTAGCAAAAACCTAAACTAGCATCTAGTGCAATAACAATACTAGCAGAAAATAATAGGGTGCTTAAATAAGCAAGGCAATGCTACTCATGCTATTATTTTCACACAAGTGAAAACTTTAGGGGTCAAGTACTCATAACAACCTTATAAAAATGCTACTGGTCATATGAATACAACACAAAAATATGTGGTTTTACAACCACAAATTCTTATGTCAAAAATTCCACACATGAGGGAATTTTTCCATAACATTCTCATAGTAATGATTAAGCTACTCATGCTTTTATACCAACTCAAATGCAAGCTAGCAGAGGTGATACTAACAAAATATAAGTACCAACATGGTACTGAATCTAATATCTCAACACAACAATTCAATCACTTGCACACAAATTAATCATTCAAAAATTATATGCAAGTAATAAACTAGAGATGAACATATGATATTAATATAAATCCTATTTCTTCTCAACTCAAGTCCACACATTCTAACATGATAAAATAGCTAAGTAATACTTAGAAAGCAAGTTCACACAACTTATACATGCTAGAAAACAATATTGCAACACAAAAATAACTCATACAAATTAATTACCTAAAAATGCCAAAATGGCAGAAATATGCAAAACAAGGATCTGTCCACAAAATTTTCTATGATGCTCTAAAAATTAAACCCTTCTAGGTTTGGATAGTCCTAAACATATACAAGACCATCCAATTTGGTTTGCATCAAAAATCATCTTTAATTAATTTATAAAAATCACCAAAGTGCTCTCTGGTGTTTTACCAAATTGCATGCCATTTCAAAAATACTTGGAATTTGGAAGCAAGGTTAATTGCTCCTGTTAGGAAATTTCAAGGGATTTCCAATGCAATTGTCCTCACTTCATTCTGAGTTGTGAAATAAAAATGGTGCTCATTTTGGTGTTTCTGGTACCTGTTGCCAAATCATTTTTCACTGCAAAAATATCCATCCAAATGTAGATCTACAAGTTGGAGGTGGTTTAGATTTTG
Source organism: Alopecurus myosuroides (assembly GCA_028641055.1). Lineage (NCBI taxonomy): Eukaryota > Viridiplantae > Streptophyta > Magnoliopsida > Poales > Poaceae > Alopecurus > Alopecurus myosuroides. The sequence continues at coordinate 206,554,974 of CM054063.1, read as the reverse complement.
TTTCTTTACGTCTGTGAATTTTGTCTTGGCCAAATTCGTATTTTAGGTTGCATTTTACAGCCTAAAGTAAACAGGTACAATCTCTGTAAAATTAAAATGGAAAAACATGTGTTGTTGGGCCAGATCTGCCAACGGGCCGGCCAGATCCAACTGTCACCGTGGGCAGAGCCAGCCAACGCCGCTGACTCGCGGGCCAGGCCTTCACGGGGCTGCCACGCAGGCTAGCGCGGGCTCCACCTGCCAGTTTGACCAGCCCAGCGCGGGGTCAAGGGCGGTGACGCGAGCGCTGCGTCAGCTCGACGTCACGCCGGCGGGAGGAGAAGTCCGGCGAGCAAAATCCGTCGCAAAACAGCCACCATTCAACGATTAAACACTACCACATGTTGCTCTAGACTCGGGGAATAAACTAGGGGCGGTGTCGCTTCCCGGGAACCACCGGAGCGTGGCCGACGACGGTAACGTGCGGCGGCCGGAGAACACGCACGGCGCTGCGACGAACTAAAGGGAGAGGGGGAAACGGTCGGGGACGGTCGCCTGCTCACCACCAACACGTGGAAGAACTCGTTGAGGTCGAAGGAGGCTCGAGGCCGTCGCGATGCCTCGCCGGAGTCCGTCGGGGCCGAAGAAGAAACGGGGATGGCGCGGGGTCTACGGGTCGTTTCGGCTCGATTCCTTCGGCACCGAGGGCCACCACGGCAAGGCGGAGATGATGGCGCCAACGGCTGCCAACGGCGAGGTCTCTATCGGCCTAATCGACGGCGACCTCAATTCGGGCTAGGGTTTCGGTTTTGAGAGAAATATCTAGAGAGAGAGAGTGGACTCAAGGGGGTGAGAGAGGGAGCAGGTAGAGAGGCACAGAGGTGCACATGGGGGCTTTAAATCCATCTAGCAAGACTTCCACTCGAAGGCAATGGAGCATGGGCTTCCATGCCTCAACTTGCAGCTACAGGAAGAAGAAGAAGAAGAAGAGGTGACTCAGCTCACATTTTGGTCCCTGCCAATTTTACAAGTAGGTCCTTTTCTCTCTGAAAATGGTTGTTTTCACAAGGAGAACAAAGTCTAAAATTGAAACCCTTTTGCCCAAAATTCTTATTAGTTAAGATACACAACATATGTGAAAATTGGCTCAATTGCAGAAACTTGATAATTCAAAGTTGTTCAAATTTGAATTCTTACATAAATGGACATTGAATTTATTAGACTACTTAGGAGCTTCCAAAAATGATGATTTTTGGCACACATTCCTTATTTGATGTGTTCCTTAAGTGGTAGAAAATTCAAGTCATTTTGAGTTACTTCATAAAACAAACTTGTTCAAATTTATAAAAGGTGTTGTCTAGAAAACAGGGGTTTTTGGCAACTTAAATTATTCAACAACTTGTTCCCTTTTGTTTTTCATCCTTATTTATGATATAGAGAAAGTGGTATTTATTTCATGGCATTTTGAAAAAGTTTGTAGAACAAACTTGTTCAAAATCCCAAATGTTGCTGTGGAGAAAAACCATGTTTTCAGGGCTTTAATGGATTCAAATTTTGGTCTACTCTTGTGTGTGTTCCTTATTTGATATAAGTAATCAATGGTATTAATTTCAGATCATTTTAAGAAAGTTTCCAATAGTAACTTGTTTTATTTTTCTGTTTCTGGAAATATTGGAATTTCTATTTAATAAAGCACTTGGCTTTTCTTTAGCAATGCTTTGCCAAAATATTTATATGACTAGGGATAACAAGTCAATGCTCTCCAATACCTTTTTTTTTAATCTTGCAAGGTTGGAAAAACATTTGATAATATTTTGGTGAAGCATTTAAGAATGCCTCTTTTTCTGATAATCTTTTAGGGAAATTTTATTAAGTGTTTCCTCTTTCTTAATTTAGGTCTTGGAATAATATTCAACAAGTATGAGATTCATAAGATGTTTTTGGAAAACTCTTTGATCAATATTTACTTTAGAAAATATTGCCAAGGTCATTGGAACAATATGTTGAATATTTTGTTTTCAATTTCTTAGCCATGTAAGTTTATATAATTAGTTTGTTTAGTTGCACTCAAACAAATACAACCAAAGATTAATTGTCAAGCAATTAGCAAAACAACTGTGTTATCAGGTATTCCAAAATTGGGATGTGACAGGTCTTCCCCCCTTAAAAAGAATCTCGTCCCCGAGATTCGCAAGCGAGGACTAAGGGAGGGCCAACAAACACAAAGTTAGTGTTGGAGTGCAGGTGCTTCCCCCCCTTTGACTTTTCTTGAGAGGCGGGGTACTTCCCTAAGTTAGCAAATTCTTTTCACGGGAGTTGGGTGTCATACTAAAAACCTTAGATCCAAACACCCGTCTTTCATAAAATCTCTAATTATCAATTCACTCAACCGCCAATTTTTAAAATTTCTGATAACGTCACTACAAAATTAAGGTTAGTGCAGAACTACCTGGAACGTACCGTCAATTATTACATGAGGTCCTAGCTATATCCCACATATTACATACCACATATGGAGTGGTGTACCACTCTCATAACAAGGTATATAAGAAGCTAAAAATATAGCTTGTGGGTGCAAAGGTTAGGTTGCTAAGGTAAAATAAACAGACAGAATAATACCCATGGCAGTGGATATTAGCATCACACAAGCAATTATCACTTAATGTGTTCATGATTTTAGTTGGATGTTTTAGATTATTAAGATACTCTTAAGCACAATCATAACACAAGTATAAACTCATGATAAGGTAAAACATTTAAACAAAACCCAATAAGCAAGCAAACAACACCACAGATGAATAGACTATTTATCCACTAGGTTATTGTTTATTAGAGGTTTTGGAACCCATCAATCATGAACAATTGGCAAACAACCAGTAGCTAAAAACCAATGAAAACAATCATAAAGATACTATAAAACACCATCTTCACACAAGATAAAACTCCTATTACACAGGCATAAAAAAAATCAGGACTGCACAAATACACACTAGTATGAAAAATCTACACCAGCATGCTATAAGAGATAATCATATCCTATAACCATAGAACATGCAACTAAATAGTTCATGGAATGATAACAGAAGTAATAACTTCCTAAACATGCTATATCAACACATATACTCATAAAATAAAAAGAGGGTAATACTAGAGCAAAAATCACCATTTTCTAGTGGTGAAACTAGTTTCACTCTAGAGAAGCAAACAATGCTTTCATGATGTTTAAAACTAAACAAGAAAGTCATGAATATAAGTGTACCTAATAACAGTACACAAAACTTACACATGCTAGTAAGCACAAACATCAAAACAATCCCATGAAACAACTATTAAACATGCATAAATTTCTTTTAGCAATTTCTGTTTTCCTTTAACCAATTACTAGCAAACAAGCAAGGTATAATTCACACAACCAGTAGCTATGCAATTAATGAAAATTTATCTAAACCTTTTCAAAAATCCATACACTCAAGTTAAAATTATTCACAAACAATCTACCAATCAAGAGGAATTTATTGTATTTGCGAACAATTTAATTTTAGCACACGATAGTGGAACATTTCTTAACATGATACCCCTAAGGAATATTATGCTAACAAAAGGATCACACCTAAACATATTAATATTTACTAATAAGAAATAAACTTCTCACTTGCATAAGTGAAAAGAAACAATTATATTTTCCATGGTGGAAAATAGAAATCAATCACATAGTGAAACATGCTATTTTCACACCTGTGTATGGTTGGGGATTTTCATCCTCAAGCCAAAATACAATGGGACCAGTGGGATATGGTCTACTAATACCAAGTAAAAATAGGTACTAAGCCTCTGGTTACTCATGAAAAACTTTGCATACCAGATAAAAATATGAGGCTATTTAATCTAGTGAAGCATACTAGTGCATATTGATAGCAATGCTTACACATGCTTTACTACTAAAAGACATGCAAGCTAACATAGGTACAAGCATAAAAATAACAGTACCTAAATGGTACTGGACTCAAGGAAAAACATAGCACAAAATCTACTAAGAAAGTATACACAGATCTAGTTCTCACAATACTTCCAATTAATAAACTAGAAGATAACAAATGCTATTTCATTTTTATTCGAGTTTTCAATCATGCACACACTTTCTAGGTTAGATTTATTGTAATAAAACAACATAATAACAAGTCCTAACAACTCCATATAAGTTAGGAAGAAAGATTGAATAAAACACAAATTCATTTCAATCAAGAGCACACAAAGAAACAAAAACAGGAAAACTGTTGTTTTCTAGATCTATCATAACCATTCCATCGTTTACTTAATTTCTAAACCCCGAATCTCATAGTACTTACAACGTCTACTAAGATTTGGTTTCCAAAATAGATACACATGATATCCTATTGACTAGTAAACGAATAGGTCATCATCTTATTTTCTCGTGAATTCTCCTTTTCGCCCACTAGATTAAAAAGGTGTCCTAAGTCACTTAATTTCTTTGTTTAGAAAGAGTTGTCAGTAGTTTGCATGCTTTGGTTAGGTGTCAACCTAATATTAGAACAAAGCATGTTAGTCTTGTTAGCTTTCAATTTAATCATGTTTGTCCGACAAGATACGACTAGCGTCATCGTACGTCGAATATTGAATTGTGCTCTTTTGATTGGCTTTTGAAGGGTTGCGCATCATGGCATGTGAAGACTTCTTTTGCACCTTTCTCCATAGGAGGGAGGTATATAACTTTTAAAAGGGGATTTCTCTTGTTTGGTCTTTTAAAAGGGGGCATAAAAAGGTACGACATTTAGCCGACAAGGTAAAAAGAGTCTTTTGCAAACAGACAAAACACAAAGGTTTTGGTCAGTATTGGTTGGTTTTCTTCACGCCTTTTCTTCTTTGAGGGTTGTCGTTGTTGGAGCTTTATCTGTTGGAGTGCAGCATTGTTAGCAACGCTCACAACTCGTGTGGCTTGATGGTCCTCTATATAGGCACAACGGTGCTTTCATTGATGGTGGGGGAGATGGTGGTGGTTCACGACGGGTGGCATTATGAAGCGAAAACAAGTATAAGTCTAAGCAACAAATTCTTGTTTTTGAATACTCTACAAACATTTTTTCTTGCAAAAATTTAACACGAGGCGATTCAAAAACAAGAGCGGGGCAATCACAAATTTGCAAAATTTTGAGCACTCCGCAAACATATAGAAGCCTAGATGAACCAAATTCTACACCACACAATAGCACAAAGTCCTACGGACACACATAAGCAAGCCATAACACACAAGCAAGGCTCCATTGGAGCTACGTCGGGGGATGATCCAAAATCCTAGAAGTGGCTGAAGAACTATATCTACTTCTGACCATCATCACTGTAGAGCTAGGCAATTATTTTGGTCTCTCGGGACATCAGCAAGTATAAAAGTTTTTGTATAGAAACAAGACAAATAGAAGTAAAGTTTTGATGAAACTTTATGCAACAATCTGTTTTTGAAACTCCAACTATTTTCTGGACAGAAAACTTCAAAGACAAGAGATGTTTCAAAAACAGAGCGGAGCAGTTGCAAACAAGTAAGAAATAAACTCTTAACCGAGAGAGATACTAACTCTATAAGGCCCGCCCTTCGAACCACTGTTCAAGGACGCCCTTGATATGCATTTAGAATCTTTTGAAAAGATCAGAAGGAGGGAAAATATACTAAAATTCCCTTAGGTAAAAATAATTTAGATAGTAATTAGGTTTTTACTCAAAAATACTTTTCTTTCCTATCTGACGTCCATGCTAACTAAGGTCTCCTAAGGTCAGGATGGCTCTGATACCAACTCTGTAAGGACCCCAGACCGGCAGTCTGAAACCCTCCGTATGCATACATTCACGATCCCAGAAAGATCAGTCGTGAACAACATACAAAGTTGGCACACAGAAATACATCATCCATTACACGAATACATAAAGGTATTACAAAAATGATCACATGATCAAGTCTAACACAACTGCCACAAGGGCAGGCAACTTAACAAACACAGCGGAAGACAATTAAAACACAACGTAGTTCAGCCCAAGTCACGCCTTAACCTACAGGCTGCTGACCCGGAGACGATCCTAGTTCGCAAAGCCGTCAACTCCGTACTTCTCTTCATAGATCTCCTTCGGAGGCTCCTTCTCAAAGTCTGGCAAGTAGATACCAGGGGCGAAACCATAATGAGTACATTTGAATGTACTCAGCAAGACATCCATCATATCACTTACCAAACATGCAAATATGCTTATATGGTGGAATAGGTAGGCTATAAATAGGGTTCACTATCAATGGTGTTCATATAAGATGACACCACAGTTGCAGTCAGGTTAATCTGTATCTTCGTTGAAGAAGATACTTCAGAAGAAAATAAAATAATATAGTTTTATTTCTCTTGTAGATATCACATGTACAAGAGGTTTTGTAAAGTTTTGTTAAAGAATATTTTCTCTTTGCAAAACTTCTTGGAATCAGTTTTCCAGAATTCTTGCTTAGAGTAGAAAAGGTTTTCTTTGCAAAACATTTTGTTTTGTATAACATCATCTGGCTTTTCATCATCGACGATACCTCCACGGTATAGTTTCCATTCCTTTCCGAACTTCACAAGTTCAACACTTCCTTTCCAAAATTTCCCTTTCAAAACTCCTTTTTGAAAACATTGACACAATGCTAGCTACATGGCCATTCAACTGTCCATATCCGAGGACGCGGCTTCTTCGAAAAAGTTATACTCTGCAGAGGTGTACACATCCACCAGATCCAGTACACCTCCCGTGAACAATCATGGACTGTAACAACAGTATGTAAACATCAGGTATATGATCATAACCATCCACTATGTTCAAGCTAGAATATGCCTATCTCTCAGTTGAGTTTTACCACATCCCCGGCACCGAGCTAATCCCCGCCAAGCCAGGATGCCTCAACTGATGCGACCGGAGGGAAAATTAATCCCACACTTTATATGTCTCCACTGACGACATTCGGTTCGAGGGTACGACGTACCTTATAGCGATTGAGATAGCACACACTAATAAGAACAAACTTCAAGTTAAGCCCCGTGCCCATGTTGGGGGTAGGGTGGCAGTACGGTAAAGGTTGTCCGGCGAAGACTAGGTTATGTGTCATTTTTGAAAACACCACTTTCTCAAAAATGACCACTTCCACATTCCTCCGGAGAACAAGGATCCGCCTTTTCTCCGGGTTTTTCCGTAAAGCCTTTGTTTCGTAGAATCACAATTTTAGGGTGTCCACTTAGGGACTAGTATATTTGATGGTAATAAATACCATGTGGTGGCTTATGGGCTTGGTATTACCAAGTTTAACTACTGGCATGATAGTAACCTATAATATAGTATAGTAGTAAATTCCACATCAAAAATAGTTTTGATAATCAAGTTTTTGTAAAACTTCAGAGGTAAAACATGCATGATAGATAATGATAAGTATTGTATCAGCAAGCATCAGGATGGGTTGCCTGGTATCTCCTTGTGTCCCTGGTTTTGGAGTGACTGGAACTTGAAACAGAGCTTCACGACACTCCCTTCCTCTTCGTTTTCTATCGTCGTAAAGATAATAAAGGACACATATTCAGAACCAATCAAGGCAAGCAACCATACATAACAATACATACAGCAAGGAAATCTAATAATAACCAATCACACAATTATTAACTTAGGCAAACAATCAAACAAACATACTTGGCAGAAATGCCATTTAATAAGACAACTTAAGGTTGGAGGAGCATATCTCACAACCTTAATATCATGGATTCAGTGGGTGTGCCACTCTCATACCAAGATACTTATAAACCCAAAATATACTTAGTTTCACAAGGGTGAGACTACTAAAAGTATATAAAACATGCACAAAAATAATCATGGCAATGGGTCTATCAACCACACCACAAAAAGAACAAGGTAGCTAATCTGCTAAGCCTAAATCCACAACAAGAATAAATGAGACACATGATTTGCAAAAGTTACTTTTACAAATCAGTGAGCCTACTCAAGTGTAACAAGGTAATATACTCATCACAAAACACACAATTTCTCATAGTGAGAACAATAGAAATAATGAATAAAAAGGAGGAATTCTATAGACATGTTTCTACTAAAAGTTTGCTATGCAAGCAAGCATAATAAGTAAACTACTAAAATGCAAACAAGGAACCATGTTATCATAATGGGAATGAAAACATGTCCTCATGCAAGGATACACAAATATCTACCAAACACAAGTTGGCAGGAAAAATAATTCAATACAAAAACTGCTAAGGAAAAATAGTACTACTCACACATGAAGAATCAATGGATGCATTTCAATCAACTAATTGAAATACAACCAGAGGGTCCATGTCACAAAAACAGGAGTGAAAAACATCTATACTTTCTATAACAAAAATATCCCATTTAACAAAACAATACATCAATTTGCAGGGCAACTCCTACATACTAGTAGTAATAAAAAGGGCATTACTAGAGGAATCAAACAACACTCCAAGGATGGATTTTTCCTAGCAAGCCACACATTATTATAACCACTTACAAACAGAAGCATACACATTTCCATTTAGCACAAAAAAATCCAAAGCAAAAATACTAGGCACTCAATAGTTAGAGAACTATATAAAAGAAACACATCTAGTGTGGGGGAAATAATGTTTCCACCAAAAATGCAATTAAACCAGTGGGTGTTCCACTAGCATAACAAAGCATTAAGAGGTCACAAAGCCTCTGGTCATACTTGACAAAAATTAGCAAAAACCTAAACTAGCATCTAGTGCAATAACAATACTAGCAGAAAATAATAGGGTGCTTAAATAAGCAAGGCAATGCTACTCATGCTATTATTTTCACACAAGTGAAAACTTTAGGGGTCAAGTACTCATAACAACCTTATCAAAATGCTACTGGTCCTATGAATACAACACAAAAATATGTGGTTTTACAACCACAAATTCTTATGTCAAAAATTCCACACATGAGGGAATTTTTCCATAACATTCTCATAGTAATGATTAAGCTACTCATGCTTTTATACCAACTCAAATGCAAGCTAGCAGAGGTGATACTAACAAAATATAAGTACCAACATGGTACTGAATCTAATATCTCAACACAACAATTCAATCACTTGCACACAAATTAATCATTCAAAAATTATATGCAAGTAATAAACTAGAGATGAACATATGATATTAATATAAATCCTATTTCTTCTCAACTCAAGTCCACACATTATAACATGATAAAATAGCTAAGTAATACTTAGAAAGCAAGTTCACACAACTTATACATGCTAGAAAACAATATTGCAACACAAAAATAACTCATACAAATTAATTACCTAAAAATGCCAAAATGGCAGAAATATGCAAAACAAGGATCAGTCCACAAAATTTTCTAGGTTGCTCTAAAAATTAAACCCTTCTAGGTTTGGATAGTCCTAAACATATACAAGACCATCCAATTTGGTTTGCATCAAAAATCATCTTTAATTAATTTATAAAAATCACCAAAGTGCTCTCTGGTGTTTTACCAAATTGCATGCCATTTCAAAAATACTTGGAATTTGGAAGCAAGGTTAATTGCTCCTGTTAGGAAATTTCAAGGGCTTTCCAATGCAATTGTCCTCACTTCATTCTGAGTTGTGAAATAAAAATGGTGCTCATTTTGGTGTTTCTGGTACCTGTTGCCAAATCATTTTTCACTGCAAAAATATCCATCCAAATGTAGATCTACAAGTTGGAGGTGGTTTAGATTTTGTTTCTTTACATCTGTGAATTTTTTCTTGGCCAAATTCATATTTTAGGTAGCATTTTAGAGCCTAAAGTAAACAGGTACAATCTCTGTAAAATTAAAATGGAAAAACATGTGTTGTTGGGCCAGATCTGCCAACGGGCCGGCCAGATCCAACTGTCACCGTGGGCAGAGCCAGCCAACGCCGCTGACTCGCGGGCCAGGCCTTCACGGGGCTGCCACGCAGGCTAGCGCGGGCTCCACCTGCCAGTTTGACCAGCCCAGCGCGGGGTCAAGGGCGGTGACGCGAGCGCTGCGTCAGCTCGACGTCACGCCGGCGGGAGGAGAAGTCCGGCGAGCAAAATCCGTCGCAAAACAGCCACCGTTCAACGATTAAACACTACCACATGTTGCTCTAGACGCGGGGAATAAACTAGGGGCGGTGTCGCTTCCCGGGAACCACCGGAGCGTGGCCGACGACGGCAACGCGCGGCGGCCGGAGAACACGCACGGCGCTGCGACGAACTAAAGGGAGAGGGAGAGGGGAAAACGGTCGGGGACGGTCGCCTGCTCACCACCAACGCGTGGAAGAACTCGTTGAGGTCGAAGGAGGCCCGAGGCCGTCGCGATGCCTCGCCGGAGTCCGTCGGGGCCGAAGAAGAAACGGGGATGGCGCGGGGTCTACGGGTCGTTTCGGCTCAATTCCTTCGGCACCGAGGGCCACCACGGCAAGGCGGAGATGATGGCGCCAACGGCTGCCGGCGGCGAGGTCTCTATCGGCCTAATCGACGGCGACCTCAATTCGGGCTAGGGTTTCAGTTTTGAGAGAAATATCTAGAGAGAGAGAGTGGACTCAAGGGGGTGAGAGAGGGAGCAGGTAGAGAGGCACAGAGGTGCACATGGGGGCTTTAAATCCATCTAGCAAGACTTCCACTCGAAGGCAATGGAGCATGGGCTTCCATGCCTCAACTTGCAGCTACAGGAAGAAGAAGAAGAAGAAGAAGAAGAGGTGACTCAGCTCACATTTTGGTCCCTGCCAATTTTACAAGTAGGTCCTTTTCTCTCTGAAAATGGTTGTTTTCACAAGGAGAACAAAGTCTAAAATTGAAACCCTTTTGCCCAAAATTCTTATTAGTTAATATACACAACATATGTGAAAATTGGCTCAATTGCAGAAACTTGATAATTCAAAGTTGTTCAAATTTGAATTCTTACATAAATGGACATTGAATTTATTAGACTACTTAGGAGCTTCCAAAAATTGGCACACATTCCTTATTTGATGTGTTCCTTAAGTGGTAGAAAATTCAAGTCATTTTGAGTTACTTCATAAAACAAACTTGTTCAAATTTATAAAAGGTGCTGTCTAGAAAACAGGGGTTTTTGGCAACTTATATTATTCAACAACTTGTGCCCTTTTGGTTTTCATCCTTATTTATGATATAGAGAAAGTGGTATTTATTTCATGGCATTTTGAAAAACTTTGTAGAACAAACTTGTTCAAAATCCCAAATGTTGCTGTGGAGAAAAACCATGTTTTCAGGGCTTTAATGGATTCAAATTTTGGTCTCCTCTTGTGTGTGTTCCTTATTTGATATAAGTAAGCAATGGTATTAATTTCAGATCATTTTAAGAAAGTTTCCAATAGTAACTTGTTTTAGTTTTCTGTTTCTGGAAATATTGGAATTTCTATTTAATAAAGCACTTGGCTTTTCTTTAGCAATGCTTTGCCAAAATATTTATATGACTAGGGATAACAAGTCAATGCTCTCCAATACCTTTTTTTTTTCTTGCAAGGTTGGAAAAACATTTGATAATATTTTGGTGAAGCATTTAAGAATGCCTCTTTTTCTGATAATCTTTTAGGGAAATTTTATTAAGTGTTTCCTCTTTCTTAATTTAGGTCTTGGAATAATATTCAACAAGTATGAGATTCATAAGATGTTTTTGGAAAACTCTTTGATCAATATTTACTTTAGAAAATATTGCCAAGGTCATTGGAACAATATGTTGAATATTTTGTTTTCAATTTCTTAGCCATGTAAGTTTATATAATTAGTTTGTTTAGTTGCACTCAAACAAATACAACCAAAGATTAATTGTCAAGCAATTAGCAAAACAACTGTGTTATCAGGTATTCCAAAATTGGGATGTGACATGTTTATCACATCATTCTTCTAATGACATGACCCCGTTATTAACAACATCCAATGTTCATGCTCAGGAAACCTTGATCATCTATTAATCAACGAGCTAGTTAAAATAGAGGCTTTACTAGGAACCATTGTTTGTTTATTAAACACACATCTATCAACGTTTCCGGTTAATACAATTCTAGCATGAGAAATAAACATTCATCATAAACAAGGAATAAGATAATAACCATTTTATTATTGCCTCTCGGGCATATTCCCTTCATCTATCATAGATCCAAAGGCAAGATTTTCGTCGCCAAGAATGGATCCTTTTAGAGAAGGAGTTTCTATAGAAAGGTGTGAATAGTAGGAAGGTAGAACTCGATGAGGTTACTGAACCTTCTCTTCTTGGAATGGCGAGTAGCGCAACACCGGAAGTTGTTCCAATGCCGACTCCGTCAGTCAAAGAGGGAACTAATGATCAAGATCATGAAACTCCAGAAGAGTAAAATACGACACTTCGCAGGTCAACTACGGAACTAGAGCTCCTGAACTATATGGGGATCCCGTCTTAAAATTCATGGTAGATGGAAGTGAGGACCCTGCGACGTATGATGAAGCGATGATGAGCCCAGATTCCAACAAATGGTTTGAAGCCATGAAATCCGAAATAGGATCCACGTACGAAAACCAAGTTTGGACTTTGGTGGACTTACCCGATGTCCGCAAGGCTGTTGAGAACAAATGGATATTTAAAAATAAAACTGACGCTGATGGTAATGTGACCGTCTATAAAGCTCGACTTGTCGCAAAAGGTTTTCGACAAATTCAAGGAGTTGACTACGATGAGACTTTCTCACCAGTAGCGATGCTAAAGTTAGTTAGGATTATGTTAGCAGTTGCTGTATTTTTCGATTATGAAATCTGGCAGATGGATGTCAAAACGGTGTTACTTAATGGTGACATTGAGGAAGAGTTGTATATGATGCAACCCAAAGAATTTGTTGATCCTAAAGATGCTGACAAGGTGTGCAAACTTCAACGTTCCATTTATGGACTGAAGCAAGCATCCCAGAGTTGGAACCACCGTTTTGATAAGGTGATCAAAGGTTTTGGATTTGTCCAAACATACGGAGAAGCTTGTATTTACAAGAAAGTGAGTGGGAGATCTCTAACATTTCTAGTACTATATATGGATGACATATTGTTGATTGGAAATGATATAGAACTTTTGAACAACATAAAAGGTTATTTGAACAGTATTTTTTCGATGAAAGACCTCGGTGGAGCAGCTTATATATTAGGCATCAAAATCTACAGGGATAGATCAAGACGCTTAATTGGACTTTCGCAAAGTGCTGAAATATTTTGGGCCCATATGTGTGCTGAAAATATTGGGCCCATATATGGGTACCCAATAGACAAATCCTAAAAATCATAAATGGCCCATGTGTACAACCAATTGGTGGGAGTGGGAAGTTCAGTCCCACATTGGAAGTTGGAGGAGTTGCACACCACCTTATAAGGTGGAGTGTTGTAGGGATTGTATGTGAGTGAGAAGAAGAGAGCCTCATACGCACTCCTCCTCCTCCTCCGCCGCTCGCTCGTCTCGAATCGACTCGACACGACACGTCCCGATCGCGTTTCGTGAATCGAGCCTCGAGCCGAGACAACATTTATCTTTATTTTGCTGTTTTGGAAAACTGAGTTCATAGTCGCGGACGCGTCACAACTGAGACGGTTTGGATCGCTCCCATATCGTGTGTTGTAACCGACTCGAACGTGCGGCGTGGGGTATCCACGTCGCACCTGTTAGGGTTTTCCGAACCGCGCTATCAAAGGCACACGCCGTGGGCGTTGTACACACACCAAAACCAATCTAGGTTTTCCACGCCTCGTTCCTTGCACTGCCACCATAGTCTACTCCATCCCGAGTGCCGGCGTCCACCGGCGAACGAGAGAGCAGGTCTCCGGAACCGGTTGCCTTTGTGATCATGTACGGGAGAGGGCGAATTAGGTTTTTGGGAAGCGCTTCGCGCGACTGCTCGTTGCTTCCACAATGGCTCGTCTGCCTAGAAAGTCAGGCGGTGCTGCGTACCGCCGCCTCAAGCGTCGTTTACTCTGTCCCGTCATTGCCAACGTTGTCATCAACAACGCATCTACAAACGATCGGTACAAAATCTGTGTCTCGGTCTGTCTGTTTAACATGTTTACTGTCTACATGTTTAGGGAGATGTGTTGTTGGTATTCATGTTGTCTATCGCATCTAGTATGTTCGAGTTCCACATATTAATAGCTGTTTTTTTCATGATTTATATTCTGGAATTAATCGTGGAAATTATGCCTAATTATTCAACAATCCAAAAACCTAATTGTAGGCAACTTCCTGAACTGACTATGGCCAATTTAAGTGATGCAATGAGACCGGAAAGGTTCCATGGTACCACCTTTAAGAGATTGCAACTGAGATGCCAACTGTGGCTCCAATCCTTGATAGTGTGGGACATAATTATGAACGGCCTTCCCAAAGGAGCTACTGACGATGTTCAGAATAAGTTCAAGGAAGCCAATAATAATTGCAGAGGCTGTGTTCTGAGTGTCCTGGAGGCTCGCTCAGAAGTTTAGGTCACCAATTTTGAGATCGATGCCTTTCTCGAGGTAGTCGAACGCCGGGCGCGATGCCAACGAGTAATTGGTGAAGTCGATAGACTTCAAGTGGATCGAGTCCGCCCAGATCGTCGAATCACAGCCTAACGGTGATGAAGTCGAAGAAGCCACGAATCTAGCGCCCCAGATTCCCACAGATGGCGCCAATGAGGAGGATGTGACCTCAACAATCCCCATGGTGAGGGACCTAGGGTTTCGTGAAGGAAAAGGCACTGGTGGAGTACTCGACTCGACGGGTTGCTGCCCGTCAGATTTTATTCCGATGAGGTGAAAGGTGTCGATTACAGGGGGTGCTGTTACAGATTGGATCTGGTCCAGCTCTGAATCTAGGGTTTTCTGTCCCGTTTGTGACCCCCTCACGTGCTTTATATAGGTAGCCGAGTCATGTGGGTCGTACATAAGTTGGACTCGTTTCTGAGTCGGTTGCTACCTTTTCCTATCCTTGCTGCCCAAGTATTTCCTTATTTTCCTCCTGTGTAGGCTTCTTTAGTGGGCCTCCATGCAGCCACTCGAGGGGCCTGTTAAGGTACCCCCTAACAAATTGCACCAGGTACAACCATTGTGTGTGGGGGGGGTCTCTCGGTTACCCACACGCCACTCGCGGAATAAGAAGAGTGAAAACTAGAGTGTTCTAGGCAATGAAAATGGAGCGTATCTCTCGCAAAATAGAAGTGCTAGGGTCCAACCAAAAGCTACAACAAATAAAAGAAAAAAAACAAACTGAAATCAAAAATAAAAATTCGCTCCAAGAATAACACATATCATGTGAAGCAATAAAAATATAGTGTTTTGAAAGAAATCTGATATTTTTGTTGATGAAGAAGGGGATGCCTTGGGCATCCCCAAGCATTAACGCTTGTACTTCTTGAATATATCTTGGGGTGACATGGGCATCCCCAAGCTTTAGCTTTTGTCCATCCTTCATCTCATCAGATCATTCTTCTCTTCCTACACTTGAAAACTTCCTCCACCTAAAAATTACTCACAATCTTCATTCGGAACGTTAGTGTAATCAAAATTATAATTCCACTTGGTTCAGTTTCAATACAAGTCTCACACTTCAATTAAAACATTAGCTACTGCCACACTTTGTTTAAAGCTCTCCCTCTCAAAAGAACACCAAAATAAAGAGATTAAGACGCAAATGCAAATATTGGCAGAAATCTATGAAAACAGAGTAGTGGGTAAACATTTTTTAGAAAACCTTCTATTGCTAAAATAAAAAAGTGGGAAACTAATGGAAGTTAGATAAAAACCTGAGGCATGTGGCTATTTGTTTTCAAAGTAATCCGACATTCTGGTTGAGAGATATGATTTTTTTGGCAACAACCCAAAATCTGTTTCAGAATAGCAACTTCCCCAAATTGAACTACCTCTCAATAAGATGTTACTCTTGGCACAAAAACAAAATAAAAAGGATAAGGAGAGGTTTCTAGAAAGGTAACAACTTCCAAAACAGAAAAATAACAAAATAAAGCAGAAGAAAACAAAAGGATAACGAAGGAAAACAAAGCTGGGTCCCCCCCCCCCCCACACAAGCGCTTTTCTTTAATGCCTTTTAGCTAGGCATGAAGAACAAATCAAATATTATCAATATATCCACCATCAAGATTATCAAAAATCTCTTCAATGGTGAAGCTAGTTCTTCTAGAAGGGTTCCCTAAAATAATTTTATTTAAAACACTAGGTGAATCAAGGATAATGCATTTAGCTTTACTCACCCTAGGTTCCTCCTCCACAGCTTTAGAAACTCCCCCTTCTTTAGATAAATTACTTTTTGGTGGGCGATGACACGTCATAAACTTATCCTTAATTTCTGATGTTCCATGTTGTTTTCATACCATATGCTACATGTTTTCCTTACACTTTATGCCATTTTTATCGATTTTTCGGGACTAACCTATTGACAAGATGCCACAGAGCCAGTTCATGTTTTCCGCTATTTTTAGTTTCATAAAAGTTGTTCTTGCAATATTCTCGGAATTGGAAAATTCGAAGCCCGGAAGTCTTAAAATTCCCGAAAGTTCCACTGAGTCCCAAGAGGCCCGAAGGGGGGCCACACCATAGGGCTGCGTGCCCCCTGGCGACGCCTGGGGGTGGTGTGGGCCCCTCGGGCACCCACCACCATCCCCCTTTCGCCCATATATTCCCCCCGATGCGTGAACCCTAAACATATACCACTTTTCCACAAAAAACACATCAGGCCGCAATCATCGTCAACCCGAGATCTAGAGGGTTCTAGAGTTCTCCCCGGCACCCTGTCGGGAGGGAAAATCATCACCGGAGTGCTCTACACCACCATGCCCGCCTCCAGAGTGATGCGTGAGTAGTTTATCCTTGGACTACGGGTCCATAGTAGTAGCTAGATGGTTGTCCTCTCCTCTTTATGCCTGATATGTCATAAACGTATCCCTAATTTCTGATGCTCCATGATCATATTATGCCAATTGCTACATGTTTTCTCCCTTCTTTATGTCATTTTTATCGATTTTACGGACTAACCTATTAACAAGATGCCATAGATCCAGTTCCTTGTTTTCTGCTGTATTTTAGTTTCAGAAAAGTTGTTCTGGAAATATTCTCGGAATTGGAAATTCGAAGCCCGGAAGTCCTATTTTCCCCGGAAGCATCCAGAAGACCGAAGAGGAGCCGGAGAGGGGCAGCAGGGGGGCCACACCATAGGGTGGCGCGGCCCCCTGGCCGCGCCAGCTATGGGTGTGGGGCCCCCAGCCTCCACCGCCTTTTCCCTTTCGCCTATTTAAGCCCCCCGGATGGAAAACCCTAGGTACCTGATCAAAATCCCCGAAAAAGTTCTGCAGCCGCCATCACCGTCAACCCCAAATCAGGGGGGGTTCTAAATCTATTTCTGGCACCCTGCCGGAGAGGAGATAATCACCGGAGGCTTCTACATCACCATGCCTGCCTTCGGAGTGATGCGTGAGTAGTTCATCCTTGGACTACGGGTTCGTAGCTATAGGTAGATGGTTGTCTTCTAATCATATGCCTCCATGTTTAGATCTCGTGAGCTGCCTATCATGATCGAGATTGATCTTATGTAATTCTCTATGCTGTGTTTGCTGGGATCCGATGAATATTGACGTTATGCCAAGTTGATTATAGTCTTTATATGCATATGTTATTTGTGATCTTGCATGTTCTCCGTTGCTAGTGGTTATTCTGGCCAAGTAGTTGCTAGTAACTCCAAGAGGGAGTATTTATGCTCGATAGTGGGTTCATGCCTCCTTGTTGCCTTGCTCGAGTGACAGAAACGTGAAGGGGGAGGATGTGTTGTTGCCATTAGGCAGAAAAAACGGTGAGAGTGCCCGCGTACATAGTCATTGCTTACATTACACACTTTGTTTATTGCAATTATCTGTTGCTTGCAACTTAATACCCGAGGGGGTTAGGATGATAACCTGAGGGTGGATTATTAGGCATAGATGCAGATGGATGTCGGTCTATGTATCTTGTTGTAATGCCCGCACTAAATACCATAGTAATCTTCATGTCATATTGTGCACTACGGTGCAACCTCTATTTGTCAATTGCCCAGTTGTAATTTGTTCACCCAGCATGCTATCTTTTATGGAGAGACAACACTAGTGAAACTACGAACCCCGGTCCATTTTTCCACACTGTTAAACAAACCAGAACAATTTCCTGCTTTCTTTACTTTCTGCAAGCATACACTGTTTTCCACACTATACGTCTAATCTTTGTTTTCAGCAAGACCGGTAAGATTGACAACCTCACTATACTGTTGGGGCAAAGTATTTTGGTTGTGTTGTGTGCAGGTTCCACGTTGTTGCTGACACCGGTGAAGCGCCAGCACCACCGTCAGTGGCATCAACCTTCCGAAGTTTGTCTTTCTCCTACTGGATTGATAACCTTGGTTCTTAACTAAGGGGAAATACCTACCACTGTTCTCATCACACCCTCCTCTTGGGGTCTCCCAACAAACGTGTGTATCACGAGCATCAAGGATATTTTCTAGCGCCGTTACCGGGGAGAAGGAAGTCTTCTGGCAAGGGGAGTCTCTCACTCTCAATCTCTTTATTTTGTTTAGTGTCTTGTTTTTATTTCTCTATATCGAAAACACACAAAAATTAGTTTATTTCTCTATATCAAAAAAGTAAAAAAAAAATTGTTTACTTCATAGCTGTTATTTATTTGCTTGCTTTTATTCTGCTAAAATGAGTTCCTCTGAGAATACCAAGTTGTGTGACTTCACTAGCATAAACAAAAATGATTTTATTTTCACACCTATTGCTCCACCTGCTCCTACTACTGCTTTCTATGAGATTAAACCTGCTGTATGAAATATTGTGATGAAAGAACAATTTTCTGGTATTAGTACTGATGATGCTGCTGCCCACCTTAATAATTGTGTTGAACTATGTGAGATGCAAAAATATAAAGATGTGGATGGAGATATTATTAAACTGAAATTATTTCCTTTCTCTTTGAGACGAAGAGCTAAAGAATGGTTGCTATCTTTTCCTAGAAATAGTATTGATTCATGGAATAAGTGTAAAGATGCTTTCATTGGAAAATATTATCCTCCTGCTAAGATTATATCCCTGAGAAGTGACATAATGAATTTTAAGCAATTTTATAATGAACATGTTGCTAAAGCTTGGGAAAGAATGAAAACTATTGTTAAGAATTGTCCCACTCATGGACTGACTACTTGGATGATTATACAAACCTTTTATGCAGGACTAAATTTCTCCTCAAGGAACCTATTGGATTCAGCTGCTGGAGGTACCTTTATTTCCATCACTTTGGGCAATGCAACAAAGCTTCTTGATGATATGATGATAAATTATTCAGAGTGGTACACTGAGAGAGCTCCACAAGGTAAGAAGGTAAATTCTGTTGAGGAAACCTCCTCTTTAAGTGAAAGGCTTGATGCTATTATGTCTATGCTTGTTAATGGTAAAGCTCAAGTTGATCCAAATAATGTTCCTTTAGCCTATTTGTCTCAAGAAGAGCATGTTTATGTGAACTTTATTAGAAATAAGAATTTTAACAACAATGCATATAGAAATAATTTTGGTGGAAACAATTATAAGCCATATCCTCCTAATAGTGGTCATGGTAATTCTTATGGCAATTCCAACAATAATAATAAAATCTCTACCTCTGATCTTGAAAACATGCTTAAGGAATTTATTAGCACACAAACTGCTTTTAATAAATCTGTTGAGGAAAAGCTTGGTAAAATAGATGTTCTTGCCTCTAAAGTAGATAGCCTTGCTATTGATGTTGATTTTATAAAACTGAAGGTCTTGCCACAAGATGTTAAACAAAATAAAACTTTGAATGCCATCCAAGTTCAAATAGATAATAATGTTAGGTTGATGGCTGAATTACGTGCTAGGTGGGAAAGAGAATATGAACTGGCTGAAAAGAATAATATTGCTAAAGTTTGCACTATCACGACCACTAGTAAAACTGAAGTTCCAAGTGATAGTAAACCTCCTACTATCAATGGTAAAGTAGTTGGTGTTAATAAAGTCCCTACTCCTTTGGTGAAACTTGCTAAATTGCCTAAAACTGCTGAAATTGCTTCTGATAAAAGTGCTGAATTTTTTTGAAATGTGGGAGATAATGATTCCATTACTTTTGATGATAATAATATTGATTTTGATGATTGGAATATCTCTGAAGTTATTATGTTTCTACAAAATCTTGCTAGAAGTCCCAATGCTAGTGCCATGAATATGGCCTTTACTAAACATATTACCAATGCTCTCATGAAAGTTAGGGAAGAAAAGTTGAAACTTGAGACAACTATCCCTAGAAAATTAGATGATGGTTGGGAGACTATCATTAAGATAAAAGTAAATGATTTTTATTGTAATTCTTTGTGTGATCTTGGTGCTAGTATCTCTGTTATGCCTCAGAAGCTCTATGATATGCTTGATTTGCCACCGTTATAACACTGTTATTTGGATGTTCATCTTGCTGATAATGCTAAGAAGAAACCTCTTGGTAGAATTGATGATGTTCTTATTATGGTTAATAATAACCTTTCCCCTGTTGATTTTGTTTTTATGAACATTTAATTCAATACTTCTTGTCCTATTGTTTTGGGAAGACCTTTTCTTAGAATTGTTGGTGCTATTATTGATATGAAGGAGGAGAGTATTAAATATCAACTTCCCCTCAAGAAAGGTTTGGAACACTTTCTAGAAAAAAGCTGAAGCTACCCTTTGACTCTATTATTAGATCAAAATATGATGTTTATGCTTCTTCACTTGAAAATACTTGAGTTGATTTTTCTATGCCTAGCTGAAATGCTTTAAAGAAAAGCGCTACCGAGAGACAACCCGTTTTATTTCGCTGTCTTCTTTCAGTATTCCTTTGTTTTCTTTGGTTTTCTTGCACCTGGGTGTTGTCTATTTCCTTATCAACACCTCTGTACATTTTCTTTTGATTTTTCTTTGAGCCAAGTAAAGCCACTAGTGGAAAGTTGAGCCTATATTTCGGATCTCTGCGCAGCAAACAGATTTCTGCTGTGCACTGTAAATTCCGTTAAAAATCACAGAAAACTCAAAATGACCTGATCTTTTTTGTGCTTAATCCTGAGTTATATACGCAACTTTTCTTAGAATAACACTTTTTGATTTGAGCAAAATAAGATTTTTGAAAAAATATATCTTTACCTGATGTTATGTTTTTGACAGATTTGTGCCATTTATCGCATTTGCATCTTAATCTCTTTCTTTTGGTGTTCTTTTGAGAAAAAGAGTTCTGAAAGAAGTTGTGACGGTATCTAATGTGTTTTTGAGTGTTATACTTGTGTTTAAACTAAACCATGTGGATTTATTATTTCAATTGCACTAACGTTGCTAATGAAGATTGTGAGAATTTTGATGTGAAGGACGTTTTCAAGGGTCAAGAGAAGGGGATGATATGATGTGATCAAGAAGAGTGAAAATCCTAAGCTTGGGGATGCCCTGGTGGTACATCCAAGCAAATTACAAGAAGACTCAAGCGTCTAAGCTTGGGGATGCCCAAGGCATCCCCTTCTTCATCAACAAATTATCAGGTCACTTCTAGTGAAACTATATTTTTATTTGGAAGCATCTTATGTGCTTTACTTGGAGCGTCTTTTATTTTTGTTTTCATTTTTCTTTTTCTTTTTCTTTCAGTTTTTTTTACTTTCGTAATAAGCTTGGTTGGACCCAGCATTCTTTTATTGGAGAGTGACACGCTCCGCTTTTTCTTGAAAATACGTTGTATTCTTAGTGTATGTTTGACAGCTGCATTTATTTAGCTCCTGTTTTGCATGCATCTCTTATTAGAGTTGTTAGTTTTAGTAGTACTATTTGAGTACTCTCATGTTTGCTTGCTGTATACTAAAGAGTATTTTTGTTAAAGCATGTTTTGTATGGTGCTTGTTGGGAGAAAGAAAACTTCGGCTTGAAGTAGAATTTATAACAGTGCTAGTAGAAGATTGTATAGACTGTGGCTAGGACTTTTTCATGCCATGCTAAATGTTATTTAGTATTAAATCCTTGTGGTTATTGAGTAGCATGATTAGCCTCAAATATCTGAGAGTGTTTAATATGTACTGAAAGATTCATGAGTTGTTCTTGTCATAGTAAAGCTTCAATATATGGTATTCTCTTTCGAATGTTTTATTTGGTTGACTTGGCGCATGCTCACACCATGTTTATGACTACGAACCAATCACGAATAGCCTCCATGACCACTTAGTTTTTGAACTTGTGATATTGCTTATGTTTTAATTAATGATGCTTATGTCGCTATGCATGTGGCTCTTATGCTCTCTTGATTTGTCGCTCCCAGTCTTTTGCTAGCCTCCACCTGTACTGAGTATGAGATCTACTCGTGCATCCAAACTACCTTAAACCAAAGTTTTTCCCATTGTGTCCACCATACCTATATTTAACTGCCATTCCAAAGTAAATTGCTCATGTGCTACCTTTAAAACCTTTAAAATTGCTCCTGCTTTATGTTCCTGTTTTTGCTCATGAGGACGTAAATAGAGAATCTTTATCTCACTTGTTGATTTGATTTTACACCCTGGACTAGTGGCTTCGTCCGCTTATCCAAATGATAGAAGAGCTGGCAGCGGGGTGCCCAGCCCCAAATTAATGCATACAAATTCTCTTCACTATTTTTGCCCCTGATTTATCAGTCAAAGCATAATTGTGTAAACAAAAGAGAAACAGGGATGACCTTCTACATCAGTTGCGTCCTTCACCATGGGAGCCGCTCTTGTGAATCCAGTTGACTTGTGATGTACTGTATTTTCTGTTTACTATTCGTTGACATTAGCATACATCTCCCAAAATATAGACATTCCTCCACAAATGTAAAACTTTTAATACCTCTGTTTAGTAAAATAAAAGCTCTAGCACATGAGTGATCCCTGCTTTCCTCTGCGAAGGGCCTTTCTTTTACTTTTATGTTGAGTCTCCATCTTCTAACTTTATGCACAATTGAGAGAGCATTTTTGCCATTCTGAGTTCTATGTGCATCTGTCCCCTAAGCATCAATAATTACTTCATGATGTGATATCACTTGTTCTTAAATTATTTGTTCTAGTCTTCCTCTTGAACTTTGAATGTGTCCTAGAATTTATGTTTTGCCCCACTCTTAAGGACTATCGAAATATCACTTTGCCATGCTTTCTCTATACGTAAAACAAACATTTACCTTTCTTTGCATTATTATTCATGATCCTTTATTTGAGTTACTTTTCGTGATGCAAATTAATTGCTATGCTTTATTATTAAAGTTTTATTTATCATGCCTGTGTTTAAAGTCTTATGATCTCAGCGTGCATATGCTTTTACATTAGATTGATCACGTTTGTGTTAGTAGCATGTCACCTCAGAAATTATTGTTTTATCGTTTACCTACTCGAGGACGAGTAGGAACTAAGCTTGGGGATGCTTGATACATCATAAACGTATCCCTAATTTCTGATGCTCCATGATCATATTATGCCAATTCCTACATGTTTTCTCCCTTCTTTATGTCATTTTTATCGATTTTCCGGACTAACCTATTAACAAGATGCCACAGAGCCAGTTCCCTGTTTTCTGCTGTTTTTTAGTTTCAGAAAAGTTGTTCTAGAAATATTCTCAGAATTGGAAAATTCGAAGCTCGGAAGTCCTATTTTCCCCGGAAGCATCCAGAAGACCGAAGAGGAGCCAGAGAGGGGCAGCAGGGGGGCCACACCCTAGGGTGGCGCGGCCCCCTAGCCGATCCAGCTATGGGTGTGGGCCCCCGGCCTCCACCGCCTTTGCCCTTTCGCCTATTTAAGCCCCCGGGATGGAAAACCCTAGGTACCTGATCAAAATCCCCGAAAAAGTTCCGCAACCGCCGTCACGATCAACCCCATATCAGGGGGTTCTGAAGCTGTTTCCGGCACCCTGCTGGAGAGGAGATCATCACCGGAGGCTTCTACATCACAATGCCTGCCTCCGGAGTGATTCGTGAGTAGTTCATCCTTGGACTACGGGTTCGTAGCTGTAGCTAGATGGTTGTCTTCTCCTCATATGCCTCCATGTTTAGATCTCGTGAGCTGCCTATCATGATCGAGATCGATCTTATGTAAATCTCTATGCTGTGTTTGCTGGGATCCGATGAATATTGACCTTATGCCAAGTTGATTATAGTCTTTATTTGCATATGTTATTTGTGATCTTGCATGCTCTCCGTTGCTAGTTGTTATTCTGGCCAAGTAGTTGCTAGTAACTCCAAGAGGGAGTATATATGCTCGATAGTGGGTTCATGCCTCCTTGTTGCCTTGCTCGAGTGACAGAAACGTGAAGGGGGAGGATGTGATGTTGCCATTAGGGAGAAAACAACGGTGAGAGTGCCCGCGTGCATAGTCATTGCTTACATTACACACTTTGTTTCATGCAATTATCTGTTGCTTGCAACTATATACCTGAGGGGGTTCAGATGATAACCCGAGGGTGGATTATTAGTCATAGATGCAGATGGATGTTGGTCTATCTATCTTGTTGTAATGCCCACACTAAATAACATAGTAATCTTCATGTCATATTGTGCACTACGGTGCAACCTCTATTTGTCAATTTCCCAGCTGTAATTTGTTCACCCAGCATGCTATCTTTTATGGAGAGACACCACTATTTAAACAACGAACCTCGGTCCATTTTTCCTCACTATTAAACAAACCACAACAATTTCCTGCTTTCTTTACTTTCTGCAAGCATACACTGTTTTCCACACTATACGTCTAATCTTTGTTTTCACCAAGACCGGTGAGAATGACAACCTCACTGTACCGTTGGGGCAAATTATTTTGGTTGTGTTGTGTGCAGGTTCCACGTTGTTGCTGACACCGGTGAAGCGCCAGCACCACCGTCAGTGGCATCAACCTTCCGAAGGTCCTCTTTCTCCTATTGGATTGATAACCTTGGTTCTTAACTAAGGGGAAATACCTACCGATGCGCTCTTCACACCCTCCTCTTGGGGTCTCCCAACAAACGTGTGTATCACGAGCATCAATGCCTCATGTTTAGATCTAGTGAGCTGCCTCACACGATCAAGATCATCTTATTGTAATGCTACATGTTGTGTTTGTTGGGATCCGATGATTATTGAATGCTATGTCTTTTGTTTATCAATCTATCATGTTGTCTTCATGTGTATGTTATTTATGATCTTGCATGATCTCCATTTTTAGTAGATGCTCTGGCAAAGTAGATGCTAGTGACTCCAAGAGGGAGTATTTATGCTCGATAGTGGGTTCATGCCTCCTTTGCATTTGTGCTCGAGTGACAGAAACATGATGGATGGAGGATGTGATGTTGCCATTAGGGAGAAAACAACAATGTTTACTTTTTTTTACATTGTTTACATTACACACTTTGCTTACTGCGATAATCTGTTGCTTGCAACTTAACACCCAACGTTTGTTCGGATGATATTCGGAGGGTGGATTATTAGTCATATATGTAGTTGGATGACTGTCTATGTATCTTGTTGTAATGCCCGCATGAATCTCATAGTAATCATCATGTCATGCATGTTTCATTATCTATCAATTGCCCAGCTGTAATTTGTTCACCACGCATATTAGCTATCTTTTATGGAGAGACACCTCTAGTGAACTGTGGACCCCGGTCCATTTTATCATACAGATAATACACACACTGTTTTCACATTGCTACTGCTATTTTCATATTGTTCTCATACTGTTTACCACACCAGATGTTTAACCTCTTTGTGTTCAGCAAAACCGGTGAGATTCACAACCTCACTGCTTCGTTGGGCCAAAGTGAATTGATTGTGTTGTATAGGTTCCACGTTGCTGCTCAACCGGTAGTGCGCCCTGCCACCTCAGCTGCATCAACCTTCAGAAGTTGCTTGTCCTCCTACTGGTCGATTAAACCTTGGTTTCTTTTCTAAGGGAAAACTTGCCGATGCACTCTTCACAACCTTTCTCTTGGGGTTTACCAACGTCATCCATCAACAAGTTTTCTGGCGATGTTGCCGGGGAACGAAGTTTTCAAGAACAAGCAGCCTCCCGTCAAGGCTCCAACAAGTTTTCTGGCGCTGTTGTCGGGGAGGAAGAGAATGTCTGCAAGGGGAGTCTCTCATTTCCAATCTCTTTACTTTGTTTTAGTTTTGCTTAGTTTATTTTATTTTGTCTTGTTTGTTTCTCTTTATCAAAAACACAAAAAAGTTAGTTCTTATTCTAGTTGTTATTTTTGTTACCTTGTTGTTTTTCTTCATCATGTTGCTCCCTAAGTTTACCCTGAAAGATCTTCCAGTTGGTAGGGGTTCAATATTTGGAAAGGGTACCATTAAAGAATTCTTTAATCATGTTAGTAAGCATGATAATTTTGAGGAAAAATCTATAGTAGAACTTGCTCCAAATTATGAAACT
Organism: Alopecurus myosuroides; assembly: GCA_028641055.1. Lineage (NCBI taxonomy): Eukaryota > Viridiplantae > Streptophyta > Magnoliopsida > Poales > Poaceae > Alopecurus > Alopecurus myosuroides. Next base: position 206,528,544 of record CM054063.1, on the reverse strand, counting down.
GCTCCAACTTCTTTAATGCACACGTTAGAAGCTAGGTTTCTTAACCTTCATCCCATATTGCAGCATATGTTCCTCAACTTGAATAATATTGAAGATATCGAAAAAAGAAATTTTATCTTAGAAACCATGCTTAAAGAATTTGGAGATGTTACTATATAAGCTAGATTTTTTTTGATCATTTCAATATGCTTGGATCATGTGTAGATGTTGTTGGTGCTCTTGAAAGAGCTGAACCTAAAAACGGAAAGGGGGATAAAATAACAATCCCCTTTAAATTGGTAGCACTGCATGAAGGCCAAGAAAAGAATTTTGATTGGATTGTTCCCGAAAATTTATTTGATGTGAGTAGTAAACCCAAAAGTTCTAAGAGAGGAGTTTCTAAAACTCATTTAGATAAAATAAAATGTATTATTGAGGAGTTGCCTTACCTTGATTTGGATGCTTCTTCACTTTAAAATACTTGATTCCACTTTTCTGGGCCTAGCTAAAAGGCGTTAAAGAAAAGCACTTCTTAGGAGATAACCCATGGTTTTATGTTTTCTTTGTTTTTCTCAAGGGGTTGTACACTTATATAGAAACTCCTTTGTATCTTTATTTTCATGTTTTAGTTGTGCCAAGTAAAGTTTCTAGCGAAAGTTGAAGTTGGTTTTGGATTTCTGCGCAGGAACCAGATTTCTGTTGTCCACCATAAAAAATCGTATAAATTCCAGAAAGATCAAAATGACCTGAAAAGTTTTGTGCTTATTCCTCAGCTAATTCCAAAAAAAAATCCGTTATTTATGTTTTTCGATCTGAGCAACGTAAGTGCCCTGAAAAAATTCGTCTTTACAGATTGTTCTGATTTTGACAGATTCTGCCATTTTTCTTGCATTTTCTCTTTTATGATGTCAAGTGGATTTCTTTGCTTCACGAAAAATCAGTGGATGTAGCTAATGTTTAAAAGTATCAATAGCACTTGTGCCCATGCATAACCCATGGATTTTTGGGTTTTTGCACAAACCCTCTAATGTGAATTACTTTGAGTGTGGTGTGAAGAAAGTTTTCAAGGATCAAGAGAAGAGGATGAAATAATGTGATCAAAAAGAGTGCAAGGTCAAAGCTTGGGGATGACCCCATGGTTCATCCCAGAAAATTCAAAGAAGAATGAAGCATCTAAGCTTGGGGATGCCCAAGGCATCCCCTTCTTCATCAACAACTTATCAGGTCACTTCTAATGAAACTATATTTTTATTCGGTCACATCATATGAAATTTACTTGGAACGTTTGTTTGTTTTTCTTTTGTTTTCCTTACTGCAATAATATAGTTGGAACCTAGCATTCTTTGTGTGGGAGAGAGACACGCTCCGCTTTTTCGTATGAATACTCGTTATGCTCGTATTCTTAGTTTTTCTTCTAGCTGCTGCAAAAATTCTTGGTTAGCTCCTGTTTTTCTTGCATCTCTTATTCACAGCTATTAGTTTTAGTAGAGTTATGTTAGTACTCTCTTGTTTCATTGTTGTATCTCTTGGAGAGTTTTTTAGTATGAAATGTTTGGTGTTGGAAAGCAGTAGTACAATTTTCATGCTTATAACGGTGCAATTAGAAGCTTGTATAGACTATGCCTACACTTTTTCATGTCATGCTAGATGTTATTTTAATTCTAAAGCCTAGTAGTTATTTTGTACCATGATTTGTCTCAAATAGCTGAGAGTGTTTAATGTTCCTTTGAAATAATCATGAGTTGTTCTTGTCATTTTGAAGCATAAATTTGTGGTGTTCTCCTTTCAGTGTTTTATTTGGTTGACTTGGCGCATGCTCACACCATGTTTATGACTACAAACCAATCACTTATAGCCTCTATGATCATTTAGTTTTTGAACTTGTAGTACCACTTATGCTTTGATTAATGATGTTTTTGTCGCTATGCATGATTATGGCCATTATTGCTCTCTTGATTTGTCGCTCCCAGTCTTTTGCTAGCCTCCACTTGTACTGAGTATGAGCTCTAATCGTGCATCCAATTCCCCAAAACCAAAGTTTTCCAAATGTGTCCACTGTACCTACCTACATGTGGTATTTAATCGCCACTCCAAAGTAAATTGTTCATGTGTTACCTTTAAAACCTTCAAAATTACTCCTGTTTTAGCTCATGAGGACGTAAATAGAGAATCTTTATCTCACTTGTTGATTGGACTTTCACACCCTGGACTAGTGGCTTCATCTTCTTATCCAATTGATAGAAGAGCTAGCAGCGGGGTGCCCTGCCCCAAATTAATACAACAAATTCTCTTCACTATTTTTGCCCCTAATTTATCAGTCAAAGCATAATCGTGTAAACAAAAGAGAAAGAGGGATGACCTTCTACCCAGATATGTCCTTCTATGGGAGCCGCTCTTGTGAAGTCTAGTTGGATTGTGACGTACTGTATTTTCTGTTTACCATTCGTTGACGTAAGCATACACCTCTCTAAAAAATATTTTCAATACCTTTGTTTAACAAAATAAAAAGCTCTAGCAAATGAGTGATCCCTGCTTCCCTCTACGAAGGGCCTTTTTTTTACTTTTATGTTGAGTCTCCATCCTCTAGCTTTATGCATAGTTGAGACAACATAGTTGCCATTATGAGTTTAATGTGCATTTGTCCGAGAAACATTATTAATTGATTCATGATGTGTTATTACTTGTTCTCAAATTATTTGTTCTAGTCTTCCTAATAAACTTTGAAGGTGTCCAGGCGTTTTACCCCACTCTTAAGGACAAGCGAAATATCACTTGTCGCACCCGGACTTCTAGAGGATACTCACCGTACGAACTGAACAGTATTCTGATGGGATTACGGGGCTTTCCGGCACCCGCGTCCTCTTACGAGTAGGCCAACAATTATGTGTGACAACCCATCGCTACTGTTCACCGTCGGTGTAAACTATCCTGTAGAAATCAGGACACTACCATTGACGTACTTCATACCATACACACATGGTACGTCAACGGTTTTGAACAAAAAGGATAACACAACATGCCTCTACGACACAAAAGATTGAAATAAGGTAGCAAATGGCCTTCACTAAGGCAGAAATAGCAAATACAATCATCCAGAGGACACATGTCCCAACATAGCATTCATTACATCAGCGGAAGCAAACAAAGGTGTCTGAGTACAGACAAATCCAACAGGCTTAAGAAGCCGGAAACTGAAATAAAGACGGAGCCCATCCACGATGTCTCGGATCCTGCCCGGGTCCGCTAACTACTCGTCAGCAGCCTCGTCAAACTCCACGTAGTAGCCGTCACCTGGATCCTCGTAATCGTAGTCTGCGGAAACCACAGCCCCAAAGGGGTCAGTACATAGACGTACTGGCAAGCAAGACTCACAGTTCACCAAAGTATAGCCCGTCAACACAAGCACAGATGACTTGGGTTCAACGGAAGGAAGGGGATATAAAAGATGCTGCAACTGGCTGCGCTAACCAACTACAGAGATTCTATCACTTCCAAATATCAGAAAGGGGATAAGATCGAGTGTTGTAACCAACTGAAAGATAACATCAAACAAACTCATCCTGGATCTCGCCCCTTATCCAAAGAAGCAATCCGAGGATAACTCACACAGTTGGATTAATATGAATCAAGTTGTTGTGACAATAAGCCTATTACTAGTCAAATTGTTAATCATGGGGTGTGAGATAGTGAATCATTAAGTTTAAGTTGTCCTGAGTACTTGTTAGCCAGTACTTTCACCAAGTTAACCATAACCGCGGAAAACACGGCTTCTCAAGAAGATTATCCCTGCAGGGTTGCACCAATTTGGCCGTACACGTATGAATAACCCGCCAGATGGGATGCCTCCCACCAAGCGGGGCACTCAACACAACTCAACTCTTCTTCGCATCAAGCCCAAAGCACCTTGGGCGCACGGCTAATCAAGCCCCGAAGAAAAGGGACCCTCATAGCACTCTAAGACCGTGTCCCCCTATATGCCGACTACGAAAGTTCCACCCTGCGCTGGGCTCGCAAAAACATGCATGCGGCAAATAGAAAGCACGAACTAAATGAGATGATTTGGACGAGATGCGAATCGAATCAAATTGAGGGGGGCGCCCATACTCGCTTCCCACATGCGGGTAGTGCGCTCATCATGGATCAGTAGACAAGACCCTTTTCCTATTAGGGTCGACACTAGCAGGCCTCAAAACCACACAGGGCCTCCTGCCGGTGCCTTATCATCAAATTATTATTAAGTAATAACATTAGCATGATTGATTGATTGATTAAACATCGAGCCCCCAGAACATAATGAAATATAGTAACTGAAAGTAACGGTAACAGACTCGAGCAAAACAACCTAAGCATGCTAGTAAGACACTGGCTCAATCAATAGGGTTGTAGGAGGGGTGGTGAGGCAATATCAGGGTTGAAGGATTCATGTGATAGGTTCGTAACAGAAACAACTACCACTAAGGCTAGCAAGAATAGACAACGGAAAGTATCGGTAACCAGGGTTGAAAGGAACACAATGGTTCATGTGAGTGATAACTTGCCTGCGAACTCAGCAGCCGGGTACTGAGCTAGATCCTCAGAAGGGGTGCTGTAAGGATCGTCTGTCTCAACGTCGTCGTCTATTCGAGAAGAAGCAAACAAACAAAACAGGAATGTAAACAATCATTATCATGGCATTGTGCACAATCAAGATGATGCATGACAAATTAATGGTTGCAACAAAATAAACTAGCTAACATGATAACACAATTTAAATGGACCCCTATGCTAAATTTAGTTGCATATGGAAAAGGTCCATAGATTAAGTGGAACAAATGCTTTACAATTAATTATTAGGTGATAGTTGTTATCATGATGCATGCATGATGGTAACCACAAAATAACAACAAATAACAATGATAGATGCAAGGAAAAGGAATAAAACAAGTTTGGAAATTATTTATTAAGTTTGGAAAATTTGGTTACTTAAACATGTCACACAAACAATTATTGTTTTCATCAATTTAAAGTGTGCAAAACAATTAACAAAATTTATATTTGAAAAGAACATCAAATTTTAGTTGGATTACATGTTTCAAATATTGAAATTTGAATTAGGATGAATTTATTATGAATTAAACAATATTAAACAAGTTTTAATTGAATTTAAAACAAGTTTGAATATTACTTGAATTTTATTTGTTCAAATCATAAATTCAAATTCACATTTGAAAAGTTCACACTTTGATGGTTTGAAAACATATTTTGCATGTTCAAAAATATTTTATTTTGAGCAAGTTATGATTTTTAACAAATTTAAATGAATTAAATAAGTATTAAATTATTTAGGCAATTTAAATTACTCAAACCAGGAAACAAATTTTATATTTGAATAGGATATTCAAAATGGTATGAAAAACATATTTTATTTGTATTTATTGGATTAATAATGATTTAGTTATGGAATTTATGAATGTGCATTTGAATTATTTATATTCAATTTTAAATTGCAATTGGAAAATTCAAAACAGTGAACAAATGTTTCCAAAAGATAGACAATTGAATTTAGATCAGTGTGCATATTTTATTTGCAGTTTTTAGAGTTATAAAATAAAAGTTATGATGGTTTTGAAACCAGGGGCCAAACTGTGATTATTTGGACCTAGTTTGGAAAACAGAAAGTTTTAAAATTGTTTTATACCGACTGGAAACGTACCCACACGCTGCCAGGGGGCCCGTGGGCTCGCTGTGCCCACGTGGCACACGAGCGACTGACAGCTGGGCCAGGGCTATCAGCGCTCCAACGAAAAAAGAGGGATTTAATCCCGGGTGCTAGGGATCGAACCCAGCACCTCGCCCTCGCGCACGATACACTGAACCGCTGCGCTGCTGCGCGTTCGCTTGACAGATATAGGGACGCAGTGAGGATATATTTTCAGTCGCGGATCTGAACTTTCTGACGAGCGTGCGCTTCCGCGACACTGACAGTGAAACACGGCTAAACGGCGGCGATCTACGGTAGATGGTGGCCGTGCGTTGCTTGCTGGGCGTGTGCGGGTGTTGATCTGGAGGTGCAGGTGCAGGTGCAACAGAGGGAGAGAGGTTCGTGGTGGCTGCTCACCGCGGGGCGTCGAGAAGCAGAAGGTGGTCGACGGCGAGATGGGGCCGCGGCGGTGACGATGACGACGTCGTTGATTCCGTGCTCCTCCGAGCGAGCTACGGCGTCCAGAACGAAGAGGGAAGGGTGGCGATTCGATTCCAGTAGGCCAGAGGCTAGGTGGGAGTAGAGAGTGGCGGCGCCATGGCGGGGTTCAGAGAGCTGTCGCCGGCGAGGGATTCAGAGGTGGGGGGAGAGCGACGAGGAGGAGAAATTGACGGCGGCGGAGAGGAGGAACAGGGAACCTAGGGCTAGGGCATCTGCCAGGGAGGTCTAGGGGGATATATAGGGGGCTAGGTGGCCGGATCGCCGTCGGGGGCCGCCGTACTCCGACGTGGAGGCCGCGGATGCGCGCCGTACGCCAGACAGAACGTGTGCACGAATTACGAAGCGGTAAGTGAGGGAGTTAGGCGGGCTGGGCCGCGCGCGCGTTAGTTTAGGTGGGTTTGGGGCTGGTATCTGCCGCGCGCACGCGCTGGTTTCTATCCTTTTCTTTTTCTGTTTTTTTTTTTTTTTTGCTGAAACAGATTTGGAAGAATTTGATAAGGTTTTGTTTAATAAAAATTCCAAAAAATTAGGTTAGGCTAATTAGGTAATTAGAAACCATTTTCCAAGATTGGATTTCAAAAAGTTGAGATTTAAAATGATGTTTGTATTTGAATCCAAAATTTGAAAGAATTTTAATATTGATTAATATTAAGAAAACCAAGCATTTTTATAGGGTGGCCCCTATAGATTAAATGTTTGAAATTAGTTGATTTGCTTAGAGATTTCATAAACTCAAGTGGGTTGTTGTTTGATGACTTGGATTTGAAATGGTAGATGATTTGGATTAATTGATTGAAATAAAACCAACAATTTAATGAGTGATCAACATGGAATAAAATGGTTGTTTTCATTTGTTAATTTTTATTCCAAAAGTTGTAACAGATCAAGTATGAAATAACCATTTGAAATTTGTTTGAGTTTGATTATGAAAACAAGATAAATAGATGGAAAACAAATAGTAACAATGCAAACAAAAATAAAACAAATGCAATGAGATGATGACATGATGCATTGCTTGAATTAAAACAAGAAACAAAACATTCTAAGGGATGTTTCATACTTGGGATGTTACAAAACGCCCCCCCTTTAAGGAATCGCGCCCCGAGATTCCTTACTGAGAAGTGAAAAGGTCCGGATACTTCTTGCGAAGATCCTCTTCGGTCTCCCCGGTTGCCTCTTTATCGGAATGATGCGACCATTGCACTTTAAAGAACTTGGTGCTCTTGTTGCGAGTCTTACGCTCGGTCTCATCGAGAATACGAACAGGGTGCTCCTCATAAGATAGATCATCTTGCAGTTCAATGGAATCATGATCAACTGCACGATCTGGATCTTTGAAACACTTCTTGAGCTGGGACACGTGGAACACATCGTGCACCTTGGATAGTTTTTCTGGAAGTTCAAGACGATAAGCATTTTCTGCCCGCCTTGAGAGAATGTTGAAAGGAGCAATGTATCTTGGTGCAAGCTTTCCTTTCACACCAAAACGATGAGTGCCTCTGAGGGGAGTTACACGGAGATATGCCTTATCACCAGGTGCATAGATCATATCCCTGTGCTTGCTATCATAATAGCTCTTCTGACGAGACTGAGCAATCCTGAGATTGTCACGAATGATACGAACTTTCTCCTCGGCTTCCTTAACAATGTCAGGGCCTAAGAGTGAACGTTCACCAGCTCCAGACCAATTGATTGGACTCCTGCATCTGCGACCATACAGTGCCTCAAATGGTGCCATGCCTAGGCTTGCCTGGTAGCTGTTGTTGTAGGAGAATTTAGCATATGGAAGGCAATCCTCCCATTTCATGCCAAAGGAGAGACCACATGCTCTGAGCATATCCTCGAGAATCTGATTGACTCTTTTGACTTGCCCCTGAGACTGAGGGTGATAAGCTGTGCTGAACAGAAGTTTGGTACCCAATGCTTCTTGAAAGCTTTTCCAGAAATGAGAAGTGAAGATACTTCCACGGTCTGAGCTTATTTCCAATGGAACACCATGAAGAGGAACAACCTTTGCTGTATAGAGCTTTGCTAACTGGCTAGCTGAGATAGTCTCCTTGACAGCAAAGAAGTGAGCTACCTTAGTGAGACGATCAATAACAACGAAGATTGCATCGTTGCCCTTCTTGGACTTTGGAAACCCAGTAACGAAGTCCATTTCAATCATGTCCCACTTCCACTCAGGAATTTTAAGAGGTTGGAGTAGACCGGCTGTTTTCTGATGGACTGCCTTAACACGTTGACAAACGTCGCATTCAGAAACGTATTGAGCAATCTCACGTTTCATGCCAGGCCACCAATACAGAGTCTTTAGATCCTGGTACATCTTTGTACTTCCAGGGTGGATGGATAGAGGAGTTTCATGAGCCTCCTTGAGAATGATATCCTTGAGACTTTGAGTCTGAGGAACTGCAATGCGTCCTTCGAAGAACACAGTTCCCTTGTCATCAATTGAGAAGGACTTGAATTTATCGTTGCCTTCCTTGATGTGCTCTACAATCTTCTTGATTTCAGTATCACGAAGTTGTTCAGAACGAATCTTGTCCTCGAGAGTTGGACTGGCTGTCAAACTAGCAAGGTATCCTTCAGGGACAAGACCAAGGTTCAGTTTCTGGAATTCTTCATGAAGTGGAGGTTGGCTTTCCATGATCATGAGATTATTGCAATATGACTTGCGACTGAGAGCATCGGCCATAACATTAGCCTTGCCTGGAGTGTAAGAAATGGTGAGATCGAAGTCTTTAATCTTCTCAATCCATCTCCTTTGCCTGAGGTTCAGATCTGGCTGAGTGAAGATGTATTTCAGACTCTTATGATCGGAAAAGATTTCAGTTTTGTTACCCAACAAGTATTGTCTCCATTTCTTGAGGGCAAACACAACTGCTGCAAGTTCAAGATCATGAGTGGGATAGTTTTGCTCATGTGGGTTCAACTGACGTGAAGCATAAGCCACAACTTGACGTTCTTGCATAAGAACTGCTCCTAGGCCTTGGAGAGATGCATCGCAGAATATCTGGAAAGGTTTGGTAGTATCTGGGCCAACCAGAACTGGGGTGGAAGTGAGTTTAGCTTTGAGGAGATTGAAACTCTCATCACACTGTGGAGTCCAAACGAACTTCTTGTCCTTCTTTGTGAGATCAGTGGGAGGTTTGGCAATCTTGGAAAAGTTCTGGACGAAACGACGGCAATAGCTAGCCAAGCCAAGAAAACTTCTGACTTGCTTCACCGTCTTAGGGGGTTTCCAATCAACAATTGCCTTAACCTTTTCAGGATCAATGGCTATGCCCTTGGCAGAGATGATATGACCAAGATATGCAACTTCTGGAATCCAGAACTCACATTTGGAGAATTTGGCATACAGACGATGCTCGCGAAGTTTCATGAGAGTGAGACGAAGGTGTACTCCATGCTCTTCCTCGGATTCTGAGTAGACTAGAATGTCATCAAGATATACCACAACGAACTTGTCGAGGTATTCATGGAAGACAGAATTCATGAGTCTTGAGAACGTTGCCGGTGCATTGGTGAGACCAAAGGACATGACGGTGTATTCATATAGACCGTAACGAGTGGTGAAAGCTGTTTTAGGAATATCTTCCTTTCTGATCTTTATCTGATGGTAACCCATCCTCAAGTCCAACTTTGAGAATATTGAGGCTCCAGCAAGTTGATCAAAAAGATCATCGATACGAGGAATTGGATACTTGTTCTTGATGGTTTTCTCGTTGAGAGGACGATAGTCAACCACGAGTCTTTTTGTTTGATCCTTCTTGGCAACAAACAGAGTTGGGCTACCCCAAGCGGAGGAACTAGGCTGGATGTACCCTTTCTCCATGTACATATCGATTTGCTCCTTCAACAATTTCAGTTCAGGAGGAGCTATCTTATATGGATGCTTAGAGATTGGAGCAGTACCTGGCTCAAGCTCGATCACGAACTCAACTGCTCTATCCGGAGGCATCCCTGGCAACTCTTCTGGAAAGATGTTAGGGAATTCACAAACCACCGGAACATTTTCAATTGCAGGAAGGGGTTTGGCATCGAGGTTGAACAGCTGAACAGAACTTGATCCATATGGAGAATAGACTATCTGGCCTGAAGTGTGGGAGAGAGTTATTGACTTTTGAGCATAGTCAATTTTAGCTTTGTGGGTCTTCAACCAATCCATACCCAGAATGACATCAATGTCAGAATTTCCCAGCAACATGAGTGAAGCAAGGAATATGCGTCCTTCAATTAGGATCTGATTGTCCATGCTTATCTTGGAAGTAATCATTTTAGTTCCCGGAGAGTGAACATAGATTTGATTGCTTAGTGGAACCAGAGCTAAATTGTACGTTGTAGCAAAGATCTTTGACACGAACGAATGCGATGCTCCAGTATCAAATAACACTTTAGCTGGAAAAGAGTTTACGGGTAATATACCGAGAACGACGTCAGCAGCTTCCTCAGCTTTGTCGGCCTTGATATGATTCACCCTCGCGTTCCTCCCGACAGGCCTGTTGTTGGAGTTGAAGGCTTTAGCCGGGGGAGCACGAACCATTGCCTGGTTGGTGTTGGGGCGAGGAGGTGGAGGTAGCTGCCTCTGAGTGCACTTATCAGCGTAGTGCCCAGTCTCCTTGCACTTGAAGCAAGTGACGACACGAGGAGGACCTGGCCTTGGCTGCCCCATTGGAATCCTCTGACCCTGCATCTGATATGGGTTGGGTGGGCGGGGACCAAAGCCTGGAGAAGCTTGGGCATTTGGAGCCCGAGTGACAGCACCATTTGGCACCCAGATGCGGCGCTTCTGCGGAGGGGTGGTCATGTTGGAGGAGGAACCACCCTCACGCGAGTGCTTGCGGGACTCTTCGAACGCCTTGCGCCCATTCTCTTCATTGAGCGCGGTGTTCACGAGCTCCACGAAGTCCTTGCACTTGATGTTGGTGAGAGCGTACTTCAGTTCCGGGTTAAAACCTCGGCGGAACCTTGCCATCTTCTTGGCTTCAGTGGACACCTCGTCACCATCGTATCGAGCGAGACGATTGAACTCGTTCTGGTAGCCGAGGACGTCCAGCTTGCCCTGTTTGAGAGAGCAGAATTCCTCACGCATCCTTTCCATGAGACCATCTGGGATGTGGTGCTTCAGGAAGGCATCCTTGAAACATCCCCAGGTGATAGGATAGCCAGCTCTCATGGTCTGGTAGTTCTCCCACCAAGTAGCTGCCTGACCCTTCAGTAGGTAGGTGGCATACTTGACCTTATCTTCCTCAGCAACATGAGCTATCTCCAGAGCCCTGTTCATCTCCCTGATCTAGTCATCAGCATCCAGAGGCTCACGTGTTGCCACGAAAGCTCTCGGCCCCATGCTCAGAAACTCCTTGATGCTGACTCGCGGAGCATTCTGGTTGTTGTGCTGGTTAGCCTGGATCTGGGCCATCTGAGCCACGACCTGAGTCATCTGAGTCAACAGCTCCGTGAGCGGAGGTGGCTCCGGTGGGTTGCTCCTTGTCGGCGGCATCCTGAACAGACATGCATTTTAGCACAACAACAGAAAAAGGATAGACTTGGTAACCGAAAGATAGATTATTCCGACGCATGAATAGATAACCAACAGGTACATCATCACATGTTCAAATACATCAGAATATCCAACAGACCAATACATGGTTCGAATGCCAAAGGATAACTAAACATAGCTAGGAATGGATACATCGGTACTCCCATGCTCATCACGCAGGACGGCGGTGAGTAGTACGACGAGAGATACGGTGCGGAGGAATCCCACGGAAGTAGGTATGACGACGATCCACGTAGAGCGGGACTGCTCTGAGAGCAACTCTCGGTGTGGTGAAGTAGAAAGCGTCGTCTCCCTGTGCTCCAAAGCGGGGAATCCCAGTGTAACCCGGACCAAGGTCGAGAAGTGGACCTCTGATCGGCTCGTAACCTCCAGCATCTGGCAGCGGAAACCCAGCTGGCTGAGTGAAACGTGCAAAGCGCTCGTCTCCAACAAAGTCTGTGGTGTACGTAGCCAGACGAGTCAACGCCAGATAGAGCTGCTCCCTGACTGAGGCTAACTCCTGAGAAAGTGTGGAAGCAACTGCGTCACTGTGCCTCACGAACTGAGCAGTGGTGTGCAGCCTGGAGCTATCAGATTCGTAGGTATCCAGGTTGCTGTGGAGAGTGAAGTGAACTCCCGCTGCCGTGATGTAACCACGGGGGATGTGGCGATAGATAGAATCATCAAACCCCCAGTAGTCAGCACGGAGGACGGTGAGACTCACGTAAGCTGCCTGCTGCACGGCCATATCCACTGTGGATCCTACTGCCTCGTAGCGGTGGACAACGCTCCTGCCATCATCCGACAGAATGTAGACGATAGCCTGGTAGTAGGTCTGGTCAAACTCTCGCTGCTGCTCGTAGACCTGGTACTCTGGTGCCCAATGGAACCCCAGATAGGTAACCATGTCTCTCAGCATCTCCGGATAACCGGCGGTGCTCTCACAGCGAGTCATCCGAACCACCTGCGGGTAGAACCTGAGATCCATCTGCAGATGATTTGGGAGGTTTTGATTAGACTCCGGTAGAAGAAAAAGGATGTGGAAAACAACAACAAGGTTTCAACGGACGAAAGGTTCTTCAGAAGAACAGGATATCGAAGCAACATCGGGAAACTCTTGACCAAAAACTCCTGAGGTACTACGGAGAACCCAAAACACGTGAAATCCTAACTTGAAAGTTTAGGTGAGAACAGAAAACAACGTTGCACTTCCTTACCAGAAAAGGGCGGGTGGGTGGGGAAAGAAGAAAAATGGCAGAATTCCTACTCTCACGTTTCATTTTTCCCTATATAGTTACAAAATAGTTTCTAGACTCAACTGCGACCAGTAAAAAGGGATCCTACAGGCAGACAGGCTCTGATACCATTTGTCGCACCCGGACTTCTAGAGGATACTCACCGTACGAACTGAACAGTATTCTGATGGGATTACGGGGCTTTCCGGCACCCGCGTCCTCTTACGAGTAGGCCAACAATTATGTGTGACAACCCATTGCTACTGTTCACCGTCGGTGTAAACTATCCTGTAGAAATCAGGACACTACCATTGACGTACTTCATACCATACACACATGGTACGTCAACGGTTTTGAACAAAAAGGATAACACAACATGCCTCTACGACACAAAAGATTGAAATAAGGTAGCAAATGGCCTTCACTAAGGCAGAAATAGCAAATACAATCATCTAGAGGACACATGTCCCAACATAGCATTCATTACATCAGCGGAAGCAAACAAAGGTGTCTGAGTACAGACAAATCCAACAGGCTTAAGAAGCCGGAAACTGAAATAAAGACGGAGCCCATCCACGATGTCTCGGATCCTGCCCGGGTCCGCTAACTACTCGTCAGCAGCCTCGTCAAACTCCACGTAGTAGCCGTCACCTGGATCCTCGTAATCATAGTCTGCGGAAACCACAGCCCCAAAGGGGTCAGTACATAGACGTACTGGCAAGCAAGACTCACGGTTCACCAAAGTATAGCCCGTCAACACAAGCACAGATGACTTGGGTTCAACAGAAGGAAGGGGATATAAAAGATGCTGCAACTGGCTGCGCTAACCAACTACAGAGATTCTATCACTTCCAAATATCAGAAAGGGGATAAGATCGAGTGTTGTAACCAACTGAAAGATAACATCAAACAAACCCATCCTGGATCTCGCCCCTTATCCAAAGAAGCAATCCGAGGATAACTCACACAGTTGGATTAATATGAATCAAGTTGTTGTGACAATAAGCCTATTACTAGTCAAATTGTTAATCATGGGGTGTGAGATAGTGAATCATTAAGTTTAAGTTGTCCTGAGTACTTGTTAGCCAGTACTTTCACCAAGTTAACCATAACCGCGGAAAACACGGCTTCTCGAGAAGATTATCCCTGCAGGGTTGCACCAATTTGGCCGTACACGTATGAATAACCCGCCAGATGGGATGCCTCCCACCAAGCGGGGCACTCAACACAACTCAACTCTTCTTCGCATCAAGCCCAAAGCACCTTGGGCGCACGGCTAATCAAGCCCCGAAGAAAAGGGACCCTCATAGCACTCTAAGACCGTGTCCCCCTATATGCCGACTACGAAAGTTCCACCCTGCGCTGGGCTCGCAAAAACATGCATGCGGCAAATAGAAAGCACGAACTAAATGAGATGATTTGGACGAGATGCGAATCGAATCAAATTGAGGGGGGCGCCCATACTCGCTTCCCACATGCGGGTAGTGCGCTCATCATGGATCAGTAGACAAGACCCTTTTCCTATTAGGGTCGACACTAGCAGGCCTCAAAACCACACAGGGCCTCCTACCGGTGCCTTATCATCAAATTATTATTAAGTAATAACATTAGCATGATTGATTGATTGATTAAACATCGAGCCCCCAGAACATAATGAAATATAGTAACTGAAAGTAACGGTAACAGACTCGAGCAAAACAACCTAAGCATGCTAGTAAGACACTGGCTCAATCAATAGGGTTGTAGGAGGGGTGGTGAGGCAATATCAGGGTTGAAGGATTCATGTGATAGGTTCGTAACAGAAACAACTACCACTAAGGCTAGCAAGAATAGACAACGGAAAGTATCGGTAACCAGGGTTGAAAGGAACACAATGGTTCATGTGAGTGATAACTTGCCTGCGAACTCAGCAGCCGGGTACTGAGCTAGATCCTCAGAAGGGGTGCTGTAAGGATCGTCTGTCTCAACGTCGTCGTCTATTCGAGAAGAAGCAAACAAACAAAACAGGAATATAAACAATCATTATCATGGCATTGTGCACAATCAAGATGATGCATGACAAATTAATGGTTGCAACAAAATAAACTAGCTAACATGATAACACTATTTAAATGGACCCCTATGCTAAATTTAGTTGCATATGGAAAACGTCCATAGATTAAGTGGAACAAATGCTTTACAATTAATTATTAGGTGATAGTTGTTATCATGATGCATGCATGATGGTAACCACAAAATAACAACAAATAACAATGATAGATGCAAGGAAAAGGAATAAAACAAGTTTGGAAATTATTTATTAAGTTTGGAAAATTTGGTTACTTAAACATGTCACACAAACAATTATTGTTTTCATCAACTTAAAGTGTGCAAAACAATTAACAAAATTTATATTTGAAAAGAACATCAAATTTTAGTTGGATTACATGTTTCAAATATTGAAATTTGAATTAGGATGAATTTATTATGAATTAAACAATATTAAACAAGTTTTAATTGAATTTAAAACAAGTTTGAATATTACTTGAATTTTATTTGTTCAAATCATAAATTCAAATTCACATTTGAAAAGTTCACACTTTGATGGTTTGAAAACATATTTTGCATGTTCAAAAATATTTTATTTTGAGCAAGTTATGATTTTTAACAAATTTAAATGAATTAGATAAGTATTAAATTATTTAGGCAATTTAAATTACTCAAACCAGGAAACAAATTTTATATTTGAATAGGATATTCAAAATGGTATGAAAAACATATTTTATTTGTATTTATTGGATTAATAATGATTTAGTTATGGAATTTATGAATGTGCATTTGAATTATTTATATTCAATTTTAAATTGCAATTGGAAAATTCAAAACAGTGAACAAATGTTTCCAAAAGATAGACAATTGAATTTAGATCAGTGTGCATATTTTATTTGCAGTTTTTAGAGTTATAAAATAAAAGTTATGATGGTTTTGAAACCAGGGGCCAAACTGTGATTATTTGGACCTAGTTTGGAAAACAGAAAGTTTTAAAATTGTTTTATACCCACTGGAAACGTACCCACACGCTGCTAGGGAGGGCCCGTGGGCTCGCTGTGCCCGCGTGGCACACGAGCGACTGACAGCTGGGCCAGGGCTGTCAGCGCTCCAACGAAAAAAGAGGGATTTAATCCCGGGTGCTAGGGATCGAACCCAGCACCTCGCCCTCGCGCACGATACACTGAACCGCTGCGCTGCTGCGCGTTCGCTTGACAGATATAGGGACGCAGTGAGGATATATTTTCAGTCGCGGATCTGAACTTTCTGACGAGCGTGCGCTTCCGCGACACTGACAGTGAAACACGGCTAAACGGCGGCGATCTACGGTAGATGGTGGCCGTGCGTTGCTTGCTGGGCGTGTGCGGGTGTTGATCTGGAGGTGCAGGTGCAGGTGCAACAGAGGGAGAGAGGTTCGTGGTGGCTGCTCACCGCGGGGCGTCGAGAAGCAGAAGGTGGTCGACGGCGAGATGGGGCCGCGGCGGTGACGATGACGACGTCGTTGATTCCGTGATCCTCCGAGCGAGCTACGGCGTCCAGAACGAAGAGGTAAGGGTGGCGATTCGATTCCAGTAGGCCAGAGGCTAGGTGGGAGTAGAGAGTGGCGGCGCCATGGCGGGGTTCAGAGAGCTGTCGCCGGCGAGGGATTCAGAGGTGGGGGGAAAGCGACGAGGAGGAGAAATTGACGGCGGCGGAGAGGAGGAACAGGGAACCTAGGGCTAGGGCATCTGCCAGGGAGGTCTAGGGGGATATATAGGGGGCTAGGTGGCCGGATCGCCGTCGGGGGCCGCCGTACTCCGACGTGGAGGCCGCGGATGCGCGCCGTACGCCAGACAGAACATGTGCACGAATTACGAAGCGGTAAGTGAGGGAGTTAGGCGGGCTGGGCCGCGCGCGCGTTAGTTTAGGTGGGTTTGGGGCTGGTATCTGCCGCGCGCACGCGCTGGTTTCTATCCTTTTCTTTTTCTGTTTTTTTTTTTGCTGAAACAGATTTGGAAGAATTTGATAAGGTTTTGTTTAATAAAAATTCCAGAAAAATTAGGTTAGGCTAATTAGGTAATTATAAACCATTTTCCAAGATTGGATTTCAAAAAGTTGAGATTTAAAATAATGTTTGTATTTGAATCCAAAATTTGAAAGAATTTTAATATTGATTAATATTAAGAAAACCAAGCATTTTTATAGGGTGGCCCCTATAGATTAAATGTTTGAAATTAGTTGATTTGCTTAGAGATTTCATAAACTCAAGTGGGTTGTTGTTTGATGACTTGGATTTGAAATGGTAGATGATTTGGATTAATTGATTGAAATAAAACCAACAATTTAATGAGTGATCAACATGGAATAAAATGGTTGTTTTCATTTGTTAATTTTTATTCCAAAAGTTGTAACAGATCAAGTATGAAATAACCATTTGAAATTTGTTTGAGTTTGATTATGAAAACAAGATAAATAGATGGAAAACAAATAGTAACAATGCAAACAAAAATAAAACAAATGCAATGAGATGATGACATGATGCATTGCTTGAATTAAAACAAGAAACAAAACATTCTAAGGGATGTTTCATACTTGGGATGTTACATCACTTTGCTATGTTTACTCTATGCTTGAAACAAACGTATAACTTTCAAGTGCATTATTATTCATGATGTTTTGTTTGTGTTACTTCCCATGATGCAAAGTGATTGCTATGTTTTATTGTTAGAATTATATGTATCATGCTTGTGTTAAAGTTCTATGATCTCAGCTATGCTTATGCTTTTACAATTTAGATGATCAAGTTTATGTTCGTAGCATGTCACCTCAGAAATTATGTGTTTTTCTCGTTTACCTACTCGAGAACGAGTAGGAACTAAGCTTGGGGATGTTGATACGTCATAAATGTATCCTTAATTTCTGATGTTACATGTTGTTTTCATGCCATATGCTACATGTTTTCCTTACACTTTATGTCATTTTTATCGATTTCCCGGGGCTAACCTATTGACAAGATGCCACAGAGCCAGTTCTTGTTTTCTGCTGTTTTTAGTTTCAGAAAAGTTGTTATGGAAATATTCTCGGAATTGGAAAATTTGAAGCCCGGAAGTCTTAGAATTCCCGAAGGTTCCACAGAGTCCCGAAGAAGCCCGGAGGGGGGCCACAGGGGGGATTTTATTATTTGCCACACTTTTCATTTCACTTTTATAATTTGCCATATCATGTGGCACTGACAGGTGGTGGTCAGTGTGGCAAATTATAATGGATTTGAGAAAAGTGTGGCAAATTATAAATTATCCCGGCCACGGGGCGCCACACCATAGGGCAGCGCCCCCCTGGCCGTGCCTAGGGGTGGTGTGGGCCCCTCGGGCGCCCACCGCCATTTCCCTTTCGCCCATATATCCCCCCAATGCGTGAACCCTAAAAATATACCGCTTTACCACGAGAAACACCCGAGGCTGCCATAATTGTCAACCCGAGATCGGGAGGCTTCTGGAGTTCTCCCCAGCACCCTGCCGGGAGGGAAAATCATCACCGGAGGGCTCTACACCACCATTCCCACCTCCGGAGTGATGCGTGAGTATTTCATCCTTGGACTACGGGTCAATAGAGGTAGCTAGATGGTTGACCTCTCCTCTTTATGCCTCATGTTAGATCCCGTGAGCTGTCTCACATGATCGAGATCATCTTATTGTAATGCTACATGTTGTGTTTGGTGGGATCCGATGATTATTGAATGCTATGTCTCTTGATTATCAATCTATCATGTTGTCTTCATGTGTATGTTATTTATGATCTTGCATGCTCTCCGTTGTTAGTAGATGCTCGGGCCAAGTAGATGCTAGTGACTCCAGGAGGGAGTATTTATGCTCGATAGTGTGTTCATGCCTCCATTGCATCTGTGCTCGAGTGAAAGAAACGTGACGGATAGAGGATGTGTTGTTTCCATTAGGGATAAAAAAAACAATGTTTACTTTGTTTATATTGTTTACATTACACACTTTGATTACTGCGATAATCTGTGGCTTGCAACTTAATACCCAGCGTTTGTTCGGATGATATTCGGAGGGTGGATTATTAGTCATAGAAGCAGTTGGACGACGATCTATGTATATTGTTGTAATGCCCGCATGAATCTCATAGTAATCATCATGTCATGCATGTTTCATTATCTATCAATTGCCCAACTGTAATTTGTTCACCACACATGTTAGCTATCTTTTATGGAGAGACACCTCTAGTGAATTGTGGACCTCGGTCCATTTTCTCATACTGATAATACACACACCGCGTCCACTGTTTTCACACTAATACTGCTGTTTTCATATTGTTCTCATACTGTTTACCACACCATACGTTTAACCTCTTTGTGTTCAACAAAACTGGTGAGATTGACAACCTCGCTGCTTCGTTGGGGCAAAGTTAATTGATTGTGTTGTGTAGGTTCCACATTGCTGCAGAACCGGTAGTGCACCCTGGCACCTCAGCTGCATCAACCTCCAGAAGTTGCTTGTCCTCCTACTGGTCGATTCAACCTTGGTTTCTTTTCTGAGGGAAAACTTGCCGCTGCACTTTTCACAACCTTTCTCTTGGGGTTTACCAACGTCAGCCATCAGGCGGTTCTTTGGGACATACATGAATTTAGGCTTCTTTACCAATGTAGATTCTACCTTTTTAGATTTAAGAGAGGACAAGGTAGACCCCAAAGTTTCTACAACTTCTTCAATTTTGTCTATTCTGGATGACTGGTTTTAATTAGCTTATGTAGTTTCAACGACTATCACCCTTTTGGAAAGACTATTTATAGCACCATCTATTTTTTCAACATGCTCAATAAATTTCTTTTCTAGCTCATTTTGTTTCTAAATATTAATTATATTCTCCTCAATAGGATCCAATCTATTTAGCACATGCTCCATAGTGATATCAATTTTAATCTCATCAACAGGAGGATTTCCTACTAAGCTTTCAATAACATTAAGAAATTCCAAAGTGTATGCTCCTAAAAATTTTCCACCCATTAAAGTTTCAAGTATATATCTATACCAATTGGTGACACCCACGAATTTTTTTCTAAGAAGAACAATGGTGGCTTGCTTTTTAGTGGATTTGTTTTGAGCATCATTAATTCTATACCAAGAATCTTTTAAACTTTCCCCACCTCTTTGTTTGAAGGTTAGGACCTCAGCCTCGGGAGAAAAAAACAAAAGTATTATAGCTAGACATACTAAAAAAATAAACTAACAACACAAATAAAAGACTAGAAACTAGAGAACTATTTTTTGGGGGCGAGAGGGGGGGTTGATAAAGAGAAAACAAGACTAAACAAAAGTAAACTAAGCAAGAACAAAAAAAAGAGTGGAAGTTTGATACTCCCCTTGCAGCAAGCTAGAAAAAGTACTTGATGAGGACATAATCACACGCTCGTTGGGAGCCCCCAAGCTGAAGGTATGGTGTAGTCTACAATAAGTTTTCCTCTAGTAAAGAACAAGAGTTATCGACCCAGTAGGACTTTGTAGTCTTCAAGAAGGTTGATTTATCAACGGTGCGAGAAAAGTACTGACGTGTAGTTGACGGGAGCGTGAAACCTGCACACAAACACAAAATCTCTCTTGCCCCAACTTTCCGGGAGGTTGTCAATCTTCCGGTTTTGTCAAAAACAGGGGAATTAAACAAAAGGCTTGTGGAGTAATAAAACTAAAAAAATAGAACAACAAGAAAACACTTATGGAAGTTCTTAAAAGAAGGTTTGATGTATGAGGAAAATAGGACCGGGGGCCATAGGTTCACTAGTGGTGTCTCTCCAAAGAAAACAAACATGCTGGGTGAACAAATTACAACTGGGCAATTGACAAATCATGAACGTATAACAATACTATGACGAGATAAAGTTCATAGGTTCTAACATTGTAGGCATTACGTAAAGGCATATGGACCGCTATCAAGCATGCATCCATATCTAAATATCCACTTCAAGAAATCTATCCAACAAATCCCTTGGTATTAAGTTGCATCAATGAAGTTATTGTTATGTGTGCAACAGACAAATGCATTAATATCAATATGTAATGTAAGAAGTGGTTCTCATCCGTAGACAAGAGCACCGTTGTTTTCTCCCTAGTGGAAACATCACATCCTCTCCCCCTGGCACATTTCTGTCACTCGAGCGCACAACAAGGAGGCATGAACCCACTATCTAGCATAAAAACCCTCTCTTGGAGGTGAAAACAACTATGTGGCCAAGGTAATCATAAACACCGGAGAGCATTACACGACAAGATTAAAACTATAAAACTATAAGTTAAGCATCTCAGATTGACATGAAAAAACTACCATAATCTCATGGTTCATCGCATCCCAGCAAATACAACATGCACAATTACATAACGGCTACCTCGATCATGGGAGGAAGCTCATGAGACTCTAAACATGGAGGCGTATGGGAGAGAACAACCATCTAGCTACTGCTATGGACCCGTAGTCCTGAGATGAACTACTCACGCATTATTCCGGAGGCGATCATGGCGATGTAGAGGCCTCCGGTGACGGTCCCCCTATTTGACAGGGTGTCATATCAGGACTCCAGAAGCCCTAGATTGGACTTCCGAGGTGACGGCACCTCTCTGTATCTCCCCGATGATTTTAGGGTTAAAAAAAAATTATTAGCGAAGGGGGGAACTTGAGGCGGTGCTCGGGGCTCCCAGGGGCCCACCAGGCGCGGCCTAGGGAGGGGCCGCACCTGGCAGCCGCCTGGTGGCCCCCTAGATCTCCTCTGGCTCCCCTTTGGCCACCGTCTTCATTCCGGGAAAAAATTGATCTGTAACATCCCTGATTTTTGGAAAGTCCAAAATCACAAAAAATTGTATTTTTTTTTTGTTTTCATGATTAAGCAAGTCACCAAAACCCAATTAAAAGGAGGAAATAAAAGAAAACAATATGTAATTAGAATAAAGAAGCCAATTTGCCTTAATTTCCACAAACCCTAAAGCCTCATGTGAATAAAATATTTCTTAGCAAACATCCTTACCAAACATGTTTTCAACTCAAATAACATTTTGAAAATGATTATGATATTTAAAAACTAGATAATTTTTATCTTCAGTAATTCTCAATGTCACAAAAAATACTTCACCAATCATTAAATATATCATATGAATAAAAATTATTTAAGTTGCTATTCAAATATCAAATGTTAAAACTATAGAATATATTCCATAAATTGTTTTTAGAAGTGAAATACTTTGGGAAAACAATTATTTACAAATTTGGTAGTCCTCTGATAATTATTCTCAACTTTCCTATTTAATTATTATCTACAATTAAAAATGGAATAAAGTTGCTATTAAGTGATTTAGTAATATGTTAAAATTATAAAATATACTAATGGGTTGAAATTGTTTTGAGAAATAATATTTGACCTAAATAATGTATCTGAAATATCACAAGACCTAATTGCCATTTATTTACATTTTCTATTTTAAAAAAATTGTATTAAGTGACTATTCATGTTTTCATCATAATTTAAAATTATAAAAAGATGAAAACACTTTAAATTGGTTTTGGAAAATAGTATTTGATCTTTATAAAGACACTGAAAAAATTATTTGACCAATATTCATATTTCATATTTTTCTAAATTAAAAATGACATTAAGTGATATAAAGGATTTATTCATATTTCTCAAAATTCAAAATTTGGAATGTGTTCAAAGTTGACCAAAAATGTTATTAGTTGATATATATTTCAATTACAAAATTTTAGAAATTTATTTGAGGTATTTTGGATAGAGAAAACAAAAGTTATTAAGGAATTAAGAAAACAGGAAAAAAAATGATGACGTCATTGATGACCTCATGTCGTCTTCAACGTTCAGAAACAGAACATGCCCCATTTCCTCCTGAAATTTCGCCCATCGATTAATCATCATTAAGGCAATTAAAATCGTGCCCGAACCCCGCACCTTAAAGCCCTTCCTCCCCTGTTCTTTTCCCCCTTGCTCCCTTCTGTTATGCCGCAGCCCAGATCCCACAATCTCTCGCCGGAGTGCTCACTGTCCGCCGCCGTACGAGCTCATTATCAGCCTCCTTGGTGAGTTTCCGCCGCCCACTTCAGTCCTTATCGAATCCCTAGGGCCCCGTGCACCCTTTAAGATCTTTTCTCGTTTGTTTTGCTCAGCCAATCGACGCCGCCAAGTTTGTCCGTGCGTCACCGAAGTCGTGCCGTCTCCGGCCGCATCTAGGCGCCACTCTCGGAAGCGAGGGAGCGCGCCATCGCCACCACCCTCTTCTCCGTGTCGCGCTGAGTGTCCCCGTGATCTTACCCGAGCCAGAGGACCCCCGTAGCGCCGTCGCTGTCCACGACTGCAGCGCCGGCCGCCGTCTCGACATTCTCCGGCGGAAAACTCCGGTAAGCCACCCTCCCCTCTCCGGTGGCCGTTGGATCTTTTTTTTGACGCGTAGGATTAGATCTGAAGCGAAAGGGTGTGCCGCCGTTAGATCTGATCTGGATGGTCCCCGTTAAACCACTTATCGAAGGGGTACCAGCGAATAAGATTGCGCCACGTAGCCTGTGTGTTAAATCCTTATCCGTCGCTCTGCGCAGCGCTAAACTGGCCCAAGCCCAATTCCTGTCTGTTGCCCTGCGCGACAGATAAGTTGTTTTCGGCCCAGCCTTTCTCTGGAATTAATTCCGAATAGAAATAAAAAGTAGTTTTTGCAGAAAAGCCCCTAGAACTTTGAATCATCATATCTTTTCAACCACTTAGCCAAATTTAACAATCTTGAACTTTTTGAAAAGCCCTTGACATCTAGAAACTTTTGGCACTGGCCAAATTCAAATTTGACAAACTTAAATTTGTTCAAATTCAAATATACTTGTTTGATGAATTTTGGCATAATTCAAATTCTAGAAATCCAAAAATTGTAAATAAAATATATTTGGAAACCTTAGGATGTGTACTTTCATACCCCCTGTCCCAAAATAATTTTTGATCAAATTAAAATTGAATTTAGAATTAATTGGAATATTTGAGTAATTTTGACATAGAATTAATTCTGTAAATAATTTCAATATGGTTCCTTAACCAAAATTACTCCATTTGGCAACCTTAATCCATAAAAACAAGTTCCATAGAATTTTGGACACATATGAGCCATACCCAAGTATTTTAGGCCAAGTTATCACACACATGTTTCACACCATATTAAAAATGACTTAGGAAATATTTTTGCTTAAGTGATTCTATGGGTGTATGGCTATATGAAACCAAGGCTAAGTCCTTAGTGAAGTTTCAATACTTAGCCAACAAATGAACCTAAAAACACTAGTACTATAGTTTTCTATCTACTTCCCCACTCTTCTATTCTTGCTTCAAGAAATTCATCAAGACTCAAGCACAAGGAGGGACTTCATTTCAACTTGGTGGCAACATGAAGAGATATGAGGAATATCATTGAAGAAATTGAAGGAAGGGCTTAGACTCCAAAACAACTAGAAGAAAATCCAGAAAGTACAAGTGTGAAGAAATCCAGAAGAAAACAACTCCCTCTCTCTTTCTATCCTTCTTCTTAAATTTTCTTTCAAATTAACTTAGTAGTATTTGTGCCCATCCCATACCCAAACCAATTAGTGAATTCAAAGCCATGAAGAATTTATCAAGACCAAGAGAAGAATCCATCCAAGGAACAAGACTACAATAGAAGCATGAAGATGATCTTCAAGAAGACAATCACATGAAGTCTAGAAACAATCCATACAAGTTGAAGAATAACAAGTTATTTTGTCCAACCATTGACCCAAATGGAAAACCCAAGACTTAGTAATATTTCCCCTTTGATGATGAAGTTAGTAGATCTACCCTAACCACAATGGAAAATACTAACATAGTCACTTAAATATTTTTGAAGGTGAATATGACCAAGTGTTTGCATGTATTACTTTAGTTGAAGAAGTAATATGTTTATTCTTAGTGAACTCTTGGAACTTCCTCGACAAGTATGGTTATAATAAAGTTAGATCACATCAAGCTCAACCTAGTCCTTCCCAAGTAAACCATTGGAATTTCCTTAACAAGAATGAGACCCCTAGTGAATGAATCTTTCAACTCAAACCTAGACCTTGTCCTAACCAACTTGGTTAAGACCCTTTTGATATGTTAGTTTGCTATGTATGTTTTATACACTTGTATGATTGTTTGGTAGAATGTTTGTTTATTTTGTTATTGTGTTTTCAATGAATAGATTGTACGGAGAGCAATGATCTTTTGTGAAGAGAGTGTGATTTCTTCACCAACTTCAACAAGGCAAGTAACACACCATCAACTACCCATTATTTTCTATATGCATTAGTTGATTTTGAGTAGTATGCAAGATAGGAAATTTTACTAAGTTATACTATGCTATGCTATTATCCCAGTAGTGTGTAGCCATCCCTTTTACCTTGTTATTTTGATAGCCTTAGAATTTACTAGGTGTTATGCAATGTTACAAATTGTTTTACTAGATGTTGAGGAAAAATCCTAAGTATAACTAATGAATGAACCACCTGGGTGGAAGTGGTAAGACTGGGTTATGTTGAGTGTTTCCTCAGGGCCCTTATCTAAGGGTTATTCCACTTGAGGTTGTCACTTGCGGATGGCCACCCAGGCACAAAGAGATTACTATGTCCTTCTAAGTTTAGTAGCTTCCCGTGCAGCCTTTAGTCATATGGGTTCTGTCTTGATCAACTAAGTTGAATGAACTCACTAGGCTTACAAGCAGATGTAGCATAATTATAGGTGGAACGGGTAAGCCAAACGGTGGTGGAATTTCTTCTGAAAGATCTCGTCTCAATCTTCTCCTTTCCTTAATGCACTCAGGGTGTATAGGATGTTTGGGCTGATTTGAGTCTGAAGGTGAAAGTGCACAAACTCTGCAGAGTCAACAAACTAAGATCTTAGCCGTGTCCCCGGTTATGGACAACTATGAGCAGCTGGACAAGGATTGACGGAAGAATCTCATCATCAATTTCAATAAGTAAAATTTTGACCAAGTGAACAGTATTGTGGTGCTTGGATCTTAATCCAATGTTGCCACCCTTTGAAATGAAGAGTTTGTTTTACAAAAGAGATAGGACAAAACTGGCTTTATGCAAACTTAGCCTAAACTCCACTCAGCCAAATAAGCATGTAGTATTAGTCTTGCCATTTATATCCACCATAGTGTTACTTGCCAATACATTAAATTGTATTGACTCCCTTGTGGCTGCATATTCCATATTGCAGATGTTTCTGAAGACGAGTGAGGATTTCGTTTAGGATCTCGAGACTATCGCCAACATGTTTTGCCTGTGGCACATGAAGAAGATGGGCTCAATGTTGTACTATGTTTTCCGCTGTATGTCTTAGCTTCCTGCTAGTCTTCTAAATCTATGCAAGTTGTAATACTATTTTGTAAAGACTGGATCATGCGATGTAATAGAATTTGATGCATTTGCATGATATTTCATTTTGTACTGTGGTGCTAGCAATTGATCCAGGGACTAGCACAATAACACAGGTATCCCATCTTTATTAAAAGTTGGGATGCTACAAAATGGTATCAGAGCATTGTGTTGCCTGTAGGTTCGAGACCCTAAGTTTGGATTAGAATAGGAAAAGCCATAGGAATAAAATATATATACTTTTTAACAACTCCACAAAGAAATCTTTTATATCTTCATTTCTCCTCGTACTCCTTTCCATGATACATTTCTAATGTCTGCTCTTATCTTTAGATGACCAACATCATTGAATCGCTCAAGAAAGGACCAATGATGACCATGACCCTGGAATGTGACACTGATTTTCCAAGAGCATTGAAGGATCTCATGTCAATCATGGGATTTGAAGGACCAGCAGTCTATTGGGGTTTTCCCTACATTGATGAGGAAGATGATCTTGAATATTGGTGGGTGCAGATTCATCTGTATATGAACAAGGAGTACGACCACAAGATGGGAGGAGATTGCATGCTTACCAACAAGGAGGTGCATTTGACATTCTTTGATTCAGCAAGAAGTGCTGCATGGAGGGCTATTGAAGAACTTACTGAGAGACTCAAGTGGAGACTTCACAACACTAAGAAGATTCTCAAGGAAGCCGAAGAAGAGATCAACACTCTTGAAAAAGAAATTACAATGTACAAGAACACGGAGATCATTGTGAAGACTGAGTATTGAAGACCTATCATGAGGAATAAATCAAGAAAGTTGTTACCATGCCTTGAATAGTAGACCACCATGAGATATAACAAAGTTGTGAGACACGAAACACGATTAGAGTATTGATCATACTAATGAGTGTGGTATGACAATACTAGATGTTTTCCTAAAACTATGTTGTTTGGTGTGATGAATGTGTTGCTATATGTTTGTTATGTGTTGTTTGTAAGATGAGTTTCCTTGATCTGCTGTGTTTGGATAGGAACCTTCTTAGATCCTTTCTAACCTCTACTCATCTTCCCTAAAACCTCAAAACAGATGTCTAGCCAGAATTCCAACAACCCGGAGAACTCAATAGCAATGCAGATGTTACTAGAAGCTCAAACTCAGATGATACAACTGATGATCCAGAACCAAGCAAGCCACCCCAATATGGAGTTAACCCCAGGAATGCAACAAGTGTTGGATACTCAATCACAGATAGTGAAGATGATGTCCCAAAACTTGGCCAATAGTAAAGACAATCAGCCCTTGATAACTAGAGATAACCAGGAGATAGAAGAAGAAATGTTTTCAACACCCAAAGCCTGCAAATCTTGTGGAGAGATAGGACACTATTCCAAAGATTGTCCTGATGAGTGGCCCCATGGTGATGCAAACAACTCAATTGAAGGATACTTCACTCAAGTTACTTGCTTTCTGTGTGAAGGGACAACACATGTTCCAACACAATGTCCACTTTACCCCATGGTACAACAAGTTGGACAACAAGCCAAAATGGAAATGCTTAGTGAAATCCAAGAGAACTTAGGAAAACCAGATGTGAAGGGAAAACACAAGCTGGATACTTTTCAGATGGATCATGTCAAGATAGATACCGGAGCCAAGACTACACCACATCCATATTCATCCAAACACTCCACCAAGAATTGCTATTCTTGTGAAGAAGATGGACATTTGTCTAGAAATTGTCCCAACAAGAAACCCAGACCTTCAACCAACATAGTTGAGTATACTGGGCAGCAGTATGAAGATATGATGGCCAATTTAACTCCACCAAGGAAGAAGAAGAAACTTCAGAAGAACCCCAATCCTGTCTATAGAGACATCAGCCAAGTGACTTGCTTCAAATGCAGAGATAAAGGACACTATGCAAATGGATGCCCTCAAAGGGAGAAGGAAGGAAACATGACTTTCTGAAAGAAGGAATCTTAGGCAAAGTTTCATGTTGAAAATAAATTTATTTTCCCTAGGAGTTCTTCCAGTGTAATAAACCACAATGAATGTCTCAGAAATGTGTTCCCATTATAATGAGATGATGTTGTGAAATCCTCTCAACTTGATCTTTTGATTGACCCAAAGAGTGACCCCTCAGTGTCAAAGGTAGCTCAACATACCTATGTTGGTCTACACCTCTACCTCAAAGGAAAGTTCTACTCAAGCCTATCTCAAATCAATCTACACTCTAATATAATGAAAATAGACTAACTACAAAAGTTTCTTTTAAGGGTGGTAGCCCACCAAGTTGTTCTGGAACCCAGTCACCCAGACCTATCTTTCTTTCTAACCTTCCCAAATCTCGGGACGAGATTTCTTTTAAGGGTGGTAGTCTGTAACATCCCTGATTTTTGGAAAGTCCAAAATCACAAAAAATTGAAATTTATTTTTGTTTTCATGATTAAGCAAGTCACCAAAACCCAATTAAAAGGAGGAAATAAAAGAAAACAATATGTAATTAGAATAAAGAAGCCAATTTGCCTTAATTTCCACAAACCCTAAAGCCTATTTCCAAAATAAAATAAAATAAAATATGTTTCCTCATGTGAATAAAATATTTCTTAGCAAACATCCTTACCAAACATGTTTTCAACTCAAATAACATTTTGAAAATGATTATGATATTTAAAAACTAGATAATTGTTATCTTCAGTAATTCTCAATGTCACAAAAAATACTTCACCAATCATTAAATATATCATTGAATAAAAATTATTTAAGTTGCTATTCAAATATCAAATGTTAAAACTATAGAATATATTCCATAAATTGTCTTTAGAAGTGAAATACTTTGGGAAAACAAATATTTACAAATTTGGTAGTCCTCTGATTTTCTCAACTTTCCTATTTAATTATTATCTACAATTAAAAATGGAATAAAGTTGCTATTAAGTGATTTAGTAATATGTTAAAATTATAAAATATACTAATGGGTTGAAATTGTTTTGAGAAATAATATTTGACCTAAATAATGTATCTGAAATATCACAAGACCTAATTGCCATTTATTTACATTTTCTATTTTAAAAAAATTGTATTAAGTGACTATTCATGTTTTCATCATAATTTAAAATTATAAAAAGATGAAAACACTTTAAATTGGTTTTGGAAAATAGTATTTGATCTTTATAAAGACACTGAAAAAATTATTTGACCAATATTCATATTTCATATTTTTCTAAATTAAAAATGACATTAAGTGATATAAAGGATTTATTCATATTTCTCAAAATTCAAAATTTGGAATGTGTTCAAAGTTGACCAAAAATGTTATTAGTTGATATATATTTCAATTACAAAATTTTAGAAATTTATTTGAGGTATTTTGGATAGAGAAAACAGAAGTTATTAAGGAATTAAGAAAACAGGAAAAAAAATGATGACGTCATTGATGACCTCATGTCGTCTTCAACGTTCAGAAACAGAACATGCCCCATTTCCTCCTGAAATTTCGCCCATCGATTAATCATCATTAAGGCAATTAAAATCGTGCCCGAACCCCGCACCTTAAAGCCCTTCCTCCCCTGTTCTTTTCCCCCTTGCTCCCTTCTGTTATACCGCAGCCCAGATCCCACAATCTCTCGCCGGAGTGCTCACTGTCCGCCGCCGTACGAGCTCATTATCAGCCTCCTTGGTGAGTTTCCGCCGCCCACTTCAGTCCTTATCGAATCCCCAGGGCCCCGTGCACCCTTTAAGATCTTTTCTCGTTTGTTTTGCTCAGCCAATCGACGCCGCCAAGTTTGTCCGTGCGTCACCGAAGTCGTGCCGTCTCCGGCCGCATCTAGGCGCCACTCTCGGAAGCGAGGGAGCGCGCCATCGCCACCACCCTCTTCTCCGTGTCGCGCTGAGTGTCCCCGTGATCTTACCCGAGCCAGAGGACCCCCGTAGCGCCGTCGCTGTCCACGACTGCAGCGCCGGCCGCCGTCTCGACATTCTCCGGCGGAAAACTCCGGTAAGCCACCCTCCCCTCTCCGGTGGCCGTTGGATCTTTTTTTGACGCGTAGGATTAGATCTGAAGCGAAAGGGTATGCCGCCGTTAGATCTGATCTGGACGGTCCCCGTTAAACCACTTATCGAAGGGGTACCAGCGAATAAGATTGCGCCACGTAGCCTGCGTGTTAAATCCTTATTCGTCGCTCTGCGCAGCGCTAAACTGGCCCAAGCCCAATTCCTGTCTGTTGCCCTGCGCGACAGATAAGTTTTTTTCGGCCCAGCCTTTCTCTGGAATTAATTCCGAATAGAAATAAAAAGTAGTTTTTGCAGAAAAGCCCCTAGAAATTTGAATCATCATATCTTTTCAACCACTTAGCCAAATTTAACAATCTTGGACTTTTTGAAAAGCCCTTGACATCTAGAAACTTTTGGCACTGGCCAAATTCAAATTTGACAAACTTAAATTTGTTCAAATTCAAATATACTTGTTTGATGAATTTTGGCATAATTCAAATTTAGAAATCCAAAAATTGTAAATAAAATATATTTGGAAACCTTAGGATGTGTACTTTCATACCCTCTGTCCCAAAATAATTTTTGATCAAATTAAAATTGAATTTAGAATTAATTGGAATACTTGAGTAATTTTGACATAGAATTAATTCTGTAAATAATTTCAATATGGTTCCTTAACCAAAATTACTCCATTTGGCAACCTTAATCCATAAAAACAAGTTCCATAGAATTTTGGACACATATGAGCCATACCCAAGTATTTTAGGCCAAGTTATCACACACATGTTTCACACCATATTAAAAATGACTTAGGAAATATTTTTGCTTAAGTGATTCTATGGGTGTATGGCTATATGAAACCAAGGCTAAGTCCTTAGTGAAGTTTCAATACTTAGCCAACAAATGAACCTAAAAACACTAGTACTATAGTTTTCTATCTACTTCCCCACTCTTCTATTCTTGCTTCAAGAAATTCATCAAGACTCAAGCACAAGGAGGGACTTCATTTCAACTTGGTGGCAACATGAAGAGATATGAGGAATATCATTGAAGAAATTGAAGGAAGGGCTTAGACTCCAAAACAACTAGAAGAAAATCCAGAAAGTACAAGTGTGAAGAAATCCAGAAGAAAACAACTCCCTCTCTCTTTCTATCCTTCTTCTTAAATTTTCTTTCAAATTAACTTAGTAGTATTTGTGCCCATCCCATACCCAAACCAATTAGTGAATTCAAAGCCATGAAGAATTTATCAAGACCAAGAGAAGAATCCATCCAAGAAACAAGACTACAATAGAAGCATGAAGATGATCTTCAAGAAGACAATCACATGAAGTCTAGAAACAATCCATACAAGTTGAAGAATAACAAGTTATTTTGTCCAACCATTGACCCAAATGGAAAACCCAAGACTTAGTAATATTTCCCCTTTGATGATGAAGTTAGTAGATCTACCCTAACCACAATGGAAAATACTAACATAGTCAATTAAATATTTTTGAAGGTGAATATGACCAAGTGTTTGCATGTATTACTTTAGTTGAAGAAGTAATATGTTTATTCTTAGTGAACTCTTGGAACTTCCTCGACAAGTATGGTTATAATAAAGTTAGATCACATCAAGCTCAACCTAGTCCTTCCCAAGTAAACCATTGGAATTTCCTTAACAAGAATGAGACCCCTAGTGAATGAATCTTTCAACTCAAACCTAGACCTTGTCCTAACCAACTTGGTTAAGACCCTTTTGATATGTTAGTTTGCTATGTATGTTTTATACACTTGTATGATTGTTTGGTAGAATGTTTGTTTATTTTGTTATTGTGTTTTCAATGAATAGATTGTACGGAGAGCAACGATCTTTTGTGAAGAGAGTGTGATTTCTTCACCAACTTCAACAAGGCAAGTAACACACCATCAACTACCCATTATTTTCTATATGCATTAGTTGATTTTGAGTAGTATGCATGATAGGAAATTTTACTAAGTTATACTATGCTATGCTATTATCCCAGTAGTGTGTAGCCATCCCTTTTACCTTGTTATTTTGATAGCCTTAGAATTTACTAGGTGCTATGCAATGTTACAAATTGTTTTACTAGATGTTGAGGAAAAATCCTAAGTATAACTAATGAATGAACCACCTGGGTGGAAGTGGTAAGACTGGGTTATGTTGAGTGTTTCCTCAGGGCCCTTATCTAAGGGTTATTCCACTTGAGGTTGTCACTTGCGGATGGCCACCCAGGCACAAAGAGATTACTATGTCCTTCTAAGTTTAGTAGCTTCCCGTGCAGCCTTTAGTCATATGGGTTCTGTCTTGATCAACTAAGTTGAATGAACTCACTAGGCTTACAAGCAGATGTAGCATAATTATAGGTGGAACGGGTAAGCCAAACGGTGGTGGAATTTCTTCTGAAAGATCTCGTCTCAATCTTCTCCTTTCCTTAATGCACTCAGGGTGTATAGGATGTTTGGGCTGATTTGAGTCTGAAGGTGAAAGTGCACAAACTCTGCAGAGTCAACAAACTAAGATCTTAGCCGTGTCCCCGGTTATGGACAACTATGAGCAGCTGGACAAGGATTGACGGAAGAATCTCATCATCAATTTCAATAAGTAAAATTTTGACCAAGTGAACAGTATTGTGGTGCTTGGATCTTAATCCAATGTTGCCACCCTTTGAAATGAAGAGTTTGTTTTACAAAAGAGATAGGACAAAACTGGCTTTATGCAAACTTAGCCTAAACTCCACTCAGCCAAATAAGCATGTAGTATTAGTCTTGCCATTTATATCCACCATAGTGTTACTTGCCAATACATTAAATTGTATTGACTCCCTTGTGGCTGCATATTCCATATTGCAGATGTTTCTGAAGACGAGTGAGGATTTCGTTTAGGATCTCGAGACTATCGCCAACATGTTTTGCCTGTGGCACATGAAGAAGATGGGCTCAATGTTGTACTATGTTTTCCGCTGTATGTCTTAGCTTCCTGCTAGTCTTCTAAATCTATGCAAGTTGTAATACTATTTTGTAAAGACTGGATCATGCGATGTAATAGAATTTGATGCATTTGCATGATATTTCATTTTGTACTGTGGTGCTAGCAATTGATCCAGGGACTAGCACAATAACACAGGTATCCCATCTTTATTAAAAGTTGGGATGCTACATGATCTCTGTGGATTTTCAGCCCTTTCCGAGAATATTTCCTTAAGAGCTTTTCTGAAATAGAAAAACGGAAGAAAACAACAACTGGCCTGGAGCATCTTGTTAATAGGTTAGTTAGTGAAAACATCTTGAAAACGAAAGAAAACAAGTGGAAAACAAAAGGTATTGGGTATAATACAAGCATGGAGCATCAAAAATTATAGATACGTTTGCAACGTATCAACTTTAGCTTACAATCGCGAGAAGATCATCCTGATTCTTAACGTCAGACAAGTCATCGTCCGATGACTGGCTGCCGATTTCTTCCTCCTTCAGATCTGGCAGCAATGGTGGAGACCATATGCACGGACTGCGGCGCGAGACCCGCCAGCCTTGCCGTCATGGGTACGACTTCCAATCATGGGGGATGACTGAAAACCGCGATTGCGGGACTGCTCGGACCGCATCGCCTTGATGTGCTCCATCTATTTCGTCGCTGACAGCGTGAGATTACAAGGATTGTCGGGATTGTGTGGGGATTGGGACGGAGATGTTGACTCTCTCTTTGCCAGGCCGGGCCCGGAAGTGGAATGGCAAATGGGCCTTGGGGTGATTTCTCTCTCTGTCCCTACTAAAATAGTCACACGAGGTGGAGGGCATGTTTAGTCCCACCTCGCTAGTTTGCTGTGAGTTCGACCAACTTATAAACTAAAAAGTGGAGAGACTATCAGCTACCCACGCGTAATTCGTTCGATTAGAGATAATCGACCGGCTACACGCGTGGATTAGCTTTTTGTATTTTTATAAATTGGATGATTGTTTCCGTACGCTTATATGAGTTAAAAATGGCCTAGTTAAAAAAATCAGCCGTGGTGTGACAGGCCGAGTAGGACCTCACGGTTGTTTTTGTCTCTGCTGAATTAGTCACACGAGGTGGGTGTTTAGTCCCACCTTGCTAGTTTTAAGTGCGTATGACCAACTTATAAACCCAAAAGTGAAGCAAGAATTAATGTCCAAGGCTCAACTCCTTATCAGGCGAGTCTAAGTTTGGGACTTTTTTTAGACGTTTGTCCATAAAAAAATTGGGTGTTTAGTCCCACATCAATTGTTCATAGTGGGTACGACCGACTTATAAACTCGAGAGTGAAACTAACAAAAAACTTGTAACAATAATATATTCACCAACGACAACTTCTTCACCATCCTGAGGTCGGGAAAAATTCGTTGTTGCAGAATAAATCGTTGTTACCGGTTTGTTTTGTTATTTTTAATATATAAATAATTTTTTAATGTATATATAAATTAGATGGTTCGGTTAATAAAGGAGTTTGGAATTGTTTTATTATTAAATTAATAAAGGAGTTTGGCACCCGCGATTACCCGCACCTTGATAGAAATATGCGTAAATACTACATGAAAAAAATGCGTAGAGACTATGTAAGATCAAAATAATAATAAACTAGCACGATTCCTTACATCCAGGGGCATATATAGAGACCACTCGATCGGCAATTACATATATAAATAGATGCCCTACTTACATTATATGGGCAGCGATCAATCACATAGAGAGATGGGCGCGCTAGAGGTAGCACGCTAGAGAGACTGCTACTAAAACTACTAATACTCCTCCTCCGGCGACGCGGTATTGTGGAGTGAGTGCATGGCATCCGCGGTGGGAAGATGTGGTCAAAGTTGGTGTAGATGTTGAAGCCCGTGAATGCGATGAACTTGCACCCATAGTAGAATGCCTGGCCAAGAAGGTTGTAGACGTTGAAGGGACTGATGAAGTTGGCAACAAGGTCAATCCCAAGCCTCCATTGCCATAAAACTCCTCGATTTGGAACATTACCGACGAGCCGCATGAAAAATGGGCAAAGCCGGCCCTGAGGAAGAATGTCGCCAAATCCTGAGGAGCCCTCCACCTTGAGCTGGCTCACACCCGGAGCCGGTTCTCAACACGTACCCGGTGGGGTATTGCCACTCAGGTACTGTGGGATGCCGACGAAAGGTTGTTCCATTGAACCGCATCACGTCTACTCTATTTTGGCTGCCGATCCGTGGAGGTTTTGATGGGATGTGATCGAGTGATGGAGCAATTGCACGGACGGAGATAGACGGGAGAGGAGCCCCTTATATATATCAGTGGTGCACATTAATGGTAGTTAATGGACCGTGATTTGCATCGAGGGGCCGCGAGAGTGCACATAGTTCGACATTGTCTTATTTGTCGTTCTTCATATGATATTCCATGTTCGTTGACCCACCTTTGAAGCCAACAGGAAGCCACGATCCAAACCATTTAGGCAGAGCTATCGAGCACGCGGATCGGTGACCAACCAATCATGTCGTGGAGCAAGCGGAATTATCTTTGAAGCCACGATCCACATCATTTATGCAAAACGATCGAACGGTGCAGAATGGGGCAATGTCTCTTTGGATGGTTCAACAGTATATGGAACTCCTGGCAGAAATCAATGTACTTTCACAATATATAAAAAAAAATTGGCAGAAATCTTTTTTTCTTGACTTGGCATCATAATTTGGGTACCTAAGCTTAAGATAAATCGTATGAGCCAAGGAACAAAATAAATATGTTAGGTCATTCACACATAGGGTAGTAGAATGAAGTCTCTGGATTACAAGGAAAACCTTCTAGAGTAAACCAAACCAAGTTTTTTTTTCGAAAATTAGTCATTTCCAACTGATGTTTTGAAACCTTCCAGATGTTTTGAACATGCATTGTATGGTCATCAAGAATGAACAATGTGAATTTAAAATATTTTTCCGCGTTAACAACATTATTCTATTTTTTATTAAGTGATAATTAATTACTCTATGAGAATAAAATATTTTATCTGAAAAACCTCATACTTCGAATTTACCCTTTATTCGAAGAGTACATGTCAAGGATTTTTTTGGCACATATAAACAAGGTCAAAGACAAACTTGCTTAGAAGGGGTTGTTTACCCTAGCTTTCGAGCTCTTCTCTATACCACATTTTCACCTCAATAGCAGAAATAGCTCGGATTGATACCGTAACGTGCACAATAGTGCATAATTCATTATAAAAGCCAGATACCAAAAGAACTAGTATAAATTTGAATTTTGGCTCAAATTTGAATTTAAATTAATAAAGCAAGATCAGGATAAGCGTACCAATGCGCATCATAGTAAATAGCATTACATCATACGAGTTTGCACAGTTCAAATTAAAAACTAGCATTTACATCACACAAGTTTTTTACTTCTTCTTAGCGCTTCATTTCTTCCTTGTCGTCCTACCATTGCTTGTTTTAGAATATACACCATAAATTTCATTCTTGCTCTTGGTTTTCTTCGCGTCATTATCACTAGACTACTCCACAACACGTCCTAGAGCTTCAGTTTGCACCTCAACAGTTGTAATATGTTCAGGTGGTATCTCAATAGCAAAAGTAACTTTAGTTTGCACTTCAGCAGCTAGAATAGGCTCAGGTTGCACCTCGACGGCAGAAATAACTCCAGTTTACACTTCGGCACCTGGAATAGGTTCAGGTTGCACCTCAATAGTAGAAATAGCTAAATTTTGCACCTCAACAGAAATAGCTAGAATAGGTTCAGGTTGCAACTCTAGAGCAGAATTAACTAAATTTTGCACCTCAACAGCTGGGGTAGGTTCATGTTGCACCACAACATCCAGAAGTGTCTCATTTTCACAACTAAACAAGATCTGCACACTTCTCTTTTTTCTACTGCTATTGAGTCTTAACTTTTTTTTGGCTGACAATCCTCAACCAAGGGGTTGCGAGTTCTTTTGTACTGCACGCTTCCTTCTAAAAAGCAAAGGCAAAAAATCTTGTCATTTTGTTTGTAAGTTAAACAAGCAACCAAATAATAATAAATCAAATATATGAACATTCTTTGGCCTTTCAGGAGTGCAACGGCACTTGGTAGATCCAACTCGGTGCCCTAGATCCTCGCACAGTTTGCATCTATTTTCATTACCTTTTTGGTAACTTTTAGGCTTTGCATCTTTCTTTCCTTTCTTATTACTACCACCTTTCTCAAACCATGCCTTGAATCTACTCTATTTTGGTTGGTCAGCCTTTCTCTTAGGCACTGGAGGACACATCGCAAATTCAATTTCCACTTCTGATGAGGATATAATAGGGGTACATGATGATTGTTCATGCTTGAGCTGGAAGGAAATATTGAACTTAATTGATAGTTATTATAAGGTGAATTCCTTATTAAATGAATGTGATATTTGTGTTTATAAGAATGTTATACTACTTAATTTGGTGGTTTAGGGTTTAGTAGTATAACATTCTTATAAACACTAATATCACATAAGAAAGAATTCACCTTATAATAACCATCAATTAAGTTCAACATTTCCTTCTAGCTCAAGCATGAACAATCATCATGTACCCCTATTATATCCTCATCAGAAGTGGAAATTGAATTTGCGTGTCATCCGCTTTTCCAGTGGGAATAAGAGGATACAGTACCACTCCTAGTCTTTGATTACGTGTGCAAGTGTGTGTAGTTGAGAATATCCAAAGGTATTGAGAGTTGTTGCATTGTCATAAGGGTTCATCCAGGAGAGTTTTCAGTGTAGCACAAGTTATCTATCAAGCTATCATGATAGTTAATTGAGAAGATCGGGCCACCCCTTATCAACTTCATCCCACTGAGACTGGTCTGTAAGTGCTGGAGTTGGAGTTGCATACGCTGCCTTCAATTTTTGTAGTGGGTAATATTCCTGCAAATATGGGTGCATGTTTAGCTTCGGCTTAGACGCCGAGAAAAGTATTGCATGCTCACATGGTTTCTTAGTGTGTTGCCACTCGAGGCAAGTGCAGTCATGCGTTTAAGTGTTAACAACATGCCTCCTTCCAGTGTTGGTATCTCTAAGTTCAACATCCCATACTAAAGATTTCTCAACACACAAATATGTAAGATTCCTGCTTCTGTTAACCACCCTGTTGTACCACAGCAGGAAGCTTATCCCCTTGTAGATATTCACATATCCTTCTTCTCAATTCCCACAAACGCATAAGCATGACCCTGATTTGGTCAACCATATCATGGACATGCAAGTCTTTCAACTCCTTCACCCTGTTGTTAAAACTTTTTGCCAAGTTGTTGTTGATATGATCACACTTGTGAAGGAATATGCCCGAGAGGCAATAATAAAGCGTTTATTATGTTATTCCTTGTTTATGATAGATGTTTATTTATCATGCTAGAATTGTATTAACCGGAAACATTAATACATGTGTGATTAATAAACAAACAAACGTTCATAGTAAAGCCTCTCTTTTAACTAGCTCGTTGATTAACAGATGATCAAGGTTTCCTGATCATAGACATTCGATGTTGTTAATAACGGGGTCATGTCATTAGAAGAATGACATGATGAAATTAGACCCTAACTAAGTATAACAATACGATCAGGTCATTTAGTTTTGTTGTTATGTCTTACATTCGGAGTAACCTTATTCCTTAGACCATGAGATCATGTTAATCACTGATACCGAAAGAGTACTTTGATGACATCAAACATCACATCGTAACAGGGTGACTATAAGGTGGTGTTAGGTATTCGGAAAGTGTTAGTTGAAGCTCATGAATCAAGAGTGGGATTTTTCCATCCAAAATGACGGAGATATATACTCTGGGCCCTCTCGGTGATATCACATCGAGACCGCTTGCAAGCACGTGACTAGGTCACAAGGATGTCATATCATGGGAACGAGAAAAGAGTACTTGTAGGGTAACAAGATCGAACAAGTTATGGTTGATACCGATGATCAGATCTCGGACAAGTAAAATATCGCGAGACAAAGGGAAATAGTTACGATGTTGAAGGTTCACACGACCACGAGAGTCATCGTTGAATATATAGGAGTCATCATGGATCTCTAGATCCTGCTGTTGATTATTGATCGGAGAGGAGTCTCGATCACGTCTATATTATTCACGAACTGTAGGGTGACACACTTAAGGTTTGATGAAGCGTTTCAGAGGATACGGAATACCGAAAAATGTTTTGGGCAGCTCCGAAATTGTTTCGGGGAAAATTGAAATAGTTCAAGGGGTTTTTCGTCGAATGGTTGTTAATAGAATTAACAAATGATTCGAGGTGCTGCATGCAAATGTTTTTTAATGGAATTAACAAATATAAATAAATAAATAAAAGAGTTTTATTTATTTATTAAAGAAAAACCTATGGATTTTCTGAGTGGAAATTAAGGGAGCATGAGTGGGTGTGAGTAGAGCTTCCACTCACATGAAGAGGGGAAGGGGTGGGGGCACACCATGGCTGGTCGCACCCCCCCTTGGGATGCCTCCCCCTCCCCTATAAAAGGAGGGTGAGAGCTCCCCCTTCCTCACACACTTGCCCACCTCCCTTTCCCTCCACCCGCTGCTCCATTCCATGGTCTCCAGCTTGGCGAAGCCCTGACCATGGGATTCTTCACCACCATCATGCCGTCGTGCTACTGGAGTTCTGAGGGATCCTCTACTTCCGCTACCCCGCTGGATCGAGGGAACGGAGGTCTTCATCGAGCTGAACGTGTGACCGATCACGGTGGCACCGCCGGGTTGCTATGCATATCTTCTCGCTCGGGATCGGCGTGAGTACGACTACGCCAACAATGAGATTTTGTCTCGTACCACTTAGAGTCTTCGAGGGTATGTTATCCTAATACTCTCTCTCTCCCCGTTACCTTTCATCTCCTAGATTAGATCTTGGCCATCCGGGTTTATGGCGCGTAGGAATTTTTTTGTTTTCTATTCAACGTAACCCTTGAGTGGTATCAGAGCCGGATGATGTATGCGCAGATGATTTGTACGGGTAGAACACATAGGAGTATGTGGGCGTTGATGATCATGTTTTTGCCTCCTTGAGTATTTTATGATCTTAGTGGCATAGTAGGATGAAGCTGCCCTAGACTAAGTTTACGTGTACTATGTACGCGAGAATTGTCTCACTTGTGACTGAGGGGGTGTCCGTTTCTCCTACTATAGTTAAGATCTAATCTACAAAGGATTGTTAAAAATATTTTTTATCAATGTTGTGGTTTTTGTACGTATGTATGAACGGTTCTATCCTCGTAAGCCCAAGCCACGTAAAATATGCAAAAATAAATTATAGGCGTCTAACTTGTTTTTGCAGGGCATGTGATGTGATATGGTCAATGTTACAAACGTTATGTATGAGATGATATATTTTGTAAATTATTGACATACCGGCTGGAGCCATATGGTTGTGTTATTTTTATGGCCCGCGTGCTGTATATCATATCCATG
Organism: Alopecurus myosuroides; assembly: GCA_028641055.1. Lineage (NCBI taxonomy): Eukaryota > Viridiplantae > Streptophyta > Magnoliopsida > Poales > Poaceae > Alopecurus > Alopecurus myosuroides. The sequence continues at coordinate 206,487,760 of CM054063.1, read as the reverse complement.
TGATATGTTGTAATGGACAATCAAGATGGAGGTGCCACAGACCTTGGTGTCATGCCGGTGGAATGATGGAGATCATACCATGATACACAAGATGGAGATCAAGTGCAAGAAGGACCATATCATATCACGTTATCCATGCATGTGATGTTAATCCTTTTATGCATCTTATTTTGCTTAGATCGTGACGGTAGCATTATAAGATGACCCCTCTCACTCAATATCAAGATAATAATGTGTTCTTCCTTAAGTATGCACCGTTAAGAAATTTCTTCGTTTCGAGACACCACGTGATGATCTGGTGTGATAGACTCAACGTTCGCATACAAAGAGTGTTTTCAAGCCTAGCATGTATAGACATGGCCTTGAAACACACGCAATACTATGGTTCTACTTGGCGAGCCTAGCATGTACAGACATAGCCTCAGAACACGTAACCGAAAGGTAAAGCATGAGTCATATGGATGATATGATTAACATGTTGATGTTCGTCTTTGCAACTACACCGTCTCACGTGATGATCGGTTTCATTGTAGTGACTTTGGTTCGTGTAATCACTAAAGACGACTAAGAGGGATGTTGTTGTTGAGTGGGAGTTCATGGGATAATTTTAGAATTAACTTGAACTTAATTTATCATAAACCTAGTCTAAATAGTCTTAGCAAATATGTTGTAGATCAAGGCACCACCCACCTTCATTTTCAATATGTTCATGGAGAGAGAAAAACTAGCGAACAATGGAAGAAACTTTACCAACTGGGCACTTAACCTGAGGATTCTCCTCACCGCTTACAAGAAGCTCTATGTGCTTGATGCACCGCTAGGTGACCCGCCCGCTAATGATGCTTCTGATGAAGATAAAAATGTTTATCTGACTCAACAAGAAGACCACAATATAGTTCATTGCGGCATCCTTTATGGATTAGAGCCAGAGCTACGAAAATGTTTCGAGAACAACACAACCTTTGCTACAATGGGAGAATTGAAAATGATTTTCGATACCCATGTCGCAGTTGAGAGTTATGACGCTTCAGAAAAGTTCTTTAGCTGCATGATGGAAGAGAACGGCTCCGTTAGTGAGCACGCACTCAAGATGTCTGCGTACGCTGATAGGCTCATAGCCTTGGGAATAACAATTCCCAATGAGCTTGGGATACATCGTGTTCTCCAATCTCTGCCACCTAGTTACAAGAACTTTGTTATGAACTATAATATGCAAGGCATGAAGAAGACTCTTCCTGAGCTTCTCTCGATGTTTAAAAATGCTGAAGTGGAGATCAAGAAAGAACATCAAGTGTTGATGATCAATAAGACCACTAGTTTCAATAAAGGAAAGAAAGGCAAGCCAAGGGTAAACTTCAAGAAGGGTAGCAAGTCTGTTGCTACACCTGAGAAGAAACCCAAGTATGGCCCTAAGCCCGAGACTGAGTGCTTTTATTGCAAGGGCACTGGCCACTGGAAGCGCAATTGCCCCAAATATCTGGCAGATAGGAAGGCCGGCAAAGTGAACAAAGGTATATATGATATACTTGTTATTGATGTGTACCTTACTACTACTCGGAGTAGTGCCTGAGTATTTAATACTATTTCGGTTGCTGACATATGCAACTCGAAACAGGAGCTGCAGAATAAGCGACCACTAGCAAAGGATGAGGTGACGATGCGCGTCGGCAATGGATCAAGAGTTGATGTGATCGCCGTCGGGATGCTACCTCTATGTTTACCATCTGGATTAGTTAGAAACCTGAATAATTGTTATTTTGTGCCTGCATTAAGCATGAATATCATTTCTGGATCTTGCTTAAAGCAGATTGGTTATTCCTTTAAGTCTTAGAACAATGGTTGTTCGATTCATATGAATAATATCTTTTATGGTCACGCACCTGAGAAGAATGGTTTATTTCTTTTGAATCTTGATAGTATTGATACACATATTCATAATGTGAATGCCAAAAGAATTAAGTTGAATGATGATATTTCTACTTACATCTGGCATTGCCGCTTAGGTCATATTGGTGTTGAACGCATGAAGAAGCTCCATTCTGATGGACTTTTAGAATCACTTGATTATGAATCATTTGAAACATGCGATCCATGCCTTATGGGAAAGATGACTAGAACCTTGTTTTCCGGAACCATGGAACGGGCGACAGACTTACTGGAAATCATACATACTAATGTGTGTGGACCAATAAGTGTATCGGCATGCGGTGGATCGTTATTTTGTCACTTTCACAGATGATTTGAGTAGATATGGGTATATTTACTTAATGAAACACAAATCTGAGACATTTGAAAAGTTCAAAGAATTTCAGTGTGAACTTGAAAATCATCGTAACAGAAATATTAAATTTCTACGATCTGATCGTGGAGGTGAATATTTAAGTTACGAATTTGGCATGCATATGAAACAATGTGGAATAGTTTCACAACTCACACCTGCCGGAAAACCACAATGTAATGGTGTTTCTGAACATCGTAATCGTAGTTTATTGGATATGGTTCAATCTATGATGTCTCTTACAGATTTGCCACTATCGTTTTGGGGTTATGCACTAGATACCGCTGCATTCACTTTAAATAGGGCACCATCTAAATCCGTTGAAACGACACCGTATGAATTATCGTTTGGAAACAAACCTTAGCTGTCATTTCTAAAAGTTTGGGGATGCGATGTTTATGTGAAGAAGCTTCAACCTGATAAACTCGAACCCAAAGCGGAAAAATGCGTCTTCATAGGATACCCTAAAGAAACAATAGGGTACACCTTCTATCATAGATCCGAAGGCAAGATTTTCGTTGCCAATAGTGGATCCTTTTTAGAGAAGGAGTTTCTCTCGAAAGGTGTGAATAGTAGGAAGGTAGAACTCGACGAGGTTATTGAACCTTCTCTTCTTGGAATGGCGAGTAGCGCAGCGCCGGAAATTGTTCCGGTGCCGACCTCGTCAGTTGAAGAGAGACCTAATGATCAAGATCATGAAACTCCAGAAGAGGAAATTACCGTACCTCGCAGGTCAAGTAGGGATCGTACATCTCCGGAACTGTATGGGAATCCCGTCTCAAACTTCATGGTAGATGGAGGCGATGACCCTGCGACGTATGAAGAAGCGATGATGAGCCCAGATTCCAACAAATGGCTTGAAGCCATGAAATCCGAAATAGGATCCATGTACGAAAACCAAGTTTGGACTTAGGTGGACTTACCCAATGACCGAAGGGCCGTTCAGAACAAATGGGTCTTTAAAAGGAAAACTGACGCTGATGGTAATGTGACCGTTTATAAAGATCGACTTGCCGCAAAAGGTTTTTGACAAATTCAAGGAGTTGACTACGATGATACTTTCTCACCGGTAGCGATGCTGAAGTCAGTTAGGATTATGTTAGCAGTTGCTGCATTTTTCGATTATGAAATCTGGCAGATGGATGTCAAAACGGCGTTCCTTAATGGTGACATTGAGGAAGAGTTGTATATGATGCAACCCAAAGGTTTTTATTGATCCTAAGGATGCTGACAAGGTGTGCAAGCTTCAACGTTCCATTTATGGACTGAAGCAAGCATCCCGGAGTTGGAACCTCCGTTTTGATAAGGTGATCAAAGGGTTTGGATTTTTCCAAACATACGAGAAGCTTGTATTTACAAGAAAGTGAGGGGGAGCTCTGTAGCATTTTTAGTACTATATGTGGATGACATATTGTTGATTGGAAATGATATAGAACTTTTAAAAAGCGTAAAAGGTTATCTAAATAGTAGTTTTTCAATGAAAGATCTCGGTGAAGCAGCTTATATATTAGGCATCAAAATCTACAGGGATAGATCAAGACGCTTAATTGGACTTTCGCAAAGTACATAACTTGACAAGATTTTGAAGAAGTTCAGAATGGAAGATAGTAAGAAGGGGTTCTTACCAATGTTGCAAGGCAAAACATTGAGTAAGACTCAATGTACAGCTACAACAGAAGCTAGAGAGATAATGAATAAGATTCCCTATGCTTCAGCCATAGGTTCTATCAGGTATGCTATGCTATGTACAAGACCGGATGTGGCACATGCTATTAGTTTGACTAGTAGGTACCAATTCGATCCAGGTTTGGAACACTGGACGACGGTCAAGAATACCTTTAAGTACTTGAGAAGAACTAAGGATATGTTTCTCGTATATGGCGGTGATGAAGAGCTCGTCGCAAGATGTTACGTCGATGCTAGCTTCGACACTGTACGGATGACTCTAAGTCTCAATCCGGGTACGTATTTGTTATGAATGGAGGAGCAGTAAGCTGGAAGAGTTCCAAGCAATCCGTGGTGGCGAGATCATCAACAAAAGCAGAATATGTTGCTGCCTCGAAGGCAACACAGGAAGCAGTTTGGATGAAGGAGTTCATATCCAAACTAGGTGTGGTTCCGAGTGCGTTGGATCCAATGGTTATCTATTGTGAGAACAATGGTTCCATAGCCAATGCTAAGGAGCCAAGGTCTCACAAGAATTCCAAGCATATCAAGCGCCGTTTTCACTCCATCCGTGAACATGTCGCATATGGGGATGTGAAAATTTGCAAAGTACATACGGATCTGAATGCGGCAGATCTGTTGACTAAACCTATCTCAAAGGCAAAACATGATCAACACCAAAACTCAATGGGTGTTAGATTTACACTATGTAATATAGATTATTGCCCCTAGTGCAAGTGGGAGACTGAAGGGAATATGCCCGAGAGGCAATAATAAAGTTATTATTATGTTATTCCTTCTTTATGATAGATGTTTATTTCTCATGCTAAAACTGTATTAACCGTAAACGTTAATACATGTGTGATTAATAAACAAACAAACGTTCCTAGTATAGCCTCTCTTTTAACTAGCTCGTTGATTAACAAATGATCAAGGTTTCCTGATCATAGACATTGGATGTTGTTAATAACGGGTTCATGTCATTGGGAGAATGACGTGATGAACTTAGACCCTAACTAAGTATAACAATACGATCAGGTCATTTAGTTTTGTTGTTATGTCTTACATTCAGAGTAACCTTATTCCTTAGACCATGAGATCATGTTAATCACTGATACCGAAAGAGTACTTTGATTACATCAAACGTCACACCGTAACAGGGTGACTATAAAGGTGGCGTTAGGTATTCGGAAAGTGTTAGTTGAAGCTCATGGATCAAGAGTGGGATTTTTCCATCCAAAATGACGGAGAGATATACTCTGGGTCCTCTCGGTGATATCACATCGACACCGCTTGCAAGAACGTGACTAGAGCACAAGGATGTCATATCACGCGAACGAGAAAAGAGTACTTGTCGGGTAACGAGATCGAACAAGGTATGGTTGATACCGATGATCGGATCTCGGACAAGTAAAATATCGCGAGACAAAGGGAAATAGTTACGACGTTGAAGGTTCACACGATCACGAGAGTCATCGTTGAATATATAGGAGTCATCATGGATCTCCAGATCCCGCCGTTGATTATTGATCGGAGAGGAGTCTCGATCATGTCTATATTATTCACAAACCGTAGGGTGACACACTTAAGGTTCGATGAAGCGTTTGAGAGGATACGGAATACCGAACAATGTTTTGGGCAGGTCCGAAATTGTTTGGGGGAAAATTGAAATAGTTCAAGGGGTTTTTCGTCGAATGGTTGTTAATAGAATTAGCAAATGATTCCAGGTGCTGCATGCAAATATTTGTTAATGGAATTAACAAATATAAATAAAGAAATAAACATATTTTATTTATTTATTAAAGAAAAACCTTTGGATTTTCTAAGTGGAAAATTAAGAGAGCATGAGTGGGTGTGAGTGGAGCTTCCACTCACATAAAGAGGGGAAGGGGTGGGGGCACACCATGGATGGTCGGACCCCCTTGGGCTGCCTCCCCCTCCCCTATAAAAGGAGGGTGATATCTCCCCCGTCCTCACACACTTGCCCACCTCCCTTTCCCTCCACCCGTTGCTCCATTCCATGCGAAGCCCTGACCGTCGGATTCTTCACCACCACCACGCCGTCGTGCTGCTGGAGTTCCGAGGGATCATCTACTTCCGCTACCCCGCTGGATCGAGGGATCAGAGGTCTTCATCGAGTTGAACGTGTGACCGGTCAAGGAGGCACCGCCGGGTTTCGGTGCACATCTTCTCGCTCAGGATCAGCGTGAGTACGACTACGCCAACAACGAGATTTTGTCTCGTACCACTTAGAGTCTTTGAGTGTATGTTATCCTAAGACTCTCTCTCCCCGTTACCTTTCATCTCCTAGATTAGATCTTGGCCATTCAGGTTCATCGTGCGTAGGAAATTTTTTGTTTTCTATGCAACGTACCCTTCAACTTGATGGCAGTGTTAAATCCTGACCTGTACCATAACATAGAATGGTAGGTGCTTAGCCATGTGCCAAACTCAGTGCATGTTGTCATTATTTTACCAAGATGATATGAATGTGTATGTGTAGTGTAAGATCTTGCTGCTGGCCACATGCACCAAAAATTTTCTCCTCTGGACTTTTTTTTATCAAATTCATCGACATATGGCCGAAGCACTCCCTCTACTCATCATGGGAAAACAATTTTGACTGCATTTTCTAATCCTTTACATGCATGGGTGTCGATTGCCAAAGGTGACACTTGCCCTATGCATATTTTCAACTTCATCATGAACCATGTCCATGAGGCCTCTCTCTGACTGAAACATGCCAACAGCCACAGGGAACATCCAGTTGTGTCCATCTAGAGCATTGCATGCTGCCAATTGGCCACTGCACTTGCTAGTCAAAAAAGTTGAGTCTATGCTCAGATATGGACAACACCCTGCTTTGAAGCCATCGATGCAAGGATATAAAGCCCTAAATAATTTAGAGAAGAAGACTTTATCATCCACTGTTACCTCAGTATCTATCTCCACAATACTGCCAGGTGACCACTTCTCAACCTCTGCTTTGAAGTTATAAAACATCCTAAAGGTATTTGCCCAATCACCATATAATTGTTTTATCTCTCTTTGTTTTGCCTTCCACGCTATGGTATATTTTAGCTGAATTGGGTATAGCTTTTCCAATTTTACTTTGAGTATCTTGGCGGTAGTGTTTGGTGTCTTGGCTAAAATGGGGGTGATCTTATATGCAACCCATAATTGTGATGTCATTGTTGATACTGTATGAGAACTTGTAATACAAGTATGTTCACGTGGGATTTGATTTACCCTGATTGTACGTTCATGATGTTGGAATCTAGCAGATATGTACCACTTGCAAGGCTTGGCACTCCCATCAAAACCTCTGCACCTCGCAAAAAAATATATTTTTATGGGTCCAAACAGTCTTGGCATCAAACTCATGTTTCACTGCATAAGTCTTGAAACACACACTAAACTCATCCATGGTTGGCCACAACTTCCCTACTTCAATAACAGAGTTTTCTTTGTCATGCACATGTATTAGCTCATCAGCATGCGCATCATCTGCATCTTCCATCAACTATAGATCCACATCAGACGAATCTCGAACACCATCAGCAGGCAAACTAGATTCACCCCTCTCCTCCTATCTTTGTCATCTATTGGAATGCCAAATAGGTTTGCCATCTCACTATCAGGCATTGGTGGAATGACCAAATCAGTACGCTCATCTATTTGTACTGAATTCCAATCAATACAAGCAGCACCATGACCCTCTTGTGCATCTGCAATAGCCAACTGGTCATGTATTACTGTCACTTCAGAACGTATGGGAATTAGGTGCCTCTGTGAAGCCCAATCATCATCTACCATCTGCGAAGCCAACTTTGAAGTCACATATCCAACCTTGGAGTCAATCTTCAGATCAACGAGCTCCGCAAAAAAATCGGCACGTTTGGTTTCCCACCCGTCTTGCCGATTGATTTCATCAACCATTTGTACGCCATTCTCAACTCTCACATACTCTCCCTTCCAATTAATGAACCGCAACATTGATACTTTCTTCTCTGGACCCCAACTAATACCCTCCCCAATTTTGTCCACAAATTTCCGAACTACATTCTCTTCCATGTCCACTAGTTCTGGCGGATCAATATCTGCAAGTTAGAACTCCCATTTCACAATTGTATCTCTCTCAATTTTCTACACGCTTTCATCTACTAGGTTACCCGTTGATGGAAAGAAATAACTGTAAATATGAAGATTCGTGCAGCGCCAGCATCACAACCCCATGGGCAGTGTGATCTAGCAGAACTGGTCGAGACCCTAATCAAACTCAAATTAGGTTGGAGAGATGCACATTGACGATTTGAAGTTTTCTCAACAGGCTCCATATTGTTCAGCCCACCAGTGACCACCACACACAATCTATGGCCACCGAGAACAGAGGCGACACGCCCAGTTCTAATTCGACTCGAAGGGGAACGGGAACAGGACTAGGGGTGCGAATGAACTCACCAAAAACTTCGCTGTCTTCAAGAACGACAAATCCGCCGCCACAGAGAGTTGTAGCTCCGCCGATGTCCAAGAAGAAGAAGCATATGACACGGTCCGACAGGTGGTTCACTTGATTCGGTTGCAAGATCAGGGGCACACCTGTCGGAAACAATAATTGTCAACACATTTTTTTGAGGAGGCCTTAACATAACCTCACACTCACTTAAGATGGGGATGGCTATTTTATCGCCTAGGTCGGCCAGTGGCTATTTTTGCGCAAAGAAATGTAGCACGTGAGCTATTGTGAGGAAAAACGTCGCACATGAGCTATTGCCGGAGAGAAACGTCGCACATGAGCTATTGGCCCTGAAACAAAGGTAAGATAAAAAAAAGTTGTGCATTACAACAAAATGTTCTCACATTTTGTTTGAACTTCTGTATCACAGGAGTTTCAAAGATATGATCTCGAGGAATTCTAGCGAGTGGAATTAGGTTTCTAACCCTACATTGACCGGCGCCTCACCAGATTCATTGAATGACTTAACACATCTTGAATCGGAATTTTTTTGAGAAACTAGGGATTGGAGAACTAATCTCGACGGACTCTTGGGCCGAGATTTCACCATGTTTATGGAGCTTGCTAAAAAGGCATTTCTATCCCTAAGTGGTTTTAGGTGTTTGTTGACAACATAAGTGGGAATTAACCGTGTGCTAAGTGTTTTGAGGATTAGTTGATGGATACCACAAGAAGGTGATTGACTCCTCAAAAAGGATAAAAGATCAAAGGAGTTGCCCATAGATTTTATATTTTTTATTGAGTCGTAGTGAAACCGTATCATAAAGAGGGGTTGCTCAATGAAAGGTTTGGGAAATCATCTATCTACACTTAAACCATGTATAAACCCGACAAACTTTCTATAAACATTGATGGAAAGAAATCTTGAGAACTTAGTGGCTGTTGGGAAACAGTACAGACATTACGGGGTACTCCGGACTTAGGGCAGCCGGAGGCTCTAGCCTAAATATTGTAGACAAGTCCCAGAGTTTGCGTCAACTGGTGTGAAACTTTGGTGCCCTGTACGGAGTATGACCGTAGTGTGTCCGGAGACTTCTGAAAGTTACCAGCATGACCAGAGTTTCCAGTCCACTATCGGGGGAAGAGTCCGTGCTAGGTTGGAGATCCCAGCATCTCCAGACCGGAGACTCTAGTGTAAGTTTCCTGCAACGGCTAGGTTTTGGATACCCCTATATAAAGCCTTCTCCTACCTTGGAGAGGGAAACATGACCAGAAATCTCTCTCCACCATTATTGCAAGCTCTGAATTTATTAGATCTCTCTTTACCCATGCAAACACGTTGTCCTTCCAAGACTTGAGATAGTTGACCTTGATATACACTTTCACCGAAGGAATTCGATCCCACCTGATTCCATTGAGGAACTTGTTACTCTTTGGTTCATTGGAACCCTAGCCTAAAGTGGGGTCATCTCCATGGATTTGAGAGCCGCCAAGATTAGTTAGGAGCCTCCAATTAAGTTATGGAGTGTGCCTCAACCTTGTGGAGATTCTCTAAGCTTTGGAAGCCCATGGGATTTGGTGGGAGCCTCCAATTGAGTTGTGGAGCTTGTCTCATATTTGTAAAGGTTTGTTTGCTGACCTCAACGGGAACATATAGTGGATCATGGCACCTCACATTGGTGGGCGACATGAAGGATATATAGTGTTCCATTGAAGGCTATTCGAGGATCACTTTTTGACTCCACACCGCTTCAATGGAGATTACCTTCCATTGTGAAGTAAACTTCGGGATAAATCTCCGCATCATGGTGTGGTTGTATTTTAAACTTTCTTTACTTACTTGTTGCTAGTAGTAGTTTCTTATATCAATTTCTAGTTTGTATCTTGCTCATCATATAGATTGTTCACCTAGTTATATAATCTATATAACTTATATTTGATCAATCCCTAATTTAAGAAAAGAAAAGTTAAATTTGTAATTCCATATTCACCCTCCTCTAGTTAACCTCTTTGATCCTTTCACTTGCAGCAGGGAAGGATCGCAATTATGCGATGTTCTCATGACAGAGTCAACGTGCTACCATCGTCCATGATCTTGCAATATCCGCAGAGAGTATTCCTCAAGAAAACTATATGAAGAAGGCATGATGGAGAAGACGACCATGGGCAGGGTATGCTAGCTGGGAGAAAGTTCCTTCATGTTGGTGACATGACCACCACCCGTGTTGATGGAGAAGCATCATGATGCTGGCGACAGGGTCCCTCTCATGACTAGCGATGGCTCTTACGGAGGAGGAGGAAGGTTCTTTTGGTAGTATGGTGCAAACATCGTGGGTAGATGAGTAGGCGACGTCCTCCGCTGGCGGGATGGTGCGAACGCCGCGGGGTGCGAATGGCGAGAATATCTCGTCAACCATCAGGTAGGGATCGAGAGAGATAATGAGGGAGTGCAATTGTATGCATGGAACGAGTGCTGAGCAAATGAGATTTGGGATCGCGGGAGTGACGGGTTGAAAATAAACATAAAAAATAGTTAACTTCAAACCTTTGTTACCACAAAGGTTCACATTGCACACAAACACATGGGAAATGTTTGTTGACGATCTAGCCTACTCACATCGACAATGGTCATCCATTTTTTACTGTTATCAATGCAGATTAGTTCACGAGCGCCCATTCCAGGAATGCATCATCGCCCACATACCTTTTTTCCGGCCATGACTCTAGGGAATGTTGTTGGTGATGACGGGTGTCCTATATGTCACTATGTACTGGCGACTGTTGTCGAGGAGGGAAGGAACGGTAGGTGATTGGAAACATGCTAGATTTTGCCCTAGGGTACACAGATTGAACTAAAATGTTGGAGAAAAATTTGTGCCTATTTATCCATTAGTCACCTAGACTATGTATGAATTTTTATGATGAACTTTACATCAAGCAAACCTAGAGGAGGAAGAATGAGAATGGTGTATGGATTTAGGGGATTAGCTAGGGATGGGGAAGTTAAGAAACTGGAGATTGAGGAGGAGGGAGAAGGGATGAGCGAAACTGGAAAGTGATTCGGTAAGAGCATGTCTAACAGACCCCCTAAATGGCCCAAACCCGTATAATAACCGCTGACGAAATTTTACAAGTTTCGGTGGGGGTGGCCCGTCGACCCCTACATGTGCGGGTCGGGAGGAGATGTACAGGGCCAACCCTCTACCTCGTGCGAGCTAGGGCGCGCTGAAGTTTCAGCTGGGAACCCCATTTTCCTCCGCCCCGCCGCCAGCCGCCGCCGCGTAGATCCGGTCGCCTCCGAGCCGCCACACATCCGCCGGACCCCGCCGCACCCCCGCCGGACCCTCGGCGGACCTCGGCGCCCCTCGACTCGCGGCGCCGCGTGCATCTCCGCCGCCGCCCCACGGTGAGTACTCGCCGTGCCACGTTCCTCTTCGATTTCGCCGTTCCGCGGGGTCTGATCTTTGCTTCACCGTCGTAGATGTCTGCGGACGCCACTATGGATGATTTGGAGTATTCCGATGATTCGTTGAGCTGGCCATCGGGGGATTCGGACCTCGACGAGCTGCTGAGCGACGACGACATGGAGATGATGCAGTACTCACAAGATGATCGGGGGATTCTTCACAACATGATCATCGAAGATGAGAGGGGGTTAAGATTGCCATGTTTCTATGATAATGTTGGCACCCGAGTGGTGCCCGAGAGAAACCCTGATCGGCTTGAAGTTTTTCTTGCAGGGCATCGCGGCATTGAATGTGCTGAGACTCATCACCAGCTCACCCAAGATCTGATCGATCACCACTGGCAGTTGCATGGCCAATGATTTATTTCCTCTTCTTCTATGTGTGAAACATTGATTGGCAGTTCAGAAAACATTTTATTTGTGTGAAACATTGATTGTAATAATTAAGATTATTATTGTGTGCTTTGATAATTTTATTGTTTGAAACATTGATTGTAATAATTATGATGATTATTGTGTGCTTCGAAAATTTTATGCAATGTGAGATGTTGCATTAATATGCAAAATGTCCAAAACCCTGTTTTCTGAGGGGCCAAAATCTCGTGCGAGCTAGCAGACCCCTTATCTGCTAGCTCGCACGAGTTTTTGGCCGGCGAAATGTGCATACAGGGCCCTCTACACGCGTCTTAGGGGGTGAAAACATAGGGGGTCTGTTAGACATGCTCTAAGGAGCTACCATTGACCTCACCGGCAACGATGTACTACTTTGACTAAGCTCATTTTGCGGGAAGGATGAAAAAGTTTTTCATCTGTTGACCAACATTAATGGGTTTAAACGGGTCCAGTTTTCATCCCTCAAGCATCCAAATACAAATCTAACTTATGTGGACACTTCATAGAATCAACAATTTGATGAAGGAGCGCCTTCTCGATGTGCAGACGACAAAAACCTTCTTTGTGGTTATATGTAAGCAATGCAAGACAAACGTTAAGAATCATGCATGCATTTGTCTGCAATTAAAAATAATATCCATTGACCACTGTCGTCGATGCAAAGCTTAATCATGAAAAGGCTCTTCTTATCTTAATTAACGGCCACCAACTAATTTAAGCTGAACAGTCCCCGCGTGTTGGATACAGCCAACTTCCAGCTCATACCTCATCATTCATGCCAATACTGTGCATGCCACTCCATTACACGTATGCGCTTTACAAGCTAAAAATGGATAGGTAGCATATGGCACAGCTAGCAATGGCACAGCGACCGAGGCAAGAATCTTGTTCACGATAAGCTTGGCACTCCGAAGAGATGAGTTTGTTAAGTTTTCAGCTGAGCATTCCAGCCATCTTTTTTGTTTTGAGATTGAAGATAGTGCTATAGGATACAGTAGTATCCAAGAGTGGCGAAGATTGGAGACAAAAGGTCCATCTGACTGTAGAACGCTTGAACTACGAAACAAAACTTTGGCGGAAAGGAAGACAGGAAGCGGATTATATATGTATGAACAACTAAACATTTATATGTTCCATGGAATTGATTATAACAAGGCGAGATCGATCGAAGATCACACATAAATAGGTACACAAAGAATACGAATCGACCGCAAAAGTTACAAAAAACAATATTGGACAAAAATCAAAACAAAACTCCTACTTTGTAGAACACATACGTATACATGTACTACTACCTAAGTACTCGATTATATGCTACTAGTTGATCAACCATAATCGTTCATCATATATACCAAGCATCCGTTTAGATGTGTGACATGCATGTATACACCCATATACGTAGATATGCGGTATACCACACAAGGGGATGCAGCTAGCTAGAGGTATCGCCATGGGCATGGCTTTCGCACAGCTCCGACAGCGCCCTGAGGAGCTCCACCCTGGCGCGGAGCTGCGCGATGTAGTCGGCCGTGCGGACGAGCAGCCGGTCGGCGGGCATCGCCGCCGTTCCGGGCACCAGCCGCCGCAGCTCCCGCACCTTCCGCCCCACTGCCGCAGACGACCGCCGGCGACGGCTTGGGCACGGCGACCTCCTCCTCCTCGCGATCTCCATGCGCGCTGAACGGATCAACACAAATAATCAATGAAATGTGCTGACTCTTGTAGCTAGGAGCGTACGTGTAGCGTAGCGCTCTGGTCTACGTGACGATGATGGGGAGGGAGGGATACCTGAGCTGCTGCTGGAATAAATAGAGGGTGGGAGGGGGCATTCCGGGAGACGAGTTTCCACGAGGGGGCTGAGGGTAAAAGTGCGCGTGAGCTGTGGCGCGTCGCGTAGCGCCGTGGCAGGGCCCGCGCGTGGACGCCACGTCTTGTCCTGCACACGTGTCTGACAGCTTTCTGACCGCCCAAGGACCCGGGGAGATTTTGGTTTGCCCATTTTGCCCTTGGCTCCATCCATCCTGCATAGTCGAGCGTGGAGACAAACGCCTTTGGTTCGCCAAAAGATTCAAAACCGCGCGAAATATAGGATTCAGGCTACTCTGAATCCTGTAGGGGCGAAATTTGTGTGACTGAATCTTCTCAAAAAGTTTGAGTGAGGGCCTCTTTGGCTTGAAAGATTTTCAAAACGTATGAATAGGAAAAACAAAGTATTGAAAACTCATGCATTTCAATTCCTACAGGATTTCAAACACAGGAATTTTTTAAGAGATATATTTGGATGGCGTGTACTCCCTCCGTTCCACATTAGACGACTCTCTTATAAATGTATCTAGTATTGAAATATGTCTAGATACATCTATGTGTGAGAGTCGTGTAATATGGAACGGAGGGAGTAGGAAACAAACACGGGAATTTTGCAGGAATACGGATAGAGAAAGTAGAAAAAGATAGAGTATGAGTGCATTGGACTTTTTGAAGGAAAAAATAAAAAGAGGATAAAGTTCATGTTGAGATTCCTATGGAATAGAGGGCAGGGGAATATATTCCTTAAGAATTTGGTGGTGTCAATCCGACAATCCAGAAGCATCTCCGTAGGAAAAATTCCTATGGTTTAAAATCCTGTAAAATTCCTATGAAATTCCTTCGATCTAAAGAGGCCCTAAATGAAATTAACCGAAATAATAGCCTAGGATGTCCAACCCAGCCCAATAACAGATTCTGGTCAATTAGGTTCAAATCCGTACACACAATTTGACGATTTTCCGCCGCAACCACCACCATCCGTGAGCTTCCCTGTGCAACACCCGAATCTGATGGATCCAAGCCATCGTGGTGAAAAGGAGTCCCTTAGCTTCAACCTCGACATAAGTTCTCGCACACATCCGTTGCTAGTCAACCTTGCGGTACAAGAAAAAACAAAAAAAAAATCCCATCAACATGCTTATTTGAGGGAGGTAGAATAGGGCCATGAGAACTTTGTTTACCGGCTGGTGGATCCGATGTCCATTTTCGATCAGTATGGAAATTGTAGAATATAACGCCGGCGAGGAGGAACAATTGGACCGCATGGCTCTATGCACAATTGATCGCTCTAGCCCTCACACGAACGACGAGTGCGCCACTGAAATGGAAAAAAAAAATGATGCATTCCCTCTTACGTTCACCTCCAGAACATTTGATAACAACCATTCCAATTTGGGGTAGTGCTTGAACCGCATTTTAGTTTACGATACTTTGATGCTGGGACTTTGGGATATGCACGTCTTAGGTTAAATTAGTGAAAAGGTGAAAACGGCCCGATGAACGCATAAAGAGTCATGAGCAATTTTGAATTTTCCTTAATCCCTTCAACCCATACTAATTATGTTTTAATCGGATGTATTTAGCACTAAAACATATCTATATACATCCGATTCAACGATAATTAACATAAATTGGAGAGATTAGAACACTTACACGCAATTTAATGTATACCATGTCGAAAATGTACAATCTATAAGAAAACATGGAGAATTGTCAATTTAAGATTTCCGCAAGTGGCTTCCAAACCGATTTCACCTATAAGAGCGAGTGCATACAAGTCACTGTTCACAACCATATATACACTTTCATGTAGTGGCGGAGGACGAAAAGAATCTAAGGTAGGGTGAACTCAGAAAAAAAAATGATGCAAATATTGAAATAGTGGCAAGCTTTTTATATGATTTATAGTCACTTAGTACAATAGAGATATAACCATGTTTCAACATAACTAAACCCTAAAAACATACCAACGACAAAGCTCTACTCTTTTTTTTTTGAAAATCTTATGTAATTTTTTCATGAAGACTTTTGAATATCTCTCCCAATGTAGAACATCATCATCTCGTTAGAAAACTATCACGAACTTTTTTTTCGCAACTTGGTCTTGATGATTTTTTTCGTTCAGAACCAGAAGTTCCTTTCAACTGTTTTTTTTTTTCACCGTCGGTAAAAGCAATGCTAGCTCAATTAGACGACAACCCGCAAAAAACATGACATGCCTTTCAAATATCAGGACACTCTCTAAGATTTTCAACTCTCTGCCTACGAATAATGAATAGTTTAAGATTATCTTGTATATTCTTGTGCTCATAATTAGAGAATATCTATGATAAATATGTGTAAGACGAGCAAGACTGTCACATTAAATTTAGAAATGAGTCTATCGAGTCAAGACAAGAAAATTCTCAAAATACACTAGCGGTGGTTTCGACTTTTGGCCACTCTCCCATAGTGCTAATATACACTCAAACTGTCCTTAAATACAACGCCAAGACATTGCTTTGTTAGATATTTAATGAGCTATTGCACACAAAAAAAAGTTGTGGTTTTTGGCTAGACTAGATTTAGTCCTTGTTTTCGGCTCGAAATCAATTTTGGCAGTTTTCTGCAATTTTCAGTAAAACATGCATAACTTTCTCGTACGGACTCCTTTTTTACGCACGACTAATCAAATTGTTTAGAAAAAACATCTAAATATATTTTTCCAAAAATCAAGATAGAGTGGTCGTCCTAGCTTGCCATGTGGGGAGCTCCGCCCCTGCTTTCAAGTATGATTTGGAATCAAACAATGCTTGATCTTGATGAATTCAATCATAACGATCTTACACGTACACGTACGGTGCAACTGAAATACTGCAATATATGTCTATCTAATGACTTATCAAAGAAGACACATACAAGGAAACGCGGAATGTAACCGGATAATCTTGGGCAGCACAGATATATAGAGAGTACGATGCATGGTGTCATATTATTCTCAACTTTAGCTAGCTAGGTAGACCAGACTAATAAGGTCGGAGGATTTAGTGTAGCGTGGAGACCGTGGTCACGTACGCAACAGCTGCAACCCACCAAGCAGCTAGCTGCTGAATCGTCAAAATTAAAAATCAAAACGAGTCGACGTAGTGCCAAAAGCAAAAAAATACATAACCGATTGAGAACGTGTTTGCACGTGCGCGGCGGTAGGCGTGGCATGATGGCTGCCATCTTTAATCCGGTGATTGCCTAGCAATGAGGTGGAAGATAGGGGGACCATGGGGCTGGGGTACTCGAGGTGTGCACGTAACATGGCTACATGCAAAGGGTCTCTTCTTGGCGGGAATGCGCGCGCATGGACGAGGGTGGTACTGGTACCCATGGGGGAGAAAACGGGGCTGGGTTGGCCCCTTGTGGTTGGTGCACCCAATAACGGGAACGGTGCACATGCATGCACATGATGCTACTCCCCTCGCCGCTAACCCCCGTAACAAGCTACTCTTGGCGTATTCTCAATCTTATCAAATCCCTAGCGGAGTACGTAGTCGTCAACCCAACAGCTCAGCCTTGCGGTTGTAATCACGTTTACATAAGGTGTGTTCCGTAATAGTCGTCTCTTAACATAGTATCGTAGGTAAAATGCTCACGTGTAACTATATTTACTAAAGGGATGGAGGTTGTATTTTAGCTAACATACGACTCTTGCACGAAATCATAGGGGAAAAAAGCTGACCAATGCCATACATGTATAATGCTAAAATCATTTAATACAAATTTAATTAGATATAACCACGAACAAAAGATGCATTATGATAGTCGTTTCTTATAACAGTACTACTATACGTACAACGGTTCAGACCGAACCATGTACGACACACATATCCGTCCGTTTTTCCAGCTAATCGTAGCAGTCGGTCGGATTTTTTGTCGTAAGGATCGGACGGGCAAACGTTGCCCGTCCACGTGGAGCGGTTTTATTCTTATAATATGCTACCACATAGGATAACGCGCTAAGAAACGATGCATTAACAGTAGACCTAACAACATACATAGGAGCTGCTTGGGAGAGTATTTTTTTGTATGTGTGCGAAAAAAGACAAAATAATTCCACATTAGTTTAGCTTGTTAAAAATTGTCTTTGGAAACTACTTGGGTACCTTAATCATGTTTTCATGTTTTTGAGAAAAGGGAGCGGCGGAGTCTAGAGCATAGGGCCCTCACAACTTAGCGCTAGGTCCCTCCCTTTACTTTCCGCGACAGACCAACGGCCTACCATACATGTACAGGACACCATAGCTATCTTTGCTTGCCAGGCTAAGCTGAGTCTGAGCCTGTCTTAATCCTCGTTTCTTCATGAACGTGGCAATGTTACATAACTTACAGCAAGATCAACGGATTTGGCTAGACGCTTGGTATCTGCGAAATTAGAGAAAATTACAAAAACAAAAACACCACAATTACGGTTAGGGCTACTTAAAAAATCACTTTATAATGTTGTCTAAAGAAACAACCACTTCGTCTGTTAATCGTCGCAGAAAACACCGATCGCTGTCTTGAGCCCGTCCGATCATCACAGAGACACATATAGGGAGAGAAAAACCCTAATTGACAGCCACCAAAAGCCACGAATTTGCCTCCCCATGGCTCTCATCTCCATGGGGGACGGCTCATCTACAGCACCAAGAAGCCATGGATAAGGGGACTAAGGGGCAGCGCTCCCTATGATGGGCGGCCGGCGCAGGAGGAGCCCCATGCGCCGGTGCCGGCTACCGGTGCCGCCCTGCGCCTCACGTGTTGTCTCTTCTCCGTCCTCTCCGTCATGGTGCCGCCTTCACCAACACCTCCATCATCATCTCCTCCATAGCTACATCGGTCCACTCTCCCACAAATCTCTGTAATCCCCTATGTAAACATGGTGTTTGATGTTATAAATTATTTCCATATGATCAATTGCATCTATGTCATATTTATGTTGTTTCCTTTTGTCATGTGATTGATTGTTGAATCTCTATGGTTGGTTTGAGCCATATATTGAATTTTTTTTACAGTCTTATGGTGTCGATCATATGTTTATGTGTGCATGGATCACATCCTAGGGTTTGTAGTATATGGAGAAAGTTAGAGGATAGGGATGCTTGAGTGACTGAAATATGAACCCCATTCTAGTGATTGAAGCATATAAAATAAAGAGAACCATTTGATCTTAACGCTATGGTTGGATATTTTTACCTTAATGTATATTCTACCCCTCCGTTCCAAAATACATGACTTCCGTTGTCTAAATATGCATATATGTAGACTAAAACATGACTACATACATGCATATTTGGACAAATAAAAGTCATCTATTTTGGAGTCGAGGGAGTAGTAGTTACGAATGTTTGCTAGAGTTCCAATCATAATTACTTGCAATCATTGGATAGTGAGAGATTGTTAGCTTTGCCTCTCACACATAAAGGGGGAATACCAATCTTGTATTTGACTCTTTGATCATGGACAATTTCACCACACGTTTCACAACTTTTCCACACTCATACTTCTGTTACTTTAGTGTTCTTTATTGCTTCAGCAACTAACATTTATTTTCTTGTTTTTTATTGTCTTGCAAATCTCTTCTTTCATACTCGTTGTGGTTTCTATAGTTTTATTTTCTTGATAGAGCAAACATTCGATGTGCATAGAGTTGTATCGATAGTTGATAGAACTTGAGAGAATACTTATCCTACCTTTAGATCCTCGTTGGGTTCGACACTCTTACTTATCGAGAAGGCTACAACTGATCCCCTACGCTTGTGGGTTATGAATACCTTTTATGTCGCCGTTGTCGAGGAGCAATAGCGTGGGGTGAATGTTCTTGTATGCAGTTGTTTGCTTTATAATTAAGTAGTTTTTATTTTCCGTTTTAAGTTGTTTTTTACTTTAGGTCTTAAGTTTTTTTCTATCTTAGTTATTGATAGGGAACACGAATTAATAAAAAAAAATTAGTTCTACTTGCTATCTAAAAACTTTTTCAAAAAGAGAAGTGTTTCAAAAGGTGAGCATTGATGAAATAGGGGTCAGCCTTTGTCGATGACTCATATCAATAAATCCCTCGGGTGAGCCGGTAGGGTTTCGAGTAGAGGAACTATGTAGGTTCTGGTAGACTCGACGGCTAACAGGGGCACGATTTTACCCAGGTTCGGGGCCCTCGTAGAGGTAATACCCTTAATCCTGCTTGTCTGTCTTTGTATTATGATGATTGGTTACAATGGCGGGTGCGTAGGTCGAGAGATTTGATCTTGAGGTGCGGATTCTATGGCGTAAGCTCTAGATTGGATGTTGAAAGTGCATGGTGCCCCATATGTGGTTTTGGTAATTAATGACAATCCTTATGGACTAATGTTTGCATTGAGTTATCCTTGTAGATCTTGTCCATAGGAAATAATGGAGTTCATGTATATTGAGTTATCCTTGTAGATCTTGTCCATAGGAAATAATGGAGTTCATGTATATTCAAGGATTTACATGAAGAATGGTCATGGTTTGAGTTGAGCTTATTTCTAGTGTGTCTTGAAGAAAAGTATTAGGTTATCCTTCATGGTTATCTTCAAGACATCATCATTTGAAGTGAGAAGAAAAGATACAAGGTTGATCAAGCTAGTGATCAACACACAAAGCTACACGATGTACCAAGTGGGATTGTGTATCTCATGGTATGGTAAGCAATTGTCAATATAGCTTTGTGATCTAACCCATACATGTGTGTGTGGCATCTCTATGTGTGGTTAGGTATCTTTCCATGGGCATGAACAAAAAGGAAGATTTCATATTACCCATAGTCTATGTCATCGTCAAGCGGTGTTCGTCACCTAGCTTGACGTGGAAGCTCAAGTGAAGCATCTAGAACAAATCCTATGCTTGATGCTTGCCACCCTTTTGGAGTTTGTGGCCTCGTGAAGATTTGCCATTAAGGGTCTCTCCCATAATGGTGTATGGGGGAGCAACTTGCAAGTCTTCATCAAGCGGAGCATGTGCTAGCAAGCACGATCAAGAAAGAAGATCCAACTTGAGAGAGTCAAGATCGTCATCATCTAGCTCAATTGGATTACGCAAGGAAAATGTATGACTTAGATAGGGTTTCTATTTTACCGGTCTCATTATGCTAGTTGGGAGACCGGATTATAGGATAGATAACCGTACTATCAAGAGGGGCTCTTGAATGCATATCTTGATCGTATCTATCGTAGAGAGCTCAAACCTTTGCATACTTGGCATCATCCTTCTTGGTTCTTATTTGGGTTTTCTCCATGTTAGGTTTTTGAGCTTGTCATGTTCTTCATGTCAAGCTCAAGTTCATCAAAAATGGATTTCGTATGAAAAACTTATCGCATTTTTGTTGTTGGAGGTTTCTACCGGTTGTCCTTTATTGATAGGCCAAAACTTTCATCATTTTGTTTTATATTCCCGTTTTGGACTATGATGTTTCTATGCATATTCTTGTAGTGCTCGTCGTTGCGATTTCAACGAGCCCAAGAACATCGAAAACGGAGTCCGGATGCAAAAGTTACGACCGTTTTCATATAGGGTGTTCTGCAGTTTTTTCCACCAGCGGAGGCTCCGGTGGTGGCTCCGCCCGAAACCCTTTCGGGATGATGTTGGCGGAGCCTCCGGTGAAACCACCGGAGGGTCCGGTGGTTGGGGCATTTTTTCAGCCATTTTGGTGTTCTAACTCATCCGGGGGGCGGAGGTTCCGGTGGTTTCACCGGAGGTTCCGCCCCTGCGCGATTTTTCCTCCAACGGTTGGATATTTGGGTGACCTATTTAAGGGGCCTTCTTCCCCAATGGTTCCCCAACCTTTTGGGCAAGTTTGACCTCCATTGTTGACCTCCAAAATCTTTCTATCTCTCAATCCCTCCAATGATTCTTTCTTCCACTTGAGGGAAAAGAGAGAGGAGATCTAGATCTACCACTTCACCAATCAATCCCTCCTCTTTGTGAGGGGAATCTATTGGATCTAGATCTAGGGATTCATTTGTTGTTTTCCTTGTTCTTCCTCCTTACTCCCTCCATAGCATTAGTTGCTTTGGTGGGATTTGGGAGATAAGTTCTTGACCACTTTGTGTGTTCTTGCCATTGCATTAGGTGCATCGGTTTGAGTTCCCCACGAGATTCGTGAAAGAGAAGTTCGTGAGCTTGTTACACTTGGGTGCTTGGTCACCGGATAGATTGTTCCTCTTGGGTGTATTGAGCAACCTAGACGGTTAGTTCTTGGGGCTTCCACCTTGTTGCAAGAAGCTTCGTTGAGAGCCTCCAATTGAGTTGTGGAGATAGCCTCAACCTCGTGTAAGGTTTGGTCAACGCCTTCAAGTCGACCTCATAGTGGAAACGAGCATCTCCCTCACCGGAGAAGCTCAAGGAGAATAAGGTGTGCACATCCGTGCTATTGAGGAGCGCCTAGGTGGCTCCCCACCTCTACAACGAAGACGTACTTCCCTTGGGAAGGAACTTCGGTAATCACACCGGTGTCTCCTTGTGCTTCGGTTATCTCTATACTCTAGCTCGTTACTTTTGCATTTACCTTTGTGATAGCCATCGTGCTTCAAGTCATCTATCTTGCTATCTCATAGTTGTATATCATGCCTAGCATAAGTTGTTGGTGCACATAGGTAAACCTAGCTTGCATAGGTTTTGTGCTTGATAAATTAAACGCTAGTTTTGTTCCGCATTTACTCAAGCCTAAACTGTAATTATTTTAAAGCGCCTATTCGCCCCCCTCTAGGCGGCATCCTTATACTTTCAATTGGTATCAGAGCCAGGGCTCTCATTGTTAGGCTTCACCGCCTTGAGAGTAATGATGTCGCTTAGTGAATTAGTGCACGATCCCACATTTCATTTCGATGGCACAAACTATGATCGTTGGAAATTTCGCATGCTCATTTATTTCTGGGTCATGGACCCACACATGGAGCAAATTGTAGATATGGGTTTTTCTCCTCCAAAGGATCCTCAAAATCCAACTTTAGAGGAAGAGAAAAACTTATCTCTCGATGCTCTTGCTATTAATGCGTTTTTCCTTCTTGTGAGCCTTGTAGTTATTAAGCCACTTTTTCCTATTCGGAATGCTCATGAGTTATGGACAAAGCTTCAAGATAAATATTGAGTGTCCAATATTATTGAGGATAATTGCTCTCCCTCCATCTCCGGTCGTGATGAGTTCTCAACTTCTTCTACTTCACCAACATTTGGTAAGCCACAAACTAATGAGATGGTGAGTAGTTATAGGATTTGCAATAATGATAGTGAGATTATTATTGATGATCCTTCATCTCTATCTTATTGCAAAGTCTCATCTTTGGACTTAAACACAACTAGCACCAAAAATGTTTTACATGCTTGTGTTAATAGTCTTTGCATATCATGTCGTCATTGCTTGACTAAATCTCATGATGATATGCTTGCTTTATCTTGTTCCCATGATAAAAATGATTGTGTTTCCTTTAGTCTTTGTATGGATAACAATTTATAGGAAACTCAACTCTCTATGGAACAAGATGTGGACTTGAGTGGTGCCTCAAGTAATGATTCATCATCATCTACCACATTTTTCCTTATGGCCAAGGATTCAAAGGTATCTTCCAGTTTGAACCCCAATATATATTATGATGATAGTAGTGATGATGATGTTGGTAAGGAAGATGATGATGAGTCTAAGAAATTAGGCTTATGGTTCGCAAGCCTTGTTGGTGAGACCAAAGAAAATGTGAATGCTCTCCTAGAACAACTTGATGAGGCCAACTCTCTTGTAGATGAAAAGGAGGATATCATAGTGACTTTGGAAAGTCATAGTGGTAGTCATTCTATCAAGGACAAAGAGCTTGAAAAGGCTTTTGAGAAAGAGTGGTCCCTTAGATCTTCTCTTGAAGAGAAACTATATAGTATAGAAGAAACATATGCTATTAGCGTTTCTAAGCTTAGAAGGGACAATGAATTATCTCTTTCTCTTGCTAATGACTTCAAAGCTAAAAATGTTGATGCTTGTGCTACTAACTCTATTTCTTGTGAAGCATCCACATTAAAGGAGATTGTTGAGCTACGGGCTCAACTTGAGTTGCTAACTAGTAATTATGGGAAATTGGAAGAAACTCATGAAAAGCTCTCAAGCTCTCATAAGGATCTTCTAGTCTCCCATGAGAGGCTAAAATTAGCTCATAAGGCTATTTTAACTAAGGTAACATCTTGTGAGCCTCATGTGGACAAAGGCACAATATCTACTATAAATGCTATATTGCCTTGGGCTAGTCCTAGTAATTCATCCTCTCATAATGTTCCTACATCTTATGATGAATTGCTTTCCTTACCTTGTTGCTCTAATAATGATGCATCTACTTCCTGTAGCTATTGTGTTGATACTAACCATGTAGAGGAAATCAAAGAGCTCAAGGCCCAAGTCACTTCATTGGAGAAAGACTTGGAGATGTGTCATAAAAGGAAGTCCACACTTGATAATATGTTGAGTGTCCAAAAATCCCCCAATGACAAGAGAGGACTTGGATTCATTTCCAATCACAAGAACAAGTCCAAGGTCGACAAGAAGAAGGGCCATGAACAAGTCAAGAATTTGGCCAATATTTTTTGCTTCAAGTGCAAGGTTGAAGGGCATCATGTTAGATCATGCCCTTTGAAGAAGAAGAAACTTAGCGAGAAGCAACAAGGGAAACGGCCACAAGTTCAACCTCAATCTCAACTTCAAGTTGAAGAAAGGCCTCTCCCCATGAAGACTCAAGCTAATGCTTCTCAAGTTGAGAAATCAACTAAGAAGAATGGAAGGAGTCGTTGTTGCTACTTATGTCGTGAAAAAGGGCCATCTTGCTTCTTCATGCACTAATGGTACATTATCCAACCCTATCATAATTGATGATGTGTATTCCATTCGGAAGGATAATGTGGGCAATGTGTTTGCCAAATATGTTGGTACTCAAAGTGGTGTCAAGAAAAGAACCATTTGGGTTGCCAAGCCTATTGTGACTAACCTCTTAGGACCCAACTTGGTTGGGGACCAACAAGCTCAAACTTGATCAATAGGTGTTATCGGAGAGCATTGGAGACTTGGCTATATCATGAAGAATTAAGGGATCTTCATCACATATATTTTCCTTAAGCCAAGTCATTTGGACGTCTCTATCTCATATTCCATGCTCCTTCTTGCGGTAACTTGTATTTATTACATTATATATACATTCAAAGTTGCTTGCCCCTTTGCATGTATTGGTTTTGTACCTTGCTTGTATTTTGTATATTTTGTGCTTACTACTTACTTATCCTTGAGTAATCTAGCATGTGTTTGTCGGTTCGCACAAAATGTATGTATGAGTTTGCTTTGAGCCTAATTGCATCTTGTGTGTATCTTATTTGGCTCTTTTGAGTGATTAATGGACTATCCCTTTTTGGGAGAGTAATATGCCTTTGGCACTTCACAATCCCAAAATGTGTGTACATGAGGAACACCACATAGTGTTGATATTTCAATATTATCTAGTCTCTATGTGGTATCTCATACTCATGAGAAATTCAAATTCTAATGTCTATTAATTATCTCAAGTTGGTCTTTGTTTGCCTCTTGCTAAGAAGATACGGATTATCACATTATAGGGGAGTAATATGTTTGTGCATATTACAAGCCTAAATAATGTTAACATTTAAGGTTTTGCCACATAGAATTGATATTGTTAATTATCTTGTTCCTATGTGGCATGTGTGCTCAAACAAGTTTCAATTTGCTTAAATGATTTATTTGCTCATCTTTTGGTATCTTATTTGTGAGAGAGTCTCTTGGTGCGGTTTTCCACAAATTAGCACTAGATTTTACCTTCTCGGGAACCGGTTGCTTCTTGATATATTAATCATTTCTTTGCATGATTATTCGACTATTGAAGCCACCAAGAATCTCTATTTAAGTATGGTGTTTTCATTCCTATCTTTTACCACATGCTTATGTTTTGTGAATATGATTGTGAACAAATATACCACCGAGAAATATCTCCATACATCTCTTGTCTTTGACAAGTTATAATAATTTGTGGTAAGTTTATTGATCATATTTACTTTGTCCATTGCTCTAAATTGCCTTGTTTCTTGCCAAGGATTTGTTTGGTTCAAACTCCTTTGTGTCTTCCTTGCTCTACTCAAATTTTTTTTTATGCTTTATTGAGTTAGGAAAAGCAATGATCCCATTCGTGTGCACTTTCATTCAAAGTCATACTTCTTTGTGTTGCATTTATTGGGGAAGCTATCCTACATTGAGTAGAACACAATTCTTTAATTGGTATTCCATCTTATTACTTTTCTTGAGCTTGACTAGTGTTTGAAAAATATATATGGAGAGTAATGATTCCATTGTGTGCATCTTGTATTAAAATGTAATATCATAATTAATGCACTATTATTGGAAGAACTATCCTATATGTGTTTGAACACTTGTTGTCTTGAAATTGGTATTTTATCCCAATGACTTGTCTCTTTGGAAGACGAACATTTTTCGTCTTGCTACTTTGTGTGCCATCATGAAAAGTGTAGAGGGTTTGTTTATTCTTTGATGTTGCTTTTGTTATCTTCTCTATTTTGAATTCCTAAATCATGTGTTAATTTGGGGTTTTTTATATAATTTGGACACTTCGTTTGATTTTATCTATTGTGAATGCCTTCTTTGTTTTAATTGGTATTTTGTCCAATTTGTATCTTGTTTGGTTCTTGAAAGTTTTGTGCATGTATATTTACTATGTATATCCTTTGACATGCTTACTTTCGTTGATCCAATATATAGGATAAACTCCATCAAATCCTAAGTAGCTAAGATGTGATTAAAATTCAAATTCATATTAATATGCACATATTTATGTGGAGTTTGTCCTATGTATTGTAGTTGTTCTAAATACTTTGGACCCAATAAGTTTGGGAACCATTTTGTACTTGATTTTTGTTTTTAGGTACAATGGAGATACATTGGTTGCTTGCTCCATTCATAAGGAAGGTGTTCTCACCATCATATCATAATAGTCAAGCTACGATGATTATCAAACTCGCATCCTCTTCATCACCAATGTCGTCTCGGTAACAAGTATATATTTCATGCATACATATCTAGCTTTAAACCTTGTGTAGGTTGTATATTGTCATGAATTCCATTTGTTGCATTTCATTTGGCTCTTGCAAATGTCTTATCAAAAACATCTTTATTGCAACTGTGAGTAAGCCAGGATGATTACATACTAAGGGGATATTTATGATCATTTTCATGATTCACCAATCCCAAGTATATTAATCTAGTAACTTCTACTTGAAGTCTCTCATATGCAATATTGATGAATTCTCAACAAAAAACCATTTGAATCTTTTGTGATATGCGTTACCTTTCTCGAAGCATTCCAACTATCAGTTTTCCCTTTTGATATTTGTGATGCGTTGATGAGTTTATTGTTTGTCCATTTATATCCCCTTAATATTAAACTAATCCTAGTGCTTTGCTTTCAAGCAAAAATCTTATTGGTATATTTATGAACCTATCTTGGGTATCATGTTCATCACCCTTGTACCTATTTTTGTGTGTGCATATTTCTTTGTGGATATATATCTTTGTGATTGGTGTCCACTTAGAAACTTATACACACGAGAATAGTTACATCTTTAATTGATATTATATTTCTTTAGTGACCATGTTTTATTGCTTTATATTACTTGGTGGTTCCTAAAAGGCACAAGCTTTGCTTTTCTTTTGGTATTCCTTTTGCATCTTATGAAGCTTGTGGACCTGTGTGTTTTATCATTTGTTGGTTTGTGTGTATGGGAAAGACATGATATGCACTATGTGCCTCATATATTTAAAGACTATGATGAAGCTTTTCTCATCCTATTAGTCTCCTACAAATGTCTTTCCTTGTCACACTCATCTCTTTCGTTTGAGTAAATCTTTACTTGTCGCTTCTTGTTCTTAATTGCTCAACTCTTGTTTGTTTGCCAATTTCTTTGCTTCATTTCCAATCTATTCTCTTGCTCTTGTTTGTGTTCAAAATTATCTAGAAGGGAGTGATGATTCCATGTTGTGCACATCATATAGTAATTCAAATCTAACATTGTGCATGTACCTTGGGGAGTTCCCTCTTGATTTTCTAGAACACTTGGTTGATCTTATCATAATATTGATTTTGGTCAATCGGTTTTTCGGATCCTTTGGTTGGTTGCTTCTTTATGAAAGTATCCTTCAATTTGACTTTGCTTGTAAATCTTTGGATCCTCAATATAGTTTGATCTCCCTCCATCTATTCCTAGTTGGATATATGCTCTTGATTTCACTCATATCATGAGGAATGCATACACTATGGGGGAGCTCTTATTATATTGGCCTTCTAATCTTTTTCCCATTTCGGCAATAGATGCCAATGGGGGAGAAGTTTAGAGTGTTTAAGGGAATTTGGTTCTATGCTTTAGTTTCGTTCTTAAGCATTTGCCTTCCATGCTATTGCATCCTTGCTCTTTGTTTTGCATGGTTGCTTAATTCATCATATAAACCCTCGTAAAAAGGGATTGTCATCAATTACCAAAATGGGGGAGATTGAAAGTGCATGGTGCCCCATATGTGGTTTTGGTAATTAATGACAATCCTTATGGACTAATGTTTGCATTGAGTTATCCTTGTAGATCTTGTCCATAGGAAATAATGGAGTTCATGTATATTGAGTTATCCTTGTAGATCTTGTCCATAGGAAATAATGGAGTTCATGTATATTCAAGGATTTACATGAAGAATGGTCATGGTTTGAGTTGAGCTTATTTCTAGTGTGTCTTGAAGAAAAGTATTAGGTTATCCTTCATGGTTATCTTCAAGACATCATCATTTGAAGTGAGAAGAAAAGATACAAGGTTGATCAAGCTAGTGATCAACACACAAAGCTACACGATGTACCAAGTGGGATTGTGTATCTCATGGTATGGTAAGCAATTGTCAATATAGCTTTGTGATCTAACCCATACATGTGTGTGTGGCATCTCTATGTGTGGTTAGGTATCTTTCCATGGGCATGAACAAAAAGGAAGATTTCATATTACCCATGGTCTATGTCATCGTCAAGCGGTGTTCGTCACCTAGCTTGACGTGGAAGCTCAAGTGAAGCATCTAGAAGAAATCCTATGCTTGATGCTTGCCACCCTTTTGGAGTTTGTGATCTCGTGAAGATTTGCCATTAAGGGTCTCTCTCATAATGGTGTATGGGGGAGCAACTTGCAAGTCTTCATCAAGCGGAGCATGTGCTAGCAAGCACGATCAAGAAAGAAGATCCAACTTGAGAGAGTCAAGATCGTCATCATCTAGCTCAATTGGATTACGCAAGGAAAAGGTATGACTTAGATAGGGTTTCTATTTTACCGGTCTCATTATGCTAGTTGGGAGACCGGATTATAGGATAGATAACCGTACTATCAAGAGGGGCTCTTGAATGCATATCTTGATCGTATCTATCGTAGAGAGCTCAAACCTTTGCATACTTGGCATCATCCTTCTTGGTTCTTATTTGGGTTTTCTCCATGTAATGTTTTAGATCTTTTCATGTTCTTCATGTCAAGCTCAAGTTCATCAAAAATGGATTTCGTATGAAAAACTTATCGCATTTTTGTTGTTGGATGTTTCTACCGGTTGTCCTTTATTGATAGGCCAAAACTTTCATCATTTTGTTTTATATTCCCATTTTGGACTATGATGTTTCTCTGCATATTCTTGTAGTGCTCGTCGTTGCGATTTCAACGAGCCCAAGAACATCGAAAACGGAGTCCGGATGCAAAAGTTACGACCGTTTTCATATAGGGTGTTCTGCAGTTTTTTCCACCAGCGGAGGCTCCAGTGGTGGATCCGCCCGAAACCCTTTCGGGATGATGTTGGCGGAGCCTCCGGTGAAACCACCGGAGGCTCCGGTGGTTGGGGCATTTTTTCAGCCATTTTGGTGTTCTAACTCATCTGGGGGGCGGAGGTTCCGGTGGTTTCACCGGAGCTTCCGCCCCTGCGCGATTTTTCCTCCAACGGTTGGATATTTAGGTGACCTATTTAAGGGGCCTTCTTCCCCAATGGTTCCCCAACCTTTTGGGCAAGTTTGACCTCCATTGTTGACCTCCAAAAGCTTGCTATCTCTCAATCCCTCCAATGATTCTTTCTTCCACTTGAGGGAAAAGAGAGAGGAGATCTAGATCTACCACTTCACCAATCAATCCCGACTCTTTGTGAGGGGAATCTATTGGATCTAGATCTAGGGATTCATTTGTTGTTTTCCTTGTTCTTCCTCCTTACTCCCTCCATAGCATTAGTTGCTTTGGTGGGATTTGGGAGATAAGTTCTTGGCCACTTTGTGTGTTCTTGCCATTGCATTAGGTGCATCGGTTTGAGTTCCCCACGAGATTCGTGAAAGAGAAGTTCGTGAGCTTGTTACTCTTGGGTGCTTGGTCACCGGAGAGATTGTTCCTCTTGGGTGTATTGAGCACCCTAGACGGTTAGTGCTTGGGGCTTCCACCTTGTTGCAAGAAGCTTCGTTGAGAGCCTCCAATTGAGTTGTGGAGATAGCCTCAACCTCGTGTAAGGTTTGGTCAACGCCTTCAAGTCGATCTCATAGTGGAAACGAGCATCTCCCTCACCGGAGAAGCTAAGGAGAATAAGGTGTGCACATCCGTGCTATTGAGGAGCGCCTAGGTGGCTCCCCACCTCTCCAACGAAGACGTACTTCCCTTGGGAAGGAACTTCGGTAATCACACTAGTGTCTCCTTGTGCTTCGGTTATCTCTATACTCTAGCTCGTTACTTATGCATTTACCTTTGTGATAGCCATCGTGCTTGAAGTCATCTATCTTGCTATCTCATAGTTGTATATCATGCCTAGCATAAGTTGTTGGTGCACATAGGTAAACCTAGCTTGCATAGGTTTTGTGCTTGATAAATTAAACGCTAGTTTTGTTCCGCATTTACTCAAGCCTAAACCGTAATTATTTTAAAGCGCCTATTCACCCCCCCTCTAGGCGGCATCCTTATACTTTCAGATGTCCCCCCTGGGTGGTTCTCCCATCCCTTATATAGGTGGCTGGGTCTCAAACCCGTACCCGGGGGATTACAAACCCTAGCTCTAGTCGGTAGAAACTTTCCATCTTGTCCCGCAAGTCTTGCGGGTGGACTGTAGCTGGACCTTCTAGAACCAAGAGGTGGCCTCTCATGATGGGTTTTAGTATTGGGCCAACCGGGTAGGCTCATCGTACAGGCCTGGGAGTAATCCCCACGTCAGTAGGTCCTGAGTGTTTGTTCAACTGATAATAGTCGAGTAAACACTCAAGACTTGTTCCTGGATCTTCGACTGAGCAAACAGGCTCTGACTCGAAGGGTGTGAACCCTGTATATGTACTACTCGAGTATCGAGCGAGAAATGCGCCATGTGCCGGATTTTTTCACATAAGGGTGTGGCTCAGTTGCCTGGCTCACCCGACGGATCAGGGCCAATTAATTGCTCTCGGGCAAAAACAGTTCTGCCCTACACGAACTCGAGACCTCCGACTCGAATCCGGTTAGGTGATCATTGCGATTGGGCCGTAGAGGACTTATCGAGTCAAAATTAACCTTAAAGGGGGTACCCGGCGCATCTGTTAGGATTTTTTTCGTGTCGTTGACACGGAAAGTTTACTGGAGTACGCATCTCGAGTGCTTCAGGCCTACAGGACAACACCTTGGGTCTTACCTTCGTACTCGAAGAATACGGCATCCGGATGTGCCTCGACGGCCAAACGACCCGGGATTTATCGAGTGATGTGTCTATACATTGTAATATCGATTTATGGTGTTTGCGAGGATCGCACATTCGCGATTGGCCCTGTGCATCGCAGCGAGTCCTGCCTTTTGTCTTGACTAATGGTGAGTGCCATTGCTTCCATTTTATAACCCTCGAGCGAGGTGAAATTTTTTCTTCCGAGTCCATGATACGTCATAAACGTATCCTTAATTTCTGATGTTCCATGTTGTTTTCTTATCGTTTCCCACATGTTTTCTATAAACTTTATGTCATTTTTATCGATTTTACGGACTAACCTATTGACAAGATGCCACAGAGCCAGTTCCCTGTTTTCTGTTGTTTCTAGTTTCAGAAAAGCTGTTCTGAAAATATTCTCGGAATTGGAAAATTCGAAGCCCGAAAGTCTTAGAATTCCCGAAGGTTCCACGGAGTCCCGAAGAGACCCGGAGGGGGGCCTCAGGGGGGCACACCATAGGGCAGAGTGCTCCCTAGCCGCGCCATGGGGTGGTGTGGGGCCTCCCGGCCTCCACCGCCTTTGCCCTTTCGCATATTTATACACCCCCGAGACGTAAACCCTAAATATATTCCACTTCGTCCCGGAAAACACCCGAGGCCGCCGCCATCGTCATCCCGAGATCGGGAGGGTTCTGGAGTTCTCCCCGGCACCCTGCCGGGAGGGGAATTCATCACCGGGGGGGGGGGGGGTCTACACCACCATGCCCTCCTCCGAAGTGATGCGTGAGTAGTTCATCCCTGGAGTAAGGGTCCATAGCAGTAGCTAGAATGTTGTTCTCTCCACTGTGTACCTCATGTTTAGATCTTGTGAGCTTCCTAACATGATCAAGATCATCTTTATGTAATGCTACATGTTGTGTTTGCTGGGATATGATGAATGTTGAATGCTATGTCTTATGATTATCAATCTATCATGTTATCTTCATGCATATGTTATTTATAATCTTGCATGCTCTCCGTTATTAGTAGATGCTCTGGACAAGTAGATGCTAGTAACTCCAAGAGGGAGTATTTATACTCGATAGTGGGTTCATGCCTCCTTTGCATCTGTGCTCGAGTGACAGAAACGTGACGGATGGAGGATGTGTTGTTGCCATTAGGTAGAAAACAACGGTGTTTACCTAGTTTATATTGTTTACATTACACACTTTGTGTACTGCGATAATCTGTTGCTAGCAACTTAATACCCAACGTTTGTTCAAATGATATTCGGAGGGTGGATTATTAGACATAGATGCAGTTGGATGACGGTCTATGTATTTTGTTGTAATGCCCGCATGAATCACATTTCTTTATGTCTTGCATATGCACTACGGTGCAGCCTTCATTTCTGTTAATTGCCCAGCTGTAATTTGTTCACCACACATGTTATTTATCTTTCTCGGAGATACACCACTAGTGAAGTGTGGACCCCGGTCCTTTTTCCTCATACTGATAAAACACCTACTGCTTTCATTCTGCTGCTACAACTTTCATATTGTTTTCCACACCATACGTTTAACGTCTTTGTGTTCAGCAAAACCGGTGAGATAGACAACCTCACTGCTTTGTTGGGGCAAAGTGATTTGATTGTGTTGTGTAGGTTCCACGTTGCTTTTGAACCGGTAGTGCGCCCACCCATCTCAGCTGTTTTAACCTTCTGAAGTTACTCCTTCCTCCTACTGGTCGATTAAACCTTGGTGTCTTACTGAGGGAAAACTGTTGTTGTGCTCATTATATCTTCCTCTTGGGGTCTCCTAACGAGTGCAAGACCTGCACCATCAGGCTATACGAAAGAAATTCTATGTTCTGAGGTGTGTGATGACGTCACTGCGCTCCCGTGTGCTCCCGATGGGATGTGACGCAGCGGGACAGGGAGCATAGGGCCCACCTTGTCAGCTTTTTGACCGGAGACGGGCCGTGCGCCGGTTTTCCCGCTGGACGTGCAGTAATTACGCACGATCTTACTTTAAAGATCGTGCGGGGTAACTGCCCCCCGTCTCTTGGTTTCTGCTCAGCGCGTGGTGGCTAAGATGCATGCCACGTATGCCCCATCTGCGAAGATCTACGGCTCACGATGGCCCAATAACAGTATAAAGTGCGTGCCTTTGGGGAAAACTACTTTCCCCCGGCTCTTTTCCTCATCTTCTTCCTCTAGAGGACCCACTATTCCCTGCGAAAGCAAGCTCCAATGGCTGGAGGAAAAAGCAAGCGCTCTACTGCCGCAGCATCCAGCAAGGATGTCGCCCGCGGTTCTTCAGCTGCTCCAATGAAGAGGACGGGCGAATGGCGCCCGTCGAACATGACGAAGAAAAGCATCAACATGATGCAGAGGGAAGGGTTGCTTCCTCCAGAAGACTCCGAACGCGTGCGGATGCCGGTGAAGGGGGAGGAGGTGCCCAATCCGCGTGCCAACGAGCGCGTCGCCTACTCAGAGCATATCGTCTGAGGTCTGTCCTTTTCCCTTCACCCCTTTCTCCTCGGGCTGTTGTATGTTTATGGCATACAACTTCACGATCTCTCCCCCCCCCCCCCATGCGGTGCAGCACATCTCGTGCTTGATCGTGTTGTGCGAGTGTTTCTTGGGCATTCTCCCACACTAGGGGCTATGGAGGACGATTTTCTCGATGAAAAATCTTCGAGAGAAGGCGCCCAGAGGATGTAAGAAGATATGGGAACCAATGGTGACTGGTGGCTTCACGATCCAGGCGAGTACCGAGTTCCCCTACTTCGAGATGAATTTTGTCGAGTCTGCTCAAGGATGGCACAGGAAGTGGTTCTATGTCCAAGACGATGACGCGGGTGGTGTTCCTAAATTCAAGCCATTCATGAATCTGAAGTGGAGGGTGTCTTGGGCGCATAAACTGTCACCTGAAGAAACCAAGGCCACTGCACCACTGCTTGAGCAATTCGCGCGGCTCCGTCGACAGGGCAGAGGTCTCCTGCTGAACGGGATCCACCCGGCGACTGTATTCCTACGTTGAAGGGTGCAACCTCTGCAGAATAGGCCGAACACCTTGTGGGAGTATTCGGGTGTCAATGACCCGAGTCGAACTTGCAGCGACCTTCTCTCGAACCACGAGTTCGATACGAAGCTCACGGCCATCACCAGCCTGAAAAAAGTTGAAAATTATTAGGCTTCCCCCTTCGAGCCTTTTGACTCGGAGCACCCTCCAACCGAGGTGATTTTATTTCTTCTCTGCGTCGATTCATTGCTTCTGAGTCCTATTTTGATTGATTTCCGCCTTTCCTTTGCTAGAATAAATACGTAGCGGTGTGTTACCCGCCACTATCTGCGACGGATGATTGGACCTCCAATCTTCTCGCGAGTAACCTCGATGTTCCTCTCTACACGAGCGTTGCAAATGCGGAGTCGAGTGAAGATCGAGAAGAGTTGGAAGAGGAGGAAGAAGACGAGGACCCTCAGCTTCTCCACCATAAGAGCCGCAGGCTCGAGGAGGATGAAGTGACTTCTAACGACAAGTACTTGAGATAAGAGACTGTCGAGGAGATCGAGCCTTCCCCTATCCAGGCGACGCCTCTGAAGGTGCTTCCACCCGCGATCCAACAGTCGAAGATTCCCACTGCCTGGGACTTGGCCGATTTTTACGAAGACGATGATGATGAGTAAGTTATACGCTTCACAAATTTTGATCTACTTCTTTGTTCTTTCCCTTAACCTTTTCTCAGTGTTCGGGTTCTTAGCAGGGATCAGTTTGCATCTTCAGCTCAATCTGCCAAGCAAAAAGGAGTTACGGCTAAGTCGACCAAAGCGTCGAGTCCTCTTCCGCATCCTTCGAGTCCTACGAAGGTAGTCAAGGCTTCCCAATATGAGAAGCCTGGCTTCGTGCAAGACCATTCAAAGGATGCCGGAGCGTCCACGAGCAAGGAGGTTTAGGGTAGCTCGCCTGATCCTCTATTGACTCCCAATGGCATAGTGAATTTATGTTTCCGTGTATTCTATCTTCTTTTTGTCGGGTGCACGGCAGTGCTCTGATGGCGGACGTTGGTAAACACCAAGAGAAAGGTTGTGAAGAGTGCAGCGAAAAGTTTTCCCTCAGAAAAGAAACCAAGGTTGAATTGACCAGTAGGAGGACAAGCAATCTCTGAAGGTTGATGCAGCTGAGGTGGCAAGGCGCACTACCGGTTCAGCAGCAACGTGGAACCTACACAATGATACGTCCATTTTGCATCACCGTTTTATATTGTTATTTTCTGTTATTCATCGATATATTTCATGTTATGATGCATACCTTATGTTATTTTCTCTTATTTTGTATGTTTCATAATTTTTTGGAGAATAAACACCGGGACCAGAAATCTGATGGAAAAAGCACCGTCATGATACCCTATTTCAAAAGATCGGAAGAAGAGGGGGGACACTGGAGATGTCTTAGAAGTCTAGAAGAGGGAGCCAACCACGAGGAGAGCCGGAGGGGGCCACCAAGGTCCCACACCATGGGGTGGCTCCCCCCCTTGGCGGCGCCGCCACATGGTGTGGCCACCCTGGCCCACCTCTGGTGGATATTTTTCGCGTACTTGACCCCAGGGAACCCCAAGCCCCATACCATCATCGAAGAATTATTCCGCCACCGCCTTGGGGCGGAAAACACCCGAGAGAGAAAAGCTCTCTGGCAGGGAGAAATCTACCGGGGAAATTCCTCTCCGGAGAGGGGAAATCATCGCCATCGTCACCGTCATCACTCCGGGCATCATCATGATCGTCATCGTCATCATCATCATCACCACCAGCACCATCACCCTCATCATCCACCGTCACCCTGATGTAACAATTAGGGGCCTCTATCGTTGTTTTACATTAGATCTCTCTCCCGGTGTGGATTACTTGTTAGTAGTTGATGCTTGAGAGATTTATCGGTGTTAGCACTTTATGACAAGATTTTTATCATCCATTATATCACCTCTGATTATGATCCATATGATGTCTTGTGAGTAGTTCGTTTAGTTCTTGAGGACATGGGATAAGTCATGATGTTAGTAGTGAAGTTATATTGAAGTAATATCTCGTGGTTCGGTATTTAAGTTGTGGTGCTATTCTTCTAGTGGTGTCATGTGAATGTCGACTACATGATACTTCACCTTTATGGGCCTAGGAGGATGCATTGTGTATTTGGCTACTAATTGTGGGGTTGCCGGAGTGACAGAAACCTAAACCCCCGTTAGGAAACCAATGCACGAGGGAGAGTAGAATCCCGGAGTTTTAAGGCTGTGGTTAGTTTATCTTAATTACTTTCTTCTATTTGGGGATGCTTACGAGGGGTATAATCACAAGTATGTATTAGTCCTAGTTGGGCGGTGCATTAGCATAGGTTCACCCACACAACACTTCACGAACTAATGGATATTAATCAACCGTAACGAAGCGAAAAAGCACTTGATGAAATTCCGATGTGTCTTCGAGAACGTTTGGTAGTCATAAGTAATACAACCGGCTTGTCCTTTGCTCTCAAAAGGATTGGGCCACTCGCTGCAATATTATTTACTGCATTTTATTTACTCGCACTTTATTTATCCGCTATATCAAAAACCTCCAAAAACCCGTTTTCTAGTGTTTACCGTGAATCCTCTATCCAACCTGCTTGTCAACACCCTCTGCTCCTCGTTGGGTTCGACACTCTTATTTATCGAAAGTACTATGATACACCCCCTATACTTGTGGGTCATCAAGACTATTTTCTGGCGCCGTTGCCGGGGAGTGAAGAGCTATTGGTAAGTGGAATTGGTAAGAGAAACTTTTACTGTGAGTGATGTTTTTCTTTATGTCAGCTGTTTTATTTCATTCTGGAGAATACTTTTGTTTCTCTATTTAGGGGTACTTCTACCGTTGCTACTAGGGTAGTTGGTAACCCGTCTTCTAC
The DNA here is from genome assembly GCA_028641055.1 of Alopecurus myosuroides. NCBI lineage: Eukaryota > Viridiplantae > Streptophyta > Magnoliopsida > Poales > Poaceae > Alopecurus > Alopecurus myosuroides. Next base: position 206,450,065 of record CM054063.1, on the reverse strand, counting down.
TGAATTAGATCCTTATAAAATACCTAGAAAATTGTTGTACGTGTTATGGATTACTTCTATTACGGTGATGGAACTGTCCATCCCGGTGATCATTTGCTCTTTATACATCAATTATGCGAGTTATGCAGGTGTGCAGTTATTACAATGGATCAAGTTAAAAGGAAATTATTCTCTTTATCTATCAAATGAAGAGTCGTTGAATGGTTCAAACTACTGAAGAATGGTGAATCTATTGGATGGGAGGAAATTGTTCCTCTCTTTTATTCTAAATTCTATCCTCCTAGTAAGATTCATAAAGACCGGAATCAAATCTATAATTTATGGCCTCATGATGGAGAGAGTATTGCCCAAGCGTGGGGGAGAATGAAGTTATTAATGCTTAAATGTCCCGTTCATGAACTCCCGAGAAATATTGTTATCAATAATTTTTATGCAAGGCTTTCTCTTCATGATAAGGATTTATTGGATGCTTCTTGTTCTGGATCATTCACACATATGAAGGAAGAAGCTAAATGGGGTCTTCTTGACCGTATTCAAGAGAACACTAAAGTATGGGAGAACGACAAAGGCAGAAAGTCGGGTATAAATTATGATTATGAATGCATTAAAGTTTTTATGGGAACCAATGATTTCTATGATGTTAGTGCTGTTTGTGGTCTTGATTCTCAAATATTTGAAAACTGTCTTAAAGCTTTTGCCTCCTATCTTGATATTCCTAAAAAGAATTATCACAAGTACTGTCGCACCCTGGCTTCTAAGGGATACTCATCGTACGAACTGGAAAGTAGGTGCTTGGATTATGGGGCATAAGTGCTCCCACGTCCCAGCTTCCTGGTAGGCCTGTGCTTATGCGCGACAACACAAGCCCTACTATTCCACCGTCGAGGTAAACTATCCATTAGGAGTCATAGGCACTATTGTCGACGTACTTCATAACAAGCACGCACTGTACGTCAACAGCTTTGAACGAATGATTATCACAACTTATCTCTACGACACAAAAGATAGAAATAAAGTTGCAACTGGCCTTCACTAAGGCAGAAATAGCGAATACAATCATCCAGAGGACACATGTCCCAACATATCATCCATTACAACAGCGGAAGCAATCAAAGGTGTCTGGGTACAGACAAATCCAACAGGCTTAAGAAGCCGGAGAAAATAAATAAGACGAAGCCCATCCACGTAGATCCTGGATCCAGCCCTGGTCCAGCTAACTACTCGTCTGCAGTCTCGTCGAACTCCACAAAGTAGCCATCCTGGTGGTCATCGTAGCCGTAGTCGTACTCTGCGTAAACCACAGCCCCAACGGGGTCAGTACATCCAAGTACTGGCAAGCAAGACTCACAGTTCATCAAAGAGTTACCCGTCAACACAAGCATCGATGCTTGGGATCAACGGAAGAAAGGGGTGATATGAAAGTTGCTGCTGGCTGCTCTAACCAACTACAGAAAATAACTACAAGTTCCGGCTAACAGAATAAGATAAGATCGAGGATTGTAACCAACTGAAAGATAACTTCAACCAAACCCATCCTGGATCTCGCCCCTTATCCAAAGAAGCAACCCGAGGATAACCCACACAGTTGGATTAAGATGAATCAAGTTATTTGTGTGAATAACCTATTACTAGTCAAATTATTAACCATTGGGTGAAACATGATTGATCATTATGTTGAAGTTGTCCTGAGTACTTGTTAGCCAGTACGTTCACCAAGTAATCCATAACCGCGGAAAACACGGCTTCTCGAGAAGATTATCCCTGCAGGGTTGCACCAATTTGGCCGTACACGCAAGAATAACCCGCCAGATGGGATGCCTCCCACCAAGCGGGGTACTCTACACAACCAACCATTCTTCGCATCAAGCCCAAAGCACCTTGGGCGCACGGCTAATCGAGCCCAGAAGAAAATGGACCCTCATAGCACTCTAAGAACGTGTCCCCCTATATGCCGACTACAAAAGTTCCACCCTGCGCTGGGCTCGCAAAAACATGCATGCGGCAAATAGAAAGCACGAACTAAATGAGATGATTTGGACGAGATGCGAATCAGGTCAAGTTGAGGGGGGCGCCCATACTCGCTTCCCACATGCGGGTAGTGCGCTCATCATGGATCAGTAGACAAGACCCTCTTCCTATTAGGGTCGACACTAGCAGGCTCCAAAACCTCTCATGGGCCTCCTGCCGGTGCCTTATCATCAAATTATTATTACCATTAGCAATTAACAGGATTGATTGATTAACATCGAGCCCCCGGTACAAGTAATAAGATAGTAAAAGTAGTAACCGACAACAGACTCGAGTAAAAGCAACCCTAAGCATGCTAGATAATACTAAGGCACAAACAAAGGCTGTTGGTATGGAGGTGAGGCAGTATCATTGGTTCAGGGTATCATGTGATAGGTTCGGAGAACAAGCAACGATACATAGGGCTAGCAATAGTAGACAAAGGATAGTATCGACAACAAGTGTGGAAAGGAACTCGATGATTCATGTGAGTGATAACTTGCCTGGAAGCTCAACAGCCGGGTACTGAGCTAAGTCCTGGGTAGTGGTGTCGTAAGGATCGTCGGTCTCAACGTAGTCGTCGTCTAACCGAGAGGAAGCAAACAAACAAAACAGGAATGTAAACAATCATTGCCATGGCATTGTGCACAATCAATATGATGCATGACAAGTTAATAGTGCAGCAAAATAAACTGACTAACATGATAGCACAAATTAAATGGACCCATATGCAAGGGTTGCATATGGAAGGATCCATTGAAAATAAGTGGAAACAAATGATTATTTATTAGGTGTTAGTTGTTATCATGATGCATGCATGATGAATAACAATAACATAACAATTTAAATGCAATTGGAATGATAGTTAACAATTTTAGAAAAGCATTTATTAAGTTTGGAATTTTGTTACTTAAACATGGTACACAAACAATTATTGTTTTCATCAAGTTAGGGTGTGAAAAACAATTTACAAATTTTATATTTGAAAAGGTTATCAAATTTTAGTTGGATTACATGTTTCACATTTTGAAATTGGACTTTCGATTATTTAGTTATGAATTAAACAATATTAAACAAGTTTTAATTGAATTTAAAACAAGCTTAAATATTAATTGAATTTTATGTGTTCAAACCATAAATTCAAATCCACATTTGAAAATTTCACGCTTTGGTGGTTTGAAAACATAATTTGCATGTTCAAAAATATTTTATATTGATCAAGTTATGATTTTATCAAATTTAATTGAATTAAACAAGGTTTAAATTGTTTAGGCAATTTAAATTATTCAAACCAGAAAAAAAAAATTATATTTGAATAGGACATTCAAAATGGTGTGAAAAACATATTTTATTTGAATTATTTGAAAACAGTATGAATTAGTTATGAATTATTTCAATTTGCATTTGAATTATTCAAATTTGAAATTTAAAGGTATTTTGAAAACTCAAAACAGAACACAAATTGAATAATTGGAAAGATTAGGAAATTTGGATCAAGATTCATATAAAGTTTGTATTTGTTGGAATTATAAAATGAAAGTTATTGAATTTCAAAGTTTGGTTTTAATTCTACTTATTAAAAGAAATTTGGGATTTTTGAATTGCGCAGAAAAACGTTTGTTACTCAGCCTCACGCTACCCCCTGCCACTGCGCAGTGGGCCAGTGGACAGCGTGGCCCTGCGCAAGCACACGTGGCAACCCAGGTCGATGACAGTGGGCCAGCTCACGCTGCGGAAAAAAAAAAGCAAAAAGTTGGGGCGCTCAGGCCTCGAACCCGCGCCCTGCTCGAGTTTCAGAAAGGAACGCAACCAGTTGCGCTGCGTGCAGTTGCTTGACAGCAAGGGGAACGCATTCAGGTTATTGTTCAGACCAAAGATAACTGAACCTGACGAGCAAACATTTGCTCGTCCGTCAGAACGGAACTCGCCGGAGCTGATCCATGTCTACGAGCGTTGCGGTGGTGCGTGGTCTTGCAGATGGATGCGCATAGGTGCAAGGACTAGATGCAAGGAGGGAGGAGGAGGCATCGGTGCTCACCACCGGAGTAATTCGACGCAGAGGCTGACGGTGACGTTGGCTGACGTTGGTGGCCGCGGCGAGGAAGTAGACGGCACCGTCGACGTGGTGCTCCTCCGGTGGCGCTCGCGTGTCCGTGACGTAGAGGAAGCAGCAGCGCAACGATCCCAGCAACAGCTCGACGGCGAGGTGCCCTGCAACGTCGGTGAGGACCACGGGTTCAGAACATGGCGCGCGGTGGCCGGAGAAGGACGTGGACCGCGGCGTCGATCTGCGACTCACCGTGCCTGTTTCTGGTGTCCAAGAGGGAGAAGGGAGAGCGGTGAAGCGACCTCGAGGTTCAGGTAGGGTGGAAGGTGGTCATGGCGTCGTCGCGGTGGCCGGATTCAGAGAAGGTCCTCCAGCGAGCTAGCAGCAGAAGAGGAAAAACGTCGAGGTGGAAGCGATTGGCGGCGGCGGAGCGAGGAGAGGAAACCTACGGGGGCTAGGGCTGGTGCCTGGTGCCCTAGGTGCTTTATAGAGGCGCGGAGTCGCCTGGTGGCCGCCGGAATCGCGTCGGGGTTGCGGTGGCACCGGTGGATTGCCGCCGTACCGCGAGACGAACGAGAAAAAGGCGATCGGCGCGAATCTTGACGCAACGAAGCGTTAAGTGGGGAGAGCGGGCTGGGTCGCTGCGCGCGCGTAGGCTTAGCGGGCTGGGCTGCTGCTTGTCTGCTGCGCGCGCTGTAGGTTAGCTGCTGCCTTTTATTTTTTTCTGTTTTATTTTTTTGTAGTTTTGCTTTTGAAAGAAAACTGTTAAGGGTTTAGTTAATAAAAATTACAGAAAAATTAGTTTAGGCTTGTTAGGTAATTAGAAAACATATTCCAACTTTGGATTTCAAAAATTTGAGATTTAAAATTAGATTTGCATTTGAAATTAAATTGAAAGCATTTCTAATATTAAACACAATATTAAACAACCATTTTTAATAGGGTTCACCCTAAGGAATATGTGTTTAAATATTGCAATGGTTGAGTGATTTTCATGTATTCAAATAGTTACTGATTTTGAAATTCATTTGGTTTGAATTGAAGTGAAGTAGAATTAAGTAATTGGATTAATGGTTTGATTAAACCAACAATTTGATAAGTGAAAAACAAGGAATAAAAGGGTTGTTTTTATTTGTTATTTTGGTTCCAAAAGTTGTAACAGAGCAAGTATGAAACCATGTTTGAATAAAGGTTTAAGTTTGAGTTGTGAAAACAGTGGAAAACAATTGCAATAACTAAGAAACAAATGCAAACAACAATAAATCAAATGCAATGAGATGATGACATGATGCATTGCTTGAAATAAAACAAAGAACAAAGCATTCTAGGGGTATTTTCATACTTGGGATGTTACAAAACGCCCTCCCTTGAAGGAATCGCGCCCCGAGATTCCCTACTGAGAAACGAACAGGTCCGGATACTTCTTGCGAAGATCCTCTTTGGTCTCCCACGTTGCCTCTTTATCGGAATGATGCGACCATTGGACTTTCAAGAACTTGGTGCTCTTGTTGCGAGTCTTACACTCGGTCTCATCGAGAATACGAATAGGGTGCTCCTCATAAGATAGATCATCTTGCAGCTCAATGGAATCATGATCAACTGCACGATCTGGATCTTTGAAACACTTCTTGAGTTGTGACACGTGGAACACATCGTGCACCTTGGATAGTTTTTCTGGAAGTTCAAGACGATAAGCATTCTCTGCACGTCTTGAGAGGATGTTGAAAGGACCAATGTATCTTGGTGCAAGCTTTCCTTTCACACCAAAATGATGAGTGCCTCTGAGGGGAGTTACACGGAGATATGCCTTATCACCAGGTGCATAGACCATATCCCTGTGCTTGCTATCATAATAGCTCTTCTGACGAGACTGAGCAATCCTGAGATTGTCACGTATGATACGAACTTTCTCCTCGGCTTCCTTAACAATGTCAGGGCCTAAAAGTGAACGTTCGCCAGCTCCAGACCAATTGATTGGACTCCTGCATCTGCGACCATACAGTGCCTCAAATGGTGCCATTCCTAGGCTTGCCTGGTAGCTGTTATTGTAGGAGAATTCAGCATATGGAAGGCAATCCTCCCATTTCATGCCAAAGGAGAGACCACATGCTCTGAGCATATCCTCGAGAATCTGATTGACTCTTTCGACTTGCCCCTGAGACTGAGGGTGGTAAGCTGTGCTGAACAGAAGTTTGGTGCCCAATGCTTCTTGAAAACTCTTCCAGAAATGAGAAGTGAAGATACTTCCACGGTCTGAGCTTATTTCCAATGGAACACCATGAAGGGGAACAACCTTTGCTGTGTAGAGCTCTGCTAACTGGCTAGCTGAGATAGTTTCCTTTACAGCATAGAAGTGAGCAACCTTAGTGAGACGATCAATAACAACGAAGATTGCATCGTTGCCCTTTTTGGACTTTGGAAACCCAGTAACGAAGTCCATTTCAATCATGTCCCACTTCCACTCAGGAATTTTCAGAGGTTGGAGTAGACCTGCTGTCTTCTGATGGACTGCCTTAACACGTTGACAAACGTCGCATTCAGAAACGTATTGAGCAATTTCACGTTTCATGCCAGACCACCAATACAGAGTCTTGAGATCCTGGTACATCTTTGTACTTCCAGGGTGAATGGATAGAGGAGTTTCATGAGCCTCCTTGAGAATGATATCCTTGAGACTTTGAATCTGAGGAACTGCAATTCGTCCTTCAAAGAACACAGTTCCCTTGTCATCAATTGAGAAGGACTTGAACTTATCACTGCCCTCTTTGATTTGCTCTACCATCTTCTTGATTTCATTATCACGAAGTTGTTCAGAACGAATCTTGTCCTCGAGAGTTGGGCTGGCTGTCAAGCTAGCAAGGTATCCTTCAGGAACAAGACCAAGGTTCAGCTTCTGGAATTCTTCATGAAGTGGAGGTTGGCTTTCCATGATCATGAGATTATTGCAATAGGATTTGCGAATGAGAGCATCGGCCATAACATTAGCCTTGCCTGGAGTGTAAGAAATGGTGAGATCAAAGTCTTTAATCTTCTCAATCCATCTCCTTTGCCTGAGGTTCAGATCTGGCTGAGTGAAGATGTATTTCAGACTCTTATGATCGGAAAAGATTTCAGTTTTGTTACCCAACAAGTATTGTCTCCATTTCTTGAGGGCAAACACAACTGCTGCAAGTTCAAGATCATGAGTGGGATAGTTTTGCTCATGTGCATTCAACTGACGTGAAGCATAAGCCACAACTTGACGTTCTTGCATAAGAACTGCTCCTAGACCTTGGAGAGATGCATCACAGAATATCTGGAAAGGTTTGGTAGTGTCGGGGCCAACTAGAACAGGTGTGGAAGTGAGTTTAGTCTTCAGGAGGTTGAAACTCTCATCACATTGTGGAGTCCAAACGAACTTTTTGTCCTTCTTTGTGAGATCAGTGAGAGGTTTGGCAATCTTGGAAAAGTTTTGGACGAATCGACGGCAATAGCTAGCCAAGCCAAGAAAACTTCTGACTTGCTTTACCGTCTTAGGGGGTTTCCAGTCAACAATTGCCTTAACCTTTTCCGGGTCAATGGCAATGCCTTTGGCAGAGATGATATGACCAAGATATGCAACTTCTGGAATCCAGAACTCACATTTGGAAAACTTGGCATACAAACGATGCTCGCGAAGTTTCATGAGAGTGAGACGAAGGTGTTCTCCATGCTCTTCCTCGGATTTGGAGTAGACTAGAATGTCATCGAGATATACCACAACGAACTTGTCGAGGTATTCATGGAAGACAGAATTCATGAGTCTTGAGAACGTTGCCGGTGCATTGGTGAGACCAAAGGACATGACGGTGTATTCATATAGACCGTAACGAGTGGTGAAAGCTGTCTTAGGAATATCTTCCTTTCTGATCTTTATCTGATGGTACCCCATCCTCAAGTCCAACTTTGAGAATATTGAGGCTCCAGCAAGTTGATCAAAAAGATCATCGATACGAGGAAGTGGATACTTGTTCTTGATTGTTTTCTCGTTGAGAGGACGATAGTCAACCACGAGTCTTTTTGTTTGATCCTTCTTGGCAACAAACAGAGTTGGGCAACCCCAAGCGGAGGAACTAGGCTGAATGTAACCTTTGTCCATGTACATATCGATTTGCTCCTTCAACAATTTCAGTTCAGGAGGAGCTATCTTATATGGATGCTTAGAGATTGGAGCAGTACCTGGCTCAAGCTCGATCACGAACTCAACTGCTCTGTCCGGGGGCATCCCTGGCAACTCTTCTGGAAAGACGTCAGGGAATTCACAAACCACCGGAACATTTTCAATTGCAGGAAGGGGTTTGGCATCGAGGTTGAACAGCTGAACAGAACTTGATCCATATGGAGAATAGACTATCTGGCCTGAAGTGTGGGAGAGAGTTATTGACTTTTGAGCACAGTCAATTTTAGCTTTGTGGGTCTTCAACCAATCCATACCCAGAATGACATCAATGTCAGAATTTCCCAGCAACATGAGTGAAGCAAGGAATATGCGACCTCCAATTAGGATCTCATTGTCCATGCTTATCTTGGAAGTCAACATTTGCGGTCCCGGAGAGTGAACAGTCATTTGATTGCTTAGCGGAACCAGAACTAGGTTGTATGCTTTTGCAAAAATCTTTGACACAAATGAATGCGATGCTCCAGTATCAAACAACACTTTAGCTGGAATAGAGTTTACGGGTAATATACCGAGAACGACGTCAGCAGCTTCCTCAGCTTTGTCGGCCTTGATATGGTTCACCCTCGCGTTCCTCCCGACAGGCCTATTGTTGGAGTTGAAGGCTTTAGCCGGGGGAGCACGAACCATAGCCTGGTTGGTGTTGGGGAGAGGAGGTAGGGGTAGCTGCTTCTGAGTGCACTTATCAGCATAGTGTCCAGTATCCTTGCACTTGTAGCAAGTGACGACACGAGAAGGACCCGGCCTTGGCTGCCCCATCGGGAACCTCTGACCTTGCATCTGAGATGGGTTGGGTGGGCGGGGACCAAAGCCTGGAGAAGCTTGGGCATTTGGAGCCCGAGTGACAGCACCATTTGGCACCCAGATGCGGCGCTTCTGCGGAGGGGTGGTCATGTTGGAGGAGGAACCACCCTCACGCGAGTGCTTGCGGGACTCTTCGAACGCCTTGCGCCCATTCTCCTCATTGAGCGCGGTGTTCACGAGCTCCACGAAGTCCTTGCACTTGATGTTGGTGAGAGCGTACTTCAGTTCCGGGTTAAAACCTCGGCGGAACCTTGCCATCTTCTTGGCTTCAGTGGACACTTCGTCACCAGCGTACCGAGCGAGACGATTGAACTCGTTCTGGTAGCCGAGAACGTCCAGCTTGCCCTGTCTGAGAGAGCAGAATTCCTCACGCATCCTTTCCATGAGACCATCCGGGATGTGGTGCTTCAGGAAGGCATCCCTGAAACATCCCCAGGTGATAGGATAGCCAGCTCTCATGGTCTGGTAGTTCTCCCACCAAGTAGCTACCTGACCCTTCAGTAGGTAGGTGGCATACTTGACCTTATCCTCTTCCGCAACATGAGCAATCTCCAGAGCTCTTGCTACGTCACGGATCCAGTCATCAGCATCCAGGGGCTCACGTGTTGCCACGAAAGCTTTTGGGCCCAAGCTGAGGAAGTCCTTGATGGTGACCCTTGGAGCATTCTGGTTTTGGTGCTGGTTAGCCTGGATCTAGGCCATCTGTGTCACCACTTGGGTCATCTGAGCTAACAGTTCCCCCATTGGTGGTGGCGGAGGCGGGTTGTTCCTGGTTGGAGGCATCCTGAACAGAAATTCATTTTAGCACAACAACAGAAAAGGATAGACTTGGTAACCGAAAGATAGATTATTCCGACGCATGAATAGATAACCAACAGGTACATCATCACATGTTCAAATACATCAGAATATCCAACAGACCAATACATGGTTCGAAAACGAAAGGATAAACTAGACACAGCTACTAATGGATACAACGGTACTCCCATGCTCATCACGCAGGACGGCGGTGAGTAGTACGACGAGAGATACGGCGAGGAGGAATCCCACGGAAGTAGGTATCACGACGATCCCTGTAGATAGGAACTGCTCTGAGAGCAACTCTCGGTGTGGTGAAGTAGAAAGCGTCGTGTCCCTGTGCTCCATAGCGGGGAATCCCTGTGTAACCAGCTCCGAGGTCGAGAAGTGGGCCTCTGATCGGCTCGTAACCTCCAGCATCTGGCAGAGGAAAACCCAGTGTCTGCTGGAAACGCGCAAAGCGCTCGTCTCTAACGAAGTCTGTGGTGTACGTCGCCAGACGCGTCAACGCGAGGTAGAGCTGCTCCCTGACTGAGGCCAACTCCTGAGCAAGTGTGGAAGCAACGGCGTCACTGTGCCACACGAACTAGGCAGTGGTGTGCAGCCTGGAGCTATCATCCTCGTAGGTATCCAGGTTGCGGTGGAGGGTGAAGTGAACTCCCGCTGCCGTGATGTAACCACGGGGGATGTGACGATAGATGGAATCATCAAACCCCCAGTAGTCAGCACGGAGAACGGTGAGACCCACGTACGCTGCCTGCTGCACGGCCATATCCACTGTGGAACCTACTGCCTCGTAGCGGTGGGCAATTCTCATGCCATCATCCGACAGAATGTAGACGATAGCCCGGTAGAAAGTCTGGTCAAACTCGCGCTGGTGCTCGTAGACCTGGTACTCTGGTGCCCAACGGAACCCCAGATAGGTAACCATGTCTCTCAGCATCTCCGGAAAACCGGCGGTGCTCTCACAGCGAGTCATGCGAACCACCTGCGGGTAGTAGCTGAGACCCATCTGCAGATGATTTGGAAGGTTTGATTAGACTCCGGTAGATGAAAAAGGATGTGGAAAACAACAACAAGGTTCAACGGACGATAAGTATGTTGAAAAGAATATGATATCGAAGCAACATCGGGAAAACGAGACCAAAAGTCCTGAGGTACTACAGAGAACCCAAAACACGTGAAATCCTAACTTGAAAGTTTAGGTGAGAAAAGAAAAACAACGTTGCACTTCCTTACCAGAAAAGGGTGGGTGGGTGGGGAAAGAAGAAAAATGGCAGAATTCCTACTCTCACGTTTGCATTTTTTCCTGTATAGCTACAAAATAGTTTCTAGACTCAACTGCGACCAGTAAAAAGGGATCCTACAGGCAGACAGGCTCTGATACCATTTGTCGCACCCTGGCTTCTAAGGGATACTCATCGTACGAACTGGATAGTAGGTGCTTGGATTATGGGGCATAACTGCTCCCACGTCCCAGCTTCCTGGTAGGCCTGCGCTTATGCGCGACAACACAAGCCCTACTATTCCACCGTCGAGGTAAACTATCCATTAGGAGTCATAGGCACTACTGTCGACGTACTTCATAACAAGCACGCACTGTACGTCAACAGCTTTGAACGAATGATTATCACAACTTATCTCTACGACACAAAAGATAGAAATAAAGTTGCAACTGGCCTTCACTAAGGCAGAAATAGCGAATACAATCATCCAGAGGACACATGTCCCAACATATCATCCATTACAACAGCGGAAGCAATCAAAGGTGTCTGGGTACAGACAAATCCAACAGGCTTAAGAAGCCGGAGAAAATAAATAAGACGAAGCCCATCCACGTAGATCCTGGATCCAGCCCTGGTCCAGCTAACTACTCGTCTGCAGTCTCGTCGAACTCCACAAAGTAGCCATCCTGGTGGTCATCGTAGCCGTAGTCGTACTCTGCGTAAACCACAGCCCCAACGGGGTCAGTACATCCAAGTACTGGCAAGCAAGACTCACAGTTGATCAAAGAGTTACCCGTCAACACAAGCATCGATGCTTGGGATCAACGGAAGAAAGGGGTGATATGAAAGTTGCTGCTGGCTGCTCTAACCAACTACAGAAAATAACTACAAGTTCCGGCTAACAGAATAAGATAAGATCGAGGATTGTAACCAACTGAAAGATAACTTCAACCAAACCCATCCTGGATCTCGCCCCTTATCCAAAGAAGCAACCCGAGGATAACCCACACAGTTGGATTAAGATGAATCAAGTTATTTGTGTGAATAACCTATTACTAGTCAAATTATTAACCATTGGGTGAAACATGATTGATCATTATGTTGAAGTTGTCCTGAGTACTTGTTAGCCAGTACGTTCACCAAGTAATCCATAACCGCGGAAAACACGGCTTCTCGAGAAGATTATACCTGCAGGGTTGCACCAATTTGGCCGTACACGCAAGAATAACCCGCCAGATGGGATGCCTCCCACCAAGCGGGGTACTCTACACAACCAACCATTCTTCGCATCAAGCCCAAAGCACCTTGGGCGCACGGCTAATCGAGCCCATAAGAAAATGGACCCTCATAGCACTCTAAGAACGTGTCCCCCTATATGCCGACTACAAAAGTTCCACCCTGCGCTGGGCTCGCAGAAACATGCATGCGGCAAATAGAAAGCACGAACTAAATGAGATGATTTGGACGAGATGCGAATCAGGTCAAGTTGAGGGGGGCGCCCATACTCGCTTCCCACATGCGGGTAGTGCGCTCATCATGGATCAGTAGACAAGACCCTCTTCCTATTAGGGTCGACACTAGCAGGCTCCAAAACCTCTCATGGGCCTCCTGCCGGTGCCTTATCATCAAATTATTATTACCATTAGCAATTAACAGGATTGATTGATTAACATCGAGCCCCCGGTACAAGTAATAAGATAGTAAAAGTAGTAACCGACAACAGACTCGAGTAAAAGCAACCCTAAGCATGCTAGATAATACTAAGGCACAAACAAAGGCTGTAGGTATGGAGGTGAGGCAGTATCATTGGTTCAGGGTATCATGTGATAGGTTCGGAGAACAAGCAACGATACATAGGGCTAGCAATAGTAGACAAAGGATAGTATCGACAACAAGTGTAGAAAGGAACTCGATGATTCATGTGAGTGATAACTTGCGTGGAAGCTCAACAGCCGGGTACTGAGCTAAGTCCTGGGTAGTGGTGTCGTAAGGATCGTCGGTCTCAACGTAGTCGTCGCCTAACCGAGAGGAAGCAAACAAACAAAACAGGAATGTAAACAATCATTGCCATGGCATTGTGCACAATCAATATGATGCATGACAAGTTAATAGTGCAGCAAAATAAACTGACTAACATGATAGCACAAATTAAATGGACCCATATGCAAGGGTTGCATATGGAAGGATCCATTGAAAATAAGTGGAAACAAATGATTATTTATTAGGTGTTAGTTGTTATCATGATGCATGCATGATGAATAACAATAACATAACAATTTAAATGCAATTGGAATGATAGTTAACAATTTTAGAAAAGCATTTATTAAGTTTGGAATTTTGTTACTTAAACATGGTACACAAACAATTATTGTTTTCATCAAGTTAGGGTGTGCAAAACAATTTACAAATTTTATATTTGAAAAGGTTATCAAATTTTAGTTGGATTACATGTTTCACATTTTGAAATTGGACTTTGGATTATTTAGTTATGAATTAAACAATATTAAACAAGTTTTAATTGAATTTAAGACAAGCTTAAATATTAATTGAATTTTATGTGTTCAAACCATAAATTCAAATCCACATTTGAAAAGTTCACACTTTGGTGGTTTGAAAACATAATTTGCATGTTCAAAAATATTTTATATTGATCAAGTTATGATTTTATCAAATTTAATTGAATTAAACAAGGTTTAAATTGTTTAGGCAATTTAAATTATTCAAACCAGAAAACAAAATTTATATTTGAATAGGACATTCAAAATGGTGTGAAAAACATATTTTATTTGAATTATTTGAAAACAGTATGAATTAGTTATGAATTATCTCAATTTGCATTTGAATTATTCAAATTTGAAATTTAAAGGTATTTTGAAAACTCAAAACAGAACACAAATTGAATAATTGGAAAGATTAGGAAATTTGGATCAAGATTCATATAAAGTTTGTATTTGTTGGAATTATAAAATGAAAGTTATTGAATTTCAAAGTTTGGTTTTAATTCTGCTTATTAAAAGAAATTTGGGATTTTTGAATTGCGCAGAAAAACGTTTGTTACTCAGCCTCACGCTACCCCCTGCGACTGCGCAGTGGGCCAGTGGACAGCGTGGCCCTGCGCAAGCACACGTGGTAACCCAGGTCGATGACAGTGGGCCAGCTCACGCTGCGGAAAAAAAAAGCAAAAAGTTGGGGCGCTCAGGCCTCGAACCCGCGCCATGCTCGAGTTTCAGAAAGGAACGCAACCAGTTGCGCTGCGTGCAGTTGCTTGACAGCAAGGGGAACACATTCAGGTTATTGTTCAGACCAAAGATAACTGAACCTGACGAGCAAACATTTGCTCGTCCGTCAGAACGGAACTCGCCGGAGCTGATCCACGTCTACGAGCGTTGCGGTGGTGCGTGGTCTTGCAGATGGATGCGCACAGGTGCAAGGACTAGATGCAAGGAGGGAGGAGGAGGCATCGGTGCTCACCACCGGAGTAATTCGACGCAGAGGCTGACGGTGACGTTGGCTGACGTTGGTGGCCGCGGCGAGGAAGTAGACGGCGCCGTCGACGTGGTGCTCCTCCGGTGGCGCTCGCGTGTCCGTGACGTAGAGGAAGCAGCAGCGCAACGATCCCAGCAACAGCTCGACGGCGAGGTGCCCTGCAACGTCGGTGAGGACCACGGGTTCAGAACATGGCGCGCGGTGGCCGGAGAAGGACGTGGACCGCGGCATCGATCTGCGACTCACTGTGCCTGTTTCTGGTGTCCAAGAGGGAGAAGGGAGAGCGGTGAAGCGACCTCGAGGTTCAGGTAGGGTGGAAGGTGTTCATGGCGTCGTCGCGGTGGCCGGATTCAGAGAAGGTCCTCCGGCGAGCTAGGAGCAGAAGAGGAAAAACGTCGAGGTGGAAGCGATTGGCGGCGGCGGAGCGAGGAGAGGAAACCTATGGGGGCTAGGGCTGGTGCCTGGTGCCCTAGGTGCTTTATAGAGGCGCGGAGTCGCCTGGTGGCCGCCGGAATCGCGTCGGGGTTGCGGTGGCACTGGTGGATTGCCGCCGTACCGCGAGACGAACGAGAAAAAGGCGATCGGCGCGAATCTTGACGCAACAAAGCGTTAAGTGGGGAGAGCGGGCTGGGTCGCTGCGCGCGCGTAGGCTTAGCGGGCTGGGCTGCTGCTTGTCTGCTGCGCGCGCTGTAGGTTAGCTGCTGCCTTTTATTTTTTTCTGTTTTATTTTTTTGTAGTTTTGCTTTTGAAAGAAAACTGTTAAGGGTTTAGTTAATAAAAATTACAGAAAAATTAGTTTAGGCTTGTTAGGTAATTAGAAAACATATTCCAACTTTGGATTTCAAAAATTTGAGATTTAAAATTAGATTTGCATTTGAAATTAAATTGAAAGCATTTCTAATATTAAACACAATATTAAACAACCATTTTTAATAGGGTTCACCCTAAGGAATATGTGTTTAAAGATTGCAATGGTTGAGTGATTTTCATGTATTCAAATAGTTACTGATTTTGAAATTCATTTGGTTTGAATTGAAGTGAAGTAGAATTAAGTAATTGGATTAATGGTTTGATTAAACCAACAATTTGATAAGTGAAAAACAAGGAATAAAAGGGTTGTTTTTATTTGTTATTTTGGTTCCAAAAGTTGTAACAGAGCAAGTATGAAACCATGTTTCAATAAAGGTTTAAGTTTGAGTTGTGAAAACAGTGGAAAACAATTGCAATAACTAAGAAACAAATGCAAACAGCAATAAATCAAATGCAATGAGATGATGACATGATGCATTGCTTGAAATAAAACAAAGAACAAAGCATTCTAGGGGTATTTTCATACTTGGGATGTTAAAAGTACCATGCACCTTATAAAGATATTGTTCCCGCTAGTAATATAGAAGTGGATGTTGTTAATCCTGTTGTTCTTGAGCCATATGTTGAAAAAATGCCTTTCCCTGCTAAGGTGAAAGAACACTCTATGGTGGCTTGTGTGGTTAATAAGAGTAATAAGAAATCTATTGAACCTGATGAACAAATAATTGTTGAACCTGCTGTACCAATAGTGAAGGATCTTGTTTGTGGAAATGCGGAGGGTGAACACATTTTCTTTTGTGAGGATGCTTCTAATATTGTTTCCCATCCTCATAGACCTAAGAAAACTAGTGTTCCTGTGCTTTCTGTTAAGATTGGTGATCATTGCTATTATGGTTTGTGTGACATTGGTGCTAGTTCTAGTGCTATACCTTATGAGATTTATAGAGAATTTATGCATGAAATTGGTTCTTGTAAGCTTGAAGATATTGATGTGGTTATTCAGCTTGCTAATAGAGAGACTGTCTTTCCGATTGGTACTGTTAGAGATGTGGAAGTTTTGTGTGGTAAGACTAAATATCCCACTGATTTTCTAGTACTTGGTACGGCTAATAGTAAGGCTTGTCCTATTATTTTTGGTAGACCTTTCTTGAACACTTGTGGTGCTATTGTATATTGTAAAAGAGAGAAGATTTTGACTAAATTTGATGGAAAATCTTATGAGTTCAATTTCTCCAAATTTGCTAGAGCACCTTATGAATCTAAATTGCATGATGAGAATTTTAAAGTTGAACAACTTGCTTCTATTGCTCTTGCTCCTAACAATGCTTTGCAGCAATATATGGAGGATCACGAGAGTGATGTCTTTATGGAAGAGAGAAATGAGATTGACGATATTCTTCTTTGTTAACCAGTGATACTGAAACATAATTTACCTATGGAAGACATGGGTACAACATTACCACCCAAGGAGGATGATGTCTTTGATTTAAAACCTCTACCTGATGATCTTAAATACGCGTATCTTGATGATAAGAAAATATATCCTGTTATTATTAGTGCTAAACTTTCAGGTGAAGAAGAGGAAAGATTATTGTGAATTCTAAAGAAACACCGTGGATCTATTGGGTATACTCTGGATGATTTGAAGGGAATTTCTCCTACTATATGTCAGCATGCTATTAATATTGAACCTGATGCAAATCCAGTTGTTGAACATCAGCTCCGTTTAATTCCTAAGATGAAGGAAGTGGTAAGAAATGAGGTATTAAAACTTCTTGATGCTGGTATTATTTTTCCTATTGCTGATAATAGGTGGGTTAGCCTTGTGCATTGTGTCCCTAAGAAGGGAGGAATGACTGTTGCGCCGAATGAAAACAACGAGCTAATTCCGCAAAGAGTAGTAGTTGGTTATAGAATGTGTATTGATTTTAGAAAGGTTAATAAAGTTACTAAGAAATATCATTATCCTTTGCCCTTTATTGATCAAATGCTGGAGAGGTTGTCTAAGAAAACTCATTTTTGCTTTCTTGATGGTTATTCTGGGTTTTCTCAAATTGCTGTTAGGAAGCAAGGTCAAGAGAAAACAACCTTTACTTGTCCTTATGGTACTTATG
The DNA here is from genome assembly GCA_028641055.1 of Alopecurus myosuroides. Lineage (NCBI taxonomy): Eukaryota > Viridiplantae > Streptophyta > Magnoliopsida > Poales > Poaceae > Alopecurus > Alopecurus myosuroides. The sequence continues at coordinate 206,432,578 of CM054063.1, read as the reverse complement.
CTTATAGACGTATGCCTTTTGGTTTATGTAATGCTCATGCTACTTTTCAAAGATGCATGTCTGCTATTTTTCATGGTTTTTGTGAAGAAATTGTGGAAGTATTCATGGACGATTTCTCCGTCTATGGAACTTCTTTTTATAATTGTTTGCACAACCTTGATACAGTTTTGCAGAGATGTGAGGAAAGTAATCTTGTTCTTAATTGGGAGAAATGCCACTTTATGGTGAATGAAGGAATTGTTCTTGGACATAAAATTTCTGAAAGAGGTATTGAAGTTGACAGAGCTAAAGTGGAAGCCATAGAGAAAATGCCCTGTCCTAGGGATGTTAAAGGCATTCGTAGTGTTCTTGCTCATGTTGGTTTTTATTGGAGGTTTATTAAAGATTTCTCTAAAATATCAAAGCCTCTTACTAATCTCCTTCAAAAAGATGTACCATTTGTTTTTATGATGATTGTAAGGAAGCTTTTGAAACTTTAAACAAGGCTTTAACCACTGCTCCTATTGTTCAACCACCTGATTGGAATTTACCTTTTGAAATTATGTGTGATGCTAGTGATTTTGCTGTAGGTGTTGTTCTTGGACAGCGTGTAGATAAGAAGTTGAATGTTATTCATTATGCCAGTAGGACTTTTGATGCTCCTCAAAAGAATTATGCTACCACTGAAAAAGAGTTCTTAGTTGTAGTTTTTGCATGTGATAAGTTTAGGCCTTATATTGTTGACTCAAATGTTACTATTCATACTGATCATGCTGCTATTAGATACCTTATGGAAAAGAAATATGCTAAGCCTAGGCTTATTAGATGGGTGTTGCTCTTACAAGAGTTTGATTTCCATATTGTGGATAGGAAAGCTGCTGAAAATCCTTTTGCTGATAACTTGTCTAGATTGGAAAACGTTACTTTTGATCCTATTCCTGTTAATGATAGTTTTCCAAATGAAAAGTTGGCTGCAATAAAGGTACAACCCCAGGATAGTCCATGGTATGCTGATTATGGTAACTTTATTGTTTCAAAGTATTTGGCTCCAACATTTATAGCTCAACAAAGAAGAGAATTCTTCTATGATTTGAGGCTTTATTTTTGGGATGACCCACATTTATATAAAGAAGGAGTAGATGGTATTATGAGAAGATGTGTTCCAGATCATGAACAACGTGAAATATTGAAGAAGTGCCATGGTAGTGCTTATGGAGGACATCACGCTGGAGATAGAACCGCACAGAAGGTTCTACAATCAGGTTTTTATTGGCCTACCCTCTTTAAAGATGCACGTAAATTTATTTTATCTTGTGATGAATTTCAAAGAGTAGGAAATATTTCTAGATGTAATGAAATTCCTATGAGTTATTCTCTTGTTATTGAACCTTTTGATTGTTGGGGATTTGACTTTATGGGTCCTTTTCCTCCTTCGAATGGTTATAAGCATATCCTTGTTGTTGTTGATTATGTTACTAAGTGGGTAGAAGCTATACCTACTAAAAGTGCTGATGGTGAGACCTCTTTAAAAATGCTTAAAGATGTTATTTTCCCTAGGTTTGGTGTGCCTATATATCTTATGACTGATGTAGGTTCTCATTTTATTCATGGATGTTTTAGAAAACACTTGCTAAATATGATGTTAATCATAGAATTGCCTCAGCTTATCATCCTCAAACCAGTGGGTAAGTAGAATTATCAAATAGAGAAATTAAATCTATCTTGCAAAAGACTGTTTATAAATCTAGGAAGAATTGATTTGATAAGTTGAATGATGCTTTATGGGCTTATAGAACTTCTTATAAAAATCCTATGGGTATGTCTCCCTATAAAATGGTTTATGGAAAAGCTTGTCACTTGCCTTTAGAATTAGAACACAGAGCTTATTGGGTAGTGAAAGAATTAAATAAAGATTTTAAACTTGCTGGTAAGAAAAGAATGCTTGATTTGAGTCATTTAGATGAATGGAGATGTGAAGCTTATGAAACTGCCAAGCTCTTTAAAGAGAAAGTTAAACAATGGCATGATAAAAGAATCCTTAAAAGAGAGTTTCATGTTGGTGAGAAAGTTCTATTGTATCGGTCTCGTCTCAGATTTTTTGCAGGAAAATTACTCTCCCGATGGGAAGGACCATATGTTATTGAAGAAGTGTATCGTTCGGGTGCAATCAAAATTGCCTCCCTCAAAGATAACACTAGACAAGTGGTAAATGGACAAGGACCCAAACATTATATTTCTAGGGATTCCTATGATGAAGATGTGGATGTTATTCAAGTAATGACTCCGGACAAGTTCATTAGGGGGAAGATTCCAGAACTGCAGAGTCTGTTTTGGAATAGGTAACAGTTCTATTAAGAAAAAGTTCGCAAAATACCTTTTCAGTTATAGATTATTGGTTTTGGAAAATATAAAAAATACCGAGCCAAAAAGGAGTTGGAGAAGGTGCCTGGAGGCACCACACCATGAGGGGGTGCGGTCCCACCCTTGGCCACGCCGCCCTATGGTGTGGGAGCCCCGGAGCCCCTCTCCGACTCGTTTTCGACCTAGACTTTCCTTTCGTTACGTATATTTTTTCTATATAACATTCGGATCCCCCGAGGTCCATATATCGTTTTCTCGTCGTGTTTCTGTTTTGAGTTGTTTCTGTCAGGATCTGTTTTCAGTTTTAGAAGGATCATGGTATCCTCCAACAACAACAAGGGGAAGGGACCGAAGGAAGATGATCTCCCAGACCGGAAGCTAGAGGAGGAGATCGAGAGTGGAGCTGAAAGAGATGTAGAAGAAAACCCACGAGTGCATCCACGCGCCACCATCGCAAGCATTCGAGTGGTTGAAAAACCTCGCAAGTAAACGGCAAGGATGAGCACCGGAGGGAAGGCCCCACGTCACTGTTTAGCTTCAAGGACACCCCTTTCAGGCATGAAGAAACATTTCCGTACTTTAATTCATGAGTATCAATCTAGGAGGGTGCCCGAGGCAGGTGTGCCTTATTTCTGGGATATGGATCGTTCTAACCGTGTAGATAAATAAATCTCTAAACCTAATGAAGTGTGGGGGAAGAATCTTGATGGTTGGAATTCACCGTCTGACAAGAACGCATACCATATTGAGCGCAATACGGAGGTGATGTGTATGCTTATGTTCACAATTGAAGATCTGAAGGAATCAATTGATAATCTCATCTAGAAGGATTCACCACCACCACCGAAGAATTTATTTGTCATTGGTATTGGCATCCCCTTGGCTTGTTCCAAGCTTGGGGGAGTGCCGCGGTATCACACCTTTATCTTTCACCCTTTTTACCTTTTAGTAGAGTCATATCATGAGTAGAGAAAATATCATATAGTATGGTTTGAAGTATGGAAGTGTTGTTCCTTAGTTGGTTATCGTTGTATCCCTTGGTTTGTGTTGCCGTAATGAAATATTAATGAGAAGTTTCATCATATACTTGTTTCACTTTATTTTAGTTTGCAATTTTTGTTATATGATTGATCTTGTTATTAGTATTGGTATCAATTTTGGGCTTCAAGATAATCTAGTTGGTTTTGGCAAACTTAGCATTGGTCAGCAGCAACAATTTGTTGAGACTTAAGTAGAAAAGAGGGAGTTGCATGTAGATATATTATTCCATGATCTTTCTTTCTTGTTAGTTCATAAGCTTAGTATTCTCAAATAATTTTTTGATCTTTCTTTCTTTCTTATCATATATGTTTTTGTTTGTTTCACTTCGATTCTTATGCTTTCTACCCAACCTTGCTAGCCAAAAACCTGTACTAAGAGGGAATGCTTCTCGTGCATCCAAACCTTGAGCCCCAAAACCTTGCCATTTGTGTCCACCATACCTACCTATATGTGGTATTTCACCGCCACTCCAAGTAAATTGCTTGTGTGTGATACGTCGAAAACGTATCTCCTTTTCCGAACACTTTTCTTATTGTTTTCCTCTAAACTTGTGTGTTTTGAATGCAACTAACACGGACTAACGCTGTTTTCAGCAGAATTACCTTGGTGTCTCGTTTTTGTGCAGAAAAATCAACTTTCAGGAAATTGCCCAGAAAAGACCCCATTGGTCTTAAAACCGGAAGACCCTAGGAGCCAGAAGGGGGCCAGGAGAGGGGCCACAGGGGGGCCACACCACCCCCTGCCCCCCCTAGGCCGCGCGACCTGGTGGTGTGGGCCACCCAGAGACCCCCTCGGGCTCCCCTTTCGACTACATATTTCCTTCAACCCTAAAACCCGAGGGGGTTCGTCATATTCCACAGAAACACAACAAAGCGCCACCGCCACCCCGAACCTCGATTCGGGGATCAGAAGTTCATGTTCTGGCACCCTGCCGAGACGGGGAATTGGAGGAGATCACCGCCATCGTTATCACCAACGCCTCTCCATCAACCATCCATGTTTCCCCTATCCATGTGTGAGTAATTCCCCCGCTGTAGGCTGAAGGGGATGGTAGGGATTGGATGAGATTGTTCATGTAATAATGTCGTGATTGTTAGGGCATAGTGCCTAGTATCTTCTATTAGTACTATTGACATTGTTGCAACTTGTTATTCTTAATGCTTGTCACTTTGGGCCCGAGTGCCCTGATCTCAGATCTGAACATGTTACCGAATCATGATGATAATTATTGTTTCTTGATCTTACCTGCAAGTTGTTTACACATATCGTTGTCTGGAACCGCACGGGATGGCTGTGATGTGAGGATCACATGTGTTCACGGAGTGTTAATGCTTTGCTCCGGTGTTCTATTAAAAGGAACACCTTAATTTCCAGTAGTTCCCTTGAGGCTCCGCTGAAAACGGGCTGGTAGGACAAAAGATGTTGTGCAAGTTCTCATTGCGAGCACGTACGACTATTTACGGAACACGTGCCTATGGTTACTTAGTGCTTGGATGCTTTATCTTATTATTCTGCAATGCCCATGTCTTGATTATTATATGAACTATCTTATCCATGCAACGCCCGTTCATCTATCCCTATGCCTACAGTATTTAATCCCGTTGTTTACTTCAAACACTACTGCTGTTGTTTTCATTTCACTACTGCTGCTACTATAAAACTGTTACTACTGATAAACCACTGCGAACAAAAGTACTTCCAGGTGCAGGTGAATTGACAACTCACTTGTTAAGTCTCAAAAATATTCTTTGGCTCCCCTTGTGTCGAATCAATAAATTTGGGTTTTACTTCCTTCGAAGACTGTTGCTGTAACATCCCAATTTTTGCTAAACCAGGGTATGTGGTGTGTGTTCATCTCATACATGCATCAAACAAAAATTCAAATCCTGTTTGAACCAATTTAAAACTTGAATTCAAATGGTTTGAGAAAATTTCCAGCAAATAGTACTTAAAATGGGTTTCAAAATCTTGTTCTGAAAAGTATTTCAATTTCACCAAAGCAATGCATGGTGAGGTTGGAAATTTTATAAGCTTTCCAAAAAGTATTTTTGCCAAATTTTTCCTTCGCAAAAAGGCCCTCAAATAAATGGTTTTTGTTCTGTTTTTAAATAGAAAAGGACTATTTTGTAGTTTCCAGAAAAGTCAGGGGGTGTTTTAAAATTTTGTTTTCTTCTTCCTTTGGACAGAAAGCAGAGCAGCTGCGTGGCCGCATCTGCCACGTCCTCCTGCCTGCTTCATCGCGGGGGATAAGGGAGCAGGACGACGCCGTGCCTCCTCACTCTCTCCCTCCTCCCTACCCTTCCCCTTGACGCCCTCTCTCTGTGGTATTTTTCCCCCGCCTGAGCGAAACCCTAGCTTGCCGGGCCGCCGTCGATTGTCGTCTCTCCGGCCGCCTTTGGACGAACTGACGATGCAGGGAGGTCCGCCTCGAGCCCCTGTACATCCTCACCAAGTCTCGCTTGCCGGGACGTCGTGAAACGCCGGAATTGCGCCGGCCACCTCCGCCATGGCCGTCGGCCTCCGCCACTCGCCGCCATCGATTCCGACTTCGCCGAGACCCCCCGTCCCCTCCTACGCGCTCACGGTGAGCCGCTCTACCTCCCCATGCCTTTGGCTCGCCTCCTCCCCCTCGTAAACCCCTTCCCCGACATGAGCCACCGCCGGCCGCCGCTGCAGCTCCTCGCCGGCGCTTCCCCGGCGACGCAATCACAGCGGCGCTGCCACCACTTTGATCCTCGTGAGCTCCTCTAGCCTGTAGTGTAGTTTGATTCCTAAATCGCGCGCCAAATCGATGGAATTCGGTTTCATCTCTGAAGAACAGAGCATGGTGATGTCATCATCACGTCATGCTGACATCATAACTAGTTTTTCTCTGTTTTTGGTAAAGTGAATTTTGCACTGACACGTGGGTCCCACCTTTACTGAATTTCAGAAAATGATTTAAAATTGTAAAATCAATATCTCCCAAAATATAATCCAGAAAAATATAATAAAAATATGGGAGTGATCAGAAAAATAAGATCTACATGAATATGTCATTTTCAATAATGTTTGAGAAAGTTGATTTTTGAACATTATTTAATGTTGTTAATTCATTTAAAAATAGAAAAATAAGATTTTATTCACTAAAATTAGAAAATTAAAAGTTATATACCATTTTGCTCAAAATGACAAATGCAACCTATTTATGATGTTTTGAAGCTCATTTGAGCAACTAAAATGGTACTCACTTCCATAATCGTCCGAAACCCCCTCCGGGGTCTATTTCGGGCAAATTTCAGAAATCTGCATTATTTAACATATGAACCCTAGCAACCCAACGATCATGTTTAGGGCTTTATCTCAGTGCATTAACCTGCTCACGCATACATATTGCGCATTGCATCGATGCCATGTTTGATTGTTGTTATTTCTCTTTCGGTGTTTGTTTTCCCCTCGGTAGAACGTGACTCCGAAGAGAAGGGCAGCAGTCCAATGGCGAATACTTGATCCTAACCGACAAGTCAAGCACTTATTCCAGAAGATCTTTATCTGGTTTTCTTATAACCAAGGCAAGCATAACCTCTTATCTGCTCATATATGATTTTAAAGTGATTTGAATCTCGTACTTTGCATTCGGTTCCAAACTATTTGATGTCAGTAGATAGAGTTCTCCTATATACTGCATAATCTAGATATCCTGATCCACTTCACCTAGCAGCTATAGGTTTGTTTGTGCGTGCTTCGCGAAACCTTGTGAGTCTTGCTTAGCCATGCCTAGTTGATGAATCTGGTCAATGCGTGAATCTTCTATGTCAGGTGTTTATGGTTTGAATTACCTTTGATAACTTGACTAATCACGGCATGGATGTGAGGCCACAATGGGTTGTGGCGTTTTGTCCTGTTCATGCCCCTAGGAGCGAGTTCTCGCCTTCGAGCCAAGACTGAGCGTACAGCCACACGTGGGCCGATGAACCCCGCCCGGCTGACTAACTTGTTTAACCTTATCCATGAGCCACGTAGTTTGAGCTTTCCATCTGCGTGTGAGTCGAAAAATGTTTTGGAGAAAACTAGGTCGTGACCGGGACAAGTGATGGACGTACACGGATCTTGTTCCCGACTCACAGAACAGGTGCCGTCAGGAGGTGGCCAACTCCCTGTTGACGGGGTGGCCCTGTTTGGGTTGACTCATGGATATGGTTCGACAAGGTAAAGGCTGGGAATCGACCACCCTCTGCCGGCACTTCCCGGGCTAGTGCTAATCTAGTGGCACTAAGAGTCGGTTGGTACGTGTGGGTAAAGTTGTACACCCCTGCAGGGTTAAATCTTTTCGAAAAGCCGTGTCTGCGGTTAAAGACGACTTGGTGACGGATTCTGTGATCATAGACAACTTAAACGGAATGACTAAAACTTGCTGATAACGATTGAAGGATGCCTCCTCGGAGATGCCGAGAGGGGTTACCTTGTAGCATGAGATAGTGTGGAACAACTGGAGGAGGTGATCTTTGAAGCACGAGGTGCTGAAATGATTTGGTGGATTAAAAGATGATGATATCAGTAGTTGAGTAGCTTTCTCATCTGTTTTCAAAATACTCTATGAGGCGTGCTGTTCCTTCCTCAACTTGCAAAACAAAGGTTGCTTTACGCAAATCAGCCTTCATGAAACCCTTTTCGAAATAGCAGATATATAATAGGTTAACTAAGTCTTGTTGAGTACCTCCCGTACTCAGGTTTGCTTAATTTTGGTTCAGGAGAAGATCTCACATCGGTGGTGATTCAACGTGGACATCGACGAGTAGTTTGGGGTTCCCAGGTAGCAGCCTGGAATCTATGGGCTGGGACGTCGCCTTATGTTGCGGCCTCTTAGGCCTTTTTGGTTCTTGTTGATTAGCAACATAATTTGCCTTCCGTTGTCTGATGTAATGTTGGGTCGTGTGACCTCTGTTTGTAAGCTATACTCTAGTAACACATGTTAATAAAGCTTCATGTTTAGAGTATTGCTTTGATCGGTTGTTGGTTTCGAGCTCATTGTTATACAGTTTTGGCTATGCCTGCATAGTTGTCGCAGTCGAGGGGTTGTGGAGCCGATGATCCATGTCCGAGCCCGCCTGTCGATTTGATCGGCCTGGGGCGAGGTAACCCCAGTAACCCTCGATTGTTGTTGCACTTTCTGGACACATAGCATCTCTGTATAGCTTTGGTCCCGTTTCCTTCAGTTTCATTCGATTCGTGGACGCTTTGATATGCGTAGTTGGTTATGACTAGCGTGGACACGAGGAGTAGTAGACTGGGGATCCGGACTACGTGCCGATGAATCCAGTCTGCCTGCCGTTGTTTGTTGCGGCCGGGGCTGGTAACCCTGAAGCCCTTGTGAGTCCATGGCTAGGAGCACATAACGGTATGTATATCTTTGGGTCCGGGGTCGTGACAAGTCTTGGTATCAGAGCAGGACTGCCTGTAGGAAAACCTTATTGCTTGGTCGATGTCGAGTCTAGTGTTTGTGAAAACTATTTGAAAACTTCAAATGATTATGAAAACCCTTCTTAGGATTCTTTTTACTCCGTATTTGGTATCGCTCTAACTCTGGGTCACCTTACCTGTTTTGATTTGAAAAGGTATTGCTATCCCTTCTAGTCATTCAAAACCTAGGTGCCTTCTCTGGCAAGGACGTCTTTTACCCAAGTTGACCTAGTGTTGAAGTTTCTAGAGTCGTGTGTGTTCCATATTTCGTTATCTCTTAATCTGGGAGATTTCCTTTCCATTCCAATCTCTCAGAGTTGTCCGGATTCCACATTTTTACGTGTTCCAAAAGTCTGAAATCCTGAACCTCGAGATCTGCTTTTCATCTCGAATGTATTCTTCCTCTTTTGCTCAAATACTTCCGGAGCTAAGTTTGTCCTCTCAGAAAGATACTCCGTGATTGCTATTCCTAGTGTTCCTCAAGGCACTAAGATAGTAGTTACTCCTTTCCCGATGTTTTAACCTTGGACTTGAACCGAAGGTCCCGGAATGTGCTGAATTGCAGTGGATTGGATCGTGTGGTTTCTTAACTACCCGACGCTCACGCTATCAGTACAGGATGCTGACCTTTAACCCAAGTTCTGTTCCTTTGGATCGTGAAGAATTTGTTCTACCTCAGGATGGCTAGGTAATCTCAGCTCCCATAGCCATAGGTTTTCTCTAGGAATCAAAAGGATCGTGACAAGAGTGTTCTTTATGATTCTCATATCTTTGCTCTTGGTTCAGCTACTTTGTCATGGGTTCTACACATGAGTATTACCCCGTGCATCCAACGTGATCTCAGGACTTTCCAGAGCACGTTCCTACTCTTTAGTTGCTTCCCGAACTTCGTCCGTTGTTTTGAAACCAAGTTATATAGGAGTGTTGGATTCTTCCAATGCAATTGCTCCTATTATCTGTTAGAACGTTCCACTTTGGGATGTCAGGAGAAACAAACTCCAGAACCTCGTTCATCTTAAGAACCAGGTCAAAGTTTTGTAATTCACAGAATAAAGAAGTTTTATTAGCCTCTATTCTGTTCCATCCTCGAGTGTCACACTCTTTTATATCAAGAGGTTGTGTTCAGTTTCATGGCCTTGTTGATGAAGTGATGCGCTCTCACACATGTTCACTCCCCCTTCCTCCAAGCTTGAATGCTTGAGAATGTTGGGTGTGCATTGACATGTGTATCAGGTGTTCCTAGCAATTTCCATCGCTTTGGAAAACCTAAGAAACATCTGTTCCCTTCTAAGCACGATTGGTCACCCGGTCTCTGTTTGAAGTAGACTGTGTTACCAAATCCGTTCATTCCGGTGCACATCCTCGGTCAGAGAGTTAGGTTCATGCCAAAGCTCTCCAGACCATATCAGTTGCCTTGAAAAGCAAGATTCCTTTCAAACTCCGAGACATACCGGTAGGTTGTGATATTCTGGTTGTCTTTCTAGAAGTATCACCAGGTTTGTTACCTGACCGTAATGTCTAAGCAAGGGGTAGTTTGAACTACTCTTTTCTCCAAGAAACAGTGCTGGATATCCTGGACTAGTTGGTCGAGCTTAAACAACAACATGGAGAGTTGAAAGATAAAAGCTCATCCTAACTTGATCCTTCGTTAAGGGATATCTAGTTTTCCTCGTGTTGAAACATGATAGTATCTCTTTAATGGACATGCTGTCATTCTACCTTGATTTGATTTGGGCTATTGTCAGATCAAGCCCAGATTCAAGGACTATCCTGATGGTGTTTTCACTCTTGGTGTTTGGTCTGAATACACCTTCATGTCCTTTGGTCTGACCAATACTCTGCCTTGTCCATATATCATATGAACCCCTCTTCTTGGAGTGTTTTGATAAGTGTGTTGTCGAGCCCATCGATAACATTCCTATTTTCTCCGAGTTGCAAAAGGTTCATGTTGAATAATTGGCATTAATGTTGGAAACTCTCGAGAACCATCTTTGTTTCATTACGAAGATTGTGTTCTGGATGTTTGAAGTGACTTTATCGGGTCCTTGCGCTTATGGTGAAAGTTGTCGCCGTGGATCCGAGTAGAGTTTTCTTGTTCCTTCGAGAACAATTCTAAGTCGGTCATGCATGTGTGGAGTATTCTTGAGATGGTTGGTTGTTACCTCCATTTACTTGAACAAGTTTGTACCCACACTAAGCCACTGACTGACCATTAGTGAAAGGGAAGAAGTCCAAGATCTTCATGATCTTTGTTACCATCTTTCCCAACCAGGACTCTGATGTGTTTCGTTGGACGTAAGCCATGTAGAGGCAACCGTCTTTCACAAGTTGCTAATACATGAGTTCTACATTCTCACTCATCCTCTTGAGTGTGGCACCATAGTCCATATCTTGAGAATCTAGTAAATGTATCTCGTTAGTAACCGGTGTAACCTCTGTGATCAGATGTGCTGATTCTGAATCATCCTTCCACTAACCAGAGCTGAATCTCAAGCAGCAACGATGGTTGGTGTTTCCTTAAGAGTATTGAGTTAGGTCCTCTCAAAAATCCGGCATGGTTGATGTTGTGGTCGACACAATTAGCCGAAAGATCTAATGTCAGATTCCTTTGAGTCCGTAAGAACAACCACTCCCCGTGAGAATTCTTGTCTGGCTTATTCTAACAAGTTTCCTTCCCGTTCTTCCAAACCGGAGTTCTATTTTCACTTGGTGACCTATCAAAGGCTTGTCGTGAGCCTGCTGACGGTATCTAGAACGTCCAAGATAACTTGGAAGTTGATCTTTCCAATATCTCTCAGTTGATCCTCCAAAACATTCGTTTCAGTGGAAACAAGTTCTTTATGAAAACATCTCGTGGTGTTTCGTAACCACCATTCAATCAGTTCCCTTTTTCAAGTTGTTTATACTTGAAATTCTGTTCATCTCACACATTGTGTGAATTTGTCAGTTACTTCAGCCATGGGATCTCAACCATGTGGTAAACGTATTGCTACGTCAAATCCACCATAGGAAAGAGATTCCCTGTTTTCTTCCGGTGCTTCAATTCCTCGTTGGTTAACCATCTTTATGGTGTGACCAAGAGTTCCTCCTTCATTACGGTATTCAACATCCTTTGGTTACTCATATTCTGCAGTGAAGTAACATCCCGATTCTTGACAAAGTTTTCGACAAACTTTAATGGAATAAAAGTTCCTTCATATTCCGTGTCCACTCAGAAGAGTGAACATGATTTCGTATCAAATTCTCTCCGATGCACGATTACAGTGTTTTCTCGTGTTTTCCCTCGTCTACGGATATTACATTGTGATATTCAAAACAATTCTTCCCATATTGGTATTTTTGTTTGAAGAAACCTCGATGTCACAAGTTGTTCAACCTTTCGTTTCTAAAAGGATTTAAAGTCTTGTGCAAAGCTCATATTCTAAATCCTTTCAAGGACCAATCGTCCGCAACCTTGAAACCATCCTCTATTCACTCCGTTACCTTGATGTGTTTCATGTCTGTTAACTCAAAAGTTCGTTATGAACGTTCCTGTCGTGAGTTAGCCATGAGATACTCGATCTTCGTGAAGATCAATTCCTAAGAGTTTCCCTCTCAACTAAGGAGTAGCTGCTGGAGATCTTCGCAAGTGCTACAGATCAAGCCCTTCGAGAAGAGAACCGTAAGGTTCAAGAAGATCGTTCAAAACCGGTGTTCCTTCTTTCTTCTCCTTCGGGAATCTCGGGACGAGATTCTTGTAAGGGGGGTAGATTTGTAACATCCCAATTTTTGCTAAACCAGGGTATGTGGTGTGTATTCATCTCATACATGCATCAAACAAAAATTCAAATCCTGTTTGAACCAATTTAAAACTTGAATTCAAATGGTTTGAGAAAATTTCCAGCAAATAGTACTTAAAATGGGTTTCAAAATCTTGTTCGGAAAAGTATTTCAATTTCACCAAAGCAATGCATGGTGAGGTTGGAAATTTTATAAGCTTTCCAAAAAGTATTTTTGCCAAATTTTTCCTTCGCAAAAAGGCCCTCAAATAAATGGTTTTTGTTCTGTTTTTAAATAGAAAAGGACTATTTTGTAGTTTCCAGAAAAGTCAGGGGGTGTTTTAAAATTTTGTTTTCTTCTTCCTTTGGACAGAAAGCAGAGCAGCTGCGTGGCCGCATCTGCCACGTCCTCCTGCCTGCTTCATCGCGGGGGATAAGGGAGAAGGACGACGCCGTGCCTCCTCACTCTCTCCCTCCTCCCTACCCTTCCCCTTGACGCCCTCTCTCTGTGGTATTTTTCCCCCGCCTGAGCGAAACCCTAGCTTGCCGGGCCGCCGTCGATTGTCGTCTCTCCGGCCGCCTTTGGACGAACTGACGATGCAGGGAGGTCCGCCTCGAGCCCCTGTACATCCTCACCAAGTCTCGCTTGCCGGGACGTTGCGAAACGCCGGAATTGCGCCGGCCACCTCCGCCATGGCCGTCGGCCTCCGCCACTCGCCGCCATCGATTCCGACTTCGCCGACACCCCCCGTCCCCTCCTACGCGCTCACGGTGAGCCGCTCTACCTCCCCATGCCTTTGGCTCGCCTCCTCCCCCTCGTAAACCCCCTCCCCGACATGAGCCACCGCCGGCCGCCGCTGCAGCTCCTCGCCGGCGCTTCCCCGGCGACGCAATCACAGCGGCGCTGCCACCACTTTGATCCTCGTGAGCTCCTCTAGCCTGTAGTGTAGTTTGATTCCTAAATCGCGCGCCAAATCGATGGAATTCGGTTTCATCTCTGAAGAACAGAGCATGGTGATGTCATCATCACGTCATGCTGACATCATAACTAGTTTTTCTCTGTTTTTGGTAAAGTGAATTTTGCACTGACACGTGGGTCCCACCTTTACTGAATTTCAGAAAATGATTTAAAATTGTAAAATCAATATCTCCCAAAATATAATCCAGAAAAATATAATAAAAATATGGGAGTGATCAGAAAAATAAGATCTACATGAATATGTCATTTTCAATAATGTTTGAGAAAGTTGATTTTTGAACATTATTTAATGTTGTTAATTCATTTAAAAATAGAAAAATAAGATTTTATTCACTAAAATTAGAAAATTAAAAGTTATATACCATTTTGCTCAAAATGACAAATGCAACCTATTTATGATGTTTTCAAGCTCATTTGAGCAACTAAAATGGTACTCACTTCCATAATCGTCCGAAACCCCCTCCGGGGTCTATTTCGGGCAAATTTCAGAAAATCTGCATTATTTAACATATGAACCCTAGCAACCCAACGATCATGTTTAGGGCTTTATCTCAGTGCATTAACCTGCTCACGCATACATATTGCGCATTGCATCGATGCCATGTTTGATTGTTGTTATTTCTCTTTCGGTGTTTGTTTCCCCCTCGGTAGAACGTGACTCCGAAGAGAAGGGCAGCAGTCCAATGGCGAATACTTGATCCTAACCGACAAGTCAAGCACTTATTCCAGAAGATCTTTATCTGGTTTTCTTATAACCAAGGCAAGCATAACCTCTTATTTGCTCATATATGATTTTAAAGTGATTTGAATCTCGTACTTTGCATTCGGTTCCAAACTATTTGATGTCAGTAGATAGAGTTCTCCTATATACTGCATAATCTAGATATCCTGATCCACTTCACCTAGCAGCTATAGGTTTGTTTGTGCGCGCTTCGCGAAACCTTGTGAGTCTTGCTTAGCCATGCCTAGTTGATGAATCTGGTCAATGCGTGAATCTTCTATGTCAGGTGTTTATGGTTTGAATTACCTTTGATAACTTGACTAATCACGGCATGGATGTGAGGCCACAATGGGTTGTGGAGTTTTGTCCTGTTCATGCCCCTAGGAGCGAGTTCTCGCCTTCGAGCCAAGACTGAGCGTACAGCCACACGTGGGCCGATGAACCCCGCCCGGCTGACTAACTTGTTTAACCTTATCCATGAGCCACGTAGTTTGAGCTTTCCATCTGCGTGTGAGTCGAAAAATGTTTTGGAGAAAACTAGGTCGTGACCGGGACAAGTGATGGACGTACACGGATCTTGTTCCCGACTCACAGAACAGGTGCCGTCAGGAGGTGGCCAACTCCCTGTTGACGGGGTGGCCCTGTTTGGGTTGACTCATGGATATGGTTCGACAAGGTAAAGGCTGGGAATCGACCACCCTCTGCCGGCACTTCCCGGGCTAGTGCTAATCTAGTGGCACTAAGAGTCGGTTGGTACGTGTGGGTAAAGTTGTACACCCCTGCAGGGTTAAATCTTTTCGAAAAGCCGTGTCTGCGGTTAAAGACGACTTGGTGACGGATTCTGTGATCATAGACAACTTAAACGGAATGACTAAAACTTGCTGATAACGATTGAAGGATGCCTCCTTGGAGATGCCGAGAGGGGTTACCTTGTAGCATGAGATAGTGTGGAACAACTGGAGGAGGTGATCTTTGAAGCACGCGGTGCTGAAATGATTTGGTGGATTAAAAGATGATGATATCAGTAGTTGAGTAGCTTTCTCATCTGTTTTCAAAATACTCTATGAGGCGTGCTGTTCCTTCCTCAACTTGCAAAATAAAGGTTGCTTTACGCAAATCAGCCTTCATGAAACCCTTTTCGAAATAGCAGATATATAATAGGTTAACTAAGTCTTGTTGAGTACCTCCCGTACTCAGGTTTGCTTAATTTTGGTTCAGGAGAAGATCTCACATCGGTGGTGATTCAACGTGGACATCGACGAGTAGTTTGGGGTTCCCAGGTAGCAGCCTGGACTCTATGGGCTGGGACGTCGCCTTATGTTGCGGCCTCTTAGGCCTTTTTGGTTCTTGTTGATTAGCAACATAATTTGCCTTCCGTTGTCTGATGTAATGTTGGGTCGTGTGACCTCTGTTTGTAAGCTATACTCTAGTAACACATGTTAATAAAGCTTCATGTTTAGAGTACTGCTTTGATCGGTTGTTGGTTTCGAGCTCATTGTTATATAGTTTTGGCTATGCCTGCATAGTTGTCGCAGTCGAGGGGTTGTGGAGCCGATGATCCATGTCCGAGCCCGCCTGTCGATTTGATCGGCCTGGGGCGAGGTAACCCCAGTAACCCTCGATTGTTGTTGCACTTTCTGGACACATAGCATCTCTGTATAGCTTTGGTCCCGTTTCCTTCAGTTTCATTCGATTCGTGGACGCTTTGATATGCGTAGTTGGTTATGACTAGCGTGGACACGAGGAGTAGTAGACTGGGGATCCGGACTACGTGCCGATGAATCCAGTCTGCCTGCCGTTGTTTGTTGCGGCCGGGGCTGGTAACCCTGAAGCCCTTGTGAGTCCATGGCTAGGAGCACATAACGGTATGTATATCTTTGGGTCCGGGGTCGTGACAGTTGCGATCCCCTATACTTGTGGGTCATCAAGACTATTTTCTGGCGCCGTTGCCAGGGAGCATAGCTTTATTTGCGAGCTCACCGGAGAGTACTATTATCTACTGCCAATCATTCATCATGGGTAAGACTCGTGATGGAAAGTTTCCTATATTACCATCCACTACAACAAGAGGTACAACTCTGAACACCTCTGTTGCTCTTGATTCACCATCCGTTATGAGTAAGCTGCTTACACCACCACATGCTACACATGCTACTTCTGCTGAATCTGAAAACACTTCTGATACTTTTGATGATGCTTCTACTGTGCTTCATGAGATTGGTTCTGTCGGTCCTTTCTTAGATGCTACTATTGCTAAAGCTAAAAATATTGCAAACACTGAAACTCCTGATAAAAATCTTGTTACTCCTGCAGTTTCACCTGAGCTTAGAGAGAATCCTAGTGATGATTTTGATGATTCCTATATTGAACTTAATGATGATCTTATTGATGAAATACATGCTATGAAGGATAAATATGCTGCTATAAGTCTTATTGAAAGTCATGCTGTTAAATATAAATTATCTCCTGATGCTAAGTTTGCCACTTCTCCCATCAATATTAGGGATAAGGATTATGATTTCTCTCTTGATTTATCTTATATATCTATTGTTGAGAAAGAACCTTTTTGTGGTAGTAAAAATGAAAGTGCTATGAAACATATGAATGAGCTCTCCTCTTTGAGTATTTTATTCTCTGATGATCTTAAGAAATGTAGCTACTTTTTCCTAAAATATTCCCTTTCTCACTAAAAGATGAAGCTAAAACTTTGTTTAATAATTTGTCTCTGGGATCTATTGATAGTCCTATTGGTTTGGTTAATGATTTCTTTCGGAAATATTTTCCTGCTAGTGCTCAACATGCTGCTTTACAAAATATATTTAATTTCAAGCAATTGGAAGGAGAGAAATTGCCTGTATCTTGGGCAAGGTTCTGTTCTTTACTTAGGGCTAAACCTGGGCATAAGCTAGAAAATAATGAACTTCTTGATATATTCTATAATGGACTAACTGTTGAATCTAGGACATACCTGGATAGTTGTGTTGGTTGTGTTTTCAGGCAAAGAACTCCATATAAAGATGAGGAATTAATGGCTAAAATAAGATAAAATCATGATGATTGGACTATGGTTGAGCCTGAACCGACCCCTGCTCCAGTATCAACACCAACACCAACACCCAACAAGAGGGGAATGATTGAATTGAATGATGAAGTGATGAGAGAAGCCAAGAAATCTCTTAAAGAGAGGGGTATTAAATCTGAAGATGTGAAGAATCTTCCACCTATAGAAGAATTATGTAAGCCAATCCCTCACTCATTCACCATTGAGGTACACTCTCTCCAATATTTTTATAGTAGAGATATTCCCTATAATAAACCTCCTGATCAATGTTTAGATGAATTTGATAATTATGTTATTAAGCAAGATAATTTTAATATGAGAGTGCAAAATCACCTATTGGAAAACTCTAGAGCTATTGAAAATTTGCATGGTATTATAGAAAGAACCTCTAATTATGTTAAAATGCTTGTTAAACATTTTCAAATGGTTCAACCTCAAATTGATCAACTTGCTAAAGTGCAAAAAGATTTTCTAGTTAATGCTTCTAAAGAAAAACATGCTTATGAAATAAGAACTAAAAGTGGTATTGCTACAAAAGATCCTTTATATCCTGAGGGACATCCTAAAATAATTGAACAAAATTATATGCAAACTAATAATAATGTTATTCATACTAAAAAGAAAAGGAACAAAAAACATAAAACTGTTGTAGAATCCTCTGAATTTGCTAAAGATCCTAATAGTATATCTATCTCTGATGCTGAAACTGAAAGTGGTAATGATAAAAGTGAAGCTTCTGATAAAGAAGAACCTGTAGCTGAACCTGAAAAGCAAACTAAAACTGCAAAGTATACTAAGGAGGATTTCATTTCTAATAAACATGGTAATGAGAGAGAACCTTGGGTACAAAAACCAATGTCTTTTCCTAATAAGAAACACAAATCTAAGGAAGAATAACATTATAACAAGTTTTGTGAATGGATGAAACCTTTGTTCTTGCAAAATCCTTTAACTGATGCTATTAAATTGCTTCCTTATGCAAAATATATGAAAGATATTGTCTCTAACAAAAGGAAGTTTCCTAATGAGGAAATCTACACTATGCTTGCTAATTACTCTTTTAATGGCAAGGTTCCTGAGAAGCTTGTAGATCCTGGTATACCAACTATTCCATGTTCTATTAAAAATAATTATGTTAGAACTGCTTTGTGTGATTTGGGAGCTGGAGTTTGTGTCATGACTTTTACTCTCTATAAAAGACTCCTCCTAGAAAAATTGATACCAACTGATATATCTTTGCAAATGGCTGATAAGTCTACTGCTATTCCTGTGGGTATATGTGAGGATGTTCCTGTTCAAGTTGCTAATAATTGTCTGATATTAACTGACTTTGTTGTGTTGGAAATGCCTGAAGATGATAATTTGTGTATTGTTCTTGGAAGACCTTTTCTTAATACTGTAGGGGCTGTTATTGATTGCAATCAAGGAAAAGTTACTTTTAATGTTAATGATAAAGAGCACACTGTTTATTTTCCCAAGAAGATTGATAAGAAATATGGTCTAAATTCCTTTGAAAATATTGAGACCATCAAGATTGGAGAATTTTATTGTCCTATTGAATAGCCAACAAAAGAATATGAAATTATTATGATTGGGACTATGTCTATAAAGGTTGAGGTAACATAATTATTTAGTGATTAGCAAAGTTTTGCTTCATATGAAAATTGTTCTCGTAACAAGACTTGATCACCCTTGTTAACAAAATGATTTTAAATGAAGTGGGCAATGTTTTCACCTTCCCCATTATGTTTTCATCATGTTTACTTCTGTTATCACATTGCTACTTGAGTACAATCATGTTTTCCACCATCCTTATGCATGTTTTCCCGATGTTTTCACCCTGATTACTGAAGTTATGCATGTTTTCACCATCCATACTTTTGTTTTCACCACTACCACCTTTGTTTTCTTTGGATATTCTTCCATTAGAGTGTCATAGAACCTCTGTAGTTCTGGTTTTGGTTCTGTTTTCCACCTTTGCACTTTCGTTTTCCTGGTTTTTATTAATTATTAAATTGTGGAAATACCTCAAAAGTAATGTTTCTCGAAAAATTCCAGAAAAATTATAATAAATTTTTACGTAAAAAATTAGGCAGAGAGCCACCTGGGAAACCCCAGGGGGACCCACCAGTCAGGCACACCATGGGGTGGCGCGGCCAGCCCCTGGTGGCACCAGCACATGGTGTGGGCCTCCTGGCCCTCCACTTACTCTCTCCACCGCCAAAGTCTTCTCTCTCACCTCCCAAACTGAAAACATTTCTTGGAACTTGTGTTCTTGATGTTCTTCCTCTGGATTTTCGATCTCCTTCTTCAGCCCATCAATTGTGCTGAGATTTGGAGTGTTTGATCTCCGGTATGTGACTCCTCCGATGATCCAAGTAGAATTTTGTTTAGTGAAGTATTTCTTGAATATTTTGGTACTATAGGTGACAACTTATGTGAGTTTGCATGCTTGATTTGAGTAGAAATAATGTAGTTTTAATGTATGTTTTGCTCTCATATAAGTCCCTATGGTAGTTTCCACCTTATAGTTGTTCAAAATTAATTTTTGTGATGATTGTTGAAAAATTTCAGAGATGGATAGTTATAATTTTGGAAAGATATTTAGGAGTGATTCTTCTAGAAGGAAAAAGCCCTCACGCTCATCCACTTCAGTGAGTCCATCGTACAATGAAGACATTATTGCACAAAGTATTGACGATGTGGGAGGTGATGGTATCGTTAACCCATCTAGCTTTCCTTGCAGTACATTTTTAAGAAGTCCAGGTTTATTAGATGACTTCCGTATGCTTATTGAAAGAGTTGGTTTAACCAACTTTATGGAGGATGAAAGCCCTCAGTATGCCACTCTCACAAAAACTTTTGTTGAGAGATGTAAATTTTAGAACACACATTTTGGTCCAACTGTTGCCCTCAAGTTATATAGTAGTCATGTTTCTTTGTCCTTGGTAGATTTTTGTGCTATTATAGGTATCAACGCCGCCGGGACGGCGAGAAGGATTTAGGATAAACCAACAGACCTCCAGGGCCTCTACCGAGAAATTACCAACGATGACGGTCGTTCATCCCAGCGTGGGAAGATAAGGAACATTCAACTTCCTGCTCTTAGATATTTCACTTACTACCTTGCTACTAGCATCCTTGGTAGGGGAAATACTAGTAATCTTTCTAGTTATCACCTTGCTTTTATTGATGCTGCACTGAACCATAGCACGAAGTATAGTCTTGGTGCTTGTTGCACGCCGCCTTGCTGCTACTGGGCCTATTTTTGGGGGCAATATCGCTACACGTGTAGCAACTGCTTTAAATGTTTACATTACCCCTAATGAAGAAATAATTACTCCATATAGGCTTAATATCACTGCCATGAAGTCCCATCACATTGTTACTGCTAACTCTACTGCTGAACGTTTAGTATATAGAGTTTTATATATAGACGGAGAGGAGCAAAAAGTTACTTTGCCGCAGCCTGTTTGATTTAAGATTGACAGTCACCATGGTCGATCCCTAAAGAGCAGGTAGATGAGTATCAGAGCACCACGGAGTTTTACAGGCAGCAGTAGAGGTGAGACGCGCCTCCAGAGGACTACAACACCCAGTACACCGGCGCATCCTCGAGCACATATCAGGAGGAGGGTTCCTCCTCAGCATACTACAGGGGCGCCACCTCATGGTCCCCTTGGTGATTGATCTCCACTTAGGCCAAAAGCCTAAGCTTGGGGGGAGGTATACCGACATCACGATCATTTATATATCATGTTCGGTCGGTTCTTTGTATATCCATGTTTTTATTTCTTTCGTTTGTTTTCATTTTCTTTCGTTTCTTGCCGTTTTATTGTTCTATTCTTTTTTTCGAAATCACAAAAAGACCAAAAATATTTCTGTTGTTTCTCTTTGTTTGCTTCTTTAGTTTCTTTATTTGGTTGCTTTCTTCTCTTGTTTGGTTTAGTATTTAAAAATCCAAAAATATTTTGCTTTGTTTGCTTACTTCTTTCTGTTCTTGTTTCAATTGAAAAACCCAAAAATATTTGTTGTTTTTCTTTGGTTTTGTAAAGTTTGCTGCAGATTTCAATAGTCGTCCGTGACTCATTTGGAGCTTGGTTTTCATTATATATTATTCGTGCCACGAGTGAAGAGCAATAATGACGATTTATGACAATTCAAGTTGTAGTGAGAGGCTAGTATGAACTCTATTTGCTTTCATTTTTGTGCATATATCCATTCATGTGAGCATGCTTAGTTTGTTCATATAAGATATATGTGATTTAATGGCTCCTTAATAGTTCGTGCTATCTCATGTTTTGTTCCAATTTATTAATAGTAAATGACATGTCGTATAAATATTTGTTTGCATTGTTCTATTCGTAGAAGGATATGACATTGTGGTAGCCTCCTCTGACTGTTTCATTTGAATCGACTTGGCACATGCTCACGCATGCTAAGACTGAAAACAAAAATTCAATAAGCCTCGATGATTTATTTTTCCTCAGAGTTCTAGTATCAATTTTATGCCTCAGTTAATTTTGTTTTGTCGCAAACATGATTATGATAGTTGTTGCTCTCTTAATTGTCGCTCCATGTCTATAGCTAGCCTTCACCTGTACTGAGTATGATCTCTACTCGTGCAGAGTTTGCCAAATGTGTCCACCATACCTACCTATATGTGGTACTTAACCGCCACTCCAAGTAAATTGCTCATGTGCTACCTTTAAAACCTTCTAAAAAATTATTCCTGTTTTGTGCCCCTGTTTTAGATAATGAGGACATAAATAGAGAATCTTTATCTCACTTGTTGATTGAATTTCACACCATGGACTAGTGGTTTCATCCGCTTATCCAATTGACAGAAGAGCTGGCAACGGGGTGCCCAGCCCCAAATTAATACACACAAATCTCTTCACTATTTTTCCCCTGATTTATCAATCAAAGCATAATTGTGTAAACAAAAGAGAAATAGGGATGACCTTCTACACCAGTTGCGTCCTTAAAATGGGAGCCGCTCTTGTGAAATCTAGTTGGCTTGTGACGTACT
The DNA here is from genome assembly GCA_028641055.1 of Alopecurus myosuroides. NCBI lineage: Eukaryota > Viridiplantae > Streptophyta > Magnoliopsida > Poales > Poaceae > Alopecurus > Alopecurus myosuroides. The sequence continues at coordinate 206,410,207 of CM054063.1, read as the reverse complement.
GTATTTTCTGTTTACCATTCGTTGACATAAGCATACACCTCTCTTAAAAATATTTTCAATACCTTTGTTTAATAAAATAAAAGCTCTAGCACATGAGTGATCCATTCTTCCCTCTGCGAAGGGCCTTTCTATTACTTTGATGTTGAGTCTTCATGTTCTCACTTTATGCACCTTCTTGAGAGCAATGGATGTTATTCTTAGTGTAATGTGCTTGTTCCATAACACGGTTAATTGTGGTATAACTTTGATACTTGTATCTTTGATATCTTTACTTCTAGTCTTCCCTTGAACTTCAGATGTGCCCTGGCATTTATGTTTTGCCCCACACTTAAGGGCAAGCAAGATACCACTTTATCAGATCCTATTATGAATATTACAATCTTGCAAATAGTTATGCTTCATGTTGTTTATTATTAATATGTTGTTATCTCTTCATGGTTTGCATAGCTATTAAGTGACAGTATCTTGCATGTATCTTATCATGAGCATAATTAAGTATTTGATCATATAGTGAGTATATTTACATCATATGAAACAAATGTGTTCGCAAAATTCTTTTATCGCACTCAGTTGCCACTGAATTTCTTGAGGACAAGCAATAAGCTAAGATTGGGGGGAGTTGATACGTCGAAAATGTATCTCCTTTTCCGAACACTTTTCTTGTTGTTTTCCTATAAACTTGTGTGTTTTGAATGCAACTAACACGGACTAACGCAGTTTTCAGCAGAATTACCTTGGTGTCTCGTTTTTGTGCAGAAAAATCAACTTTCGGGAAATTGCCCAGAAAAGACTCCATTGGTCTTAAAACACCGGAAGACCCCGGGAGCCAGAAGGGGATCAGGAGAGGGGCCAGAGGGGGGCCACACCACCCCCTGGCGCGCCCCCCTAGGTCGCGCCACCTGGTGGTGTCGGCCACCCAGAGACCCCCTCGGGCTTCCCTTTCGACTACATATTGCCTTCAACCCTAAAACCTGAAGGGGTTCATCATATTCCACAGAAACACAACAAAGCACCGCCGCCACCCCGAACCTAGATTCGGGGATCAGAAGTTCCTGTTTTGGCACCCTGCCGGGACGGGGAATTGGAGGAGATCATCGCAATCGTCAACACCAACGCCTCTCCATCAACCATTCATGTTTCCCCCATCCATGTGTGAGTAATTCCTCCGCTGTAGGCTGAAGGGGATGGTAGGGATTGGATGAGATTGTTCATGTAATAATGTTGTGATTGTTAGGGCATAGTGCCTAGTATCTTCTATTATTGCTATTGACATTGTTGCAACTTATTATGCTTAATGCTTGTCACTTTGGGCCCGAGTGCCATGATCTCATATCTGAACGTGTTATTAAATCACGATGATAATTATTGATTTTTCATCATACCTGCAAGTTGTTTACACATATCTTTGTCCGGAACCCGAGGCCCCGAAGTGACAGAAATTGGGACAGCCAGAGGGGATGGATGTGATGTGAGGATCACATGTGTTCATGGATTGTTAATGCTTTGCTCCGGTGTTCTATTAAAAGGAACACCTTAATTACCAGTAGTTCCCTTGAGGCCCCGCTGAAAACGGGCTGGTAGGACAAAACATGTTGTGCAAGTTCTCATTGCGAGCACGTACGACTATTTACGGAACACACGCCTATGGTTACTTAGTGCTTGGATTTTTTATCTTATTATTCTGCAATGCCCATGTCTTTATTATTATATGAACTATTTTATCCATGCGACGCCCGCTCATCTATCCCTATGCCTATAGTATTTAATCTCGTTGTTTACTTCAAACACTACTGCTGCTGTTTTCATTTCACTCTTGCTGCTACTATAAAATTGTTACTACTGATAAACCACTACGAACAAAAGTACTTTCAGGTGCAGGTGAATTGACAACTCACTTGTTAAGGCTCACAAATATTCTTTGGCTCCCCTTGTGTCGAATCAATAAATTTGGGTTTTACTTTCCTCAAAGACTGTTGCGATCCCCTATACTTGTGGGTCATCAGTGTGCTACCTTTAAATCTTCAAAATTACACCTATTTTGTGCTCCTGTTTTAGCTCATGAGGATGCAAATAGAGAATCTTTATGTCATTTGTTGATTGGATTTCACACCCTGGACTAGTGACTTCATCCTCTTATCCAAATGCTAGAAGAGCTGGCAGCGGGGTTCCCAGCCCCAAATAGTAATACAAATTCTCGTCACTATTTTTTCCCTGATTTATCAGTCGAAGCATAGTTGTGTAAACAAAAGAGAAGGAGGGATGACCTTATACACCAGTTGCGTCCTTCTATGGGAGCCCCTCTTATGAAGTCTAGTCGGCTTGTGACGTACTGTATTTTCTGTTTGCCATTCGTTGACATAAACATATACCTCTCAAAATTTAGACACTCCTCCACCGTTTGTGATTGTTGGCAGGCACCCGAGGATTCGGTTAGCCATGGTTTGTGTAAGAGAGGTTGGGAGGAGTGTCAACCATTTTATACCTCTGTTTTACAAAATAAAAGCTCTAGCACATGAGTGATCAATGCTTCCCTCTGCGAATGGCTTATATTCTAACAGTAAAGCATGTCAATCAACTTGCATCATGATAAGTAACACAAATAAAATATCATGAATAATAATGCACTCGAAAGATATACGTTTGTTTCAAGCATAGAGATAACATGGAAAAGTGATATTTCCCTTGTCCTTAAGAGTTGGGCAAAACATGAATGCCAGCACACCTTCAAAGTTCATGAAGAAGACTATCACAAATAATTAGAAAACAAACAATAAAACATCATGAATCAATTAATAATGTTTCTAGGACAAATGCACATTAAACTCGGAATGGCAACCATGCTCTCTGAACTGTGCATAAAGATAGAAGATGGAGACTCAACATAAAAGTAAAAGGAAGGCCCTTCGCAGAGGGAAGCAGTGATCAACTCATGTGCTAGATCTTTTTATTTTGTTAAACAGAGGTATTAAATGGTTGGCACTCCTCCCAACCTTTCTTACACAAACCATGGCTAACCGAATCCTCGGGTGCCTGCCAACAATCACATACCATGGAGGAGTGTCTAATTTTGAGAGAGGCATATGATTATGTCAACGAATGGTAAATAGAAAATATAGTACGTCACAAGCCAACTAGACTTCACAAGAGCGGCTCCCATAGAAGGACGCATCTGGGCAGAAGGTCATCCCTCTTTCTCTTTTGTTTACACAATTATGCTTTGACTGATAAATCGGGGGCAAAAGTAATGAAGAGAATTTGTTGTATTACTTTGGGGCTGGGCACCCCGCTGCAAGCTCTTCTATCAATTGGATAAGCGGATGAAGCCACTAGTCCAGGGTGTGAAAGTCCAATCAACAAGTGAGATAAATATTCTCTATTTACGTCCTCATGATCTAAAACTGGAGAACAAAAGAGGATTAATTTTGAAGGTTTTAAAGGTAACACATGAGCAATTTACTTTGGAGTAGCAGTTAAATACCGCATGTAGGTAGGTATAGTGGACACATTTGGCAAACTTTGGTTTTTGGGAGTTGGATGCACAAGTAGAGCTCATACTCAGTACAGGTGGAGGCTAGCAAAAGACTGGGAGCGACAAATTCAGAGAGCAATAATGGCCATAATCATGTATAGCGACAAAAACATCATTAATCAAAGCATAAGAGGTACTACAAGTTCAAAAACTAAATGATCATAGAGGCTAAAAGTGACTGGTTCATAGTCATAAACATTGTGTGAGCATGCGCCAAGTCAACGAAATAAAACATTCAAAGGAGAACACCACGAATTTATGCTTCAAAATGACAAGAACAACTCATAATTATTTCTAAGGAACATTAAACACACTCAGCTATTTGAGACAAATAATTCTACAAAAATAACTACTATGCTCTAGAATTAAAATAACATCTAGCATGACATGGAAAAGTCTATCCACAGCCTATCCAAGCTTCTATTTGCACCGTTATAAGCACGAAAAATTTAATACTGCTTTCCAACACCAATAATTTCATAATAAACAAAAACTCTCCATGAGATACAACAATGAAACAAGAGAGTACTAACACAACTCTACTAAAACTAACATCTCTAAATAAGAGATGCAAGAAAAACAGGAGCTAAAATGGAAATTTGCAGCAACTGGAAGAAAAACTAAGAATACGAGCATAGCAAGTATTCAAACGAAAAAACGGAGCGTGTCTCTATCCAACACAAAGATTGCTAGGGTCCAAATATATTATTGCAGAAAGGAAAACAAACAAAAACAAAGGAAAAAAACAAACAGACGCTCCAAGTAAACTTCATATGATGTGACCGAATAAAAATATAGTTTCACTAGAAGTGACCTGATAAATTGTTGATATAGAAGGGGATGCCTTGGGAATACCCAAGCTTATATGCTTGAGTATTCTTAGAATTTGTTGGGATGAATCACGGGGACATCCCCAAGCTTTGGCTTTCCACTCTTCTTGATCACATTATATCAGCCTCTTCTCTTGGCCCTTGAAAACTTCCTTCACACGACACTCAAAGAGTAATTTGCATTAGAGGGTTAGTGCAACAAACAAAAAATATTGGGTTATGCATGGGCACAAGTGCTATTGATTCTTTTGAAAATTATATACAACCACTGATGTTTCATGAAGCAAAGAAATCTACTTGACATCGTAAAAGAGCAAATGCAAGAAAAATGGCAGAATCTGTCAAAACCAGAACAGTTTGTAAAGACGAATTTTTTCGGGGAACTTCTGCTGCTCAGATCGAAAAACTTAAAGAACAAATAAGTTGCGGAATTAGCCGAGAAATAAGCAAAATAAATTTGAGGTCATTCTGATTTTTTCTATGAATTATACGATTTTGTACGGTGGACAGCAGAAATCTATTTCCTACACTGAAATCCAAAACCAACTCCAACTCTTGTCAGAAACTTTACTTGGCACAACTAAAACATGAAAATAAAGATAAAAAGGAGTTTCTACAGAAGTATACAACCCCTTGACCCAGAGAAAACATGGAAATACAAAACAAAAATAAAACCATGGGTTATCTCCCAAGAAGTGCTTTTCTTTAACGCCTTTTAGCTAGGCCCAGAAAAGTGGAATCAAGTGTTTTCAAGTGAAGAAGCATCCAAATTGTAACTTGTTCGAATAATAGAATCAAAAGGCAACTTAATTCTATTTCTAGGAAAGTGTTCCATACCTTTCTTGAGTGGGAACTGAAATTTAATATTCCCCTCTTTCATATCAATAACAGCACCAACAGTTCTAAGAAAAGGTCTTCCCAAAACAATTGGACAAGAAGCATTTCATTCAATATTCAAGAAAACAAAATCAGCGGGGACAATATTATTATTAACCATGATAAGAACATCATAAACTCTCCCCAAAGGTTTCTTTCTAACATTATCAATAAGACGAACATCCAAATAGCAGGGTTCCAATGGTGGTAAATCAAGAATATCATAGAGTTTCTTGGGCATAACAGAGATACTAGCACCAAGATCACATAGAGAATTGAAATAAAAATTATTCACTTTAGTTTAATAATGGGTTCCCAACCATAATCTAGCTTCCTAGGGATAGAGGCTACACATTTTAATTCATTTTATCTAATTTGCATGAGAGCATTTGTAATATGTTTTGTGAAAGCCATATTCATAGTACTAGCATTAGGAAAACTAGAAAGACTTTGTAGGAACTTAATCACTTCAGTTATGCCGCAATCATCAAAGTCAAGATCATTTTTATCAAAGGCAATGGTACCATTGTCTCCCATGTTTCTAAAAATTTCAGCACTTTTATGAGGAACATTTTTAGCAGTTTCAGGCAGTTTTGCATTTTTAATAGCAGAAGTGGGAGTATTTCCAAGACCAATTACTTTACCATTGATAGTAGAAAGTTTAATAGCATGAGAAGCTTCAGTTTTACTAGTGGTGGCAATGGTGCAATCATTAGCTATTTTCTTCTTTCTAGCTATTTCATTTTTTCTTTCCCATCTAGCATGCAATTCAGCTAACATCATAACATTATCATCAATTAGAATTTTGATGGCATTAAAAGTTTTGTTTTCTTTAACATCATGGGGAATAACCTTTAGTTTCAGAAAATCAACATCAAGAGCAAGGCTATCAACTTTAGAAGCAAGAACATCAATTTTACCAAACTTTTCCTCAACAAATTTATTAAAAAGCAGTTTGTGTACTAATAAAATTCTTGAGCATGTTTTCAAGATTAGAGGGTACACTTTTATTGTTGTTGTAGGAATTACCATAAGAATTACTATTACTGGGAGGATATGGCCTACAATTGTTGCTACCAAAATTACTCCTATAAGAATTTGTGTTGAAATTATTATTTTTAATGAAGTTCACATCAACATGCTTTTCATAGGCAACCAAAGAGGCTAAAGGAACATTGTTTGGATCAATAGGAGCATGGCCATTCACAAGCATAGACATAATAGCATCAAGTCTATCACTCAAAGAGGAGGTTTCTTCAACAGAATTTACCTTCTTACCAGTTGTAGCTCTCTCAGTGTGCCATTCAGAATAATTTACCATCATATCATCAAGAAGCTTTGTTACTGACCCCAAGGTAATGGACATAAAGGTTCCTGATGACCCACAAGTATAGGGGGGTGTATCGTAGTACTTTCGATCAATAAGAGTGTCGAACCCAACGAGGAGCAGAAGGTGTTGACAAGCAGGTTGGATAGAGGATTCACTGTAAACACTAGCAAACGGGGTTTTGGAGGTTTTTGATATAGCAGATAAATAAAGTGCAAGTAAATAAAGTGCAGTAAATAATATTGCAGCGAGTGCCCCAATCCTTTTGAGAGCAAAGGACAAACCGGTTGTTCTACTTATGACTACCAAACGTTCTCGAGGACACATGGTAATTTCATCAAGTGCTTTCGTTTCATTACGGTTGATTAATATGAATTGGTTCGTGAAGTGTTGTGTGGGTGAACCTATCCTAATGCACCGCCCAACTAGGACTAATACATACTTGTTATTATAACCCTTGTAAGCATCCGCAAATACAAGAAAGTAATTAAGATAAATCTAACCACAACCTTAAAACTCCGGGATCCTACATTCCCTCGTGCATTGGTTTCTTAATGGGGGTTTAGGTTTCTGCACTCCGGCAACCCCACAATTAGTGGACAAATACACAATGCATCCTCCTAGGCCCATAAAGGTGAAGTGTCATGTAGTCGACATTCACATGACACCACTAGAAGAATAACACCACAACTTAAATATGGAACCACGAGATATTACTTCAACATAACTTCACTACTAACATCATGACTTTTCCCATGTCCTCAAGAACTAAAAAAACTACTCACAAGACATCATATGGATCATAATCAGAGGTGATATAATGGATAATAACAATCTGGTCATAAAGTGCTAACACCGATAAATCTCACAAGCATCAACTACTAACAAGTAATCCACACCAGGAGAGAGATCTAATGTAAAACAATGATAGAGGCCCCTAATTGTTACAGCGGGATGAAGGTGGGTGATGAGGGTGATGGTTCTGGTGGTGATGATGATGACGATGACAATCTTGATGATGACCGGAGCGATGATGGTGACGATGGCGATAATTTCTCCTCTTCGGAGAAGAATTTCCCCGGCAGATTTCTCCCTGCCGGAGAGCTTTTCTCTCTCTGGTGTTTTCCGCCCCGAGGCCGCGGCGGAATAATTCTTTGATGATCTTCTAGGTATTATGGTTCCCTAGGGGTCAAGTACGCGAAAGGGGGAGCCCGGGAGTGTGCCAGGGGGGCCACACCACCCCAAGGCGCAGCCAACGGGGGGCGCCGCCTGGTGGTGTGGGCCCGAGGTGCACTACCAAATTCCGTGCGATCCGGAACATTTTGAGCGGAACGTTTTGAGAACGTCGAGCGTTTCCATCGCGAATGGCTGAAAAGTGGAGTTTTCTCTCGACGTATTGGATTGGTCCGTCGCGGACTGGTTTTGCTCGACTTTTTGCATGTTTTACATCGCGGATTTTCGTCTTCGGCCCAGTAGCCCACTAAGAGCCCAGTTGCCTTCGACGAAACCTGCCTGGTCACGTAGAACGTCGCGAATTGTTCAGCGAGGCCACACATCCTGCCCTGTTTGACTGGCTACGACCATGCCCTTGGTGCCTGACCCCACATTCAGGCCGTGTGCATCGTTTGTAGCTGTTGGTACTGTGGGACCCAATTTAGCCGTTGACACAGCTGAACGTACCAATTAAATAACTCGACCACACCACAACATAGCCACTACCGTCAATCCTCCGCCGCCGCTGCCGTAAATCCTCCGCCGTTACCACACCGCTGCCGCTGACGAGGGCTAGCTAAATTTCCCTCTCCTCTTTCTCCCGTGGCGATTCTAGGGTTCTTCCCTGTCTCACATGGCGCGCAGGGAAAGCCTGGCCGCTAGCGGTGAGAGTTCGTGCTCGTCGCACGAAGGGGGGTTTCCTCCTCGCCGCCGCAAACCTATCCCATACACTCCGGTGGCCTTGGACCACTCCAATGAAACAAAATGTCTGTGCGGTTTGAAGATGGCCATGTGGATTTCTTGGACCGACCATAATCCAGGCCAGAGATTCCTGAAATGCTAAAGACGCTTGGTAAAGATTCATGCTTTAGTTTCAGTTTGGTTGCAAGATTTTGCTTTTGGTTAAATTTTACCTTATTTTGGTTGCAGAAGTATGGCATTCCTTATGGTTGTGGAAAGTTCTCATGGCATGACCCGGAATGGACAGAATTCCAGGAACAAGTGGTTCTTCAACTGCGTAATACTGTGTTTAGAGAGAGAGACGAGAATAGCACATTGCAGGAAGAGATAAGTGCACTGAGGCAGAAGCTAGATCAGGTGCTGCGGCAAGGGGTACACAAAGAAGATGCTGATGAAGCTGCTGGAAAACCTGCTCATGAAGGCAAGATTCAAGATTCTGGCCACAATCTATTGATGATTTGGGTTTTTTCAATTTTATTTGCAATGTGTCTTGGCATGATGATGTCTGGCAGTTGACTAATGGCATATTAGCAATGTAAGGAAGATAATTGGGTAATGGTAGCACTTGAGTAATATCATGTTCGCGGTCAATTTTATGAGCACTTGTATGTACTCTATGTTTAATGCTATGGTTTTGACATATACGAGACAAATAGCTAAAAATCGCACACACACACACAAACAAACAAGATTCAAAGAAAATGCAACAATGCACTTCAGCTCAACACAAGCATACACACACGCATGCACATCAGTTCAACACAAGCATGCAAGCAGGCATGCACAACAGTTCAACACACAGCATGCAAACATGCATGTGCATCAGTTCAAAAAAAGTATGCACACAAAGCATGCAAAATCAGTTCGACACAAGCTTGCCCACAGGCATGCAACACTAGTCTGCATCGCTATCATCTGCGGGCAGTGCACCCGGATCACTGTCATACTCCGCATATGTGTCATCTACTTCATCCTCACTGACTTCTAATTCAGCATCACCATCTTGTACTTCACCTTCCTTATGCTGCACAAACACTTTTTTTCCGATATTTGATATAAGCCCAAATCTCATCTGCTGAGAGGATGCGGGGAGCCATGTCAGTGTGTCCCAGAGTAGCCGGAGGCGGAGGATGGGATATCGGGTTAGCAGGAACATCCTCATTGTTAGAGACTTCAACATCTTGATGTGCTAGAATACTAGGCCTCTCCTCCTCATCATTGTCCTCCTCATCTTTGTCCTTCTCATGTTCGGACACATCAAAGGTCCGCCTATGCTCAAATTTTTGGACTATTCGCCAGTGTTCTCCCCCTGCATTGTCTGGCATATAAAACACTTCATGTGCCTGGGTTGACAGGATATACTTAATATCCTCGTACCACAGATTGGAAATGTTGATGCTCCTGAACAGGTTATCATACTTTTCCAGTTTAAACCTGCGCATGCCCGCGTCTGCTTCAAGACGATACCAGTCACAGCCAAACAGAACAATTGTCCATTTATGTTTCTCGGTAGAGATATAAGGCAGCTCTTTGATTTCCTTGAGGACACCATAAAAATCTCTTGCGTCCCCGCTGTGATCTCCAGCAGCCATGACTCCACTGTTTTGCGTTTTCTTGCCTTTTCACGCTCAGCGGTGACAAACCGAACTAAGTTCACATGACAAACTGAATATGTTTTAACTTTGCTGTGTGGGCCAAGTGCCAATGCGAACAACTCATCTTCATGAACTTCTGGTCTTTCATGTGCCTTGTTCATCATCTGTGTACCACATAAAAAAAGAAAACAATATGGTCAAAATCATGCAATGAAATGCAAAAGGTCAAAGAGAAATGCAAAAGAAAACTTGCATGCTCTTTGAACCATCTTGGAAAATCCTGGTCAACCCTAACTTTGACATCAGGTGTCCCTTCTTCCTCCAGCTCTGTCCTGAACTTTCTGCAAACCATGAAGAGTTATTAAACTCCGGTAACTATGGGGTATACAATGTGTACGGTAACATAAAATTCATAAGTAGGGAACATACTGGATATAGCATGTAACCTTGCTGCAATTGTTTAGGACATACCAAGCCATTCTATGAAGCTCTGTTGACAGTGTCTCAGTGCTATCATGATTGATCGCACTATATGCTCCAACTAAACGCGCACCATGGCCAAACACATCACAAGATGATTCTTCTCATTCGAATTTTTGTTGAACCTCATATCTCCGTTGCCGGTTGTACCATGTATCAATATCTTCTTTCAAGTATCTAGAGGAAAATGTCAAGCACTCGGAGGCAATGTACGGCTCTGCAATTGAACCTTATGGATGTGCCATGTTCCTCACATATCTCTTCAAAGTACACAACATCCTCTCGATTGGATACATCCACCCATAGTTCACAGGGCCTCGGAGCAAAGCGTCGTCAGGTAAATGCACAGCCAAGTGGACCATAACATCAAAAAACGCCGGCGGGAAGATGTTTTCAAGCATGCACAAGATTACTGGGATTTCAGCTTTCAAACGGAGCAGGACACTTCTTTCCAACCTTTTACTGCACAATTCCCTGAAAATTTTGCCTAGGTCACCTATCGCCCGATAGACATCGCCTTTCAATAATCCCCGCAGCCCATCAGATAATGTTCTCTGCAACAGGATGTGGTAGTCATGGGTTTTAAGTCCCGAGATCTTGCGTGTTTGTACGTTGACACACTTGGACATCTTGGAACAAAAACCATATGGATATGTACAGTCAAATAGAAACTGGCATAGCTTTATCTTTGCATCTTTGCTTAGGTTATAGCTTCCATATTTCATTACACATTTATATTTCTTCGGGTCCACGTCCGGGGGCATTACCGGTGGATCCAGCTGCATTTTTTTCTAATGCCAAGGTTATGAAGATCCTTCCTGGCATTGACGGTGTCCTTATTCTTCCCTTCCAGTTCAAGGACGGTGCCAGGGATGCTGTCTAAGATGTTCTTTTCGATGTGCATCACGTCGAGATTACGCCGAAGTTTCAAATTTGGCCTGTAAGTCAAGTCCCACCAACCAAGCCCACGCTTCCAGATTGGTGTAGGTTCTCCACGCTTCCTCTTCTTGCTGATGCTCTAGGGACCAATTCCTGGTTTTAGATGTCTAACCTTCTCCAGCTCAGCTTCTAACTCTTTATCAGTAAATGATTCTGGCCGCTCGTTCTTGACGAAATTTTCACCTCGAAGGTCTGTCTTTCCCCGCCACAAGTGGTCATGGGGGAGGAAACGATGGTGCCCAATGTAGCACAATGTGTTGGTTATGGGCATTGATAGAGGATCTTTGTCACAATGCAGGCATGCAGCATAGCCTTGAGTGGTACGGCCAGACATAGTGCCACAAGCTGGGTAGTCGTGTATGCACTAGAGTACCACAACACGAAGATCAAACATTTCCCTAGAAAATGAATCATAAGTCCGCACACCCTTCCAAAGGTCCTGCAAATCTTCAAGCAACGGCTGAATGAAAAGACCAAAGTCCTTTCCAGGACTTGATTTGCCAGGGATTAGCAAGCAAAGCATGTAGTGTGATGGATCACTGAACTCCTCTGGTGAATGGTTGTACGACACGGCAAACACAGGCCACATGCTGTAGCTTGTGGTCATGGTTCCATAGGGATTGAATCCATCAGAGGCAATGCCGAGCCTTATGTTTCTTGGATCGCCCGCAAATGTTTTGAATTCATCGTCGAAATCCTTCCACGCTGCACCATCAGCCGGATGAGTCAATATGTCCTTTTCAGGCTTCCTCTTTAACGCATGCCACTGCATGTTATCCACTGTTTTCCTTCAAGAAAGCAATCTCTTCAGCCTCGGTGCCGAAGGAAAATAACGCAACACTTTAACAACACATCTTTTTCTCTTCGGTTACTTCCACCTCGATGCTTGACACTCTGGGCAGTTGTCCTTATCAGCATAATCCCCTCTGAAAACTATGCAGTTGTTTGGGCACACGTGTATGCTGTCATATGAAAGACCCAGCTCCTTCATATAAGCTTTTGCTTCTCTATATGATTTGGGCAGTGTATTGCCGTGCGGAAGTGCCTTGGCAAATATACGCATCCAAGCATCAAAAGCAGCGTTGCTGACCCGGTAATATGATTTGTGATGAAGTAGCTTTATCATTAATGTCAGCCTACCGACGTGTTTATTTACCGAGTAAAGCGGGTGATCTGACTCTGCCAACAATTTTTCAAATACTTTATCATACCCACCTTCGACCTCAGTTTCCGTTCCTTCATGGGCTGTTTGTGGGGACCCCAGACTATTAGTCCGAGACCTCCAGTATGCATACATTCACGATCCCATCATCAGTTAGTCGTGAACAACATACTCAAGTTGGCATTATAGATACAACATCCACTACACGAATACACGACTTACACAACTGGTCACATGACTCAGTTGAAACACAACTGCCACGCAGGGCAGGAACACACACTAAAAACAGCGGAAGTCTACAAAACACACTCGTGGTAAACCCAAGTCATGCCTTGACTACCTACAGGCTACTGACTCGGAGACGTTCCTAGTTCGCATAGCCGTCAGCGACACCATCTTCTTCAGGTCCTCCGGGTTTCTGCTCAAAGTCTGGCTAAGACAATAGCCAGGGACGAAACCATTGTGAGTACATTGGATTGTACTCGCAATACACCCCAAATGAAAGCTAAACATGCAAGTATGCATATATATAGGTGGTAGGTAGGCTGTAATTAAGGTTCAACTAGCCATGATGAATTGAAGACACATCATGGTTGCACAAGTTTAGTTGTTTCTGTTGAAGAAGATACTTCAAAAAATATTCTAATTCTCTTGTAGATATTGCATGTCCACAAGTTTTGATAAATCATTCTAAATAAAAGAGAGTTTTTCTTTGCAAAACTTCTTGGAAAATCACCTCTTCACAACCATCATTTTTCCCGTACCTCAAAGGTACAATCATTCCCTTTCAACGTACCTCCCAGGTACAAGTTCCAAAACACTTTTCCAGCTTTTCGAAAACATTAACACAATGCTAGCTACATGGCCATTCAACTGTCCATATCCGAGGACGCGGCTATTCTGAATAGTTTTACTCTGCAGAGGTGTACACAATCCACGAGATCCAGTACATCCACCGTGAACAACCACGGACTGTCTGAGACAGTATGCAAACATCGGATAACTGGTCCTAACCATCCACTATGTCAGCGCTAGTAAATGACTACCTCTTCGACTGGATTTGTTCTCCCCGGCACTGAGTGAGTCAGCCGTATCGATCCGGTTTCCCCTGACAACACACCGCCATGGCAGGAGACCCAATTGTTGCAACCGGTGGCAAACTTAATCGCCACACTGTGAATGTCCCATTTGTCCCTCCTGGCGACAATTCGGTTCGGGGGACTCTAACCCCTATAGCACTTTGAGGTAGGCACGGACTAACACCGACAAGCAATTAGCTAGACCCCGTTCCCATATTGAGGTAATGTGGCAATACGGCTTGGTTGTCCGGCGAAGACTAGATTATGTGTCATTTTTGGAAAACTAGTCGAAAACATTTCCTTCTTCACAAACCTCTCTCAGACATGGTCCCACCTTTCCTCGGGGTTTTTCCAAGCTTTTGTTTTCCAAAAACATCAAGTTAAAATGTCCACTAGGGGACTTAAGTAAAAGATGTGGTGATATTAAAATATCTAAAGGGCTTGGTAACACCAAGATTATAAAGTGGATATATCATAATAGATACACAAAATAGATAGTGGTATAGTCCACTTAAAAGAATAGTTTTTGAATCCAACTTTTGTAAAACTTCAGAAGTAAAACATGCATGATAGATAATGATAAGTAAAACAACAGCAAGCATTTAGAGTGGCTTGCCTTGGCACTGGTCTTGGTCTTGCTCCTGAAATAAACAAGAGTTGCAATTAAAAACCTCTCCGGGAAATAATACCGTCTCCGTTATCTAACGTCGTAACCTCAAAAAAAACACCCAATAAGAACCAAACAAAGGAAAGCACTTGACAAAAAGTAACATACAGCAAGCATTTCATCAAACAAGTACACTCACAAACAATATTACTAGGGTGCACACCAATAAGCAAAACAAGCACATAAAACACACATGAATAACACTAGCATAGGTGCTATGGATCCTTAAACAAAATGGCATGAGTTAAGTGGGTGTGCCACTCTCATATCATGCTCAAACAAGGTCAAATGACTCTCTGGTCATTCATGAGGATGAGCAAAATAACAAGAAAACAACCTAGGAACACATACACATGCATAGGAAAATATTATCAAGCAATACTACAAGCCCATAGTAACACATGCTTTTCTAAACATGGAGAAATAATATAACCAGTATCTAAGAAACCTAATAATAGAGAAAAAAACAATACCAATCATATCATGGCATCACTCAATGCATGAAAATAATCATGGAGCAAAACAACTATTAATACTAGTCATGAAAAAGGGCTATTTAGACAAGCATACATGCATAACCATAATAGATTATCAAACAAGGTTTAATCTATCATGATGGATCTGTAAGATAGCATCCAAATAAAAGATAAAACAACACCTAGACATGCTAGTAATATCAAAATAACAATCTAATCAATGCCTCAAAAATTAAGCATGCAAATAACAACCTATGGCAGAAAATCATCTAAAACTAACATAGCATGCCAAAATTATCTAGACCTTATTCAATCATGTAAGAAAGTATAACATGCAAAAATAACAGTAGATATGCTATGGATAAAAATACTAAATAATTTATTCAAGTCATCACACCAATATGAAGAACAACATGATTTAACCTATTAATACTAGGAAAACACCCTATGAGAATAAAATCCTAACAACCATGGTTTTTCACACACAAGTCCTAAAATGATAGTGTCACACTAAAAACACATATCAAACATGTATTAATACCCTACACATGCTAGGAATCAAATTTATAACAAGAACATGATAACACAACAATTTATCAAGTCATATCAATAATAGACAGAAAAAGACTATTTGCTAAATAATGCGCCAAGCCTATTCTGTAACTCCTAAAATCATGAAAATCTAGTATAAGGTTCTCTTAGTCACTAGCAAACCAACACAAGTGGATTCACATCAAAATCCATCACCAATAAAATTAAATAAATCACAGAAGTGCTCTCTGGCCTAAAACTAACATGCATGTCATTTTCACACCACAACTCAAGTCAACACAAGGCCAACTGAACAAGATAGACAATTGCAAGGGATACTCAGAACAGTTGAGTTTTCATGATTTGGATACTTAAAACTCAAGTTATTAAATAAAAGGTGTTAATGAGTGCTTCTGCCATTTATTTTATTTCTCCTAAAATATTGCACAAAACTTAGATCTACAAGTTGGAGATGGTTAGAAAATAGTAGATCTACATCTGTGATTTTTGGTTTGGAAAGATTTGTTTATTTACATTTTCATTTTGATTTAAAGTGAACATCCAGAAATAGGTCTACAGAAAAAGGAATTAACCTGCAAAGAAAACAATGTCAACGGGCCAGATCTGGCAAGGACATGGGCCAGGCGGAGACAGGCCAGGCGGGAAAAAAACAGCGCGGCGATGGGCCAGCCCAGGAGCCTTTCCCACGCGGGAATAGGGTCAAACTGCTGACCGCGGCCCGCTGGTCAGTGGCCTGAAGGAGATCTGCCGTAGATTGAAATCCGACGGCCAGGAACAGATCGCGGCGGGCCAACAGCCGGTGACCAAAAATAGAGGCGGCGTCCGATCCGGCCACCGCTGGAGCTCTCGTCGGGGTCTACCGTGGCCGCCTTGATGTGCCAAAAGCACCAGGAGCTCCAAGGAGGCGAGGCGGAGCCGGTGCCCCCATCAGCGGCTGCAGGACACGACCAGAGCATCATCTGCGGCCGGGTCATGGCGGCCGGCGACCCTCATCGTCGATGGCAGCTCCCCTGCAATGGATGGAAGGAGAAATTAGGGGGAGCACGAGGTGGAATAGGTACAGAGAGTTAGATTGGAGAAGGAGGCAAGGTAAGGGACGCACAGAAGCCGCAGCCCCGATGAGAAACTCGTCGGCGGGCTCGCCGGTTGACTTCACTGATAGAGAGAAAAGTGGAGGGGGCATTTTCTCCCAATGATCGATTGAAGTGTATTGGAGAAGGTTTGACATGGTGGAAGGCAAGAAGGAGGCTTGGGGTGGTTTGCCTTCGGAGCTCGACGCTCGGCTCCCATGGCGACCACGGGTGTGCTCGCTCGAGCTCGATGAGACACAGGGGGCGCGCCCGGGAAGCTCACGGGGGTGAGGCAACACTCTAGGGACGAACGGAGAGGAGCTTGTGGTGCCGGGGTGAGTGGAAGCGAGTGTTCCCCGTTCTCACCCGCATGTGTTCGACAGGGATTAGGAGGAGATAGGAGGGCTAGAGAGACGAAGGATGAGCACGGGCGTGCTCCTGGAGAGCGTCTGGAGCTGGAACAAGAGGCCACACGCTCGGGCATGTGCCACAGGTGTCGGAACGCGGGGGACGTGCCGAGGACGTCCTGGGCGCCATGGCCAGCGCACGGGTGAGGGGGAAGGAGACAAGGAGAGGGGGTGGGTTTTCTTCCAGAGAGTCACATGATGCACGAGGAGCATTGAGGCGCAAGTGATTGGCCTGGAATGAACTGAGAGAGTGGATTAGATATATGGGTGGTGATCACCATCCTTGTCCCTATGTTGGTGGCTGAGTTAGAGGGAGAGAGAGGGAGGTGTGGCTGGGTAGACCATGTCTAGGATCTTGGGAAGGATGTTTTCTACCCCTCAGAACAAGAGAGAGATAGAGAGAGTGAGTGTGTGGACCAGAACATGCATGAACCCAACAGTGTCCAGAATAACCAGAGGAGGTTTTTGATTGTTTTCACCAAAAGTTTGAATAGAACATATGTGAAATATTGTGTTCATTGGATAGAAGTTGAAAAATGGAGGCTAGGGATGGTGGTCTCAAGTTTTTCTAAAAACATTTCTTTCACAAAATTTTGGGAATTCAAAAATGGCAGAAACAATTTTTAAATGTTTTCTCCAACATTTTCAACACAACTTGCAAATATTTTTCTACACATAAGTCCCACATGACCATAGTCATGTTTGGTAATTTTTCCAAGATTTTAGGAAATACTTTTCCTCACAAAATATTTTAAAGTCCATTTCTGGCCTTTTGAAAAATGGAAAATAATAAATAGTGAAATGTTGTTAAAACAAATATTTTTGAGTTGTATGAGATATAATATAATATAGGTCTCAAAAGTTATTTTTAATAAACAACTCTTTTAAAAATAATTGAGGCATCAAGTGGAAAAAGGGTGAAAATAGGAGTTTCTTTAATAGGTTAAAAACCATGAGAGATAAATAATTAAATGGTCATTGGAAAATAAATGGACCATATGGAGGTGATTTATAGGTCATGGATATGACAAGGGTAGGTTCATTGGGCCTGAAAACAATAAGGAGTGATTTGGAGTAACAGGAACAAAGTGCTTCATAATAAAGGAGATATGATCATTATTTTGGGGATGCCTTCAAAAGGACTTTGAAAGAAGATAACAAAGTGTTGAAATATCCAAATTAACAACTTGGATTCATAGCATGGATATAGACAATGAGATGTATGATAATGCATTGATGATTAGTTCAAGATTTGTGATAGAAGCCTGTCTCCAAAGTTGGAGATTTTAAAGAAAACAGAAGATGATATGGACATGACATGGACTATGGTATTGATATTTGATATTGTTATTACTAGGTTTTATTTACTTCAAACAATACAAATTCATCAACAAACATAATTAAATACTACAAAGCAAACACAAGATGAGGTCACACAATAAGCAGATAAAATAACAAGATACACAAGATCACTCAAATAACTCAGTTCTTCAATTTTAATTTCCAGGTGTTTTTATCAAGTGTTAATTTTAGGTAGTGATAAAGACATACCATGACAAGAGGATTTTTGTAAAGAGGTTCAGCTCAAAAGTTGTTATTTCTAAAAGAATATGATTGAGGTAAAACACAAGGGTAACATAGTCCCCTCTTATTGTTTTTGCAAAAGAAGGAAGTGAGAAGGAGTTTTTGAAATACTTGCAAAAACATCTTGGTTGAAAACAGGTTGGAGATGATTAGCTCCAAAATACTATTCATATGGTTTTGGATATTATCTTTTGTCTTCTTCAAACTTGGCCTTTGGGTTTCTTCTAAAATCAAAACATTTTCAAAAAGGTTTTTGCCAAAAGAGTGTGATGGATGAAGATGATAAGCTTTCTTGTCATGACTTGATCACAAGGGTTGTTATGATCATTGGTTTTAATATCAGTTGTTAACAAGCTCAAACACAAACATAAGCAACAAGCAAATATGTATGAAAACACAAGCATAACTCAAACATATTAAAAAGTTTTTGTTGGCCCTGATTTATGGGTTATTGAAAACAAGTTTTTCCTGTCTTCCAAAAATTGGGCTATTACAGCTCTTCCCCCCTTAAAATGAATCTCGTCCCCGAGATTCGTGAGTGGGTACTATAAGAGTGTAACTAAAAACAACTGTCCCGGGCTTCTTGATTTTTTTGCAAAAGATGGTCCTTTGACGACGTGGTTTTTGAGAACTCGAGGTGTTGATGTTGTCAAAATGTTGCTTGTCAAGAAGATGTATATGTTCACTTGACACTTCATGTCCTTGAGGTTGATGTTGGTGGAACGACGCAAGCAAACGAAGGGTCTTGATTTTGCTGTTTTGTAGACCACATATCTTTGTCTTGAACTCTTCTTCTTCAAGAGTTTCACGGGTAGTTACCCATGACAACAATCGAGTCTCACAGGGCGTCAGGTCCGTAGACTTGACTCTCTCCGGTTACTGCTATGAGGTGTGTTAGAAACTCCTATATGCTTCTTTGCTTCTTGAGTGATCTACTGCGTTGAAGTGCGGATGCTTCCTCCCTTTGATTGGTCTCCGTAGGTCGTCGGGAATTATCTTCATCTTCGTCTCATTTTTGCTTGGTGACGATGGCAGGTCATGGAAGAATTCGTTGGGTCTTGATCTTCATGGAGCTTTGCAGGCGTCTTCATAGTTGACTTAGGATCACATAATTAGCTTTCCCCCGGGAAAAACTATCTAGTGCTTTAAGCAATCCTTCGGTAAGATGTTAGTCAAAAATTACATAGTTATGTTAGTAGTGTTAGACTAGTAAAATTTCTATTAGAGTTGCGAGAAACAAATTGCTGCATCTCGGGCTTGAATCTGAATTTGTCGTCCTTCTTGGTGGCTCTTTATGTAGTTGCTCAAAAATGGTGTATGGAGTCGACTATCCGTCTTGAAGAAGATTACATAGGCTTGAGCTTCTCGGGTCGAAGTAGAGAGGGTTCCACACCTTGGAATTCTCATGAGGGGATGGGGGAGATAATACTCTTTTTAAAAGGGGATTTTGTTATGTCAGACTTTTGAAGAGATATCAAAAGTGCAACTAAGGCCGACATGGCAAAAGAATTTTTTGAAAACTAATGGGAACAAAGCAAGAGGTAAAAGTGTGGTGACTTTGTTTTTTCCGAAAAGGCGTGCTTGTGAGACACTCATGAAAACAAATCAAAACACACACCACAAGGGGACAAGTAAAAACATTACGCAAGAGTAAGAACACACAATTAGCACACAGGAAAAGGACAAACAAGGTACCTTTAGTACCAGCAAATGTCTATTACCGCTGAAGAACGGGTAGCTCAAGAAAAATAACTGAGTGAAACCTATCAAAATCCTATGGGGCAGGGCCGACCATGGGTTGTTGAAGTCTTCATGTTGTTAACGTCGTTGTTGATCTTGATACATGGCAGAGTCTTCGGATCTAGAAGATTTCTTTATATCATCTTGATGTTAAGGTCTTCGGAAGGAAGCTTCTTTTTCTTCGGGTTGCTAACTACTAAGGTCTTCTCGGGACATCGCCATGTATGTAGTTTTTAATAGATAGATAACAGAAGGAAAACTTTTTGGTAGACTTTTTAAACAAAAACCAAAGTTTTATAAACTCATGTTTATTTATTTATACCAAATACTTTGAGCCATGAAAACAAAGGACAAAAAGGTATGTTTACTATTTTCTCTGTTTTTCTTCAAAACTTCTGTTTTATAAACCAGGCAATACTTTTTTTTTGAAAATTGAGAAAAATGGAAACCATGCTTAGGGTTCCTTAGATAAAAACATTTTAGGCAGTAATATTTTTTTTAACAAAATATTTTTATTTCCTATCTGACGTCCGTGCTAAACTAAGGTCTCCTAAAGTCAGGATGGCTCTGATACCAACTCTGTGGGGACCCCAGACTAGCAGTCCGAGACCTCCAGTATGCATACATTCACGATCCCATGATTAGTTAGTCGTGAACAACATACTCGAGTTGGCATTACAGATACAACATCCACTACACAAATACACGACTTACACAACTGGTCACATGACTCAGTTGAAACACAACTGCCACGCGGGGCAGGAACACACACTAAAAACAGCGGAAGTCTACAAAGCACACTCTTGGTAAACCCAAGTCATGCCTTGACTACCTACAGGCTACTGACTCGGAGACGTTGCTAGTTCGCATAGCCGTCAGCGACACCATCTTCTTCAGGTCCTCCGGGTTTTTGCTCAGAGTCTGGCTAAGACAATAGCTAGGGACGAAACCATTGTGAGTACATTGGATTGTACTCGCAAGACACCCCAAATGAAAGCTAAACATGCAAGTATGCATATATATAGGTGGTAGGTAGGTTGTAATTAAGGTTCAACTAGCCATGATGAATTGAAGACACGTCATGGTTGCACAAGTTTTAGTTGTTTCCGTTGAAGAAGATACTTCAAAAAATATTTTAATTCTCTTGTAGATATTGCATGTCCACAAGTTTTGATAAATCATTCTAAATAAAAGAGAGTTTTTCTTAGCAAAACTTCTTGGAAAATCACCTCTTCACAACCATCATTTTTCCTGTACCTCAAAGGTACAATCATTCCCTTTCAACGTACCTCCCAGGTACAAGTTCCAAAACACTTTTCCGGCTTTTCGAAAACATTGACACAATGCTAGCTACATGGCCATTCAACTGTCCATATCCGAGGACGCGGCTATTCTGAATAGTTTTACTCTGCAGAGGTGTACACAATCCACAAGATCAAGTACATCCGCCGTGAATAACCACGGACTTTCTGAGACAGTATGCAAACATCGGATAACTGGTCCTAACCATCCACTATGTCAGCGCTAGTAAATGACTACCTCTTCAACTGGGGTTGTTCTCCCCGGCACCGAGTGAGTCAGCCGTATCGATCCGGTTTCCCCTGACAACACACCGCCATGGCAGGAGACCCAATTGTTGCAACCGGTGGCGAACTTAATCCCCACACTTTGAATGTCCCATTTCTCCCTCCTGGCGACAATTCGGTTCGGGGGACTCTAACCCCTATAGCACTTTGAGGTACGCACGGACTAACACCGACAAGCAATTAGCTATACCCCGTTCCCATATTGAAGTAATGTGGCAGTACGACTTGGTTGTCCGGCTAAGACTAGGTTATGTGTCATTTTTGGAAAACAAGTCGAAAACATTTCCTTCTTGACAACCTCCCTCGGACAAGGTCAAACCTTTCCTCGGGGTTTTTCCAAGCTTTTGTTTTCCAAAAACATCAAGTTAAAATGTCCACTAGGGGACTTAAGTAAAAGAGGTGGTGATATTAAAATATCTAAAGGGCTTGGTAACATCAAGATTATAAAGTGGATATAGCATAATAGATACACAAAATAGATAGTTGTATAGTCCACTTAAAAGAATAGTTTTTGAATCCAACTTTTGTAAAACTTCACAAGTAAAACATGCATGATAGATAATGATAAGTAAAACAACAACAAGCATTTAGAGTGGCTTGGCTTGGCACTGGTCTTGGTCTTGCTCCTGAAATAAACAAGAGTTGCAATTAAAAACCTCTCCGGGAAATAATACCGTCTCCGTTATCTAACGTCGTAACCTCAAAAAGGAAAACACCCAATCAGAACCAAACAAAGAAAAGCACTTGACAAAAAGTAACATACAACAAGCATTTCATCAAACAAGTACACTCACAAACAATATTACTAGGGTGCACACCAATAAGCAAAACAAGCACATAAAACACACATGAATAACACTAGAATAGGTTTTATGGATCCTTAAACAAAATGGCATGAGTTCAGTGGGTGTGCCACTCTCATATCATGCTCAAACAAGGTCAAATGACTCTCTGGTCATTCATGACGATGAGCAAAATAACAAGAAAACAACCTAGGAACACATACACATGCATAGGAAAATATTATTAAGCAATACTACAAGCCCATAGTAATACATGCTTTTCTAAACATGGAGAAATAAAATAACCAGTAGCTAAGGAACCTAATAACAGAGACAAAAAAATTCCAAGCATATCATGGCATCACTCAATGCATGAAAATAATCATGGAGCAAAACAACTATTAATACTAGACATGAAGGGCTATTTAGACAAGCATACATGCATAACCATAATAGATTATCAAACAAGGTTTAATCTAACATGATGGATCTGTAAGATAGCATCCAAATAAAAGATAAAACAACACCTTGACATGCTATTAATATCAAAATAACAATCTAATCAATGCCTCAAAAATTAAGCATGCAAATAACAACCTATGGCAGAAAATCATCTAAAACTAACATAGCATGCCAAAATGATCTAGACCTTATTCAATCATGTAAGCAAGTATAACATGCAAAAATAATAGTAGATATGCTATGGATAAAAATACTAAAGCATTTATTCAAGTCATCACACCAATATGAAGAACAACATGATTTAACCTATTAATACTAGGAAAACACCCTATGAGAATAAAATCCTAACAACCATGGTTTTTTACACACAAGTCCTAACATGATAGTGTCACACTCAAAACACATATCAAACATGTATTAATACCCTACACTTGCTAGGAATAACACTTATAACAAGAACATGATAACACAACAATTTATCAAGTCATATCAATAATAGACAGAAAAAGACTATTTGCTAAATAATGCGCCAAGCCTATTCTGTAACTCCTAAAATCATGAAAATCTAGTATAAGGTTCTCCTAGTCACTAGAAAACCAACACAAGTGGATTCACATCAAAATCCATCACCAATAAAATTAAATAAATCACAGAAGTGCTCTCTGGCTTAAAACTAACATGCATGTCATTTTCACACCACAACTCAAGTCAACACAAGGCCAACTGAACAAGATAGACAATTGCAAGGGCTACTCAGAACAGTTGAGTTTTCATGATTTGGATACTTAAAACTCAAGTTATTAAATAAAAGGTGTTAATGAGTGCTTCTGCCATTTATTTTATTTCTCCTAAAATATTGCACAAAACTTAGATATACAAGTTGGAGATGGTTAGAAAATAGTAGATCAACATCTGTGTCGTGGTGGTGTCACGGCAGATGCCATAGGATGGCTAAAGATGTGGGGACGAAGGACGCTGGAGGTGCTCGGGGAGGGATCACGCGACCTTCAGACGCGTGAGGTGAAGATCAAACACTGCAAACAACACGATCTACCCAGGTTCAGGGCCCTCGTGAGGAGGTAAAACCCCTACTCCTGCCTTTCTCTATGTATTCTGGTGTCTCACCGAGTAGCCACAGTACAAATGTTCTTGCTACCGAGTAGCCACTCTTCTCTCTCCGGGTAGGATTAGGTCAAGAATCTCTACGTGTGAAGTGTCCCTTGTGAACGTGTGAAGCATGCCTCACGCAGGAGGCGGCTGGGCACCTTATATACCCGGTGCCCTGCCGGATACAGCCAAATACAACAAGTGTCGACATTGTGTGCACATCGTCCTTCTTCCGAGTTCCCGCTGACAGCTTTGGCTTCTAAGCTTGTCCTGATGCAGAAAGTCGTTGGGCAAAACCAAGTAACCAGTCTGTTATCACTGTGCGAACACAGAGTAGGTCCCCCCTATCCTGCGACGCCCTACTGACAGACTGTCGCTGTCAGGCACGCCGTCCCCAGATGAACAGTGCTGTGAACAGTGCCAAGTACGGACCCGGGATACGCGGGATCCTGTGTCAGAACGGCTCCTTTGACTTCTGGCCCGAGTAGGTTCCCGCCAGTTTTACTCGGGCCAACTCTTCTACTCGAACAAATATAACTTTCTTGATATCTCCTTCTGGTCGTCTTTTTGTGAGACCGAGTAGCAGTCGACCGGGTAGCAAGTACCGGGTAGACGGCTACTCGACCAAACTTCTCTTCTGATTGTTGCCTTTACCACTTGCCTTTACCCTACTCGGGGGTAACCCCCCGACAACAGTCCCCGAAGCTGGTAGAGCCCTGCTAACTCGTTCACTAGGCCCTGCCAGCTTAAAACCAAGCTTGGCAACCTTTCCCTTGAACCTCAATATGCCGAGTAAAACCTCCGAGTAGCACTTTGAAGAGTACCTTGAGTTTCCTCTCTTCCGAATAGAGCTAGCCTCCTTCTCTGTAACCGAGTAAAAAGACTTAGGGAATTTCTTCAATCGAATCTCTGCAGCGCAGAGCACAATCCGGCTTTCCGTGCTGCAACTGGGCACGTGTCACGCATCCAGGACCGCGACGCCTCGCTGCCCAGGACCTGACAGGCCACGCGCCCAGTTTTCACGGAGTGGGCCCACGACCTCGTAATGTCCCATCGTGCGCAGTAATCGCCCACGATCTCGTCGTGGGATCCAATGTGGCCGTTACGCGCGCGTTCCGCGCTATGTGCATTTCCAACCGGCCACAGACCCCACGCCGCATGATTAAGTGCCACGATCGATCCCACTACTCCAATTCGTAACGGTTATCCGTGGTGCGGTATAAATACCCCCACGGTAACTTCCTCTTCTCCTTCCGCTTCATTTTCCCCTTCTGTCTCCTCGATTCTCCGCCGCCTCAGAGCTCTCCGCCGCCGCGCAACTCCTTGCGCCGCCGCGGGCTTGTCCACTCCACCAATCTCTTCCAAACTTCTCCAGTCTTTCTGCTCGCTGCCATGGCTTGCGGTGACAGTGCTCGCGCCGGCTGGGCGGGCTCCGACGTCACCGCGGAGGACTGCCAGTGGCTCGTGAACACCCGGAGGGTTCCTCCCGGTGTTCGCTGCCGGCCGTCCAACGGCGAGATTGTTCCGGCTCCAGAGGACGGGGAGCACGTCGTCTTCCTCGCGCACTTCGCGCGGGGATTCGGCCTTCCCGCATCCAATTTCCTCCGTTCCTTCCTGGACCATTACGGCCTCCAAATGCATCATCTTCCTCCCAATGCAATTGTCTTCCTCTCTTACCACGCCGTGGTGTGCGAAGCTTTCCTCGGCGTTCGCCCCACGACGGAGTCGTGGTCGAAGTACTTCTTCTTCCCCCAACAGAGCCAGGGCAAGAAGGATGGCGCGGACACCAGCAGCCGGGTAACCGAGACCGGCAGCGCCATGATGGTGCAGCGCCCGGGCACCAATCATCCTCGCATCAAGGGCCTGGATTCTGTCCGCAAATGGCAGAAGTCCTTCCTGTATGTGAAGAACATCCCCGCCACGAAGGAGGCCAGGATTGAAGACCGCATCAATCTGCCCCCTTGGAGCAACCGAGTTCCTACCGGGCAGAATTGGAAGAGCAAGCCGTCGAACAGCAGGAACTTGGTGTAGATGGAGGAGCGGCTCGCCCATCTGATCGGGGAAGGGCTCAAGAGCGACGATCCAGTCGCCTGCTGGATTCGCAACCGCGTGCTGCCTCTGCAACGCCGCACCCACCCCATGTGCTACATGGGTGGGCCTCACGACTGTACTCGGACGACTACCTTCGAGCTCAGAAACGCGGATGTCGCCGCCTACGCTCGGTCCATCCTGACCACCGGCCTTCGCGACAACTGGCAGTATGGCTTCATCCCATACAGCCGCACAAAGCCGATTCCACGGGTACGTTCTTCTCAATCTGCTTCTCGTATATGCAATCCGAGTAGATAGCTTCCTCTCCTTGCTGCGACTAGCATTCGCATTCTGCGCCGAGTAGGGCGCTTAGCGGAACTGCTCAGGCTTAGTATGCTTGCTGTTTGCACGCCTTGTCGGGTAGCACACTTAGGAGAAACATTTAGGCTTAATGTGCTTGATGTTTGCACGCCTTGCCGAGTAGGACACTTAGCGAATCGCTTAGGCTTAATGTGCTTGGTGTCTGCACGCCTAGTCGGGTAGAGTGCCTTCACGCTACTCGGCTCACTTTGCGATGTTTCTCTATTCTTCAGGTCCTTGATCGTCAACTCGCTGAGAGCAGTGAGCGCTTCGAGGGCAACTGGTCAGATGACCGAGAGGAAGATGATGAGGTCTCCTTCGAGACCGCGGACAAGCTTGATCCTCCTGAAGCTGCCCAGACTAGTAAGCATCACGTCGACGCATCTCTTTGCGACTGGTCCGAGGACGAAGATGAAGGTAACTGATTTTATCCCGTCTGATTGCGAGCAGCACAAACTAATTGCTTCCTGCTTCTGAATTTCCTTTCTCCCTTTCAATTTCTCAGATGGTGCTGGTGCTGAGGATGACGGTGAGGATGAGGGCGAGGACGAGGCAGCCCTGGTCGTCGATCCTCTTGCAGTCGCTGCTCCTGTTACCCGCAAGCGCGCGGGTAGCGGCGCCCAAGAACCTCCCGCCAAGAAGAAGAAGCCGACCGAGAAGACGACCAAGAAGGTCGTGAAGAAGAAACGACCAGCGATCCCTACCCGCAAGGGGTAAGTCCCTTCTCGATTGCACACTTTGGTTCATTTCGTTCTTTTCGGTTGCTTCCCAATCCTTTTACTTCACTGTTTCCTCTGCCCTCTTCTTATTTTCTGAACGCAATTTTTTCTTCAGAGCCCCCCTGGACGCGGATGCCGCTCGTGCGCCCACTGAGACCAAGAAGCAGGCCGCCATCGACGTTGATAAGCTCATCGACCTTGACGGCGACGAGAACGAAGCCGCCAACGCACATGGACACATGGACACGGATGCCCAGAATGTCGAGCTGGACCAGCAGTCCCACGCGGATCAGGAAGCGCAGGATGCTGCTCACCAAGATAGGCCTCCTTCTCCTCCGGCCAACACAGCCGAGGAGAACCAAGATCAAGATCAAGAGATGCACCACGACGCCGCCCCTGAGCGGCAGGAAGAAGAACAAGAGCAGCCAGCCACAGGGGCTGCTGAACAGGAAGGCCCGGCGGCCCAGGCGCGGACAGAAGCAACAGATGCCTCACAGCCAGATCCCGTTGCCGAGCAGCGGGTAGAAGTAGTCGACGAGGCGGAGCAATACCCTCTGAGCGACGCGCAACCAGGCGCCGCGCAGGGTAGCACTCAGCCAGACGCCGTGCCGAGTAGCGCACCACTGGCGCCGCCCACTGCACCAGACTCCTCCTTGGTGCAGAAAACCAAGACTGCAACCAGCTCTCCGGCCAAACCGGTTACGAGGAAGAGCGCCCAGGAAGCCGCAGAGAAGAAGGCCGCCGAGGAGAAGGCCAAGAAAGCCACCGAGAAGAAGATGACCGAGAAGCCAAACACCGAGAAGCCGGCCGCCAAGAAGGAAATGTCGAAGAAGCAGGCAGCCGACATGCCGCCGCCAACATCAACTGCCCCATCCGGTCAGCTGGCTATCCGCGATCCCGGCGCAGCTGTTGTCGCCGCTGCTGCATCCGGCGTCTCGGATTCGCCCAGCTACCCGCCTTATATGGTGAAGGTCAGCCAGCAGCACAAGGTTGGCTTCACGCCCGCGGAGCAGAGGCTTGCTCTTCAGAAAGGGAAGAAGGCCGTGGCAGTGGACTCCAGGCCCCCGGCCCCAAATCAGGACAAATCCCTCTCCATTTCTTCGCGTGAGGTTCAGGACAAGACGGTGACGTCCCAAGGCCTTGAGCAAGTGCTCGATCTGGTTGGCTTCATTGATGCCAAGTGGGACAGCAAGGTCCTTGGCAACTCGAACTGGAACGGCACGGATTTGGGCGACATAGACCATATGCGTGTTGATTGGAACAAGGTAGACCTGGGTTACAAACCTATGACTATCTCATCCAACTCTGCTACACTTGCCGCCAAGATGTTTGTCCACCGCAAGAATGCAGAGGACCTTGAGCAGTCTTATGCGGTAAGCTTCTATTTATCCTCTCCGAGTTGCGCTTCGTTTTTCTTCTACTCTTCTTTTCTTCCTTATCCATCACCCAGTCCCCGAGATTCTGGCCGAGTAGGAGGATACTTTCTCGAGTAGCCGCCTTCTCGGGCCGAATCTCTACTACTTTGTCTGATTTTTGTTTCTTTTGCTTCTCAGAATAGCGTACTGAAGCGGACCGACTTGCATCGTCGGCTACTCTGGAACCATGCCGTTGCTAGGAGACGCATTGCCGCCTTGGAAAAAGAGAAGATAGCCGCCGAGGCGGCTGATAAAGAAGTGATGAATAGCACCCTGAGGCTTTCTGAAGTTGAAGGTACGCTTTTAGCTACGCGGTTCTTGCGTTTGGTGTTTACGCCCGCTTCTGCTTTTTGCGCCAACCAATTTTACTCTTCAGGGAAGTTGAAGGCCCTGTCCGACGAGCACGAGAACTGCCGTGCCTTCGTTGAGAATGGCCAAGCCACCATCAAAAGACTGGAAGGTACGTTGCCATCTTCTCGGCTTGTCTTTGTGTTTCTTTCTTCGCTACTATGCTGACCGTGCTTTGCTCTTTTCAGAAGATCATAAGAAGTTTGCCGAAGAACATCAAGACTGTCTCAAGCCTGCTGAGGTGCAGCAGCAATTATCAAGCCAATCTGTCGTGCTGCAGAAGGAACACGCTACCGAGATGGAGAAGCTCCAACTCCAGCTGCGCACTGCACTTCAGGATGCCCTAGACTTAGCAGCCGAGAAGAAGGAGCTGCTTGCCGAGAAGAAGAAGAACGAAGCAACAGCCAAGGCCAGGGAGAGAACCCTCGAACAGGAGTGCGAGGTGCTGAAGAAGATCAATGCTGGGCTCTTCACTCAGCTAGAGGAGCTCCGCTTGATCGAAGAGAAACATCTATCCAACGAGGAAACATGGAAGACCCAGCTGCAAGGGCTGCGCCATGACTTGAACAGTAAGTGCTCTTTTTTCTCTGCTTCTCTGCTACTCGGCTGTACCTTTCTTCTTTGCTTCTCGTTTCACGTTTCCACTCTGTTATTGTTTCTGATCTTCTCGATAGCTCTTGCAGGAGTCTTCCCCGACTTCGAGTCTTCTTGCGTGCCTGCCCTGGCAAAGGTCCGAGCAGCTCGCGCTGAGAAGGGCGAGCCTCTGGACACCAGAGCAGAAATCGAGGAGAGCATCCTGATTATGCAAGGGCAGGTTCCGCGGCTAGCGGGCGTGGGCACCGAGCTGGTGCGCGTCGCCTTCCAGATCCACAGCCTTTTCTGGCCTGATGACTCTGCGCCGACAACAATCTCCAGACTTGCCTTGAAGTTGCAGCTCGTGAAAGCCAAGCTGAAGAAGTGGCGCGCATCGGGAGCTCGGGCCGGCGCGGACATGATGCTTCTATTCATCACTAGCTGGTATGAAAACCTTAACCTTCAGATTGTCCGCGAGATGCGCCAGGACTCCAAGTGGGAGAAGAACCCCGACTGCGTGGCTATCCGCCAGCTGGTCGCTCACGTGGTCGCTCAGTATGCTGACACTGCAACCTTCATCGACGGCCTCACCGAGCCCGACACCGAGGTGGACGAAGGCGAGGAGGAGGATGAAGATGAAGAGACGGACACAGAGGAGCTGGACCTGAGCTGCTTCGAGTCTCCTGGTGGCAAGACCGGGAAGGGGAAGGCCACGGTCGTCGCGGATAGCGATGAAGAGGACGAGAACGAGAAGATGTCGATTGACACCTCCGCACTCGAGTTCGGCACCTCGTCAGGAGCTGCCCTCGACGACACCGTCAGCCTTCGCGCCCAAGCCACCGAGCCTGACGCCGAGCTAGCGAAAACCGTCCCCGTCAACCTGGAAGCGGATGCGACCAAGGCCGGGACCGAGGACGTAGCTGTGAAGACTGTTGACGCCAGCTCGGAGGCAGACGCGACCAAGGCCACTACTGAAGGTGAGGCAGCTAAGGCTACCACCGAGAACGCCGCCTCGACCTGAATCTGTCCTGCAGCTTATTTCTCAAACACTTATCAGATCCCCGGGATGCCGGGTGCAAATGTATCAGACTACTTATGCCGTTGCTACTCATTTTTATTCACACTTGTTATTTTTAACTTAGTCAATTTGTTCAGCCTAGGCTCGATGCCGGGTTGCGTTGTCATGCGAGTCCGCGAGTGGCATTTCTTATTCACTCTCTCTTTTCGTCTCAGCTCTACCCGCAACCGATTGCTTTTTTGGTATTCGAGTCACAAGAGTTAAAGAGCAGAGCTGCAAATACTTAGCCGCTTAGAAACAATCATAGTAACGCAGCCCACCACTTAGCCGAAAAGATAAGACAAAGAACAGTAGTAAACGCACCCTACTTGGTTCCTGCACTCTTCCTTTCCTTAGTAATTTTTCTTGTGCTCATGGACCTTTTGCTTGTTCTCTTGCTTGCCATGAAGCCGGGTTTCGGACAGCAGCAAAGTCGAAGAGTTGGCATGTAGGTTTAAACACAGTACTCAATGTACCCTTCAATTTTGAAGTAGAGAAACCGAATAGGCAAAAGGTAAAACCGAGTAGAAACACTTAGAGCAATTTTGGACGAGGGCAGTCCCCGAGTTCAATTTCAGATTGCAGAATAGAATTTCAACTCGGATAAGAGGGTACATACACATCTTTGCTCACGAGTGAAAACGACGGAGTAGAGCTACATTCCAGGGACGCTTAGATTCCTCTCCAGCTTTATCTGCCCTGTTCGCCTGTGATGAGCGCGCATCTACAAGATAGTATGCATCGTTGTGCAGCGCTTTGCTCACAATGAAGGGCCCTTCCCATGGAGGAGACAACTTGTGCATTCCGGCTGTGCGCTGCACAAGCCTAAGGACCATGTCTCCTTCTCGGAAAACCCTTGGGTTCACCTTTCGGCTATGATAACGCCGCAGGTTTTGCTGGTAGATAGCCGAACGTGACAGAGTAAGCTCTCTTGCTTCTTCAAGCAGGTCAACGTCGTCTTCTCGAGCTTCTCTCGGCTCCACCTCAGTATAGAGGGTTACTCGGGGGGAGTCATGCTCTAGGTCTATTGGCAACACGGCCTCAGCCCCGTATACCAAGAAGAATGGCGTGTAGCCGGTTGACCGGTTAGGGGTAGTCCTTAGACTCCACAACACCGCTGGCAACTCGTCTAGCCAACACCCAGGTGTTTTCAGCAGTGGCTCAATCAGCCTTGGCTTTATGCCAGCTAGCACCATGCCATTTGCTCTTTCAACTTGCCCATTTGAGGCTGGATGCGCAACAGACGCAACATCTAGTCGGATGTGCTCATCTCTGCAGAACCGCACCATTGCCCCCTCTGCGAAGTTTGTGCCGTTGTCGGTGATGATGCTGTGCGGGTAGCCATATCTCAGGATCACATCCTTCAAGAATTTCACAGCTGTGGCCCCATCGCACTTCCGAATAGGCTTCACTTCGATCCACTTGGTGAACTTGTCCACCATGACCAAGATGTGTGTCATGTTGCCTTTGGCCGGCTTGAAGGGGCCAACCATATCCAGGCACCAAACGGCAAACGGCCATGTGATAGGAATTGTCTTCAGCTCGGAAGCAGGCATGTGAATCTTACTCGCAAACATCTGGCAGCCATTGCACTTCCTCACGATGTCTTCAGCTTGCTGCAGAGCTGTGAGCCAGTAGAAGCCATGCCGAAAAGCTTTCTTGACTAATGCCCGAGAAGAGGCGTGATGCCCGCATTCTCCTTGGTGTATTTCCAGCAGAATTTCTCCTCCTTCTTCTGGGTCCACACAACGTTGCAGCACGCCGGTGGCACTTCTTTTGTGCAGCACATCTCGGAATATAGTGTAGCCCTTGGATCTTCTCTGAATCTGTCTTGCGGCCACCTCATCTTCTGGCAGAGTACCGTCCCTTAGAAAGGATAATATGGGCATGGCCCAACTCGGTGTCTCCCGTGTGGGAAACACTGGTTCGTCCACTTCGATTGGGACAGGCACCTCTGGTTGCTCTTTAGGGTTGGGAGCACTTCTCTGGAGCCCTGATCGATTGGCGAGGACCTCCTCAATGAATGCGACAGTCCCCGGGTTAAGGGCAGCAGTCCCCGAGTATGGAGTGGCAGTCCCCGAGTAGGGAGTGGCAGTCCCCGAGTAGAGGACGGCAGTCCCCGAGTCGGGAGCAGCAGTCCCCGGGTTTCCTGTAGCATTCTCCCAGTCAATCTCCATGGGATCAGTTTCCTCGCTTGGCAGAGAAAGAACAAATATGGATTCCGAGTTGGGAGAGGGCTTGATGGATGGCTTCCTCAAGTGCTCCAAGGCAACTCCCGCCGGGATGGATTGCCGAGAAGATCCCAACTTGGACAGCTCGTCTGCCGCTTCGTTCTCTGCTCGGTGAATGTGCTGGAACTCGCAGCCTTCGAAAAACCCAGTCATAGACTGTACCAGGAAGCGATATGATGCCATGTTGGCATCTAGAGCATCCCAAGTGCCAGAGACTTGCTGCACCACCAGATCTGAATCGCCATAGCATATAATGCGTTGCACGCCAACCTCCTTGGCTACTCGCAAACCATGCACCACTGCCTCGTACTCTGCTATGTTGTTGGACGCCTTGAAATGAATCTGCTGCACATACTTGAGTTGATCTCGCTTGGGTGACGTAAGCACCACGCCAGCACCAAGGCCTTCCTTCACCTTCGAGCCATCAAAGTGCATCTTCCAGTAATTAGAAACTGGAGCAGGAGGTTCATACTGCACCTCGTCCCAATCCACCAGAAATTCCGCCAGAATCTGAGATTTGATAGCTTCTCTTCTCGCATACGCGGGGTGCATACGCGGCCAGCTCGATTGCCCACTTGTCTACTCTGCCACTCGCCTCCTTGTTGCCCATGATATCCGAGATGGGAGCAGAGCTCACAACCGTGATAGGATGCTCTTGGAAGTAATGCTTTAGCTTCTTGGCGCCCAGGTACACGCCGTAGGTCATCTTCTGGTAGTGCGGGTAGTTTTGCTTGGAGCTAGACAGCACTTCACTGAGATAGTACACTGGGCGCTGCACACTCTTGCCTTCTTCTTCTCGTTCCACCACAATCACCACACTGACTACTCGGTTAGTGGCAGCAATGTACAGCAGCATTGGCTCCTTGGGTAGCGGACTAGCCAAGATGGGAGCGCTAGCCAGCATTGCTTTCAGCTCGTTGAATGCCACATCCGCTTGCGGAGTCCAGACAAACTTGTCACTTTTCTTCATCAGCTGGTATAGAGGCAGGGCCTTCTCGCCCATTCGGCCCAGAAAACGGCTCAGAGATGCCAAGCAACCAGTGAACTTCTGTACATCCTTCAGGGATCTCGGCAAAGACATGCTCTCAATAGCTTTTATCTTTGAAGGATTGGCTTCAATGCCCCGACTAGACACCAGGAAGCCGAGTAGCTTGCCAGCCGGGACACTAAAGGTGCATTTACTCGGATTCAGCTTCGTTTTATACTTGCGTAGGTTAGCAAAGGTTTCCGCCAGGTCGGCAAGCAGAGTATGTGTTTTATTCGTTTTGATGACAATGTCATCTACGTACACCTGCACATTCTTGCCGAGCTGGTCGTGCAAGCATTTCTGCATGCATCTCTGATAGGTTGCACCCGCATTCCTCAAGCCAAAACACATGACACGATAGCAATAAGCCCCATACGGGGTAATGAAAGCAGTCTTTATTTGATCAGCAGGATTGAGTGCGATCTGGTGGAAACCAGAATAGGCATCTATGAAACACATCAGTTCACAACCAGCAGTGGAATCGATCACCTGATCGATGCGAGGTAGCGGGAAGGGATCCTTGGGGCATGCCTTGTTCAAGTCGGTGTAGTCGACACACATGCGCCATGCAGTGGCAGCCTTGGGATCCTCCTTCTTCTTCTCGACCATGACCGGGTTGGCTAGCCAATCCGGATGCAGCACTTCCATGATGAAGTTGCTTATCAGCAGCTTGGTGATCTGGTCGCCAATGGCTTTCCTTCTCTCATCTCCTAAGCGGCGCATAGCCTGCTTCACTGGCTTGGCGTCAGGACGCACATGTAATGAGTTCTCAACCAACTCCCTCGGGACTCCTGGTAAATCTTCATTGGACCAGGCGAATACATCCTGATTCTCACGGAGGAAGTGGATGAGCTCGCTTTCCTATTTCTCCGCCAACCCGGAGCCAATGATGGCTACGCGGTCGGGGAACTCGGGGTCGACCTGGACCTTCTTGGTTTCCTGAGATGCCTGGAACGCGGACCCGTGTTGGGTACTTGGCACGCCCTGCGCGCCGTCTTGCGCGGATTGCGCCATGGCCACCACCTCATACATCTTCTTCTTCTCGGCAGCAATCACCATCGACTCCGCCAACTGGGAACCAGCAGAGGCACACTCCATGGACTTCTTGTAATCACCAGAGATAGTAATTATGCCATTGGGACCAGGGATCTTCATCTTCAGATATGCAACATGAGTAGAGGCCATGAACTTTCTCAGAGCGGGCCTGCCGAGTAGAGCATGGTAAGGGCTCTGATGATCAACCACTTCGAACTGCAGGCGCTCTGTGCGGCAGTTCTCCCTGGTGCCGAATAGCACATCTATCCATACTCGGCCAATCGGGTTGCACGAGATCCCGGGCACAATACCATGGAAGGTGGTCTTGCTGGGCAGCAGCATGTTCTCGGCCAGCCCAAGCTTCTCGAGTGTGTCTTTGTAAACGATGTTGATGCTGCTGCCGTTGTCGATTAGCACCTTGCTGAACCTCACATTCTTCTCGGGACCCAAGAAAGTAGGATCCAGCACCAAGGCGTAGCTACCCGGGTTGGGCATCACCTTGGGATGATCTACTCGGGACCAACTGATCTCCTGGTCACACCAATACATGTAGTGAGGGACAGCAGGAATCACTGCATTGACCTCCATGGCACGCCTCTGCTGTGATTGCTTGTCGACTGGCTCCGAAGTGAAGATCATGTAGCTCTCGTGGTGCTCTTGGTACTGGTTGGAGCCTCCGCCCCCATTGTTGCCGTTGTTGTTGTTGCCCTGGTAGTTGTTGTTGCCTCTGTTGTTGTTGCGATTGTAGTAGTTGTTGTTGTTGCGATAGCCCTCATTGTTGAAGTGACGGTTGGCTCCTAAAGCCACTTGGTTCACATTTTCTCTTCTCGGGAACACTGGCGGCCGAGCTACGGGTGCGCGAGTAGGCTGCACATTGGCATTGGCCGCTGGCAGAGGAGGAGGAGGAGGCAAGCCATCATTCTTGATCACATCCCACCACTCGCACTGCCGAGTAGTGTGGTTAGCAGGCCTTGAGGGGTGGTGAGTGTGAAAACTGCATGGGCCATCCTTCATGTCGTCAAAGACGAACTTCCTTGGCTGCTCGGAGTTGCCGCTACCCGATTGAGGAGCACGGAATGGTTTCTTGTTGCCCTGGCCCTGGTTCTGGTTCTGCCCGTAGGCTCCAGCAGGTTTTTCCCTTTGGCTACCCCTAGCTCCAACAGCCACTGCATTCACCTCTTCAGGGTCGTACCGAGTATCTATTCAGTCACCCCTGCGCTTGTTGCGGAACTCGTTGCGCTTGCTGTTGCTGAAGTTTCTTCTCGGCTCAGAGGAGTCCATCAGGGGCTGAGTAGGATCACCGAGTGCGTACTGATCCACAATCTTGATGGTCTCTGCCAGAGTGTTTGGCATCTCCCTCTGCAACCTCTGCCACAGCATACTGCCATGCCTGCACCCCTGCGCGAACCAAGTGATGGCCTGGGCCTCGTTCACACCTTCACAGGTGTTCCTCAATGTGCTCCACCGAGTAAGGTACTCGCGGTCCGTCTCATCTTCCCGCTGCCTGCAAGCGGACAGCTGCTGTGGCCTATTCGGCCTCTTGTAAGTGCTTGTGAAGTTGCTGATGAAGGCGTCCGAGAAGTCCAGCCAGCAATTGATGCTGTTCTTGGGCAAGTTGTTGAGCCAAGTGCGAGCTGGACCCCCTAGCATCTGCGGGACATAGCGCACCGCCCATCTCCTGTTGCCGTTCGCGATATGAACCGCGGTGACATAGTCATTGAGCCAATCTTCCGGCTTGGTGCTGCCGTTGTAGCTCCTGGTGCCCCTTGCGAGCTGGAAGTTCTTCACGGACGGCTCGTTCATGATGCGCGGGCCAAAGCACTCGGGGACAGGAGGACCCGTGTTCTCCAGCCGAGCTGACAAGTTGATCCGGTCCAGCTGATGCCTCGCATCTCCAGGCGCCAACACGCGCTCGCCAACACTGTCCAGAATATCATAGCCAACCATCTCCATGGCTGAGTAGCCGTCATCATATCTGTCCACCTGCACAGCTGCAGGTTGTTCAACCGGGTTGGCGACTGGCGCCACTGCGCGCGGCTGCTGCCTCTGCCGAGTAGGCTGAGCAGCGGGACGCTGAGAAGGACCTGGGCGCGCTCCACCTCGGGCCTGGCTTTGAGCTTGATGGGCTTGGGAGCCTGCTCTTGCAGCGTTGTGTTCCTGACCGGGCTGCTGCGGCAGAGCGAGCTGTTTCGCGGCAGCAGCCGGGTCGTACACATGCATTTGCCTATCTCTGGCGGAACGTCCGCTGCGGCTCTTCTCGCGGCTGGGGTGCGGAGATGAGGCCTGATCGTTAGATCTAGCCGCGTGCGAGTGCACCACCTGCGAAGCTCCAGCACCCGGGTTGGCTTTCCGGAACTCCTCATTCTGCCTAGCAGCCTCTAACACCAACTCGTTGAGCCTCTCTTGCTGCCTAGCGCGCGCGTCGCCGTCGAGATGCGGCAACTCGGCGGCTACAGCCTCAGCAGCTCTAAGTGTCTTGGCGGGGGTGCTATATCGGGGTCTGGTGAAGGTGTTTGCGGTGGCGGACTGCGCGGGAGGCTCTACAACTGTCGCCATCTCGGCACCAAGGTTGCGCCGTGTGGCGCCTACTCTGCTAGCTCTCCTAGTGACTGGCGTGAAGCCGTGAGCCTTGTTGTACTCAAGCTGGTCTAGACTCAACTCAAGCCTAACCTTCTCCAACTCCGCCTGCTCGGCGAGCAACTCCTGGCGCTGCCTGTCGAGCTGCTCCTTCATGGTCAAGAGCTCGAGGTCCGTGGGAGGCGGCATGCCATTCCGCCCAGCCGATGCGGGAATGGTCGGAGTGGTGGAGGGAGGGAGGTTGCAGTCCTTCTCGTAAGGCCTGTGGGTCCTGCCACCAGCGCTCGAGCCAGCAAGATCCTCGACGACGACCGCGGCGCCAGCAGCAGCTGCGCCGGCGTTTGCCGCCAAGCCGGTCACCATCACCTCAGCGCGGTCCGCAGAACGGCGCGCAGGCCTTCCGCGAGCAGTGATCACAGCAGGAGGATCCTCCGCGTCATGCACCGGCTCGGGGAAGTCGCGGTCGATGACGGTGGCTACGTAGATGAGGTGCGCGCCGAAGGAGATCACCGTGCCGCCCTCCGGCATGGCCTTGCCGCCGAAGTCGCCTGCGTTGTCGGTGACGAAGTCGAAGGAGCCGAATCTGTGGACAAGGCCACAGACTACGCGCTCCGCTGAAGAAGATCCCGTCCGAACAGAAACTCCAGCCAGCGCCGCTGGTTGCCCCACGGTGGGCGCCAACTGTCGTGGTGGTGTCACGGCAGATGCCATAGGATGGCTAAAGATGTGGGGACGAAGGACGCTGGAGGTGCTCGGGGAGGGATCACGCGACCTTCAGACGCGTGAGGTGAAGATCAAACACTGCAAACAACACGATCTACCCAGGTTCAGGGCCCTCGTGAGGAGGTAAAACCCCTACTCCTGCCTTTCTCTATGTATTCTGGTGTCTCACCGAGTAGCCACAATACAAATGTTCTTGCTACCGAGTAGCCACTCTTCTCTCTCCGGGTAGGATTAGGCCAAGAATCTCTACGTGTGAAGTGTCCCTTGTGAACGTGTGAAGCATGCCTCGCGCAGGAGGCGGCTGGGCACCTTATATACCCGGTGCCCTGCCGGATACAGCCAAATACAACAAGTGTCGACATTGTGTGCACATCGTCCTTCTTCCGAGTTCCCGCTGACAGCTTTGGCTTCTAAGCTTGTCCTGATGCAGAAAGTCGTTGGGCAAAACCAAGTAACCAGTCTGTTATCACTGTGCGAACACAGAGTAGGTCCCCCCTATCCTGCGACGCCCTGCTGACAGACTGTCGCTGTCAGGCACGCCGTCCCCAGATGAACAGTGCTGTGAACAGTGCCAAGTACGGACCCGGGATACGCGGGATCCTGTGTCAGAACGGCTCCTTTGACTTCTGGCCCGAGTAGGTTCCCGCCAGTTTTACTCGGGCCAACTCTTCTACTCGAACAAATATAACTTGCTTGATATCTCCTTCTGGTCATCTTTTTGTGAGACCGAGTAGCAGTCGACCGGGTAGCAAGTACCGGGTAGACGGCTACTCGACCAAACTTCTCTTCTGACTGTTTCCTTTACCACTTGCCTTTACCCTACTCGGGGTAACCCCCCGACAATCTGTGATTTTTGGTTTGGCAAGATTTGGTTATTTACATTTTCATTTTGATTTAGAGTAAACATCCAGAAACAAATCTACAAAAAAAGGAATTAACCTGCAAAGAAAACAATGTCAACGGGCCAAATCTGGCAAGGACCTGGGCCAGGCGGAGACAAGCCAGGCGGGAAAAAAAACAGCGTGGCGACGGGCCGGCCCAGGAGCCTTTTCCGCGCGGGAATAGGGTCAAACGGCTGACCGCGGCCCGCTGGTCAGTGGCCTAAAAAAGATCTGTCGTAGGATTGAAATCCGACGGCCAGGAACAGATCGCGGCGGGCCAACGGCCGGTGACCAAAAATAGAGGCGGCGTCCGCTCCGGCCACCGCTGCGGAGGGTGGAGCTCGCCGTCGGGGTTTACCGTGGCCGCATTGATGTGCCAAAAGCACCAGGAGCTCCAATGAGGCGAGGCGGAGCCGGTGCCCCCATCAACGGCTGCAGGACACGACCAGAGCATCATCTGCGTCGGGTCATGGCGGCTGGCAACCCTCGTCGTCGATGGCGGCTCCCCTGCAATGGATGGAAGTTGAAATTAGGGGGAGCACGAGGTGGAATAGGTACAGAGAGTTAGATTGGAGAAGGAGGCAAGGTAAGGGACGCACAGAAGCCGCGACCCCGATGAGAAACTCGCCGGCGGGCTCGCCGGTTGACTTCACTGATAGAGAGAAAAGTGGAGGGGCTTTTGCTCCCAATGATCGATTGAAGTGTATTGGAGAAGGTTTGACATGGTGGAAGGAAAGGAGGAGGCTCGGGGTGGTTTTCCTTCGGAGCTCGACGCTCGGCGCCCATGGCGACCACGGGTGTGCTCGCTCGAGCTCGATGAGACACAGGGGGCACGCCCGGGAAGCTCACGGGGGTGAGGCAACACTCTAGGGACGAACGGAGAGGAGCTTGCGGTGCTGGGGTGAGTGGAAGCGAGTGTTCCCCGTTCTCACCCGCAGGTGTTCGACAGTGATTAGTAGGAGATAGAAGGGCGAGAGAGACCAAGGATGAGCACGGGCGTGCTCCTGGAGAGCGTGTGGAGCTGGAACAAGAGGCCACGCGCTCGGGCATGTGCCCCAGGTGTCGGAACGCGGGGGACGTGTCGAGGACGTCCTGGGCGCCATGGCCAGCGCACGGGTGAGGGGGAAGGAGACAAGGAGGGGGTGGGTTTTCTTCCATAGAGTCACATGATGCACAAGGAGCATTGAGGCGCAAGGGATCGGCCTGGAATGAACTGAGGGAGTGGATTAGATATATGGGTGGTGATCACCATCCTTGTCCCTATGCTGGTGGCTGAGCTAGAGGGAGAGAGAGGGAGTTGTGGCTGGGTACACCATGTCTAGGATCTTGGGGAGGATGTTTTCTACCCCTCAGAACAAGAGAGAGATAGAGAGAGTGAGTGTGTGGACCAGAACATGCATGAACCCAACAGTGTCCAGAATAACCAGAGGAGGTTTTTGATTGTTTTCACCAAAAGTTTGAATAGAACATATGTGAAATATTGTGTTCATTGGATAGAGGATGAAAAATGGAGTCTAGGGATGGTGGTCTCAAGTTTTTCTAAAAACATTTCTTTCACAAAATTTTGGGAATTCAAAAATGGTAGAAACAATTTTTAAATGTTCTCTCCAACATTTTCAACACAACTTGCAAATATTTTTGTACACATAATTCCCACATGACCATAGTCATGTTGGGTAATTTTTCCAAGATTTTAGGAAATACTTTTCTTCACAAAATATTTTAAAGTCCATTTCTGGCCTTTTGAAAAATGGAAAATAATAAATAGTAAAATGCTGTTAAAACAAATATTTTTGAGTTGTATGAGATAGAATATAATATAGGTCTCAAAAGTTATTTTTAATAAACAACTCTTTTGAAAATAATTGAGTCATCAAGTAGAAAAAGGGTGAAAACAGGAGTTTATTTAATAGGTTAAAAACCATGAGAGATAAATAATTAAATGGTCATTGGAAAATAAATGGACCATATGGAGGTGATGTATAGGTCATGGAGATGACAAGGGTAGGTTCATTGGGCCTGAAAACAATAAGGAGTGATTTGGAGTAACAGGAACAAAGTGCTTCATAATAAAGGAGATATGATCATTATTTTGGGGATGCCTTCAAAAGGACTTTGAAAGAAGATAACAAAGTGTTGAAATATCCAAATTAACAACTTGGATTCATAGCATGGATATAGACAATGAGATGTATGATGATGCATTGATGATTAGTTCAAGATTTGTCATTGAAGCATGTCTCCAAAGTTGGAGATTTTAAAGAAAACAGAAGATGATATGGACATGAGATGGACTATGGTATTGATATTTGATGTTGTTATTACTAGGTTTTATTTACTTCAAACAATACACATTCATCAACAAACATAATTAAATACTACAAAGCAAACACAAGATGAGGTCACACAATAAGAAGATAAAATAACAAGATACACAAGATCACTCAAATAACTCAGTTCTTCAATTTTAATTTCCAGGTGTTTTTATCAAGTGTTAATTTTAGGTAGTGATCAAGACATACCATGACAAGAGGATTTTTGTAAAGAGGTTCAGCTCAAAAGTTGTTATTTCCAAAAGAATATGATTGAGGTAAAACACAGGGTAACATAGTCCCCTCTTATTGTTTTTGCAAAAGAAGGAAGTGAGAAGGAGTTTTTGAAATACTTGCAAAAACATCTTGGTTGAAAACAGGTTGGAGATGATTAGCTCCAAAATACTTTTCATATGGTTTTGGATATTATCTTTTGTTTTCTCAAAACTTGGCCTTTGGGTATCTTCTAAAATCAAAACATTTTCAAAAAGGTTTTTTGCCAAAAGAGTGTGATGGATGAAGATGATAAGCTTTCTTGTCATGACTTGATCACAAGGGTTGTTATGATCATTGGTTTTAATATCAGTTGTTAACAAGCTCAAACACAAACATAAGCAACAAGCAAATATATATGAAAACACAAGCATAAGTCAAACATATTAAAAAGTTTTTGTTGGCCCTGATTTTTGGGTTATTGAAAACAAGTTTTTCCTGTCTTCCAAAAATTGGGCTGTTACAGCTCTTCCCCCCTTAAAATGAATCTCGTCCCCGAGATTCGTGAGTGGGTACTATAAGAGTGTAAGTAAAAACAAGAGTCTCGAGCTTCTTCATTTTTTTGCAAAAGATGGTCCTTTGACGACGTGGTTTTTGAGAACTCGAGGTGTTGATGTTGTCAAAATGTTGCTTGTCAAGAAGATGTATATTTTCACTTGACACTTCATGTCCTTGAGGTTCATGTTGGTGGAACGACACAAGCTAACGAAGGGTCTTGATTTTGCTGTTTTGTAGACCACATGTCTTTTTCTTGATCTCTTCTTCTTCAAGAGTTTCACGGGTAGTTACCCATGACAACAATCGAGTCTCACAGGGCGTCAGGTCCGTAGACTTGACTCTCTCCGGTTACTGCTATGAGGTTTGTTAGAAACTCCTATAAGCTTCTTTGCTTCTTGAGTGATCGACTGCGTTGAAGTGCGGATGCTTCCCCTCTTTGATTGGTCTCCGTAGGTTGTCGGGTGTTATCTTCATCTTCGTCTCATTTTTGCTTGGTGATGATGGCAGGTCGTGGAAGAATTCGTTGGGTCTTGATCTTCATGGAGCTTTGTAGGCGTCTTCATAGTTGACTTAGGATCACATAATTAGCTTTCCCCCGGGAAAAACTATCTAGTGCCTTAAGCAATCCTTCGGTAAGATGTTAGTCAAAAATTAGATAGTTATGTTAGTAGTGTTAGACTAGTAAAATTTCTATTAGAGTTGCGAGACACAACTTGCTGCATCTCGGGCTTGAATCTAGATTTGTCGTCCTTCTTGGTGGCTCTTTATGTAGTTTCTCAAAAATGGTGTGTGGAGTCGACTATCCATCTTGAAGAAGATTACATAGGCTTGAGCTTCTCGGGTTGAAGTAGAGAGGGTTCCACACCTTGCAATTCTCATGAGGGGATGGGGGAGATAAAAGCCTTTTTAAAAGGGGATTTTGTTATGTCAGACTTTTGAAGAGATATCAAAAGTGTAACTAGGGCC
Organism: Alopecurus myosuroides; assembly: GCA_028641055.1. Taxonomy (NCBI): domain Eukaryota; kingdom Viridiplantae; phylum Streptophyta; class Magnoliopsida; order Poales; family Poaceae; genus Alopecurus; species Alopecurus myosuroides. The sequence goes on along the minus strand of CM054063.1, from coordinate 206,366,978 downwards.
GACATGGCAAAAGAATTTTTTGAAAACTAACGGGAACAAAGCAAGAGGTAAAAGTGTGGTGACTTTGTTTTTGCCGAAAAGGCGTGCTTTTGAGACACTCATGAAAACAAATCAAAACACACACCACAAGGGAACAAGTAAAAACATTACGCAAGAGTAAGAACACACAATTAGCACACATGCAAAGGACAAACAAGGTACCTTTAGTACCAGCAAACGTCTATTACCGCTGAAGAACGGGTAGCTCAAGTAAAATAACTGAGCGAAACCTATCAAAATCCTATGGGGCAGGGTCGACCAGGGGTTGTTGAAGTCTTCATGTTGTTAACGTCGTTGTTGATCTTGATACATGTTAGAGTCTTCGGATCTAGAAGATTTCTTTATCTCATCTTGATGTTGAGGTCTTCGGAAGGAAGCTTCTTTTTCTTCGGGTTGCTAACTACTAAGGTCTTCTCGGGACATCGCCATGTATGTACTTTTTAATAGAAAGATAACAGAAGAAAAACTTTTTGGTAGACTTTTTAAACAAAAACCAAAGTTTTATAAACTCATGTTTATTTATTTATACCAAATATTTTGAGCCATGAAAACAAAGGACAAAAAGGTATGTTTACTATTTTCTCTGCTTTTCTTCAAAACATCTTTTTTATAAACAAGGCAATACTTTTTTTTTGAAAATTGAGAAAAATGGAAACCATGCTTAGGGTTCCTTAGATAAAAACATTCTAGGCAGTAATATAGTTTTTAACAAAATATTTTTATTTCCTATCTGACGTCCGTGCTAAACTAAGGTCTCCTAAAGTCAGGATGGCTCTGATACCAACTCTGTGGGGACCCCAGACTAGCAGTCCGAGACCTCCAGTATGCATACATTCACGATCCCATGATCAGTTAGTCGTGAACAACATACTCGAGTTGGTATTACAGATACAAGATCCACTACACGAATACACGACTTACACAACTGGTCACATGACTCAGTTGAAACACAATTGCCTAGCAGGGCAGGAACACACACTAAAAACAACGGAAGTCTACAAAACACACTCGTGGTAAACCCAAGTCATGCCTTGACTACCTACAGGCTACTGACTCGGGGACGTTCCTAGTTCGCATAGCCGTCAGCGACACCATCTTCTTCAGGTTCTCCGGGTTTATGCTCAAAGTCTGGCTAAGACAATAGCCAGGGACGAAACCATTGTGAGTACATTGGATTGTACTCGCAAGACACCCCAAATGAAAGCTACACATGCAAGTATGCATATATATAGGTGGTAGGTAGGCTGTAATTAAGGTTCAACTAGCCATGATGAATTGAAGACACATCATGGTTGCACAAGTTTTAGTTGTTTCTGTTGAAGAAGATACTTCAAAAAATATTTTAATTCTCTTGTAGATATTGCATGTCCACAAGTTTTGATAAATCATTCTAAATAAAAGAGAGTTTTTCTTTGCAAAACTTCTTAGAAAATCACCTCTTCACAACCATCATTTTTCCTGTACCTCAAAGGTACAATCATTCCTTTTCAACGTACCTCTCAGGTACAAGTTCCAAAACACTTTTCCAGCTCTTCGAAAACATTGACACAATGCTAGCTACATGGCCATTCAACTGTCCATATCCGAGGACGCGGCTATTCTGAATAGTTTTACTCTGCAGAGGTGTACACAATCCACAAGATCCAGTACATCCACCGTGAACAACCACGGACTTTCTGAGACAGTATGCAAACATCGGATAACTGGTCCTAACCATCCACTATGTTAGCGCTAGTAAATGACTACCTCTTCATCTGGGTTTGTTCTCCCCGGCACCGAGTGAGTCAGCCGTATCGATCCGGTTTCCCCTGAGAACACACCGCCATGGCAGGAGACCCAATTGTTGCAACCGGTGGCGAACTTAATCCCCACACTGTGAATGTCCCATTTCTCCCTCCTGGCGACAATTCGGTTCGGGGGACTCTAACCCCTATAGCACTTTGAGGTAGGCACGGACAAACACCAACAAGCAATTAGCTAGACCCCATTCCCATATTGAGGTAATATGACAGTACGGCTTGTTTTTCCAGCGAAGACTAGGTTATGTGTCATTTTTGGAAAACAAGTCGAAAACATTTCCTTCTTCACAAACCTTCGTCGGACAAGGTCCCACCTTTCCTCGGGGTTTTTCCAAGCTTTTGTTTTCCAAAAACATCAAGTAAAAATGTCCACTAGGGGACTTAAGTAAAAGAGGTGGTGATATTAAAATATCTAAAGGGCTTGGTAACACCAAGATTATAAAGTGGATATAGCATAATAGATACACAAAATAGATAGTGGTATAGTCCACTTAAAAGAATAGTATTTGAATCCAACTTTTGTAAAACTTCAGAAGTAAAACATGCATGATAGATAATGATAAGTAAAACAACAGCAAGCATTTAGAGTGGCTTGCCTTGGCACTGGTCTTGGTCTTGCTCTTGAAATAAACAAGAGTTGCAATTAAAAACCTCTCCGGGAAATAATACCGTCTCCGTTATCTAACGTCGTAACCTCAAAAAGGAAAACACCCAATCAGAACCAAACAAAGGAAAGCACTTGACAAAAATTAAACATACAGCAAGCATTTCATCAAACAAGTACACTCACAAACAATATTACTAGGGTGCACACCAACAAGCAAAACAAGCACAGAAAACACACATGAATAACACTAGAATAGATGCTATGGATCCTAAAACAAAATGGCATGAGTTTAGTGGGTGTGCCACTCTCATATCATCCTCAAATAAGGTCAAATGACTCTCTGGTCATTCATGAGGATGAGCAAAATAACAAGAAAACAACCTAGGAACACATACACATGCATAGGAAAATATTATCAAGCAATACTACAAGCCCATAGTAACACATGCTTTTCTAAACATGGATAAATAATTGTAGTAGTACAGCCCAACATAGGCTATACTTTTGTGTGTAGTACTGGCTCCTGGACCGTTCACCAGCACACACAGCACAGATAGTAATCAAAATAAACAAATGTATTGAATACTATCGAAATCCAGAGTAAAGTAATTTATTACAAACTACATAGCGAAGTGCTAGCTCAAATAATTATTAATCACACAGCAAGGCAGCGGTAGACCTCCATCTTCTTGTTTGCACGCCACAGGCGAACAAAGGTTGATGTGAAGCCTCGAAAACCTATAAAAACTAATCCAAATCCGAAAAACCTGCACGTTGGAATATGCAGCCCCCAAAAGGAGGCCAGATCATTCTGAGCAATGGTGGCAAGTGACACTATGGTGGTATATAAATGGCAAGTGCCAGTCTACATGCATATTTGGCTAGTGGAGTTTTCTGGGCTATTTTGCATAAAAGCATTTGTCCTATCATTTATTAGAAATTAGATTTTTCACATAATTGGACACTTTGGTTGATAGCAAAGTGCTCCTACCCTTTGGATTAGCACACTGAAACACCATCAGGCACTTTTCCAATACCCCATAGTCAAATTGGTAGTAATTAATAAAACAAGATGAACGAGATATGTCATGTTTCCAATCTAGTTGTTGAATTGTCCCTAACCAATGGAACACGGCTAAGATCTTAGTTTTAACCCTCGCGAGGTTTGTGCCCTTTACCCGTGTTGCCCAATCGACCCCAAACACCATGATACACCATTAGTACCACGGAAGGAAAGAAGATTAAGCCATAACTCATAAGAAGTAGATCCCCAAACCCTCCACGAGCCGGACCATCCTACGACTATTCTACATCTCTGGACACGTTGGGTTCGAGTCACCACAACCTACAAATTATGTCTAGCCCATACTAATATGAAACACGGATGCATGAAACAACAACTACATAAAGAAAACTAAACATAATCTCAATATACTGGGCGGCGGTCTCCACCAAACTTTGTACTCTGATGACATGCTAGCAATCCGCCCAGTGGTTAATTAAATTATCATGTTGTTATCATAAGTAATTAAAATAACGAGCAATACTTTAACATGATAATAATCCCATCCACGATATCTAAAGCATGGCTAAGCAATCTACAAGTACGATGTTTGCCTAACAATGGATTTGTCGTGGGATAATCACGGCAGACGTTACCAGGGGTAACTTATCTTGGGGCAATTCGACTCTGTTGTTTGGGAGAGGGTTTAGCTCAGGGGAAATCATGCTATCAATCGATCTAGTAGCTCTAGCAATCAAGTCGTCGAGTCTCCGATCTAGGGTTACAATATCATCTCTCGTATTACAGGGATACTCGAATATCTGGTGAAGCTCTCTTTTTCTAACCGTAGGAGCCGGCTTATATCTTACCCGGCTCCCTGGCTTCCTATACAAGGCACACTCAGAATCCTACCTAGAAACCGCACACAAACCCTAAGGTTCCTAATATTAACCCCAAAGCCGGGTTACGAGGCCTATGCTCCTTCTTGGGCCTTCTAGAAACTCCTCTTCCTTGAGCCGGGTCTTGCGCGATTCCCTTTGGGCCGGGTTTCACCTTGGCGTTAGCCTACCGGGTTATCATCCCTCCATCAGTAGTCCCCAGAATAGCTTGGGCTTCTCGGGATCAACCATGAAGCGCATGCTATTCCCTGCAAAAATAACAAACACTCAAATCCATAAAACGCCGGGTTAAAATGCTTTGATAACAGCTAGGCCTTGCTCCATGGGTGGTCCATATAATAACCCGGCCTTTCCGAGTCAAACACCATCTTCCCGGGTCAGGCATCGTCTGCCCGGGTTAACAGTCCGAGAAAACACAATGAAACCCGGACCCGTACCATTTACTGATCAGCCCGAATATCACGCTCGCAATCCATTCCCGGATATCTCACAACGGGCGTTTTAATGCTTATCCCGAAATATCCGGACAAGCGATATTTTTTTGAAATTTTGGCTCCCGCCGCCTAGACCTAGGGCGCTCCCACCTTGCACCTATAAATAGGTGTCCAAATGGTAACCCTAGATCTAAGGCTCACTCCTCATCTTCCTCCTCTCACCACTTCACTCCTGCGCGCGCAACCTTGAGCTCGAGCCCGCACCACCGCGCTTCCCGTGAGCACGCTACCGGAATCGCGCCGCCGCCGTCCGTTCGCTGCCTCCCGCGCCCGTGACGCCGCCATCGATTTCCGCCGCCACGCCTTTGAGCAATCCGCCGGAAATCCCGAGAAGCTGCCGCCGTCGAGCCATTCGCCGCCGCCGCGCTCCCCCCTTGATTCAGCCGGTAAGTTCTTGGATCTCTTGGATCTAACTCTCGATTTTGCGCGGGTAGATTGGATCTAGGTTTACCCCAAATGCTCCTCCATTTCTTATTGATGGAATGTGCCATTACCTTACCTTTTCCATGGCTAGTACTTGATTAGACCCAAGCGCACATTTCTTAGCATATTCTAGCCATCTGTAATCGTAAATTTTTCCTTTACACGGTTTTGACCAGATCCAATCTGCTAAGCTTTTCGCAAGTGTTTCTCGCTAAGTCGGATAATCATGTTTTCCGGGTCTCTCAATATTTACACTCTGCGTTTGCCTCTTTTTTCGATCCGCTCCTATGGCTCCTAAAGCCAGAGCTAAGCTGAAGGGGAAACACCCGGCTGGCAAGCCAAAGCCGAGTCAAGCCATCTCTGCCAACTGGGCAAGATCAACTGTGACAAAAGCTAAGCTTGACGAGCTCGCGGAATCGGGTGTTCTGCCCACCCGGGAGGAGATCCACTGGAGGATACCCGGAGAGGAGACACGGCCTTCTCCGGGTCTCGATGAGGTAGTAGTTTTCGTTGAGCATGTGATCCGGGGTTTCCGCCCCCGGGTCACCCTTTCTTCCGGGAGCTCCTGGACCACTACAAGCTCCGGGTATTTGATATTGGCCCCAACTCTATGCTCAACATTACTCACTTCATAGTTTTGTGTGAATCATACCTATGCATCCCACCAAATATAGCTCTTTTCCATGAACTCTTTCAATGCAAGCCGTGACGAGAGAGCGGCGATGGGGCCCTCCTAGTCTGTGGAGGGGTCTCCATCCAGAGGAGGAAAAATTCCCTCATGCCGACTCTGAACCTCAGTTCCCACGTCAAACATTGGCAAAAAACTTACTTTTATTGCCACGACACCTCTTCACCCGGGGAAAAGCCATTGCCGGGTTTCACAGACAACCTCCTCGATCTTTCCGACAATCTCAACTCTTTCGCCTCTGAAGCCGAGAGGCAGTCTATCCAACCTCTGCTTAGTAAACTTGATGTACTCTCGGCCCAGGGTCTTCTTGGGCTCAATCTAATCAAAACCTGGGTAAATTGCCGGATCCAACCCAATAGCATCCGGCCCAAGCTCATGTGCAGCTATTCTGGGTATGTTACCGATTCTCTCCGTTACTCGGAGAAGAATTACCCGACCTCGGACGCAAATAAGATCATGAAAAATTTCTTGGCCGAGAAGCTGGAGGTGATCCGGAACATAGCCGGCTTGGACCCTTTCACTCGCGATAACTCGGCCCCAGCAGTAAGAACCGGTTATCACTTCTTTACCCGACTGACACCTTTCTTGCACAATCATTAACGTTTATCACTGTATTTTTTTCTCAGGAAGATAACGCTTTCTGGAAGATTGATACCCCTCCTCCTTCCGAAAACTCGGAAGAGGATGAAGAGCCGGCTGATACTGATGAAGGTAACATCCGAGTCTCGCTCATTTCCTTTTTTGGTTATCTTATCTAGGCCAACTTTTTCCTCTTTACCAACAATGTACCTTGCTTGCCAGAGCTAGAGGACAAAGAAGAGACACAATCGGATGAGAGCGAGGCTGAGCCAGAAGTAGAGGTTGGGGCGAAGAGGAGGACCCGGGGAGTAGTCTTCAAGGTGCCTTATTCCTCTATCACCTCCAAACCATACTCGTACGCTAACATGTGCGAACCTAACCAACGTTTGATCGATTCACCACACTTGAAGGAACCTGCCCCAGTCAAGCATAGGGTAACTCGGAACTCTCCGGGTGACGATCCTCTTCACCCGGGCATCCCTTCGTCCCCCGCTCGCAAAGCCGGTATTCCCCAAACTCATTCTTCCCACCTTCCTCAGAGATATCCCTCTCCAAATCATCTACTAGCCAGACAAATCTGGGTCTCACTTTCCAACTCCTTATCAGCTTCTTCCGGGTCTAGCAACGATCTCCCACCAGATTTCGTCGTGAACACCGGGTAAGTTACTTTTCCTTACTATTCGATACACTAGCTTTTCCGTACCTTTCATTTACCATATACTGACTGTTTCTTTTTCTCTTTCCCAGAGCCAAGGTCACAAGTAGTGACCCGGAGGACATGGATGTGGATAACCCGGCTATGGGGGACCCGGAAGATGCTGTGAAGACCGCGGCTGGCGGTGTAGAAGAAGAAGACTTGCTGAAAGATCCGGTCGAGCAGGAGGCCGAGTTTCCCATGCCAACGCACACACCCGGAGGCGAGGATGTCGAGATCCTGGGGTCGCGGAGGGGTGATCCCACTCCCTACACCCAGGCCACCCGGATAACCTCCCCCAAGCAGGAAAGGACCCCGCCTCCGGGTGATCAGGACCCCAGCTCCTCCAGGCTAAGACTCGGCGATCTGGATTTTGATGGAATGCTAGATGCACTCTTCTCCCTGAAGACTAATGAGAGGGACATCCTGGAAGCCATGGCAGCTAAACACCAGGTAATATAAATAATGTTGCTTGTATACTCACATAGTCCCCAAGTTCCGAGTGAACTATGCATAGTTTGCTTGGTACTTTATAACTGTATGATATACCATACCCGGATATATCTTTTGTCCGACTAACTGTTCCTTTCCTTTCCTCACAGGCCTACGTGACCCAGTCTGAGGTGGTGTTGGCAAAGACCAACAAGCTCCTCGCGGTTGAGACAAAGTTGCGTGAAGTGCTAGAAGATGATGTGAAAAATCTTGAGAAGGACGTGAAAAAGTATAAGAAAAGGTCCCAAACTGCTAAGGGTGAGCTGAAGAAAATTTCGGCCCATATTGATAACACATACCGCACTCTACTTGGTAAAAATTTCTGACTTACTACTTATAACCCGGATTTGTCATTCTATAAGGCTTATCATCCGGATTTCAGTGCTTTAACGTTTTCTGTTACTCTGCAGGTCCGGGTGAAAAGGCCCCAGATGAAGATGATATTGAAAAACTGAAGACACTGAAGGCCGTGATCCGGCAACTTACTGTCGGCACCAAGTGGATTTTGGAGGCTGTGAAGTGGCCGGGTAAGGGTTATTGTAGTTTGAACGATTTGGTTGATGCATGTTCTACCATCCTCGCCTGGATCGAGCACTGGAAGCGTTCATCGTGCCGAGTTGCGGTAACCCGTGGGCTTGCTCTGGCCAAGGCCTATTTTCCTAGGCTTGAGCCGGCAAAGCTCGTGGGCGGGTTTCCTGAGTTCAACAACGACGACTCCAAGTTCACTGGTAAGGATTACAAGGGCATTCATGCGCAGGAGCATCATTCGGCGAGCTTGATCGCCGACAATCGGGATTTAAGCAAGATCACTCCGCCTTACGATGTCGATGACAAGCCAATTCAATCGGATCTGCCTAAGCCCTTTGACATGCTGGAACGGTGGAAGGCGGAGGCTGCCAAGAAGAAAGCTGAAGCCGATACTGCGCCTTCCTCCTCTACGCCGGTTGTCCCTCCTCCAGCCCGTGGCGATACTGCGGCTAACCCGGACATGGGAGCAGAGAAGACCGCCGACGAGCATTCCACAGACCCGGCCCCCAAGGACAACGTTGATGACTCGGCAAAGGATGCCGAGTAAAGTTTCGATATCTCTCGCCTCAAACACTTATTCGGCCAATGGGCATTATGTAATATGCCTGATATAATTATCCTTTTAATAGTGCGCCTGTGCACTTTTCGATACAATTTCCTCGGTTTGTAATACGTTTAAGCTTTAATAGCTTTTGGTGGCCCTTCTGGCCCCTCATCGTGATATGTTATTCCCTAGCCTTGGACTTTTGTTGCTGCTTTTCTGATTTTCGCTCTTGTTTCCTTTTGTGAGACTCGATTTCCGGGTCTCGGTGATTTTGACAAGTGGACTTTATTTCCTAAGTCCCCAAGTCCCCAAGTCCCCAAGACTCGGATTTTTGGGTTTTTAAGCTTAACAGCCAAACAATTTGTTGCTTTTCTTCAAATTCCCAAGTCCTCAAGGCCCGAATCTCCGAGTCTAGGGATTTGTAGTTTTCCAAAAGGCAAATTGTTTTAGCTAAGGCTCAAAACATAGGGTTACTCACGTGGGTTTGAGGTTAAGCTTAATATTTGTGAGTTTCCGGCTGTTAACCTTGTACTCTGCATAACATGTGGTTTGGATGACCCTTTTGATCCTCTTTGCTGTAAGCCGGCTTTCGCGTGGGTATTCAATGCTGCTATAACTTTGTAAAGACAGGGTCAGGCAAGTCCCATTGGGCATCATGACTGATTGTGATTACAGGTTAGCAAAGCATGCCACATTTTTGCGAGTCACATCAAGCTTAAACAAGAGAAATCAAGAAAATTTGGCTCTATTGTCCGGTTATAAGATTGTAACCGTACTTATTACAAGTAATCGGTCCTTATAACTTAATGGCATCGTGGCCGGGTCTTTGAGTTTGCAACTGTGCTATTCAAGCAATCAGCCCCCAAGACCTATATATGCAATCTTAGGGAAAATATAGAACTGGTATACTATAAAACAAATAAGTAATACTTACCTGATAAAATAGAAAACAGAAAGTAAAAACAGAAAAAATCAAAACTTAACAGAAATAAATAAGAAAGAAGCAATATCATAGTTTAACCATCTCTTTATTGATATGAGAAAAGTTAGGTCAGCAGGCCGCCTCATTAAAAACCCTCCAGTCCCCTTAGGTACCCTGGATAGGAAAAGAGTGCGTCTGAAACCTGCTGCCTGTTACATCGTGTAATTCAACTTTGTAAACCTAACCTATGCTAAGTATAGTAGGGACGTAGCTGAGCCACGTTCCATGGTCTTTCCCTCTCTTGCATAGATGAAGTGGTGTGAGCTGTGTCATTGATGGTATCTGACTCTTCCCTTGCATCTACCAAGTAATATGATCCGTTATGCAGATTACGGCTTATGATAAATGGTCCTTCCCATGGTGGAGATAACTTGTGCTTTCCCTCCTTTGATTGTACCAAGCGCAATACCAGGTCCCCTTCCTGGAAGACCCGGGTTTTGACTCACCGACTGTGGTATCTCCTCAGATCCTGCTGATATATGGCTGATCTCTCCAGGGCTTGTTCTCTGTGTTCTTCTAGCATATCCACGGCATCCTGCCGGGTCTTCTCATTCTCCACCTCAACATAAGCCGATACTCGGGGCGAGTCATGAATAATATCACTCGGCAATACTGCCTCTGCGCCGTAAACCATGAAAAACGGGGTCATCTGAGTAGATCTATTAGGTGTGGTGTTAATTCCCCAAACTACTGATGGTAGCTCTTCAACCCATGCTCCAGCAGCTCTGATGCACGGGACTCGCAGCCGTGGTTTTAACCCACGAAGTAACTCCTGATTTGCCCTTTCCACCTGTCCATTGGCTTGTGGATGGTCTACCGAGGCTATGTCAAGCCGGATACCATTGTTTCCGCAAATTTTTTCCATCTCACCTAAGGACATGTTGGTTCCATTGTCTGTTATTATGCTGTGAGGGTATCCAAACCTGTAGATGATCCTTTTCAAGAACTTGACTGCTGTGATTGCTTCGCAGTTGGTAACTGGCATAACTTCAACCCACTTAGTAAACTTATCAATAGCTACCCAAAGATGAGTCTTTTTGCACGGTGACATGTGGAAGGGGCCCACCATATCCATACCCCAAACAACAAACGGCCAGGTCAGCGGGATTGTTTGCAACTCCATAGCCGACACATGGGTTTGACGAGCGTACCTTTGACATCCATCACACCTTGCCACCAAGCACTCCGCGTCTGCTAAGGCCGTGAGCCAAAAGAAACCATGTCAATATGCTTTGGCCACAAGGGATCTTGTGGAGGCATGATGCCCACAATCGCCTTCATGGATCTCCTTCAAAATATGTCAGCCTTCTTCTGGTGCTACACAGCGCAAAAAGACTCCTGCTGCACTTCTTTTACACAATTCCCCATTGATAATAGAATAGCCCTTTGCTCTCCTCAGAATTTTCCTTGCTAAAACTTCCTGCGGTGGTAACTCGCCCCGTGATAGGTAGGCCAAAAACGGCTCTGTCCACTCGGGAATAGCGCGTACTGTGGCCACGAGCTCCAAATCCGGGTCTTGGTTAGCCACCTCTTCCTCAGAATCGGTTTTAACGGATGGCCGTCATAACTCGTCCAGGAAAACATTAGGTGGAACCGGCTCTCTGCGCGAGCCGAGTCTTGCGAGCGCATCTGCTGCCTCGTTATTTCGCCTGTCAATATGCTCCACCTCATACCCGGAAAAACACCCGGCAACCCTGTCCACCTCTCTGCGATATGCTGCCATTGTTGCATCTTTTCTATCCCACGTTCCTGAGACCTGCTGTACCACAAGATCCGAGTCTCCGTAGCACCGTATTCGCCTAATGTTCATCTCCTTTGCTATTCTCAATCCATGTAACAATGCCTCATACTCGGCCACATTGTTGGAGCAATCAAAGTGAATCTGCAACACGTAGCTCAATTTGTCGCCTTTGGGTGATGTGAGCACCACCCCAGCTCCTGACCCCTCATACTGTTTAGAACCGTCAAAGTGCATTATCCAAGACTCAGAACTTGGCATCATTGTGGGCATGCCTGTGTGAGTCCAATCATTGATAAAATCAGCTAAAGCTTGAGATTTGATTGCAGACCTGGGCTCGTAGCTGATGTGATAATCTCCCATCTCAATGGCCCACTTGGCTATTCTACCTGTCGTGTCTGAATTTCTGATAATATCTGCCATTGGTATGGAGCTAACCACTGTTATGGGGTGTTCCTGAAAATATGGCTTTAATTTCCGGCTAGCCATGAAGACCCCGAAAACTAGTTTTTGCCAATGTGGGTAACGCTGCTTTGCTTCCGATAGTACTTCACTCACATAATAAACCGGCCTTTGGACCGGGTGATCTTTTCCATCCTCTGTGCACTCGACAACAACAATGGCACTAACCGCCCGGGGCCCGGCCGCAACGTATAACAACATGGGCTCTTTAGGACCCGGTGCCGCCAGAATTGGTGCCTCAGATAATTGCTTTTTCAGAGCTTCGAACGCCTCGTCCGCCTCTTGGTCCCAAACAAATTTGTCGATTTTCCTCAAGAGCCGGTACAAAGGTATTGCCTTCTCTGCAAGCCTGCATATAAACCGGCTTAACGCTGCTACACACCCTGTAAGTTTTTGAACATGCTTCAGGCCTTCCGGCTTTTTCAGATTCTGAATAGCTTTGATCTTATCCGGGTTTGCCTCAATTCCTCTCTCAGAAACAATGAAACCGAGTAACTTTCCTGGTGGCACTCCAAACACACACTTTGTGGGGTTAAGCTTCATCTGATACCTTCTTAAATTCCTGAACGTTTCCTTTAGGTCCTCAATGAATGTTTCTGTCTTCCTGGTTTTAATCACCACGTCATCAACATAAGCGTGAACGTTGCGTCCAATCTGATCCTCGAAACACTTTTGAATGCACCTTTGGTATGTTGCGCCAGCGTTCTTTAGCCCAAAAGTCATGGTTTTGTAACAGAAAGCTCCAAAGGGGGTTATGAACGATGTTTTCTCCCAATCCTCCTTCTTGAGCTTGATCTGGTGATATCCGGAATAAGCATCCAGGAAACACAGTAGGTCACTTCCAGCCACCGCGTCTATAATCTGATCTATCCTTGGAAGGGCAAACGGATCCTTTGGGCAATGTTTGTTGAGACTTGTGTAATCTATGCACATCCTCCACTCGTTGTTTTTCTTCATCACCAGAACCGGATTTGCCAACCAATCCGAATGAAAAACCTCCATGATAAAGCCGGCTGCAAGGAGCCGAGCTATCTCCGCTCCTATAGCCTTCCTTCTTTCCTCGTTCATTTTTCTCAGGCCTTGCTTCACAGGCCGTGACTTGGGATCAACATGCAAACTGTGCTCAGCTAGCTCAGTTGGGATACCCGGCATATCACTGGGCGTCCAAGCGAAAACATCCTGATTACCACGAATAAACTCGATAAGTGCTTCTTCCTGCTTACTATCCAAGTTAGATCCTATAGCAAATTGCTTGGAGGGATCGCCCTCGACGAAAGCCACCATCTTTGTGTCCTATGCTGCTTTCAATTTAGCTCTCTTATCTTCCGTATTCGGTCTTTTCAACGCTGTTCTATCATCCGGGTCTACCTGGGACTGGTAATACTTGAGCTCTTCCTTTCTGCACGCCTGTTCTGCCATTGCCGCATCTTCCTCATCACACTCAGCTGCTATAACCCGGTTGCCGTGTATGGTAATGGTTCGCTTGGGACCCGGGATCTTTAGCTGTAGGTACACGTAACACGGCCTGGCCATGAACTTAGCGTAAGCCGGCCTTCCGAATAGCGCGTGGTAAGGACTGCGCAATTTTACTACCTCGAATGTGAGCCACTCCACTCGGAAATTGTCCTTCGATTCTCCAAAAGCAGCCTCTAGAGTGATTTTTCCTTCTGGGCGTGCTGAATGACCCGGCACGATCCCATGAAAAACTGTAGAACTTTTCTGCAACTGAGACTCCTTGAGCCCCATGCGTAGGAAATTTTCCCAATATAAGATATTGATGTTACTTCCACCGTCCATCAGAACCTTTTTCAGCTCGTAACCATTAACCTGTGGTGCAACTACCAAAGCCAGCACACCCGGATGTTCTATTGTTTCCGGGTGATCCCTCCTGCTCCATGTGACCTCTTGGTCTGACCATCTCAAGTATCTCGGGACAGCCGAAGAAACCGAGTTTACTGCTCTTTTGAGTATCTTTCTATCTTTATTGGAAATCCCCGTAGTGTGAACATGGTACTGCCCTAGCTGCTTGGGGTTGGCTTGGAAACCTCCAGCGCCTCCTTGGTTGTTACCCGGATTACCACCTCCTGGGTTGCCAGCCGGGGGTGGGCCATTGCCCGGGTTTCCATCTGGACCCGGTCCTGCTCCCCGACCTGCACCTCGTATTGCCTTCTGTATTTCTTCGTTCTTCCATCTCTGTAAATCTACGCACTGCTCTAGTGAATGATTAGCCGGCCTACCGTTCCTGCTATGACGCAGACAAGGCATCCTGAAGGCCTCTATATGATTAGCCGGCCTTGGTGGTCCTTGGTAGTTTCCTCCGTTGAAGTTTCCTCCGTTGAAATTTCCCTCAGCTCTGGGTCTCGCAAACCCGGCTTCTGTACTGGCGACAAACTCGGAGTTTCCTTCGTATGGGCGCTTGTGCTAGTTGTTTCCGTTGTTTCCTCCATTATTACCCGGTGCAACTCCATTACCGGGTCTACCACCATTACCCGTGTTGGCCTTTGCTTTCTTATCATCAACATCCTCCTCTGTGGTATCTGTGGCGGCGTGCTTGTTGCATGCATCCATCAACTCTCCCATTGTAACCTCTGAAGCGTGCCGGCTAGACTTCATGCGTGTCAGTTTTTGCACTAGGGGTGTGTACTTGCACGTTTTTGCCATAGCTTGTAACGCATCCTTTGGCTGGATATCAGTGGAGGAGTGGAGAATTTCCATAACCCGGCGCACCCAACTGCGTGCTGACTCTCCATTCTTTTGTACACATTGCTCTAAATCATCAATCGTAAACAACTTCCTGCACGTTCCATGATAGTGCTTGATAAAGGCAGTTTTCAGCTCACCCCACGAATTGACAGATTTCTCGGGTAGGTTATTGAACCATAACTTTGCTGCTCCTTATGACATCATTAGGTACATGAATTTGGCTTGAAGATTCTCAGATGCATTGCGGATTGACATGGCCATCTCATAACTGCTCAACCAGGTTTCTGGATCCACGGTCGGCTCATAATTAACCACTTTACCCGATTCCTTGAACTTATCCGGGTAAGGCTCAGCCCGGATGGTATCCGACAAACACTTAGGCCCGGCGAGGTTTGTCGGCACTGGCATCACTCGGGAAACGTGTGACGCCGCAACGGGTACGGCGGGAGGTGCAACCGCTATCGGTCCCCGTACCACAGATCCGGCTGCCGCTCGCCTGGCTCGGGAACTGTCCACAATGGCTTGCGCCGCTGATACCGCAGGCGTTGCCGGCCTACGGGGAGGAGGCGGCATTTGCTGCTGCTCTGCCCTCCGCCGTGCCGAACTCGACTGGATATTGCCGGTGTTTCCGTTCTGCCGGCTCACATATGGTGTTCCGTGCATTCCACTCCTGTTATCCGGGTAATTAGCCTGCTGAACTATGGCCATGCGCAACAAATCTATTGCCCGCCGGGTCTCCGCTGCGTGGGGTGACTCTCCTACGGGGATGCGATCGAGTGCCAATGTTGCTGCATACACGTTATCCATGGGGTTATTGAAGTGACCTGGTGGAGTATGAAATCGTGGCGGTGGTGGTGGTGGTACTGTATTGCCAGTTGCGATTCCTGTTTGCAACGTGGGTAACCCGGTGACGAAGGAATGGATCTTAGACCCTGCGGGTAAGGACACCCCGTCTCAGGCCCGACGTTAAGGCCCAAGAAGGGAAGCCCTTGGAGTATTCTAGAAGGCCAACAGAAGCTCACCCGCAAGACTTGCGGGTCAAGACAAGAACTCCTATACGTAATCTACTAGGACTCATGTAACCCCCTCCTGGCTGCATATATAAAGCAAGGAGGGAGGAGAGAAAAAGATCAACCAATCTAGACATCCAATCTGGACAACCAATCTAGGGACCAATCTAGGGAGAGGAAGATACAAGCCACAACTAGACTAGGCAATACACGGGATACCCCGTACGCCTCACCATGGCATCGCCAATGTAACATCTCGACTATCTCATCATAATACAGATCAGACAAGCAGGAGTAAGGGTTTTACCTCTACGAGGGCCCCGAACCTGGGTAAATCTTTCTCCTTGTTAGCCGTCGAGGTCACCAGCGCGTACATCGTTCCTCTACTCGAAACCCTACCGGCTCATCCGAGGGATTTGTCGACACGACTCTTCGACAATTGGCGCCGTCTGTGGGAACGACACGCGCTGGATGTACGGTCTCGTCGGCCTCATCTACATCAAGCTTCAGGTCCTCGACCCCATGGATTCGATCTACTTCGGCTCCTTCAACTTCATCGAGCACTCGCCGGCATCACGCACGGTTTTCATCGTCTACATCGACATCGTTCTTCACAGACTGCAGGACAGCAACAACATACATATTGCAGACGCCATCAACTGTGACTCGAAACTCATCTAGAAAATTCCTTCGGTAGAAAGATGCGAAATTAAATTATCTGCCGGCTCCAACAAGAATCGGCGAATTCCGACGGTTAGATCTCCGTGGATGACCCGAACACTGAAGCCCTGTTAGAATATGACGAAACTCCGCGCGACTTTGGGAAAAGAATTCTCACAGTCGACTCGGAAATCAGTTCGAAGATCACACCGTTGAACTGCTGCGGAATACAATCCCACAGCACTCCGTCTTTTTTGAGCCAATTCCAACGGTTAGATCTCCGTCTGCGGCTCGCCCACCGCGACACGTTTTGGATCTCTGCGAGTTCGCGAATTCAAATCGCGGATCCGGATCCTATTGCGGCAATTTGCGAGTCGACACAAAGACCAAGAAACGTCAACAAAACTTGGAGACTCGCCATACCAGTGCCCGGGGGCTCGACATCAACATTGCCATCCGTGTACACACAACAAACATCGCGCCTCCACCGCGTCGACCCGGTCCGCCGCGTCGAGTCCTTGGGACAAACATCGCGACTCCGCCGCGTCGACTCAGTCCGCCGGGTCGAGTCCTTCAAGAAAACATCGCGACTCCGCTGTGTCGACAAAGTCCGCCGCGTCAAGTCCTTCGTTCGAACATCGCGACTCCGCTGCGTCGACTCGGTCCGCCGCGTCGAGTCCTTCGTTCGAACATCGCGACTCCGCCGCGTCGACTCGGTCCGCCGCGTCGAGTCCTTGGGACAAACATCGCGACTCCGCTGCGTCGACTCAGTCCGCCGCGTCGAGTCCTTCGTTCGAACATCGCGACTCCGCCGCGTCGACTCGGTCCGCCGCGTCGAGTCTTTGGGACAAAGATCGCGACTCCGCCGCGTCGACTCAGTCCGCCGCGTCGAGTCCTTCGAGAAAACATCGCGACTCCGCTGCGTCGACTAAGTCCACCGCGTCGAGTCCTTCGTTCGAACATCGCGACTCCGCCGCGTCGACTCGGTCCGCCGCGTCGAGTCCTTCGAGAAAACATCGCTCCGCTGCGTCGACTAAGTCCGCCGCGTCGAATCCTTCGGTCGAACATCGCGACTCCGCCGCGTCGAGTCCTTCGGGCAAACATCGCGACTCCGCCACGTCGACTCGGTCCGCCGCGTCGAGTCCTTCGGGCAAAACATCGCGACTCCGCCGCGTCGACTCAGTCCGCCGCGTCGAGTCCTTCGGACAAACATCGCGACTCCGCCGCGTCGAGTCCTTCAGACAAACATCGCGACTCCGCCGCGTCGACTCGGTCCGCCACGTCGAGTCCTTCGGACAAACATCATGACTCCGCCGTGTCGACTCGGTCCGCTGCGTCGAGTCCTTCGGGAAGCATGGCGACTCCGCCGCAGAGTCCTTCGGGAAGCATCGCGACTCCGCCGCGTCGACTCGGTCCGCTGCGTCGAGTCCTTAGGGAAGCATCGCGACTCCGCCGCGTCGACTCGGTCCGCCTCGTCGGGTCCTTCCGAGAAAGATCGTGACTCCGCCGCTCAACTCCGCTACATCGAAACCTCTTGACTAATCGTCTCGGGGGTTGTCCTTCCGCCGCAGCCACACTCGTTGCTCGGGAGCTATGCTGCAAAGTAGACGCACTCGAGAATTCGTCGCAGCCGCACTCGACACTCGAGGGGCTGAGACGCGAAACAGCCGCACTCGTCACACGAGTCCGGTTCATCGATTCCGGCAATATCACTCGGCACCGCCTCATCGACTACGGCAGTGTTATACAAAGATAAGTTCCTCTCATACGAGTCGACATATTTACCTTTTTTATGTGTTTCTAATCTGCTGTGAAGCTACACCTAACTCTCGGGGGCTGCGCCCCGTAAACTATATGTATACTCGACACCCGTCATTTTGCGCGCTACACTACCACATTTACACGCTACAACCCGAGTAGCTGATACTGACTGACATCGAACCTTGACTCCGACCCGGTTTGCAGCAGCAACTGACAGGTCGGCAAGGAGCATAGACAATGGTTGTCCGGCTAACGAAAGGGCACAACGTACGATGTAAAAGTGTCGTGTATGATCAACATGCCATACTCGACTCTGCGAGTCGATAAATTGTTGGTTCACAACCAAGATAACCTGAGCAATAATTTGTTATGTACATTTTGCTAGACACAACACTACTGCTACATTATTTAACCACATCTGATTATATGGCTGCAACTGCAACGCAGGAACCACAACGTCGACACATCCTCCGCTCGGAGTCGACACATACCCTCCTCCGGGAGTCGACGCATGTCCTCCTCCGCGAGCCAACAGAATACAAGCACACGGGGTTAGCTTCAGAACAACTTGAACCTATGCCCGACTCTGCGAGTCGAACATAGCCTCGGGGGCTACTCCCATCGGGAGCACTGCCGTGCACCCGATAGATCGAAGAAGCGACGTTAGAAGATCTTTGAGTCTATGCCCGATTACAAATAATCGCACATAGACTCGGGGGCTACTCCCATGGGGAGCGCTGGCCGCGCACCCAATGAGCGCTGGTCGCGCAACCGACGAGCGCTATGGGCGCCCTCGAAGTACTACCGCGTCGAAAGCATATGACACGCTGGCCGCGTACCTGAGGAGCTCTGTCAGATTTCTTCGTCCAGATCCTTATTGTGGTCATACAGACCGCATATTAACTCGGATTAAGAAAAGCAAAACATCAAACTTGTCCATCTCGACGAGACGCATACAACAACGCGGGTCAATTCGCGAAATCAGAACATCTTGAAGACTTTTCGAGTCCACCTCCACCGCGTCGACGTCATCCGCCTCGTAGACTACACGACTTCCTCGTCGACTCCGTCCGCCGTGTCGAGTACGCCTCCACCGTGTCGACTCTATCCGCCGTGTTGAGTACACCTCTACCGCGTCGACTCTATCCGCCATGTTGAGTACACCTCCGCCGCGTCGACTCTATCCGCCGTGTTGAGTACACCTCCGCCGCGTCGACTCTATCCGCCGTGTCGAGTACATCTCCACCGCATAATTACGTCATTGCGCACCTCATAACACGAAATCTCTTTCGTATGGGAACATCAAGACGCGAAATTTCTTTCGCATAGTCACCCTGACACGAAATTTCTTTCGTATGGGCACATCAAGACGCGAAATTTCTTTCGCATAGTCACCTTGACACGAAATCTATTTCGTATGGGCACATCAAGACAAAATTTCTCTCGCGAAAACTTCATAACGCGAAATCTCTTTCGCACAAGATCAAGAAGGAAAATCTCTTCACCCGAAGAATTGCAAAACATGATTAAGGCAATCCCGCAACTCTACCACACGATGTATTTACACATCCTTATCCTGGATCGTTCGGCCGACTAGGCACATCCGGATGCCGTATTCTGTCGAGTACGAAGGGAAGACCCAAAAGATCTCTCTTGAGGGCCTGGAATCGCACTCAAGCTGCGTCCTCCGGTAAACTTTCCGTGTCAACAACACGAAGAAAAATCCTAGCGGACGCGCCGGGTACCCCTTTAGGTTAAGTTCGTCTCGGTAAGACCTCAACGGCCCAGTCGCAACGATCACCTCGCCGGATTCGAGTCGGAGGTCTTGAATTTGTGTAGGCCAGAACCGTTTTTGCCCTAGATGCAATTAATTGGCCCTGATCTTTCGGGAGAGCCAAGCGACTAAGCCACATCCTTCTGCAAAAACAGCCAACACCAGGCACATTTACCAGTCGATACTCGAGTATGGGAAAGCGCATCGCGCGCAGGGTATATACTCTCAAAACCAGACGACTGAATAACCAATCGAAGAAATCAAGAACGGACTCTGAGTGCCCACCCGACTGATTCTCAGTCGACTAAACACTCGGGGGCTACTTACGAAGGAATGGTTCTTAGACCCTGCGGGTAAGGACACCCCGTCTCAGGCCCGACGTTAAGGCCCAAGAAGGGAAGCCCTTGGAGTATTCTAGAAGGCCCAACAGAAGCCCACCCGCAAGACTTGCGGGTCAAGACAAGAACTCCTATACGTAATCTACTAGGACTCATGTAACCCCCTCATGGCTGCATATATAAAGCAAGGAGGGAGGAGAGAAAAAGATCAACAGATCTAGACATCCAATCTGGACAACCAATCTAGGGACCAATCTAGGGAGAGGAAGATACAAGCCACAACTAGACTAGGCAATACACGGGATACCCCGTACGCCTCACCATGGCATCGCCAATGTAACATCTCGACTATCTCATCATAATACAGATCAGACAAGCAGGAGTAAGGGTTTTACCTCTACGAGGGCCCCGAACCTGGGTAAATCTTTCTCCTTGTTAGCCGTCGAGGTCACCAGCGCGTACATCGTTCCTCTACTCGAAACCCTACCGGCTCATCCGAGGGATTTGTCGACACGACTCTTCGACACCCGGCTTGCACGTTTGCCGGCTGTCCTCCCAGGGTTGCAGCTTGATGCCCGGTTTCCTGATT
Organism: Alopecurus myosuroides; assembly: GCA_028641055.1. Taxonomy (NCBI): domain Eukaryota; kingdom Viridiplantae; phylum Streptophyta; class Magnoliopsida; order Poales; family Poaceae; genus Alopecurus; species Alopecurus myosuroides. The sequence continues at coordinate 206,346,172 of CM054063.1, read as the reverse complement.
CACAGCTGGAATTGGTTGATCCTGAGGGGTAATAAATAGTGCAGCCGGTTGCAGGTTCCCACCTGCGGCCGGTAATCTCGACCGGTATCTCTGATTGTGCATCCTGGTCGACTGAACCTGGAGCCAGTTCTCCAAATCTTCCAGCTCGCGCTGTCGTGCGGCTATCCCTTTTTTTTCAGCTTCCACATCTCTCCTTTGTTGATCCAATGCACGGCGGGCCACATCCATATCTGCGGCGCGCGCCGCCGCGTTTTCTGGGGTTATCACCGTTGCTAGTACTGTAGGATCCAAGATCAAGTTATTGTTGAACAGAGCCAGATTTCGCGGATTTGAGGGCCCCGCTCCTGGCGTTCTGTTCGCCATAAACCCAAACATGTTTCTCCGCAACTCGCTCTCGGCAGTACGGCTGGTGACTGAAGCCGATTCTCCGTCGACCCGGGTTACAACCGGGTTTCCATCACCCGGATTTTGCTGCTGGGCTAGCGCTCGCGCCGCTCCGACCGCGGCCGTAGTCACATCCCCCTGATTGAGATTGGTTGCAGGGGTCGTGTAGACCGCGACCTGGCGCGCGATGCCTGGTGAAGATTCGTATTCTTCCTCATCACAACTATCCTCCTCGTACCGATCTTCCAGCAAGTGCAGGATAGACTCGGTGTCATCTTCTCTCATGACCCGGCCACGCGGGGTCCATACCGGCTCCTCCGGCTGTTCCCTCTTCGTGGTGGGCTCTTCTACCGTATCGACCGTCCCGACCGGCTCTTCTCTATCTGATTGAACGCAGGTCTCTTCTCCTGACACAGAATCATACTCAATATCGTCAGGAATTGAACCGGACGTACGTACCATGCCGACGAAGACGTTGACCCGGCCGGTCGTGACGACAGATCCGGCTTCTCGCAGATCCGACTCTGGTCCCCAACCAAAGTCATCTACCATCTTCTCTCCTTCGGGGTTGGTGTAGATCTCGCCGATGACGAGGTTCTTCATGCTTTCCCGAGCTTCTCCCGTGATGTAAACACCTTTGGACGTAGGCCCCACGGTGGGCGCCAACTGTCGTGGGATAATCACGGCATACGTTACCAGGGGTAACTTATCTTGGGGCAATTCGACTCTGGTGTTTGGGATAGGGTTTAGCTCAGGGGAAATCATGCTATCAATCGATCTGGTAGCTCTAGCAATCAAGTCGCCGAGTCTCCAATCTAGGGTTACAATATCAGCTCTCGTATTACAGGGATACTCGAATATCTGGTGAAACTCTCTTTTTCTAACCCTAGGAACCGGCTTATATCTTACCCGGCTCCCTGGCTTCCTATACAAGGCACACTCGGAATCCTACCTAGAAACCGCACACAAACCCTAAGCTTCCTAATAGTAACCCCAAAGCCGGGTTACGAGGCCTATGCTCCTTCTTGGGCCTTCTAGAAACTCCTCTTCCTTGACCCGGGTCTTGTGCAATTCCCTTTGGGCCGGGTTTCACCTTGGCGTTAGCCTACCGGGTTATCATCCCTCCATCAGGATTGCTACAAAACTAGAGTAACATATGATCACTCCACTTGGGTGTTAGTGAAGCAATCTAGCATAGCGATATCACTCAACTCCTACTCATGCATAACTACTATAAAGATCTAATGCATATAGTAAAATAGAGGGTTTATGCGTGTCACTTGCCTTGACAACACGAGCAGCTGTTCACACAGTCCTCGCAACCACACTCGTTGTAATCGTTGTAATCTACACGTAGCAATAATCATACATAAGAAACAAGACATAACAATATGCAACACATGCATGCATGAAAGTTTATTAATGCAAAATAGATCTATTACCATCCTCTGGTTGTTAATGATATGTATGATGCAAGAAAAGTATTTTTGTTGCAACGAAAACAATTAAAGCAATTATAAGGATTTAATAGTACTAGATTAAGAACATGCAAGATCTAACTTGAAATAAACATCTACACAAGTTAATGTTATTTTTCCAGGATATATCTAATCAAAACAAGATCATACAAAAAAGATTTGACGAATTTCGAATTACGGTTGATTCATATGATTTAAATAGCCCAAAAAGCATAATTGAAAACATAAAATAATTATAGGTCAAAACATAGATTTGATTGCGTAGATGGATAGATCTTATTTTTCTCTTTCATTTGGTATATTACATGTGCAATTGGAGTTACGGATCTAAAGATATTGAATTACAAGATTTAAACATAATCTGGAATTTTAAAAACGAAAAAAAAACAAAATTTGAACGGGGGTTGACCAGTGCTGATGCAGGCATGACGTCAGCACGACGTCAGCCCGCGTTGACTGGCGGTCAGATCTGTTCTGAGCCATCGGATCGAGATCCGACGGCCCAGGACGGATCGCTTCGGGGGCTCATCGGAAATCCGGTCGGCGGCGGCGCGACGGTGATGGCGGCGTTCTCTGGCGAGGGCGCGGGCACCACCGCGTTCCTCTCCTCGGCGCGGACTCGGGGATGGTGGCGGTGGGGGCTGTGGGGGCGGATGTCGCCGGCGGCGGCTAGGGTTTTTCGAGGCGGCGGTGGAGCTCGTGGTGCGGACGTCGAGGCGGGGGAGGGCGGGGTATATAAGGGGGGTTTGGCGTGCGGGAGGGGGCGGATCGAGGCTGAATCGGCCGCGATTTCCGCAGCGGCGCAACGGCCTCCCGTGCCCGGGGCGGATTCCGGTGAGCTGACGTCATCGCTGACGTCGTGGGCTGGGCCCACGCGTCAGCGGGCACGGGGCGTTTTTTTTATCAAATGTTTCCACGACGGGGCGGATGCGCGCTGGGCTGGGCTGGCCCATCTGCGCTGCGCTGCGCACGCGCTGGGCTAGCTCGGCCGGCCCGCTCGATCTCTTTTTTTTTAAACAAAACAAAAATGTTGATAACTTGTGAAATACAACTCCAAAAAGGGCCAAACAAATTTCAAAAATTTTGAAATTTGAAAACCTATCACCCTAGGTTATTTTCAAGTGGATTTTTGGGAAAGATAAAAATAATAAAATAGTTTGGCTTATAATGACTTATAGAAGAATTTGGTTCTTTCAAACATGAATTTGAATTTTGGGATTTTCAATGCAACAAACAAATGCAACTTTGAAACCATGCCATGCTATGCATATGCTTTAAATGCAAAACATTCCAAATGTAAGATTTGGGATGTTACAGACTAACCCCCTTAAGATGAAGCTCGCCCTCGAGCTTCGGAGTGGCTAGCAAATAGGTGTGGGTGGTCTTCTCGAAGATCCTCCTCTCGTTCCCACGTAGCCTCCTCTTCGGTGTGATGGTTCCACTGAACCTTGCAAAATTTGATCGTCTTGGTTCGTGTCATTCTCTCCATTGTATCCAAAATTCTGACGGGCTTTTCCTCATACGTGAGATCACTCTCCAACTGAACCTCCTCCAGCGGAATTGTATCCCCTAATGGTGTATCTGCCATTTCTGGGTGACACCTCTTCAATTGAGATACATGGAACACGTCATGGACGTTAGACAATCCTTCTGGCAATTCCAACTGATAGGCTACTTCTCCCTTGCGTGACAGAACCTTATACGGTCCAATGAAACGCGGCGCTAGCTTTCCCTTAATTCCAAAGCGCTTAACTCCGCGCAATGGCGATACTCTTAGATATGCCCTATCACCAATCTCGTAGGTCACTTCCCTACGCTTAGAATCAGCATAACTCTTCTGCCTTGATTGAGCTATCTTCAACCAATCATGAATCAGTCTAACCTTCTCCTCAGCGTCCTGGATAAGGTCGGGACCAAAGAAACTACGTTCTCCTACTCCATCCCATAACAAAGGAGTTCTGCACTTCTTGCCATATAGTGCTTCAAATGGAGCCATCCTTATGCTAGACTGATAGCTATTGTTGTAGGAAAACTCTGCGTAAGACAAACTCTCATCCCAACTAGAGCCATAGTCCAGAGCGCAAGCTCTCAACATATCCTCTAGGATCTGGTTCACTCTCTCTGTCTGACCATCCGTCTGAGGGTGAAATGTTGTGCTGAACTCTAGTCTTGTTCCTAATGTTTCATGCAACTGACGCCAGAAATGTGATGTGAACTGTGTTCCCCTATCAGACACAATTCCCTTTGGTACTCCATGTGCACAGACGATCCTACTCATGTATAGCTTAGCCAATTTGGCGCTAGTGTAGGTGGTCTTTACTGGTATGAAATGAGCCACTTTGGTCAAATGATCGACCACTACCCAAATAGAATCATAACCAGACCTAGTTCTAGGTAATCCGGTGATAAAATTCATTCCAATCTTATCCCATTTCCAATCTGGTATTGGTAATGGCTGCAATAATCATGCCGGCTTCTGATGCTCAGATTTTACTCTACTGCACACATCACACGATGCAATGTACTCCGCGATGTCCTTCTTCAAGTTATTCCACCAAAATCTTTCTTTCAGATCCATGTACATCTTGGTATTCCCTGGGTGAATGGAATACGGTGAGTCATGAGCTTCTTGGAATATCAGCTTTCTAATTTCAGGATCCTGGGGTACACAAATACGCTTCCCGAACCATAATGTACCCTCGGCATCTTCATGAAACTCCTTCATCTTTCCTTCACTCATTTTCTCTCTTATTTCCTTTATTCCTTCATCATCCTTCTGGGCTCCCTTGATCTTGTCCATCAGTGTTGGCGTTACCTCCATGGTTGCCAAATACCCTTCATTCACTAATTCCAATCGGAGAGACTTGAATTGTTCACACAACTTATCTGGTACCTCCCCTTCAGTGAGTCCATTCACATATCCCTTGCGACTTAATGCGTCTTCCACAACATTAGCCTTCCCTGGGTGGTATTGGAGATTCAAATTGTAGTCCTTTATCAACTCCAACCATCTCCTCTGCCTCATATTCAGCTCCTTTTGAGTGAATATATACTTCAAACTCTTGTGATCCGTAAATATGTCACATTTCTTTCCCATGAGATAATGTCTCCATGTCCTGAGGGCATGTACAACTGAAGCTAGCTCTAAATCATGAGTCGGGTAATTCTTCTCGTGATTTTTGAGCTGTCGTGATGCGTATGCAACTACTCTCCCATCTTGCATCAATACACTACCCAGTCATCGACGTGAAGCGTCACAGTACACATGGAAATCCTTCTGGAGATCCGTAAGCATAGAACTGGTGATGTTACTAATCGTTGCTTCAGTTCTTGGAAATTAGTTTCACAATCCTCAGTCCATAAGAACTTCTTTTCCTTCTTCAGCAATTCTGTCATTGGTTTAGCTATCTTGGAGAAATTCTCAATGAACCTACGGTAATATCCCGCAAGTCCTAAGAAGCTCCGGATATCCTTCGCATTCTTTGGTGATTCCCACTCAATTACAGCTGATACTTTGGCTTGGTCTACTGCAATACCATCTCCTGACACCACGTGTCCTAGGAATCCTACTGTATTCAACCAAAACTCACATTTTCCAAACTTAGCATATAACTTATGTTCCCTTAGCTTTCCAAGAATCAAACGTAGGTGTCCTCCATGCTCCTCTTCATTCTTGGAGTGTAATAGAATATCATCTATGAATACCACTACAAACTTATCCAAGAACTCCATGAATACATTGTTCATCATGCTGATAAAGTATGCCGGGGCATTGGTCAATCCAAAAGACATGACGGTATAATCATATAGACCATACCTTGTTGTAAAGGCGGTCTTTGGAATATCCTCCTTCCTAATCTTCATCTGGTGATATCCAGATCGCAAATCGATCTTAGAGAACACACTAGCTCCCTTCAGCTGATCAAACAAGTCATTGATGTTGGGGAGTGGGTATTTGTTCTTTATCGTCACCTCGTTTAGCGAACGATAGTCCATAACTAGACGCTGTGTCTTATCCTTCTTTTCCACAAACAAAACTGGTGCTCCCCATGACGAGGAAGTCCGCTGAATGAACCCTTTATCCAACTGCTCTCTAAGTTGTTTCTTGAGTTCCTTCAGTTCATCCACATCCATCTTGTACGGTCTCTTAGCTATAGGTCCGGTTCCGGGTATCAAGTCAATGAAAAACTCGATGTCCCTATCGGGTTGCATCCCTGGTAGTTCCTCCGGAAACACGTCGGGGTACTCCTTCAGTATGGGTACATCCTCTAGGCTAACCCCCTTAAGAGAATTCAACTTGGTATCATTAAGAACGTGTGTGTACCTATATCTGATTCTGCTTCCTTCAGGTGTCGTGAGTGTGATCGTTCTCTTGGCACAGTCTATCTGACCTTCATACTTTGCCATCCAATCCATACCAATAATCACATCTAATCCTTGTGAATCCAACACTATGAGATCTGTGGGGAAAGTGTGTGTTCCTATAGATAAGGCTAGTAGGCGACACCCTTGGGTTGATAGCATTTCCCCACCTGGAGAGCTAATTCTAATAGACCTATTAAGAATCTCAGTAGCTAGCTTATTTCTATCCACAAATGCCCTTGATATGAATGAATGCGATGCTCCAGTATCAAATAGTACGAGTGCGATCTAAGTATTAACCAAGAACTTATCGAGCACGAGGTCCGGTTCAGCTTGCACCTCCTCCACGTTCACATGGTTAATTGTTGCCTTCTGGGACATGTTGGCCTTGGTTCCCTCTACGGCCTTCTCCTCAGTGCACCTGTCGGCGAAGTGTCCCATTTTCTTGCATTTGTAGCATTGCACCTGGCTAAGGTCCTTCTTGAAGGGGTGGTTGTGGTTGCGGTTCTGTCCGTTGCCTCCCTGGTGCTGGTTGTTGCCTCTGTAGCCACTATTGTTGTGACCATTCCCTCCATCGTGCTGGTGACCTCCACGATGGTTGTGCCCAATTCCTCCAGTCTTGTGCTGTCCAGAGTTTCCACCGTTATCATGGTGAGTGCGTACCCTCTGATGTGAGTCAGAGTTGTGGTTTCCTCCCATGTGTTTCCTCTTGCGCTTCTCAGCCTGCTTGTGTTTGCCCTCTAGTATGATAGCCTTGTCTATGAGTGACTGGAAGTTAGTGATGTGAACCACTGACAGTTGAATGGCCAGCTCATCATTGAGGCCATCGAGGAACTTCTCGCGCCTCTTAGCATCGGTGTCCACATCCTCTTGTGCATAGCGAGCTAAGTTGCTAAACTCATCTATGTACTCAGTAACTGAACGATGGTACTGTCGAAGGTTGCGGAATTCCCTCCTCTTGAGACTCATCACTCCAGACGAGACATGGGTGTTGCGGAATCCCTCTTGAAACATATCCCAGGTGACCTCCTCAATGGGGTGGGTTATCTGATAATTATCCCACCAGGAAGCAGCTTGTCCCTCCAGTAAGTGAGCGGCAAACCTCACTTTCTCTTCCTCGCTGCAACCAATAGTCACTAGGTCCTTGCTCACAGAACGCAGCCAATCAAGAGCAAGCATGGGCTCAGATGCACTAGAGAACTTCTCTGGCCTCAAACTCAGGAAACGAGTGAGCATGTCCACCTATGGTGGTGGTGGTGGGGGATTGTTGTTGTTGTGGGTGATGTACTGGGCCATCAGTTGGGCTAGCTGGGTCACTGCATTCTCCATGTTGTTGTTGTTGTTGTTGTTGTTGTTGTTATTGTTGTTGTTGTTGTTGTTGTTGTTGTTGTTCTCCTCTTCCTCGTTATTGCGGCTGGTGTCGCGACGGGGAGCCATCTAAAGGTTAGCATAGACGAGTTTAGATGGATAGGATTAAGGAGAAAAGCTACCCATACTATATATGAACCAAGCAACACTTAGCAATCATCAATCAAACCAATCAAACACTTTATATAGCTTTTAGAAAATAGGCCTAAAATTCCTGCGAAATTTTAAGGTACTTAATGTTTACAAAACTTATTGAAAATACTCGAACTACTATTTCCATACCACAACTTTTAGTATGGTCAAACCTATCACGATTTATTCCCTCACGAAGACTAATGGTGGGCTAACTATCTACTTCCGGGAGCGCTTGCCACTTGGAGACTTCCCTCCCTTCTTCCTCTTGCGATCCTCATTCACGTCATAGTCCTCGTCATCCGTGTCTTCTTTATTCTTCTCATCTATCACCTCCTCTGGATATTCTTCTTCTTCTTCAGGGCCTTCCACTTTGATCTCCTCATCACAGCTCTCCTCACTATCGACGCGACTAGGTGGTAGCGGTAGTGGAGGTGGTTGAAGGAGCTCCTCAGGTAAGTCCACGCTAATCCCATTCCTTGCGAGTATGTGATCCTTCTCCACTAGCTCCATGGTGAGTCTAGTGTCACTAGCCTTGAAGTTCTCTATCTGGGCCTTGAGTGCGTCCATCTGAGCATTGAGAGCATTCAGCTGGGCGTTGAGAGCGGTGATCTCCTGTGCTTGGTGATAGACGGTGGCCCTTTCCTCCTCACTATCCATCAAGTTCTTACGAGCACGATCCTCCATTCCAGCACTATAAGACTCCAAGTCTTCCACGTGCTTCAGCATCCTGGTCTTGTCTGGATCGTTGCTCACCATGACTTTTCCATCTTCACTCCTCCTCTCAAAAGCTCCATAGATAGAGTCTTCTGGTATCCGGTCACGGTAGTCATAGTTTAGCCGCGCCAGTGCATACCTCATGGATGCGACGAGTCCCTCTTCCCAGCTGGAGTAGATGTCCTTGTAGATGAGAAATTGGGCTTCACCATCCACAATACCCACCACAATGGTGGTCCTGAGGTTCCATATCTTGTCTCCTGGAACGTTGCTATCCATCTTGTAGCCTTCAATCTTCGGTAAGAAGAATCCCAGCAGCTTGGTTAAGTTTGCAAGCTCATTCTCGAACTTCACACCCGAATTCTCCTCAACATGGTAGACTTCTTGAGTACTCATCTATAAGAAGGTAAGAGTGGAGGTTAGCAAAGGCAAGTGGTATAAGACGAAAGGTAATGGACATAAAGATAGAAAGTAAAATAGAATTTTCATCCTGTGGCTTCCTATTTCCAAACTTAGGTTTTCGAGCCTACAGTCAACCTTTGCTCTGATACCATCTGTAGTAGTACAGCCCAACATAGGCTATACTTTTGTGTGTAGTACTAGCCCCTGGACCGTTCACCAGCAGACACAACACAAATAATAATCAAAATAAACAAATGTATTGAATACTATCGAAATCCAGAGTAAAGTAATTTATTACAAACTGCATAGCGAAGTGCTAGCTCAAATAATTATTAATCACACAGCAAGGCAGCGGTAGACCTCCATCTTCTTGTTTGCACGCCACAGGCGAACAAAGGTTGATGTGAAGCCTCGAAAACCTACGAAAACTAATCCGAATCCGAAAAACCTGCACGTTGGAATATGCAGCCCCCAAAAGGAGGCCTGATCATTCTAAGCAATGGTGGCCAGTGACACTATGGTGGTATATAAATGGCAAGTACTAGTCTACATGCATATTTGGCTAGTGGAGTTTTCTGGGCTATTTTGCATACAAGCATTTATCCTATCATTTATTAGAAATTAGATTTTTCACATAATTGGACACTTTGGTTGATAGCAAAGTGCTCCTACCCTTTGGATTAGCACACTGAAACACCATCAGGCACTTTTCCAATACCCCATAGTCAAATTGGTAGTAATTAATAAAACAAGATGAACGAGATATGTCATGTTTCCCATCTAGTTGTTGAATTGTCCCTAACCAATGGAACACGGCTAAGATCTTAGTTTTAACCCTCGCGAGGTTTGTGCGCTTTACCCGTGTTGCCCAATCGACCCCAAACACTATGATACACCATTAGTACCACGGAAGGAAAGAAGATTAAGCCATAACTCATAAAAAGTAGATCCCCAAACCCTCCACGAGCCGGACCATCCTACCACTATTCTACATCTCTGGACACGTTGGGTTCGAGTCACCACAACCTACAAATTATGTCTAGCCCATACTAATATGAAACACGGCTGCACGAAAGAACAACTACATAAAGAAAACTAAACATAATCTCAATATACTGGGCGGCGGTCCCCACCAAACTTTGTACTCTGATGAAATGCTAGCAATCCGCCCAGTGGTTAATTAAATTATCATGTTGTTATCATAAGTAATTAAAATAACGAGCAATACTTTAACATGATAATAATCCCATCCACGATATCTAAAGCATGGCTAAGCAATCTACAAGTACGATGTTTGCCTAACAATGGATTGCTACAAAACTAGGGTAACATATGATCACTCCACTTGGGTGTTAGTGAAGCAATCTAGCATAGCGATATCACTCAACTCCTACTCATGCATAACTACTATAAAGATCTAATGCATATAGTAAAATAGAGGGTTTTTGCGTGTCACTTGCCTTGACAACACGAGCAGCTGTTCACACAGTCCTCACAACCACACTCGTTGTAATCGTTGTAATTTACACGTAGAAATAATCATACATAAGCAACAAGACATAACAATATGCAACAAAGGCATGCATGAAAGTTTATTAATGCAAAATAGATCTATTACCATCCTCTGGTTGTTAATGATATGTATGATGCAAGAAAAGTATTTTTGTTGCAACGAAAACAATTAAAGCAATTATAAGGATTTAATAGTACTAGATTAAGAACATGCAAGATCTAACTTGAAATAAACATCTACACAAGTTAATGTTATTTTTCCAGGATAGATCTAATCAAAACAATATCATACAAAAAAAGATTTGACGAATTTCGAATTACGGTTGATTTTATATGATTTAAATAGCCCAAAAAGCATAATTGAAAACAGAAAATAATTATAGGTCAAAACATAGATTTGATTGCGTAGATGGATAGATCTGTTTTTTCTCCTTCGTTTGGTATATTACATGCGCAAATTGGAGTTACGAATCTAAAGATATTGAATTACAAGATTTAAACATAATCTGGAATTTTAAAAACCAAAAAAAAACAAAATTTGACCGGGGGTTGACCAGTGCTGACGCAGGCATGACGTCAGCACGACGTCAGCCTGCGTTGACTGGCGTTCAGATCTGTTATGAGCCAGGACGGATCTCTTCGGGGGCTCACCGGAAATCCGGCCGGCGGCGGCGCGGCGTCGATGGCGGCGTTCTCCGGCGAGGGCGCGGGCACCGCCGCTTTCCTCTCCTCGGTGCGGACTCGGGGATGGTGGCGGTGGGGGCTGTGGGGGCGGATCTCGCCGGTGGCGAGAGCTCCGTGCGGCGGCGGCGGACAAAGGCGGCGGCGGCTAGGGTTTTTCAAGGCGGCGGTGGATCTTGTTGTGCGGACCTCGAGGCGGGGGAGGGCGGGGTATATAAGGGGGGGTTTGGCGTGCGGGAGGGGGCGGATCGAGGCCGAATCGGCCGCGATTTCCGCGGCGGTGCAACGGCCTCCCGTGCTCGGGGCGGATTCCGGTGAGCTGACGTTATCGCTGACGTCGTGAGCTGGGCCCACGCGTCAGAGGGCGCGGGGCGTTTTTTTTTATCAAACGTTTCCACGACGGGGCGGATGCGCGCTGGGCTGGCTCGGCCGGCCCGCTCCGATCTCTCTTTTTTTTAAACCAAAACAAAAATGTTAATAACTTTTGAAATACAACTCCAAAAAGGGCCAAACAAATTTCAAAAATTTTGAAATTTGAAAACCTATCACCCTAGGTTATTTTGAAGGGGATTTTTGGGAAAGATAAAAATAATAAAATAGTTTGGCTTATAATGCCTTATAGAAGAATTTGGTTCTTTCAAACATGAATTTGAATTTTGGGATTTTCAATGCAACAAACAAATGCAACTTTGAAACCATGCCATGCTATGCATATGCTCTAAATGCAAAACATTCCAAATGTAAGATTTGGGATGTTACAATAATATAACCAGTATCTAAGCAACCTAATAACGGAGACAAAACAATACCAAACATATCATGGCATCACTCAATGCATGAAAATAATCATGGAGCAAAACAACTATTAATACTAGACATGAAAAAGGGCTATTTAGACAAGCATACATGCATAACCATAATAGATTATCAAACAAGGTTTAATCTAACATGATGGATCTGTAAGACAGCATTCAAATAAAAGATAAAACAACACCTAGACATGCTAGTAATATCAAAATAACAATCTAATCAATGCCTCAAAAATTAAGCATGCAAATAACAACCTATGGCAGAAAATCATCTAAAACTAACATAGCATGCCAAAATGATCTAGACCTTATTCAATCATGTAAGCAAGTATAACATGCAAAAATAACTGTAGATATGCTATGGATAAAAATACTAAAGCATTTATTCAAGTCATCACACCAATATGAAGAACAACATGATTTAACCTATTAATACTAGGAAAACACCATATGAGAATAAAATCCTAACAACCATGGTTTTTCACACACAAGTCCTAACATGATAGTGTCACACTCAAAACACATATCAAACATGTATTAATACCCTACACATTCTAGGAATAAAATTCATAACAAGAACATGATAACACAACAATTTATCAAGTCATATCAATAATAGACAGAAAAAGACTATTTGCTAAATAATGCACCAAGCCTATTCTGTAACTCCTAAAATCATGAAAATCTAGTATAAGGTTCTCTTAGTCACTAGCAAACCAACACAAGTGGATTCACATCAAAATCCATCACCAATAAAATAAAATAAATCACAGAAGTGCTCTCTGGCCTAAAACTAACATGCATGTCATTTTCACACCACAACTCAAGTCAACACAAGGCCAACTGAACAAGATAGACAATTGCAAGGGCTACTCAGAACAGTTGAGTTTTCATGATTTTGATACTTAAAACTCAAGTTATTAAATAAAAGGTGTTAATGAGTGCTTCTTCCATTTATTTTATTTCTCCTAAAATATTGCACAAAACTTAGATCTACAAGTTGGAGATGGTTAGAAAATAGTAGATCTACATCTGTGGTTTTTGGTTTGGCAAGATTTGGTTATTTACATTTTCATTTTGATTTAAAGTAAAAATCCAGACAGATCTATAGAAAAAGGAATTAACCTGCAAAGAAAACAATGTGAACGGGCCAGATCTGGCAAGGACCTGGGCCAGGCGGAGACAGGCCAGGCGAAAAAAAAACAGCGCGGCGATGGGTCGGCCCAGGAGCCTTTCCCGCACGGAAATAAGGTCAAACGACTGACCGCGGCCCGCTGGTCAGTGGCCTGAAGGAGATCTCCCGTAGGATTGAAATCCGACGGCCAGGAACAGATCGTGGCGGGCCAACGGCCGGTGACCAAAAATAGAGGCGGCGTCCGCTCCGGCCACCGCTGCGGAGGGTGGAGCTCGCCGTCGGGGTCTACCGTGGCCGCCTTGATGTACCAAAAGCACCAGGAGCTCCAAGGAGGCGAGGCCGAGCCGGTGCCCCCATCAGCGGCTGCAGGACACGACCAGAGCATCATCTGCGTCGGGTCATGGCGGCTGGCGACCCTCGTCGTCGATGGCGGCTCCCCTGCCATGGATGGAAGGAGAAATTAGGGGGAGCACGAGGTGGAATAGGTACAGAGAGTTAGATTGGAGAAGGAGGCAAGGTAAGGGACGCACAGAAGCCGCGGCCCCGATGAGAAACTCGCCGGCGGGCTCGCCGGTTGACTTCATTGATAGAGAGAAAAGTGGAGGGGGCTTCTCCTCCCAATGATCGAATTTAAGTGTATTGGAGAAGGTTTGACATGGTGGAAGGCAAGGAGGAGGCTCGGGGTGGTTTGCCTTCGGAGCTCGACGCTCGACGCCTATGGCGACCACGGGTGTGCTCGCTCGAGCTCGATGAGACACATGGGGCGCGCCCGGGAAGCTCACGGGGGTGAGGCAACACTCTAGGGACGAACGGAGAGGAGCTTGCGGTGCTGGGGTGAGTGGAAGCGAGTGTTCCCCGTTCTCACCCGCAGGTGTTCGACAGGGATTAGGAGGAGATAGGAGGGCAAGAGAGAACAAGGATGAGCACGGGCGTGCTCCTGGAGAGCGTCTGGAGCTGGAACAAGAGGCCACGCGCTCGGGCATGTGCCCCAGGTGTCGGAATGCGGGGGATGTGTCGAGGATGTCCTGGGCGCGATGGCCAGCGCACGGGTGAGGGGGAAGGAGACAAGCAGGGGGTGGGTTTTCTTCCAGAGAGTCACATGATGCACGAGGAGCATTGAGGCGCAAGGGATCGGCCTGAAATGAACTGATGGAGTGGATTAGATATATGGGTGGTGATCACCATCCTTGTCCCTATGCTGGTGGCTGAGCTAGAGGGAGAGAGAGAGAGTTGTGGCTGGGTAGACCATGTCTAGGATCTTGGGGAGGATGTTTTCTACCCCTCAGAACAAGAGAAAGATAGAGAGAGTGAGTGTGTGGACCAGAACATGCATGAACCCAACAGTGTCTAGAATAAGCAGAGGAGGTTTTTGATTGTTTTCGCCAAAAGTTTGAATTGAACATACGTGAAAGATTGTGTTCATTGGATAGAGGATGAAAAATGTAGTCTAGGGATGGTGGTCTCAAGTTTTTCTTTCACAAAATTTTGGGAATTCAAAAATGGCAGAAACAGTTTTTAAATGTTTTCTCCAATATTTTCAACACAACTTGCAAATATTTTTGTACACATAAGTCCCACATGACCATAGTCATGTTGGGTAATTTTTCCAAGATTTTAGGAAATACTTTTCTTCACATAATATTTTAAAGTCCATTTCTGGCCTTTTGAAAAATGGAAAATAATAAATAGTAAAAATGTTGTTAAAACAAATATTTTTGAGTTGGTATGAGATAGTATATAATATAGGTCTCAAAAGTTATTTTTAATAAACAACTCTTCTGAAAATAATTGAGGCATCAAGTGGAAAAAGGGTGAAAACAGGAGTTTATTTAATAGGTTAAAAACCATGAGAGATAAATAATTAAATGGTCATTGGAAAATAAATGGACCATATGGAGGTGATGTATAGGTCATGGAGATGACAAGAGTAGGTTCATTGGGCCTGAAAATAGTAAGGAGTGATTTGGAGTAACAGGAACAAAGTGCTTCATAATAAAGGAGATATGATCATTATTTTGGGGATGCCTTCAAAAGGACTTTGAAAGAAGACAACAAAGTGTTGAAATATCCAAATTAACAACTTGGATTCATAGCATGGATATAGACAATGATATGTATGATGATGCATTGATGATTAGTTCAAGATTTGTCATAGAAGCCTGTCTCCAAAGTTGGAGATTTTAAAGAAAACAAAAGATGAGATGGACTATGGTATTGATATTTGATATTGTTATTACTAGGTTTTATTTACTTCAAACAATACACATTCATCAACAAACATAATTAAATACTACAAAGCAAACACAAGATGAGGTCACACAATAAGCAGATAAAATAACAAGATACACAAGATCACTCAAATAACTTTGTTCTTCAATTTTAATTTCCAGGTGTTTTTATCAAGTGTTAATTTTAGGTAGTGATCAAGACATACCATGACAAGAGGATTTTTGTAAAGAGGTTCAGCTCAAAAGTTGTTATTTCCAAAATAATATGATTGAGGTAAAACACAGGGGTAACATAGTCCCCTCTTATTGTTTTTGCAAAAGAAGGAAGTGAGAAGGAGTTTTTGAAATACTTGCAAAAACATCTTGGTTGAAAATAGGTTGGAGATGATTAGCTCCAAAATACTTTTCATATGGTTTTGGATATTATCTTTTGTTTTCTCAAAACATGGCCTTTGGGTTTCTTCTAAAATCAAAACATTTTCAAAAAGGTTTTTGCCAAAAGAGTGTGATGGATGAAGATGATAAGCTTTCTTGTCATGACTTGATCACAAGGGTTGTTATGATCATTGGTTTTAATATCAGTTGTTAAAAAGTTCAAACACAAACATAAGCAATAAGCAAATATATATGAAAACACAAGCATAAGTCAAACATATTAAAAAGTTTTTGTTGGCCCTGATTTTTGGGTTATTGAAAACAAGTTTTTCCTGTCTTCCAAAAATTGGGATGTTACACTGTTGCTCCCGTGAGGTCTTTCAACATTGCTTCCATTTCATCGTCTTCTATATCTGCCTCATCTTCGTCATCCATATCCATATTACGATTCCCATGACCGACATTATCATCCTCATCACCACCATTGCCATCATTATGTGGAGGATCTTCAATAATCACGACATCACTTGGCTCTCCATGATGTATCCACCGAAGTGATGAGGAAAATTTGTGGATCTGTAAGTGCCGGGTCATCACTCCAAAATGCTGCATCTTCATATTTAGGCACCTCGTGCATGGGCATCGAACACGACAATTATCGCCGTTTATCTCCTTGACTAAGCTTAAGAACTTTTTGATTCCATCAACATATGGAGGGGTCCATGGTCTACCACTTGAAATCCAACGCCTATCCATGTGTTAAAGAGATAAACAAGCTATTATTGGATTTGTCTGAAAGGGGTACTCATTTTTTATAACAGGCTACTCAATTTGCAGAACAAACTAATCGAGTTTAACGAACATCAAATCACTAACCATGAAAAAACTTATAACAGACCATGAGCAAACTAATCAATTGGCAGAACAATTAACAGTTCAAGGTATTCTTACTTTCTTAGCAAGTAGCACAAGGATGGGAGGGTTCTTTACCTTGGCTTGCGGAGGCGGCCAGAAGGGGAGCCCCAACTAGTCGAACAGTACAGGAGTTCGCGGGGAATGCGACCGAAAGGGGAGCATCAGCGACGTAAGCCGTGGAGGGCGGGCGAGGA
Source organism: Alopecurus myosuroides (assembly GCA_028641055.1). Lineage (NCBI taxonomy): Eukaryota > Viridiplantae > Streptophyta > Magnoliopsida > Poales > Poaceae > Alopecurus > Alopecurus myosuroides. The sequence continues at coordinate 206,329,480 of CM054063.1, read as the reverse complement.
GAGGGCGGGCAAGGAGACGGCGGCCGCCGAGGGGGCGGTGGTGGGGGCGGCAGGATGAGCCTCTGGCGGCTTGCACGGCCCCAGAAAAAAGGACGGAAGGGGTGAGCTCTGTGGAGAGCACCGTACGCCGCCGCCGCTGCCACAACAAAGGGGGGAGAGTACTGGATCTAGTTTCCAAACCTGATTTTGGTCTGAGCAGTGATGGGTCCCACATGCTAGCCCCTCTATCTCCGCATGCTGGCAAGGCGGCAACGGGATTTTTGTGGGTTCTCCACGTGTTCCCTTTGGCCCCATATGTCTGCCACAGGTTGATTTTCGTTGGACTTTATTCTCCACTTCAGTTAATAGCCGAACAGACGTGGAGAGAGAGCACTCTGTCCCCTTCCAGTGAGAGAAAACCCGCCGTTTTTCTCCACGGGGAGAAAACCGCCGCCGCCGTTTTTCTTCACAAGCCGCGAGGTTCTTCCATTTCCCTTCTCATTTCTTTTTCCTCCGCGCGCATGGCGAGCACGAGGAGAGTGAATCTCACATTTTCGCGTGCATGCATGCATCGGTACGTGTGGCCGAATCTGCCGCTGGGGTCATCATCGGCGACGACGCAAAGGGTCAGCAAAACACCGATGATGACGCTCTTCACCATCGGTAAGCTCCCTCTTCATCCGCGGTCATCATCGGTTTGAATCTGCTGGGTTTTTTTTGCCGGCCATGGCAGATGAACAGTACAAGTAGTACTACTACCTCCATTCCATAAACTAGATTGCTAGAAAGGCTTACCAGAACGGAGGGGAGTACTAATTAGTACTAGTATTTTGCAGGGGTTTCTGCAGATTGTGCTGATTAATACTATTAAGCATTGTTGGTCCTTCCTAATTAATTGCCAAATTTAGGAGTGATTATCTTGACCAATCTTCACTTGCCTAGGTAGTATTTATGCAGATCATTAGTGCTGTTATGTGTGTCGATGTATCATGGATTCTGTTCTAATTAATACGCTTGTTTTTTGTGTTTAAAAATCAGGAATGGCTCAAAACCTATGTCAGTTCTGTTTTCATGAACCTGACATGTGTCTCGCCGGCAGTGAACTGCCATTATTGAATTTTAGAGTGATGATGAGGGTGTCTAAAGAATTTTGTCATCAAGCGGCAGTAAGTATCCTTGACACTACAATTATGTTGTTCCTGAGCTTTTGATTTGTTGACGAATATACGTGTGCTTATTCTATTAAATTGAATATATGTGTACTATGTAGGATCTGCATTGTTGTTTCCATAAGCGTATAGAGCAATTTTCTGTTGGTCCACATAAGGCATGGGTTGTCTGCAATGTCAATGAATACCACTTCTACGTGGGACGTGGGCCTGGAATGACTTATATATGTGGACCATATTGGACAACATTTTGTCAAGCTTATGACATTCAACCGAACGATCTTGTGAGGTTTGATTATGATGATCTATTCCGTATGTTTAACGTTCGAGTAACTAATGCAAACAATGAGGTCAAAACTTGGGTTCTAGACCCTGGTATGTAATTGCACGTTGGCTTGTTTTCCTTACACATTAATTTACTAGCTAGTTAATATATATGTTTCAAACTTTCCAAGATGGCCTTGGTTATGTAATTGCACATTCACGTGTTTTTCCCTTTGCGATCAGAGTGTCTTCCTATCGTACCATCTTGCAAGATGACACTACAGAAGAGCCTATTTGAGTACCCATGAGAGGTCAGTGGTTCTGAAATGAATGCGATAGCCTGGGCTTTTTACAACAAGAATAAGATGGACCTGGAAAATGGGGAGCACATTATAATCCCTCAGTTCTTTGTGCACAGGGTGTAGGATCAAGAAGAAATTAATGATTTGGTTAGTTAATTACATGATCATTCTTTTTCTGCTTAATTTGAAAAAAATTCATTTAGCTATCTATGCATTTCTGATATCAATATTAAATGTACTTTGCTCAGGATGTCCCTTTGAAATGCATAAATGGTTATATACTTCCAAGAGACGGGCAATCTCGTATATGCATGAAAGATGGTGGGGACAACGAAGTGTTGGGTTCATATCACATTGATGAAGAAGAATAACCTTATTACTTCAAGTTCACTGAGGGCTGGTCTGAATTCGCTGTTCAATCGGAATTGCATATAGATGATCTCATCGTCATACAGGTAAAGGTGACGAAGGACTATATCTGGCTGGTCATAGAGGAGGTCAGTGATGATGCGGACGGCGAGGTCGAATCACAGGAGGACGATGGGGGCAGTGAACTTGGCAGTGTAGTTGGTGACAACTTCTGAGTAATTTTAGAGAATGATAACAAACTTGTGTTGTTGTTTTATCAGCTAGTTTGGTGGTCAGAATTTGTGTTAAATTGTTTAATTAATTAGGATGTATATTCCTCGTGTATAGATGTAGTAGTACCAGAAATGTTGTATTTTGTTGTCCTACCAAAACTATCTCATATAACCTTGTAGTAGTACCAGAAATGTTGTCTTTTGTTGTCCTACCAAACTATCTCATGAGAACTGTTGTTGCAAACTATCTCCTTTGTAGTTATTACTTTCAAACGTACTCCAAATATTCCTGAGCATTCTTAAGAAACAAATTAGTGAGATAAACTATAAAATTAGTAAACACAACTTAACTATAGTTCGACACAAATCTACGATAAACTTGCCAGTGCACACACAACAGGTCTTAAACTGAAAGAAATTGATAGAAGGTAACCTGGGACAAGCCCCAAACACGCTCACGCATGAGCAATGGGGCTTAATTTGAAGCCCCGCTCTGGGAGGAACGCCCCCTTCTTGGCCAGTTCGATTTCCCTGCGGAGGAGAACAATTTCACTGTCTTTCAGCTCAAGCTTCTTTTCGAGGAATGAGACCGTGCTCAGTAGGTCGACGTTTTGCATCAGCTTCTCATTCAGCTCACGGCATATTTCCGATGCCTCCCTTTCTGCCTCCTGATAGCAGGCAACAGCTGCTTTAGCCTTTCAACCATTCTCCCTACACTCCTTTTCCAGATTCTCTAACTCCTTGTCCAGTTCTGCCAAATGGGTCTTGAGCGAATCGACGACGCCCACCGGCCCCAATAGCGAAGGCGATCCGGTGCGGATACTGGAACCACCGGCGCTGCACGAAGGGGAACCAGATGTTGAAATAAATCCAAAGGAATTGAAAAGGTGGAATCGAAATGAAGGAAGAAGAACTGTATTCGCTTCGAGGAGAAGAACTGTTTTCGCTTCGAGGAGAAGAAACAAATACCTTGTTGCAGCAGAAGACGACATCGTCGGTGGCGACGAGAAGAAAGGCACGAACGAGCGGCGGAGGGACAACTGATTTCGCTTCGAGGAGAAGAACTGCTGGTTTCTGGGGAAGAAATGCACAAACGAGCGGAGGGAGGAGAAAACCCTAATTAATAGAGCGGGGTGGGGGAGACGAAGAGGGGGGAGAAGACGAGGAATCCACCCAAGAACCCACGCACGCAGTGGTACGTTGGCACGAATTGCACGCACGCAGAGGTACGTTGGCACATACACAACGTACGTGCGTTGCCACGTAGGTCATATTCCTTGTGTGTACGTGCACAACCGGCGCGGATTCTCTAACTAACCTCTGGCCGGACTTTTCCTTGACTTTGAGTCATTGACAGCTGGATCCCACGTCTCATGGATGCATCCACGACCAATTCATACATGCAAGCTGCGTGCAGAGTTGGCTTCTTTCTAATTTAACTCGTGGGAGCCTCTCCTTGGAATTTTTTGTACGTTCAAAAAACAAAATCTGAAAAAACAAAATTTGCCAAGAACGCAAACTACATGTGAACTGAGGGGAGTACTTCAATATATGTTCGGTCACAAACTTCAACATTGGATGGCAGTACACACTTAGTATAAATTAAACTGAATTAAAATCATAACACAAATACTACCTGGGACAAGCCCCAAACACGCGCACGCAGGAGCAAATCGATTTAGATCTGGCCGGGCTCCCCTGCTTCCTTGGCCAGCACTTCGATCTCGCCGTGGATGAGATCAGCTTCCTGGTCTTGCATCTGAATCTTTTTCCAGAGTTGTTCCGTCTTCCTACCCAAGTCATGGTGGACCGGCAGAATCTCAGCCATGCTGGTAGCAGCCCTCAAAGCTCCCTGCTTCTGCTCCAGCTCGAGTGCATCCCGCTTGGAATTCGCAAAGACCTCTTTCGCGGTCCTGGTTATGTCCTGGTTACGGATTTCGATCTGCCCCATGGTGTCCTTGTCATCTAGAACCTGCCTCGTAAGGAAAGTGTGGTCCAGGACTGAACCAGGTTTCTCATTGGAACAACCGACCCTGTAGGAACTTTTGTAAGAAGATGCACGAAAAAATCCAAAAGGTGGAATCAAAAAGTACATTGAAACAAATACCCGACTGCTAGGGAATCCTCGGTTCTCCTCTTCTTAGACGCAGGGAGATCGGTGAAGACGACACCGTTGGTGAGAAGTAGAGGAGGAAGCGAACTGATTTCGGTGTGGGGATCGAGAGGGGGAAGAAGAGATAAAATGCAGGCGTGTGAAAGTGGCGGTATTAACTCAGTTGCAACTGCACTGCTGACACGCGTGTGGAAGTGGAGACGGCAAACTACATTCACTCCTCCCACGCGTGGGATAATCCCACCTTTTCATCATGTACTATACGTTGTATTGGCAGCTTGGCACGTTCAAGTTGTGTTGCCATGTGGGCACACTCGAGGGGTACGTACATGGACGACATTCGAATGAACATCACATGGTATGCCAAGGGACTAGGGTTTTTCCGGAGAGGGGCTCTGGAGTGTATGAATGCCACCACAGAACATGGTATGCGATATCATGTGTGTTAGAGTGTGGCATGGGTCTTGGATGCCAAATATTCACTCACCCTCTGTGTTAGGGCTTCACCGGCGTCGGATTCTCTCTAGCGGGTTCCACGACTACTTAGAGCCCGAAACTATCGGATCTGACAGAACGGGGGAAATCTTGCCAAGAGGTTGTCCCTACCATTGACTTGGGTGTTCCTTGGGCCTAATATAACACAACCAAGCAATTGGTTCCACCGTGCTACCCCCTTCCGGCTCACATAGAGGGGCCGGAACGGCAGTTCTGTCTTTTTCCCCAAGGGGCTATGGTTTCTCCGAAGAGGGGCTCTGGAGCGTCTGAATGCCAGCACATATACCATACCATGTGTGATATATAAGGAGTGTGGCAAGTGTCTTGGATGACCAAGATTCCCACATTCTCTTTGTTAGGGCTGCATCAGCGTCAGGTTCTCTCTGTGGGTTCCAGGACTACTTAGAGCCGAAACTCCCGGATCTGGTGGAACGGGGGAAATCTTGCCAAGAGGTGGCCCCTACCATTTACTTTGGCGTTCCTTGGACCTAACCTGACACAACCAAGCAATCGGTTCCACTTTTCTACCCCCTTCCGGCTCATGTACGCGGCTAGGGTTTCCCCGGAGAGGGACTCCGGAGTGTCTAAATTCCACCACATCACATGGTATGAGATATCATGTGTGTTAGAGTGTGGCATGGGTCTTGGATTCCAAATATTCCCTCAATCTTTGTGTTAGGGCTTCACCAGCGTCGGATTCTCTCTAGCGGGTTCCACGACTACTTAGAGCCCGAAACTTCTGGATCTGATAGAACGGGGGAAATCTTGCCAAGAAGTGGGCCCTAACATTGTATTTGGTGTTCCTTGGACCTAACCTAACACAACCAAGCAATATTTTCCACTTTTCTACCCCCTTCCGGCTCATGTACGCAGAGAGGCTACAACGGCGGTTCCGTCTTTTTCCCCAACGGGGCTAGGTGATGGAGGGATGATAACCCGGTAGCCCAACGCCAAGGTGTAACTCGGCCCAAAGGACGCTGCGCAAAGACCCGGCTAGAATAAAGGAGCTTCTAGAAGGCCCAAGATCGTAGGCCTGGTAACCCGGATTGTGGGTTCCGGTAAGGAAGTTTAGGGTTTTGTAAGCAGTGTTCGGGTAGGACTCAGAGTACGCCTTGGAGAACAGGCCAGGGATCCGGATGCTTTATAAGCCGGCCCCTAGGTTAGGTTTAGGGACCTAAGAGTTCGAGCAATATCGCTAGGTATCGAGTATCCAGTGTAACACGAGAGTTGCGAATAATATATCGAGATCGGAGACTCGGCGATTGGGTTGCCGGCGACCAGATCATACATCATCATGTTTTCCTCTGAGCTAAACCCTCTCCCAAACACCAGTGTCGTCTTGCCCCAAGATAAGTTACCCCCGGTAACGTCTGCCGTGATTATCCCACGACAGTTGGCGCCCACCGTGGGGCATGCGTCCAAAGGTGTTTACATCACGGGAGAAGCTCGGAAGAACATGGAGAATCTTGTCATCGGCGAGATCTACACCAACCGCGAAGGAGAGAAGGTGGTGGACGATTCCGGCTGGGGGCCAGAGTCGGATCACCTCGAATACGGATCTATCGTGACAATCGGCCGGATCAGCGTCTTCATCGGCATGGTACGTACTTACGATTCAAGAGGACAATATCATGTGCATACTACAGGAACTTCTAACAGTGATAAAAAGATACTGAAGCAAGCGGTAAACTCGGTTTCCTCGGCTGTTCCGAGATACCTGAGGTGGTCAGAGCAGGATGTAACATGGAGCAGAAAAGACCACCCGGAAAGAATAGAACACCCGGGAGTCTTAGCATTAGTAGTTGCACCGCAAGTTAATGGTTATGAGTTGAAAAGGTCCTAATGGACGGTGGAAGTAGCATCAATATCCTATATTGGGAAACCTTTTTACGCATGGGTCTCAAGGAGTCTCAGCTACAGAAAAGCTCAACAATTTTTCATGGGATAGTGCCGGGTCACTCAGCGTGCCCCGAGGGAAAAATCGCATTGGAGGTAGCTTTCGGAGAATCAAAGGACAATTATCGAGTTGAGTGGCTCACTTTCGAGGTGGTCAAGTTGCGCAGTCCTTATCACGCGCTGTTCGGAAGGCCGTCTTATGCTAAATTCATGGCTAGGCCGTGTTATGTGTATCTACCGCTAAAAATCCCGGGTCCTAAGCAGACCATCACCATACATGGAAGCCGGGATATAGCGGCTGAGTGCGATGAAGGAGATTCAGTAATGGCTGAGCAGGCTTGCAGAAAAGAGGAACTCAAGTATTACCGGTCTCAAGTAGACCCGGATGACAGAACAACATTGAAAAGGCCGAATGCCGAAGATGAGAGAGCGAAATTCAAAGCAGCACAGGACACCAAGATGATAGCTTTTGTTGAAGGTGATCCCTCTAAGCAGTTTGCCATAGGGTCTACTTGGACAGCAAACAAGAGAAGGCACTTGTGGAGTTTATCCGTTCAAATGCGGACGTGTTTGCCTGGACGCCCAGCGACATGCCGGGTATCCCCACAGAATTGGCAGAGCACAGTTTGCACGTAGATCCCAAGTCCAGGCCTGTGAAGCAGGGCTTGAGGAAGATGAATGAGGAAAGAAGGAAAGCAATAGGAGAAGAAATTGCTCGTTTGCTAACAGCCGGCTTTATCATGGAAGTATTTCACCCGGACTGGTTAGCAAATCCGGTTCTCGTAATGAAAAAGACCAATGAGTGGAGGATGTGCATTGATTACACGAGTCTTAACAAGCATTGCCCAAAGGATCCGTTCGCGCTACCGAGGATAGATCAGATCATAGACGCAGTGGCTGGAAGTGACCTATTATGCTTTCTAGACGCATATTCCGGGTATCATCAGATCAAACTCAAGAGGGAAGATTGGGAGAAAACATCATTTATAACCCCTTTTGGGGCCTTCTGTTACAAAACCATGACATTTGGGTTGAAGAACGCTGGTGCAACTTATCAACGGTGTATTCAGAAGTGCTTCGAGGACCAAATCGGACGCAACGTCCACGCTTATGTGGATGATGTGGTTATCAAGACCAGGAAGGCGGAGACATTTATCGATGATCTAAAGGAAACGTTCAAGAACTTGAGGAGGTATCAGATGAAGCTTAATCCGACAAAATGCGTGTTTGGAGTTCCAGCTGGGAAATTACTCGGCTTTATCGTTTCCGAGAGAGGAATTGAGGCAAACCCGGATAAAATCAAAGCTATCCAAAGTCTGAAAAGGCCGGAAAACTTGAAGCATGTCCAAAAGCTCACGGGCTGTGTAGCAGCCTTGAGCCGATTTATATCCAGACTCGGAGAAAAAGCAATACCATTGTACCGGTTCTTGAAGAAGTCCGATAAGTTCGTGTGGGATCAGGAGGCGGATGAAGCGTTCGAGGCACTAAAGAAGCAGTTATCTAAAGCCCCGGGTCCTAAAGAGCCCATGTTGCTATATGTAGCAGCTGGACCCCGAGCCGTTAGCGCGGTAGTTGTTGTGGAACGTAAAGAGGATGGGAAAGGTTACCCAGTTCAGAGACCGGTCTATTACGTCAGCGAGGTATTATCAGAGGCAAAGCAGCGCTATCCGCATTGGCAAAAGCTGGTTTTCGGGGTCTTTATGGCCAGCCGGAAACTGAAGCCGTATTTCCAGGAACACCCCATAACAGTGGTTAGTTCGATACCGATGTCGGATATCATCAGAAACTCGGATGCAACAGGGAGAATAGCCAAATTGGCGATAGAGATGGGGGATTATCACATCAACTACGAGCCCAGGTCAGCAATCAAATCTCAGGCTCTGGTCGATTTCGTTAACGATTGTACGCACACAGGCATGCCCACCATGGCTCCAAACTCCGAGTCTTGGATCATGCACTTTGATGGATCCAAGCAATACGAGGGATCAGGGGCTGGAGTGGTGCTAACATCAGCCAAAGGAGACAAATTGAGTTACGTGCTACAGATTCACTTTGATTGTTCCAACAACGTGGCGGAGTATGAGGCCCTATTGCACGGCTTAAAGGTAGCCAAGGAGATGAACATTAGGAGGATACGATGCTTCGGAGATTCGGACCTTGTGGTACAGCAGGTCTCAGGAACATGGGACAGAAAAGATGCAACTATGGCAGCATACCGCAGAGAAGTTGATAGAGTTGCCGGATGTTTCTCCGGGTACGAGCTGGAGCACATAGACAGAAGAAAAAATGAGGCAGCAGATGCACTCGCCAGACTCGGCTCGCGCAGTTAGCCGGTTCCACCTAATGTTTTCCTGGATGAACTATGGCGACCATCAGTAAAAACCGAGTCTGAGGAAGAACTGGCAAATCAAGACCCGGATTTGGAGCTCGTGGCCACAGTACGTGCTGTTCCCGAGTGGACAGAGCCGTTCTTGGCTTACCTATCACAGGGCGAGTTACCACAGCAGGAAGTATTAGCAAGACAAATTCTGAGGCGAGCAAAAGGATATTCTATCATTAATGGAGAATTATACAAGAGAAGCGCAGCAGGAGTCTTTTTGCGCTGTGTAGCACCAGAAGAAGGCCGACAGATACTCAAGGAAATCCATGAAGGCGATTGTGGGCATCATGCATCCACAAGATCTCTTGTGGCCAAAGCTTATCGACATGGTTTTTTCTGGCTCACGGCCCTAGCAGACGCGGAGCGCTTGGTAGCAAGGTGTGACGGATGTCAAAGGTACGCTCGCCAAACCCATGTGCCGGCTATGGAACTACGGACTATCCCGTTAACCTGGCCGTTTGCTGTATGGGGTATGGATATGGTTGGCCCCTTTCACATGTCACCTTGCAAAAAGACGCACCTCTTGGTGGCCATTGACAAGTTCACCAAGTGGGTTGAGGTTATGCCAGTTACCAACTGTGAAGCAATTACAGCAGTCAAGTTCCTGAAAAGGATTATCTATCGGTTCGGGTATCCCCATAGCATAATTACCGACAATGGAACCAATATGTCCCTTGGTGAGATGGAGAAATTTTGTGGTAACAATGGAATCCGGCTTGACGTAGCTTCAGTGGCCCATCCACAGGCTAATGGACAAGTGGAGAGGGCAAATCAAGAATTGCTTCGTGGATTAAAGCCACGACTGCGAGTTCCGTGTATCAGAGCTGCTGGTGCATGGGTTGAAGAATTACCTGCAGTGGTTTGGGGTATCAACACAACACCTAACAGATCCACTCAGATGACACCGTTTTTCATGGTTTATGGTGCAGAGGCGGTGTTGCCGAGTGATATCATCCATGACTCGCCTCGAGTCTCGGCCTAGGTCGAGGTAGAGAACGAGAAGACCCGGCAGGACGCCGTAGATATGTTAGAAGAGCAAAGGGAACAAGCACTGGAAAGATCAGCCATATATCAGCAAGATTTACGGAGGTATCATAGCCGGCGCGTGAAAACCCGGGTCTTTCAGGAAGGAGACCTGGTTCTACGCCTGGTACAGTCAAACGAAGGAAAACACAAGTTATCACCTCCATGGGAAGGACCATTTATCATAAGTCGGAATCTGCACAACGGATCATATTACTTGATAGACGCAAGGGAAGAGTCGGCTACAGTTAACGACACCGCTCATACCACTTCATCTATGCAAGAAAGAGACATACCATGGAACGTGGCTCAGCTACGTCCCTACTATACTTAGTATAGATTATATTGGCAAGTGGAATTGCACGATGTAACAGGCAGCAGGTTTCAGACGCACTCTTTTCCTATCTAGGGTACCCTTGGGGACTGGATGGGTTTTTAATGAGGCGGCTTGCTGACCTAACTTTATCATATCAAATAAAGAGGCGGTTATTCGCATGTTCTTCACTCTTGGTATGTTGCATATATTTAGGTCTTGGGGGCTGATTGCTCGAATAGCACAGTTACAAACTCAATGACCCGGCCTTGATGCCTATGAGTTATAAGGGTCGATTACTCGCAAACGAGTACGGCTGCAATCTTATAACCGGACAAAGGAGCCAAATTTTCTTGACTTTTCTTACTTAAGCTCGATGTGACTCGCACTAAAGTGGCATGATTTGCTCGCTTACGATTACAATCAGCCATGAAGCCCAATGGGACTTGCCTAACCCTGTTTTCGTATAGACGTAACAACATGATATCCAAGATAGTCAAAAGGGTCATCCAAACCACAAGTTATGCAGAGTATAGGGCTAACAGCCGGAAACTCAACGTTTATCAAGCATAACTTCAATGCCTATGTGAAACGGCTCTGGGTTGGGGCTTAGCAGCAAACAACTTGTTCTCTTGAAAAGACCACACATCCCAGACTCGGAATTTCGGGCCTTGGGGACTGAGGATTTTGAAAAAGAAAAAGTTGCTCACTTGCTAAAACTCAAAAAACCCAAACATCCGAGTCTGGGGGACTTGGGGACTTAGAGAAAAGTCCGCTTGTCAAAACCCATGAAACTCGGAAACCGAGTCTCACAAAAGGAACCATAAAGAAAGTCGGATATCAAGAACAAGTGGGCTCAAAAGTAGATAAATTTAAACGTTCAGAAGAAGCACAAGGTGTATCAAGAACTTAAAGTGCATTACAAATTTCGGTACTAGTATCAAAGGTGCACAGGCGCATCATCAAAAAATAATTGTTTAAACGGCCCATTGGCCGATTGACGCATACGAAACGGCATCAGGTAGCAGGTATCACTCGGCATTCTGGGCTGCGGCATCCATCTTCTCCTTGCCCTTGCTATTACCCTTGGTAGCAGCAGCACCCGGATCAGCAGCAGTGCCGACTCGCGCAGGAGGAGGGACGACGGGTGTGGAGGTAGCAGGCGCAGAATCGGCTTCAGCCTTCTTCTTTGCGGCTTCCTCCCTCAACTTGGCAGCTTCCTCCTTCCATCGGGCTAGCATATCGTACGGCTTGGGAAGGTCCGACTTAACCGCTTCACCATCAGCATCATATGCAGGGACAATGGAATTAACATCCAAGCCGTCAGCAATCACGCTAGCCGGGTAACGGACTTCCTTCTGGATGGCCTTGAAATCCTTCGCGGAAAACTTGGACCCATCACGGTTGAATTCCGGAAACCCGCCCATAAGCTTGGCTGGCTCGAGCTTAGGGAAATCCACTCGGGAATAGTGGAGCAGGCGTCCAGCATTCTCTTAAGGTCGACATGCCCAACACCCGGCCACCGTAGTTCTTGAAGGATCCATTTGGTTCCGGCACATAGCTGCCGGATAACGCTCTTGATGGTTTTCAGCCTGGCAATATCATCTTCGTCCGGCATTACTTCATCCGGACCTGCAGAAAGAAATGAGAACACGAGTAAGGAAACCCGGCTATTTATCAGAAGGATAACTCGGATTATGAATATTATGCTAAGAATCATACCGAGCAAAGCGCGATACGTCTCAGCAATCTGAACAGAAAGGTTCGTTAGATTATCTTCTGCTGCGTGAGCCCTCCTCCTATACTTCCTCGTGATCTTCCCACTCCTCCTGGCTTCAGCTTCGGCCGCCTCACGTAGAGCCACCTCCTTTTCAATGAGCTTGGTGGCCTTTGCCAATTTCTTCTCAGACTGGGTCACGAAGGACTGCACGGACGCAAGTAAGGATTAGCCGGGTAAAAAGCAAGCTATCAGTCGGTTAGGCCGTAAATTTCCAAGCAAATTATCAATCAATTCACTCGGAACTTGGGGACTAGATAAGGACACAAGCAATATGATTCGGGTTTACCTCGTGTTTGGCTAATAAAGCTTCCAAGATATTTTATTCATTAGCCCTCAAGGTGTGCAGGGCATCGAGCATCTGGGCAAACGTCATGTCTTCGGGTCGGACAACAGAAGAGCCGGCAGCTTGGTCGCTTGGCCGGTGAACTTTCCCCGGCTTTGGGGTCGAGACCCGGACCGTCTGGGTATCCGGGTTTGGAGAACCCATCCTCGTGTCCGGGACCTCGATCTCCTCGTCCACTGCTTCGGATGACTCTAGAGACCCGGCGGCCTGGTGAACTGGATCGCCCAAGGGGCCTTGTTCCTGGTTGTTCTCAGCATCACCGCCAGCCGCGGCGTCCATGTTATCAATCGGCCCCTCCGTCTCCCGGTTGTCCGTCTCCATGTTCTCCGGGTCACTAGTCGTGACTTGGGCGCTAAGGAAAAGAGAGGAATAGTCAACAACAGCGGATGAAAATAATTAAGTGCGCGAAGATATCATACAGCAGAAGACTTACCCGGTGTTCACAGTGTAATCCGGCGGGAGTTCACTGCTGGAAGCCGATGAGATTGTCATAGTAGTTGATAGCAGAACCCGGAGCTGCCCGGCCAAAGGATGGTTGGGGGAGGGGTGACGCCGAGGAGATTTGGAGGTGCGAGGAGGAGGAGTATCGGCCCGGCGGTTTGGTGAGGTGGAGATACCCGGGTTAAGGGGATCGTCGCCCGGTGAACTCCGGGTCACTCTGCGCTTGGTCGGGAGAGAGTCCTTCAAGTGCGATGAGTTGGATAGTTGTTGGTTAAGTCTGTGCATGTTATCAAAAGAGTAGGGTTCGGAAGACATGGTGGAATAAGGAACCTTGGACACCACTCCCCTGGCCTTCCTCTTGGCTCCGGCTGTTATTTCTTGATCGGACTCGGTGGCCTCCGGATCCTCCTCGTCCTTCTCGTCTTCGTCCTCCAACCCTGTGAGCCGAGTATGCATCGTCAAAAGGTTTCCCCGGAGAGGGACTTCGGAGCATATGAATGCCACCACAGCACTTGGTATGCCATACCGTAAGTGTTAGAGTGTGGCATGGGTCTTGGATGTCAAACATTCCCTCACTATCTGTATTAGGGCTTCACAGGCATCGGATTTTCTCTAGTGGGTTCCACGACTACTTAGAGCCCGAAACTCCCGGATCTGACAGAACGGCGGAAATCTTGCCAATAGGTTGTCCCTACCATTGACTTGGGTGTTACTTGGGCATAATATAACACAACCAAGCAAATGGTTCCACCTTGCTACCCCCTTCCGGCTCACGTAGAGGGGCGAGAACGGCAGTTCCGTCTTTTTCACCAAGGGGCTATGGTTTCTCCAAAGGGAGGCTCCAGAGCATCTGAATGCCAGCACATGGTATTCCATACCGTGTGTGTTTCCATACCATGTGTTCTATGGAGTGTGGAAAGTTTCTTGGATGACCAAGATTCCCTCATTCTCTTTGTTAGGTCTTCATCGGTGCCGTGGTTCTCTCTTGCGGGTTCCACGACTACTTAGAGCCGAAACTCTCGGATCTGGCGGAATGGGGGAAATCTTGCCAAGAGGTGGCCCCTACCAGTTACTTTGGTGTTCCTTGGACCTAACCTAACACAACCAAGCAGTCGGTTCCAGTTGCTACCCCCTTACGGCTCATGTACTCGGAGAGGCTAGAACGGTGGTTGCGTCTTTTTCACCAACGGGGCTAGGGATTCCCCGGAGAGGGACTCCGGAGCGTATGAATGCCACCACAGAACATGGTATGCCATACCATATGTGTTCGAGTGTGGCATGGGTATTCGATGCCAAACATTCCCTCACTCTCTGTGTTAGGGCTTCACCGGCCTCAGATTCTCTCTAGCGGGTTCCACGACTACTTAGAGCCCGAAACTCCCGGATCTGACCGAACGAGAAAAATCTTGCCAACAAGTTGGCCCTAACATTGACTTGGGTGTTCCTTGGGCCTAATACAACACAACCAAGCAATTGGTTCCACCTTGCTACCCCCTTCCGGCACACGTAGAGGGGCCAGAACGGTAGTTCCGTCTTTTTCCCCAAGGGGCTATGGTTTCTCCGAAGAGGGGCTACGGAGCGTCTGAATGCCAGCACATGGTATGCCATACCATGTGTGTTGCCATACAATGTGTGATATGGAGTGTGGAAAGTGTACTGTATGACCAAGATTCCCTCATTCTCTTTGATAGGGCTTCATCGGCGTCAGGTTCTCTCTGGTGGGTTCCATGACTACTTAGAGCCAAAACTCCCGGATCTGGCGAAACGAGGGAAATATTGCCAAGAGGTGGCCCCTACCATTTAATTTGGTGTTCCTTGTACCTAACCTAACACAACTAAGCAATCGGTTCCACTTTTCTACCCCCTTCCGGCTCATGTACGCGGAGAGGCTAGAACGACGGTTCCGTCTTTTTCCCCAACGGGGATAGGGTTTCCCCGGAGAGGGACTCCGGAGCGTATGAATGCCACCACAGCACATGGTATGCCATAACATATGTGTTGGAGTGTGGAATGAGTATTTTATGCCAATCATTCCCTCACTCTCTGTGTTAGGGCTTCACCGGCGTCGGATTCTCTCTAGCGGGTTCCACGACTACTTAGAGCACGAAACTCCCGGATCTGACAGAACGAGGGAAATCTTGCATAGAGGTTGGCAATACCATTGACTTGGGTGTTCCTTGGGCCTAATACAACACAACAAAGAAATTGGTTCCACCTTGCTACCCCCTTCCGGCTCACGTAGAGGGGCCAGAACGGTAGTTCCGTCTTTTTCCCCAAGGGGCTATGGTTTCTCCGAACAGGGGCTCCGGAGCGTCTGAATGCCAGCACATGGTATTCCATACCATGTGTGCTGCCATACCATGTGTGATATGGAGTGTGGAAAGTTTCTTGTATTACCAAGATTCCCTCATTCTGTTTGGTAGGGCTTCATCGGCGTCGAGTTCTCTCTGGCGGGTTCCAGGACTACTTAGAGCCGAAACTACCGGATCTGGCGGAACGGGGGAAATCTTGCCAAGAGGTGTCCCATACCATTGACTTTGGTGTTCCTTGGACCTAACCGAACAAAACCAATCAATCGGTTCCACTTTGCTACCCCTTCCGGCTCATGTACGCGGAGAGGCTAGAACGGTGGTTCCGTCTTTTTCCCCAACGGGGCTAGGGTTTCCCCGGACAGGGACTCCGGAGCGTATGAATGCCACCACAACACATGGTATGCCATACCATATGTGTTAGAGTGTGGAATGGGTATTGGATGCCAAACGTTCCCTCACTCTTCGTGTTAGGGCTTCACCGGCGTCGGATTCTCTCTAGCGGGTTCCACGACTACTTAGAGCCCGAAACTCCCGGATCTGACAGAACGAGGGAAATCTTGCCAAGAGGTTGGCCCTACCATTGACTTGGGTGTTCCTTGGGCCTAATATAACACAACCAAACAATTGGTTCCACCTTCCTACCCCCTTCCGGCTCACGTAGAGGGGCCAGAACGGCAGTTCCATCTTTTTCCCCAAGGGGCTATGGTTTCTCCGAAGAGGGGCTCCGGAGCGTCTGAATGCCAGCAAATGGTATGCCATACCATGTGTTATATGGAGTGTGGCAAGTGTCTTGGATGACCAAGATTCCCCCATTCTCTTTGTTAGGGCTTCATCGGTGTCGGGTTCTCTCTGGCGGGTTCCACGACTACTTAGAGCCGAAACTACCGGATCTGGAGGAACGGGGGAAATCTTGCCAAGAGGTGGCCCCTACCATTGACTTTGGTGTTCCTTGGACATAACCTAACACAACCAAGAAATCGTTTCCACTTTGCTACCCCCTTCCGGCTCATGTACGCGCGTGGAGAGGCCAGAACGGCGATTCCGTCTTTTTGCCGAACTAGGCTATGGTTTCCCCCGAGAGGGACTCCGGAGCGTATGAATGCCAACACAGCACATGGTATGCCATACCATATGTGTTAGAGTGTGGCATGGGTCTTGGATGCCAAAAATTCCCTCACTCTCTGTGTTAGGGCTTCACCGGCGTCGGATTCTCTCTAGCGGGTTCCACGACTACTTAGAGCCCGAAACTCCCGAATCTGACAGAATGAGGTTGGCCCTACCATTGACTTGGGTGTTCCTTGGGCCTAATACAACACAACCAAGAAACTGGTTCCACCTTGCTACCCCCTTCCGGCTCACATAGAGGGTCCAGAACGACAGTTCCGTCTTTTTCCCCAAAGG
This sequence comes from Alopecurus myosuroides, assembly GCA_028641055.1. Lineage (NCBI taxonomy): Eukaryota > Viridiplantae > Streptophyta > Magnoliopsida > Poales > Poaceae > Alopecurus > Alopecurus myosuroides. The sequence goes on along the minus strand of CM054063.1, from coordinate 206,312,688 downwards.
GGCTATGGTTTCTCCAAAGAGGGGCTCCGGAGCGTCTGAATGCCAGCACATGGTATACCATACAATGTGTGTTGTCATACCATGTATCATATGGAGTGTGGCAAGTGTCTTTGATGACCAAGATTCCCTCATTCTCTTTGTTAGGGCTTCATCGGCGTCGGGTTCTCTCTGGCGGGTTCCAGGACTACTTAGAGCCGAAACCCCCGGATCTGGCGGAACGGGGGGAATCTTGCCAAGAGGTGGCCCCTACCATTTACTGGTGTTCGTTGGACATAACCTAACACAAAAGAGAAATCGGTTCCACTTTGCTACCCCCTTCCGGATCATGTACGCGCGCGGAGAAGCTAGAACGCGGTTCCGTCTTTTTCCCCAACGGGGCTAGGGTTTCCCCGGAGAGGGACTCCGGAGCGTATGAATTCCACGACAGCACATGGTATGCCATACCATATGTGTTAGAGTGTGGCATGGGTCTTGGATGCCAAACATTCCCTCACTCCCTGTGTTAGGGCTTCACCGGCGTCAGATTCTCTCTAGCAGGTTCCACGACTACTTAGAGCCCGAAACTCCCAGATCTGACAGAACGGGGGAAATCTTGCCAAGAGGTTGGCCCTACCATTGAATTGTGTGTTCCTTGTGCCTAATATAACACAACCAAACAATTGGTTCCACCTTTCTACCCCTTCTGTCTCACGTAGAGGGGCCAGAACGGCAGTTCCGTCTTTTTCCCCAAGGGGCTATGGCTTCTCCGAAGAGGGGCTCCGGAGCGTCTGAATGCCAGCACATGGTATGTCATACCATGTGTGTTTCCATACCATGTGTGATATGGAGTGTGGCAAGTGTCTTGGATGACCAAGATTCCCTCATTCTCTTTGGTAGGGCTTCATCGGCGTCGGGTTCTCTCTTGTGGGTTCCAAGACTACTTAGAGCCGAAACTCCCGGATCTGGCGGAACGGGGGAAATCTTGCCAAGAGGTGGCCCCTACCATTGACTTTGGTGTTCCTTGGACCTAACCTAACACAACCATGAAATCGGTTCCACTTTGCAACCCCCTTCCAGCTCATGTACGCGCGTGGAGAAGCTAGAATGGCGGTTCCGTCTTTTTCCCCAACGGGGCTAGGGTTTCCCTGGAGAGGGACTCCAGAGCGTATGAATGCCACCAAAACACATGGTATGCCATACCATATGTTTTAGAGTGTGGGATGGGTATTGGATGCAAAACATTCCCTCACTCTTTGTTTTAGGGCTTCACCGGTGTCGGATTCTCTCTAGCGGGTTCCACGACTACTTAGAGCCTGAAACTCCCGGATCTGACAAAACGAAGGAAATATTGCTAAGAGGTTGGCCCTATAATTTACTTGGGTGTTCCTTGTGCCTAATAAAACACAACCAAACAATTGGTTCCACCTTGCTATCCTCTTCCGGCTCATGTAGAGGGGCCAAAACGGCAGTTCCATCTTTTCCCCAAGAGGCTATGGTTTCTCCGAAGAGGGGCTCCGGAGCGCCTGAATGCCAGCACATCGTATTCCATACCATGTGTGTTGCGATATAGAGTGTGGAAAGTGTCTTGCATGACCAAGATTCCCTCATTCTCTTTGTTAGGGCTTCATCGGCGTCGGGTTCTCTCTGGCGGGTTCCAGGACTACTTAGAACCGAAACTTCCGGATCTGGCGGAACGGGGGAAATCTTTCCAAGAGGTGGACTCTACCATTTACTTTGGTGTTCCTTGGACGTAACCTAACACAAACAAGAAATCAGTTCCACTTTGCTACCCCTTCCAACTCATGTACGCGCACGGAGAGTCCAGAACGACGGTTCCGTCTTTTTCTCCAACAGGGCTAGGGTTTCCCCGCAGAGGGACTCCGGATCGTATGAATGCCACCACAGCACATGGTATTCCATACCATATGTGTTAGAGTGTGGCATGGGTCTTGGATGGCAAACATTCCCTCACTCTCTGTGTTAGGGCTTCACCGGCGTCGGATTCTCTCTAGCGGGTTCCACGACTACTTAGAGCCCGAAACTCCCGGATCTGACAGAACGAGGGAAATCTTGCCAAGAGGTTGGCCCTACCATTTACTTGGGTGTTCCTTGGGCCTAATACAACACAACCAATTAATTGGTTCCACCTTTTTACCCCCTTCCGCCTCACGTAGAGGGGCCAGAACGGCAGTTCTGTCTTTTTCCCCAAGGGGCTATGGTTTCTCCGAAGAGGGGCTCCGGAGCGTCTGAATGCCAGCAAATGGTATGCCATACCATGTGTGTTTCCGTACCATGTGTTATATGGAGTGTGGCAAGTGTCTTGGATGACCAAGATTCCCCCATTCTCTTTGTTAGGGCTTCATCGGTGTCGGGTTCTCTCTGGCGGGTTCCACGACTACTTAGAGCCGAAACTCCCGGATCTGGCGGAACGGGGGAAATCTTGCCAAGAGGTGGCCCCTACCATTGACTTTGGTGTTCCTTGGACATAACCTAACACAACCAAGAAAGTTTCCACTTTGCTACCCCCTTCCGGCTCATGTACGCGCGTGGAGAGGCCAGAACGGCGAATCCGTCTTTTTGCCGAACTAGGCTATGGTTTCTGTCGTGGGATAATCACGGCAGATGTTACCGGGGGTAACTGATCTTGGGGCAAGACGACACAGGCGTTTGGGAGAGGGTTTAGCTCAGAGGAAAACATGGTGCAATTCGATCTGGTAGCCGGCAATCAAAGTCGCCGAGTCTCCGATCTTGATACAATAACTCAACTCTGGGATTACCCTGGATGCTCGATATCAAGCGATATTGCTAGGGTTCTTAGATCTCTGCCTAAACTAGACCTGGGGGTCGGTTTATAAAGCACCCGTACCCCCTGGCTTATTCTCCAAGGCGCATCCTGGATCCTACCCGGACACGGCGCACAAACCCTAACTTTCTTCTACCATAACCCACAATCCGGGTTACTGGGCCTACAAGCTTGGGCCTTTATAGGTTTCCTTATCTTTAGCCGGATCTTGCACAGCGTCCTTTGGGCCGGGTTACTCCTTGGAGTTTGGACTACCGGGTTATCATCCCCCCGTCAGTAGTCCCCAGAATAGCCTGGGCTTCATGGATCCTCCTTGAAGCGCTCGCTATTCCCTGCAAAGATATCAAACACACATGCATATGGAGGCCGGGTTAAGATGCTTTGATATTCAGCTAGGCCTTACTCCATGGTGGCCATGTAGTAACCCGGGTTTTTCCTCCAAGCACTTTTTAATTTTCCAGGTCCAAACCCTAATAAAAACGCCAAGATTCCATACTCGATAATCGATCCTGATATCACGGGGTTGATCTCCTTCTTTCTTTTATCCAAATGCCTTGCTCAACATTTAAAGCACATTTCGCCAAAACTCAAATAAATAGCCGTTTACTTCCGCAGCTCCCGGCTCCAGCTCACTGAACCGGGCTTATCCATTCGCCCTATAAATAAGCTCCTTGGGGGTAACCCGAACCCTAACGGCCCATTTCCCCCCACTCTGCTTCCTTCCTCCCTCTGAACTCATTCTCACTGAGCGCCACCACGGAAATCCCGCGCGCATCACCGGAGCCCATCGGCCGGAGGCTGCGCTCCGCCACTGCTTGCCCTGCGCCGCCGCCAAGATCCGCCGGCGAACCTCCATCCGGTCCGTCTGGAATCGCGAAGGGACACCAGGCCTGCGCCATCTGCCTCCGCAAGGCTTCACTCAGATCCCCTCCGGTAAGCCTTTTGCACCCCTTAATTTGCCTTTGCAATTTTTGATTTTATCTCAGATTAGATCCAAATCAGCCCGCCACGGATTTCTCGGCCATGCCGAATTAGGCCACCAATAATCTTTTCTAGCTTGCGCATATTCCAATCCACTCTCCTACTTCCTGCAATCATTATTCTCACCACAAATCTGAAGATGGAATTTCCAATCTAGGCTCGAACTACTTGAAGTTTCCGCCTTTGCCTCAATCACCCGGCTGGACCTCCCCTTTCTGGTTCCTTTTATTCGCGCCAAGTGCCTATGCAGCCATCCATCGCCCTCAAAAACTCCTTTCAACATTTAGATCCCATAATTTTTGCCATAATGCTTGATACCCGGATAATTTCGAACTTTACTCCGCGAGCTAACACCCGGATTACGCGCAATTTTTCATGTCTCAATATTACCCGGCCGATACTCGGCCGGCTCACAACTTTCGTGTCTTAGTCCTCTTATCCTTTTACCTTGTACTTTGCAGGTCAACCACATGGCTCCCAAAAAGCAGGGGAAAACTCCAACCAAAGCTAAAGCCACCAACTCCATATCCGCCAACTGGGCGCGGTCTACGGTCACCAAGGCCAAGTTGGAGGAGCTGGTGGAGCTGGGAGTTCTTCCTCCTCAAGAGGATATCCAATGGAGAGTCCCGGGTAAGGAGACCCGGCCCACCCCGACAAAAGGCGAGGTAATTTGCTTTGTGGAACATGTGACCCGGGGCTTCCGCCCACCGGGTCACCCTTTTTTCCGGGAGGTTCTAAACCATTACGGCCTTCGCGTCTTTGATATCGGGCCTAACTCTGTTTTAAACATCTCCCACTTCATAGTCCTTTCCGAATCATACTTGTGCACTTCGCCAAGTTTAGCTCTTTTCATTGAGCTTTTTCAATGCAAACCGTGCCGCGAGAGCGGTGACGGGGCGCTTCTCGCTTGCGGCAGGGTTTCCATCCAGCGCCGCAAGAATTCTTTGATGCCACCCCTCACCCTTAACTCCCATGTCAAGCACTGGCAGCTCTCCTACTTTTACTGCCAAGACACCTCCCCACCCAGCCAAAAGAAGCTGCCGGGTTACTTAGAGGGTCTTCTTGACATCTCCGAGAAATTTAGTGCCTTCGCCTCTGACTCGGATAGGGAGGCAATTCAACCTCTACTAGCCAAAATCAACACTCTCACGGCCCAAGGCCTCATCGGGCTCAACCTGGTGAAGACTTGGGTCGACTTCCGTATTCAACCTAATTCCATCCGCACAAAGTTGATGTGCGAGTATTCGGGACAATCTACAGACCCGCTCCGGTACTCTGATAACATCTTTGCAGCTGGCGATACCCACAAAACCATCAAGGGTTTTCTGACAGAAAAGCTTGAGGTAATCTGGAACATATCCGGATTGGAGCCCTTCACGCTCGAGAACCCAGCCCCCAAGGTGAAAACCCGACTTTAATGCCTTTATCTTTGCTCTTTCCACTTGATACGGTTGATAACCCTTGTGCTGACACCTTTCAGGCTGATGATGATTTTTGGAAAACCAACACCTCTCCTAGCTCCAAGAGTCCAGGGGAGCAAGAAGCTGCTAACTCAGACGAAGGTATTTTCCGGATTTTGTTTGATTCCTTTAAGCTCACCATAACCCCTTCATTTCCAACTATAACTCTGATGATATCCAGAACGAGAAGATGACGAGGAAGAAAACTCCGATGGCAAAGTAGAATCTGCCAGCGACGAGGAGGAACTGGAGCCGACAATCAAAGTCGGATCAAAAAGAAAAACCCAAGAGGCTACTTCCAAGGTTTCATATCTCCTCCTTGCATTCAATTCGTATTACTTTAATGATATATATGAGCTTCCTTGATGTTATTCCACTGGCCATTCTTGAAGGAATCGCCCATGACCAAGCGTAGGTCGACTCGAAATAACCCGGGTGATGATGCCCTTAACCCGGTTATTTCATCGACCCCGACTCGACGGGCTGGTAATTACCCTATCTTTTCCTGGTCGAAACATTCTCCTTGAACCATTCCCACATGACATCTAACTTGATAATTTCCAGCCTCTCCCGAGTCCAGCGACGGATTTCCTTGTGACTTTGCGGTGAACACCGGGTAAAATCCCCTTTCTGATGTTCCACCACATTTTATCACCCTTTCCTGACTGTGTATTTAGCTGCTCACTGACAACATCTACAGGGCCACGGTCGTTATCAGCGACCAAGAGGATATGGAGATCGAGGGCCCGGGTAAGGGGAGCCCGACTAATAAGACTACAGCCGCGTCTAGCGGCAAAAAACAAGCATCGCCGGCAAAGCCGGACACACAAGAAGCCGAGTATCCGATTGCTTCCCATGCAAGCAAGAAGAAAAAGGCCACCGTCTTGGGTGCAGAAGAAGAAGCGTCGGATTCCGACACACAAATGACCCGGGTTCCGCCTCCCGCTAAGAAGAAAGCCCCTTCTCGGAATTTCCAAGGCCCCGGGTCCTCTGATACGAGTAAAGACACTTTTGGTCAGTTGATGAACACCCTCCTCACCATGAAGACTTCGGAGAGCAAGATCTTGGAGCGCATGGCTGCAGAGCACCAGGTAAGGACACTTGGTATCTCATATTGCATACCTAGTCCCCAAGTTCCGAGTATGACTTGCAAAAGTTATGCTTGGTACTTTACGCCATATTCAGCTTACCATAATATCCAACTGATACTTGCGTTCCTTGCTACTTACAGGCACAGATAACCCGGTCTGATGAAACTTTACTGAAGACCGAACAACTTCTCCTTGCCGAGATAAAACGAAGGGAAACCCTTGAGGATGACATGAAAACTTTGAAGAAGGATGTTTCCAAATACAAGAAGAAGTGCAATGCTGCTCAGACCGCGCTGAAGAAACTATCGGACCAAGTCACCGATACTTATCAGATCTTGCTTAGTAAGTTTTTGCTGCTGATTTGTTTCGTGTCTTTGCTTTATTATATCAGACTCGGGATTATTGATACGTTCTCTCTTTTGTTACAACTGTAGGTGCCAACCTTGCGGCCCCAGAGGAGGATGCCATTGTCAAGGCTAAAACCCTAAAGATCGTGCTCCAGACTTTCTTTGCCGGCACAAAATTTATACTGGATGCCGTGAAGTGGCCTACGGAAGTATATCCGGGTGAAGAGAATCTCATTCAAGCCTGCTCCACTGTGCCTGGCTGGATTGAAATCTGGAAGCGCTCGTCCTGCCGGATTGGTATGACCCGGGCCTTCACCCTGGCCAAGGCTTTCTTTCCGAAGCTTGACCCGGCAAAGGTAATATCCGGGTTTCCCGAATTCAAGGCGGATGGATCCAAATTTACACCCAAAGATTTCAAGGCCATACAAGCCGCAGTGCGCCCCTCGGCCACCACTTTGGACGATAGTTTGGATCTAAACACGATCATGAGTGCATACGACGCTGATGGCAAAGTTGTTACAGAGGAAGCACCCCCGCCCTTTGATATCTTGGAGAAGTGGGTTTCTAACTCGGCCAGGAAGAGGGAGGCAACTGCGAAGAGAGAGGCCGAGTTAGGATCAGGTCCGTCTGCCTCTACACCAGCCGTCCCTCCACCTGTCCGCCCTGGCGCAGTGAGTCCGGGTAAGGGTGCCGGGAAGGCTAAGCAGCAAACCCAGGACCCAGAGCCGGAAGACCGTACTCAGGAGGCCGAATAGGGCAATACCATCATAACACCTTGCTTACGTGATGCTTTGTATTCAAACTATTATGCTTTTGATGGTGCGCCTGTGCACCCCTGATACTGATGTCGTAACTTGTAACACACTTTTTAGTCCGTGATATGCTTTGCGGCTTTCCTGGCCTTTTGATAACCGTATTGCTTGTCTATTCTTTGAGCTTTTTCTCGATACCCGACTCTCTATTTTGGCTCTCTTCGTAAGACTCGGTTTTCCGAATACCAGGGGCTTTGATAAGTGGACTTTTCTTTAAGTCCCCAAGACTCGGATGCCAGGGTCTTTCGAACTGCGATAGCCAAGTAGTTTGTTTCTGTTTCGAAGTCCCCAGTCCCCATGGCCCAAAGTCCGAGTCATGGGGGTGTGGCCTTTCTCAGAGAACAAATCGTTTTTTACCGAGTCGAAAAACCTAAGGCCATTCCACGGAAGTACTGAAGTTATGCTTGATAATCATTGAGTTTCCGGCTATTAGCCTTGTACTCTGCATAAACTTGTGGTTTAGATGACCCTTTTGACTATCTTGTACTGTAAGCCGGCTTTCGCGTGGATACCATGTTGTTACATCCATACGAAAACAGGGTCAGACAAGTCCCATTGGGCTTCATGGCTGATTGTAATCGTAAGCGAACAAATCATGCCACTTTAGTGCGAGTCACATCGAGCTTAAGTAAGAAAAGTCAAGAAAATTTGGCTCCTTTGTCCAGTTATAAGATTGCAGCCGTACTCGTTTGCGAATAATCGGCCCCTATAACTTATAGGCATCAAGGCCGGGTCTTTCGGGTTTGTGGCTGGGCTACTTGAGCAACCAGCCCCCGAGACCTATATATGCTCAACGTTCTTAATGATACTGAAATACTTATGTCACATGGATACTACTTACTTGTAATCAGGCTGTAACGAAATAGGACTTGATAACCATCTCTTTATTGATGCGAGAAAGTTTGGATCAGCAGGCCGCCTCATTAAAAACCTTCCAGTCCCCTTAGGTACCCTGGGTAGGAAAAGAGCGCGTCTGAAACCTGCTGCCCGTTACATTGTTTAGTTCTCCATGGGGACCGGTCCCGGACTAGCATGACCGACGCACATTCTCCACATGCTGGACTTTTTCATGATGAGTGCCGGGTTTACTAACCGACCCGGGTGAGGTGTTTCGGTGACACGGCTGGTTGTGAGCGGCCGTGCAGTTTCTTCCTTTATAGCGGATTGCTTGGGGGAGTCGTCCTTGATAAAAGCCACCATTTTAGCATCTTGTGCTACTTTGGATTTTGCTCTTTCGCCTTCAGTACTCGGCCTTTTTGATGTGGTTCTATCCTCCGGGTCTGCTTGAGATCGGTAATGCTTGAGTTCTTCTTTTCTACAGGCTTGCTCGGCCATTGCTGCATCTCCTTCGTCGCATTCAGCTGCTATGTCTCGGTTTCCATGTATGGTGATGGTCTTCTTGGGACCCGGGATTTTTAGCTGTAGATATACGTAACACGGCCTAGCAATGAATTTGGCGTAAGCCGGTCTTCCAAATAACGCGTGATATGGGCTGCGCAATTTGACTACCTCAAAGGTAAGCCACTCAACTCGATAGTTATCCTTTGACTCCCCGAAGGCTACCTCCAATGCGATTTTTCCCTCGGGGCACGCTGAATGACCCGGCACTATCCCATGAAAAACTGTTGAGCTTTTTTGTAGCTGAGACTCCTTGAGGCCCATGCGTAGGAAGGTTTCCCAATACAGTATGTTGATGCTGCTTCCACCATCCATAAAAACCTTTTTCAGCTCATACCCATTGACTTGTGGTGCGACTACTAATGCCAAGACTCCCGGGTGCTCCACTCTTTCTGGGTGATCCCTTCTGCTCCATGTTACCTCCTGTTCTGACCATCTCAAGTATCTCGGGACAGCTGACGAAACTGAGTTGACCGCTTGCTTCAGTATCTTTTTGTCCTTGTTAGAGCCTCCTGTGGTATGCACATGATATTGACCCAGTTGTTTGGGGTTAGCCTGGAAACCTCCTGCCCCCCCTTGGTTATTGCCTTGATTTCCAGCCGCCGGGTTACCAGCTAGGGGTGGGCCGTTGCCCGGGTTTCCCCCTGGACCCGGTCCTCCTCCCCGTCCTGCACTTCGCATAGCTCTGTTCACTTCGTCATTTTTCCATCTTTGTAAGTCGGCGCACTGCTCCAGAGAGTGGTTAGCTGGCCTGCCGTTCCTGCTGTGTTTCGGGCATGCCATCCTGAATATGTCCCAATTGTTACCCGGCCTTGGCGGCCCTTGATAGTTTCCTCCATTGTGATTACCTCCGTTGAAATTTCCTTCTGCTATGGGCCTTGAAGACCCGGCTTCTGTATTGGCGACAAACTCGGAGCCTCCTTCAAACGGGCGCTTGTTCTGGCTATTTCCGTTATTACCCGGTGCTGATCCATTGCCGGTTCTTCCACTATTACTTGTGTTTGCTTTTACCTTCTTGTCATCAACTTCCTCTTCTGTAGTATCTGTCGCAGCGTGTTTGTTGCACGCGTCCATCAATTCTCCCATTGTAACTTCCGACGCATTTCGACTAGACTTCATGCGAGTTAACTTTTGCACTAAAGGTATGTACTTGCATGTTTTTGCCATGGCCTGTAGCGCATCCTTGGGCTGAATGTCCGTGGACGAGTGAAGTATCTCCATAACCCGGCGCACCCAACTGCGCGCCGATTCTCCCTTCTTCTGGACGCACCGCTCTAGGTCGTCAATAGTGAACAACTTCCTGCACGTCCCATGAAAGTGCTTGACAAACGCGGTCTTCAATTCCTCCCAGGACTTGATCGATCCTTCCGGCAAATTGGTGAACCACAACTTTGCTGCTCCTTCTGACATCATCAAGTACATGAACTTGGCTTGGAGATTCTCGGATGCGTTGCGAATTGACATTGCCATCTCATAGCTACTTAGCCATGTTTCTGGATCCATAGTTGGCTCATAATTCACTACTTTCCCCGGCTCTTTGAATTTTTCCGGGTAAGGTTCAGCTCTGATATTGTCCGAGAGACACTTGGGTCCCGCAAGAACGGTTGAAGCCGGCCTTGCTCTAGAAACGTGTGATGCCGCGGGGGGCGCGGCTGGGCGCGGTGCTACGGGAAGTCCATGCGCTACAGACCCGGCCGCGGCCCTCCGGGCTCTAGAACTGTCCACGACAGCCTGTGCTGCTGATGCTGCCTGAGCGCGGGGAGGAGGCGGCATTTGCTGCTGCTCTTCCCTCCGCCGTGCTGAACTTGTTTGGATATTCCCTTGTTGTTGACTGACGTATGGCGTTCCATGCATACCACTTCTGTGATCCGGATAATTGGCTTGCTGTGCCACCGCAGTGTGCAACAGATCGATGGCTTGCCGAGTCTTCTCTGCATGGGGCGACTCTCCCACGGGGATCTGATTTAACGCGAGTGTCGCCGCATACACATTGTCCATGGGGTTATTGTAGTGGCCGGCTGGTGTGCGGAATCGTGATGGTGGCGGTGGTGGTAGATCGTTGTCGGTTGTGACTCTGGTCTGTGGTGGGGGTAACCCGGCCCGTTCATTGGCCGGATGTGTCCCTGCTGTCGCCGGTTGGGGTGCGGTTCCCTGGTTCACCACCGGTATCGGCTGATCCTGAGGTGTGACAAATAAATTAGCCGGATTAATAACCCCGCCCGTTGCTGGTAACCTGGTTTGATGCCTTTGATGCACTCTAGACGTTTCCTCTCGGAGCCGAGTTCCTAGCGCATCCAACTCACGCTGCCGCCTGGCCATCCCTTGCCTTTCTGCCTCTACCTGCCTTCTTTGCTGTTCCAGCGCACGACGAGCTACATCCAGATCCCTGACACGTTCCGCTGCGTTTTCCGGAGTGATAACCGTCGCAAGAACCGTGGGATCTAGAATCAGATTATTATCGAATAAGGCCGGGTGGCGCGGGTTTGAAGGACCCGCCCCTGGTGTCCGGTTTCCCAGGAATCCGAACGTGTTTGCGTGCAACTCCTCGTCTGCTGCGCGGCTGGTTACTGATGCCGATTCCCCATCAACCCGGGCCAAAACCGGGTCTCCGTTAGCCGCGCCCTGCTGCTGGGCCACCGCCTGAGCCGCCCCGACTGATGCCGCGGTTGCGTTTCCTTGGTTAAGATTGGCCGCGGGAGCCGCATAGACTGCGACTCGGCGTACGATATCCGGTGTAAGTTCATGCTGTTCTTCCTCATCGTTCTCCTCCTCATACCGGTTTTCCAGCAGATCCAGGATAGACCCGGTATCACCTTCTCTTTCGACCCGGTCGCGCGGGGTCCATGCCGGCTCCTCCGGCTGTTCCCACTCCGCGATGGGTTCTTCTGCCGGATGTGTCGTTCCAATCGATTCTTCGTCATCTGATCGGATAGAAGTGGCTTCTCCTGGCACAGAATCAGATCCAATATTGTCAGGGATCGAATTGGAAGTACATACCATACCAATGAAGACGCTGATCCGGCCGATTGTCACGACGGATCCAGATTCAAGGTGATCCGACTCTGGCCCCCAGCCGGAATCGTCCACCATCTTTTCTCCTTTGTGGTCGACGTAGATTTCGCCGACGACGAGATTCTCCATGCTCTTCCGAGCTTCTCCCGTGATGTAAACACCTTTGGACGCAGGCCCCACGGTGGGCGCCAACTGTCGTGGGATAATCACGGCAGATGTTACCGGGGGTAACTGATCTTGGGGCAAGACGACACAGGCGTTTGGGAGAGGGTTTAGCTCAGAGGAAAACATGGTGCAATTCGATCTGGTAGCCGGCAATCAAAGTCGCCGAGTCTCCGATCTTGATACAATAACTCAACTCTGGGATTACCCTGGATGCTCGATATCAAGCGATATTGCTAGGGTTCTTAGATCTCTGCCTAAACTAGACCTGGGGGTCGGTTTATAAAGCACCCGTACCCCCTGGCTTATTCTCCAAGGCGCATCCTGGATCCTACCCGGACACGGCGCACAAACCCTAACTTTCTTATACCATAACCCACAATCCGGGTTACTGGGCCTACAAGCTTGGGCCTTTATAGGTTTCCTTATCTTTAGCCGGATCTTGCACAGCGTCCTTTGGGCCGGGTTACTCCTTGGAGTTTGGCCTACCGGGTTATCATCCCCCCGACAGTTTCCCCCGAGAGGGACTCCGGAGCGTATGAATGCCAACACAGCACATGTTATGCCATACCATATGTGTTAGAGTGTGGCATGGGTCTTGGATGCCAAAAATTCCCTCACTCTCTGTGTTAGGGCTTCACCGGCGTCGGATTCTCTCTAGCGGGTTCCACGACTACTTAGAGCCCGAAACTCCCAAATCTGACAGAATGAGGATGGCCCTACCATTGACTTGGGTGTTCCTTGGGCCTAATACAACACAACCAAGAAATTGGTTCCACCTTGCTACCCCCTTCCGGCTCACATAGAGGGGCCAGAACGACAGTTCCGTCTTTTTCCCCAAAGGGGCTATGGTTTCTCCAAAGAGGGGCTCCGGAGCGTCTGAATTCCAGCACATGGTATACCATACAATGTGTGTTGTCATACCATGTATCATATGGAGTGTGGCAAGTGTCTTTGATGACCAAGATTCCCTCATTCTCTTTGTTAGGGCTTCATCGGCGTCGGGTTCTCTCTGGCGGGTTCCAGGACTACTTAGAGCCGAAACCCCCGGATCTGGCGGAACGGGGGGAATCTTGCCAAGAGGTGGCCCCTACCATTTACTGGTGTTCGTTGGACATAACCTAACACAAAAGAGAAATCGGTTCCACTTTGCTACCCCCTTCCGAATCATGTACACGCGCGGAGAAGCTAGAACGCGGTTCCGTCTTTTCCCCCAACGGGGCTAGGGTTTCCCCGGAGAGGGACTCCGGAGCGTATGAATTCCACGACAGCACATGGTATGCCATACCATATGTGTTAGAGTGTGGCATGGGTCTTGGATGCCAAACATTCCCTCACTCCCTGTGTTAGGGCTTCACCGGCGTCAGATTCTCTCTAGCGGGTTCCACGACTACTTAGAGCCCGAAACTCCCAGATCTGACAGAACGGGGGAAATCTTGCCAAGAGGTTGGCCCTACCATTGAATTGTGTGTTCCTTGTGCCTAATATAACACAACCAAACAATTGGTTCCACCTTTCTACCCCTTCTGTCTCACGTAGAGGGGCCAGAACGGCAGTTCCGTCTTTTTCCCCAAGGGGCTATGGCTCTTCCGAAGAGGGGCTCCGGAGCGTCTGAATGCCAGCACATGGTATGTCATACCATGTGTGTTGCCATACCATGTGTGATATGGAGTGTGGCAAGTGTCTTGGATGACCAAGATTCCCTCATTCTCTTTGGTAGGGCTTCATCGGCGTCGGGTTCTCTCTTGTGGGTTCCAGGACTACTTAGAGCCGAAACTCCCGGATCTGGCGGAACGGGGGAAATCTTGCCAAGAGGTGGCCCCTACCATTGACTTTGGTGTTCCTTGGACCTAACCTAACACAACCATGAAATCGGTTCCACTTTGCAACCCCCTTCCAGCTCATGTACGCGCGTGGAGAAGCTAGAATGGCGGTTCCGTCTTTTTCCCCAACGGGGCTAGGGTTTCCCTGGAGAGGGACTCCGGAGCGTATGAATGCCACCAAAACACATGGTATGCCATACCATATGTTTTAGAGTGTGGGATTGGTATTGGATGCAAAACATTCCCTCACTCTTTGTTTTAGGGCTTCACCGGCGTCGGATTCTCTCTAGCGGGTTCCACGACTACTTAGAGCCTGAAACTCCCGGATCTGACAAAACGAAGGAAATATTGCTAAGAGGTTGGCCCTACCATTTACTTGGGTGTTCCTTGTGCCTAATAAAACACAACCAAACAATTGGTTCCACCTTGCTATCCCCTTCCGGCTCATGTAGAGGGGCCAGAACGGCAGTTCCATCTTTTCCCCCAAGGGGCTATGGTTTCTCCGAAGAGGGGCTCCGGAGCGCCTGAATGCCAGCACATCGTATTCCATACCATGTGTGTTGTGATATAGAGTGTGGAAAGTGTCTTGCATGACCAAGATTCCCTCATTCTCTTTGTTAGGGCTTCATCGGCGTCGGGTTCTCTCTGGCGGGTTCCAGGACTACTTAGAGCCGAAACTTCCGGATCTGGCGGAACGGGGGAAATCTTTCCAAGAGGTGGACTCTACCATTTACTTTGCTGTTACTTGGACGTAACCTAACACAAACAAGAAATCAGTTCCACTTTGCTACCCCTTCCAGCTCATGTACGCGCACGGAGACTCCAGAACGACGGTTCCGTCTTTTTCTCCAACGGGGCTAGGGTTTCCCCGGAGAGGGACTCCGGATCGTATGAATGCCACCACAACACATGGTATTCCATAACATATGTGTTAGAGTGTGCCATGGGTCTTGGATGCCAAACATTCCCTCACTCTCTGTGTTAGGGATTCACCGGCGTCAGATTCTCTCTAGCGGGTTCCACGACTACTTAGAGCCCGAAACTCCCGGATCTGACAGAACGAGGGAAATCTTGCCAAGAGGTTGGCCCTACCATTTACTTGGGTGTTACTTGGGCCTAATACAACACAACCAAGCAATTGGTTCCACCTTTTTACCCCCTTCCGCCTCACGTAGAGGGGCTAGAACGGCAGTTCTGTCTTTTTCCCCAAGGGGCTATGGTTTCTCCGAAGAGGGGCTCCGGAGCGTCTGAATGCCAGCAAATGGTATTCCATACCATGTGTGTTTCCGTACCATGTGTTATATGGAGTGTGGCAAGTGTCTTGGATGACCAAGATTCCCCCATTCTCTTTGTTAGGGCTTCATCGGTGTCGGGTTCTCTCTGGCGGGTTCCACGACTACTTAGAGCCGAAACTCCCGGATCTGGCAGAACGGGGGAAATCTTGCCAAGAGGTGGCCCCTACCATTGACTTTGGTGTTCCTTGGACATAACCTAACACAACCAAGAAATCGTTTCCACTTTGATACCCCCTTCCGGCTCATGTACGCGCGTGGAGAGGCCAGAACGGCGATTCCGTCTTTTTGCCGAACTAGGCTATGGTTTCCCCCGAGAGGGACTCCGGAGCGTATGAATGCCAACACAGCACATGGTATGCCATACCATATGTGTTAGAGTGTGGCATGGGTCTTGGATGCCAAACATTCCCTCACTCTCTGTGTTAGGGCTTCACCGGCGTCGGATTCTCTCTAGCGGGTTCCACGACTACTTAGAGCCCGAAACTCCCGAATCTGACAGAATGAGGTTGGCCCTACCATTGACTTGGGTGTTCCTTGGGCCTAATACAACACAACCAAGAAATTGGTTCCACCTTGCTACCCCCTTCCGGCTCACATAGAGGGGCCAGAACGACAGTTCCGTCTTTTTCCCCAAAGGGGCTATGGTTTCTCCAAAGAGGGGCTCCGGAGCGTCTGAATGCCAGCACATGGTATGCCATACAATGTGTGTTGTCATACCATGTATCATATGGAGTGTGGCAAGTGTCTTTGATGACCAAGATTCCCTCATTCTCTTTGTTAGGGCTTCATCGGCGTCGGGTTCTCTCTGGCGGGTTCCAGGACTACTTAGAGCCGAAACCCCCGGATCTGGCAGAACGGGGGGAATCTTGCCAAGAGGTGGCCCCTACCATTTACTGGTGTTCGTTGGACATAACCTAACACAAAAGAGAAATCGGTTCCACTTTGCTACCCCCTTCCGGATCATGTACGCGCGCGGAGAAGCTAGAACGCGGTTCCGTCTTTTTCCCCAACGGGGCTAGGGTTTCCCCGGAGAGGGACTCCGGAGCGTATGAATTCCAAGACAGCACATGGTATGCCATACCATATGTGTTAGAGTGTGGCATGGGTCTTGGATTCCAAACATTCCCTCACTCCCTGTGTTAGGGCTTCACCGGCGTCAGATTCTCTCTAGCGGGTTCCACGACTACTTAGAGCCCGAAACTCCCAGATCTGACAGAACGGGGGAAATCTTGCCAAGAGGTTGGCCCTACCATTGAATTGTGTGTTCCTTGTGCCTAATATAACACAACCAAACAATTGGTTCCACCTTTCTACCCCTTCTGTCTCACGTAGAGGGGCCAGAACGGCAGTTCCGTCTTTTTCCCCAAGGGGCTATGGCTTCTCCGAAGAGGAGCTCCGGAGCGTCTGAATGCCAGCACATGGTATGTCATACCATGTGTGTTGCCATACCATGTGTGATATGGAGTGTGGCAAGTGTCTTGGATGACCAAGATTCCCTCATTCTCTTTGGTAGGGCTTCATCGGCGTCGGGTTCTCTC
This sequence comes from Alopecurus myosuroides, assembly GCA_028641055.1. NCBI lineage: Eukaryota > Viridiplantae > Streptophyta > Magnoliopsida > Poales > Poaceae > Alopecurus > Alopecurus myosuroides. Next base: position 206,295,987 of record CM054063.1, on the reverse strand, counting down.
TTGTGGGTTCCAGGACTACTTAGAGCCGAAACTCCCGGATCTGGCGGAACGGGGGAAATCTTGCCAAGAGGTGGCCCCTACCATTGACTTTGGTGTTCCTTGGACCTAACCTAACACAACCATGAAATGGGTTCCACTTTGCAACCCCCTTACGGCTCATGTACGCGCGTGGAGAAGCTAGAATGGCGGTTCCGTCTTTTTCCCCAACGGGGCTAGGGTTTCCCTAGAGAGGGACTCCGGAGCGTATGAATGCCACCAAAACACATGGTATGCCATACCATATGTTTTAGAGTGTGGGATGGGTATTGGATGCAAAACATTCCCTCGCTCTTTGTTTTAGGGCTTCACCGGCGTCGGATTCTCTCTAGCGGGATCCACGACTACTTAGAGCCTGAAACTCCCGGATCTGACAAAACGAAGGAAATATTGCTAAGAGGTTGGCCCTACCATTTACTTGGGTGTTCCTTGTGCCTAATATAACACAACCAAACAATTGGTTCCACCTTTCTATCCCCTTCCGGCTCATGTAGAGGGGCCAGAACGGCAGTTCCATCTTTGCCCCCAAGGGGCTATGGTTTCTCCGAAGAGGGGCTCCGGACCCCCTGAATGCCAGCACATCGTATTCCATACCATGTGTGTTGCGATATAGAGTGTGGAAAGTGTCTTGCATGACCAAGATTCCCTCATTCTCTTTGTTAGGGCTTCATCGGCGTCGGGTTCTCTCTGGCGGGTTCCAGGACTACTTAGAGCCAAAACTTCCAGATCTGGCGGAATGGGGGAAATCTTTCCAAGAGGTGGACTCTACCATTTACTTTGGTGTTCCTTGGACGTATCCTAACACAAACATTCCACTTTGCTACCCCTTCCAGCTCATGTACGCGCACGGAGAGTCCAGAACGACGGTTCCGTCTTTTTCTCCAACGGGGCTAGGGTTTCCCCGGAGAGGGACTCCGGATCGTATGAATGCCACCACAACACATGGTATTCCATACCATATGTGTTAGAGTGTGCCATGGGTCTTGGATGCCAAACATTCCCTCACTCTCTGTGTTAGGGATTCACCGGCGTCAGATTCTCTCTAGCGGGTTCCACGACTAGTTAGAGCCCGAAACTCCCGGATCTGACAGAACGAGGGAAATCTTGCCAAGAGGTTGGCCCTACCATTTACTTGGGTGTTCCTTGGGCCTAATACAACACAACCAAGCAATTGGTTCCACCTTTATACCCCCTTCCGCCTCACGTAGAGGGGCCAGAACGGCAGTTCTGTCTTTTTCCCCAAGGGGCTATGGTTTCTCCGAAGAGGGGCTCCGGAACGTCTGAATGCCAGCACATGGTATGCCATACCATGTGTGTTTCCATACCATGTGTGATATGTAGTGTGGCAAGTGTCTTGAATGACCAAGATTCCCTTATTCTCTTTGTTAGGGCTTCATCGGCGTCGGGTTCTCTCTGGCGGGTTCCAGGACTACTTAGAGCCGAAACTCCTGGATTTGGCGGAACAGGGGAAATCTTGCCAATAGGTGGTCCCTACCATTGACTTTGGTGTTCCTTGTACATAACCTAACACAACCAAGAAATCGGTTCCAGTTTGCTACCCCCTTCGGGCTCATGCACGCGCGTGGGGAGGCCAGAACGGTGGTTCCGTCTTTTTCCCCAACGGGGCTAGGGTTTCCCCGGAGAGGGGCTCCGGAGCGTATGAATGCCACCAAAGCACATGGTATGACATACCATATGTCTTAGAGTGTGGCATGGGTCTTGGATGCCAAACATTCCCTCACTCTCTGTGTTAGGGCTTCACCGGCGTCAGATTCTCTCTAGCGGGTTCCACGACTACTTAGAGCCCGAAACTCCCGGATCTGACAAAACGAGGGAAATCTTTCCAAGAGGTTGGCCCTACCATATTACTTGGGTGTTCCTTGGGCGTAATAAAACACAACCAAGCAATTGGTTCCACCTTCCTACCCCCTTCCGGCTCACGTAGAGGGGCCAGAACGGCAGTTCCGTCTTTTTCCCCAAGGGGCTATGGTTTCTCCGAAGAGGGGCTCCGGAGCGTCTGAATGCCAGCACATGGTATTCCATACCATGTGTGTTGAGATATGGAGTGTGGAAAGTGTCTTGGATGACCAAGATTCCCTCATTCTCTTTGTTAGGGCTTCATCGGCGTCGGGTTCTCTCTCGCGGGTTCCAGGACTACTTAGAGCCGAAACTCCCGGTTCTGGCAGAACGGGGGAAATATTGCCAAGAGGGGCCCCTAACATTTACTTTGGTGTTCCTTGGACCTAACCTACCACAACCAAGAAATCGGTTCCACTTAGCTACCCCCTTCCGGGTCATGTACGCGTGCGGAGAGGCCAGAACGGCGGTTCCGTCTTTTTCCCCAACAGGGCTAGGGTTTCCCCGGAGAGGGACTCTGGATCGTATGAATGCCACCACAACACATGGTATTCCATACCATATGTGTTAGAGTGTGGCATGGGTATTTGATGCCAAACATTCCCTCACTCTCTGTTGGGGGGATGATAACCCGGCAGGCCCATGAGGGGGAACAAAGACCCGGCTGGAAGGGGTTTACGCGAGACCTTGTAATATGATGCTGGGCCGAGTGTCACAGATGGGCCAGCAGTTGTGTTGGTAACCCTGCTCAAGAAAAGGGAGGTTTTAGAAGACCTGAAAGGCGGTCCAAACCATGAATCCAAGACTTGGAGGGCACGAAGAGTAATTTAGGGTTACGTGTAGACTCCGAGTAGGACTTTGGCCGTATCTTGTAAGGAAAGCCAGGAAACCGGGTGTTATATAAACCGGTCCTTATGGCGTAGAAGAGGGAGATTCGAGAGATTTCGAGAGAGAACCCTAGATTCGAGTTATTCGAGATATATGAGAGCAAGTACTTGTAACCCTAGATTTGGAGTCTCGGCGACATTGCAGTCCGAGCCTCTAGATTGATAGTCAATAAGATCCTAGCTGGAAGTAAGCTATTATCTCCAATGGAGAGGCTGAACAGGGATAAACCTTGTGTCCGATCTGAGCTAAACCCTCTCCCAAACACCAGAGTCGATTTACCCCAACCTAAGTTACCTCCGGTAACGTCTGCCGTGACTTTCCCACGACAGTTGGCGCCCACCATGGGGCCTACGTCCAAAGGTGTTTACATCACGGCAGAAGCTCTGGAAAGCATGAAGAACTTCGTTATCGGCGAGATCATCACCAACCCTGAAGGAGAGAAGACCGTCGACGATTTTGGCTGGGGGCCAGAGTCGGACCTGCTGGAAACCGGATCTGTCATCACGATCGGCCGCGTCAACGTCTTCGTTGGTATGGTACGTACGTCTGGTTTAATTTATGAAAATAATGAGTATGATTCCGTGTCAGGGGCCGCCACCTGCGTTCAATCGGATGGGGAAGAGTCGGTAGGCATGGCAGAACTGGAGAGAGCACCCACCACAAAGAGGGAACAGCCGGAGGAGCCGGCATGGACCCCGCGTGGCTGGGTTACTGGAGATGATGACACAGAATCTATCTTGCACTTGCTTGAAGATCGGTACGAAGAATATAGCTGCAGGAAGAAGAATATGAATCTTCACCAGGCATTGCGTGCCGAGTTGCAGTCTACACAGCCCCTGCGATAAATCTGAATCAGGGTGATGTGTAAGTAGCCGCGGCTGGTGCGGCACAAGCGCTGGCCCAACAACAGACTCCGATTAACGGAAACCCGGCCGGAGCGCGGCTCGGTGGTGAACAGACATCCGCCACCAGCGAAACGGGTGAAACTGCTCATCACAGAAACATGTTCGGATTTAGGACGAACAGAACAGCCGGCGCGGGAACGTCACACCCACCAAATCCGGCTCTGTTTAGCAACAACCTGATCTTGGATCCCACAGTGTTAGCAACGGTGATAACCCCAGAGAACGCGGCGGCCTGGGCCAGAGACCTGGACGTGGCCCACCGAGCGTTGGAACAACAAAGGAGAGATGTAGAAGCCGATAAATTACCGATGGTCGTGCGTCAACGTCAGTTGGATGAGTTAGAGGATCGTATACAGGCACAAACGACTAGAGCATATAATCAGAGGCATCAGACGAGACTGCCTGCGACAGGCGGAGACCTACAGCCGGCCGCGTTGATCGTTACACCTCAAGACCAGCCGATCCTGATCGTGAATCAAGGAACCGGGTACGCAGGAGCAGCGCTCGGAGGACAACCGACTAACATGCCAGCCGGGTCACCTGCGTTACCCGCTGGGGCGGCTGGGGGCAATGCTGTGCAACCCCCACCATCACGATTTCAGACCCCGTCGGGTCACTTCAATAACCCTATGGACAACGTGTACGCTGCAACTTCAGCGCTCGACCGTATTCCATTAGGAGAGTCGCCTCAAGCAATAGGAACTCGGCGGACTATAGAGATGTTATGCACCGTGGTGGCTCAGCAAGAAAATTACCCGGACAACAGGAGAGGGATGCAGTGGACGCCGTATATGAGTCAGCAGGAAGGTAATACGAGGAATATTCAGTCCAATTCAGCACGACGGAGGGCAGAGCAACAGCAAATGCCGCCTCCTCCACTTAGACCAGCAGCTCCTGCGGTCTCAGCGGCACAGGCTATTGTGGATAGTTCTCGGGCAAGGCATGCGGCCGGGTCTGCTGTGCGAGGTCCAGGAGTTGGCGCGCCTCCCGCTGCAGCAGCCGAGTTTTCAGACGTTTCAAGAGTAAGGCCGGCATTGACAAACTTAGCCGGGCCCAAATGCTTATCAGACGCTATCAGGGCCGAGACTTATCCGGACAAGTTCAAAGAGCCAAGTAAAGTTGTCAACTATGAGCCAACCATGGATCCTGAGACCTGGTTAAGCAGTTATGAGATGGCCATGTCTATTCGCAACGCTTCAGAAAAGCTCCAAGCCAAATTTATGTATCTCATGATGTCCGAAGGAGCAGCTAAACTATGATTCAATAACCTGCCTCAGAGGTCTATGAATTCATGGAGTGAGCTTAAGTCGGCTTTCGTCAAGCATTTTCATGGAACTTGCAGGAAATTATACACGATTGACGACTTGGATCCGTGTGTGCAGATAAAGGGAGAGTCGGCACGCAGCTGGGTGCGCCGAGTCATGGAGATACTCCACTCTTCCACCGATATCCAGCCAAAGGATGCGATACAATCTATGGCAAAAACATGTAGATATACGCCCTTGGTGCAAAAATTGGTACGCATGAAATCCAGTAGGCATGTTTCAGAAATCACTATGGGGGAGTTGATGGACGCGTGCAATAAGCATGCCTCCACCGACACCACAGAAGAAGACGCCGAGGATAAGAAGGGAAAAGCTAATGTGAACAATAATGGAAGAACCGGCAACGGGGCTGCACCGAATAACAATGGAGGTAACAGTGGTGGCAATGGAAACAATCAGCATAAACGTCCGTACGAGGGGGGCTCCGAGTTAGTCGCCAGTACTGAAGCCGGGTTTGCAAGGCCTAGAGCGGATGGAACTTTAACAGAGGAAACTTCAACGGAGGAAGCAATTATCAAGGGCCACCACGGCCGACTAATCACATCGAAGCCTTTAAGATGCCTTGCCCACGCCATAGTAGGAACGGTAGGCCGGCTAATCATTCATTGGAGCAATGTGTGGATCTACAGAGGTGGAAAAATGAAGAAATACAGAAGGCCCTACAAGGCGCAGGCCGGGGAGGAGGTCCGGATCTGGGTGGAAACCCGGCAACGCGGGCAATAATCAAGGTGGTGCAGGGGGCTTTCAGAGTAACCCAAAGCAGCTAGGACAGTATCATGTTCACACCACTGGGACCTCCAGGAGGGAGAGGAAGATACTCAAAAGAGCTGTAAATTTGGTTTCTTCGGGTGTTCCAAGATACTTGATATGGTCAGATCAGGAAGTAACATGGAGTAGGAGGGATCACCCGGAAGCAATAGAACATCCGAGTGTGCTAGCTTTGGTGGTACGTTGCACCCGGACTTATAGAGGATACTCACAGTCTGCTAAACAGTAGATCAAATGGCTTACGGGGCATACCGGCACCCGCATCTCAATATGAGCAGGCCAACACGTAAACGTGTGACAACCATTCTCTACTGTCCATCGTCTGCGTAAACCATCCCATAGAAATCCGACTACTTCCATTGACGTACTTCATAACATACACACATGGTACGTCAACGGCATTTGAACAAGTGATATCACAACATATCTCTAAGACACAAAAGATTGAAATAAGTTGCAAATAGCTCTCACTAGAGCAGAGATAGCAAATACAATCATCCAGAGGACACATGTCCCAACAATTCATCATTACATCACAGCGGAAGCATCCAAAGTGTCTGGGTACAGACAAAATCCAAATAGGCCTAAGAGGCCGGAAACGAAAAGACGGAGCCCATCCACGATGTCTCGGATCCTGCCCGGGTCCGCTATCTACTCGTCAGCAGCCTCGTCATACTCCACGTAGTAGCCACCATGGGGATCCTCGGAAACGTAGTCTGCGGAAACCACAGCCCCAAAGGGGCCAGTACAGACAAGTACTGGCAAGCAAGACTCACAAGATACCAACGTGTACCCGGCAACACCAAGTACAGATGCTTTGAGTTCAACGGAAGAATAGGTGATACAAAAGTGCGGCAGCAGGCTGCTCTAACCAACTACAGAAACATGCTACAACTTCCGGCTAAAAGAAAGGGATAAGATAGCGTATCGTAACCAACTACTACTATCCTCAAACAAACCCATCCTGGATCTCGCCCTTATCCAAAGAAGCAATCCGAGGATAACTCTCACAGTTGGATTAATGATGGTTCAAGTTATTGTGTTAACAAGACTATTACTAGTCAAATTGTTAGTCATTAGGTGTAAGTTGTCTGAGTACTTGTTAGCCAGTACTTTCACCAAGTCATCCATAACCGCGGACAACACGGCTTCTCGAGAAGATTTAACCCTGCAGGGATGCACCAATTTGGCCGTACACGTAAGAATAACCCGCCAGATGGATTGGCCCTTCCACCAAGCGGGGCACTCAACACAACTCAACTCTTCTTCGCATCAAGCCCAAAGAACCCCGTGCAATTGAGCGCACGGCTAATCAAGCCCCACGAAGAATAGGGGACCCTCATAGCACTCTAAGAACGTGTCTCCCTAAATGCCGACTACAAAAGTTTCCACCCTGGCCTCGGGTTCGTACCTGCATATGCGTGCGGCAAATGGAAAACCCGAACTAAATGAGGCGATTTGGACAAGATGCGAATCGAATCAAATTGAGGGGGCGCCCATACACGCTTCCCACATGCGGTTAGTGCGCTCATCATGGATCAATAGACAAGACCCATTTCCTAATTAGGGTCGACACTAGCAGGCCTCAAAACCATACCCGGCCTCCTGCCGGTGCCTTATCATCAAATTAGCATTACCTCAAACATTAACAGGTTGTTGTTTAACATCGAGCCCCAGAACATAATAAATATGATAACAGAAAGTAACGGACAACAGACTCGAGCATTAACAACCCTAAGCATGCTAGTAAGACACAGGCTACAAGCAATGGGGTTATAGGTGTGGAGATGAGGCTATATCAGGGTTACAGGATAACATGTGATAGGATCGTACACAAGCAACGAATCTTAAGACTAGCAGAATAGACAACGGAAAGTATCGATAACCAGTGAGGAAAGGACACAATGGTTCATGTGAGTGAATACTTGCCTGCAAACTCAGTAGCCTGGTACTGGGCTAACTCCTCAGAAGTAGTGTCGTAAACCTCGTCTGTCTCAGCGTCGTCGTCTATTCGAGAAGAAGCAAACAAACAACGCAGAGAGACAAAAAATCAATAACATGGCATAATGCACAATCATAGGATGATGCATGACAATTTAATTGATGCATCAAAATAAGCTAGTTGACATGGTAACATAATTAAATGGGACCATATGCAATTTGGGTTGCATGTGGAAAGCCCATGAATTAAGGGTTGGATTAAATGAGCTACAACTAATCATCATGTGTAAGTGGATTAGCATGATACATGGATGAGGAAAACAATGTGAAAACAACAATAGATTCAATTTGAAAAGGTGTTTACCAAGTTTGAAATTTTATTTATTAAGTTATGAAAAATTGGCTCCTTAAAGGAGTTACACAAGCATTGTTGTTCTCACCAATTTTAATTGTTCAAAATAAATAACAAAATTCATATTTAGAAAGAACACCAAATTTTAGGTGGAATACATGTTTCATTTGTTGAAAAAGGATTTAAAATGAATTAATTATGAATTAAACAAGTTTAAACAAGATTTAAATGAATTTAATTCAAGTTTGAATTTATTTGAATTTTTATTTGTTCAAACATTTAATAAAATTCATATTTGAAAAGATTATACTTTTCTGGTTTGAAAACATATTTTATATGTTCAAAAAAGAATTTAATTTGACCAAGTTATGAATTTAGCAATTTTTAAATGATTTAAACAAGGTTTAAATTATTTAACCCATTTTAATTATTCAAAACATGAAACAAAGGTTATATTTGAAAAGGTGGTTCAATTTGACATGGAAAACATATTTTATATGTGACATTTGAATTAGATTTGAATTAGTTATGAATTTGACCAAATTTTAATTAGTAGTTTGAATTTGAATTTTTGAAACAATTTGAAATGTTCAAAACAGAAAACAAATGATTTAAACAGGTAGAGAATTAAATTTGGTTCAGAAAACATATATTTTTTATTTTATTTGGATTTGAAATACAAAAGTTATTTGAATTTTAAAGGCAGGGGTTAGTCTGCAATTTTAAAACTATTTAGATTTGGTCCAGGGGCTTGGACGCAAAAGAAATCTCACAGAAAGGCCCCTGGATCTTTTCCTACGCGCGCAGAGCTGCCTCTGGGTCACCGGCAGTGGGCCAGTGCCCAGCTGTGCGTGCGTGGCGCGTGGGTGGGGGCTTGCGTGGCCACCACTGCCAATGGCAGGTGGGGCCAGCGTGCACGCGTGGCAGTGGAGCAAAAATTGGGGATTTAATCCGCGCTGCGGGGATTCGAACCCACGCCCTCGCGCTGCGCACCGTTAGATCCAACCACTACGGTGCGGATTCGTTTGTTGACAGAGAGATGCGCGCGGGGGTATGAGGTGCATCTGTTCTTATCTGACGAAACTGAATAAAAATTCAGTCTTCCGTCTAACCGCGGCGACAGACGGCACGGCGGCGCGCGCTCACCGTCGATGACCAACAACTAGCGGCGCTAGGGTGTGCGTGCGTGCGTGCTGAGTGTGCTCGTGTGCTTGGACGGCCTGAACACCCACGGAAACGTGCTCGATTGCAACCATGGCGGAACGGTGGCGGACGCTGCCGGAGTTTCAGAAACTGGCGCGCGCGAACAGGAAACGAGGGAGGCTGGAGAGAGGCAGGGGACGACGGGTGCCTCACCGTGGGGCTGTCGGAGGCGAGAGAGAGATGTGAGGTAGACGGAGTCGACGGCGCGATGAAATTATTCAGAGTAGCCGCGGCGGAGTCGAGCTCGTCGTCGAGGATCAACGGCCCCTGGGTTCTGCTGCAGCTGTCGATGAGGACGAGGAAGAAGTGGCGGTCCTGCTCGTGCCCCTGGCGTGCACGGTGGCGCCCCCTAGGCTGCTGTCGACGGCGGCGCCATGATCGACCACTACCCCCAACTTCGCCGGAGAGGGAAAATAGAGAGGAGGAAGGGAGCTGGCGGCGGCAGGGAGGAAGGAGAGGGCTAGGGTAGGGTTTAGGGACCCGTGGGGTAGATATAGGGCGAGGGAAAGGAGCAGGTGGCGAGGGGGAGGTGCGTGCTGCGTGCGTGCTGGCGTTGGCTGACGCCAGCCGTACGGAGGAGGAAGAAAGGGCCACGGGCTGCTGCGCGCGCGCGCGCTGGGGTTAGGTGGGCTAGGCTTGGCCCAGTCTGCCTTCCCCAGCCGATTTCTTTTTAACTTTTTTTCTTTCTGTTTGTTTTTTTTTTGCTGAAAAGGAAAAGGGAGAAAAAGGAAGGGTTTTGGGGTTAGAAAAATTTAGGAAAAATTTGTATAGGTTATTTACTGTAACAGCAACATTGTGCAACTTTCTGTTTTCAAAATTTGAAATTGTGTTGCTGTTTGTATTTTATTTGAATTTGAGTGAAATTTGATGTTAAATGAATTATTAAAAAGAACCATTTAAATAGTTTGAACCTTCAAGTTTATTGGAAACAATTTGATGTTTTTATTTGAATATTTTAATTTGAAAATTGTAACAGAACAAGTATGAAACAAGCATTTGAAAATTGGTTTGAAATTCATATTGAAAAACAAAGGAAAACAAAGGAAAACAAAGGAAAACAAATGGAAAACAAATAGAAAACAAATGGAAAACAAATGCAAAACTTATGATGCCATGATGCAAAACATAATTTAACAAAAAGAAAATATTCTAAAGGTTGTTTTTCATACTTGGGATGTTACAAAACGCCCCCCCCCCATGTTGAAGGAATCGCGACCCGAGATTCCTACTGAGAAGAGAAAAGGTCCGGATACTTCTTGCAAAGATCCTCTTCGGTCTCCCATGTTGCCTCTTTATCGGAATGATGAGACCACTGCACCTTCAAGAACTTTGTGCTCTTGTTGCGAGTTTTGCGCTCGGTCTCATCGAGGATTCGAATAGGGTGCTCCTCGTAAGAGAGATCTTCTTTCAATTCAATGGAATCATGATCAACTGCACGATCTGGATCTTTGAAGCACCTCTTGAGCTGTGACACGTGAAACACATCGTGCACCTTGGATAGCTTTTCTGGAAGTTCAAGACGATAGGCATTTTCCGCACGCCCTGAGAGAATGTTGAAAGGACCAATGTATCTTGGTGCAAGCTTTCCTTTTACACCAAAACGATGAGTACCTCTGAGGGGAGTTACACGGAGATATGCTTTGTCACCAGGTGCATAGATCATATCCCTGTGCTTGCTGTCATAGTAGCTTTTCTGACGAGACTGAGCAATTTTGAGATTGTCACAAATGATGCGAACTTTCTCTTCGGCTTCCTTAACAATGTCAGGGCCTAAGAGTGAACGTTCACCAGCTCCAGACCAATTGATTGGACTCCTGCATCTGCGGCCATAGAGAGCCTCAAATGGTGCCATGCCTAGGCTTGCCTGGAAGCTGTTGTTGTAGGAGAATTCAACATATGGAAGACATTCCTCCCATTTCATGCCAAAGGAGATACCACATGCTCTAAGCATATCCTCGAGAATCTGATTGACTCTTTCGACTTGCCCTTGAGACTGAGGGTGATAAGCTGTGCTGAACAGAAGTTTGGTGCCCAATGCTTCTTGAAAGCTTTTCCAGAAATGAGAAGTGAAGATGCTTCCACGGTCTGAGCTTATTTCCAATGGAACACCATGAAGAGGAACAATCTTTGCTGTGTAGAGCTCTGCTAACTGACTAGCTGAGATTGTTTCTTTGACAGCAAAGAAGTGAGCTACTTTAGTGAGACGATCTATGACAATGAAGATTGCATCGTTGCCCCTCTTGGACTTTGGAAAACCAGTGACGAAGTCCATTTCAATCATGTCCCACTTCCACTCAGGGATTTTCAGAGGTTGGAGAAGACCGGCTGTTTTCTGATGGACTGCCTTAACACGTTGACAAACGTCGCATTCAGAAACGTATTGAGCAATTTCACGTTTCATGCCAGGCCACCAATACAGTGTCTTGAGATCCTGGTACATCTTTGTACTTCCAGGGTGTATGGAGAGAGGAGTTTCATGAGCCTCCTTGAGAATGACATCTTTGAGACTTTGAACTTGAGGAACTGCAATGCGTCCTTCGAAGAACACAGTTCCCTTGTCATCAATTGTGAAGGACTTAAATTTCTCCTTGCCTTCTTTGATGTGTTCTACCATCTTCTTGATCTCAGCATCACGAAGTTGTTCAGAACGAATCTTGTCCTCGAGAGTTGGACTAGCTGTCAAGTTTGCAAGATATCCTTGAGGAACAAGACCAAGGTTCAGTTTCTGGAATTCTTCATGAAGAGGAGGTTGGCTTTCCATGATCATGAGATTATTGCAATACGACTTGCGACTGAGAGCATCGGCCATAACATTAGCCTTGCCTGGAGTGTAAGAAATGGTAAGATCAAAGTCCTTAATCTTTTCAATCCATCTCCTTTGCCTGAGGTTTAGATCTGGTTGAGTGAAGATGTATTTCAGACTCTTATGATCGGAAAAGATTTCAGTGCGATTACCCAACAAGTATTGTCTCCATTTCTTGAGGGAAAACACAACTGCTGCAAGTTCAAGGTCATGAGTGGGATAATTGAGCTCATGTGCGTTCAACTGACGTGAAGAATAAGCCACAACTTGGCGTTCTTGCATAAGAACTGCACCTAGACCTTGGAGAGAAGCGTCACAGAATATTTGGAAAGGTTTGGAAGGATCTGGGCCAACCAGAACTGGTGTAGAAGTGAGTTTAGTCTTCAGGAGATTGAAGCTCTCATCACATTGTGGAGACCAAACGAACTTCTTGTCCTTCTTTGTGAGGTCAGTGAGAGGTTTGGCAATCTTGGAGAAGTTTTGGACGAAGCGACAGCAATAGCTAGCCAAGCCAAGAAAACTTCTTACTTGCTTCACCGTCTTTGGAGGTTTCCAATCAACAATTGCTTTAACCTTTTCTGGATCAATGGCTATGCCCTTGGCAGAGATGACATGACCAAGGTAAGCAACTTCTGAAATCCAAAACTCACATTTGGAGAACTTGGCATAAAGACGATGCTCGCGAAGCTTCATGAGAGTGAGACGAAGATGTTCTTCATGCTCTTCCTCGGATTTTGAGTAGACAAGAATGTCATCGAGATATACCACAACGAACTTGTCGAGGTATTCATGGAAGACAGAATTCATGAGTCGAGAGAAGGTCGCCGGTGTATTGGTGAGCCCAAAGGACATGACGGTGAATTCATATAGACCGTAGCGAGTGGTGAAGGCTGTCTTTGGAATATCCTTTTTTCTGATCTTTATTTGATGGTAACCCATTCTCAAGTCCAACTTGGAGAATATTGAGGCTCCAGCAAGTTGATCAAAAAGATCATCGATTCGAGGAATTGGATACTTGTTTTTGATGGTTTTCTCGTTAAGAGGACGATAGTCAACAACGAGTCTCTTTGTGTGATCCTTCTTCGCAACGAACAGAGTTGGGCAACCCCAAGCCGAGGAACTAGGTTGAATGTAACCCTTTTCCATTTACATATCAATTTGTTCCTTTAACAACTTCATCTTGGGAGTTCCTATCTTGTACGGATGCTTAGAGATTGGAGCAGTACCTGGCTCAAGCTCGATCACGAACTCAACTGCTCTGTCCGGAGGCATCCCTGGCAACTCTTCTGGAAAGACGTTAGGGAATTCGCAAACCACCGGAACATTTTCAAGTGAATGTAGAGGTTTTGCATCGAGGTTGCACAGCTGAATGGAACTTGATTCATGTGGAGAATAGACTATCTGGCCAGAAGGGTGGGATAGAGTTATTGACTTTTGAGCACAGTCAATCCTTGCTTTATTAGCTTTCAGCCAATCCATACCAAGAATGACATCAATGTCAGAACTTCCCAGCAACATGAGAGAAGCAAGGAATATGTGGCCTCCAATTAGGATTTGATTATCCTTACTTATCTTGGAAGTCAACATTTGTGATCCCGGGGAGTGAACAGTGATTTGATTGCTTAGTGGAACCACAATTAGGTTGTTTGTTGTGGCAAAAATCTTTGACACAAAAGAATGTGATGCTCCGGTATCAAACAACACTTTAGCTGGAAAAGAGTTTACGAGTAATATACCGAGAACGACATCAGGAGCTTCCTCAGCTTTGTCGATCTTGACATGATTCACCCTTGCGGTCCTCCCGACAGGCCTGTTGTTGGAGTTGAAGGCCTTAGGCGGGGGAGCGCGCACCATTGCCTGGTTTGTGTTGGGACGAGGTGGTGGTGGAGGTAGCTGCCTCTGCGTGCACTTGTCAGCGAAGTGCCCCGTCTGCTTGCGCTTGTAGCAAGTGACGACACGAGGAGGCCCTGGCCTTGGCTGCCCCATCGAAGCCCTCTGATCATTCATCTGAGCAGGGTTGGGTGGGCGGGGAGCGAAGCCTGGAGAAGTTTGGGCGTATGGAGCCCGAGTGACAACACCATTTGGTACCCAGATGCGGCGCTTCTGCGGAGGGGTGGTCATGTTGGAGGAGGAACCACCCTCACACGAGTGCTTGCGAGACTCCTCGAACGCCTTGCGCCCATTTTCTTCATTGAGCGCGGTGTTAACGAGATCCTCGAAGTTGTTGGCCTTGACGTTTGTGAGGGCATACTTGAGTTCCGGGTTAAAACCTCTGCGGAACCTTGCCATCTTCTTAGCCTCAGTGGACGCCTAATCACCAGCGTAACGAGCGAGACGATTGAACTCACTCTGATAGCTGATGACGTCCAACTTGCCCTGCTTGAGTGAGCAAAACTCTTCACGCATCCTTTCCATGAGACCATCTGGAATGTGGTGCTTCAGGAAGGCTTCCTTGAAACAACCCCACGTGATTGGAAAGCCAGCTCTCATGGCCTGGTAGTTTTCCCACCAAGTAGCCGCCTGACACTTCAGCAGATAGGAGGCATACTTGACCTTGTCTTCTTCAGCTACATGAGCAATCTCCAGAGCCTTAGTTATCTCACGGATCCAGTCATCAGCGTCCAAAGGCTCGCGTGTGGCCACGAAAGCTCTCGGACCCAGACTGAGGAACTCCTTGATGCTGACTCGTGGAGCCGTCTGGTTGTTGTGCTGATTAGTCTGAAACTGGGCCATCTGTGCCATGACTTGGGTCATCTGAGTCAACAGCTCCGTGATTGGCGGTGGCTCAGGCGGGTTGTTCCTTGTTGGCGGCATCCTGAATGGAAATGCATTTTAGCACAACAATAGAAAAGGATAGACTTGGAAACCGAAAGAGAGATTATTCCGACGCATGAATAGATAACCAACAGGTACATCATCACATGTTCAAATACATCAGAATATCCAACACACCATAAATGGTTCGAATGCCAAAGGATAACTAAACATAGCTAAGAATGGATACATCGGTACTCCCATGCTCATCACGCAACACGGCGACTAGGAGTACGGCGAGAGGTACGGTGAGGAGCACGCCCACGAAAGTAGGTAGAACGACGATCCACGTATATCTGACGTGGTCTGAGAGCGACTCTAGGTGTGGTGAAGTACATAGCATCGACTCCCTGTGCTCCAAAGCGTGGAATCCCAGTGTAACCAGCACCGAGGTTAAGGAGTGGACCCCTGATCGGCTCGTAACCTCCAGCATCTGGTAGACGACGTCCAACTAGCTGATCGAAACGTGCAAAGCGCTCGTCTCCAACAAATTCTGTGGTGTACGTCGCGAGACGAGTCAAAGCAAGGTAGAGCTGCTCTCTGACTGAAGCCAACTCCTGAGATAGTGTGCTGGCAACTGCGTCACTGTACCTCACAAACTGAGCGGTGGTGTGCAGCCTGGAGTTATCATGCTCGTAGACATCCAAGTTGTCGTAGAGAGTGAAGTGTGCTCCCTCCGAAGTGATGTAACCACGGGGGATGTGGCGATAGATAGAATCGTCAAATCCCCAGTAGTGAGCACGAAGGACGGTGAGACTCACATAAGCTGCCTGCTGCACAGCCATATCCACTGTGGAACCTACTGCCTCGTAGCGGTGAACTACGCTCATGCCATCATCTGACATAATGTAGACGATAGCCTGGTAGTAGGTCTGGTCAAACTCTCGCTGCTGCTCGTAGACCTGGTACTCTAGTGCCCAACGGAACCCCAGAAAAGTGACCATGTCTCTCAGCATCTCCGGATAACCGGCAGTGCTCTCGCAACGAGTCATACGAACCACCTGCGGGTAGAACCTGAGATCCATCTGCAGATGATCGGGGAAGTTTTGATTAGACGCCGGTAGAAGAACTGAAGTGGCAAGCAACAACAAGGTTTCAACAGACGAAAAGGATGTTGAGAAGAACAGGATATCGAAGCAACATTGGGGGAACACGAGACCAAACACTCCTGAGGTACTACGGAAAACCCATCCGAGCTTCTAAAGGATCAATATCTACTGCTTAAGGAATAGAGGATCTGCTTCCGG
Organism: Alopecurus myosuroides; assembly: GCA_028641055.1. NCBI lineage: Eukaryota > Viridiplantae > Streptophyta > Magnoliopsida > Poales > Poaceae > Alopecurus > Alopecurus myosuroides. Next base: position 206,279,848 of record CM054063.1, on the reverse strand, counting down.
GGCTTACGCCTCCGTTCTCAATCATGAGTAGGCAACATGATAAATCATGTCACAACCACCTCCATTCCTATGGTCTAGTAGATATAACTATCCTAGAGAAACCAGGATACGTGAAACCCTAACTTGAAAGTTTAGGCGAGGAGAGAAAACAACGTTGCACTTCCTTACCAGAAAAAGGGAGGGTGGGTGGGGAAAGAAATAAAAGAACAGAATTCCTACTCTCACGTTTCATTTTTCCTATATAGCTACAAAATAGTTTCTAGACTCAACTGCGACCAATAAAAGGGATCCTACAGGCAGACAGGCTCTGATACCATTTGTCGCACCCGGACTTCTAGAGGATACTCACAGTCCGCTAAACAGTAGAACAAATGGCTTACGGGGCATACCGGCACCCGCATCTCAATATGAGCAGGCCAACACATAAACGTGTGACAACCATTCTCTACTGTCCATCGTCTGCGTAAACCATCCCATAGAAATCCGACTACTTCCATTGACGTACTTCATAACATACACACATGGTACGTCAACGACATTTGAACAAGTGATATCACAACATATCTCTAAGACACAAAAGATTGAAATAAGTTGCAAATAGCTCTCACTAGAGCAGACATAGCAAATACAATCATCCAGAGGACACATGTCCCAACAATTCATCATTACATCACAGCGGAAGCATCCAAAGTGTCTGGGTACAGACAAAATCCAAATAGGCCTAAGAGGCCGGAAACGAAAAGACGGAGCCCATCCACGATGTCTCGGATCCTGCCCGGGTCCGCTATCTACTCGTCAGCAGCCTCGTCATACTCCACGTAGTAGCCACCATGGGGATCCTCGGAAACGTAGTCTGCGGAAACCACAGCCCCAAAGGGGTCAGTACAGACAAGTACTGGCAAGCAAGACTCACAAGATACCAACGTGTACCCGGCAACACCAAGTACAGATGCTTTGGGTTCAACGGAAGAATAGGTGATACAAAAGTGCGGCAGCAGGCTGCTCTAACCAACTACAGAAACATGCTACAACTTCCGGCTAAAAGAAAGGGATAAGATAGCGTATCGTAACCAACTACTACTATCCTCAAACAAACCCATCCTGGATCTCGCCCCTTATCCAAAGAAGCAATCCGAGGATAACTCTCACAGTTGGATTAATGATGGTTCAAGTTATTGTGTTAACAAGACTATTACTAGTCAAATTGTTAGTCATTAGGTGTAAGTTGTCTGAGTACTTGTTAGCCAGTACTTTCACCAAGTCATCCATAACCGCGGACAACACGGCTTCTCGAGAAGATTTAACCCTGCAGGGATGCACCAATTTGGCCGTGCACGTAAGAATAACCCGCCAGATGGAATGGCCCTTCCACCAAGCGGGGCACTCAACACAACTCAACTCTTCTTCGCATCAAGCCCAAAGAACCCCGTGCAATTGAGCCCACGGCTAATCAAGCCCCACGAAGAAAAGGGGACCCTCATAGCACTCTAAGAATGTGTCTCCATAAATGCCGACTACAAAAGTTTCAACCATGGCCTCGGGTTCGTACCTGCATATGCGTGCGGCAAATGGAAAACCCGAACTAAATGAGGAAATTTGGACGAGATGCGAATCGAATCAAATTGAGGGGGGCGCCCATACACGCTTCCCACATGCGGTTAGTGCGCTCATCATGGATCAGTAGACAAGACCCTTTTCCTAATTACGGTCGACACTAGCAGGCCTCAAAACCATGCCCGGCCTCCTGCCGGTGCCTTATCATCAAATTAGCATTACCTCAAACATTAACAGGTTGTTGTTTAACATCGAGCCCCAGAACATAATAAATATGATAACAGAAAGTAACGGACAACAGACTCGAGCATTAACAACCCTAAGCATGCTAGTAAGACACAGGCTACAAGCAATGGGGTTATAGGTGTGGAGATGAGGCTATATCAGGGTTACAGGATAACATGTGATAGGATCGAACACAAGCAACGAATCTTAAGGCTAGCAGAATAGACAACGGAAAGTATCGATAACCAGTGAGGAAAGGACACAATGGTTCATATGAGTGAATACTTGCCTGCGAACTTAGTAGCCGGTACTGGGCTAACTCCTCAGAAGTAGTGTCGTAAACCTCGTCTGTCTCAGCGTTGTCGTCTATTCGAGAAGAAGCAAACAAACAACGCAGAGAGACAAACAATCAATAACATGGCTTAATGCACAATCATGGGATGATGCATGATAATTTAATTGATGCATCAAAATAAGCTAGTTGACATGGTAACATAATTAAATGGGACCATACGCAATTTGGGTTGCATGTGGAAAGCCCATGAATTAAGGGTTGGATTAAATGAGCTACAACTAATCATCATGTGTAAGTGGATTAGCATGATGCATGGATGAGGAAAACAATGTGAAAACAACAATAGATTCAATTTGAAAAGGTGTTTACCAAGTTTGAAATTTTATTTATTAAGTTATGAAAAATTGGCTCCTTAAAGGAGTTACACAAGCATTGTTGTTCTCACCAATTTTAATTGTTCAAAATAAATAAAAAATTTCATATTTAGAAAGAACACCAAATTTTAGGTGGAATACATGTTTCATTTGTTGAAAAAGGATTTAAAATGAATTAATTATGAATTAAACAAGTTTAAACAAGATTTAAATGAATTTAATTCAAGTTTGAATTTATTTGAATTTTTATTTGTTCAAACATTTAATAAAATTCATATTTGAAAAGATTATACTTTTCTGGTTTGAAAACATATTTTATATGTTCAAAAAAGAATTTAATTTGACCAAGTTATGAATTTAGCAATTTTTAAATGATTTAAACAAGGTTTAAATTATTTAACCCATTTTAATTATTCAAAACATGAAACAAAGGTTATATTTGAAAAGGTGGTTCAATTTGACATGGAAAAAATATTTTATATGTGACATTTGAATTAGATCTGAATTAATTATGAATTTGACCAAATTTTAATTAGTAGTTTGAATTTGAATTTTTGAAACAATTTGAAATGTTCAAAACAGAAAAAAAAATGATTTAAACAGGTAGAGAATTAAATTTGGTTCAGAAAACATATTTTATTTATTTTATTTGGATTTGAAATACAAAAGTTATTTGAATTTTAAAGGCATGGGCTATTCTGCAATTTTAAAACTATTTAGATTTGGTCCAGGGGCTTGGACGCAAAAGAAATCTCACAGAAAGGCCCCTGGATCTTTTCCTACGCGCGCAGAGTTGCCTATGGGTCACTGGCAGTGGGCCAGTGCCCAGCTGTGCGTGCGTGGCGCGTGGGTGGGGGCTTGCGTGGCCACCACTGCCAATGGCAGGTGGGGCCAGCATGCACGCGTGGCAGTGGAGCAAAAATTGGGGATTTAATCCGCGCTGCGGGGATTCGAACCCACGCCCTCGCGCTGCGCACCGTTAGATCCAACCACTACGGTGCGGATTCGTTTGTTGACAGAGAGATGTGCGCGGGGGTATGAGGTGCATCTGATCTTATCTGACGAAACTGAATAAAAATTCAGTCTTCCGTCTGACCGCGGCGACAGACGGCACGGCGGCGCGCGCTCACCGTCGATGACCAACAACTGGCGGCGCTAGGGTGTGCGTGCGTGCGTGCTGAGTGTGCTCGTGTGCTTGGACGGCCTGAACACCCACGGAAACGTGCTCGATTGCAACCATGGCGGAACGGTGGCGGACGCTGCCGGAGTTTCAGAAACTGGCGCGCGCGAACAGGAAACGAGGGAGGCTGGAGAGAGGCAGGGGACGACGGGTGCCTCACCGTGGGGCTGTCGGAGGCGAGAGAGAGAAGTGAGGTAGACGGAGTCGACGGCGCGATGAAATTATTCAGAGTAGCCGCGGCGGCGTCGAGCTCGTCATCGAGGATCAACGGCCCCTGGGTTCTGCTGCAGCTGTCGATGAGGACGAGGAAGAAGTGGCGGTCCTGCTCGTGCCCCTGGCGTGCACGGTGGCGCCCCCTAGGCTGCTGTCGACGGCGGCGCCATGATCGACCACTACCCCCAACTTCGCCGGAGAGGGAAAATAGAGAGGAGGAAGGGAGCTGGCGGCGGCAGGGAGGAAGGAGAGGGCTAGGCTAGGGTTTAGGGAGCCCGTGGGGTAGATATAGGGCGAGGGAAAGGAGCAGGTGGCGAGGGGGAGGTGCGTGCTGCGTGCGTGCTGGCGTTGGCTGACGCCAGCCGTACGGAGGAGGAAGAAAGGGCCACGGGCCTACTGCGCGCGCGCGCGCTGGGGTTAGGTGGGTTGGGCTTGGCCCAGTCTGCCTTCCCAGCCGATTTCTTTTTTTTTTCTGTTTGTTTTTTCTGCTGAAAAGGAAAAGGGAGAAAAAGGAAGGGTTCTGGGGTTAGAAAAATTTAGGAAAAATTTGTATAGGTTATTTACTGTAACAGCAACATTGTGCAACTTTCTGTTTTTCAAAATTTTGAAATTTTGTTGCTGTTTGTATTTTATTTGAATTTGAGTAAAATTTGATGTTAAATGAATTATTAAAAAGAACCATTTAAATAGTTTGAACCTTCAAGTTTATTGGAAACAATTTGATGTTTTTATTTGAATATTTTTATTTGAAAATTGTAACAGAACAAGTATGAAAAAGCATTTGAAAATTGGTTTGAAATTCATATTGAAAAACAAGGGAAAACAAAGGAAAACAAAGGAAAACAAATGGAAAACAAATGGAAAACAAATGCAAAACTTATGATGCCATGATGCAAAACATAATTTAACAAAAAACAAACATTCTAAAGGTTGTTTTTCATACTTGGGATGTTACATGGTAGCGCCGCAAGTCAATGGATATGAGCTAAAGAAGGTTCTGATGGATAGCGGGAGCAGTATCAATATCCTATATTGGGAGACCTTTTTACGTATGGGGCACAAGGAGTCTCAGCTGCAGAAAAGCTCCACAGTTTTTCATGGAATTGTACCAGGACATTCGTCCTGCCCTGAGGGAAAGATATCACTGGAGGTTGCTTTTGGAGAATCCAAGGATAATTACAGAGTAGAGTGGCTCACATTCGAGGTGGTGAAGTTGCATAGTCCTTATCACGCATTGTTTGGAAGGCCCGCTTACGCCAAGTTCATGGCAAGGCCGTGTTACGTCTACCTACAATTGAAGATTCCGGGTCCTAAACGGACCATCACTATACATGGGAATAGAGATGTGGCAGCAGAGTGCGACGAGGGAGATACGGCACTTGCAGAACAAGCTTGTGCAAAGGAAGAGCTCAGATATTACAGGTCTCAGGTAGACCTGGAAGATCGAACCGCTTTGAAAAAACCAAATACTTATGATGAGAGAGCTAAGTTTAAAGCAGCCCAAGACACAAAGATGGTGGCTTTCATTGAGGGCGACACCTCCAAGTAGTTCGCCATAGGGTCCAACCTGGATAACAAGGAGGAAAGTGCACTCATTGAGTTTATCCGTGAGAATCAGGATGTTTTTGCATGGACACCTAGCGACATGCCGGGTATCCCGACTGAACTTGCTGAGCACAACTTACACGTTGACCCCAAGTCTCGGCCAGTGAAGCAGGCTTGAGGAATATGAACGAGGAAAGAAGAAAAGCTATAGGAGCAGAGGTAGCTCGGCTCTTAGTAGCCGACTTTATCATGGAGGTTTTCCACCCCCAGTGGTTGGCAAACCCGGTTTTGGTGTTGAAAAAGAATAACGAGTGGAGAATGTGCATAGATTACACGAGTCTCAACAAGCATTGTCCAAAAGATCCGTTCGCCCTTCCAAGGATAGACCAGATCATAGATGAAGTGGCGGGAAGTGACTTGTTATGCTTTCTGGATGCCTATTCCGGGTATCATAAGATAAAGCTCAAAGAGGAGGATTGGGAGAAGACGTCGTTCATAACCCCCTTTGGATCTTTTTGTTAAAAAACCATGACCTTTGGATTGAAAAATGCCGGCGCAACATATCAACGATGCATTCAGAAGTGCTTCGAGGATCAGATTGGGCGCAATGTCCATGCTTATGTCGACGACGTGGTGATCAAAACAAGGAACGCAAAAACATTCATTGATGATCTAAAAGAGACCTTCAAGAACCTGAGGAGATACCAAATGAAGCTCAACCCAACAAAATGTGTGTTCGGAGTTCCTGCGAGGATATTACGCGGTTTCATCGTTTCTAAGCGAGGAATCGAGGCTAACCCGGAGAAGATCAAAGCTATTCAGAGCCTAAAAAATCCAGAGGAATTTAAACATGTCCAGAAACTTATAGGATGCGTAGCAGCCCTGAGCCGGTTCATATCACGGCTCGGGGAAAAAGCAATACCCATATACCGACTATTGAAGAAAACAGACAAGTTCGTATGGGATCAAGAGGCACATGAGGAGTTTGAAGCTCTGAAGAAGTAGCTATCTGAAGCACCGGTTTTGGCAGCCTCGGGTCCCAAAGAGCCCATGTTGCTGTATGTTGCGGCTAGGCCTCGAGCAGTTAGTGCAGTAGTCGTGGTTGAGCGTAAAGAGGATGGAAAGGATTACCCGGTGCAACGGCCGTTTTATTATGTGAGCGATGTCTTATCAGAAGCAAAGCAGCGGTATCTGCATTGGCAGAAACTAGTTTTTGGGGTATTCATGGCCAGTCGGAAATTGTAGCAGTATTTTCAAGAACACCCCATAATGGTGGTAAGTTCCATACCCATGGCAGATATCATAAGAAATTCAGATGCTACAGGTAGGGTAGCAAAGTGGGCCATCGAGATGGGCGATTATCATATCAATTATAAGCCCCGATATGCGATCAAGTCTCAGGCACTGGTCGATTTTGTTAATGATTGGACTCAGACAAACGTACCCTTGTTGGTGCCAAGTTCAGAATCTTGGGTTATGCATTTCGATGGTTCCAAGCAGTATGAAGGATCAGGAGCTGGTGTTGTGCTCACATCGCCAAAAAGGAGATAAGTTGCGCTAAGTTTTGCAAATTCATTTTGATTACTCTAACAATGTATCCGAGTATGAGGCCTTGTTGCATGGATTTCGTGTAGCAAAGGATATTAGCATTAAGCGTATAATGTGCTACGGAGACTCGGATCTCGTGGTACAGCAGGTCTCGGAAACCTGGGACAGGAAGGATGCAACAATGGCAGCATACCGCAGAGAGGTGGACAAAGTAGTCGGGTCTTTCTCAGGGTATCAGGTGGAGCACATTGACCGGCGTAAGAACGAGACTGCGGATGCACTGTCGAGACTCAGCTCTCGTCGAGAGTCGGTCCCGCCTAATGTTTTCTTGGATGAATTGTGGCGGCCTTCCGTTAAAACCGAGTGAGAAGAATAAATAGCCAACCGAGACCCAGACTCGGAATTTGTGGCCGTGGTGCGCGCTATTCCAGAGTGGACTGAGCCGTTCCTGGCGTTTCTATTACGGGGCGAGTTACCACAGCAGGAAGTTGTAGCCCGCCAAATCCAGAGACGAGCAAAAGGTTACTCTATCATTGGTGCTGAGCTTTACAAGAGAAGTGCTACATGTGTCTTTTTACGCTGCATAGCTCCAGAAGAAGGCCGACAAATATTGAAGGAAATTCATGAAGGTGATTGTGGACACCATGCCTCCACAAGATCCCTTGTGGCCAAAGCGTATCGCCATGGTTTGTTTTGGCTTCCGGCTCTAGCAGACGCGGAACGCTTGGTGGCAAGATGTGATGGATGCTAGAGGTATGCTCGACAAATCCATGTGCCGGCTATGGAGCTACGGACAATCCCATTGACTTGGCCATTTGTTGTTTGGGGTATGGATATGGTCGGCCCTTTACACATGTCCCCGTGCAAAAAGACTCATTTACCGGTAGCCGTCGATAAGTTCACAAACTGGGTTGAGGTCATGCCAGTTACGAACTATGAAGCGGCCACAGCTGTGCAGTTCTTGAAGAAAATCATATATCGGTTTGGATACCCCCACAGCATAATCACAGACAATGGAACCAATATGTCCTTAGGAGAAATGGAGAAGTTCTGTGGAAACAATGGCATTCGACTTGATGTAGCCTCGGTGGCCCATCCAGAAGCCAATGGTCAGGTGGAGAGAGCAAATCAAGAGCTACTTCGTGGGTTAAAACCACGATTACGAGTCCCGTGTCTCAGAGCTGTTGGAGCATGAGTTTAGGAGTTACCCTTTGTGGTTTGGGGAATCAATACTACACCTAACAGGTCTACTCAGATGACCCCGTTTTTTATGGTTTATGGTGCAGAGGCGGTTCTCCCAAGCGATATTATCCATGACTCGCCACGAGTGACGGCTTATGTTGAGGTAGAGAACGAGAAGACCCGGCAAGACGTTGTGGACATGTTAGAAGAGCACAGGGAACAAGTCTTGGAGCGGTCCGCAATATATCAGCAGGATTTATGGCGATATCATAGCCGCCGGGTTAAGACGCATGTTTTTCAAGAAGGAGACCTGGTGCTGCGTTTGGTGCAATCCAAGGAGGGAAAACACAAGTTATCTCCCCCATGGGATGGTCCGTTCATTATAAGCCAGAATATACACAATGGATCGTATTATCTGGTAGACGCAAGGGAAGAGTCGGACTATGTGAATGATACTGCTCACTCCACCTCCTCCATGCAAGAGCGTGAACGACCATGGAACGTGGCCCAGCTGCGTCCTTACTACACTTAGCATAAACTCAGTTTGCAAATTGTATTACATGATGTAACAGGCAGCAGGTTTCAGATGTGCTCTTTTCCTACCCAGGGTACCTACGGGGACTGGAAGGTTTTTAATGAGGCGGCCTGCTGACCTAACCTTTTCATATCAATAAAGAAATGGTTAAATCATGATAGTCATTATGTTCTTTAAATTTTGTCAATTTCTCACATATTTTTCTGTAGTTGACCATGCCTTGTATTTACTAGTGAGTTATTTCTGTAGTTCTCCAACAGTAAGGCGTATGATTTAGTGGGTTTAAATTTGCGCATCTTTTCCTTTTTAGTATTCAAACTATCTGTAAGCCGGTAGAGCAGAAAGCCTACTGTTGCATACTACATATATCTAGGTCTTGGGGGCTGATTGCTTGAATAGCACAGTTGCACACTCAGACCCGGCCACGATGCCAATTGGTTGTGAGGACTGATTACTTGCAATAAGTACAATTACAATCTCGTAACCCGGACAATAAAGCCAAAAAATTTCTTGACCTTTTTTGTTTAAGCTTGATGTGACTCGCAACAAAATGGCGTGTTTGCAAACCTATAAATCCAATCAGTCATGATGCCCATTGGGACTTTCCTGACCCTGTTTTTACTAGAGCTATAGCAACATTGAAAATCCATGCGAAAACCAGCTTATAACCAGAAGTGTCAAAAGGGTCATCTAAACCATAAGTTGTGCAGAGCAAAGGCAACAGCCGGAAGCTCATTACATATTGCGCATAACTTCAAAATGTATAAGTGTATAACAATAAATTTTAGGACTTGGGGACTTGAGAAACAAAAATTCTCAAGCCAAGAATCCTCAGACCCAGAATCCGGATCTCGGGGACTTGTGAGAAATTCTTCACAATCCTAAGACCAAGACTCGGCATCTTTCTCACAAAGCGTATAACAAGTAAAGTTGTGCCAAAATGAGTTTGTAAAGCGCATGTCAAAGCGACAACCAGAAGGGTCATCGAAACCACAGAAGTTTAATGTGTAACCTTAGGAATAATATCAAAAAGTGCACATATGCACTATCAAATAACAGTGTGTAAAAGGCATATTACAATGCCTATTGGCCGAATGATTGTTTGCTGATAAAAAGGAGTACATTACTCGGCGTTGCAGCCGAGTCATCATGAGTGGTCTTGGTGGCCGGGTCTTCAGTATTCTCCTCTGTTGCCTTCTCCGTTTCAATGTCCGGGTCACCCGCGGAGGCAGCACGAGATGGAGGAGGAACAACCGGAGTTGATGAAGCGGGTTCCACAACTACTTAGAGCCAAAAACTCCCGGATCTGAGAGAATGGGGGAAATCTTGCCAATAGGTTGGCCCAACAATTGACTTGGGGTGTTCCTTGGGCATAATATAACACAACCAAACAATTGGTTCCACCTTGCTACCCCCTTCCGGCTCACGTAGAGGGGCCAGAATGACAGTTCTGTCTTTTTCCCCAAGGGGATGTGGTTTCTCCGAAGAGGGGCTCCGGAGCGTCTGAATGCCAACACATGGTATGTCATACCATGTGTGTTGCCATACCATGTGTGGTTCCATACCATGTGTGATATGGAGTGTGGAAAGCGTCTTGGATGACCAAGATTCCCTAATTCTCTTTGTTAGGGCTTCATCGACGTCGGGTTCTCTCTCGCGGGTTCCAGGTTTACTTAGAGCCGAAACTCCCAGATCTGGCGGAACAGGGGAAATCTTTCCAATATGTGGCCCCTACCATTGACTTTTGTTTTCCTTGTACATAACCTAACACAACCAACGAATTGGTTCCACTTTCCTACCCCCTTCCGGATCATGTACGCGCGCGGAGAGGCCAGAACGGCGGTCCCGTCTTTTTCCCCAACGGGTCTAGGGTTTCCCCGGAGAGGGACTCCGGAGCGTATGAATATCACCACAGCATATGGTATTCCATACCATATGTGTTATAGTGTGGCATGGGTATTGGATGTCAAACATTCCCTCACTCTCTGTGTTAGGGCTTCACCGGCGTCGGATTCTCTCTAGCGTGTTCCAGGACTACTTAGAGCCCGAAACTCCCGGATCTGATAAAGCGAGGGAAATATTTCCAAGAGGTTGGCCCTACTATTGATTTGGGTGTTCCTTTTGCCTAATAAAACACAACCAAGCAATTGGTTCCACCTTGCTACCCCCTTCCGGCTCACGTAAAGGGGCTAGAACGGCAGTTCCGTCTTTTTCCCCAAGGGGTTATGGTTTCTCCGAAGAGGGGATCCGGAGCGTCTGAATGCCAGCACATGGTATTCCATAACATGTGTGTTTCCATACCATGTATGATATGGAGTGTGGAAAGTGTATTGGATTACCAAGATTCCCTCATTCTCTTTGTTAGGTCTTCATCGGCGTCGGGTTCTCTCTGGCGGGTTCCAGGACTACATAAAGCCGAAACTCCCGGATCTTGCGGAACGGGGGAAATATTGCCAAGAGGTAGACCCTACCATTGACTTTGGTGTTCCTTGGACCTAACCTAACACAACCAAGAAACCGGTTCCACTTTGCTACCCCCTTCCGGCTCATGTAAGCGCGCGGAGAGGCCAGAATGGCGGTTCCGTCTTTTTCCCCAACGGGGCTAGGGTTTCCCCGAAGAGGGACTCCGTATCGTATGAATTCCACCACAGCACATGGTATGCCATACCATATGTGTTAGAGTGTGGCATGGGTATTGGATGCCAAACATTCCCTCACTCTCTGTGTTAGGGCTTCACCGGCGTCGGATTCTCTCTAGCGGGTTCCACGACTACTTAGAGCCCGAAACTCCCGGATCTGACCTAACGAGCGAAATATTGCCAAGAGGTTTGCCCTACCATTTACTTGGGTGTTCCTTGGTCCTAATACAACACAACCAAGCAATTGGTTCAACCTTGCTACCCCCTTTCCGGCTCACGTAGAGGGGCTAGAACGGCAGTTCCGTCTTTTTCCCCAAGGGGCTATGGTTTCTCCGATGAGGGGATCCGGAGCGTCTGAATGCCAGCACATGGTATGCCATACCATGTGTGTTGACATACCATTTTTGATATGGAGTGTGTAAAGTGTCTTGGATGACCAAGATTCCCTCATTCTGTTTGTTAGGGCTTCATCTGCGTCGGGTTCTCTCTGGCGGGTTCCAGGTTTACTTAGAGCCGAAACTCCCGGATCTGGCGGAACGGGGGAAATCTTGCTAAGAGGTGGCCCCTACCATTTACTTTGGTGTTCCTTGGAGATAACCTAACACAACCAAGAAATCGGTTCCACTTTTCTACCCCATTCCGGCTCATGTACGCGCGTGGAGAGGCTAGAACGGTGGTTCTGTCTTTTTCCCCAACGGGCTAGGGTTTCCTCGAAGAAAGACTCCGTATCGTATGAATACCACCACAACACATGTTATGCCATACCATATGTGTTAGATTGTGGCATGGTATTGGATGCCAAACATTCCCTCACTCTCTGTGTTAGGGCTTCATCGGCGTCGGATTCTCTCTAGCGGGTTCCACGACTACTTAGAGCCCGAAACTCCCGGATCTGACCGAACGAGGGAAATATTGCCAAGAGGTTTGCCCTACCGTTGACTTGGGTGTTCTTTGGGCCTAATAAAACACAACCAAGCAATTGGTTCCACCTTTCTACCCCCTACCGGCTCACGTAGAGGGGCCAGAACGGCAGTTCCGTCTTTTTCCCCAAGGGGTTATAGTTTTTCCAAAGAGGGGCTCCGGAGCGTCTGAATGCCAGCACATGGTATGCCATACCATGTGTGTTTCCATACCATGTGTGATATTGAGTGTTGAAAGTGTCTTGGATGACCAAGATTCCCTCATTCTCTTTATTAGGGCTTCATCAGCGTTGGGTTCTCTCTGGCGGGTTCCAGGTTTACTTAGAGCCGAAACTCCCGGATCTGGTGGAACGGGGGAAATCTTTCCAAGAGGTGGCCCCTACCATTGAATTTGGTGTTCCTTGGACATAACCTAACACAACCAAGAAATCAATTCCACTTTGCTAACCCCTTCTGGCTCATGTACGCGCGTGGAGAGGCTAGAATGGCGGTTCCATCTTTTTCCCCAACGGGGCTAGGGTTTCCCCGGAGAGGGACTCCGGAGCGTGTGACTGCCACCACCGCACATGGTATGACATACCATATGTGTTAGAGTGTGGAATGTGTCTTGGATGCCAAACATTCCCTAACTCTCTGTGTTAGGGCTTTACCAGCGCCAGATTCTCTCTAGCGGGTTCCACGACTACTTAGAGCCCGAAACTCCCGGATCTGACAGAACCGGGGAAATCTTGCCAAGAGGTTGGCCCTACCATTGACTTGTGCGTTCCTTGGGCCTAATATAACACAACCAAACAATTGGTTCCACCTTTCTACCCCCTTCCGGCTCACGTAGAGGTGCCAGAACGAGAGTTCCGTCTTTTTCCCCAAGGGGCTATGGTTTCTCCGAAGAGGGGCTCCGGAGCGTTTGAATGCCAGCACATGGTGTGTAATACCATGTGTGTTGCCATACCATGTGTGATATAGATTGTGGAAAGTTTCTTGGATTACCAAGATTCCTTCACTCTCTGTGTTAGGGCTTCACCGGCGTCGGGTTCTCTCTGGCGTGTTCCAGGACTACTTAGAGCCGAAACTCCCGGATCCGACGGAACGGGGGAAATATGTCCAAGAGGTGGGACCTAACATTGAATTTGGTGTTCCTTGGACCTGACCTAACACAACCAAGCAATCGGTTCCCCTTTGCTACCCCCTTCCGGCTCATGTACGCGGACTGGCTAGAACGACGGTTCCGTCTTTTTCCCCAACGGGGCTAGGGTTTCCCCGGAGAGGGACTCCGGAGCGTGTGAATGCTACCAAATCACATGGTATGACTTATCATATGTGTTAGATTTTGGAATGGGTCTTGGATGCCAAACATTCCCCTCACTCTCTGTGTTACGGATTCACCGGCGTCGGATTCTCTCTAGCAGGTTCCAGAACTACTTAGAGCCCGAAACTCCCAAATCTGACAGAACGTGGGGAATATTGCCAATAGGTGGGATCTACCTTTGTATTGGGTGTTACTTGGGCCTAACCTAACACAACCAAGAAGTTGGTTCCACTTTTCTACCCCTTCCGTCTCATGTACCTAGAGAGGAGAGAACGACAGTTCCGTCTTTTTTCCCCAGCGTGTGGCTAGGGTTTCTCCGGAGAGGGGCTCCGGAGCGTCTGAATGCCACCACAACAAATGTTATGACTTAACATGTGTGTTAGAGTGTGGCATGTGTCTTGGATGCCAAACATTCCCTCACTCTCTGTGTTAGGGCTTCACCGGCATCAGATTATCTCTAGTAGGTTCCACGACTACTTATAGCCCGAAACTCCCGGATCTGACAGAACGGGGGAAATCTTGCCAAAAGGTTGGCCCTACCATTGACTTTGGTATTCCTTGGGCCTAATATAACACAACCAATTAATTGGTTCCACCTTACTACCCCCTTCCGGCTCATGTACAGGGGCCAGAACGACAGTTCCGTCTTTTTCCCCAATGGGTTATGGTTTCTCCGAAGAGGGGCTCCGGAGCGTCTGAATGCCAGCATATGGTATTTAATACCATGTGTGTTGCCATACCATGTGTTATATATAGTGTGGCAAGTGTATTGGATGACCAAGATTCCTTCACTCTCTGTGTTAGGGCTTCACGGACGTCGGGTTCTCTCTGGCGTGTTCTAGGACTACTTAGAGCCGAAACTCCCGGATCCAACGGAACGGGGGAAATCTTGCCAATAGGTGGGACCTAACATTGACTTTGGTGTTCCTTGGACCTGACCTAACACAACCAAGCAATAGGTTCCACTTTGCTACCCCCTTCCGGCTCATGTACGCGGACTGGCTAGAACGACGGTTCTGTCTTTTTCCCCAACGGGACTAGGGTTTCCTTGGAGAGGGACTCCGGAGTGTATGAATGCCACCACAGCACATGGTATACCTTAACATATGTGTTATAGTGTGGCATGGGTCTTGTATGCTAAACATTCCCCTCACTCTCTATGTTACGGATTCACCGGCGTCGGATTCTTTCTAGCTGATTCCAGGACTACTTAGAGCCCGAAACTCCCAAATCTGACAGAACGTGGGGAATATTGCCAATAAGTGGGATCTACCATTGTCTTGGGTGTTCCTTGGGCCTAACATAACACAACCAATCTACTGGTTCCATTTTGCTACCCCCTTCCGGCTCATGTACGTAGAGAGGAGAGAACGACAGTTCCGTCTTTTTTCCCCAGCGTGTGGCTAGGGTTTCTCTGGAGAGGGGCTCCGGAGCGTATGAATGCCACAAAAACAAATGGTATGACTTAACATGTGTGTTAGAGTGTGGCATGGGTCTTGGATGCCGAAAATTCCATCACTATTTGTGTTAGGGCTTCACCAGCGTCAGATTCTCTCTCGTGGGTTCCAGGACTACTTAGAGCCCGAAACTCCCAGATCTATCAGAACGAGGGGAATCTTGCCAAGAGGTGGGACCTACCATTGCATTGGGTGTTCCTTGGTCCTGACCTAACACAACCAAGCAATTGGTTCCACTTTTCTGCCCCCTTCCGGCTCACGTAGAGGGCCAGAACGATAGCTCCGCCTTTTCTCCAACGGGGCTAGGGTTTCTCCACACAGGGGCTACAAAGCATCTGAATGCTACCACAACACATGGTATGCGCCATACCATTCGTGTTAGCTAGAGTGTTCCATGGGTCTTGGATGCCCAAGATCCCCTCACTCTCCGTATTAGGGCTCACCGTCGTCAGATTCTCTCTCTAGCGGGTTCCATGACAACATTAGAGCCCAAAACTCCCGGATCTGACGGAACGGGAGGGGGTGGGTGGGTGGGGTGAATCTTTCCAATAGGGTGGGACCTACCATTGCTTTGGGTGGTACTTGGGCCTAACCTAACACAACCAAGATACTGGTTCTACTTTGGTACCCTTCCGCCTCACGTAGGGGCCAGAACTGCAGTTCCTCTCCCCTCCCCCCCCATGGGGCTATAGGGTTTCTCCGGAGAGGGGCTCCGGAGCGTTTGAATGACACCAAATCACATGATAGGACATAGCATGTGTGTTAGAGTGTGGCATGGGTCTTGGATGCCAAAGATTCCCTCACTTTCTGTGTTAGGGCTTCACTGGTGTCAGATTTTCTCTAGCGGGTTCCAGGACTACTTAGAGCCCGAAACTCCCGGATGTGTCGGAACAGGGGGAATATCGCCAAGAGGTGGGTTCTACCATTGTCTTGGGTATTCCTTGGGCCTAACCTAACACAACCAAGCAATTGGTTCCACTTTGCTACCCCCTTCCGGATCACGGGCAAGGGCTGTTCACATTTTCCCCCAACGGGGCTAGGGTTTGTCTGGAGAGGGGCTCCAGAGCGTCCGAATGCCACCAAATCCCATGGTATTCCATACCACGTGTGTTAGAGTGTGGCATGTGTATTGCATTCCCAAGATTCCCTCACTCTCTTTGTTACGGCTTCACCGACGTCGGATTTTTGGCGGGCTCCAGGACTACTTAGAGCCCGAAAGTACCGGATTTGTCGTAGCGGGGGGAACCTCACATAATATTTGTATATATATGATAGGGTTACATCTTGTTAGTCTTAGGCGGGATTCTGACATTCCCCACTTTTAATTACATAGTCATTTAATTACATAGTCATTTGATAACCAATTGCATAGATTGTCAATTTTTTTAAGTCACCCATCATGCATCGGACGGCCAGCAATGTTTCTGTCCACGCCCACACAAACTCGCGCGTGCAGAATTTTCGTGCCGCGCCCACCCCAAATTATGGATCAAACTTTGGCGCCTCCCCCACAGCGCGCGCGGCGCCTCCTGCAAAATTTCGCACCTTCCTCTACCCACCCGCGCGCTACTCTCAACGAAATCCCCCTCCCCTTTTTTTCCATTGGCGGAGTTTCCCTCTTTCCTCTCTTCCAACCTCGCCGCGTAGCTCTCCCACCTCGCGTCCTCGCCGTGTAGCTTTCCGTCCCGCTCCCACACGTCACCGCGTAGCTTTCCGTCCCACTCTCCCACCTCGCCGTGTAGCTCCGTCCCGGTCTAACATTCCCCCGTGCGGGTCTTCCACCTCGCCGTGTAACTCGCCGGTCGCCGCCCAGTTTTTCCACCTCGCCGTCCAGTTCTGCCACCTCGTCGTTCAGGTCTCCGTCCAGATCTTACACCTCGCCGCCAGATCCGCCTCCTCGCCGCCAGCTCTGCCACCTCACTGCCTCGCCGCCAGATCTGACACCTTGCCCCCTCGCCTCTAGCTCTGCCACCTCGCCGCCAGATCTGCCACCTCGCCTTCCAGGTCGCCGTCAAGATCTGCCACCTCGCTGTCCAGCTCGCAGTTCGGCCACCTCGTCACCAACCTCACCTTACATCTAGGTCTGCCAGCTCCTAACTAACCTCGCGGCAACTTCCTCGTCGAGGTCTGCCCCCTCATCACTAACCTGAAGGCAACTATCTCGTCAAGGCATGCCACCTTGACTCCTGGAGAGATGGTTTCAGCCATGGCAAGCAGTAAGAAAAAGCACCTAAATCCTGAGGCGATCTCGAGATAATTATTTCAGCCTGTTTGATGCTTATTCCCCGCACATTTTTGTTTATGTTTTAGTTCCTGATATCGTAAAAATTTCCTGTTATGTGCTTCTTTATGTTTGATGAGTTCCTATGGTCCAAATTTGCTTATTTTGTGCAGAGATGCATTCATTTTACTATGTATGTTGTTAAAATTGAAACGGTAAGTAGCGTGCCTTATAAAAGTGAACGGAGGGAGTAGTATAGAACAATCAACACCAGCACTATATGTCAGAACATCACTCCATGAAAGAAACCCAAATCTTAATCTGTAGCTTTAATGGGTTCTTATAGTATCTAGTGTGATGTTTGTAGCTTACGTTGATCTCTTGATTTATGTTAGAACCACCTGTAAAATCCATTGACGAAACACGGATCAATAATGTCCTAAGAAACCATCCGCGGCTGGGTAGTATACTAGCACGTGCTCTTGCAAGCCCGACCGTACTCTCCCCTAAAAAGAGCAAGAAGGAAAGCTCTGGATCCAAGTATGATCCTCGAGGGGAGGAAGACTTCACTGAAGAAGCTGAACCCTTACCTTCTAGCTCAACACCCTTTCAAGATAGCTCAGCAGTGAAGGTGCTACTTACTTATCTCGTGTGGGACTGGTGGCCTAATTACTGCATTTACATATATGTTGTGCTACCATCCCCATTGATCTGTACATGTGAACTGTGCAGGCTAGGAAACTCAAAGTCAAGACGACATCTGGTAGGGGGCAGATGCCTCTAGGTGGCAACTCCTTGACTGGCAAGAAGTGTGTCCGTGCTGACATATGTGACAACACATCACTGTTACTCCCACAAGAGATAAAAATACCCAGAAGATTGCACCGGCAGTTTCCGCACCCAGAACGGGTCGAACAAGGAGTGCGAGCTTGCAGAAACAACCCACAGATCCAGTCAGGTCACCACCACCCGGGAACAAGAAGCCATCTAAGCCCCCCAAAAAGCCATCTGACAATGACAAGACGGCAGATGTCGAACACAAGCAGCCAGCTACGGTCCAAACCATGGTGGTAGCTGTGGTGACCGAGAAGGCAGCCTCCCCGCTCGAGCTGGAAGCTCCCCAAGTCCAGCAGGAAGCTCCCCAACTTGGCCAGCAGGAATCTGCCCAAAACAAGCAGACAGTGGCCCATGGCCATCTGGAAGCTGTCCAATACAAGGATGCAGCTGACCACCGCGAGGAGACACACACCCAGTACGGGCAGGATCTTATTGTTGGCCCGCTGCCAGGTTCCCAAGTCGAGCTCCCACCATTCCAACATGAGGGGCAAGGTTCCCAAGTCGATGAGGTAGATGCCTACTCCGAGGCACTGGTTTCTGACCCTGAAGATGGGCATCACTTATGCCAGGAAGGTCACATGTTGCAGAACTGTGCTATCCATTTCCATAATTAAATCCGAAATGCAGAACACTAACTCTAGCGCGGCCACATTTTTTTAGATAATCAACCTGGAGACATCACTATAAGTGGTGGAGGTGGGGTTGAAAGGGGAATAAACATGGGAAAGGGGATGGACAGGATGTCCAGAGGAAAGAGGATCATAATAGTTATTCCTCCTGGATGTACTAGGCCAGCTGACGATAAGATTAGTGCCATGTATACCAATGCATGTTCAATTGCAGCCAAGGAGGTTGTCCCCGTCTTACTCCATTGGAAGCAGTACAAGAAAAGGCCCGACATATTTAAAGCCTTTGTTGGCCATGTGGCTGTAAGTTTTGTAACTCTTGATTCCAGTTATGTCCACTGCTGTTCATAAAACTGAAGTATGCTATTTCTTTTGTTTCAGTCAAAGTTTCTGATGGACCTCGATGACCCCAATATCATGTCCTCTCTTGAAATGCATCTCCAGAGCCGTACAAAGCACGGGCGTCATGTTCTGAAGAAGCAGTATTGGGACAACGTCAATGACAAGAGTAAGGTTTTGCCTAAAACTCCACCAATAGAGAAGGTTGGCGATGCTGAATGGAAAGTTTTACTAGCCAGCTGGGGCTCAGCCAAGAAACAGGTTTGTGTCTTTGCTCACTCGAACTGCTATTGCATCAATTCTATAACCATGATTGTTGCTAATACTTCATACTTTGTTTGTGTAGACGGCATGTCTGAAAGTTGCAGCAAGCAGAGGCTGTGTCATGTACCCTGCTCATACGGGTTCTCGGAGCTATGAGATTTATTGCAACAAGGATCAAGATGCAGTTCAACTGTTCAAAGCTACGCACATAAACAAGCTGGATGGAACATACCCTTTGCATGTGAAAAAAGCAATTGTAAGCCCCCCAGAATTCTTCACATCTCTGTAATCAACAGTTTACCTCAATACATTCTTGTAGGGCACCTTCCCTTTGTGAATTATGCTGCAAACTTCTTTCATCAGCTATTTCACCCATGATTGTCATCTTCTAGTTCATGTACATGCATGCTTTAACTTGCTTGTCATCTGCTAGTTCATGTACACGCATGCTTTAACTTTCTTGTCATCTACTATTTTAATCTATGTTCTGTACATGCTTGTCGTGTGCTATTTTCATCTATGTTCCTCGGATGCCTGTTTTTCCATCATCTATGTCCCCTAAAAGCTACTTTGGCTAAGATGTATACCGCAGCGCGTGTAATCAACTCTGTGCGAACTCTGAGCTTTGTTAAGTCAAAGCTGGGCAATAAAATGCCTTTAATCTACAAAAAAAGCTAGTTCGGCTGTTGTTGCATATATGCTTGTACATGCAGATCTCTTGTCATTCCAGCATCACCAGATACGTCTGTTAAAATATGCACTTGAGCGTGTTGTCATTTCAGCATGGTTTCCAACTATGTTTTTTACATCCTTGTCGTCAACTAATTTATCTACGCTTGTCGCTAGTAATGTACATGCGTGTTTAATTGCTTGTCATCTGCTAGCTTATGTATGTTTGTCATCTTATATTTCATATCAATGTTCCTTATGAGCTAGTTTAGCTGCTATCTCATCTTGTCCTTTTGCATGCTTTATAGGTTGAAATGGAAGCAAAGATGGCGCCAGCTTCGCCGGGGGGCACTGTCAGGACACCTCTGTCTGCCGCCGAAGCTGTCACTGAGGTGCTCGGGCAGGGCCAGCGAAAGCCTACGGTCCTAAATAACATAGGCGTGGCAACCACCCAATTTAGAGAAACAAAGGTTGAGCTCCAGCGTCAGCTTAACCGTGAGATAACCACGAAGCAGGAACTTGTCATGGAGCTGAAGACAGCCAGGGATCAGGCTGATGCAGACAGGATCGCCCACCAACAAGAACTGGATGACATTCGAAAGCAATCTGCAGATTATACCCAGGCTCATCATAGATCCAATGCCATTCTTCAGGGGCTACTGGGTATGCCACTTCCTAAGCCCCAACACAACCCTGCGGCTAGCGAACTGGGTAGCTGATATGAAATTGTTTCTCTTCGTGATGTATTTTGGTGGCCTTTTGGTAGGTTCCCTTGGTGAGCTGTTTTGTGCCCCTTGTGAGGTTATGAACTATGGCAGATGGCATTCGATGCCTCTGCTGGTGGCCCTTGTCAGGCAGTAAACTATTGCAGATGGCCTTTGATGCCTCTGCAGGTGGCCCTTGTGAGGCTGTAACCAGTCTTATTTGCTGCACGTTTTTGCGTGTGCTTTTCTGTGAAAACTAGCAGTGCTAGAATTTAAAATTCGTCTGCACCGGCTAAACGGCCTTTCGAACCACGACGGGAAAAAACGTCAATGCACGATGGCGTCACCAGAGCACCTGGCGACGGATGCGATCCGTTACGAATACGAGAACACGTGGTACTATATGGTAGGTCCACGAGGCGGCACACTATTGGATAAAAATCGCGACGGAAAATCACGTCACGGATACGTTTCGACGTGGACATGCCATGTTGGTCCACGTGCTGGCTCATGATTCGCAACGTCTTACGACGAACTAAAATGTCTCACCGTCGGACAACGTTATAAATTCGTCGATAATAATCGTATACGTGGAACTTGATGAGAGCGTCATGTGGCACATCTATAGTGCTTGAATCTGCGACGAGAAAATGAACGTCGCACGTATTATGACGTCATAAAACGGGATCGATGACGTCATAAAAGGAGGTACCGGTATTTCCAATCGCGACGTTTTAAAATGTCAAGAAAATGATGACGTCAAGAACGGTAGAACTGATATAAGCGGCGCCCGTAACGGGTAACGGAAAGTACGATGCCACGTGTGCACACGCTGCGACGAAAAAAAACGTCGCTCCTTGTTTGGCCTTGTGCTGGGCCGGCCAGTAGCACGCGACGGTCGAATTTCCTTCGCGGACTTTACGACGGATTAGTGTTCATTTAATCATCGCAGAATCGTCCGTGACAGTCGATCAAGAACGTTCTCACTCCGTCGCGTAGACCGTCGTGGATTTCCCTTAGCGACGGTTTGGAGCCCATCTGCAACGGTATTGAAACGTCACTGACCGCGCGGAATTTGGTAGTGGTGGCCCCCTTCGGGTGCTCTTCTGGCTCACTTCCTCCTCGGAACTTCTAAGACAACTCCGGTATCGCCCCCCCCCCCCTCTTCGTCTGATCTTTTGAAATAGGGCATCTTGAAAGTGCTTTTTCCATCAGATTTCTGGTTTTGGTGTTTATTCTCCAAATATTATGAAACTTGCAAAATAAGATAAAATAACATAAGTGATGCATCATAACATGAAATATATCGATGAATAACAGAAAATAACAATATAAAATAGTGATGCAAAATGGACGTATCAACTCCCCCCAAGCTTAGACCTCGCTTGTCCCCAAGCGAAACCGAACTCAGTAAACATGAGCATAGGTTTATGAACTGAGGTGTCGATAAATAAAATACGGACAAGAGGCATCACATCTAACAAAGAACATGTCATTTTAGATAACAACTTCCTCTCATATAATCAAACTTAAAACAAGTAAAGGAACAATAAAGGTGCAAAAGTAAATCAAAATTAGTAAAGGCAAACTTCGTTCATGGTCTGAGAAAAATTAACAGTGTACTTATCTTTTGATTAGAGTCTTTATATTAGAGCTTATATTGCAGAGTTTATCATGCTCAATTATAACGGTCTCTTTGTAGACATTGGTAACTTTCAAAGTGGTATTCAAATAGATAAAGGCATTTGTAAAAACAAGGAATAATAAAGAACATGATTGAGTAAATCAACATATAGATGGATGAATCACAACAACTCAAATGTTTGCTGAAGACGGAAAGGACTAGGTTTACTGACTCAACATAAAGGTAAAAGATAGGCCCTTTGCATAGGGAAGCATGGATCACTCATGTGCTAGAGCTTTTATTTTGTAAAACAGAGGTATAAAATGGTTGACACTCCTCCCAACCTTTCTTACACAAACCATAGCTAACCGAATCCTCGGGTGCTTGCCAACAATCACAAACCATGGAGGAGTGTCTAAATTTTGGGAGAGGTGTATGTTTATGTCAACGAATGGCAAAACGAAAATACAGTACGTCACAAGCCAACTAGACTTCACAAGAGTGGCTCCCATTGAAGGATGCAACTGGTATAGAAGGTCATCCCTCTTTCTCTTTTGTTTACATAATTGTGCTTTGACTGATAAATCAGGGGGAAAACAGTGAAGAGAATTTGTATTATTATTTGGGGCTGGGAACCCCGGTTCCAGAGTGTGAAATCCAATCAACAAGTAAGATAAAGATTCTCTATTTGCGTCCTCGTGAGCTAAAACAGAGGCACAAAACAGGTGTAATTTTGAAGGTTTCATAGGTAGCACACAAGCACGAGAAGCATTCCCTCTCAGTACAGGTTTTTGGCTAGCAAGGTTGGGTAGCAAGCATAAGAATCGAAGTAAAACAAACAAAAACATATATGATAAAGCCAATCATGCAATCTTCTTTGAAGGTGCAAACAAACTTATTTGAGAATACTAAGCTTATCAGCTAACAAGAAAGAAAGATCATGGAATAATATATCTACATGCAACTCCCTCTCTTCTACTTAAGTCTCAACGTATTGTGGCTACTGACCAATGCTGAGTTTTCCAAAACCAACTAGATTAACTTGAAACTCCAACATTGATACCAATACTAATAACAAGATAAACCACATAACAAAAATTGCAAACTAAAATAAAGTAGATGATGAAACTTCTCATTAATATTTCATTACGGGAACTCAAACCAAGGGATAGAATGATAACCAACTAAAGAGTGACACTTCCATACTGCAAACCATCATATATGATATTTTCTCTACTCATGATATGATTCTACTAAAAGGTAAAAAGGGTGAAAGATAAAGGTGTGATACCGCGACACTCCCCCAAGATTGGAACAAGCCAAGGGGATGCCAATACCAATGATGAATCAATTCTTCAGTGGTGGTGGTGATACACTCTTCTCAAGAAAGGTGTTGAAACATTGCAGCATCTCACGAAACCTGTCGTTTTCCTCTTGAAGAATCTCTACCTCCGTCCTTAAAGCTCGATAAAGTTCACAAAACTCATATGCAACCCGAAGAGCTTGCTCTACTCTAGGGATGGTACTGAGGCCCAGAACTGATGGTCTTGGTCCCTGCATGCTACAAGAATAAACATTGCTTGATGACGTCGTTTTTGCTTCTTTATTGACACCCTGATCCATGTTCTTGCGCTTGGGACCTTGGAGATCATCTTCCATTGGCTCCTTCCCCTTGTTTTTGTTGGCGGAGGTAATGATGCTTCTAAAATTGAAAACAAATCCTGGCAGAAACAGCTCGAAGCAGAAACACAATGAGAAAACGATATACTGACCTCGGGGGGTCCGGGGGGTTATATAGCAAATATATGCGTAACGAAAGGAAAGTCCAGGTCAAAAACGAGTCGGAGAGGGGCTCCGGGGCTCCCACACCACAGGGTGGCGCGACCAGGGTGGGCCCGCGCCCCCAGGTGGTGTGGTGTCTCTGGGCACCTTCTCCAACTCCTCTTCGGCTTGGAATTTTTCATATTTTCCAAAAAAAAACAATAAATTATAACTTGGAAGGTATTCCTCGAACTTTTTCTTATCAGAACTGTTACCTATTCCAAAACAGACTCCGCAGATTCTGGAATCTTCCCTCCAATGAACTTCTCCGGAGCCATTACTTGAATAACATCAACATCTTCATCATAAGAATCCCCAGAAATATAATGTTTGAGTCTTTTCCCATTTACCACTCGTGTAGTTTTACCTTTGAGGGAAGCAATTTTGATTGCTCCCGAACGATACACTTCTTCAATAACATAAGGTCCTTCCCATCTGGAGAGTATTTTTCCTGCAAAAAATCTGAGACAAGACCGATAAAATAGAACTTTCTCACCAACATGAAACTCTCTTTTAAGGATTCTTTTATCATGCAATTGTTTAACTTTCTCTTTAAAGAGCTTATCATTTTCATAAGCTTCACATCGCCATTCATCTAGATGATTCAAATCAAGCATTCTTTTCTTACCAGCAAGCTTAAAAACTTTAATTCTTTCACTTCCCAATAAGCTTTGTGTTCTAATTCTAAAGGCAAGTGACAAGCTTTTGCATAAACCATTTTATAAGGAGACATACCCATAGGGTTTTTATAAGCATAACTATAAGCCCTTAAAGCATCATTTGACTTATCAGACCAATTCTTCCTAGATTTATTAACAGTCTTTTGCAAGATAGATTGAATTTCTCTATTTGATAATTCTACTTGCCCACTGGTTTGAGGATGATAAGCTGAGGTAATTCTATGATTAAAATCATATTTAGCAAGGTTTTTTCTGAAACCACCATGAATAAAATGAGAACCTCCATCAGTCATAAGATATCTAGGCACACCAAACCTAGGGAAATAACATCTTTAAGCATTTTTAAAGAGGTCTCACGATCAACACCTTTTGTAGGTATAGCTTCTACCCACTTAACAACATAATCAACAGCAACTAGAATGTGAGTATAACCATTCGAAGGAGTAAAAGGACCCATAAAGTCAAATCACCAACAATCAAAAGGTTCAATAACAAGATAATAACTCATAGGCATTTCATTACGTCTAGAAATATTTCCAACTCTTTGACATTCATCACAAAATAAAATAAATTTACGTGCATCTTTAAAGAGAACAGGTCAATAGAAACCTGATTGTAGAACCTTCTGTGCGGTTCTATCTCCAGCATGATGTCCTCCATAAGCACTACCATGGAACTTCTTCAATATTTCATGTTGATCATGATATGGAACACATCTTCTCATAATACCATCTACACCTTCTTTATATAAATGTGGGTCATCCCAAATATAATGCCTCAAATCATAGAAGAATTTTCTTCTTTGTTGAGCTGTAAATGTTGGAGGCAAATACTTTGAAACAATAAAGTTACCATAATCAGCATACCATGGACATTCTTGGGATTTTACCTTTATTGCAGCCAACTGTTCATTTGGAAAACTATCATTAATAGTAATAGGGTCAAAAGTAATGTTTTCCAATCTAGACAAGTTATCAGCAACAGGATTTTTAGCACCTTTCCTATTCGCAATATGCAAATCACACTCTTGTAAAAGCAACACCCGTCTAATAATCCTAGGCTTAGCATCTTTCTTTTCCATAAGGTATCTAATAGCAGCATGATCGGCATGAATGGTAACCTTTGAGTCAACAATATAAGGTCTAAACTTATCACATGGAAAAATTACAGCTAAGAGCTCTTTTTCAGTAGTAGAATAATTCTTTTGAGCAGCATCCCAAGAGTCTTACTAGAATAATGAATAACATTCAACTTCTTATCTACACGTTGTCCAAGAACAGCGCCTACAGCAAAATCACTAGCATCACACATAATTTTAAAAGGTAAATTCCAATTAGGTGGTTGAACAATAGGAGCAGTAGTTAACGCCTTCTATAAAGTTTCAAAAGCTTCCTTACAATCATCATAAAAAACAAATGGTACATCTTTTTGAAGAAGATTGGTAAGAGTCTTTGATATTTTAGAGAAATCTTTAATAAACCTCCTATAAAAACCAGCATGACCAAGTACGAATACCTTTAACATCTCTAGGACAGGGCGTCTTCTCTATGGCTTCCACTTTAGCTCTGTCAACTTCAATACCTCTTTCAGAAATTTTATGTCCAAGAACAATTCCTTCATTCACCATAAAGTGGCATTTCTCCCGATTAAGAACAAGATTAGTTTCCTCACATCTCTGCAAAAATTTATCAATGTTGTGCAAACAATTATCAAAAGAGGTTATATAGACGGAGAAATCGTCCATGAATACTTCCACAATCTCCTCACAAAAACCATGAAAAATAGCAGACATGCATCTTTGAAACGTAGCAGGAGCATTACACAAACCAAAAGCATACGTCTATAAGCATAAGTACCATAAGGACAAATAAAGGTTCTTTTCTCTTGATCTTGCTCCCTAACAGCAATTTGAGAAAACCCAGAATAACCATCAAGAAAGCAAAAGTGAGTTTTCTTAGACAACCTCTCTAACATTTGATCAATAAAGGGTAAAGGATAATGATATTGCTTAGTAACTTTATTAACCTTTCTAAAATCAATGCACATTCTATAACCAACTACTACTCTTTGTGGAATGAGCTCATTGTTATCATTAGGCACAACAGTCATTCCTCCCTTCTTAGGGACACAATGCACAGGGCTCACCCATCTACTATCAGCGATAGGAAAAATAATACCAACATCAAGTAGTTTTAATACCTCATTTCTTACCACTTCGTTTATTTTGGGAATTAAACGGCGTTGATGTTCAACTACTGGCTTTGCATCAGGTCCAATATTAATAGTGTGCTAACATATAGTAGGAGAAATTCCCTTCAAGTCATCAAGAGTATATCCAATAGCTCCACAGTGTTTCTTCAGAATTCCCAATAATCTTTCCTCTTCTTCACCTAAAAGTTTAGCACTAATAATAACATGATATATTTTTTTATCATCAACATAAGCATATTTAATACCATCAGGCAAAGGTTCTAAATCAAAAAAAATATCCTCCTTGGGTGATAAGGTGGTACCCAAGTCTTCCACAGGTAAATTATGTTTTAGTATCACCAGTTGATGAAGAAGAATATCGTCACTCTCATTTCTCTCTTCCATAAAAGACCTCACTCTCATGGTCCTCCATATATTGATGCAAAGCATTGTTAGGAGCAAGATAAATAGAAGCAAGTTGTAAACTTTAAAATTCTCATCAAGCAATTTAGATTCATAAGGTGCTCTAGAAAATTTGGAGAAATTTAACTCATAAGATTTTCCATCAAATTTAGTCAATATCTTCTACCTCTTACAATCTATAATAGCACCACAAGTGTTCAAGAAAGGTATACCAAAAATAATAGGACAAGTTTTACTAGCCGCCTTACCAAGTACTAGAAAATAAGTGGGATATTTAGTTTAGCACACAAAACTTCCACATCTCTAACTATACCAATCGGAAAGACAATTTCTCTATTAGCAAGTTGAATAACGACATCAATATCTTCAATCTCACAAGAACCAATTTCATGCATAATTTCTCTATAAATCTCATAAGGTATAGCATTAGAACTAGCACCAATATCACACAAACCATAATAGCAATGATCACCAATCTTAACAGAAAGCACAGGAACACTAGTTTTGTTAGGTCTATGAAGATGGGAAACAATATGTCGCACCCTGATTTCTAGGGGATACTCACCGTACGAACTGGATAGCAAATGCTTGGATTATGGGGCATAACTGCTCCCACGTCCCAGCTTCCTGGTAGGCCTGCGCTTATGCGTGACAACACAAGCCCTGCTATTCCATCGTCGATGTAAACTATCCACTAGAGATCAAAGGCACTTCCGTCGACGTACTTCAAACCATACACACATGGTACGTCAACGGCGTTTAACAACTGATATCACAACAGATCTCTACGACACAAAAGATTGAAATAAGTTGCAATTGGCTCTCATTAGAGCAGAGATAGCAAATACAATCATTCAGAGGGCACCTGCCCCAACAATACATCATTACAATACAGCGGAAGCATTCAACATGTCTGAGTACAGACAAGAACCAAATAGGCCTAAGAGGCCGGAAACAAACAGACGGAGCCCATCCACGAAGTCTCGGATCCTGCCCGGGTCCGCTATCTACTCGTCAGCAGTCTCGTCAAACTTCACGTAGTTGCCACCATGTAGATCCTCGGAACGTCGTCTGCGTAAACCACAGCCCCAAAGGGGTCAGTACATAAACGTACTGGCAAGCAAGACTCACAGTTCACCAAAGTGTAACCCGTCAACACCAAGCACAGATGCCTTGGGTTCAACGGAAAGGAAGGGGATATAAAAGATGCTGCAACTGGCTGCTCTACACAACTACAGGAACATACTACAACTGCCGGCTAACAGAAAGGAGATAAGATCGAGGATTGTAACCAACTGAAATATAACTTCAATCAAACCCATCCTGGATCTCGCCCCTTATCCAAAGAAGCAATCCGAGGATAACTCACACAGTTGTAATAATGATGGTTCAAATTATTGTGTCAATAAGTCTATTACTAGTCAAGTTATTAATCATGGGGTGTAACATGTTTGATCATTAGGTTTAAGTTGTCCTGAGTACTTGTTAGCCAGTACTTTCACCAAGTAATCCATAACCGCGGAAAACACGGCTTCTCGAGAAGATTATCCCTGCAGGGTTGCACCAATTTGGCCGTACACTCATGAATAACCCGCCAGATGGAAAGGCCCTTCCACCAAGCGGGGTACTCAACACAACCAACCATTCTCCGCATCAAGCCCAAAGCACCTTGGGCGCACGGCTAATAGAGCCCAGAAGAAAATGGACCCTCATAGCACTCTAAGAACGTGTCCCCCTATATGCCGACTACAAAAGCTCCACCCTGCGCTGGGCTCGCAAAAACATGCATGCGGCAAATAGAAAGCACGAACTAAATGAGATGATTTGGACGAGATGCGAATCAGATCAAGTTGAGGGGGGCGCCCATACTCGCTTCCCAAATGCGGGTAGTGCGCTCATCATGGATCAGTAGACAAGACCCTTTTCCTATTAGGGTCGACACTAACAGGCTTCAAAACCTCTCATGGGCCTCCTGCTGGTGCCTTATCATCAAATTTATTATTAACAGTAACATTAGCATGATTGATTGATTGATTAAACAACGATCCCCCAGAACATAATAGAAATAGTAACAGTAAGTAACGGGTAACAGACTCGAGCAAAACAACCTAAGCATGCTAGTAAGACACGGGCTCAAACAATGGTTATAGGTATGGAGGTGAGGCAATATCAGGGTTAAGGGATACATGTGATAGGTTCGTGACAGAAACAACTAATCATAGGGCTAGCAGAAATAGACAACGGAAAGTATCGGTAACCAAGGTTGAAAGGAACACAGTGGTTCATGTGAGTGATAACTTGCCTGCAAAACCCAGTAGCCTGGTACTGAGCTAAAATCCTTAGAAAGGGTGTCGAAAGGATCATCGGTCTCAACGTCGTCGTTTATCCGAGAAGAAGCAAACAAACAAGGCAGAAAGATAAACAATCAATATCATGGTATTGTGCACAATCAAAGATGATGCATGTCAAGTTAATGGGTGCATCAAAATAAACTAGTTGACAAGATAGAAACAGGATTAAATGGACCCATATGCAATTGGATTGCATATGGAAAGCCCATGAATTATGGTTGAATTAATTGTTTTACAACTAATCATTATATGAAAGTGGATTAGCATGATGCATGGATGAGGAAAACAGCAAAATAACAACAATAGAACCAAATGGAAATGAGGCTTAACAAGTTTGGAAATTCATTTGTTAAAGTTGGGAATTTGGTTGATTAAAGGTGTCACGCAAGCATTTGTTGTTTTCACCACTTTTAATTGTTCAAAATAGATAACAAAGTTTATATTTGGAAAGAACACAAGATTTTGGGTGGATTACATGTTTCACTTGTTGAAAAAAAGGATTTCAAATGAATTATTTAGGAATTAAACAAGTTAAACAAGAATTAAATTGGAATTAATTCAAGTGTGGATGTTAATTGAATTTTATTTGATCAAAACATTAAACCAAGTTCATATTTGAAAAGGTTATGCTTTGATGGTTTGAAAACATATTTTATATGTCCCAAAAGAATTTGATTTGATCAAGCTATGAATTTAGCAATATTAAATGATTTAAACAAGGTTTAAATCATTTAACCAATTTTAATTATTTAAAACATGAAACAAATTTTATATTTGGAAAGAGGGTTTAATTTTGCATGGAAAACATATTTCATTTGTGGAAATTGGATTTAAAATGAGCAAGTTATTATTTTGGCAATTTTAAATGCAATAAACAAGAAACAGTTGTTTTCAGCAATTTAAATTATTCAAAACAGCAAACAAAATTTATATTTGGAAAGTACATGAAAAATTGATTGGAAAACATATTTGGTTTGTGAAATTTGGAATTTTTATGAACAAGTTATGAATTTTGCAATTTTAAGTGAATTTGACAAGTTTTCAAATATTTCAACAATTTAAAATATTCAAAACAGTAAACAAATTTTATATTTGGAAAGAACATTTAATTTGGTATTGAAAACATATAAAAAATGTTGGAATTGGAGTTAAAATGATTTATTTAGGCAATTTCCAAAATTGGGTGCAAATCTGCCACTTTTAAACCATTAGGGACTTAGAAATAATTATTTTAGGGGTCTAGATTAGATACCAGGGGCCTATTGGTGAATTCTAGGAAGTACAGTACCAAAAGAATTGAAGATAAAATGTTGGTTTTTATTTGTGTTGGAGGGGGATCGAACCCCAGACCCCCTGCCCGTGCGCATGGACTGCTACCAATGCGGTAGCTGTTCGATGGTGATAGGTGGGGCTTTCGTTTGGTTAAGGGGTAACACCACGGTCTGTTACTGATGAAACTGAAAGAAATATTCAGTTAACGGGCAGGTCGATCGCTGGCCAGATCGTGGGGGACGAACGCCGGCCTGCTTGCAGCGAGCGCGGGAGGGCGGCGCCTTGCGCGTGCGTGCTGCGTGTGGTGGCCAAGGGAAAAGAGAAAGGAGGGGATCGCGAGAGGAGCGCTCACCTTGGTGGCCTCGAGGAAGTCGGGACGAACGGGGAGCAGCAGGTCGAGCAGGGGAACAGAGGGCGCCGGCGGTGGAGAAGCTTGACGGCGGCAGCGGCACGGTGCATATCCGGCGGTGAGCCCTTCACCGAACTTGGAGAGGGGAGGGTGCCGGTTCCATTTTCCTCCTTAGATGCACCTCGAGGAGGCCAGGGCGAGGAATTGGTGGCGGTGGTTCTCTGTGCTGGTGCTCTGTGCAGGTTCAGTGATGTTCAGAGGAGGAAGGGAAGTGGTAGAGATAAGAAGGGATGGCGGCGAAGGGGAGGGGAGCTAGGGTTTGCTGGGGCAAGCAGGAGGGAGAGATTTTATGGAGGGTTAGGTGCCTGTACGGCGACAATCGGAGAGGAGGGTGGAGAGATCCTGTGGTGGTGCGTGGATCGTACAGAGCTGACCTCAGCCAGAGGTAGGTGACAGCGACAGGAGGGAAAGGGTACTGGGCCTGGAAAGAAGGGGTTGGGCTGGGGGTAAGTGGAGTGGGGGTGGGCTGGATGAAGATTAGAGGGCTGGGCTTAGCCTTCTCCCTCTCTTTTTCTATTTTCTTGTTCTCTGTTTTATTTTTATTTTTATTTTTATTTTGCTGAAAACCAAATGGAAGGCAAAGGAGGTATTTTAGGTTAGTAAAATTGTAGGAAAAATAGATTAAGTTAATTAGGTTAAAAGAAAACACTGCCAAGTTTTTGTTTTATAGAAAGTTTGAAAATAATTGATGTTTGGGATTTAAACCAATTTGAATGAGTTTTGTATTAGGAAAACATTATTGGAAACAAACTTTTAATAGGGTGAACCCTATGATTTAAGTTGATTAAAAAATGAGTTTGATTGTTTTGGAGATTTGTTATAAAATCACATTGATTGATGCTTTGAGGATTTGATTTGGATTTGAAATGATTTGGAATGAATTGTTGGAGTTAATTGTTTGGTTAAGACCAACAATTTTAGGAGTTAGCAACATGGAATAAAAAGGAACAATTTGGTTGTTTTCACTTGTTATTTTTATTCCAAAAGTTGTAACAGAACAAGTATGAAAACATGGTTTGAGTAAGGTTTGAATTTGAGTTGTGAAAACAGTGGAAAACAAATGCAACAAATTAGAAACAAAAGCAAACAACATGGAAATAAATAATTATTTTATTTTGAAATATCATTTTAGAAATTGTAACATCACAAGGATGAAACAAAGGGTTTGAATTTTGGTTTGGAATTCAAATAGAAAACAAAGGAAAACAAAGGAAAACAGTTGGAAAACAACTGAAAACAGAGGAAAACAAATGGAAAACAAACAAAACAAATGCAATCAACATGATGCCATGATGCAAAACATAAAATAACAGATAGCAAACATTCTAATGGCTATTTTTCAGTCTTGGGATGTTACAAAACGCCCCCCCTTGAAGGAATCGCGCCCCGAGATTCCTACTGAGAAAAGAAAAGGTCCGGTAACTTCTTGGGAAGATCCTCTTGAGCTGTGACACGTGAAACACATCGTGCACAGTGGATAGACGTCAGGGAATTTGCAAACCACCGGAACACTTTCAAGTAAAGGGAGATGTTTTGTGTATCGATGGTGTATAGCTGGATAAAACTTGATTCATTTGGAGAATAGACTATCTGTAACAAGGTTGGAACAGAGTTATTGACATCAATGGAACACCAAGGATGACATCAATGTCAGAATCAGCAACATGAGAGTAACGAGGAATATGTGGCCTCTCATTAGAATTGGATTGTTCTTACTTATCTTGGAAGTCAACATTTGAGATCCCGGGGGGTGAACAGAGTTTTGATTGCTTAGTGGAACCAGAATTGGGTTGTATGTTGTGGAAAAGATTGTTGACACAAAGGAAAGTGATGCTCCGGTATGAAATAACACTTTAACTGGATAAGAGTTTACGAGGAAGTTTTGATTAGACGCCGGTAGAAGATTTGAAGTGGAAAACAACAACAAGATTTCAACGGACGAAAAGGATGTTTAGAAGAACAGGATATTGAAGCAACACCGGGAAAACGAGATCAAAACACTCCTGAGGTACTACGGAAAAACCCATCCAGGCTTCTAAAGGATCAATATCTACTGCTTAAGGAATAGAGGATCTGCTTCCGGGGCTTACACGCCTCCGTTCTCAATCGTGAGTAGGCAACATGATAAATCATGTCACAACCACCTCCATTCCTATGGTCTAGTAGATATAACCATCCTAGAGAAACCAGGATTCGTGAAATCCTAACTTGAAAGTTTAGATGAGAAGGGAAAACAACGTTACACTTCCTTACCAGAAAAGGGAGGGTGGGTGGGGAAAGAAGAAAAAGAACAGAATTCCTACTCTCACGTTTCATTTTTCCTGTATAGCTACAAAATAGTTTCTAGACTCAACTGCGACCAGTAAAAAGGGATCCTACAGGCAGACAGGCTCTGATACCATTTGTCGCACCCTGATTTCTAGGGGATACTCACCGTACGAACTGGATAGCAAATGCTTGGATTATGGGGCATAACTGCTCCCACGTCCCAGCTTCCTGGTAGGCCTGCGCTTATGCGCGACAACACAAGCCCTGCTATTCCATCGTCGATGTAAACTATCCACTAGAGATCAAAGGCACTTCCGTCGACGTACTTCAAACCATACACACATGGTACGTCAACGGCGTTTAACAACTGATATCACAACAGATCTCTACGACACAAAAGATTGAAATAAGTTGCAATTGGCTCTCACTAGAGCAGAGATAGCAAATACAATCATTCAGAGGGCACCTGCCCCAACAATACATCATTACAATACAGCGGAAGCATTCAACATGTCTGAGTACAGACAAGAACCAAATAGGCCTAAGAGGCCGGAAACAAACAGACGGAGCCCATCCACGAAGTCTCGGATCCTGCCCGGATCCGCTATCTACTCGTCAGCAGTCTCGTCAAACTTCACGTAGTTGCCACCATGTAGATCCTCGGAACGTCGTCTGCGTAAACCACAGCCCCAAAGGGGTCAGTACATAAACGTACTGGCAAGCAAGACTCACAGTTCACCAAAGTGTAACCCGTGAACACCAAGCACAGATGCCTTGGGTTCAACGGAAAGGAAGGGGATATAAAAGATGCTGCAACTGGCTGCTCTACACAACTACAGGAACATACTACAACTGCCGGCTAACAGAAAGGAGATAAGATCGAGGATTGTAACCAACTGAAATATAACTTCAATCAAACCCATCCTGGATCTCGCCCCTTATCCAAAGAAGCAATCCGAGGATAACTCACACAGTTGTAATAATGATGGTTCAAATTATTGTGTCAATAAGTCTATTACTAGTCAAGTTATTAATCATGGGGTGTAACATGTTTGATCATTAGTTTTAAGTTGTCCTGAGTACTTGTTAGCCAGTACTTTCACCAAGTAATCCATAACCGCGGAAAACACGGCTTCTCGAGAAGATTATCCCTGCAGGGTTGCACCAATTTGGCCGTACACTCATGAATAACCCGCCAGATGGAAAGGCCCTTCCACCAAGCGGGGTACTCAACACAACCAACCATTCTCCGCATCAAGCCCAAAGCACCTTGGGCGCACGGCTAATCGAGCCCAGAAGAAAATGGACCCTCATAGCACTCTAAGAACGTGTCCCCCTATATGCCGACTACAAAAGTTCCACCCTGCGCTGGGCTCGCAAAAACATGCATGCGGCAAATAGAAAGCACGAACTAAATGAGATGATTTGGACGAGATGCGAATCAGATCAAGTTGAGGGGGGCGCCCATACTCGCTTCCCAAATGCGGGTAGTGCGCTCATCATGGATCAGTAGACAAGACCCTTTTCCTATTAGGGTCGACACTAGCAGGCTTCAAAACCTCTCATGGGCCTCCTGCCGGTGCCTTATCATCAAATTTATTATTAACAGTAACATTAGCATGATTGATTGATTGATTAAACAACGAGCCCCCAGAACATAATAGAAATAGTAACAGTAAGTAACGGGTAACAGACTCGAGCAAAACAACCTAAGCATGCTAGTAAGACACGGGCTCAAACAATGGTTATAGGTATGGAGGTGAGGCAATATCAGGGTTAAGGGATACATGTGATAGGTTCGTGACAGAAACAACTAATCATAGGGCTAGCAGAAATAGACAACGGAAAGTATCGGTAACCAAGGTTGAAAGGAACACAGTGGTTCATGTGAGTGATAACTTGCCTGCAAAACCCAGTAGCCTGGTACTGAGCTAAAATCCTTAGAAAGGGTGTCGAAAGGATCATCGGTCTCAACGTCGTCGTTTATCCGAGAAGAAGCAAACAAACAAGGCAGAAAGATAAACAATCAATATCATGGTATTGTGCACAATCAAAGATGATGCATGTCAAGTTAATGGGTGCATCAAAATAAACTAGTTGACAAGATAGAAACAGGATTAAATGGACCCATATGCAATTGGATTGCATATGGAAAGCCCATGAATTATGGTTGAATTAATTGTTTTACAACTAATCATTATATGAAAGTGGATTAGCATGATGCATGGATGAGGAAAACAGCAAAATAACAACAATAGAACCAAATGGAAATGAGGCTTAACAAGTTTGGAAATTCATTTGTTAAAGTTGGGAATTTGGTTGATTAAAGGTGTCACGCAAGCATTTGTTGTTTTCACCACTTTTAATTGTTCAAAATAGATAACAAAGTTTATATTTGGAAAGAACACAAGATTTTGGGTGGATTACATGTTTCACTTGTTGAAAAAAAGGATTTCAAATGAATTATTTAGGAATTAAACAAGTTAAACAAGAATTAAATTGGAATTAATTCAAGTGTGGATGTTAATTGAATTTTATTTGATCAAAACATTAAACCAAGTTCATATTTGAAAAGGTTATGCTTTGATGGTTTGAAAACATATTTTATATGTCCCAAAAGAATTTGATTTGATCAAGCTATGAATTTAGCAATATTAAATGATTTAAACAAGGTTTAAATCATTTAACCAATTTTAATTATTTAAAACATGAAACAAATTTTATATTTGGAAAGAGGGTTTAATTTTGCATGGAAAACATATTTCATTTGTGGAAATTGGATTTAAAATGAGCAAGTTATTATTTTGGCAATTTTAAATGCAATAAACAAGAAACAGTTGTTTTCAGCAATTTAAATTATTCAAAACAGCAAACAAAATTTATATTTGGAAAGTACATGAAAAATTGATTGGAAAACATATTTGGTTTGTGAAATTTGGAATTTTTATGAACAAGTTATGAATTTTGCAATTTTAAGTGAATTTGACAAGTTTTCAAATATTTCAACAATTTAAAATATTCAAAACAGTAAACAAATTTTATATTTGGAAAGAAAATTTAATTTGGTATTGAAAACATATAAAAAATGTTGGAATTGGAGTTAAAATGATTTATTTAGGCAATTTCCAAAATTGGGTGCAAATCTGCCACTTTTAAACCATTAGGGACTTAGAAATAATTATTTCAGGGGTCTAGATTAGATACCAGGGGCCTATTGGTGAATTCTAGGAAGTACAGTACCAAAAGAATTGAAGATAAAATGTTGGTTTTTATTTGTGTTGGAGGGGGATCGAACCCCAGACCCCCTGCCCGTGCGCATGGACTGCTACCAATGCGGTAGCTGTTCGATGGTGATAGGTGGGGCTTTCGTTTGGTTAAGGGGTAACACCACGGTCTGTTACTGACGAAACTGAAAGAAATATTCAGTTAACGGGCAGGTCGATCGCTGGCCAGATCGTGGGGGACGAACGCCGGCCTGCTTGCAGCGAGCGCGGGAGGGCGGCGCCTTGCGCGTGCGTGCTGCGTGTGGTGGCCAAGGGAAAAGAGAAAGGAGGGGATCGCGAGAGGAGCGCTCACCTTGGTGGCCTCGAGGAAGTCGGGACGAACGGGGAGCAGCAGGTCGAGCAGGGGAACAGAGGGCGCCGGCGGTGGAGAAGCTTGACGGCGGCAGCGGCACGGTGCATATCCGGCGGTGAGCCCTTCACCGAACTTGGAGAGGGGAGGGTGCCGGTTCCATTTTCCTCCTTAGATGCACCTCGAGGAGGCCAGGGCGAGGAATTGGTGGCGGTGGTTCTCTGTGCTGGTGCTCTGTGCAGGTTCAGTGATGTTCAGAGGAGGAAGGGAAGTGGTAGAGAGAAGAAGGGATGGCGGCGAAGGGGAGGGGAGCTAGGGTTTGCTGGGGCAAGCAGGAGGGAGAGATTTTATGGAGGGTTAGGTGCATGTACGGCGACAATCGGAGAGGAGGGTGGAGAGATCCTGTGGTGGTGCGTGGATCGTACAGAGCTGACCTCAGCCAGAGGTAGGTGACAGCGACAGGAGGGAAAGGGTACTGGGCCTGGAAAGAAGGGGTTGGGCTGGGGGTAAGTGGAGTGGGGGTGGGCTGGATGAAGATTAGAGGGCTGGGCTTAGCCTTCTCCCTCTCTTTTTCTATTTTCTTGTTCTCTGTTTTATTTTTATTTTTATTTTTTTTTTGCTGAAAACCAAATGGAAGGCAAAGGAGGTATTTTAGGTTAGTAAAATTGTAGGAAAAATAGGTTAAGTTAATTAGGTTAAAAGAAAACACTGCCAAGTTTTTGTTTTATAGAAAGTTTGAAAATAATTGATGTTTGGGATTTAAACCAATTTGAATGAGTTTTGTATTAGGAAAACATTATTGGAAACAAACTTTTAATAGGGTGAACCCTATGATTTAAGTTGATTAAAAAATGAGTTTGATTGTTTTGGAGATTTGTTATAAAATCACATTGATTGATGCTTTGAGGATTTGATTTGGATTTGAAATGATTTGGAATGAATTGTTGGAGTTAATTGTTTGGTTAAGACCAACAATTTTAGGAGTTAGCAACATGGAATAAAAAGGAACAATTTGGTTGTTTTCACTTGTTATTTTTATTCCAAAAGTTGTAACAGAACAAGTATGAAAACATGGTTTGAGTAAGGTTTGAATTTGAGTTGTGAAAACAGTGGAAAACAAATGCAACAAATTAGAAACAAAAGCAAACAACATGGAAATAAATAATTATTTTATTTTGAAATATCATTTTAGAAATTGTAACATCACAAGGATGAAACAAAGGGTTTGAATTTTGGTTTGGAATTCAAATAGAAAACAAAGGAAAACAAAGGAAAACAGTTGGAAAACAACTGAAAACAGAGGAAAACAAATGGAAAACAAACAAAACAAATGCAATCAACATGATGCCATGATGCAAAACATAAAATAACAGATAGCAAACATTCTAATGGCTATTTTTCAGACTTGGGATGTTACACAATATTAGAAGCATCCTCACAAAAGACAATGGGTTCACCCTCCACATTTCCAAAAACAAGATCTTTTACTATTGCTACATCAGGTTCAACAGTTATTTGTTGATCAGGTTCAACAGATTTCTTAATACTCATATTAACCACACTAGCCACCATAGAGTGTTCTTTCACCTTAGCAGGGAAAGGAATTTTTTCAACATAAGTCTCGGGAACAGCGGGATTAACAACATACACTTCTATATTACTAGCAGGAACAATATCTTTATAAGGTGCATGATATTTCTGATAATCCATTTTAGGAATATCAAGATAGGAGGCAAAAGCTTTAAGACGGTTTGCAAAAATTTGAGAATTAAGACCAAAAACATCATTAACATTATAGAAATCATTGGTTCCCATAAAAGATTTAATGCATTCATAATCATAATTTATACCTGACTTTCTACCTTTGTCATTCTCCCATCCTTCAGTGTTTTCTTGAATACGGTCAAGAAGATCCCATTTAGCTTCTTCCTTCCTACGTGTGAATGATCCAGAACAAGAAGCATCCAATAAATCCTTATCATGAAAAGAAAGCCTTGCATAAAAATTATTGATAACAATATTTCTCGGGAGTTCATGAACGGGACATTTGAGAATTAATAACTTCATTCTCTCCCACGCTTGGGCAATACTCTCTCCATCATGAGGCCAGAAATTATATATTTGATTTTGGTGTTTATGAATCTCACTAGGAGGATAAAATTTAGAATAAAAGAGACGAACAATTTGCTCCCATCCAATAGATTCACCATTCTTCAGTAATTTGAACCATTTAGCGGCTCTTCCTTCCAGCGATAAAGAAAATAATTTCCTTTTAACTTGATCCATTGTAATACCTGCACACCTGAATAACTCACACAATTCATGAATAAAGAGCAAATGATCACCGGTATGGAAAGTTCCATCACCATAATAGCAGTTGTCCATAACACGTCCAACAATTTTCATAGGTATTTTATAAGGATCTAATTCAGCAGATAACGGGTTACCTACTACCCTAGTAGTAACGGTAGAAGTACCCCTAAATAGAGAACCAAAGGTATTCTCCATAATGAAATAAAACAGCAGACAGAAATAAAAACAACACTCAGAGTAAAAGCTTCTCTTACCAAATCCACTTACCAATAGCGCTTCACTCCCCGGCAACATCGCTAGAAAATAGTCTTGATGACCCACAAGTATAGGGGATGTATCATAATACTTTTGATAAATAAGAGTGTCGAACCCAACGAGGAGCAGAAGGTGTTGACAAGCAGGTTAGATAGAGGATTCACTGTAAACACTAGCAAACGGGTTTTTGGAGGTTTTTGATATAGCAGATAAATAAAGTGCGAGTAAATAAAGTGCAGTAAATAATATTGCAGCGAGTGGCCCAATCCTTTTGAGAGCAAAGGACAAGCCAGTTGTTCTACTTATGAATACCAAACGTTCTCGAGGACACATGGGAATTTCGTCAAGTGCTTTTGTTTCACTACGGTTGATTAATATCAATTGGTTCGTGAAGTGTTGTGTGGGTGAACCTATGCTAATGCACCGCCCAACTAGGACTAGTACATAATTGTGATTATACCCCTCGTAAGCATCTGCAAATACAAGAAAGTAATTAAGATAAATCTAACCGCAGCCTTAAAACTCCGGGATCCTACAATCCCTCATGCATTGGTTTCCTAACGAGGGTTTAGGTTCCTGTCACTGCGGAAAACCCACAATTAGTAGCCAAATACACAATGCATCCTCCTAGGCCCATAAAGGTGAAGTATCCTGTAGTCAACATTCACATGACAACACTAGAAGAATAGCACCACAACTTAAATACCGAACCACGAGATATTACTTCAACATAACTTCACTACTAAAATCATGACTTCTTCCATGTCCTCAAGAACTAAACGAACTACTCACAAGACATCATATGGATCATAATCAGAGGTGATATAATGGATAATAACAACCTGTTCATAAACTGCTAACATCGATAAATCTCACAAGCATCAACTACTAACAGGTAATCCACGTCGGGAGAGAGATCTAATGTAAAACAACGATAGAGACCCCTAATTGTTACAGCGGGATGAAGGTGGATGATGAGGGTGATGGTGCTGGTGGTGATGATGATGACGATGACGATCCTAATGATGCCCGGAGCAATGACGGTGATGATGGCGATGATTTCCCCTCTCCGGAGAGGAATTTCCCCGGCAGATTTCTCTCTGTCGGAGAGCTTTTCTCTCTCTGGTTTTTTCTTCCCTGAGGTGGCGGTGGAATAATTCTTCGATGATCTTATGGGTCTTAGGGTTCCCTGAGGGTCAAGTACGTGAAAGGGGGCGCCCGGGAGTGAGCCAGGGGGGCCACACCACCCCCAGGCACGACCAAGGGGGAGGGAGCCGCCTGGTGGTGTGGGCCCAGGTGGCCCACCTCCGGGTGCCCTTCTGGCTCAGTTCCTCCTCGGACCTTCTAATACTCCTCCGGTATCCCCCTCTTCTTCTGATCTTCTGAATTAGGGTATCTCGACGGTGCTTTTTCCGTCAGATTTCTGGTTTCGGTGTTTATTCTCCAAAAATTATGAAACATGCAAAATAAGATAAAACAACATAAGTGATGCAGCATAACATGAAATATATCGATGAATATTAGAAAATAACATTATAAAACAGTGATGCAAAATGAACGTATCATTTCCTCAAGTAGTTGAATCTAGAAGGTTTCTTGACAAAAAATTCAGACCTGCATAAAAGGTTTGGATGATCATCCAAGTAGTCTGTCCATGACTGGGACAATTCTTTACTAAAGATTTCATTCTTTCCCAAGCTTTAGCAACATTCTCATTATCAAGTTGCTTAAAATTCATAATGCTACTTCTTAAAGATATAATCTTAGCATGAGGATAATATTTGCCAATGAAAGCATCTTTACACTTAGCCCAAGAATCAATACTATTTCTAGGCAAAGATAGCAACCATTATTTAGCTCTTCCTCTCAAAGAGAAAGGAAACAATTTCAGTTTAATAATATCCCCATCTACATCTTTATATGTTTGGATCTCACATAGTTCAACAAAATTATTAAGATGGGCAGCAGCATCATCAGTACTAGCACCAGAAAATTGCTCTCTCATAAAATGGTTCAACAGGGCAAGCTTTATCTCATAAAAATTAGCAGTAGGAGCAGGTGGAGCAATAGGTGTGCTAATGAAATCATTGTTGTTGGTGCTAGTAAAGTCACACAACTTAGTGTTCTCAGGAGTAGTCTTTTTATCAAGACTAAAAACAGGATAAAATCTACAACTAGAATAAGAACTATTTTTTGTGTTTTTGATAAAGAGAAGCAAACAAGAAAAAATAAAATAAACTAAGCAAGACAAAAACAAAGTAAAGAGAATGGAAGTGAGAGACTCCCCTTGCAGAAATTCTCATCCTCCCCGGCAACGCCGCCAGAAAACTTGTTGATGGCTGACGTTGGTAAACCCCAAGAGAAAGGTTGTGAAGAGTGCAGCGGCAAGTTTTCCCTCAGAAAAGAAACCAAGGTTGAATCGACCAGTAGGAGGACAAGCAATCTCTGAAGGTTGACGCAAATGAGGTGGAACCTACACAGCACAATCAAATCAGTTTGCCCCAACGAAGCAGTGAGGTTGTCAATCTCACCGGTTTTGCTGATAACAAAGAGGTTAAATGTATGGTGTGGAAAACAATATGAGAACAGTATGAAAGCAATAGCAACAGTGTGAAAATAGTGGAAGAAGTATGAAAGCAGTGGAACAGTGTGTGTATTATCTCGAGAAGGATTTGAGGAGTCCACCCGAAAGGAGTTGGAGTCCATTCGATAGAATGCGGACGGTCGCCTCGCCGAGTCTCGAGAAGCCTTGAAGAAGTTGGAGGACGTGGGCGTGGCCCACGACAACCAGCTAACCGACACCCTCGGCCCCATAGCTCGGATGTTATCGGGTATGCCATGTGTTTACTTGCGTTTTATCTCGAGATTTCTTCCTTCATTCTTGATTCCTTCTGCTTTTCTGTAGATGCTCTTGGGGCTGCTTTGGAGATTCCTGGCGAAGTCTGAAGGGTTCGTTCCATAGAAAACAAAAAAAATTCCTACTCGATAGACACCCGAAGGGCCAAGATCTAATCTAGGAGATGTAAGCTACAGGGAGAAAGAGAGTGTTAAGGAGAACATACCCTCAAACACACAAAGCATTACAAGATCGAATCTCGTTGTTGATGTAGTCGAACACACATCGATCTCGAGATCGTGAAGAAGAGTGTTGCAATCCGGCAGCGCTTCCGCACTTGTTCACACATACGGCTTGATGACGACCTCCGTTCCCTCCATCCAGCGGGGCAGCGGAAGTAGAGGATCCCTCAGAACTCCAGCAGCACGACGGCGTGGTATGGTGGAGAAAACTTTGTTCAGGGCTTCGCCAAGCGCATGAACATGAGGTGGAGCAGCGGGAGGATGGAGGTGGAGATGACACCAAGTGTGTGAGGGAGAGGGAGCTCATTCCCTCTATTTATAGAAAGAGGGGGGCAGCCTAAAGGCCCCATGCGGCCAAGCATGGTGGTGCCCCCACCTCTCCCCTCATCATGTGAGTGGACTCTCCACTCACACCCACTCATCCTCCACTTAAACTCCACTAAAAAATCCCAAAGGTTTTCCTTTAACAAATAAATAAATAAAATTATTTCTTTATTTCATCATTTGTTAATTCTATTAACAAACATTTGCATATAGCACCTCGAATCATTTGTTAATTCTATTAACAACCATTTGATGGAAAACCCCTTGAACTATTTCAAATTTACCCCAAACAATTCTGGTGTTGTCCAAACTATTCTCCGATATTTCGTATCCTCTCAAATGCGTCATCGAGCCTTAAGTGTGTCACCCTACGGTTCGCGAATAATACAGACATGATCGAGACACCTCTCCGATCAATAATCAACAGCGAGATCTGGAGATCTGTGATGACTCCTATATATTCAACGATGAATCTTGTGATCGTGTGAACCATCAACGTCGTAACTAATTCCCTTTGTCTCGCGATATTTTACTTGTCCGAGATACGATCATCGGTATCAACCATACCTTGTTCGATCTCGTTACCGACAAGTACTCTTTTACTCGTTCTATGATATGACATTCTTGTGACCTTGTCACATGCTTGCAAGCGGTGTCAAGGTGATATCATCGATAGGGCCCAGAGTATATTTGTTCGTCATTTTGGATGGGCAAACCCCACTCTTGATCCATGAGGCTCAACTAATACTTTCCGAATACCCAACGGCACCTTTATAGTCACCTTGTTACGGTGTGACGTTTGATGACATCAAAGCACCCTTCTGGTATTAGTGATTGACACGATCTCATGGTCTAAGGAATACGGTTACTTTGTATGTAAGACATAACAATATAAACTAAATGACTTGATCGTATTGTTATACTTCATTTTGGGTCTATGTTCATCACATCATTCTCCTAATGACATGACCACGTTATTAACAACATCCAATGTTCATGATCAGGAAACCTTGATCATCAGTTAATCAAAGAGCTAGTTAAACGAGAGGCGTTACTAGGAACCATTGTTTGTTTATTAGACACACATGTATCAACGTTTCCTGTTAATACAATTCTAGCATGAGAAATAAACATTTATCATAAACAAGTAATAAGATAATAACTACTTTATTATTGCCTCTCGGGCATATTCCCTTCAGTCTCCCACTTGCACTAGAGTCAATAATCCAGTCTATAAGCACTTAACACATATGGTGTTCATGTGTTATTACCATGCTTTGCATGTGGTAAAATTCATAAAAAGTTCTGAAATGTTCATGTCCTATCGAATTTGCATGTCTTTGCGTCTATACGCATCACTCATTCTCTAATGAGATGGCTTTGTATTTATTTGTTCAACCGGTGAGACCTTAATTCCTCAGCTTAAACTAATGTTACTAACATTGTGAAATGTAGCTTCACAGTGTGAGCATTCTTGGAAATACACCAAGTTCAATGAAGAACCCTTTACACATAATACTCATATTATTTGTTGTCAACACAACAATATACTTAGCCTTTGTTATAGTACTGATGGTGCAGCTCTTGCACTCGTTGGGATACCCCAAGAGGAGGGTGTGATGCGCACAGCGGTAGGAAGTTTTCCCCTTAGTTAAGAACCAGGGTTATCAATATAGT
Source organism: Alopecurus myosuroides (assembly GCA_028641055.1). NCBI lineage: Eukaryota > Viridiplantae > Streptophyta > Magnoliopsida > Poales > Poaceae > Alopecurus > Alopecurus myosuroides. The sequence continues at coordinate 206,234,957 of CM054063.1, read as the reverse complement.
AGGAGAAAGAGAATCTTCAGAAGGTTGATGCCACTGACGGTGGTGCTAGCGCTTCACCGGTGTCAGCAACAACGTGGAGCCTGCACACAACACAACCAAAATACTTTGCCCCAACGGTACAGTGAGGTTGTCAATCTCACCGGTCTTGCTGAAAAAACAAAGATTAGACGTATAGTGTGGAAAAATAGTGTATGCTTGCAGAAAGTAAAGAAAGCAGGAAATTGTTGTGGTTTGTTTAACAGTGTGGAAAAATGGACCGGGGTTCATAATTTCACTAGCGGTGTCTCTCCATAAAAGATAGAATGTTGGGTGAACAAATTACAGCTGGACAATTGACAAATAGAGGTTACATCATGGTGCACAATATGACATGAAGATTACTATGCTATTTAGTGTGGGCATTACAACAAGATACATAGACCGACATCCATCTGCATCTATCACTAATAATCCACCCTCAGGTTATCATCCGAACCCCCTTAGGTATTAAGTTGCAAGCAACAGATAATTGCATTAAACAAAGTGTGTAATGTAAGCAATGATTATGCACGCGGGCACTCTCATCGCTGTTTTCTCCCTAATGGCAACAACACATCCCCCCCTTAATGTGTAACATCCCAAGTATGAAAACATCCCTAGAATGTTTGCTTCTTGTTTAATTATTGTTTTGCATCATGGCATCTTAATCATTGCATTTCTTTTCCATTTGTTTGCATCTGTTTTCCTTTGTTTTACCAATTGAAATTCAAACAACATTCAAATGTTTTGTTCATACTTGTTATGTTACAACTTTCCAAATAAAAGGTTCAAATAAAACATCCAATTGTTTCCATGAAAAAATAAAAAGCCCAACTATTAATTTATTCTTTTAATAATTCCACTTAATACAAATTGCATTCAAAATTCAAATCGCATATTACAAACAGCACCCAATTTGAAATTATGAAAATTACCAAAACAATTCCAATCATTTGTTTCCATTTAAACTAAAGGTTCAAACTATTTAAATCTTGTTTTCAATATTTCACTTAATAATCAATTTCATCCAATTTTGAATCAAATTACAAACAACATTTTATTTTGAACTTTTTGGAAAACAAAAGTTGGCAATTTGTTGCTGTTGTAATAACTAACTTAACCAAATTTTTCTAAATTTTTCTAACACCCAAAACATATCTATTTCTTCCTATTTCCATTTCTGCAAAAAAAAACAGAAGATAAAAAAAAACGCCCAGCGAGGGGCAGTGGGCTGCGCCCCACACAGGCCCAGCCCACCTTTCTCTTCTCCCCACGGCCCGATACCTGTTCGCCGTCTTCGTCCCGTACGGCAGAACATCGCGCGTATCCACGTCGACGGCGCGCACAGCGAACGGCCGAGCTCGCGCCCCTATGCCTATATAGCCTACCCGAGGACCCCCCGAGCTAGCCCTAGACCCCTACCACTCCTCCTCCCTCGCAGAGCGCCGCCATTCCTCTCTCTCCGCCCGGAATCCCCCCTCTCTGAACCACCACCCGAGCTCCACTTCTCTGAATCCATGGCAACCGCCGCGTATCCGCCGCTCCTCCTCGCTGACTGACCTCGGGAATCAGCTCCCCGTTCCTCGACCTTCTCGACACCTCCACGACACCGGAGACCTGCTAGATCGCCGCCGCCGTCCTCGCAGCTGTCGCCACCGTCGTCCACCTCGCCGTCGATCACCACCCTCCGTTCCCTTACAGTGAGCTACCCATCTCCCTCCTGTTCCTTCTACTGCTGCACGCACGAGCACATCACTCCAGCACACCGCAGCGCAACAGCATCAGCACGTTAGCTCGCCGCCGGCGATTGTTCTCCGTCAGGTTCAGAAAAGCGCAGGTTTTTTGTCAGTTTCAGTTAGCGAGCACGAACTGAATGTTAACCTCACCGCGCGCCCTATACTGTCAAAACTGAAAACGCACCGTAGTGGTAACGCACCACTGCTCGCCTTCCGCAGCGCGGGTTCGAGCCCTGGCGCTCGCGAATAAAACCCCAACATTTTTGCGCTGGGCTGCTGACAGGCAGGGGCCACCTGCCAGTGGCCTCTGCTGCCACGTGAGCGCCACGCAGCCTAGGGGCCCTCTGTCAGTGGCTGTAGCTAGCCACTACAGAGTGAAAAACGTTTTTCAGCATTTTCTTTTTCAAATTAAGTCCTTTTTATTCACAGATTGATCCCTCATTTTAAATTGCTAATAACTTTTATTTTACAAATCCAAACAATATAAATAAAATATGTTTGTTGAACCAAATTAAATTCTCTACCTGTTTATAACATTTGTTTTCTGTTTTGAGTAATTCAAATGCATTCAAATTTCAAATTCAAACAATTCATTTAAAATTTGATTAAATGCATAAGTAATTCATACTTAATTCAAACAACACAAATAAAATATGTTTTCCATGCTATTTTAAACCACCTTTTCAAATATAAATTTTGTTTCATGTTTTGAATAATTAAAATTGCTTAAATAATTTAAACCTTGTTTAAATCATTTAAATTTGCTAAATTCATAACTTGCTCAAATTAAATTATTTTTGAACTTATGAAATATGTTTTCAAACTAGAAAAGTATAAACTTTTCAAATATGAATTTGGTTTAATGTTTTGAACAAATAAAATTCAAATAAATTCATACTTGAATCTAATTCATTTAAAGCTTGTTTGACTTGTTTAATTCATAAATAATTCATCTAATTCCTTTTTCAATAATTGAAACATGTATTCCACCTAAAATTTTGTGTACTTTCCAAATATGATTTTTGTTATTTGTTTTGAACAATTAAAATTGATGAAAACAACAAATGCTTGTGTAACACCTTTAAGGAACCAAAATTCCCTAACTTAATAAATAAAATTCCAAACTTGGTAAACCTTATTTCAAAATTGTTCTATTGTTGTTATTTTTCTGTTTTCCTCATCCATGCATCATACTAATCCACTTTCACCTGTTGATTAGTTGTAAAACAATTATTCCAACCTTAATTCATGGGCTTTCCATATGCAATCCAAATTGCATGTGGGTCCATTTAATCATGTATGTTACCATGTCAACTAGAGTATTTTGATGCATCAATTAAATGGTCATGCATCATCCCATGATTGTGCATTATGCCATGTTATTGATTGTTTGTCTCTTTGCGTTGTTTGTTTGCTTCTTCTCGAATAGACGACGACGTTGAGACAGACGAGCTTACGACACCCCTTCTGAGGATCTAGCTCAGTACCAGGCTACCTGAGTTTGCAGGCAAGTATTCACTCACATGAACCATTGTGTTCCTTTCAACATTGGATACCGATACTTTCCGTTGTCTATTCTGCTAGCCCTATGAATCGTTGCTTCTGTTCGATCCTATCACATGTTATCCTTTAACCTGATATAGCCTCACCTCCACACCTATAACCCCATTGCTTGATGCCCGTGTCCTACTAGCATGCTTAGGGTTGTTTTTGCTCGAGTCTGTTACCCGTTACTTTCTGTTACTATATTTCTATTATGATCTGGGGCTCGATGTTAAACAACAACCTGTTAATTTTGAGGTAATAATAATTTGCTGATAAGGCACCGGCAGGAGGCCCGGCGTGGTTTTGAGGCCTGCTAGTGTCGACCCTAATTAGGAAAAGGGTCTTGTCTACTGATCCATGATGAGCGCACTAACCGCATGTGGGAAGCGTGTATGGGCGCCCCCCTCAATTTGATTCGATTCGCATCTCGTCCAAATCGCCTCATTTAGTTCGGGTTTTCAATTTGCCGCATGCATATGCAGGTGCGAACCCTTGGTACCAGGGTGGAACTTTTGTAGTCGGCATTTAGGGAGACACGTTCTTAGAGTGCTATGAGGGTCCCCTTTTCTTCGTGGGGCTTGATTAGCCGTGCGCTCAATTGCACGGGGTTCTTTGGGCTTGATGCGAAGAAGAGTTGAGTTGTGTTGAGTGCCCCGCTTGGTGGGAGGCATTCCATCTGGCGGGTTATTCTTACGTGTACGGCCAAATTGGTGCACCCCTGCAGGGATAAATCTTCTCGAGAAGCCGTGTTTTCCGCGGTTATGGTTGACTTGGTGAAAGTACTGGCTAACAAGTACTCAGAACAACTTACACCTAACTAATGATAACTTGACTAGTAATAGTCTTATTGACACAATAACTTGAACCATCATTAATCCAACTGTGTGAGTTATCCTCGGATTGCTTCTTTGGATAAGGGGCGAGATCCAGGATGGGTTTGTTTGGAGTTAGTTATAGTTGGTTACGATACGCTATCTTATCTCCTTTCTGTTAGCCGGAAGTTGTAGTATGTTCTGTAGTTGGTTAGTGCAGCCAGCTGCCGCATCTTTTGTATCACCCCTTTCTTCCGTTGAACCCAAAGCATCTGTGCTTGGTGTTGACGGGTTACACTTTGGTGAACTGTGAGTCTTGCTTGCCAGTACGTTTATGTACTGACCCCTTTGGGGCTGTGGTTTCCGCAGACTACGCTTACGAGGATCCCCGTGATGGCTACTACGTGGAGTTTGACGAGGCTGCTGACGAGTAGATAGCGGACCCGGGCAGGATCCGAGACTACGTGGATGGGCTCCGTTTTCCTTTCATTCCCGGCTTCTTAAGCCTATTTGGATTTGTCTGTACTCAGACCTTTGAATGCTTCCGCTGTGATGTAATGATGATATGTTGGGACATGTGTCCTCTGGATGATTGTATTTGCTATCTCTGCTCTAGTGAGAGCCATTTGCAACTTATTTCTATTTATTCGTGTCTTAGAGATATGTGGTGCTATCATTCTGTTAAACGCCGTTGACGTACCATGTGTGTATGGTATGAAGTACGTCAATGGTAGTATCCTGATTTCTATGGGATGGTTTACGTAGACGATGAACAGTAGGGGTTGGTTGTCACACATACGTGTGTTGGCCTACTCGTAAGAGATGCGGGTGCCGGTAAGCCCCGTAATCCAATCAACTACTGTTCAACGGAACTGCGAGTATCCTCTAGAAGTCCGGGTGCGACAAATGGTATCAGAGCCTGTCTGCCTGTAGGATCCCTTTTACTGGTCGCAGTTGAGTCTAGAAACTATTTTGTAGCTATATAGGAAAAATGAAACGTGAGAGTAGGAATTCTGCCATTTTATTTCTTTCCCCACCCACCCTCCCTTTCTGGTAAGGAAGTGCAACGTTGTTTTCCCTTCTCATCTAAACTTTCAAGTTAGGATTTCTCGTATCCTGGTTTCTCTGGGATAGTTATATCTACTAGACCATATGAATGGAGGTGGTTGTGACATGATTTATCATGTTGCCTACTCATGATTGAGAACGGAGGCGTGTAATCCCCGGAAGCAGATCCTCTATTCCTTAAACAGTAGATATTTATCCTTTAGAAGCCCGGATGGGTTTTCCGTAGTACCTCAGGAGTTTTTGGTCTCGTGTTTCCCGTTGTTGCTTCGATATCCTGTTCTTCTCAACATCCTTTCGTCCGTTGAAACCTTGTTGTTGCTTTCCACTTCAGTTCTTCTACCGGCGTCTAATCAAAACTTCCCCAATCATCTGCAGATGGATCTCAGGTTCTACCGCAGGTGGTTCGGATGACTCGTTGCGAGAGCACTGCCGGTTATCCGGAGATGCTGAGAGACATGGTCACTTATCTGGGGTTCCGTTGGGCACCAGAGTACCAGGTCTACGAGCAGCAGCGAGAGTTTGACCAGACCTACTACCAGGCTATCGTCTACATTCTGTCAGATGATGGCATGAGCGTAGTCCACCGCTACGAGGCAGTAGGTTCCACAGTGGATATGGCTGTGCAGCAGGCAGCTTATGTGAGTCTCACCGTCCTTCGTGCTGACTACTGGGGATTTGACGATTCTATCTATCGCCACATCCCCCGTGGTTACATCACTTTGGAGGGAGCTCACTTCACTCTCTACGACAACCTGGACGTCTACGAGCATGATAACTCCAGGCTGCACACCACCGCTCAGTTTGTGAGGCACAGTGACGCAGTTGCCAGCACGCTATCTCAGGAGTTGGCTTCAGTCAGAGAGCAGCTCTACCTTGCTTTGACTCGTCTGGCGACTTACACCACAGACTTTGTTGGACACGAGCGCTTTGCACGTTTCGATCAGCCAGTTGGTCGTCGTTTGCCAGATGCTGGAGGTTACGAGCCGATCAGAGGTCCACTCCTCAACCTCGGTGCTGGTTACACTGGGATTCCACGCTTTGGAGCACAGGGAGTCGACTCTATGTACTTCACCACACCTAGAGTTGCTCTCAGACCACGTCAGATCTACGTGGATCGTCATTCTACCTACTTTCGTGGGCGTGCTCCTCACCGTACCTCTCGCCGTACTCCTCACCGCCGTCCTGCGTGATGAGCATGGGAGTACCGATGTATTCATTCTTAGCTATGTTTAGTTATCCTTTGGCATTCGAACCATTTATGGTGTGTTGGATATTCTGATGTATTTGAACATGTGATGATGTACCTGTTGGTTATCTATTCATGCGTCGGAATAATCTCTCTTTCGGTTACCAAGTCTATCCTTTTCTATGGTTGTGCTAAAATGCATGTCTATTCAGGATGCCGCCAACAAGGAACACCCCGCCTGAGCCACCGCCAATCACGGAGTTGTTGACTCAGATGACCCAAGTCATGGCACAGATGGCCCAGTTTCAGACTAACCAGCACAACAACCAGAATGCTCACGAGTCAGTATCAAGGAGTTTCTCAGTCTGGGCCCGAGAGCTTTCGTGGCAACACGCGAGCCTCTGGATGCAGATGAATGGATCCGTGAGATAGATAAGGCTCTGGAGATTGCTCACGTTGCTGAGGAAGACAAGGTCAAGTATGCATCCTATCTGCTGAAGGGTCAGGCAGCTACTTGGTGGGAAAACTACCATACCATGAGAGCTGGCTACCCAATCACCTGGGTTGTTTCAAGGAAGCTTTCCTGAAGCACCACATTCCAGATGGTCTCATGGAAAGGATGCGTGAAGAGTTTTGCTCACTCAAGCAGGGCAAGCTGGACGTCATTGGCTATCAGAGTGAGTTCAATCGCCTCGCTCGTTACGCTGGTGATGAGGTGTCCACTGAGGTTAAGAAGATGGCAAGGTTCCACAGAGGTTTTAACCCGGAACTCAAGTACGCCCTCACCAACATCAAGGCCAACAACTTCGAGGAGCTCGTGAACACCGCGCTCAATGAGGAAAATGGGCGCAAGGCGTTCGAGGAGTCTCGAAAGCACTCGCGTGAGGGTGGTTCCTCCTCCAACATGACCACACCTCCGCAGAAGCGCCGCATCTGGGTGCCAAATGGTGCTGTCACTCGGGCTCCATACGCCCAAGCTTCTCCAGGCTCCGCTCCCCGCCCACCCAACCCTGTTCAGATGAATGATCAGAGGGCTTCAATGGGGCAGCCAAGGCCAGGGCCTCCTCGTGTTGTCACTTGCTACAAATGCAAGCAGACGGGGCACTACGCTGACAAGTGCACGTAGAGGCAGCTACCTCCACCACCACCTCGTCCCAACACAAACCAGGCAATGGTGCGTGCTCCCCCGGCTAAAGCCTTCAACTCCAACAACAGGCCTGTCGGGAGGACCGCAAGGGTGAATCATGTCAAGATCGACAAAGCTGAGGAAGCTCCTGACGTCGTTCTCGGTATATTACCCGTAAACTCTTTTCCATCTAAAGTGTTGTTTGATACCGGAGCATCGCATTCTTTTGTGTCAAAGATTTTTGCCGCAACAAACAACCTAATGGTGGTTCCACTAAGCAATCAAATCACTGCTCACTCACCGGGATCTCAAATGTTGACTTCCAAGATAAGTAAGGATAATCAAATCCTAATTGGAGGCCACATATTCCTTGCTTCTCTCATGTTGCTGGGAAGTTCTGACATTGATGTCATTCTTGGTATGGATTGGCTGAAAGCTAATAAGGCAAGGATTGACTGTGCTCAAAAGCAAGTAACTCTGTTCCACCCTTCTGGCCAGATAGTCTATTCTCCAAATGAATCAAGTTCTGTTCAACTGTGCACCCTCGATGCAAAACCTCTACCTCTACTTGAAAATGTTCCGGTGGTTTGTGAATTCCCTGACGTCTTTCCAGAAGAGTTGCCAGGGATGCCTCCGGACAGAGCAGTTGAGTTCGTGATCGAGCTTGAACCAGGTACTGCTCCAATCTCTAAGCATCCATACAAGATAGCTCCTCCTGAACTGAAACTGTTAAAGGAGCAAATCGATATGTACATGGAAAAAGGTTACATTCAACCTAGTTCCTCGGCTTGGGGTTGCCCAACTCTGTTCGTTGTGAAGAAGGATCACACAAAGAGACTCGTGGTTGACTATCGTCCTCTCAACGAGAAAACCATCAAAAACAAGTATCCAATTCCTCGTATCGATGACCTTTTTGATCAACTTGTTGGAGCCTCAATATTCTCCAAGTTGGACTTGAGAATGGGTTACCATCAAATAAAGATCAGAAAGGAAGATATTCCAAAAATAGCTTTCACCACTCGCTACGGTCTATATGAATACACCGTCATGTCCTTTGGTCTCACAAATGCACCGGCGACATTCTCTCGGCTCATGAATTATGTCTTCCATGAATACCTCGACAAGTTCGTTGTGGTATATCTTGATGACATTCTGGTCTACTCAAAATCTGAGAAAGAGCATGAAGAGCATCTTCGTCTCACTCTCATGAAACTTCACGAGCATCGTCTATATGCCAAATTCTCCAAATGTGAGTTCTGGATTCCAGAAGTTGCTTACCTTGGTCATATCATCTCTGCCAAGGGCATAGCCACTAATCCAGAAAAGGTTAAAGCAATTGTTGATTGGAAACCTCCAAAGACGGTAAAGCAAGTAAGAAGTTTTCTTGGCTTGGCTAGCTATTGTCGTCGTTTCGTCCAAAACTTTTCCAAGATTGCCAAACCTCTCACTGATCTCACAAAGAAGGACAAGAAGTTCGTTTGGTCTCCACAATGTGATGAAAGTTTAAATCTCCTGAAGACTAAACTCACTTCCACCCCAGTTCTGGTTGGCCCAGATCCTACCAAACCTTTCCAGATATTCTGTGATGCATCTCTACAAGGTATAGGTGCAGTTCTTATGCAAGAACGTCAAGTTGTGGCTTATGCTTCACGTCAGTTGAATGCACATGGGCTCAACTATCCCACACATGACCTTGAACTTGCAGCAGTTGTGTTTGCCCTCAAGAAATGGAGGCAATACTTGTTGGGTAATCGCACTGAAATCTTTTCCGATCATAAGAGTCTGAAATACATCTTCACTCAACCAGATCTAAACCTCAGGCAAAGGAGATGGATTGAAAAGATTAAAGACTTTGATCTCACCATTTCTTACACTCCAGGCAAGGCTAATGTTATGGCCGATGCTCTCAGTCGCAAGTCGTATTGCAATAATCTCATGATCATGGAAAGCCAACCTCCTCTTCATGAAGAATTCCAGAAGCTGAACCTTGGTCTTGTTCCTCAAGGCTACCTTGAGAACTTGACAGCCAGTCCAACTCTCGAGGACAAGATTCGTTCTGAACAACTTCGTGATGCTGAAATCAAGAAGATGGTAGAACACATCAAAGAAGGCAAGGAGAAATTTAAGTCCTTCTCAATTGATGACAAGGGAACTGTGTTCTTTGAAGGACGCATTGCAGTTCCTCAAGTTCAAAGTCGCAAAGATGTCATTCTCAAGGAGGCTCATGAAACTCCTCTCTCCATCCACCCTGGAAGTACAAAGATGTACCAGGATCTCAAGACGCTGTATTGGTGGCCTGGCATGAAACGTGAAATTGCTCAATACGTTTCTGAATGCGACGTTTGTCAACGTGTTAAGGCAGTCCATCAGAAAACAGCCGGTCTTCTCCAACCTCTGAAATTTCCTGAGTGGAAGTGGGACATGATTGAAATGGACTTCGTCACTGGTTTTCCAAAGTCCAAGAAGGGCAACGATGCAATCTTCGTTGTCATTGATCGTCTCACTAAAGTAGCTCACTTCTTTGTTGTCAAAGAAACAATCTCAGCTAGTCAGTTAGCAGAGCTCTACACAGCAAAGATTGTTCCTCTTCATGGTGTTCCATTGGAAATAAGCTCAGACCGTGGAAGTATATTCACTTCTCATTTCTGGAAAAGCTTTCAAGAAGCATTGGGCACCAAACTTCTGTTCAGCACAGCTTACCACCCTCAGTCTCAAGGGCAAGTCGAAAGAGTCAATCAGATTCTCGAGGATATGCTCAGAGCATGTGGTCTCTCCTTTGGCATGAAATGGGAGGATTGCCTTCCATATGCTGAATTCTGCTACAACAACAGCTTCCAGGCAAGCCTAGGCATGGCACCATTTGAAGCTCTCTATGGCTGCAGATGCAGGAGTCCAATCAATTGGTCTGGAGCTGGTGAACGTTCACTCTTAGGCCCTGACATTGTTAAGGAAGCCGAAGAGAAAGTTCGCATCATTCGTGACAATCTCAAGATTGCTCAGTCTCGTCAGAAGAGCTACTATGACAGCAAGCACAGGGATATGATCTATGCACCTGGTGACAAGGCATATCTCCGTGTAACTCCCCTCAGAGGCACTCATCGTTTCGGTGTGAAAGGAAAGCTTGCACCAAGATACATTGGTCCTTTCAACATTCTCTCAAGGCGTGCGGAAAATGCCTATCTTCTTGAACTTCCAGAAAAACTATCCAAGGTGCACGATGTGTTTCACGTGTCACAACTCAAGAGGTGTTTCAAAGATCCAGATCGTGCAGTTGATCATGATTCCATTGAACTACAAGATGATCTATCTTATGAGGAGCACCCTGTTCGTATTCTCGATGAGACCGAGCGTAAGACTCGCAACAAGGGCACCAAGTTCTTGAAAGTGCAGTGGTCCCATCATTCCGATAAAGAGGCAACGTGGGAGACCGAAGAGGATCTTCGCAAGAAGTATCCAGACATTTTCTCTTCTCAGTAGGAATCTCGGGGCGCGATTCCTTCAAGGGGGGCGTTTTGTAACATCCCAAGTATGAAAACATCCCTAGAATGTTTGCTTCTTGTTTAATTATTGTTTTGCATCATGGCATCTTAATCATTGCATTTGTTTTCCATTTGTTTGCATCTGTTTTCCTTTGTTTTACCAATTGAAATTCAAACAACATTCAAATGTTTTGTTCATACTTGTTATGTTACAACTTTCCAAATAAAAGGTTCAAATAAAACATCCAATTGTTTCCATGAAAAAATAAAAAGCCCAACTATTAATTTGTTCTTTAAATAATTTCACTTAATACAAATTGCATTCAAAATTCAAATCACATATTACAAACAGCACCCAATTTGAAATTATGAAAATTACCAAAACAATTCCAATCATTTGTTTCCATTTAAACTAAAGGTTCAAACTATTTAAATCTTGTTTTCAATATTTCACTTAATAATCAATTTCATTCAAATTTGAATCAAATTACAAACAGCATTTTATTTTGAACTTTTTGGAAAACAAAAGTTGGCAATTTGTTGCTGTTGTAATAACTAACTTAACCAAATTTTTCTAAATTTTTCTAACACCCAAAACTTATCTATTTCTTCCTATTTCTATTTCTGCAAAAAAAAAAGAAACAAAAGATAAAAAAATAATAATAAAAAGAACGCCCAGCGAGGGGCAGTGGGCTGCTCCCCACGCAGGCCCAGCCCCCCTTTCTCTTCTCCCCACGGCCCGATACCTGTTCGCCGTCTTCCTCCTGTAAGGCAGAACATCGCGCGTATCCACGTCGACGGCGCGCACAGCGAACGGCCGAGCTCGCGCCCCTATGCCTATATAGCCTACCTGAGGACCCCCCGAGCTAGCCCTAGACCCCTACCACTCCTCCTCCCTCGCAGAGCGCCGCCATTCCTCTCTCTCCGCCCGGAATCCCCCCTCTCTGAACCACCACCCGAGCTCCACTTCTCTGAATCCATGGCAACCACGGCGTATCCGCCGCTCCTCCTCGCTGACTGACCCCGGGAATCAGCTCCCCGTATCCTCCTCGACCTTCTCGACACCTCCACGACGCCGGAGACCTGCTAGATCGCCGCCGCCATCCTCGCAGCTGTCGCCACCGTCGTCCACCTCGCCGTCGATCACCACCCTCCGTTCCCTCACAGTGAGCTACCCATCTCCCTCCTGTTCCTTCTACTGCTGCACGCACGAGCACATCACTCCAGCACACCGCAGCGCAACAGCATCAGCACGTTAGCTCGCCACCGGCGATTGTTCTCCGTCAGGTTCAGAAAAGCGCAGGTTTTTCGTCAGTTTCAGTTAGCGAGCACGAACTGAATGTTAACCTCACCGCGCGCCCTATACTGTCAAAACTGAAAACGCACCGTAGTGGTAACGCACCACTGCTCGCCTTCCGCAGCGCGGGTTCGAGCCCTGGCGCTCGCGAATAAAACCCCAACATTTTTGCGCTGGGCTGCTGACAGGCAGGGGCCACCTGCTAGTGGCCTCTGCTGCCACGTGAGCGCCACGCAGCCTAGGGGCCCTCTGTCAGTGGCTGTAGCTAGCCACTACATAGTGAAAAACGTTTTTCAGCATTTTCTTTTTCAAATTAAGTCCTTTTTATTCACAGATTGATCCCTCATTTTAAATTGCTAATAACTTTTATTTTACAAATCCAAACAATATAAATAAAATATGTTTGTTGAACCAAATTAAATTCTCTACCTGTTTATAACATTTGTTTTCTGTTTTGAATAATTCAAATGCATTCAAATTTCAAATTCAAACAATTCATTTAAAATTTGATTAAATGCATAAGTAATTCATACTTAATTCAAACAACACAAATAAAATATGTTTTCCATGCTATTTTAAACCACCTTTTCAAATATAAATTTTGTTTCATGTTTTGAATAATTAAAATTTCTTAAATAATTTAAACCTTGTTTAAATCATTTAAATTTGCTAAATTCATAACTTGCTCAAATTAAATTATTTTTGAACTTATGAAATATGTTTTCAAACCAGAAAAGTATAAACTTTTCAAATATGAATTTGGTTTAATGTTTTGAACAAATAAAAATTCAAATAAATTCATACTTGAATCTAATTCATTTAAAGCTTGTTTGACTTGTTTAATTCATAAATAATTCATCCTAATTCCTTTTTCAATAATTGAAACATGTATTCCACCTAAAATTTTGTGTACTTTCCAAATATGATTTTTGTTATTTGTTTTGAACAATTAAAATTGATGAAAACAACAAATGCTTGTGTAACACCTTTAAGGAACCAAAATTCCCTAACTTAATAAATAAAATTCCAAACTTGGTAAACCTTATTTCAAAATTGTTCTATTGTTGTTATTTTTCTGTTTTCCTCATCCCTGCATCATACTAATCCACTTTCACCTGTTGATTAGTTGTAAAACAATTATTCCAACCTTAATTCATGGGCTTTCCATATGCAATCCCAAATTGCATGTGGGTCCAATTAATTATGTTATGTTACCATGTCAACTAGAGTATTTTGATGCATCAATTAAATGGTCATGCATCATCCCATGATTGTGCATTATGCCATGTTATTGATTGTTTGTCTCTTTGCGTTGTTTGTTTGCTTCTTCTCGAATAGACGACGACGTTGAGACAGACGAGCTTTACGACACCCCTTCTGAGGATCTAGCTCAGTACCAGGCTACCGAGTTTGCAGGCAAGTATTCACTCACACGAACCGTTGTGTTCCTTTCAACATTGGATACCGATACTTTCCGTTGTCTATTTCTGCTAGCCTTATGAATCGTTGCTTCTGTTCGATCCTATCACATGTTATCCTTTAACCTGATATAGCCTCACCTCCACACCTATAACCCCATTGCTTGATGCCCGTGTCCTACTAGCATGCTTAGGGTTGTTTTTGCTCGAGTCTGTTACCCGTTACTTTCTGTTACTATATTTCTATTATGATCTGGGGCTCGATGTTAAACAACAACCTGTTAATTTTGAGGTAATAATAATTTGCTGATAAGGCACCGGCAGGAGGCCCGGCGTGGTTTTGAGGCCTGCTAGTGTCGACCCTAATTAGGAAAAGGGTCTTGTCTACTGATCCATGATGAGCGCACTAACCGCATGTGGGAAGCGTGTATGGGCGCCCCCCTCAATTTGATTCGGTTCGCATCTCGTCCAAATCGCCTCATTTAGTTCGGGTTTTCCATTTGCCGCATGCATATGCAGGTGCGAACCCTTGGTACCAGGGTGGAACTTTTGTAGTCGGCATTTAGGGAGACACGTTCTTAGAGTGCTATGAGGGTCCCCTTTTCTTCGTGGGGCTTGATTAGCCGTGCGCTCAATTGCACGGGGTTCTTTGGGCTTGATGCGAAGAAGAGTTGAGTTGTGTTGAGTGCCCCGCTTGGTGGGAGGCATTCCATCTGGCGGGTTATTCTTACGTGTACGGCCAAATTGGTGCACCCCTGCAGGGATAAATCTTCTCCAGAAGCCGTGTTATCCGCGGTTATGGTTGACTTGGTGAAAGTACTGGCTAACAAGTACTCAGAACAACTTACACCTAACTAATGGTAACTTGACTAGTAATAGTCTTATTGACACAATAACTTGAACCATCATTCATCCAACTGTGTGAGTTATCCTCGGATGGCTTCTTTGGATAAGGGGCGAGATCCAGGATGGGTTTGTTTGATGGTTAGTTATAGTTGGTTACGATACGCTATCTTATCTCCTTTTCTGTTAGCCGGAAGTTGTAGTATGTTCTGTAGTTGGTTAGTGCAGCCAGCTGCCGCATCTTTTGTATCACCCCTTTCTTCCGTTGAACCCAAAGCATCTGTGCTTGATGTTGTGGGGTACACTTTGGTGAACTGTGAGTCTTGCTTGCCAGTACGTTTATGTACTGACCCCTTTGGGGCTGTGGTTTCCGCAGACTACGCTTACGAGGATCCCCGTGATGGCTACTACGTGGAGTTTGACGAGGCTGCTGACGAGTAGATAGCGGACCTGGGCAGGATCCGAGACTACGTGGATGGGCTCCGTTTTCCTTTCATTCCCGGCTTCTTAAGCCTATTTGGATTTGTCTGTACTTAGACCTTTGAACGCTTCCGCTGTGATGTAATGATGATATGTTGGACATGTGTCCTCTGGATGATTGTATTTGCTATTCTCTGCTCTAGTGAGAGCTAGTTGCAACTTATTTCTATTTATTTGTGTCTTAGAGATATGTTGTGTTATCATTTTGTTAAACGCCGTTGACGTACCATGTGTGTATGGTATGAAGTACGTCAATGGTAGTATCCTGATTTCTATGGGATGGTTTACGTAAACGATGAACAGTAGGGGTTGGTTGTCACACATACGTGTGTTGGCCTACTCGTAAGAGATGCGGGTGCCGGTAAGCCCCGTAATCCAATCAACTACTATTCAACGGAACTGCGAGTATCCTCTAGAAGTCCGGGTGCGACATAACGTTTCTGTCACTCGAGTAAGGCATGAACCCACTATCGAGCATAAATACTCCCTCTTGGAGTCACTAGCGACTACTTGACAAGAATAACCACTAGCAACGGAGAGCATGCAAGATCAAATATAACATATGCAAATAAAGACTATAATCAACTTGGCATAAGGTCAATATTCATCGGATCCCAGCAAACACAGCACAGAGAATTACATAAGATCAATCTCGATCATGATAGGCAGCTCACGAGATCTAAACATGGAGGCATATGAGGAGAAGACAACCATCTAGCTACAACTACGAACCCGTAGTCCAAGGATGAACTACTCACGCATCACTCCAGAGGCAGGCATGGTGATGAAGAGGCCTCCGGTGATGATCTCCTCTCTGGCAGGGTGCCGAAAACAGCTTCAGAACCCCCCTTTTCTGGGGTTGACGGTGACGGCGGCTGTGGAACTTTTTCGGGGTTTTTGATCAGATGTTTAGGGTTTTCCATCCGGGGGGCTTAAATAGGCAAAAGGGAGAAGGCGGTGGCGCTCCAGGGGGGCACACCTATAGCTGGCGCAGCCAGGGGGCCACGCCACCATATGGTGTGGCCCCCCTGCTGCCCCTCTCCGACTCCTCTTCGGTCTTCTGGATGCTTCCGGGGAAAATAGGACTTCCGGGCTTCGAATTTTCCAATTCCGAGAATATTTCCAGAACAACTTTTCTGAAACTAAAAAACAGAAGAAAACAGGAAACTGGCTCTGTGGCATCTTGTTAATAGGTTAGTCCGGAAAATGTATAAAAATTCTATAAATAAGGGAGAAAACATGTAGCAATTGGTATAATATTATCATGGAGCATCAGAAATTAGGGATACGTTTATGACGTATCAAGCATCCCCAAGCTTAGTTCCTACTCGTCCTCGAGTAGGTAAACGATAAAACAATAATTTCTGAGGTGACATGCTACTAACATAAACTTGATCAATCTAATGTAAAAGCATATGCACGCTGAGATCATAAAACTTTAAACATAGGCATGATAAATAAAACTTTAATAATAAATCCTAGCAATTACTTTGCATCACGAAGAGTAACTCAAATAAAAGATCATGAATAATAATGCAAAGAAAGGTACACGTTTGTTTCAGGTTTAAAGAAAGCATGGTGTCGCACCCGGACTTCTAAAGGATACTCGCCGTTCCGTTGAACAGTAGTAGATTGGATTAGGGGGCTTACCGGCACCCGCGTCCTCTTACGAGTAGGCCAACACACGTATGTGTGACAACCAACCCCTATCTGTTCAGCGTCGACGTAAACTATCCCATAGAAATCAGGATACTACCATTGATGTACTTCATACCATACACACATGGTACGTCAACGGTTTGAAACAGAATGATAGCACAACATATCTCTAAGACACAAAAGATTGAAATAAGTTGCAAATAGCTCTCACTAGAGCAGAGATAGCAAATACAATCATCCAGAGGACACATGTCCCAACATAACATCATTACATCTCAGCGGAAGCATTCAAAGGGTCTGAGTACAGACAAATCCAAATAGGCTTAAGAAGCCGGAAACTGAAATAAAGAAGGAGCCCATCCACGATGTCTCAGATCCTGCCCGGGTCCGCTAACTACTCGTCAGCAGCCTCGTCAAACTCCACGTAGTAGCCGTCACCTGGATCCTCGTAAGCGTAGTCTGCGGAAACCACAGCCCCAAAGGGGTCAGTACATAGACGTACTAGCAAGCAAGACTCACAGTTCACCAAAGTGTAACCCGTCAACACCAAGCACAAATGCTTCGGGTTCAACGGAAGAAAGGGGACATAAAAGATGCTGCAACTGGCTGCGCTAACCAACTACAGAGATTCTACCACTTCCGGCTAACAGAAAGGAGATAAGATCGAGTGTTGTAACCAACTGAAAGGTAACTGCAAACAAACCCATCCTGGATCTCGCCCCTTATCCAAAGAAGCAATCCGAGGATAACTCACACAGTTGGATTAAAGATGAATCAATTTATTGTGTCAATAAGCCTATTACTAGTCAAGTTGTTAATCATTGGGTGTAAGGTTGTTAATCATTAGGTTCAAGTTGTCCTGAGTACTTGTTAGCCAGTACTTTCACCAAGTTAACCATAACCGCGGAAAACACGGCTTCTCGAGAAGATTATCCCTGCAGGGTTGCACCAATTTGGCCGTACACGTATGAATAACCCGCCAGATGGGATGCCTCCCACCAAGCGGGGCACTCAACACAACTCAACTCTTCTTCGCATCAAGCCCAAAGCACCTTGGGCGCACGGCTAATCGAGCCCAGAAGAAAATGGACCCTCATAGCACTCTAAGAACGTGTCCCCCTATATGCCGACTACGAAAGTTCCACCCTGCGCTGGGCTCGCAAAAACATGCATGCGGCAAATGGAAAACACGAACTAAATGAGATGATTTGGACGAGATGCGAATCGAATCAAATTGAGGGGGGCGCCCATACTCGCTTCCCACATGCGGGTAGTGCGCTCATCATGGATCAGTAGAAAAGACCCTTTTCCTATTAGGGTCAACACTAGCAGGCCTCAAAACCACACAGGGCCTCCTGCCGGTGCCTTATCATCAAATTATTATTAACAATAACATTAGCATGATTGATTGATTGATTAAACATCGAGCCCCCAGAACATAATGAAAATATAGTAACTGAAAGTAACGGGTAACAGACTCGAGCAAAACAACCTAAGCATGCTAGTAAGACACTGGCTCAAACAATAGGGTTGTAGGAGTGGAGGTGAGGCAATAACAGGGTTCAGGGATTCATGTGATAGGTTCGTAACAGAAACAACTACCACTAAGGCTAGCAGAAATAGACAACGGAAAGTATCGGTAACCAGGGTTTAAAGGAACACAATGGTTCATGTGAGTGATAACTTGCCTGCAAACTCAGCAGCCGGGTACTGAGCTAGATCCTCAGAAGGGGTGTTGTAAAGGTCGTCTGTCTCAACGTCGTCGTCTATTCGAGAAGAAACAAACAAACAAGACAGAAATATAAACAATCAATATCATGGCATAGTGCACAATCATGGGATGATGCATGTCAATTTAATAGATGCATCAAAATAAACTAGTTAACATGGTAACACAAGTTAACTGGACCCCTATGCAATTGGATTGCATATGGAAAAGGGTCCATGAATTAAGTGGAAACAAAGGATTTACAATTAATTATTATGTGAAAGTTGTTAGCATGATGCATGCATGATGATAACAACATAATAACAACAAAAGATGCAAGTGGAAAAGGATTTTAACAAGTTTGGAAATTATTTATTAAGTTTGGGGAATTTTTGGCTACTTAAAGATGCCACACAAGCAATTGTTGTTTTCATCAAATTAAAGTGTTCAAAACAAATAACAAAATTCATATTTAAAAGAACATCAAATTTTAGTTGGATTACATGTTTCAAATATTGAAATATGAGTTAGGATGAATTTATTATGACTTAAACAATATTAAACAAGTTTTAAATGAATTTAAAACAAGTGTGAATATTATTTGAATTTTATTTATTCCAAACATAAATTCAAATTCACATTTGAAAAGTTCACACTTTGAAGGTTTGAAAACATATTTTGCATGTTCAGAAATATTTTATTTTGAGCAAGTTATGATTTTATCAAATTTAAATGAATTAAACAAGGATTAAATTATTTAGGCAATTTAAATTATTCAAACCATGAAACAAAATTTATATTTGAAGAGGTGAGTTGAAATGGTATGGAAAACACATTTTATTTGCATTATTTGGATTAAAGATGAATTAGTTATGGAATTTAGAAAATTGCATTTGAATTATTTGAATTCAAATTTGAATTGCATTTTGAAATTTCAAAACAGAATTTAAATGTTACCACTAGGTAGAGATTTAAATTTAGACCAGTGCACATATTTTATTTTTGTAATTTGGAATTATAAAACTAAAGTTATTAGGTTTTTAAAACTAGGGACCAAACTGCTAAAATAAAAGGACTGGATTTGAATACAGGAAATGTTAAAATCGTTTTTATACGCACCGAAACCTACCCTAGTCGCTGCCAGGGGGGCCCTTGGTCACTGCGCGCTTACGTGGCTACCAGGGAGGCTGACAGGGGGCCCTCCCTGTCAGCGCTGCGGCGAAAAAAGGTTTGGGATTTTAATCCCGCGAGCCCAAGGCTCGAACACACGATCTCTCGCTAGCGTGCGCTGCGCCTGAACCAGTGGGCTGTGTGCTCGTTTGTTGTCAGTAACAGACGCGCGGCCAAGGTAAGGTGTTGCTCGTTTAACTGAAACGTTAACTGACGAAACACGACTGAACCCGACAGCTGCCCGGCGGCTCACTGCGGCGATCACCGTCGCGTTGATTTTCGATGTGCTGTGCTGGGAGTGGTGCGCAGTGCGCTCGTGTGCTAGCCAGAGAGGGCAGGGAGGAGGGATAGAGCACGGCGGCTGCTCACCGTCGTTTGTCGTCGTGTAGAGGCTCGGGGTAGCGGCCGGCGGCGATGTAGCATATGGCGGCGGCGAATCCGTGTGCCTCCGGGCTAGTTATGGTGTCGAAAAGGAAGAGGAGGTAGTGGTGAGTTGGTTCCCGAGGCTAGGTGGGGTGGAGGAGTGGCATGGTGGTCCGGTGGTCGGAGATTCAGAGGTGGCGATTCCGGCGAGCTGACAGAGAAGGGTGAGGAGGTGGCCGAGAGGGAAAAATGGCGGCGCGAGAGAGGGGGGAAACAGGAGCTAGGTTCTAGGGCACTGCGGCGGGGCTAGGAGGGGTAGTTATAGGGGCCTAGGGTGGCTCCTGGCCGTCGGAGGCGCCGTACTTCCGCCGTGGCGTGCTCCGATGCACGCGGTACAGAAGAAAGGCGACGGGGGCGTCGCTGAAGGGGTACCGGGCCAGGTGGGCTGCTGCGCGCGAGGGAAAGAAGTGGGCTGCGCGCAGCCCACTGCCCCTGGCTCGTTTCCTTTTCTTTTTAAAAATTTCCTTTTTCTGTTTTTTTTGTAGAATTAGGATTTAGAAGAAAAGGATAGGTTTTAGGTTAGTAAAATTTTTAGAAAAATTAGGTTAAGCTATTTAGATCAATAGCAAACAAATGCCAAGATTTGTTTTCAAAAGATTGAAATTTGCTTGCTGTTTGTATTTGAACCAAAAATGGAAATGATTTTTGAATATTGAAAGATTATTATTAAAAACATCATTTTAATAGGGTGAACCCTATTGTTAATTTGATTAAATTAGTTGATTTGATTTGGAGATTTTCATAACTTCAAGTGGTTCTGTTTGAATGCATTTGGTTTGAATTTTAAATGTGAGTTGGATTTAATTGATTGAATTAAAACCATTAATTTAAGGAGTGAGCATTAGGGAATTATTTGGAAATAAATGAGGTTTTGATTTGCATTTCTTTGTTTGAAAAAGGTTGTAACATGACAAGTATGAAATAACCATTTGAAATTGTTTGGGTTTCACTATGAAAACAAAGTAAACAGATGCAAACAGAAAGAAACAAATGCAATGAGGATGATGACATGATGCATTGCTTTAATTAAACAAGAAACAAAACATTCTAAGGGATATTTTCATACTTGGGATGTTACAAAACGCCCCCCTTGAAGGAATCGCGCCCCGAGATTCCTTACCGAGAAGTGAAAAGGTCCGGATACTTCTTACGAAGATCCTCTTCGGTCTCCCACGTTGCCTCTTTATCAGAATGATGCGACCACTGCACTTTCAAGAACTTGGTGCTCTTGTTGCGAGTCTTACGCTCGGCCTCATCGAGAATACGAATAGGGTGCTCCTCATAAGAGAGATCATCTTGCAGTTCAATGGAATCATGATCAACTGCACGATCTGGATTTTTGAAACACTTCTTGAGCTGTGACACGTGGAACACATCGTGCACCTTGGGTAGCTTTTCTGGAAGTTCAAGACGATAAGTATTTTCTGCCCGCCTTGAGAGAATGTTGAAAGGACCAATGTATCTTGGTGCAAGCTTTCCTTTCACACCAAAACGATGAGTGCCTCTGAGGGGAGTTACACGGAGATATGTCTTGTCACCGGGTGCATAGATCATATCCCTGTGCTTGCTATCATAATAGCTCTTCTGACGAGACTGAGCAATCTTGAGATTGTCACGAATGATACGAACTTTCTCCTCGGCTTCCTTAACAATGTCAGGGCCTAAGAGTGAACGTTCACCAGCTCCAGACCAATTGATTGGACTCCTGCATCTGCGGCCATACAGTGCCTCAAATGGTGCCATGCCTAGGCTTGCCTGGAAACTGTTGTTGTAGGAGAATTCAGCATATGGAAGGCAATCCTCCCATTTCATGCCAAAGGAGAGACCACATGCTCTCAGCATATCCTCGAGAATCTGATTGACTCTTTCGACTTGCCACTGAGACTGAGGGTGATAAGCTGTGCTGAACAGAAGTTTGGTGCCCAATGCTTCTTGAAAACTCTTCCAGAAATGAGAAGTGAAGATACTTCCACGGTCTGAGCTTATTTCCAATGGAACACCATGAAGAGGAACAATCTTTGCTGTGTAGAGCTCTGCTAACTGGCTAGCTGAGATAGTTTCCTTGACAGCAAAGAAGTGAGCTACTTTAGTGAGACGATCAACAACAACGAAGATTGCATCGTTGCCCTTCTTGGACTTTGGAAAACCAGTAACGAAGTCCATTTCAATCATGTCCCACTTCCACTCAGGAATTTTCAGAGGTTGGAGTAGGCCTGCTGTTTTCTGATGGACTGCCTTAACACGTTGACAAACGTCGCATTCAGAAACGTATTGAGCAATTTCACGTTTCATGCCAGGCCACCAATACAGAGTCTTGAGATCCTGGTACATCTTTGTACTTCCAGGGTGGATGGAAAGAGGAGTTTCATGAGCCTCCTTGAGAATGATATCTTTGAGACTTTGAATCTGAGGAACTGCAATGCGTCCTTCGAAGAACACAGTTCCCTTGTCATCAATTGAGAAAGACTTGACTTTATCATTGCCTTCTTTGGTGTGCTCTACAATCTTCTTGATTTCAACATCACGAAGTTGTTCAGAACGAATCTTTTCCTCGAGAGTTGGACTAGCTGTCAAGCTAGCAAGGTAACCTTGAGGGACAAGACCAAGGTTCAGCTTCTGGAATTCTTCATGAAGTGGAGGTTGGCTTTCCATGATCATGAGATTATTGCAATAGGATTTGCGACTGAGAGCATCGGCCATAACATTAGCCTTGCCTGGAGTGTAAGAAATGGTGAGATCAAAGTCTTTAATCTTTTCAATCCATCTCCTTTGCCTGAGGTTTAGATCTGGCTGAGTGAAGATGTATTTCAGACTCTTATGATTGGAAAAGATTTCAGTTTTGTTACCCAACAAGTATTGTCTCCATTTCTTGAGGGCAAACACAACTGCTGCATGTTCCAGGTCATGTGTGGGATAGTTTTGCTCATGTGGGTTCAACTGACGTGAAGCATAAGCCACAACTTGACGTTCTTGCATAAGAACTGCTCCTAGACCTTGGAGAGATGCATCGCAGAATATCTGGAAAGGTTTGGTAGTATCTGGGCCAACCAGAACAGGTGTGGAAGTGAGTTTAGTCTTCAAGAGATTGAAACTTTCATCACACTGTGGAGACCAAACGAACTTCTTGTCCTTCTTTGTGAGATCAGTGAGAGGTTTGGCAATCTTGGAGAAGTTTTGGACGAAACAACGGCAATAGCTAGCCAAGCCAAGAAAACTTCTGACTTGCTTCACCGTCTTAGGGGGTTTCCAATCAACAATTGCCTTAACCTTTTCCGGGTCAATGGCTATGCCTTTGGCAGAGATGATATGACCAAGGTAAGCAACTTCGTGAATCCAGAACTCACACTTGGAGAATTTGGCATATAGACGATGCTCGCGAAGTTTCATGAGAGTGAGACGAAGGTGTTCTCCATGCTCTTCCTCGGATTTGGAGTAGACTAGAATGTCATCAAGATATACCACAACGAACTTGTCGAGGTATTCATGGAAGACAGAATTCATGAGTCTTGAGAACGTTGCCGGTGCATTGGTGAGACCAAAGGACATGACGGTGTATTCATATAGACCGTACCGAGTGGTGAAAGTTGTCTTAGGAATATCTTCCTTTCTGATCTTTATTTGATGGTAACCCATCCTCAAGTCCAACTTTGAGAATATTGAGGCTCCAGCAAGTTGATCAAAAAGATCATCGATACGAGGAATTGGATACTTGTTTTTGATGGTTTTCTCGTTGAGAGGACGATAGTCAACCACGAGTCTTTTTGTTTGATCCTTCTTGGCAACAAACAGAGTTGGGCAACCCCAAGCGGAGGAGCTAGGCTGAATGTAACCCTTCTCCATGTACATATCGATTTGCTCCTTCAACAATTTCAGTTCAGGAGGAGCTATCTTGTATGGATGCTTAGAGATTGGAGCAGTACCTGGCTCAATCTCGATCACGAACTCAACTGCTCTGTCCGGAGGCATCCCTGGCAACTCTTCTGGAAAGACGTCAGGGAATTCACAAACCACCGGAACATTTTCAATTGCAGGAAGGGGTTTTGCATCTAGGTTGAACAGCTGAACAGAACTTGGTCCATATGGAGAATAGACTATCTGGCCTGAAGGGTGAGAGAGGGTTATTGACTTTTGAGCACAGTCAATTTTTGCTTTGTGGGTCTTCAACCAATCCATACCCAGAATGACATCAATGTCAGAATTTCCCAGCAACATGAGTGAAGCAAGGAATATGCGACCTCCAATTAGGATCTGATTGTCCTTACTTATCTTGGAAGTCAACATTTGCGGTCCCGGAGAGTGAACAGTCATTTGATTGCTTAGCGGAATCAGAACTAGGTTGTATGCTTTTGCAAAAATCTTTGACACAAAAGAATGCGATGCTCCGGTATCAAACAACACTTTAGCTGGAAAAGAGTTTACGGGTAATATACCGAGAACGACGTCAGCAGCTTCCTCAACTTTGTCGGCCTTGATATGATTCACCCTCGCGGTCCTCCCGACAGGCCTGTTGTTGGAGTTGAAGGCTTTAGTCGGAGGAGCACGAACCATTGCCTTGTTGGTGTTGGGGCGAGGAGGTGGAGGTAGCTGCCTCTGAGTGCACTTATCAGCATAGTGCCCTGTCTGCTTGCATTTGTAGCAAGTGACGACACGAGGTGCATCCTGCCTTGGCTGCCCCATTGGAACTCTCTGACCATGCATCTGATATGGGTTGGGTGGGCGAGGAGCAAAGCCTGGAGAATCTTGGGCATATGGAGCCCGAGTGACAGCAGCATTTGGCACCCAGATGCGGCGCTTCTGCGGAGGGGTGGTCATGTTGGATGAGGAACCACCCTCACGCGAGTGCTTGCGGGACTCCTCGAGCGCCTTGCGCCCATTTTCCTCATTGAGCGCGGTGTTCACGAGCTCCTCGAAGTCCTTGCACTTGATGTTGGTGAGAGCGTACTTCAGTTCCGGGTTAAAACCTCGGCGGAACCTTGCCATCTTCTTAGCTTCAGTGGATACCTCATCACCAGCGTGTCGAGCGAGACGATTGAACTCGTTCTGGTAGCCAATGACGTCCAGCTTGCCCTGCTTGAGAGAGCAAAACTCCTCACGCATCCTTTCCATGAGACCATCTGGGATGTGGTGCTTCAGGAAGGCATCCTTGAAACATCCCCAGGTGATAGGATAGCCAGCTCTCATGGTCTGGTAGTTCTCCCACCAGGTAGCTGCGTGACCCTTCAGTAGGTAGGTGGCATACTTGACTTTGTCCTCCTCAGCAACGTGAGCAATGTCCAGAGCCCTGGCCATCTCCCTGATCCAGTCATCAGCATCCAGAGGCTCACGTGTTGCCACGAAAGCTCTCGGACCCATACTCAGAAACTCCTTGATGCTGACTCGCGGAGCATTCTGGTTGTTGTGCTGGTTAGCCTGGATCTGGGCCATCTGAGCCACGACCTGAGTTATCTGAGTCAACAGCTCTGTGAGCGGAGGTGGTTCAGGCGGGTTGCTCCTTGTTGGCGGCATTCTGAATAAACATGCATTTTAGCACAACAACAGAAAAGGATAGACTTGGTAACCGAAAGATAGATTATTCCGACGCATGAATAGATAACCAACAGGTACATTATCACATGTTCAAATACATCAGAATATCCAACACACCAATACATGGTTCGAAAGGCAAAGGATAACTAAACATAGCTAGGAATGGATACATCGGTACTCCCATGCTCATCACGCAGGACGGCGGTGAGTAGTACGGCGAGAGATACGGTGAGGAGGACTCCCACGGAAGTAGGTAGAACGACGATCCACGTAGATCGGGACTGCTCTGAGAGCAACTCTCGGTGTGGTGAAGTAGAAAGCGTCGTCTCCCTGTGCTCCAAAGCGTGGAATCCCAGTGTAACCAGCTCCGAGGTTGAGGAGTGGACCTCTGATCGGCTCGTAACCTCCAGCATCTGGCAGACTACGTCCAACTATCTGATGGAAACGTGCAAAGCGCTCATCTCCAACAAAGTCTGTGGTGTACGTAGCCAGACGAGTCAAAGCAAGCTAGAGCTGCTCTCTGACTGAGGCCAACTCCTGAGAAAGTGTGGTGGCAACTGCGTCACTGTGCCTCACAAACTGAGCGGTGGTGTGCAGCCTGGTGTTATCATGCTCGTAGACATCCAGGTTGTCGTAGAGAGTGAAGTGAGCTCCCTCCGAAGTGATGTAACCACGGGGGATATGGCGATAGATAGAATCGTCAAATCCCCAGTAGTCAGCACGAAGGACGGTGAGACTCACATAAGCTGCCTGCTGCACGGCCATATCCACTATGGAACCTACTGCCTCGTAGCGGTGGACAATGCTCATGCCATCATCTGACAGAATGTAGACGATAGCCTGGTAGTAGGTCTGGTCAAACTCTCGCTGCTGCTCGTAGACCTGGTACTCTGGTGCCCAACGGAACCCCAGATAAGTGACCATGTCTCTCAGCATCTCCGGATAACCGGCGGTGCTCTCACAACGAGTCATCCGAACCACCTGCGGGTAGAACCTGAGATCTATCTGCAGATGATTTGGGAGGTTTTGATTAGACGCCGGTAGAGAACTGAAGTGGAAAGCAACAACAAGGTTCAACGGACGAAAAGGATGTTGAAAAGAACAGGATATTGAAGCAACATCGGGAAACACGAGACCAAAAACTCCTGAGGTACTACGGAGAACCCAAAACACGTGAAATCCTAACTTGAAAGTTTAGGTGAGAAGAGAAAACAACGTTGCACTTCCTTACCAGAAAAGGGTGGGTGGGTGGGGAAAGAAGAAAAATGGCAGAATTCCTACTCTCACGTTTCGTTTTCCTATATAGCTACAAAATAGTTTCTAGACTCAACTGCGACCAGTAAAAGGGATCCTACAGGCAGACAGGCTCTGATACCATTTGTCGCACCCGGACTTCTAAAGGATACTCGCCGTTCCGTTGAACAGTAGTAGATTGGATTACGGGGCTTACCGGCACCCGCGTCCTCTTACGAGTAGGCCAACACACGTATGTGTGACAACCAACCCCTATCTGTTCAGCGTCGACGTAAACTATCCCATAGAAACCAGGATACTACCATTGACGTACTTCATACCATACACACATGGTACATCAACGGTTTGAAACAGAATGATAGCACAACATATCTCTAAGACACAAAAGATTGAAATAAGTTGCAAATAGCTCTCACTAGAGCAGAGATAGCAAATACAATCATCCAGAGGACACATGTCCCAACATAACATCATTACATCTCAGCGGAAGCATTCAAAGGGTCTGAGTACAGACAAATCCAAATAGGCTTAAGAAGCCGGAAACTGAAATAAAGAAAGAGCCCATCCACGATGTCTCGGATCCTGCCCGGGTCCGCTAACTACTCGTCAGCAGCCTCGTCTAACTCCACGTAGTAGCCGTCACCTGGATCCTCGTAAGCGTAGTCTGCGGAAACCACAGCCCCAAAGGGGTCAGTACATAGACGTACTGGCAAGCAAGACTCACAGTTCACCAAAGTGTAACCCGTCAACACCAAGCACAGATGCTTCGGGTTCAACGGAAGAAAGGGGACATAAAAGATGCTGCAACTGGCTGCGCTAACCAACTACAGAGATTCTACCACTTCCGGCTAACAGAAAGGAGATAAGATCGAGTGTTGTAATCAACTGAAAGGTAACTGCAAACAAACCCATCCTGGATCTCGCCCCTTATCCAAAGAAGCAATCCGAGGATAACTCACACAGTTGGATTAAAGATGAATCAATTTATTGTGTCAATAAGCCTATTACTAGTCAAGTTGTTAATCATTGGGTGTAAGGTTGTTAATCATTAGGTTCAAGTTGTCCTGAGTACTTGTTAGCCAGTACTTTCACCAAGTTAACCATAACCGCGGAAAACACGGCTTCTCGAGAAGATTATCCCTGCAGGGTTGCACCAATTTGGCCGTACACGTATGAATAACCCGCCAGATGGGATGCCTCCCACCAAGCGGGGCACTCAACACAACTCAACTCTTCTTCGCATCAAGCCCAAAGCACCTTGGGCGCACGGCTAATCGAGCCCAGAAGAAAATGGACCCTCATAGCACTCTAAGAACGTGTCCCCCTATATGCCGACTACGAAAGTTCCACCCTGCGCTGGGCTCGCAAAAACATGCATGCGGCAAATGGAAAACACGAACTAAATGAGATGATTTGGACGAGATGCGAATCGAATCAAATTGAGGGGGGGCGCCCATACTCGCTTCCCACATGCGGGTAGTGCGCTCATCATGGATCAGTAGACAAGACCCTTTTCCTATTAGGGTCGACACTAGCAGGCCTCAAAACCACACAGGGCCTCCTGCCGGTGCCTTATCATCAAATTATTATTAACAATAACATTAGCATGATTGATTGATTGATTAAACATCGAGCCCCCAGAACATAATGAAAATATAGTAACTGAAAGTAACGGGTAACAGACTCGAGCAAAACAACCTAAGCATGCTAGTAAGACACTGGCTCAAGCAATAGGGTTGTAGGAGTGGAGGTGAGGCAATAACAGGGTTCAGGGATTCATGTGATAGGTTCGTAACAGAAACAACTACCACTAAGGCTAGCAGAAATAGACAACGGAAAGTATCGGTAACCAGGGTTGAAAGGAACACAATGGTTCATGTGAGTGATAACTTGCCTGCAAACTCAGCAGCCGGGTACTGAGCTAGATCCTCAGAAGGGGTGTTGTAAAGGTCGTCTGTCTCAACATCGTCGTCTATTCGAGAAGAAGCAAACAAACAAGACAGAAATATAAACAATCAATATCATGGCATAGTGCACAATCATGGGATGATGCATGTCAATTTAATAGATGCATCAAAATAAACTAGTTAACATGGTAACACAAGTTAACTGGACCCCTATGCAATTGGATTGCATATGGAAAAGGGTCCATGAATTAAGTGGAAACAAAGGATTTACAATTAATTATTATGTGAAAGTTGTTATCATGATGCATGCATGATGATAACAACATAATAACAACAAAATATGCAAGTGGAAAAGGATTTTAACAAGTTTGGAAATTATTTATTAAGTTTGGGGAATTTTTGGCTACTTAAAGATGCCACACGAGCAATTGTTGTTTTCATCAAATTAAAGTGTTCAAAACAAATAACAAAATTCATATTTGAAAAGAACATCAAATTTTAGTTGGATTACATGTTTCAAATATTGAAATATGAGTTAGGATGAATTTATTATGACTTAAACAATATTAAACAAGTTTTAAATGAATTTAAAACAAGAGGTGAGTTGAAATGGTATGGAAAACACATTTTATTTGCATTATTTGGATTAAAGATGAATTAGTTATGGAATTTAGAAAATTGCATTTGAATTATTTGAATTCAAATTTGAATTGCATTTTGAAATTTCAAAACAGAATTTAAATGTTACCACTAGGTAGAGATTTAAATTTAGACCAGTGCACATATTTTATTTTTGTAATTTGGAATTATAAAACTAAATTTATTAGGTTTTTAAAACTAGGGACCAAACTGCTAAAATAAAAGGACTGGATTTGAATACAGGAAATGTTAAAATCGTTTTTATACGCACCGAAACCTACCCCAGTCGCTGCCAGGGGGGCCCTTGGTCACTGTGCGCTTACGTGGCTACCAGGGAGGCTGATAGGGGGCCCTCCCTGTCAGCGCTGCGGCGAAAAAAGGTTTGGGATTTTAATCCCGCGAGCCCAAGGCTCGAACACACGATCTCTCGCTAGCGTGCGCTGCGCCTGAACCAGTGGGTTGTGTGCTCGTTTGTTGTCAGTAACAGACGCGCGGCCAAGGTAAGGTGTTGCTCGTTTAACTGAAACGTTAACTGACGAAACACGACTGAACCCGACAGCTGCCCGGCGGCTCACTGCGGCGATCACCGTCGCGTTGATGCTCGATGTGCTGTGCTGGGAGTGGTGCGCAGTGCGCTCGTGTGCTAGCCAGAGAGGACAGGGAGGAGGGATAGAGCACGGCGGCTGCTCACCGTCATTTGTCGTCGTGCAGAGGCTCGGGGTAGCGGCCGGCGGTGATGTAGCAGATGGCGGCGGCGAATCCGTGTGCCTCCGGGCTAGTTATGGTGTCGAAAAGGAAGAGGAGGTAGTGGTGAGTTGGTTCCCGAGGCTAGGTGGGGTGGAGGAGTGGCATGGTGGTCGCGGTGGTCGGAGATTCAGAGGTGGCGATTCCGACGAGCTGACAGAGAAGGGTGAGGAGGTGGCCGAGAGGGAAAAATGGCGGCGCGAGAGAGGGGAAACAGGAGCTAGGTTCTAGGGCACTGCGGCGGGGCTAGGAGGGGTAGTTATAGGGGCCTAGGGTGGCTCCTGGCCGTCGGAGGCGCCGCACTGCCGCCGTGGCGTGCTCCGATGCACGCCGTACAGAAGAAAGGCGACGGGGGCGTCGCTGAAGGGGTATTGGGCCAGGTGGGCTGCTGCGCACGAGGGAAAGAAGTGGGCTGCGCGCAGCCCACTGCCCCTGGCTCGTTTCCTTTTCTTTTTAAAAATTTCCTTTTTCTGTTTTTTTTTTGTAGAATTAGGATTGAGAAGAAAAGGATAGGTTTTAGGTTAGTAAATTTTTTAGAAAAATTAGGTTAAGCTATTTAGATCAATAGCAAACAAATGCCAAGATTTGTTTTCAAAAGATTGAAATTTGCTTGCTGTTTGTATTTGAACCAAAAATGGAAATGATTTTTGAATATTGAAAGATTATTATTAAAAACATCATTTTAATAGGGTGAACCCTATTGTTAATTTGATTAAATTAGTTGATTTGATTTGGAGATTTTCATAACTTCAAGTGGTTCTGTTTGAATGCATTTGGTTTGAATTTTAAATGTGAGTTGGATTTAATTGATTGAATTAAAACCATTAATATAAGGAGTGAGCATTAGGGAATTATTTGGAAACAAATGAGGTTTTGATTTGCATTTCTTTGTTTGAAAAAGGTTGTAACATGACAAGTATGAAATAACCATTTGAAATTGTTTGGGTTTCACTATGAAAACAAAGTAAACAGATGCAAAGAGAAAGAAACAAATGCAATGAGGATGATGACATGATGCATTGCTTTAATTAAACAAGAAACAAAACATTCTAAGGGATATTTTCATACTTGGGATGTTACACATGGCAAAGTTATATTTCGCTAGTCCTTAAGAGTGGGGCAAAACATAAATACCAGGACACCTTCAAAGTTCAAGAGGAAGAGTAGAACAAATAATTTAAGAACAAATAATAACACATCTCTACTATATAAAGCGGCTTAACGACCTGTACGTCGTGTTCGTTTTTTATTTTTCCCCCTCATAAATTGCAATATGAACACGCACTCCCTGTATTTCATCCAACTCACGAACCAGTATCCACCCGAATCCAAAAGAAAGAAAACGAAACTCCCGTGCTTTCCATCCCCATTCCCATACCGCTGCTCCCCCGTGGATCTCTCATATGTGGCGGGCCGCACCACACCACCATAGGCGAGGCGAGCCGGCGGCCTGACTGTCGTCCGGGGCGGCATCTCCATGGACCTCCGATGCGCGCGCGGCGTCACCTGGGAGGCTTTGCCGTCGCCGGCCGGCAGTGGCGCACTGCCAAGACGAGAAGAGATGGGATCAACGCCTCCCAGCGCGTACTTGCCCCGCCGTTGGCCATCTACACAGAGCTCACCGCCCTGGCCGTGTCTCCTCGTGCACTCGACGCTCTCGCTCAAACTGACCTCCTTCAATTTGCATCGGGCCCTACCCGCGCTACTGGAACATGAACCTGAGCTATTTTTCGTAGCTTTGTGCGAAGCAAGACTCTGCATGTTATCTGTAGGTTGCAGTTTTTCTCTCCCAGCTGTGCACAATGCTACCGGCGAGGCACTCGACATCTTCAACACAGTTACTGGAATAACAAACTGAGATGTTTTTCAGATCTTGTGCCAATCAAGACGTTGCATCTTCAGGTTGCCGACTTTCTCTCCCAGCTATCTGATGTCCTTAGTCTCGCCTGCCGACGCCAGCACACGGATGTTAACTTTGCATACTTCTTATTACCGTTCTTGGTTAAGGACGGAAGTCCCCATTTCTAGCTCTCCAATAACTAACTTAATAATGCAGAATCACCACATACAAGGATTATGTTTCTTCTTAGCCCGGACTGAATTCTCTGTACGTTCTGAACCTGAACATGTCGTTCAATTCTCTGTGTTTTTTCTGGGGCGTTCACCTGTTGAGCCCATTTCAGTTAGCCCAGCTAGCATTCTCTCTTCTCCATGAGCCCAATTCAATAAACACAACATTGCCAAACCAAAGCCTGACATCAAAGAAAAATGTAGAGTACTCGTGTGTGATTTATTCCTAGACTTTCAAGGTAACCAAGGCCAAAAGAAACAACATGGTTCACTGACTATTTATTATTTTATTCATGTGAAATTCAATTTGGCACACACGGCTGAATATGCATCCGGTATTTAAAAATCATATTTTAAAATGTCATTTCTTTTTAAAAAAATGTTCGCTCATAGATCTTAATATCTTATGTGTTCAAAAAATTGTTTCGTGAAAATCAACAACTTTTCTGAAATGTGCAAAAAGACTATAATTATCTCATCAAAAGACTTATTTTAGCGCCAAAGTTCTCTTTTTTACACAAGGCATGAAATATGTTGTTTTCCATGAAACGGCTTTGTGAACACATGGGATGTTAAATCTACGAACGGGCAATTTTTACAATTTTTTTGACATTTCAAAATGCATTTTAAATGCTTTCAAAATAAAAGGAGCATATGCACCGGGAGCGAAAACACCTCTCCCAAATATTCTGTTATATAGATATGATGTTGTATCAACTTTTTGTGTGCCGGGCAGAAATTACATGTCGTGGTGTTATCACGGCAGATACCATAGGATGGCTAAAGTGTTGTGGCCGATGGACGCTGGAGGTATCCGGGGAGGGATCGCACGGCGAGTAGCCGCGCGTAAGGTATCTCTAGCACTACAAA
The DNA here is from genome assembly GCA_028641055.1 of Alopecurus myosuroides. Lineage (NCBI taxonomy): Eukaryota > Viridiplantae > Streptophyta > Magnoliopsida > Poales > Poaceae > Alopecurus > Alopecurus myosuroides. Next base: position 206,201,979 of record CM054063.1, on the reverse strand, counting down.
CAACAAGATCTACCCAGGTTCAGGGCCCTCGTGTGGAGGTAACACCCCTACTCCTGCCTTTCTCTCTATATGTGTGTTTTCCGAGTAGCCACAGTACACTGTATGCCTCTTGGCCGAGTAGCCACTCGGCAGTTCTCTCTAGCTCTAGTGTTGTCTCGTAATAAATGCGAAGTGAAGCAACGTCCCTCGCGCGGGAGGGGGCAGGGCACCTTATATACTGGTGCCCAGCCGAATAAACAAAGGCTAAAAGGTACTGTGATGTGACTTGACCACTGTGACGTTGGCACGCTTCCGAGATCTCGCGCGGAGTGCCGCGCCGTACGGCTGACAGCCCCTGTCCGCTCTGTCAGCCTCACATCGTAGACCTGACAAGACTGGACGGCTGCCTAACCCTCCGCCACGAATGATCACGAACCTAGTAAGTTGAACCGCACGCCGGTACGGACGCAGGATACGCGGGATCTCTTGTCAGAACGGCTCCATTGACTTCCGTCCCGAGTAGGATTGCCATCCGTCTACTCAGACCAGCTTCTTTACTCGGACGGATATAACTTTCTTGATATCTTCTCTTGGCCTTCGGTGGATATGTCCGGATAGAAACCTACCGGGTAGCAAGTACCCGGGTAGCCGTCTACCCGGTCAACAGCACCTTGACCTTGCCTTTAGCACTTGCCTTACCCGTACTCGGGGGTAACCCCCCGACATTAGTCCCCGAAGCTGGTAGAGTCCAATGAACTTGTTCGCTGGGCCCTGCCAGCTTAAAACAAAACTTCTCTTCATAACTGAAAGAGGTCGAGTAACACCTCCACGTGGCCCTTTAACTCTTGATTGAATCTCTTCTTCTCTCAGTAGAACTTTCTTTCTTCTGCAAAGCCGAGTAAAAAGACTTAGCGAAATTCCTGCCCACGATCCTGCGGGAATAGACCAAATCCAACCGCTCGTGTGACTAAGGGGCACGTGGTACGCGCAGAGACAGCGATGCCTCGGTTCAAACGCAGGCCACGCGCCAGCCTCTGCGAGTAGGGCCCACGGCCCGTTAGGTCACCTCAACCGCACTCGAGAGCCCACGATCCGAACGTAGGATTAACTGCGCCCGTTACGCGCGCGTTTCGCGTTGTGTGCGTTTCTAACGGTCGATTAACCCACGACGCACGATCATTTCCCACGATCAATGCCACGTTCAATCCGCCAGTAACGACAATCCGCAGGGGAGAAATAAATACCCCCGCGCCGCCCACTATTCCTCTTTCCTGCTCTTTCCGCTCTCTCGCTCCTCGTCTCTTCCGCCTTCGTTGAGCACTCCGGCGCCGTGAGTACTCGCCGCGCCGCCGTGAGAGAGAAAGAGGGATAAGCGCAACTCCGTTGAGATCTCCACCTCCGCCAAACACTTCCGCCTCCATGGCGCCCAGAAATCCCCCTGCTGCCGCCCGAGCCGGTTGGGAAGGCTCCGACGTGACGGCAAAGGACTGTCAGTGGCTCGTTAACATGCGCCGCATTCCTCCCGGCGTCGTCTGCCGTCATCCCGGCGACGAGATCGAGCCAGAACCACAAGAAGGTGAGTATGTCGTCTTCTTATCCCACTTCAAACGTGGATTTGGCCTTCCAATCTCCGATTTTCTCGCCGATTTCCTCCGCCACTTTGGCATCCAACCTCACCATCTACCTCCCAACGCCATAGTCATGCTTTCCACACACGCCGCCGTGTGTGAAGCCTTCCTGGGAGTTTACCCCACAATCCACACCTGGGCCCGATACTTTTTCCTTCGCCGCCAAAAGGTTCCAAAGCCTAGCGGTACCACTGGACCTCGCTAGATGACCAAAACCGGTGGCGCGATGATGCTCGAACGATCAACTGGTCATCACCCGAGAGTGAAGGGCCTGGACACCGTGCGCAAATGGCAGCGGGGGTTCCTCTACATCAAGAACATAGCCTCTGAGGAAGGAAAGCCCATAAAGAACAGGATAGGACTTCCACCGTTTGTCAACTCGCCGCCCTCTGGGCAGAATTGGGGCTATGACCCGAAGAAGAACGTCCCAGATGTCGATCATGTCGAGAAGCGCCTCACCGAGTTGGTGAAGGTAGGGCTGATGCAGGACGACCCCATCGCCTGCTGGATCTCGCGCCGATTACTCCCGCTCCAGCACCGAGTGCACAAGATGTGCTACATGAGCGGTGCTCGGGACTGTACTCGGACGACGACGTTCGAGCTCAGCAGGGCGGATGTGGCCATCTGGGCCCGGTCCATGATGCAGACGTCCCTCACCGAGAACTGGGCGTACGGTTTCGAGCCATATAGCCGCACCAACCCTATTGAGCAGGTTAGTACCTTTCACTTTGTGTTCGCGCTCTGATACCGAATAGAATTCCTTAGCTTAATATGCTTTGTGTTTGCATGCTATCCCGAGTAGAACTCCTTAGCTTTATATGCTTTATGTTTGCATGCTATCCCGAGTAGAACTCCTTAGCTTTATATGCTTTATGTTTGCATGCTATCCCGAGTAGAACTCCTTAGCTTTATATGCTTTATGTTTGCATGCTATCCCGAGTAGAACTCCTTAGCCGATAACTCAACTTATTGTGCTATCTGTTTGTAATCACAGCACATCCCGCGCCAGCGAGAAGAGGATAATGAAATCTTCACCGCCAACTGGACCAAAGACCGAGATGATGATGACGAGACCGCCTACGACACCCTGAATACCCTTTGTACCCCTAATGTCGTCCAACTCGGTAAGTCACAAGTTGGTCCCTCTATTCGGGATTGGTCCGAAAATGAAGAAGGTGACCAAGCTCATCTCTCTGCTCCTTAGTAACATCCTTTGCCTTCCTTCTCTGTTTCTAAATTCCTTCCTTCCTCTACTCTGCAGAGGAGCTTGATGTGGATGACGAGGAGGAACCTATGGAGGTTGATCCTCTGTCCGTGCCAGCTCCTAACACTCGGAAGAGGGTTGGCAGTGATGCCCATGACCCCCCCCCCCCCAAAGAAAACCAAGAAAGCCACTGCCAAGGCCGGTGCTTCCCGCCGTAGGAAACCCTCTACCAGCAAAGGGTAAGTGTCTTCTCTGAATAAAAACCTGGTTGCCGCTTCCTGTTGCGCTTTTCTCCTTCTGCCTCTCTGAACTTTTTTCTTCTTCTAGCGCCCCTCTGGACGCTGATGCCGCTGCTGCCCCAACTCGCCCCAAGAGGAAAGCTGTCGTGCCCCGAGATCAGCTCGTGGATCTCTCGGACAACGATGAGGAGCATGACCAGCAGGGTAGGGCGCGTGCGTCCTCCCCTGTCGACGTAGAAGACGATACCGGCGCCGAGAACACTGGCGCTAGTGACTATATTGATCCCATCCTTGAACAGCAGCATCCTGATGCGCAGCAAGCCGCCCTCTCCCCCAGCTGCCTCTGCTGGGGAAAATAATGAAGAAACTACCGAGCAGCAAGATGGTGCCGCCCTGGAGCGGCCAGACGCCACCCCCGAGCAGCAAGACACCAATACTGCAGCCCAAGACGATCCTGCGGTCGGGCCGCGGGTAGAAGATGTTATTGATAGAAGGCCCGATCCCGCTGCAGAGCAGCAGGTAGAAGAAGACGTGGTGGAGCCCATCCACCAGGAACAAGTGCAGCCCGACGCTGCACCGGGTAGCCGGCCTCCAGTGCCGTCAACCCAACAGATGACTCCACCCAGCGCTCCGATTCCTCCACCAACTCAGATAGCACCGTCACCTCCGCCAACTGCTTCTCGCCCAGTGCCTCCACCTGCTTCTCGGCCAGACAATACTCCCAGCACCAGGAAGATCACCAAGTCTGGAACCGAGGCCGTCCGGCAGCAGCCAAAGCGCGCTGCTTCGCAAGCCGGACAGTAGATGCCGCCCCCCAAATCGCAAGGCGCGCCAGTCGGGAAGTCGTGAAGAGCAAGCAGTTAGCACTCTCTGTGCCCTCCTCCAGCACCAACCCGACTGCTTCTGGATCTACTGGCCCTGTCGAGGGGCAAAGTGCAGGTGCTGGCGGCCGCGCGAAACCCATCTATCCGGAGTACATGATGACTTTATCCCAGTGCCACGAGATCTTACTGTCAAAAGGAGAAAGGAAGTTGGCTGCTCTGAAGGAAGGCCAAGCCGTGCCAACTCCCAAGTCCAAGGGGAAGAAAACCGCGACTCTTGATCTCGTGTCGCGTGGCGAAGAAGATGATGAGATCGAGGGAGAGGGCCTTACCGCCATCCTGGACCGAGTGGGATATGTTGACCCAGCTTGGAACAGCAAGGCGCACGGCAACCCAACTTGGGATGGCATCGAGCTGGGGCAAATCAACCACTACCGCGTCGATTGGAATAAGGCCGATGTTGGTTATGTTCCTATGACGATAGCCGGCCCTACCTGCACCTTGGCCGGGAAGCTGTTTGTCAAGCGCAAGAGTGCCGAGGACATCGAGCAGACCTATGTTGTAAATTTCTTCTCTCCTTCTTGTATCTTCCGAGTTGCTATTTTCTTGTTTCCTTTCTCTCTTTCTCTTTTGCTCTTAGCCATTCCCCCAGTCCCCGAGATTCGGGCCGAGTAGGCGAAAACTCAACCGAGTTGCCATCTACTCGGGCCAAATCTTCCAAAACACTTACACTTTTTCTCATTTTCTCTGCAGAATAGCGTCCAGAAGAGGACGAGAGTGTTCGTCGGCTACTCTGGAACCACCGCATCGCTAAGGACCGTATTGAGGCTCTTGAAGCTGAGAAGAAAGATGGCGCTGCGATGGAGCAGATGGCACTGGATCGCACTCTCCAGATCTCAGAAGTTGAAGGCAAGCTTTCATCATTCGGTTTGTGCGTTTTGTGTTTACGCCCGTGTTTGCTTTTTGCTTTATCATTGTTTTCTCTGCAGGCAAGCTCAAGGATCTGATGGAAAAGCATCGCGACTACGAAGTCTTTGCTGCCTCTGCCCAGAGCAAGATCGCTACTCTGGAGGGTGAGTTGCCTTCCTTCTCTGCACTTGTGTTCCTTTTTACTTGGTTACTCTGCTGACACTGATGTTCTTCTCACAGAAGAGTATAAGAAATTCCGGGAGCAGCACCTGAACTGCCTTATGCCTGCCGAGGTGCAGCAGTAGCTGGAAACCCGAGAAGCGGAGATCGAGAAAGAGCGCACCACCGAGAGGGCGGAGTATGAGAAGATGCAGGTCGACCTGAAAGCTGTCCTCGAGGATGCCATCAACCAAGTTGCCGAGAAGGGCGAGATTAAGAAGACAGCCAAGGCCAGAGAGAAAACGCTCGAGATGGAAATCTCGATGCTGAAGGAACACAATCGGCAACTCGTTGTCCAGATCGCAGATGCGCGCCGCATTGAAGACAGGCACATCTCGGACGAGAATGACTGGAAGATCAAGCTGGGAGCCCTGCTAGTGGATTTAGAACGTGAGTTACCTTTTCTCTGCACTTGACTTGTTTCTCTCTTCTCTGCCTTTTTCTATATGGTTTTATCTCTTCTCTGTCTCTGTTTCTGATCCCAACTAGATCCCTACGCAGACATCTTCCCTCAGGTCCGCTCTGCTGGTGTGCCTGCTGTGGAGAAGGCCAGACAGCTCCGGGCTGCATCTGGAATGCCTATTGACAACACTTCCACCATCAGCGACTATCTCTTGAGTATCAAGTCGCAGATCCGCTCCCTCAAGGGCCTGGGCCCCTCCATGGTGTCCACTGGATTCAGACTCCACAAGTTGTTCTGGCCGGATCAGGATGTGCCAGAAACCTTCAGCGAGATCGCCGAGCACTTGGACGGAGTGAAGGCCGAGTTGAAGACGTGGCGCACCTCTGCAGCTCGGGCAGGAGCTGACGAGTTGCTACACTTCATCACCAGTTGGTATGAAAACCTGGATCTCAACAGGATCCTCACGATCCGTGAAGACTCCAAGTGGACCAAGAACCCTGACTGCGTCACTCGCCGGAAAGCTGTGGCATACGAGATCGCCTCCTACGCCGACACCGCCAGCTACATCGATGGCCTCCCTGAGCCAGAGACAGAACCTGAAGAAGAGGATGATGAGGACGATGAAGATGACGCCGAGTCGGAGGATGAGGCCGCCAAGCGAGCGTCCCACAAGGGGAAGGCCAAGGTCATCGAGGGGACCGAGCAGCTGGTCAATCCGGAGGAGTCCGAGTTGGCCACCAACGTAGAGGCCGAGCAGCCGCAACCCAGCGCTCAGGAGGCCACCATCATCACCGAGATGGTGATCGAGCAGGCGGCTCCCGAGCTGGGCACGACTGCTGCTGTGCCAACTGATGTCGACCCGCTGCTCAGGACCCAATCTGCCGCGTCCACCTCTGCCACGGATCCCATCTTAGTTGCCACCGCGACCTCTGATCCAGCTGCCTCCGCCAACGTTGATGCTGACAACGCCGATGCGGACAACACTGTCACTACCAACAAGAGATTCCTGCAACACTTTTATCTTGAACTTTTATTAGATCCCCGGTATGCCGGGTGCAGATGTAACCGTACAATTATTGTTTCGTTGCTACTCAGTTTTAATTCAGTCTGATATTTTAGCGACTTTGGCTTAATGCCGGGTTGCGTTTCTATGCAAGTCCCCGAGTTGCATTTTTTATCCACTCTTTCTTTTTGTCTCAACTCTTACCTGCAACTTGTTGCTTTTTTGCTAGTCGAGTCACAAGATTTCAACGTTTGAGTTTCAAATACTTAGCCACTTAGAAAAATCATAGTAACGCTGCCCACCACTTAGCCGAAAAGAAAGAAAATAGTAAAGAACACTCTATTCGGTTGCCACACATTTCCTTTCCTTAGCAGTTTTTCGTGTGTTCATTGACCTTTGGTTTGTTCTCTGGCTTGCCATGAAGCCGGGTTGCGGACAGCAGCAGAGTCGCAGAGTTGGCCCGTGGGTTTAAACACACTACTATATATGCTTTTGAAATTCTAAGTGGTTCAACCGAATAGACAAAGTAAGAAATAGAGTAGAAACACAAGGAGCAATTTGGACGAGGGCAGTCCCCGAGTTCGAATTCGGAGTTGTCGCACCCGGACTCCTAGAGGATACTCACCGTACGAACTGAACAGTATTTTGATTGGGTTACGGGGCTTACCGGCACCCGCATCTCTTACGAGTAGGCCAACACTTATGTGTGACAACCAATCTTTACTATTCACCGTCGATGTAAACTATCCCGTAGAAATCCGGACACTACCATTGACGTACTTCATACCATACACACATGGTACGTCAACGGCTTTGAACAAGATGATAACATAACATATCTCTAAGACACAAAAGATGGAAATAAGTTGCAACTGGCCCTCACTAGGGCAGAGAATAGCAAATACAATCATCCAGAGGACACATGTCCCAACATAACATCCTTACATCTCAGCGGAAGCATTCAATGGGTCTGAGTACAGACAAATCCAAATAGGCTTAAGAAGCCGGGAATGAAAAGAAAACAGAGCCCATCCACGATGCCTCGGATCCTGCCCGGGTCCGCTACCTACTCGTCAGCAGCCTCGTCAAACTCCACGTAGTAGCCGTCACGGGGATCCTCGTAAGCGTAGTCTGCGGAAACCACAGCCCCAAAGGGGTCAGTACATAAACGTACTGGCAAGCAAGACTCACAGTTCACCAAAGTGTAGCCCGTCAACACCAAGCACAGATGCCTTGGGTTCAACGGAAGAAAGGGATATAAAGGATGCTGCAACTGGCTGCACTAACCAACTACAGAACATACTACAACTTCCGGCTATCAGAGAGGGGATAAGATAGTGTATCGTAACCAACTACAACTAACCACCACACAAACCCATCCTGGATCTCGCCCCTTATCCAAAGAAGCAATCCGAGGATAACACACACAGTTGGATTAATGATGGATCAAATTGTTGTGTCAATAAGCCTATTACTAGTCAAGTTATCATTAGTTAGGTGTAAGTTGTTCTGAGTACTTGTTAGCCAGTACTTTCACCAAGTCAACCATAACCGCGGAAAACACGGCTTCTCGAGAAGATTTATCCCTGCAGGGGTGCACCAATTTGGCCGTACACGTAAGAATAACCCGCCAGATGGGAAGGCCTTTCCCACCAAGCGGGGCACTCAACACAACTCAACTCTTCTTCGCATCAAGCCCAAAGCACCACGTGCTGTGCGTGCGCGGCTAATCGAGCCCCACGAAGAAAAGGGGACCCTCATAGCACTGGAAGACCACGCCGCCCTAAATGCCAACTACAAAAGTTCCACCCTGGCCTCGGGTTCGTACCTGCATATGCGTGCATCAAATGGAAAGCCCGAACTAGGTGTGGTGATTTGGACGAGATGCGAATCGAATCAAATTGAGGGGGGCGCCCATACACGCTTCCCACATGCGGTTAGTGCGCTCATCATGGATCAGTAGACAAGACCCTTTTCCTAATTAGGGTCGACACTAGCAGGCCTCAAAGCCACGCCGGGCCTCCTGCCGGTGCCTTATTAGCAAATTATTATTACCTCAACTTAACAGGTTGTTGTTTAACATCGAGCCCCCGAACATAATAGAATATAGTAACAGAAAGTAACTGACAGCAGACTCGAGCAAAACAACCTTAAGCATGCTAGTAAGACACGGGCCCAAGCAACGGGGTTATAGGACTGGAGGTGAGGCAATATCAGGGTTCAGGGTATCATGTGATAGGTTCGTAATAGAAGCAACGATACATATGGCTAGCAGGAATAAACAACGGAAAGTATCGGTAACCAATGTTGAAAAGAACACAGTGGTTCATGTGAGTGATAACTTGCCTGCAAACTCAGTAGCCTGGTACTGGGCTAGATCCTCAGAAGGGGTGTCGTAAGGATCGTCGGTCTCAACGTCGTCGTCTATCCGAGAAGAAGCAAACAAACAATACAGGAAGATAAACAATCAATATCATGGTATAGTGCACAATCATTGGATGATGCATCTCAATTTAATGGATGCATCAAAATAAGCTAGTTGACATGGTAACACAATTTAAATGGACACATATGCAATTTTGAGTTGCATATGAAAAGCCCATGGATTTTGGTTTAAACAGTTGTTTTCTAATTAACCAACAGGTGAAAGTGGTTTAGTATGATGCATGGATGAGGAAAACAACAAAATAACAACAATAGAACCAATTTGAAATGAGGTTTAGCAATTTAGAATTTTATTTATTAAGTTAAGGAATTTTTGGTTCCTTAAAGGTGACACACAAGTATTTGTTGTTTTCAGCCACTTAACTTGTGCAAAATAAATAACAAAATTCATATTTGAAAAGATCATAAAACTTTAGTTGGATTACATGTTTCAAATATTGAAAAAGGAGTTTGGATGAATTTATTATGACTTAAACAAAATTAAACAAGTTTTAAATGAATTTAAAACAAGCATGAATTTTATTTGAATTTTTATTTGTTCAAAACATAAATTCAAACTCACATTTGAAAAGGTTATGTTTTTCTAGTTTGAAAACATATTTTGCATGTTCAAAAATAATTTAATTTGAGCAAGTTATGGTTTTAGCAATTTTAAATGATTTAAATAAGGTTTAAATTATTTAAGCAATTTAAATTATTCAAACCATGAAACAAAATTTATATTTGAATAGGTGGTTCAAAATGGTATGGAAAACATATTTTATTTGCATTATTTGGATTAATTATGATTTAGTTATGCAATTTAGCAAATTACAATTGAATTATTTGAATTCAAATTTGAATTGCATTTGGAAAATTCAAAACAGTACACAAATGGCATAAATGGATAGACAATTTAATTTAGAACAATAAACATATTTTACTTTTGTTATTTAGAGTTATATTTTGAAAGTTATTAACAATTTAAAACAGAGGACTAATCTGTAATTTTAAAGGACTAGTTTTGAAAGAAACATGCTGGCAAAACTTTTGTTACCGCGCAGTAAACCAACCACAGCCACTGCCCGTGGGCCTGGGGCCAGCGTGGCGTGCCTGCGCGTGCGTGGCAGTGAGGGTCGCTGACGGGTGGGGCATGATTGTCAGCCACGCGCGCAAAAAGTGTGGGTTTTTATCCGCGGCCGCGAGGGATCGAACCGGCAACCTGCCCGTGCGCGAGATGCAGTGCTACCACTGCGGTGGTTTCGTCAGTTTCGACAGATACGGGGTCGCGGTGAGGATATCATTCAGATCTGCGTATCTGAAATTTGCTGACCGCGCTTGCTCACTGAACCACGTCAGAGATGATGCCGGCGGCGAGCGGTGGTGCTGCTGTGCGCGATGACGCAGCGATCTGGTGGTGCGTGTGCAGTGCGGTGTGCACGGTGCGTGCGCAAGCAGAGGGAGAGAGGGGAGGAAGAGATCACGGTGGCTCACCGCGGGTGTGGGCGATGCGGAGGCGTGAGCTCGACGGCGACAGTGAAGGGGTCATGGACGGCGGCACGGCTACCGAGCGTCTCCGGGATGGCTCCGGTGTCCGATCGAAAGAGGGAATCGTGGTGGTTCGATTTCTGAAGCTAGGTGGGTGAGTGGTGACCGGGAGCGGCGGCGTTCAACATGGATTCAGTCGGGGGAGAAATTCCGGCGAGGTGACAGAGAGTGGGAGGTGGCCGTGAGAGGGGTAGACGGCGGCGGGAGCTCGAGGGGAGAGGGCTAGGGTTGGCTAGGGAACAGCGCGCGGCCCTAGGGCGGCTTTATAGGGGTGCGGGGGCTTGGATCGCCGTCTGCTCGCGGAGGTGCCGCCGTGGCACGGCCGGATGGGCGCCGTATATGTTGAAGACGAAGGAAAAAAACGAATCGGTACGCGGTAAGTGATTGGGCTGGGCTGCGCGCGCGAGGAGAAGGAAAAAAAGAAGTGGGCTGGGCGCAGCCCACTCTCCCTGGCGCCAAATTTAATTTTTTAAAATTTTCTTTCTCCTGTTTTTTTTTTGCTGAAAAGGAATTGGAAGAAAAGGAAGGGTTTTAAATTAGTAAAATTTTTGGAAAAATTAGGGGAAATTAATTAGATCAATAGCAAACAACTGTTAAGTTTTATTTTCAGAAAGTTAAAAATTTGCTTGTTGTTTGTACTTAAACCATATTTGGATGAATTTTATTATTAAATGATCATTAATAAAAACAACTTTTTAATAGGGTGACCCCTATGTTTAAATTGATTAAATGATTATAATGGTTTGGTAATTTTCATATATTCAATTTGGGTGTTGTTTGTAAAATGTATTTGAATTTTGAATAAGGTTTGGAATTTAATTGATTGATTTAACCCTATCATTTAAATAGTTGAGCACTATGGAATAAAATGAAAACAAATTGGTTGTTTTTATTTGTGATTTTTATTTAAAATGTTGAAACAGAGCAAGTATGAAACAATTGTTTGAATAAAGTTTGAATTTGAATTGTGAAAACAGAGAAAAACAGATGCAACAAATAAGAAACAAATGCAAACAAAATGAAAACAAATGGAAACAATATGATGACATGATGCAATACTTTAATAAACATGAAACAAACATTCTAAGGGGAGTTTTCATACTTGGGATGTTACAAAACGCCCCCCCTTGAAGGAATCGCGCCCCGAGATTCCTACTGAGAAAGGAAAAGGTCCGGATACTTCTTGCGAAGATGCTCTTTGGTCTCCCACGTTGCCTCTTTATCGGAATGATGCGACCACTGCACTTTCAAGAACTTGGTGCTCTTGTTGCGAGTCTTACGCTCGGTCTCATCGAGAATACGAACAGGGTGCTCCTCATAAGATAGATCATCTTGCAGTTCAATGGAATCATGATCAACTGCACGATCTGGATCTTTGAAACACCTCTTGAGCTGTGACACGTGGAACACATCGTGCACCTCGGATAGTTTTTCTGGAAGTTCAAGACGATAGGAATTTTCCGCACGCCTTGAGAGGATGTTGAAAGGACCAATGTATCTTGGTGCCAGCTTTCCTTTCACACCGAAACGATGAGTGCCTCTGAGGGGAGTTACACGGAGATATGCCCTGTCACCAGGTGCATAGATCATATCCCTGTGCTTGCTGTCATAGTAACTTTAGCAATCTTGAGATTGTCACGAATGATACGAACTTTCTCCTCGGCTTCCTTAACAATGTCAGGGCCTAATAGTGAACGTTCACCAGCTCCAGACCTATTGATTGGACTCCTGCATCTGCGGCCATAGAGTGCTTCAAATGGTGCCATGCCTAGGCTTGCCTGGTAGCTGTTGTTGTAGGAGAATTCAGCATATGGAAGGCAATCCTCCCATTTCATGCCAAAGGAGAGACCACATGCTCTGAGCATATCCTCGAGAATCTGATTGACTCTTTCGACTTGCCCCTGAGACTGAGGGTGATAAGCTGTGCTGAACAGAAGTTTGGTGCCCAATGCTTCTTGAAAGCTTTTCCAGAAATGAGAAGTGAATATGCTTCCACGGTCTGAGCTTATTTCCAATGGAACACCATGAAGAGGAACAATCTTTGCTGTGTAGAGTTCTGCTAACTGGCTAGCTGAGATTGTTTCTTTGACAGCAAAGAAGTGAGCTACCTTAGTGAGACGATCAATAACAACGAAGATTGCATCGTTGCCCTTCCTGGACTTTGGAAAACCAGTGACGAAGTCCATTTCAATCATGTCCCACTTCCACTCAGGAATTTTCAGAGGTTGTAGAAGACCGGCTGTTTTCTGATGTACTGCCTTAACACGTTGACAAACGTCGCATTCAGAAACGTATTGACCAATTTCACGTTTCATGCCAGGCCACCAATACAGTGTCTTGAGATCCTGGTACATCTTTGTACTTCCAGGGTGAATGGAGAGAGGAGTTTCATGAGCCTCCTTGAGAATGATATCTTTGAGACTTTGAACTTGAGGAACTGCAATGCGTCCTTCGAAGAACACAGTTCCCTTGTCATCAATTGAGAAGGATTTAAATTTCTCCTTGCCTTCTTTGATGTGTTCTACCATCTTCTTGATTTCAGCATCACGAAGTTGTTCAGAACGAATCTTATCCTCGAGAGTTGGACTGGCTGTCAAGCTAGCAAGATAACCTTGAGGAACAAGACCAAGGTTCAGCTTCTGGAATTCTTCATGAAGTGGAGGTTGGCTTTCCATGATCATGAGATTATTGCAATATGACTTGCGACTGAGAGCATCGGCCATAACATTAGCCTTGCCTGGAGTGTAAGAAATGGTGAGATCAAATTCTTTAATCTTTTCAATCCATCTCCTTTGCCTGAGGTTTAGATCTGGTTGAGTGAAGATGTATTTCAGACTCTTATGATCGGAAAAGATTTCAGTGCGGTTACCCAACAAGTATTGCCTCCATTTCTTGAGGGCAAACACAACTGCTGCAAGTTCAAGGTCATGTGTGGGATAGTTTTGCTCATGTGGGTTCAACTGACGTGAAGCATAAGCGACAACTTGACGTTCTTGCATAAGAACTGCACCTAGACCCTGGAGAGATGCATCGCAGAATATCTGGAAAGGTTTGGTAGTATCTGGGCCAACCAGAACTGGTGTGGAAGTGAGTTTAGCCTTCAAGAGATTGAAACTTTCATCACATTGTGGAGACCAAACGAACTTCTTGTCCTTCTTTGTGAGATCAGTGAGAGGTTTGGCATTCTTGGAAAAGTTTTGAACGAAACGACGGCAATAGCTAGCCAAGCCTAGAAAGCTTCTAACTTGTTTTACCGTCTTAGGAGGTTTCCAATCAACAATTGCTTTAACCTTTTCTGGATCAATGGCTATACCCTTGGCGGAGATGACATGACCAAGGTAAGCAACTTCTGGAATCCAGAACTCACATTTGGAGAACTTGGCATATAGACGATGCTCGCGAAGTTTCATGAGAGTGAGACGAAGGTGTTCTCCATGCTCTTCCTCAGATTTTGAGTAGACCAGGATGTCATCAAGATATACCACAACGAACTTGTCGAGGTATTCATGGAAGACAGAATTCATGAGTCTTGAGAATGTCGCCGGTGCATTGGTGAGACCAAAGGACATGACGGTGTATTCATATAGACCGTACCGAGTGGTGAAAGCTGTTTTTGGAATATCTTCCTTTCTGATCTTTATTTGATGGTAACCCATCCTCAAGTCCAACTTTGAGAATATTGAGGCTCCAGCAAGTTGATCAAAAAGATCATCGATACGAGGAATTGGATACTTGTTTTTGATGGTTTTCTCGTTGAGAGGACGATAGTCAACCACGAGTCTTTTTGTTTGATCCTTCTTTGCAACGAACAGAGTTGGGCAACCCCAAGCGGAAGAACTAGGTTGAATGTAACCTTTCTCCATGTACATATCGATTTGCTCTTTTAACAATTTCAGTTCAGGAGGAGCTATCTTGTATGGATGCTTAGAGATTGGAGCAGTACCTGGCTCAAGCTCGATCACGAACTCAACTGCTCTGTCCGGAGGCATCCCTGGCAACTCTTCTAGAAAGACGTCAGGGAATTCACAAACCACCGGAACATTTTCGAGTAGAGATAGAGGTTTAGCATCGAGGGTGTACAGCTGAACAGAACTTGATTCATTTGGAGAATAGACTATCTGGCCAGACGGGTGGAACGGAGTTATTGACTTCTGAGCACAATCAATCGTAGCTCTATTGGCCTTCAACCAATTCATGCCAAGAATGAAATCAATGTCAGAATTGCCAAGCAGAATGAGGGAAGCAAGGAATATGTGACCTCCAATTAGAATCTGATTCTCATGACTGATCTTGGAAGTTTGCATAGTTGCTCCAGGGGAGTTTACTACTAGCGGGGAACCCAAACCGACAAAAGGTAGTTTAACTGCTGTCGCAAAGATCTTTGACACGAAAGAATGCGATGCTCCGGTATCAAACAACACTTTAGCTGGGTTAGAGTTTACGGGGAATGTACCGAGAACGACGTCAGCAGCTTCCTCAGCTTTGTCGGCCTTGATATGATTCACCCTCGCGGTCCTCCCGACAGGCCTATTGTTGGAGTTGAAGGCTTTAGCCGGGGGAGCACGAACCATTGCCTGGTTGGTGTTGGCGCGAGGAGGTGGTGGAGGTAGCTGCCTCTGAGTGCACTTATCAGCATAGTGTCCAGTCTGCTTGCATTTGTAGCAAGTGACGACACGAGGTGCATCTGGCCTTGGCTGCCCCATTGAGAACCTCTGAGCCTGCATCTGAACTGGGTTGGGTGGGCGGGAAGCGAAGCCTGGAGAAGCTTGGGCATATGGATCCCTAATGACAGCACCATTTGGCACCCAGATGCAGCGCTTCTGCGGAGGGGTGGTCATGTTGGAGGAGGAACCACCCTCACGCGAGTGCTTGCGGGACTCTTCGAACGCCTTGCGCCCATTTTCCTCATTGAGCGCGGTGTTCACGAGCTCCTCGAAGTCTTTGCACTTGATGTTGGTGAGGGCGTACTTGAGTTCCGGGTTAAAACCTCGGTGGAACCTTGCCATCTTCTTAGCCTCAGTGGACACCTCATCACCAGCATAACGAGCGAGGCGATTGAACTCATTCTGGTAGCCAATGACGTCCAGCTTGCCCTGCTTGAGAGAGCAAAACTCCTCACGCATCCTTTCCATGAGACCATCTGGGATGTGGTGCTTCAGGAAGGCATCCTTGAAACAACCCCAGGTGATTGGGTATCCAGCTCTCATGGTCTGGTAGTTCTCCCACCAGGTAGCTGCCTGACCCTTCAGTAGGTAGGTGGCATACTTGACTTTGTCTTCCTCAGCAACGTGAGCAATGTCCAGCGCTCTGGCCATCTCCCTGATCCAGTCATCAGCATTCAGAGGCTCGCGTGTTGCCACGAAAGCTCTGGGACCCAGACTCAGAAACTCCTTGATGCTGACTCGTGGAGCATTCTGGTTGTTGTGCTGGTTAGCCTGGATCTGGGCCATCTGCGTCACGACCTGAGTCATCTGAGTCAACAGCTCCGTGATCGGAGGTGGCTCAGGCGGGTTGCTCCTTGTTGGCGGCATCCTGAATAGACATGCATTTTAGCACAACACAGAAACAGATAGACTTGGAAACCGAAAGAGATATTATTCCGACGCATGAATAGATAACCAACAGGTACATCATCACATGTTCAAATACATCAGAATATCCAACACACCATTACATGGTTCGAAAGCCAAAGGATAACTAAA
Organism: Alopecurus myosuroides; assembly: GCA_028641055.1. Classification (NCBI taxonomy): domain Eukaryota; kingdom Viridiplantae; phylum Streptophyta; class Magnoliopsida; order Poales; family Poaceae; genus Alopecurus; species Alopecurus myosuroides. Next base: position 206,185,900 of record CM054063.1, on the reverse strand, counting down.
CATAGCTAAGAATGGATACATCGGTACTCTCATGCTCATCACGCAGGACGGCGGTGAGTAGTACGACGAGGGGTACGGTGAGGAGGAGGCCCACGAAAGTAGGTAGAACGACGATCCACATAGATCTGACGTGGCCTGAGAGCGACTCTAGGTGTGGTGAAGTACATAGCGTCGACTCCCTGTGCTCCAAAGCGTGGAATCCCAGTGTAACCAGCTCCGAGGTTGAGGAGTGGACCCCTGATCGGCTCGTAACCTCCAGCATCTGGCAGACGACGACCCACTGGCTGATCGAAACGTGCAAAGCGCTCATCTCCAACAAAGTCTGTGGTGTACGTCGCTAGACGAGTCAAAGCAAGGTAGAGCTGCTCTCTGACTGAGGCCAACTCCTGAGAAAGGTGGTGGCAACTGCGTCACTGTGCCTCACAAACTGAGCGGTGGTGTGCAGCCTGGTGTTATCATGCTCGTAGACATCCAGGTTGTCGTAGAGAGTGAAGTGAGCTCCCTCCGAAGTGATGTAACCACGGGGGATGTGGCGATAGATAGAATCGTCAAATCCCCAGTAGTCAGCATGAAGGACGGTGAGACTCACATAAGCTGCCTGCTGCACGGCCATATCCACTGTGGAACCTACTGCCTCGTAGCGGTGGACAACGCTCATGCCATCATCTGACAGAATGTAGACGATAGCCTGGTAGTAGGTCTGGTCAAACTCTCGCTGCTGCTCGTAGACCTGGTACTCTGGTGCCCAACGGAACCCCAGATAAGTGACCATGTCTCTCAGCATCTCCGGATAACCTGCGGTGCTCTCGCAATGAGTCATCCGAACCACCTGCGGGAAGAACCTGAGATCCATCTGCAGATGATCGGGGAAGTTCTGATTAGACGCCGGTAGAGAACTAAAGTGGAAAGCAACAACAAGGTTTCAACGGACGAAAAGGATGTTGAGAAGAACAGGATATCGAAGCAACAACGGGAAACACGAGACCAAAACTCCTGAGGTACTACGGAAAAACCCATCCGGGCTTCTGAAGGATCAATATCTACTGCTTAAGGAATAGAGGATTTGCTTCCGGGGCTTACACGCCTCCGTTCTCAATCATGAGTAGGCAACATGATAAATCATGTCACAACCACCTCCATTCCTATGGACTAGTAGATATAACTATCCTAAAGAAACCAGGATTCGTGAAATCCTAACTTGAAAGTTTAGGTGAGAAAAGAAAACAACGTTGCACTTCCTTACCAGAAAAGGGAGGGTGGGTGGGGAAAGAAATAAAATGGCAGAATTCCTACTCTCACATTTCATTTTTCCTATATAGCTACAAAATAGTTTCTAGACTCAACTGCGACCAGTAAAAGGGATCCTACAGGCAGACAGGCTCTGATACCATTTGTCGCACCCGGACTCCTAGAGGATACTCACCGTACGAACTGAACAGTATTTTGATTGGGTTACGGGGCTTACCGGCACCCGCATCTCTTACGAGTAGGCCAACACTTATGTGTGACAACCAATCTTTACTATTCACCGTCGATGTAAACTATCCCGTAGAAATCCGGACACTACCATTGACGTACTTCATACCATACACACATGGTACGTCAACGGCTTTGAACAAGATGATAACATAACATATCTCTAAGACACAAAAGATGGAAATAAGTTGCATTTGGCCCTCACTAGGGCAGAGAATAGCAAATACAATCATCCAGAGCACACATGTCCCAACATAACATCCTTACATCTCAGCGGAAGCATTCAATGGGTCTGAGTACAGACAAATCCAAATAGGCTTAAGAAGCCGGGAATGAAAAGAAAACGGAGCCCATCCACGATGCCTCGGATCCTGCCCGGGTCCGCTACCTACTCGTCAGCAGCCTCGTCAAACTCCACGTAGTAGCCGTCACGGGGATCCTCGTAAGCGTAGTCTGCGGAAACCACAGCCCCAAAGGGGTCAGTACATAAACATACTGGCAAGAAAGACTCACAGTTCACCAAAGTGTAGCCCGTCAACACCAAGCACAGATGCCTTGGGTTCAACAGAAGAAAGGGATGTAAAGGATGCTGCAACTGGCTGCACTAACCAACTACAGAACATACTACAACTTCCGGCTATCAGAGAGGGGATAAGATAGTGTATCGTAACCAACTACAACTAACCACCACACAAACCCATCCTGGATCTCGCCCCTTATCCAAAGAAGCAATCCGAGGATAACTCACACAGTTGGATTAATGATGGATCAAATTGTTGTGTCAATAAGCCTATTACTAGTCAAGTTATCATTAGTTAGGTGTAAGTTGTTCTGAGTACTTGTTAGCCAGTACTTTCACCAAGTCAACCATAATCACGGAAAACACGGCTTCTCGAGAAGATTTATCCCTGCAGGGGTGCACCAATTTGGCCGTACACGTAAGAATAACCCGCCAGATGGGAAGGCCTTTCCCACCAAGCGGGGCACTCAACACAACTCAACTCTTCTTTGCATCAAGCCCAAAGCACCACGTGCTGTGCGTGCGCGGCTAATCGACCCCCACGAAGAAAAGGGGACCCTCATAGCACTAGAAGACCACGCCGCCCTAAATGCCGACTACAAAAGTTCCACCCTGGCCTCAGGTTCGTACCTGCATATGCGTGCATCAAATGGAAAGCCCGAACTAGGTGTGGTGATTTGGACAAGATGTGAATCGAATCAAATTGAGGGGGGCGCCCATACACGCTTCCCACATGCGGATAGTGCGCTCATCATGGATCAGTAGACAAGACCCTTTTCCTAATTAGGGTCGACACTAGCAGGCCTCAAAACCACCCCGGGCCTCCTGCCGGTGCCTTATTAGCAAATTATTATTACCTCAACTTAACAGGTTGTTGTTTAACATCGAGCCCCCGAACATAATAGAATATAGTAACAGAAAGTAACTGACAGCAGACTCGAGCAAAACAACCTTAAGCATGCTAGTAAGACACGGGCCCAAGCAACGGGGTTATAGGACTGGAGGTGAGGCAATATCAGGGTTCAGGGTATCATGTGATAGGTTCATAACAGAAGCAACGATACATATGGCTAGCAGGAATAAACAACGGAAAGTATCGGTAACCAATGTTGAAAAGAACACAGTGGTTCATGTGAGTGATAACTTGCCTGCAAACTCAGTAGCCTGGTACTGGGCTAGATCCTCAGAAGGGGTGTCGTAAGGATCGTCGGTCTCAACGTCGTCGTCTATCCGAGAAGAAGCAAACAAACAATACAGGAAGATAAACAATCAATATCATGGCATAGTGCACAATCATGGGATGATGCATCTCAATTTAATGGATGCATCAAAATAAGCTAGTTGACATGGTAACACAATTTAAATGGACACATATGCAATTTTGAGTTGCATATGAAAAGCCCATGGATTTTGGTTTAAACAGTTGTTTTCTAATTAACCAACAGGTGAAAGTGGTTTAGTATGATGCATGGATGAGGAAAACAACAAAATAACAACAATAGAACCAATTTGAAATGAGGTTTAGCAATTTAGAATTTTATTTATTAAGTTAAGGAATTTTTGGTTCCTTAAAGGTGACACACAAGTATTTGTTGTTTTCAGCCACTTAACTTGTGCAAAATAAATAACAAAATTCATATTTGAAAATATCATAAAATTTTAGTTGGATTACATGTTTCAAATATTGAAAAAGGAGTTTGGCTGAATTTATTATGACTTAAACAAAATTAAACAAGTTTTAAATGAATTTAAAACAAGCATGAATTTTATTTGAATTTTTATTTGTTCAAAACATAAATTCAAACTCACATTTGAAAAGGTTATGTTTTTCTAGTTTGAAAACATATTTTGCATGTTCAAAAATAATTTAATTTGAGCAAGTTATGGTTTTAGCAATTTTAAATGATTTAAATAAGGTTTAAATTATTTAAGCAATTTAAATTATTCAAACCATGAAACAAAATTTATATTTGAATAGGTGGTTCAAAATGGTATGGAAAACATATTTTATTTGCATTATTTGGATTAATTATGATTTAGTTATGCAATTTAGCAAATTACAATTGAATTATTTGAATTCAAATTTGAATTGCATTTGGAAAATTCAAAACAGTACACAAATGGCATAAATGGATAGACAATTTAATTTAGAACAATAAACATATTTTACTTTTGTTATTTAGAGTTATATTTTGAAAGTTATTAACAATTTAAAACAGAGGACTAATCTGTAATTTTAAAGGACTAGTTTTGAAAGAAACATGCTGGCAAAACTTTTGTTACCGCGCAGTAAACCAACCACAGCCACTGCCCGTGGGCCTGGGGCCAGCGTTGCGTGCCTGCGCGTGCGTGGCAGTGAGGGCCGCTGACGGGTGGGGCATGATTGTCAGCCACGCGCGCAAAAAGTGTGGGTTTTTATCCGCGGCCGCGAGGGATCGAACCGGCAACCTGCCCGTGCGCGAGATGCAGTGCTACCACTGCGGTGGTTTCGTCAGTTTCGACAGATACGGGGTCGCGGTGAGGATATCATTCAGATCTGCGTATCTGAAATTTGCTGACCGCGCTCGCTCACTGAACCACGTCAGAGATGATGCCGGCGGCGAGCGGTGGTGCTGCTGTGCGCGATGACGCAGCGATCTGGTGGTGCGTGTGCAGTGCGGTGTGCACGGTGCGTGCGCAAGCAGAGGGAGAGAGGGGAGGAGGAGATCACGGTGGCTCACCGCGGGTGTGGGCGTTGCGGAGGCGCGAGCTCGACGGCGACAGTGAAGGGGTCGTGGACGTCGGCGCGGCTACCGAGCGTCTCCGGGATGGCTCCGGTGTCCGATCGGAAGAGGGGATCGTGGTGGTTCGATTTCTGAAGCTAGGTGGGTGAGTGGTGACCGGGAGCGGCGGCGTTCAACATGGATTCAGTCGGGGGAGAAATTCCGGCGAGGTGACAGAGAGTGGGAGGTGGCCGTGAGAGGGGTAGACGGCGGCGGGAGCTCGAGGGGAGAGGGCTAGGGTTGGCTAGGGCACAGCGCGCGGCCCTAGGGCGGCTTTATAGGGGTGCGGGGGCTTGGATCGCCGTCTGCTCGCGGAGGTGCCGCCGTGGCACGGCCGGATGGGCGCCGTACATGTTGAAGACGAAGGAAAAAAACTTTTTAATAGGGTGACCCCTATGTTTAAATTGATTAAATGATTATAATGGTTTGGTAATTTTCATATATTCAATTTGGGTGCTGTTTGTAAAATGTATTTGAATTTTGAATAAGGTTTGGAATTTAATTGATTGATTTAACCCCATCATTTAAATAGTTGAGCACTATGGAATAAAATGAAAACAAATTGGTTGTTTTTATTTGTGATTTTTATTTAAAATGTTGTAACAGAGCAAGTATGAAACAATTGTTTGAATAAAGTTTGAATTTGAATTGTGAAAACAGAGAAAAACAGATGCAACAAATAAGAAACAAATGCAAACAAAATGAAAACAAATGGAAACAATATGATGACATGATGCAATACTTTAATAAACATGAAACAAACATTCTAAGGGGAGTTTTCATACTTGGGATGTTACAGGAGTGCCTACTAGTATTTTAACTCGGTTGAGGAAATACATACAACTTTCTGCTCATGAATGAAAATGGCGGAGTAGAGCTACATTCCAGGGGCGCTTAGATTCCTCTCCACCTCTATCCAGCCTGTTCTTCTGGGGTGCCTGTGCGTCAACTAGATAGTAGGCATCATTGTGCAGAGCCTTGCTCACAATGAAAGGTCCTTCCCACGGAGGGGACAGTTTGTGCATCCCGGATGTGCGCTGCACGAGCCTAAGGACCATGTCTCCTTCTCGAAAAACCCTTGGGTTCACTTTCCGGCTGTGATAACGCCTCAAGTTTTGCTGATAGACAGCTGAACGTGACAGAGTTAACTCTCTTGCTTCTTCTAGCAGGTCAACGTCATTTTCTCGAGGTTCTCTTGCCTCCGCCTCAGTGTAGAGGGTTACTCGGGGCGAGTCATGCTCTAGGTCAGTGGGCAACACGGCCTCAGCTCCATATACCAGGAAGAATGGTGTGCATCCGGTTGATCAGTTAGGGGTAGTCCTTAGACTCCACAACACCGCCGTCAACTCGTCCAGCCAACACCCAGGTGTTTTCAGCAATGGCTCCATCAGCCTTGGCTTTATGCCAGATAGCACCATGCCATTGGTTCTCTCAACTTGCCCATTGGAGGCGGGATGCGCAACAGATGCAACATATAGCCGGATCCGCTTCTCCTTGTAGAATCTCGCAAAAGCACCCTCAGCAAAGTTTGTGCCATTATCAGTAATGATGCTGTGCGGGTAGCCGTATCTCAGGATCACATCCTTTAGGAAACTCACAGCTGTGGCTCGATCGCACTTCCGAATAGGCTTGACCTCAATCCACTTGGTGAACTTGTCTACATGACCAAGATGTGAGTCATGTTGCCTCTAGCTGGCTTGAAAGGACCCACCATATCCAAACACCAAACAGCAAATGGCCAAGTAATGGGAATGGTCTTCAACTCGGAAGCTGGCATAGGAATCTTACTTGCAAATCTTTGGCAGCCGTTGCACTTTCTCACTATATCTTCAGCTTGCTTCAAGGTAGTGAGCCAAAAGAAACCATGCCGAAAAAGCCTTGTTGACCAGAGCCCGAGAAGAGGCGTGATGTCCGCATTCTCCTTGGTGTATCTCCACCAGAATTTCTTCTCCTTCCTCTGGCTCAACGCAGTGTTGCAGCACGCCAGTGGGACTTCTTCTATGCAGCACCTTGTTGAGTATGGTGTAGCCTTTGGATCTTCTCTGTATCTGTCTAGCTGTAACCTCATCGCTCGGCAGGGTGCCGTATTTTAGAAAGGATAATATGGGAGAGCCCAACTCGGTGTCTCCCGGATGGGAAGCACTGGTTCGTCCGTTTCCGTTGGATCAGCCACTAAGATCTCTTCTGAGTTGAAGGCAAAGTCCCGAGTCCCCGAGTACTCGGAAATGACCCCCTCGATGAATGCGACTGTCCCCGAGTTGGGAGGGGCAGTCCCCGAGTAAGAAGGGACAGTCCCCGGGTAGGAGACGGCAGTCCTCGGGTTCTCTTTTGCAGCCTCCCAGTCAATCTCCATGGGAACAACTTCTTCTCCTGGTAGTGAAGGAACGAAGATAGACTCCGAGTTGGGGGATGGCTTGATGGATGGATTTCTCAAATGCTCCAAGGCAATCCCATCCGGGATGAACTGTCGAGAAGACCCCAACTTGGACAACTCATCAGCTGCGTCATTCTCTGCTCGGTGTATATGCTGGAACTCACATCCTTTAAAGAAGCCAGTCATGGTTTGCACCAGAAACCGATATGACGCCATGTTGGCATCCAGAGCATCCCAGGTGCCGGATACCTGTTGCACCACCAAATCCGAGTCGCCATAACAGATGATGCGCTGCACGCCAACCTCCTTGGCTACCTTCAAGCCGTGTACCACGGCCTCATACTCTGCCACATTGTTAGATGCCTTGAAATGAATCTACAACACGTATTTGAGTTGATCTCGCTTGGGTGATGTAAGCACTACGCCAACACCAAGGCCTTCCTTCACTTTGGAGCCATCAAAATGCATCTTCCAGTAGTTGGTTTCCGGCAAGGGAGGCTCATACTGCACCTCAGCCCAATCCACCATAATATCTGCTAGGATTTGTGACTTGATGGCTTCTCTTCTTGCGTACAATGGGGTGTACGCGGCTAGCTCGATCGCCCACTTGGCTACTCTTCCACTTGCATCCTTGTTGCCCATGATGTCCGAGATGGGAGCGGAACTCACCACCGTGATGGGATGCTCTTGGAAATAGTGCTTCAGCTTCTTGGCACCCAGGTACACGCCGTATGTCATCTTCTGGTAATGCGGGTAGTTTTGCTTGGAGTTGGATAGCACTTCACTCAGATAGTACACTGGCCGCTGCACAGTCTTGCCTTCCTCTTCTCTTTCCACCAAAATCACCACACTGACTACTCGGTTGGTTGCCGCAATGTACATCGACATTGGCTCTTTGGGTAGCGGACTAGCCAGGATGGGAGCGCTACCCAGCATGGCTTTCAACTCCTTGAATGCTACATCAGCTTGTGGTGTCCAGACAAACTTGTCGCTCTTATTCATCAATTGATATAGAGGCAAGGCCTTCTCGCCCATTCTGCCCAGGAAGTGGCTCAGAGAAGCCAGGCAACTAGTGAACTTTTGCACATCCTTCAGTGATCTCGGCAAAGACATGCTCTCTATAGCTTTTATCTTTGAAGGATTGGCTTCAATTCCCCGATTGGATACCAAGAAGCCGAGTAGCTTGCCAGCCGGGACACCAAAGGTGCATTTAGTCAGATTCAGCTTCATCTTGTACTTGCGCAACTTGGCAAAAGTTTCCTCAATGTCACTAAGAAGAGTATGTGTTTTATTCGTTTTGATGACAATGTCATCTATGTACACCTGCACATTCTTGCCAGTTTGATCATGCAAGCATTTCTGCATGCATCTCTGATAGGTAGCCCCAGCATTCCGCAACCTAAAGCACATAACACGATAGCACTAAGCCCCGTACGGGGTAATAAAGGCAGTCTTTATTTGATCATCCGGGTTGAGAGCTATCTGATGAAAACCAGAGTAGGCATCTATGAAAGACAAAAGCTCACAACCTGCAGTGGAATCGATCACATGATCTATGCGGGGTAGCGGAAACGGATCTTTGGGGCAGGCCTTGTTCAGGTCGGTGTAGTCCACGCACATGCGCCATGCGGTATCGGCCTTGGGGTCCTCCTTCTTATTCTCAACCATAACCGGGTTGGCTAACCAATCCGGATGCAGTACCTCCATGATAGAGTTGCTTATCAGCAACTTGGTGATCTGATCACCGATAGCTTTCCTTCTCTCATCACCAAAGCGGCGCATAGCCTGCTTAACCGGCTTGGCGTCATGCCGCACATGCAGCGAGTGCTCAACCAACTCCCTCGGGACGCCCGGCAGATCCTCATTGGACCATGCAAAGACATCCCGATTCTCACAGAGGAAGTGGATGAGCTCGCTTTACTATTTCTCTCCCAACCCGGCGCCAATGATGGCAACACGGTCTGGGAACTCAGGATCGACCTGAACCTTCTTTGTCTCCTGGGACGCCTGGAATGCAGTTTCGTACTGGGAACTCGGCATGCCAGGCGCACCACCTTGCGATGCTTGCGCCATAGCCACCACCTCGTACATCTTCTTCTTCTCGGCCGCAATGACCATGGATTCCGCCAGCTGAGAACTAGCAGAGGCACACTCCAAAGACCTCTTATAATCACCCGAGATGGTGATGACTCCATTGTGACCAGGTATCTTCATCTTCAGGTAAGCAGCATGGGTTGACGCCATGAATTTGGTGAGGGCAGGCCTACCGAGAAGAGCATGGTAGGGGCTCTAAAGATCAACCACCTCGAACTGGACGCACTCGGTCCGGCAGTTCTCCCTGGTGCCGAATAGGACATCCATCCAGATGCGGACGATTGGAGCACAAGATACTCCCGGCACAATTCCGTGGAATGTGGTCTTGCTGGGTAGCAGCATGTTCTCGGCAAGGCCGAGCTTCTCCAGTGTATCCCGGTACATGATGTTGATGCTGTTGCCGTTGTCTATCAGCACCTTGCTGAACCTGACATTCTTCTGAGGTCCTAGGAAAGTGGGATCCAACACCAGAGCATAGCTACCCGGATTAGGCATCACCTTGGGGTGATCCTCCTTGGACCAAGTCACCTCCTGGTCACACCAGTGCAGATAGTGGGGCACAGCCGGGATCACGGTGTTTACCTCCATCGCGTGCCTGTGCTGCGACTGCTTGTCGTCTGGCTCGGTGGTGAAGATCATGTAGCTCTCATGGTGCTCCTGGTGTTGGTTGCGGTCTCCACCACCATTGTTGCCGTTGTTGTTGTTGCCTTGGTTGTTGTTGTTGTTGTTCGTGTTGTTGCGGGTGTAGAAGTTGCGGTTGCGGTTGTTGCGGTTGTCGTAGTTGTAGTTGCGGTTGGCGCCCTGAGCCACTTGATTCACATTCTCCCTGCTTGGAAACACTGCAGGCCTGTGAGCAGCTGCCCGAATAGGCTGCACATTGGCATTCGCAGCCGGCAGGGGAGGAGGAGGGGGCAGGTCTTCATTCTTGATGCGGTCCCACCAGCTGCACTGCCGGGTAGTGTGGTTGGCTGGCCCATCCTTCATGTTCCCAAAGATAAAACTCGGAGCTGAATCCGAGTTGCCGCTATTCTGTTGGGGAGCAGTGTAAGGCTTCTTGATGCCTTGGCCCTGATTTTGGTTTTGTCCGTCTTGGGCTCCAGCAGTTTTTTGCCTTTGGCTACTCCCTGCAGCCGTGGTCACAGCATTCACCTTCTCTGGATCATACCGAGTATCAATGCGGTCGCCTCTGCGCTTGTTGCAGAAGTCATTGCGCATGTTGCCGTCCTGAAACTTCCTTCTCGGCTTAGGAGAATCGAGCAGAGGCTGAGTAGGATCACCGAGTGCATACATATCTGCAATCTTGATTGTCTCGGCGAGAGTACTCGGCATCTCTCGATGCAGCTTCTGCCACAACATGCTGCCATGCCTGCAGCCCTGAGCGAACCAAGTAATGGCCTGAGCCTCATTCACACCTTCACAGGTGTTCCTCAAAGTGCTCCACCGAGTAAGGTACTCTTGATCAGTTTCCTCTTCTCGCTGCTTTCAAGCAGACAGTTGTTGAGGCCTATTCGGCCTCTTGTAAGTGCTGGTGAAGTTGCTGATGAAGGCTTCCGAGAAGTCTAGCCAGCAGTTGATGTTGTCCTTGGGCAGGTTGTTGAGCCAAGTCCGAGCCGGGCCCTCTAGCATTGGCGGAACATACCGCACAGCCCATCTCCGATTGCCGCCTGCGATGTGCACGGCGGTAACATAGTCGCTCAGCCAGTCTTCCGGCTTGGTGCTGCCATTGTAACACTTCGTCCCCCTGGCCAGCTGAAAATGGTTTACGGAGGGCTCCTCCATGATGCGGCGACCAAAGCAATCTGGGCCGGGTGGCCCCTTGTTCTCGAGCTGCGCGGACCGATTGATCCGGTCCAGCTTGTACCTTGCATCACTGGGCTCCAACATGCGGTCACCCACGCGATCAGTGACATCTCTTGGATCAGCATAGCCGGCTAGACCCATCGCCGAGTAGCCATCATCGTAGCGGTTCTCCTGCACAACTACGGGCTGCACCACCGGGTTGGATGCCGGCGCAGCCGCACGCGGCTGTGCTGCCGCTGGCTGCTGCGTCCTCTGCCGAGTAGGCTGAGCAGCAGGACGCCGAGAAGGTCCTGCATGGTTTCCTCCTTGCTCCTTACTGTGAGATTTAGTGGCTTGATAGCCTGCTCCTGCAGAGTTGTGTTTCTAACCGGGCTGCCGCGGCACAGCGTGCTGTTTTGCGGCGACAGCCGGGTCGTACACATGCATCTGTTTGTTTTTCCTAGAGGTCACACTCTGGTCTCTATCCCCACCGGGAAGCGGTGATGACGCCTGGTCATGAGATCTCATCCCATGCGAGTGAACAACATGGGATGCGCCAGCACCCGGATTGGCTTTCCGGAACTCCTCGTTTTGCCTGTCAGCCTCTAATACTAGCTCATTGAGTCTCTCCTGCTGCCTAGCACGCGCGTCGCCAGTGAGATGCGGCAACTCAGCAGCCACTGCCTCTGCAGCCCTAAGAGTTTTGGCAGGTGTGCTGTATCTAGGGCTACCCACAGTGTCCAAACTAGCAGATTGGCTAGCAGCCCTACCATCTCTAGCTAGCTCAGCGCCTAAGTTGCGACGAGTAACGCCTATCTTGCTAGGCAGCCTAGAAACAAGAGTAAAGCCATGCGCTGCATTGTACTCGTTTTGTGCCAGGTTAAGCTCAAGCCTAACCTTCTCCAGCTCCTGGGTCTCCGCGAGTAGCGCTTCACGCTGCTGCTCGATCTGCGCCCTCATGGCGGCGAGTTCCGCCTCGGTGGGTTGCGGCATACCCAGCTGCACGGTTGCGCCTCCGCGAGCAACTGGTATCGCCGTGGACGTGGAAGGAGGCAAGTTCTGGTCCTTCTCGTAGGGTTTGTGGACCCTAGCACCCACAGGTTCCTCGATGACGCCAGCGGCAGCAGTCGCGCCCTTCCCGGCATCGATAGCCGGGTCTGTCATCATCACCTCCACGCTGTCCGCAGAGCAGCCAGTTGGCTTCCCGCGGGCAGCGAGTACAGCAAGAGGATCTTCCGCGACGAGCACCACCTCTGGGAACTCGCGGATGACGGTGGTGGCGACGTAGACCAGATGCATGCCGAAGGAGAGCACCGAGCCACCTGCAGGCATGGGCCTGCCGCCGAAATCTCTGGCGTTGTCGATGACGAAGTCGAAGGAGCCGAATCTGTGGACAAGGCCACAGACCACGCGCTCCCCTGAAGCTGAAACCGGTCCCGTATGAATGTGAACTCCAGCCAGCGCCGCTGGTTGCCCCACGGTGGGCGCCAACTGTCGTGGTGGTATCACGGCAGATGCCATAGGATGGCTAAAGTGTTGGGGCCGATGGATGCTGGAGGTATCCGGGGAGGGATCGCACGGCGAGTAGCCGCGCGTAAGGTATCTCTAGCACTGCAAACAACAAGATCTACCCAGGTTCAGGGCCCTCGTGTGGAGGTAACACCTCTACTCCTACCTTTCTCTCTATATGTGTGTTTTCCGAGTAGCCACAGTACACTGTATGCCTCTTGGCCGAGTAGCCACTCGGCAGTTCTCTCTAGCTCTAGTGTTGTCTCTCGTAATAAATGCAAAGTGAAGCAACGTCCCTCGCGCAGGAGGGGGCAGGGCACCTTATATACTGGTGCCCAGCCGAATAAACAAAGGATCAAAGGTACCGTGATGTGACTTGACCACTTTGACATTGGCACGCTTCCGAGATCTCGCGCGGAGAAGTGTCGCGCCGTACGGCTGACAGCCCTTATCCGCTCTGTCAGCCTCACTGCGTAGACCTCCATCCCGTCCTGTCACCTCTGTACTTGACAAGACTGGACGGCTGCCTAACCCTGCGTCACGAATGATCATGAACCTAGTAAGTTGAACCGCACGCCGGTACGGACGCAGGATACGCGGGATCTCTTGTCAGAATGGCTCCATTGACTTCTGGCCCAAGTAGGATTGCCATCCGTCTACTCAGACCAACTTCTTTACTCGGACGGATATAACTTCCTTGATATCTTCTCTTGGCCTTCGGTGGATATGTCCGGATAGAAACCTACCGGGTAGCAAGTACCCGGGTAGCCGTCTACCCGGTCAACAGCACCTTGACCTTGCCTTTAGCACTTGCCTTACCCCTACTCGGGGGTAACCCCCCGACATTACATGTCATTCCTAACTTTCAACTTTAGACCCTTTGCAACATGTAATTGCAGATCCCATGAACCCGTGAGTCGCATACTGTTCAACCGAGAGGCAGGATGCAAGAGAGGGGCCTTAGGGAGTGTCACAGCGACTTGGAGGCATCCGTAGCAACGCACGGGCATTATGCTAGTCATGAAGTAATTATTGATGCTTATGGGACAAATGCACATAGAACTCATAATGGGAAAAATGCTCTCTCAATTGTGCATAAAGTTAGAAGATGGAGACTCAACATAAAAGTAAAAGAAAGGCCCTTCGCAAAGGGAAGCAGGGATCACTCATGTGCTAGAGCTTTTATTTTATTAAACGGAGGTATTAAAAGTTTGACATTTGTGGAGGAATGTCTATATTTTGGGAGATGTATGCTAATGTCAACGAATGGTAAACAGAAAATACAGTACGTCACAAGTCAACTGGATTCACAAGAGCGACTCCCATGGTGAAGGACACAACTGGTATAGAAGTTCATCCCTCTTTCTCTTTTGTTTACACAATTATGCTTTGACTGATAAATCAAGGGCAAAAATAGTGAAGAGAATTTGTATGCATTAATTTGGGGCTCGGCACCCCGCTGCCAGCTCTTCTATCATTTGGATAAGCGGATGAAGCCACTAGTCCAGGGTGTGAAATCCAATCAACAAGTGAGATAAAGATTCTCTGTTTACATCCTCATGAGCAAAAACAGGAACATAAAGCAGAAGTAATTTTGAAGGTTTTAAAGGTAACACATGAGCAATTTACTTTGGAATGGAAGTTAAATACCACATGTAGGTAGGTATGGTGGACATACTGGGAAAAACTTTGGCTTAACGGAGTTTGGATGCACGAGTAGAGCTCATAATCAGTACAGGTGGAGGCTAGCAAAAGACTGGGAGCGACAAATCAAGAGAGCATAAGAGCCATAATCATGCATAGAGACATAAGCATCATTAACTAAAACATAAGAAGTATCACAAGTTCAAAAACTAAGTGGCCATGGAGGCTATTCGTGACTGGTTGGTAGTCATAAACATGGTGTGATCATGCGCCAAGTCAACCAAATAAAACATTCGAAAGAGAATACCATATATTGATGCTTTACTATGACAAAAACAACTCATGAATCTTTCAATACATATTAAACACTCTCAGCTATTTGAGGCTAATCATGCTACTTAATAACCACAAGGCTTTAAAACTAAAATAACATTTAGCATGGCATGAAAAAGTCCTAGCCACAGTCTATACAAGCTTCTACTAGTACTCTTATAAATTCTACTTCAAGCAGCAGTTTTCTTTTGTTTCTCCCAACAAGCACCATATAAAACATGCTTTAACAAAAATACTCTTTATGATACAGCAAGAGAACATGAGAGTACTAAAATAATACTACTAAAACTAACAGCTCTAACAAGAGATGCATGCAAAACAGGAGCTGAATAAATGCAGCAGCTAGACAGAGACTAAGAATACAACGTATTCTCAAGAAAAAGCGGAGCGTGTCACTCTCCAATAAAAGAATGCTGGGGTCCAACCAAGCTTATTATTAAAGTAAAAACTAACTGAAAGCAAAAGCAAAAGCAAACTGAAAACAAAAATAAAAGACGCTCCAAGTAAAGCACATAAGATGCGAGCGAATAAAAATATAGTTTCACTAGAAGTGACCTGATAATTTGTTGATGAAGAAGGGGATGCCTTGGGCATCCCCAAGCTTAGACGCTTGAGTCTTCTTGGAATTTGCTTGGATGTACCACCGGGGCATCCCCAAGCTTATACTTTTCACTCTTCTTGATCACATCATATCATCCTCTTCTCTTGACCCATCAAAACTTCCTTCACATCAAAATTCTCACAATCTTCATTAGCAATGTTAGTGCAATGGAAATAATAAATACACATGGTTCAGTTTCAACACAAGTCTAACACTTAAAAACACATTAGCTACTGTCACAACTTCTTTCAAAACTCTTTTTCTCAAAAGAACACCAAAAGAAAGAGATTAAGATGCAAATGCGATAAATGGCAGAAATCTGTCAAAAACAGAACAGCAGGTAAAGATCGATTTTTACAAAAATCTTCTGTTGTTCAAATAAAACGTGGTCTTCTATAAAAAGTTGCGTATATAACTCAGGATTAAGCACAAAAAACCTTAGGTCATTTTGAATTTTCTGTGATTTTTAACGGAATTTACAGTGGACAGCAGAAATCTGTTTCCTGCGCAGAAATCCGAAATATAGGCTCAAGTTTCCACTAGTGGCTTTACTTGGCTCAACAAAAACTCAAAAGAAAAGATACAGCGGGGTTGCTCAGGAAATAGGCAACACCAAGGTGCAAGCACACCGAAGAAAACAAAGAAAAACTGAAATAAAACAGCGAAATAAAACAGGTTGTCTCTCGGTAGCGCTTTTCTTTAAAGCCTTTCAGCTAGGCATAGAAAAATCAGATCATATATTTTCAAGTGAAGAAGCATCATCTATACCTTCCTATAAACCATTATTTGCATAAATAGTCACTTTAGAAGTTTTTGAAGATTCAACATGAAGGTCACTCTTAGTCTCATTGATTGTTTTAGCAATTTTGAGCACATATTGAGATTTGGGTTTAGCCATCTTAGGAGCATACATAAATCATTGCTCCTTTCCTACAAAGGCGTTCTCCTTTTTGAATTTAAGAGATGAAAAGGTTGAGCTTAAAGTTCCCATGGCATCCTCTAGTTTACCAATCCTAAAACTTTGATTATCATGAGTGTTGCTAGCTTCTAGAGCAGTGATTCTTTTATCAATAGTAACTAGTAATTCATTAACTTTGCTAGAATTATCAAGGAAGATTGATAAGTTCATTTCCAAAGAATTTAGTTTATCAATAACATCCTCCAAAGTGATCTCAGTTTTAACAGTTGTAATGGGAGGTGCTCCTACTAAACTTTCAATCAAATTGCAGGCTTCCAAAGCAGGAGTTCCTAGAAAATTTCCACCCGTAAGAGTATCTAACACATGCCTATACCAGCCAGAAATACCAACATAAAAATTTCTCAGGGGTATCAAGGTGGAATATTTTTTTTGTGCACCTCTTATGAGCATTATTTATTCTATACCAAGCATATTTTAAACTTTCTCCCCCTTGTTGCCTAAAAGAACGAACCTCTACTTCAGAAATACTCATTCTAGCAGAATAAAAGCAAGCAAATAAATAACAGCTATGAAGTAAACTAATTTTTTTGTGTTTTTTATATATAGAAATAAATTAATTTTTTTGGAGAGAATTCCTTATTTGGCCCTTACTTAAAATTTTGTTCCCTATTTGACCCTAAAAAAATATTCTTCCCTATTTGACATCTTAACTTCATTTTCTTCCTAACATGGTCCCATAGTGCATTCTAAACACATATGGGGATGTAAAAAGACTCTTTTGCCCCTGATGAATTTTTTTACCGAAATTCATAATAGAAGTTGAAAATAGGCATAGTTAGATTTTAGGGGAGTACTATACTGCGGCCGCACATTTGCATTCGCGTGCGGCAGCCACCAACAACGCACTGCCCTACATTTTCTCGCTAGACCGTCCACTCGTGTGGCCATGCACGCGTAGAAAGATGTGGTTTCTGCTGCATGTCCTACATGCAGCTCCCAAAAAAATATGCTATAGGCTGACAATGGCCTGGCTGCTACCACTTGCACACATCGTTTCTCCAAAAAGCTACACGCATGTGCTAGTCTAGTCTAGATCTCTGCACGTAGGTGCTTGGCAATATTAAACGTCAACAAAAAAACCATCTGAAGCAGCCATGCATGCATGTCCTTGATAGCAGTTACGAAAGCAGATTTTACTATCATATACCTCTACGTGTGTTTTATCTCTTATACAGAGAATCACCGAAGTAGTAGTATGGTTCTCCATTTTGTGGTACTATTGTTGGGATTCTAGAAATCAAGGATGTATTTCCATATTTTTTTTATTGACTCCAAATGTGTGCGTACGAGGCATGCATCAGAACAGCTAGTTGTTTGGATCATACTTCATATGTGTACGTTCAAAGTAATATTTGCATCGTGTGGGATCAACATGGTATAGAATCAAACTATGCTTATTTTCAACTTCTATTATCAATTTTGGTACAAAAATTTACCAGGGACGAAAGAGTGTTTTCACATCCATATTTGTGTTTAGAATGCACTAAGGGCCATGTTAGGAAGAAAATGAAGTTAAGGTGTCAAATAGGTAAGATTTTTTTAGGGCCAAATAGGGAACAATATTTTAAGGAGGGTCCAAATAAGGAATTCTCTCATTTGTGTTTTTGATATAGAGAAATAAAAACAAGACAAAAATAAAAAAATGACAATAAACAAAATAAAGAGATTGAGAGTGAGAGACTCCCCTTGCCAGAAGACTTCCTTCTCCCGGCAACAGCGCCAGAAAAAGTCCTTGATGGTGTAGATCTTGCACTCGTTGGGATACCCCAAGAGGAGGGTGTGATGAGCACAGCGGTAGAAAATTTTCCCCTTAGTTAAGAACCAGGGTTATCAATCCAGTAGGAGAAAGAGAATCTTTGGAAGGTTGATGCCACTAACGGTGGTGCTGGCGCTTCACTGGTGTCAGCAACAACATGGAGCCTGCACACAACATGACGAAGATATGGATTCTGGATCCTGCGGATAAGGACACCCCCTCTCAGGCCCAAGGTGAAGGCCCAAGAAGAGGAGCCCTTGGAATACTCCAGAAGGCCCACGTGAAGCCCACCCGCACTAAACTTGCGGGTTAAGTTAGGAAACATGTAACCGACCTAGCTAGGGTTGGAGTCCTCTCCGGGTAGAACTCGAGACCTGGCCGCCTATATAAGGCCAGGAGAGCCCCCGAGAGAGGACCAAGCAATACCGCACGACCAAAAGCCTTGAACTCGAGACCTACTCTCGATTCGAGCACCACCTTTGTAACCGATCTAATCATCAATACAGATCGACAAGAGGCAGGAGTAAGGGTTTTACCTCTACGAGGGCCCCGAACCTGGGTAAATCTCGCCCCCTGTCTAGCCGACGATTCCACCAGCGCTCATGGGTTCTCCTAATCGAAACCCGATAGGTTCACCGAAGGGATTTGTTGAGTCAGGGATTCGACAATTGGCGCCGTCTGTGGGAACGGCGGGCGCTGGATCACCGGCATCTTCGGCTTCATCGACATCAAACTCTCGTTGGAAACCGACAACTACGGCTCCGAACAATCCTGTACGGATCGGATCTGTCGTGGTCACACCGCACTCGCCGGAATCGCGCCCGGTATTCGAAGATCTGGAGGAGAGCGTCACCCTGACGTTCGGGAGCCTCAAATTCGTGACGAACAGGGACGGGATCCTCCACTTCTCGGATGAATCGGAAACTGAATCTGGAGCTGTCGACTCGCGCCGTCACCTGGAGAAAAGCGGCGAGTCCATCCGCTTCAACGCCAACGACTATCACACCCTCTCGACAGAGGAACCATCAAGAATTCAAGGAAACCTTCGACCTACGCCTAGGACGCACGAGCTTCGACTAGCTCAAGTCTGCATGGCAGGATCGGAACAAGGCTCGGAAACAGAACACAGCGCGACAGAGCGCAACATAATCGGCGTTTCGCGGGAATCCTGGAAACGAGCGAAGGAAGCTATGCGAACAAGCAAGCCACCCGCAGCCGGATCCTCACACAAAGACATGGTTGCCTACCACTATCACCTAGTGAGAGCAGCCACGATTATCAAAGATGCTCGGGTAGATCTGGCCCGCCGAAGAAGAGCGGCGGACGAATCAAGCCAGAGACGAGCTGGGCTGTCCGTAACGCCCTCGGTCGGAACCCGACCCGCGAGGAAAGGAAACGCATCCACATCCAGGAACGATGAATCCATACCCGAAACAAACACATCAATCACTCCTTCTCTCATGCGAGTCGACGACGACGGCAACGTGTACCCGCAAACTCCCGCTGCTGCGGTTCTAGCCGCGGCAACCTACATGCAGATGAACCAACCGACGGAAAGCGACCCTCGGGCAGAGCAATACAAGCAAATACGAAAAGGACTCGGATTGGCGGCCGCAAGGCTCGCCTCTCACGATCGCAAGAAGGCCGAGGAGCAGCAGGGGAAGGAGCGACGGGAGAAAGAGAAAGATAAAGAAACGCCCCGCAGGCACAGAAGCTCTTCACCAAGGAGGGATAAGTCACCACGCCGCGGTCGAGGAAAAGAAGCTAGACGTCGCGGCGAAAGTCGAAGCAGCAGTGAAGATAGCCCGAGAGACAGAAGCTCGCGGCACCATAGCAGCCGCTCGAGAAAACGAAGCAAGGAACCAAGGAAAGATGACGACCGCGACCGGCCAGAATACGACGCGCGATCAGATCTCGCTCAAAAAAGGGTGGATAAGGCAAGGGCTTCGCGATATCGCAAGCGCTCTTCGTCCGGCTCCTCGGATGACGAAACCTGCGGAGCACTCTGTTTCGCTCGCAGCATCCGCGAAGCACCTCTACCCAAAAGGTTTAGGCTCAGCACGGAGGTGACGAAGTACGACGGCTCACTCGAGCCCTCTCAATGGCTAAGCGACTACCTCACGGCAGTAAAATGCCAACGTGGGAACAAGAACACGGCTATGCAATACCTCAATTTGCATCTTACCGGCGCGGCCCGCAGTTGGCTGGAAAGAAGACCAAAATCTTGCTACGCATCGTGGGATGATTTGCATCGCGATTTCTGCAAAAATTTCCAGTCGAAGAACTACGAGCATGTAAGCAGAAGAGTGGCGAGTCCACACGCGAATACATCCAGCGATGGACCACGCTCAGGAATACCGCAGGAACTATCTCAGAAGAAGTAGCGATCGAAGCCTTCGCAAAAGGCGCCAGAAGAACTGCTTTTCGAGAGGAGCTAGGCAGAGCTGCACCCAAGACTATCGGAGAGCTAATGATCATAGCCGAAAAATGGGCTAACGGAGAAGATGCGGTGCGCAACGAAAGAGCATCGTCACCCGCACACGATGACGATCGTCACGGTCGAAGAAAAAGAAGAAAATATTACGATCATGAGGATAGAGAGGAGTTGGTCGCCGCGGAATTCACGCGAAACCGCGATTCCGGTCGCCGTGGAAATCGCGAGTGGAGACCAAAGGCTGAAGAAAAATCCCCCGAGGAAGACCTTGATGCATACTGCTCGCTACATCTATTCACAGATAAGCGCACGGGCAAAACTAAGGCAACACACCTTCTTAAGGATTGCCGAAAGTTCCATGACATCTCGGACGCACTCGCGAGGAAAAGATCTGCCTCCACTCAAAATTACCCGCCGCTTCCAGGAGGAGGGCACCAAGGATTCCAGCCGCCACCACCACCACCTCCACCGCAAATCCAAACATGGCGCTAGCTGCAGTACCCGCACCACCACAGAACGCCGGAGCCAACGCGTATCCAAACCCGGCAGGACAACTCGCAATGATCCAGAAGGTATGCCCCTCTCGCAGAGCTCAAAAGACTAACACAAGGCAACTATGCATGGCAGTGCAGACACCGCCAACAAAGACCGAGTACCTGAAAATGGCGGATCAGCCAATCACGTTCTTGATGAAAGATCACCCACCACGAGTCTATCGACCAGGACATGCCTCCCTCGTCATCCAGGCGCAAATTGGCAACTACGACTTAGCCCACGTATTCATGGATGGGGGCAGCGGCCTCAACATTATCTACGCGGATACACTCCGTCGGATGAACAAGAACCTGGACGGCCTCCCGGAATCAGAAACATCCTTCCACGGGATAGTTCTAGGCAAGGCAGTCCATCCACTCGGAACAATCAACCTAGAAGTTGTGCTAGGCACGCAGAGCAACTACAGGAGAGAGTTCCTCGACTTCGAAGTTGTCGACTGGCCTTCACAGTACCACGCCATCTTGGGTCGAACAGCGTTCGCCAGATTCATGGCAGTACCTCACTACGCCTACCTGAAGCTCAAATTACCTGGCGAACATGGCGTAATCACCATTGACGGAGACTTTCAGAAATCCAACAAATGCGACATTGAGTTCAATGAAATCGCAAAATCTTTCGGGATGCACGAAGAACTTCAAGAGCTGGCAAAAACCACGGATCACTCCGTGATGCCCCTCACGAAGAAAAATGCGCCTGACCTAGAATTTAGCGCCAACAGCGACACCCGAAAGCATCAAGTGCACCCGACAGACTCTGCGAAGACAACGATGGTTTCAACAACCCTCTCGCAAGCATAGGAAAGCGCGCTCGTCAAACTCCTCCGTGAGTACTGGGAAATTTTCGCCTGGCAGCCCTCAGATATGCCAGGAATACCCAGGGAGTTTGCCGAGCACTCACTCGAAGTCTTTCCAGACGCTAAACCCATCAAACAGACCACGCGAAGATTTTCAGAACCCAAGCAGAAGGCGCTTGGAGAAGAAGTAAACAGATTGCTAGCTGCGAAATTCATCAGGGAGATCAAGATATCCACTTGGTTAGCAAACCCGGTGTTGCTCCCCAAAAAGAACACGGATATCCTTCGGGTGTGCATCGACTACACGTCATTAAATAAGCATTGCCCCAAGGATAATTTTCCCCTCCCGCGAATCGACCAGATCGTGGATTCTACAGCAGGCTGCCAACGCCTCTCCTTCCTGGACGCCTATTCGGGATACAATCAGATCCGAATGAAAAAGGAGGATGAAGAAAAGACAGCATTCATCACACCTCACGGTGTCTACTGCTACACAACAATGCCCTTCGGGTTGAAGAACGCAGGCGCAACATATCAGCGCTGCATGCAAAGATGCCTCGCCAACCTCATTGGCAAGAACGTGCAAGTGTATGTTGACGACAATGTCATCAAGACTCGAGTTGAGGACACACTCCTTGAAGATATTAGAGAAACATTCGACGCCCTCAACGCGTACAGGATCAAGCTCAATCCGACCAAATGTGTCTTTGGCGTTCCGGCAGAAAAACTTCTCGGGTACCTGGTATCCGCCAGAGGCATTGAAGCCAACCCGGAGAAAATACAAGCCATCTTAACCATGAAGGAGCCAACCAACCTGCGCGGAGTCCAACAGCTCGCAGGGCGACTAGCCTCCCTAAGCAGATTCATCGCACGATTGGGGGAGCAAGCATTACCCTTCTACAAATTGTTGAAGAAGACAGACAAATTCGAGTGGACACCTGAAGCTAAGCAAGCATTCTCAGATTTGAAGCGGTCATTGCAAAGTAGGCGCATCCTCGCAACACCGCGAGAAGGGGAGCCACTTTTCTTGTACCTAGCCGCCACAAACCAGGTCATCAGCACAGCAATCGTGGTCGAACGACCTGAGGAAGGCAAAGCGTACGGAGTTCAACGTCCAATATATTACATCAGCGAAGTGCTCTCACCATGCAAGCAACGCTACCCTCACTACCAGAAGCTCGCATATGGAGTCGTTATTACCGCCCGCAAGCTCAAACATTATTTCCAGGAACACGCCATTACAGTGGTTAATGATGCGTCACTCGGGACGATCATGAACAACCCTATGGCATCCGGAAGAATAGAAAAATGGAACATCGAGTTGGGCGCTTGGGACATCACTTACGCAGGACGCAGCGCAATCAAATCCCAGGTACTTGTTGAATTCCTAAGCGAATGGACAGAACTGCAAACGCCAGGACCACCCGAGTACACGAGCAATTGGATAATGTACTTTGACGGGTCCAAGAGAAACGAAGGAGCAGGAGCTGGAATTGTTCTTATATCCCCTCAAGGAGACAAGCTGCAATACGTCCTACGATTGGACTTTCCACCAGATGATCCGGTATCAAACAACGACGCAGAATACGAAGCCTTGTTGCACGGGATGAAGATGGCAATCGCCTGTGGAGCTACTCGCTTAATGATCTACGGAGACTCCAATCTCATTGTGCAACAAACGATGAAAGAGTGTGATGCAAACGCCGAAAACATGATCGCGTATCGCGACATGTACAATCTACTCGAAGGAAGTTTTAAAGGATGCGAGCTAAAGCACATCGCAAGATCCAGCAACGAAGAAGCAGATCGACTGGCAAACATGGGTTCCACGAATGCACCCATACCACCAGGAATATATTTCGAACGGATGATCAAGCGATCGGTCAAAATCAAGAAAGCTGCAGAAGCAATAGCAGTGCCAGAAACAGAGGTCAGCCCGCAAGTCGCCCTTATCGAGCTCATTCATAACATATCACGACAGGTTTTTCTGGTCGAGCCAGTCTGGACGCAGAAATATCTCGACTACCTGACCAACAGACAGCTCCCGGCTGACCCACGCGAGGCTCGACAAATAATCAGACGCAGCAAATCCTTTCGGGTAATCAATGGGGAATTATACAAGCAAAGCATCTCGGGAATACTTCAGCGCTGCATCGCACCCGAAGATGGCAAAGAATTGCTCCATGACATCCACCAAGGAGACTGCGGACATCATGCTAGCTGGAAAACAATAATGGGGAAGGCCTTCCGAGCAGGATTCTACTGGCTGACAGCAGCTACCGATGCAAAGAACCTGGTCGAACGATGCGATGCCTGTCAGCGATTCGCACCAAGACCACATGCACCTGCTACGGAATTGCACATGGTACCCATTGCCTGGCCCTTCGCACAATGGGGGCTAGACATGGTCGTACCACTACGCAAGTCCACCCCTGGAGGATATACACACTTGCTGGTCGTAGTCGACAAATTCACCAAATGGATCGAGGCCACGCCAGTAACCTCGGCTAGTGCCCAATGCGCCGTCAAGTTCCTCGACTCCATTGTATGCAAATTTGGTGTGCCACACGACATCATTACAGACAATGGTACAAATTTCACAGCAAAGGAAACGCAACAGTTCTGCGAGGAAAAGGGCATCAACTTCAAGTTTGCTTCAGTTGCCCACCCGCAAACGAACGGACAAGTCGAGAGATCCAACGGCTTAGTTTCGGCTGGCATCAAGAAACGCCTACTCGATCGTCTACACCCCGCCGCAGGACATTGGGCAGATGAACTACCCTCCGTACTATGGAGCCTCCGCACAACTCCTAACCGATCTACAAAATACACGCCATTTTTCATGGTATACGGGGCAGAAGCAGTCCTCCCCGAGGACGTTCGATTCAGCGCCCCACGAGTTGTGGCCTACAGTGAAGAAACCTCTAATAGGTCACTCGCGGAAGATATGGATGCACTCGACGAAATGCGGGACATCGCACTCGCCAGATCCGCAGTATATCAGCAATCCCTGCGAAACTATCATAGTCGCCGCATACGCCACAGAGCATTCGCGGTTGGAGATCTAGTGCTGCGACTCAAGCAGAAGGAAGGACACAAGCTCGAACCACCCTGGGAAGGACCCTTCATCATACACGAAGTCATCCCAGGCGGAGCCTACAGGTTGAAGAATCCATCGACTGGAGGAATCTATTCCAATCCTTGGAATATTGCACACCTCCGCAAATTTTATCCCTAGGTTTACTTGTTCTCACAACAAATAAGGCTATGCTAGCCACTCTTGTAGCTCGAATACATGGCTTCTCAGTCATCGCAATAAAAACATGGTTTCTCCATCATATTCACTCGCAACTTCCTATTTTTACACGCTCAAAAGTTACAGGAACACACCCCATAAACACACGGGGGCTACACCTACAACTAAGCATTACAGGAAAAAAGCATACATACAAGGTTATACACCTTACAACAGTTTTTACAAACTATACAAGGTTACAGGATATGCACATCCGACAATTAATCAAAGCGCTGAGCATTCTCAGTCGCCAAAACTCTATCTACCTCCTCAGAGGACAATCGGATGATTTTCTCCGCTGCGGGACGAACAGCATCATAGAAGGGGGAAATATCATCGATTGGATCATCTGGGAGCCTGGCTACGGAGTTAAAATCTACTTCAGGATACCATATTCGGACAAAGGATAGAGCTACAACCGCGCCGCATGTCATTTGATTGCGCACACACGCGCGAACCTCTCCCTCACCTCCAAACAACCTGAGAAGATAGCTCCAGTCTTCGGGACCCCTTTCGAGTGGGTAGAAAGCAGCGTTCATCGCGATCAGGACCTCGTGAAAAGAACTCACGAGAATTCTCGCTTGCAGAACACGGAACTTCAGGGTGGCCATCACAAATCCTCGACTGCGATCAGACCAGAAGTTACTCGCATGAGGATTTGAGCTACCAGCCTCCTGAACTATGTGGTTTTCCACCCACTGCTTTTCTTCCCTGTCATCAGGTCTGACAACTGAAGAGCAAGCATGCTTAATCAGCTAAGGAAACAAAGCAAAAAGAAGACACGGGGGCGGTATTACTTACACAGCAAATCGCTCGCAACCAACGATAATTCATCCATCAGAAACTGCTCACGTTCAGCCGCCAGTTTCTGCTTGGACTTCGCCACATCGGCTATATACCGCGCAGAGCTTTAAGCTGACGCTCACCCTCCCGGACCTTATCACGAAGACCAGCATAGGTGCCAACGGCGGCAACAAGGGGATTTACTGGAGTAGCATGTCCACTCGAAGATTCTGCAACTACCCCGGTAGCCTAGAAGAATACAAGGAAAGAAGTAAGAAGCCCTATTCGAAGTATTTCTAGTCGCACATCCGACAAAAGTGCTCGGGGGCTACTCCCATCGGGAGAAAATACACAAACTACGGGAAGCAATTTCCAGAACAAACACTTCGATTAAAGACGATGAAATTACGGGAATACATCCCAAGGTTCATTACATTCACGAAGGAAAGGAAAAAGAAGAACAAAACTAAGCTACAGTGGTGCTCCCACTAGCGGCAGTCGCCCCTCCTTTCAGTCGAGCAAATAGCTCAGACAGCTTCCGAGCAAGAATGGTGGCCTGCTCGCCAAAACGAGAGAGCCGTACCTTTTGCCCGTCCAGGGGTCGACTGGAAGAGCCGAGTAGGCCTCCTCCAAACCGTTGACTCCGTGTGCCAGCGCGAACTGGATCGCAGTCTTCGCGCCAGACTCCGACTGGGCGACTGCGTAAGCATCCAGGAGATTGCCCTCCGAGAAGATCTTCAGCAGGCCGTCTAGCGCGGATGGAGGTACAGCGTTGGCGAGGAAGCGACTGTGCAGTTGCGACAACACTTGGGTGGCATCTCCAATCAAGGAGCACACTCCTTCGGCGTGCCTCTTGAGTTGAGCAAGCGTGTCGGTTAGCACATCTACTCGCTGGATCCCAGGGATCTCCAAAGGAACATCCAGAAGACCTGCAAAGGAAAAGAATGTCAAAATTTCGCAAGTTCACCAAGATAAAAGATATAATTGCGAGAGCCTAGGCCACTTACCCGTGAAACGCTCAGCAAGGGGACGGAGGAACGTGACAAGGTCAGAGTCGGCCTTATTGCCAGCTTCCTCTTGATCCTTCAAAGCTTTTATCGCATCCGCGAGTTGCCTATCAAGATCCTCCGACCGCATGCGGGAGGCCTCCATCTCTTGTCGAACAGCCGCCAAATCAGCTCCCTGAGTGGTTGCCCGCTCAGAGAGCTTGACTCTCTCGGACTCTGAATGTTCGAGTTGAGCTGCGCAATAACATTTGTTAGACATCAAGAATGGACACGAGAACAGAAACAAAAAAAGACAATGAGACTTACTCTTAAGGAGCTCGTTCTCGGTGTGGAATCGACTGCAGTGTGATTGAAGCCTCTCGCATTCCGATTCGGCAAGAACAACGCGGCGACCAATCGCCGCAAGCGAGTCAACAAGCGACTGCAAAAGTACAGAAGTAGAAGAATTAGAAGATATAAATTAGAGCCTGTACCCGATTGAATTCAATCGACTACAGCCTCGGGGGCTACTCCCATCGGGAGCACTGTCGTGCACCCGATAAAAATCAAGACGAAGAAAATAAAACAAGATTTTGAGCCTGTAGCCGATCGCAAGCAATCGAATACAGCCTCGGGGGCTACTCCCATCAGGAGCACTGTCGTGCACCCGATAAAAATTCAAAGACAAACTACAAAGTTTACGTGGCCCGTGGCGCGGGAGAGAGGATCTGCGGAGCTGTCCGTCGCACTAAATACCAAGGCTTCGACTATGCAGTCGGGGAACTTCTCCCCCACCTTCAAGCTGGTGACAGACGCGATTTTCTTCTCGAACTCGACGTTCGAAAGTTCCTCGCGGCTCACTCGGCTAGGGTCTTCAGCGCCTTGGTATTCCCACATGGTGGAAGGCCTTTGCTGCAGCGGTTGGATCCTGCGCTTCAGAAAAATACTCGCGAGGTGCAGCCCGTTGAGTACCACTCCGGCGGTTTGATCCCGGAGAGCAGACACTCTTGCGAGTAGGGGCGTGACGACCTGGGTTTCTTCGGCTGACAGCTTGTGCGCCCAGGACTTCCGCCTCTTCAAAACAGCGAACAGGTGGAATTCCACGATCCTACCCGAGCTGTTGTCGATGATGTAAAACCACTTTTTCCGCCAGCCTTGGGCGGAGTCGACGAAGTGCATGTTGAAGTAGCTGCTCTCCAGTCGCGCCTGGATCCCGAAGCCGCCTATGCGCAGCGGCTCGCCAGGCTCGGAGTCCACCCGCGATTTCTCGCGGAAGATGCGAACTTTGAAGAGGGCCTTCCAAAGCGCCCAATGAGGTCGAATGCCAAGGAAGCATTCGCAGAACACGATGAAGCACGAAATATGCTGCACCGTGTTCGGAGGAAGATCGTGAAGCTGTATGCCATAGACATACAGCAACCCGAGGAGAAAAGGATGGAGAGGGAAGGAAAGACCCCGAGACACGTGGTCCGCAAAGACCACGCGCTCGTTCGATTGCGGGTTTGGTACCTCTTCTTTCTTCCCGAGGCGCACCCGCTTCTCAGATTCAGCCGGCAGCAGCCCCTCCTGCTGCATCTCCTTGATGCTCTTCGCGGTAGTATTGGGCAAGCGCCAGTCGCCAGCCCGAGGCGCAGGTTGCGCGGAAACTTCTCCGGATGCGGAAGCGGCGGCACCACGTCTTTTGCCTCCGTCCATGGCTAACAGTGTGAGCTCGAGCGCAAGGAGGAAGATGAGCACGAGGAAGAAGATGGTTGAAGGCGAAGGCTGGGAAAATTTTACCGCAGCACTAAGACCCGTATTTATACACGGAGCGGGTCAATCTCAGCCACTCGATGCGCTACGTGGCACGTATCGCAGCCACCACGTGTGAAGATGAAACGAAGGGGCGGTGAACGATGTTCCATGCCACGATCTTAACAGAAGATCGTGCGCATTTACTGCGCGGTTCGCGTAAAAAACGGAAGCGGTGTCTCGTTTCCCGGTCAAAAAGCTGACTAAGTGGGCCAGCCCATCTGCTACCACTCCGTCACGTCCCATCGGGAGGAGAAAAGTGCGCCATGACGTCATGGCATGCATCATCAAATTCAAGAACTTTCGAATGGACAATTCAAACACGAAAATAGCTTCATATGAAATTCCTTCGACTAAAGGCAATTCTTTTACGAATAAATCATGGAGCAAGACCTCTTTAAAACAAGAGAACTATCCTATACACGAAAACTCTCTCGTATAGGCGCAACAGTCCAAACATGAAAACTCTTTCATATGGGCACGACTCTCTACAGTACGAAAACTCTTTCGACTGAGTCTTAAACAATCATTCGGGTAGAAAGAACCTACCTCCATTCACGCATGATATTTTTACATCATAAAAACCTGGATTGTTTAGCCGACTAGGCACATCCGGATGCCATATTCTTCGAATATGAAGATAAGACCCAAAAAGATCTTTCTTAAGGGCCTGGAATCGCACTCGAAAGTTGCGTCCTCCGGTATAATTCCGTGTCAACAACACGAAGAAAAATCCTAGCGGACGCGCCGGGTACCCTCATAGGTTAAGTTCGACTCGATAAGTCCACCACGGCCCAGTCGCAACAATCACCTTATCGGGTTCGAGTCGGAGGTCTCGAATCTGTGTAGGCCAGGAATGTTTTGCCCTAGTCGCAATTAATTGGCCCTGATCTCTCGGGAGAGCCAAGCTACTGTGCCGCATCCTTCTGCAAATAAAGCCGCAATAACAGGCACCTAAGTCGCTTGACACTCGAGCATAAGGACTCATTGCACATGGAACACACCCTTTAAAACAGTAAGCAGCCAAGCTGTTTATTCAAAAGAAAAAGCAAGGCCAAAAAAGGTTTGACCGTCTACTCGACTGGAAAATTCCCACTCGAGCAAACTCTCGGGGGCTACTGACGAAGATATGGATTCTGGATCCTGCGGATAAGGACACCCCCTCTCAGGCCCAAGGTGAAGGCCCAAGAAGAGGAGCCCTTGGAATACTCCAGAAGGCCCACGTGAAGCCCACCCGCACTAAACTTGCGGGTTAAGTTAGGAAACATGTAACCGACCTAGCTAGGGTTGGATTCCTCTCCGGGTAGAACTCGAGACCTGGTCGCCTATATAAGGCCAGGAGAGCCCCCGAGAGAGGACCAAGCAATACCGCACGACCAAAAGCCTTGAACTCGAGACCTACTCTCGATTCGAGCACCACCTTTGTAACCGATCTAATCATCAATACAGATCGACAAGAGGCAGGAGTAAGGGTTTTACCTCTACGAGGGCCCCGAACCTGGGTAAATCTCGCCCCCTGTCTATCCGACGATTCCACCAGCGCTCATGGGTTCTCCTAATCGAAACCCGATAGGCTCACCGAAGGGATTTGTTGAGTCAGGGATTCGACACAACACAACCAAAATACTTTGCCCCAACGGTACAGTGAGGTTGTCAATCTCACCGGTCTTGCTGAAAACAAAGATTAGACGTATAGTGTGGAAAAATAGTGTATGCTTGCAGAAAGTAAAGAAAGCAGGAAATTGTTGTGGTTTGTTTAACAGTGTGGAAAAATGGACCGGGGTTCATAGTTTCACTAGTGGTGTCTCTCCATAAAAGATAGCATGCTGGGTGAACAAATTACAGTTGGACAATTAAAAAATAGAGGTTGCACCGTGGTGCACAATATGACATGAAGATTAATATTCTATTTAGTGCGGACATTACAACAAGATACATAGACCGACATCCATCTGCATCTATGACTAATAATCCACCCTCAGGTTATCATCCGAACCCCCTTAGGTATTAAGTTGCAAGCAACAGATAATTGCATTAAACAAAGTGTGTAATGTAAGAAATGATTATGCACGCGGGCACTCTCACCGCTGTTTTCTCCCTAATGGCAACATCACGTCCTCTCCCTTCATGTTTCTATAACTCGAGCAAGGCAACAAGGAGGCATGAACCCACTATCGAGCATAAATACTCCCTCTTGGAGTCACTAGCAACTACTTGGCCAGAATAACCACTAGCAACGGAGAGCATGCAAGATAACAAATAACATATGAAAATAAAGACTATAATCAACTTGGCATAAGGTCAATATTCATCGGATCCCAGCAAACACAGCACAGAGAATTACATAAGATCAATCTCGATCATGATAGGCAGCTCACAAGATCTAAACTTGGAGGTATATGAGGAGAAGACAACCATCTAGCTACAGCTACGAACCCGTAGTCCAAGGATGAACTACTCACGCATCACTCCGGAGGCAGGCATGGTGATTAAGAGGCCTCCGCTGATGATCTCCTCTCCGGCAGGGTGCTGGAAACACCTTCGAAACCCCCCTGATCTGGGGTTGACGGTGACGGCGGCTGCGGAACTTTTTCGGGGGTTTTGATTAGGTGTTTAGGGTTTTCCATCTGGGGGCTTAAATAGGAGAAAGGGCGAAGGCGGTAGCGCTCCAGGGGGCCCACACCTATAGCTGGCGCGGACAGGGGGCCGCGCCACCCTATGGTGTGCCCCCCCCCTGCTGCCCCTCGCCGGCTCCTCTTCGGTCTTCTGGATGCTTCCGGGGAAAATAGGACTTCCGGGCTTCGAATTTTCCAATTCCGAGAATATTTCTAGAACAAATTTTTTGAAACTAAAAAACAGCAGAAAAAAGGGAACTAGCCCTGTGGCATCTTGTTAATAGGTTAGTCCGTAAAACGTATAAAAAATGCTATAAATAAGGGAGAAAATTTTGGCATAATATGATCATGGAGCATCAGAAATTAGGGATACGTTTATGACGTATCAAGTACCTGTCACAATACTTTAATTTTGAAACTCATTCAAATCCAGCATGGAACTTTCTTCCAGACTATTGTGCTACCTTTCATCACATGTTTTAATTGAGATAAAATTACTTGAATAAATGACAAGACTATTAGTGTAACATATTACAACGAATATTTTATCATTACTACATAGGAAAACATATCCTTAGAATTTCTACAAATGGCATAAGGATCTCTCCCACCGTTGTCTAATCATCATATGAATTATCCTTCTATAACATTCTATAGCACGGGACTCAGCTGGGTGTGTACATAGCATGGAACACATGACTTAGAAATCTCAATTTCAATTTTTCTCGTCATGTGTCAAAACACTTGAATATTGCACAATTCTTTTCCATGTAGCAAGAATTCCTTCTTGTCATTTCTATATTGACTTACCTAAATATTTCATCTATGTAATTTGGCTTCAATCATACCAGGCGCTTTAATCCATCTCTTATAGATATCCATGCCCAATATCTCCTAAGCCTTTCATCAATATGAAAATCTTAACTGTGTTAATTAAAATACACATTTTCAATCAACTATATTTCATCTACATAAAGTATTAGAAATATGTCTTAGCGCTCCCACTTAATTTCTTGTAACTCTACAAGCATCTTTACCGTTCATGATGAAATCAAACTCTTTTGATAACTTCATTAAGGTAAAGATTCCAACTTCATTATGCTCACTTTAACCATTGAAGTTTGCATACCTTTCTGGCAACCTTTTGAATTTTACAAAACTCTCAGACTGTGTCAAGTACACATCCTCGATCAAACTTCCTAGAGAGGAGAGTTGGTTTTGTTATTCAACTGTCATATCATAATATGTAGCTTTTGCTAGAACTATCCGCAAAGACTAAAGCATCACTACAGAAGATCAAAATCGTGTAGTTGTCAACTCTTTGAACTTTGTTGAAAACATCTTTTCGACAAGCACAACTTTCAAAGAATGTGAATATCCATGTCTTTGTTTCTATATATACCCGTTTTGCTATCGTTAGGTATCAGGCCTTTCGAAATAACTACCAGGTCACATACTTGGTATTCATACAGGGATACTATTGTGGATACAATGACTCATAGTCAATTTTATGAAGTCAGGCCCCATCATTTGCTTACTTTATAAGTTCCAGGTCCTTTGTTGTCAAAACAACATTTTACTCTTAAACCACAAGTTGGTCTAAGTACAAAGTTTTAGGACTTTTGTGGTTCAGTTTGCAAACTCATTCGAAGTATCTACAACACATGTAGTGTCTTCTACTTTGTCAAAATAGGAAACCCTAGAACAACTTCCAGTGCTGCGCTACTCTTGACATGGTAACGAAGATTCTGTAATCTTGTTGAGTTTGTATTGTCCTCCCACTCACTTGTTTCGCAAGAACTACTTTCTCAAGAAATCAACCCTTTCTGACAAATGAGATTTTTCTTTAGCTCGGTGATAGGAGAAATATCCAATGGATTCGTTGAGATAACCTTATAAACATATATTTATCCTATTTTGGTTGTAAACATTTGACACATGCTATGCATACCAAAACTTAAAAAAGGACAATTCAGGTCACTACCAAAGCCATTACTTATATGGTGTCAATTTCAACAGATCATGATGGCGCTCTTTTCAGTGTAAAAACCGGTAGTCTCTAATGTATAAACTACAAAAATATAATGGCTTTTTATTTATCTTACCATGTCCAACAAGGTTTGATTATGTCTCTAGAACACTCCATACTTATATGGGGTATTTGAGAAGCATAAATTGTAGAACAATTTTGCAACTCCTCAGATGTTTTGCTAAACTTGTAACTCAAACTTCATCCTTTATGATCCAATCATAAATACTTGATTATCTTGTTACGATGATTTTTACTTCATACTAACAATAGTTTGAACCAAATAAAAAATGTCAAACTCCGTTCTCTTTAAATAGATATACTCATATATCTACTCAAATCATCGACGGAATTTTATGAAGGAAAATTTAATCCACCACACATGACTACACATAATGGACTATATACATCAATATGTATAATCTCCACTAAATTAGTTGCCCATTCTTCTTTGGCCTATGAACGGAATTCTAGTCATCTTTTGGAAGAGGTCTCACAAGCGTCAATTTATTCAAAAATAAAATGACTCCAGAAGTCCATTAATATGGAGTTCCCTCATGTTTTCCTTTCCGATAAATGACTCCAGAAGTCCATTAACTAAAATGGTGGTGTCACAATTTAAGTGAAATTATTTTACGTTTGCAACATTTAGCATTTAGTCTTATAGATGTTTACTTTACCAACATGATTTATATTAACGCATCCATCCAGTAGGGAATATGGTCACAGTTTGAACAATCTCCTTTGTTCTCACAAAAGACCGAAACATAATAACGACTTATTATGTTCTTAAAATAAATCTTGAATGTTTGGTTCGATGCGACAATGAACACAATAACACTTTATTTCTATTCTTGTCATGATCGATCCCACATCTACTACTAGTTTCTTTTAGGCCCTTGTATTTCTTGCATTGTGTTGCTTTGTATGACAACTCATACCAACCAATTTGGCATCAAAATACCCAAAAATACTTTGTTAACTAGTAATAAATCTATAACTTGTATATCAAGCATATACTCATGAGCTCGACCTTTCCAGTTATATTATTTTCTGCCATATACCTTTTTGTAATTCTATTTTTAATATTCCATTTCCTTTACATAAGAATCATTCAACATCAAACAATGATAGTCGTACTAGGACATTTTCCTTGGCGTGTTAGTCATATACTATCACCCATTGAGTCATACTTTGAGTTTGATTGTTCTACTAACATCACCATATTAATAGTATTCTTCCAGATTCCACTCTTAGCAATCTCCAAGCAAGGTAAAGGATTTTATCCATACTTTTAATCCATCCCATCATAACAATTTTGTGATTAATCTACTATAGCTCGAAGGAAGGAATTTAGAGGATAATTTTTAGCGCCCAACTTCTTGGAAGATTCAAACGCCTAGCGTCTTCAATCACTACATATATTCAAATAATATAAGCACATATTGTCACGCTATATTATACTCAGTCATGTTACCACAAATAATTTTCTAGATGTCAATATATCTTTCACTTGATTTTTTCTGAAAACAATACTTTTCAGTTCCTAAATTTCCTTGATCAACAAAACATTCTTTTGAAGATAAAGTATTATGGAAGCAAGCATGACACTAGATTCTAAGTAGGAATTATTTGCTCTCTAGATCAATCAATCATTAATCATATGGAGCTAGGTAGGTTATACCGAAAATCTACATTAGGACTCAATTTTAAATTTCACTAATACGGTACCAATCTTAAATGGTTTTACCAGATCATAATAGTTATATCTCACTTAAAAATCTAAGTGTAAAGTAGTTTATGGATGCCAATGAATACTATAATTTGTGCAAATTCACTTTGATTGGTTGTTCATGATAAAATAAGTTCAAGTTAATTCAAAATTACTACGTGAACTCCCACTCAAAAACAACATCCCTCTAGTCATTTTAGTGATTACACAAACCAAATTCACTACACCAAAACCGATCATCACGTGAGATGATGTATGTGGAAAGGCGAACATCGACATGTTCATCATATCATCCATATGACTCATGCTTTACCTTTCGGTTATGTGTTCCGAGGCCATGTCTGTACATGCTAGGCTCGCCAAGTAGAACCGTAGTATTGCGTGTGTTCCGAGGCCATGGCTGTACATGCTAGGCTTGTCAGCACCCGTTGTATGCGAAAGTTGAGTCTGTCACACCCGATCATCACGTGGTGTCTCGAAATGACGAATTTTCTTAACGGTGCATACTAAGGAAGAACACATTATTATGTTGATATCAAGTGAGAGTGATTATCTTTTAATGCTACCGTCGGGATCTAAGAAAAATAAGATGCATAAAAGGATTAACATCACATGCATGGATAATGTGATATGATATGATCCTTCTTGCACTTGATCTCCATCTTGTGCATCATGGTATGATCTCCATCATTCCACCGGCATGGCACGAAAGTCCATGGCACCTCCATCTTGATTGTCCATTAAAATTACAACATATCACATGGATATGATATACAGCACGCAGGCCATAAATAATAAGACAACCATATGGATCCTGCCGGTATGTCAATAATTTATAAAAGAGATCATCTCATACATCAAATTTGTAACATTTACCATATCATATCACATTCCCTGCAAAAACAAGTTAGACGTCTCTACTTTATTTTTGCATACTTTACGTGGCTTGGGCTTTCGAGGATAGAACTGTTCATACCTACGAACATGAACCACAACGTTGATAAACATATTTTTAACAACCCTTCGTAGATTAGATCTTAACTATAGTAGGAGAAACGGACACCCCCTCAGCCACAAGTGAGACAGATCTCGCGTACATAGTACACGTAAAGTTAGTCTAGGGCAGTTTCATCCTACTATGCCACTAAGATCATAAAATACTCAAGGAGGCAATAACATGATCATCAACGCCCACATACACCTATGTGTTCTACCCGTACAAAACATCTACGCATAGATCCGGCTATGATACCACTTAAGGTTTCGTTGCATAGAAAACAAAAAAAAATCCTACGCGATGGACACCCAAAGGGCCAAGATCTAATCTACGAGATGTAAGCAACGGGAGAAAGAGAGTCTTAAGGAGAACATACCCTCGAAGACACAAAGCGTTACGAGATCGAATTTCGTTGATGATATAGTCAAACTCACATCGATCTCAAGATCGTGAAGAAGAGCGTTGCAATCCGGCAGTGCTTCCGCACTCGGTTACATGTACGGCTTGATGACGACCTCCGTTCCCTCGATCCAGCGGGGCAGCGGAAGTAGAGGATCCCTTAGAACTCCAGCAGCACGACGGCGTGGTGTGGTGGAGAAAACTTCGTTCAGGGATTCGCCAAGCGCATGAACATGAGGTGGAGAAGCGGTTGGAGGGAGGTGGAGATGACACCAAGTGTGTGAGGGAGAGGGATCTCATTCCCTCTATTTATAGAAGGAGGGGCAGCCTAAAGGCCCCATCCAGCCAAGCATGGTGGTGCCCCCACATCTCCCCTCATCATGTGAGTGGACTCTCCACTCACAGCCACTCATCCTCCACTTACACTCCACTAAAAAATCCCAAAAGTTTCTCTTTAACAAATAAATAAAACATTTTCATATCTTTATTTCAGCATTTGTTAATTCTATTAACAAACATTTTTCATATAGCACCTCGAATCATTTGTTAATTCTATTAACAACCATTCGATGGAAAACCCCTTGAACTATTTCAAATTTACTCGAAACAATTCCGGAGTTGTCCAAACTATTCTCCGATATTCCTTATCCGCTCAAATGCGTCATCGAACCTTAAGTGTGCCACCCTACGGTTCACAAATAATACAGACATGATCGACACACCTCTCCGATCAATAATCAACAGCGGGATCTGGAAATCCGTGATGACTCCTATATATTCAATGATGAATCTTGTGATCATGTAAACCATCAACGTCGTAATAACTCCCTTTGTCTCGCGATATTTTACTTTTCTGAGATCCGATCATTGATATCAACCATACCTTGTTCGATCTCGTTACCGACAAGTACTCTTTTACTCGTTCCGTGATATGACAATCTTGTGACCTAGTCACATGCTTGCAAGCGGTCTCAATGTGATATCACTGAGAGGGCCCAGAGTATATCTCTCCGTCATTTTGGATGGAAAAATCCCACTCTTGATCCATGAGGCTCAACTAATACTTTCTAAATACACAACGGCACCTTTATAGTCACCCTATTACGGTGTGAAGTTTGATGACATAAAAGCACCCTTCCGGTATTAGTGATTGACATGACCTCATGGTCTAAGGAATAAGGTTACTTTGTATGTAAGACATAACAATATAAACTAAATGACTTGATTGTATTGTTATACTTAATTTTGGGTCTGTGTTCATCACATCATTCTCCTAATGACATGACCTCGTTATTAACAACATATAATGTTCATGATCAGGAAACCTTGATCATCAGTTAATCAACGAGCTAGTTAAACAAGAGGCGTTACTAGGAAGCATTGTTTGTTTGTTGGACACACGTGTATCAACGTTTCCGGTTAATACAATTCTAGCATGAGAAATAAACTTTTACCATAAACAAGGAATAAGATAATAACAACTTTATTATTGCCTCTCGGTCTTATTACCTTCAAAGTCTGGGTCGACGCTTTAGCGGACGCCTGCACTTAGCTGCAAGAGCATGGGAAGAAGGCCTCCTTCGCTATCCGCGACACTTCTTGAGTGTTGTAGCTGCTGCATCAGCGGCTGCTCGCGGGGAAGCCGGTTCCTTCGACCATAGAAGGCCTCTTGCAAGCTTTTCTCGGTGAGGGTGAGATCTTCTTCGGGAGTATACCCTTTCTCAAACTAAATACGGAGCGAAGAGGGCCATTCAGTTTTCCCTTGCGCACAACATCCAAGGCGACATGGAGAAGGTGTACTCGGAGCTTCCTCGGGACGATTTAGGCAAAAAAAGGTAGCGCTTCGTCCTTTTGGCGACCGTGCTGAGAGGCTAGCAAAGATGTTGTTCGAGCTAGTTTCTCGCTGCCGTGGTGCTAAACCTTATGCAAGCGGGAAGTCCGTTGCTCCTTAGGATAGATAATATGTCTGCTTTTGTTTGTTTGGCCATGTAATGAACCTTGGAATACCTTGTGCTTTGCTTTCTAAGTGAAGGGGTTTTAAAGCGTCAGCAATTGTTCTTTGCTTTATTCTATGTTCTCCCGATGGGAGTAGCCCCCTAGCACTCGAAAGTGTTTTCTTGATGCAAACGTCGAGTGGCCTTCAACTATATGACTCAAACTCTCATATGCTCTATGCTTTTTGCAGGTTGTTGATTCTAGCGGAGGAACATCGAGTGTTCTTATTCCCCCAGCTGCGCCTTTGCTAACAGATGCGAGTATGCTTGCATCTCTCCGTGGTTGTGTTGCGGATGGCGAGCGTAAACTGAAGGCTTTGCAAGGAGTGGCGGATGTTGCTATGTCCAAGCAAAAGCTTTCTGCTGACCGTGAGCAGTTCGTCATTGAGGAACTGGCCGGTGTTGCCAAAATTTTGCTATGTAAGTTCCATAAGCCCCCGAGTAAGTTCGGTGTAATGTGCTTATGGCTTACTTTTTTCCTTGCGCCTGCAGTCATCGAGCCTGATGCACCATCTAAAGGACAATGGGTTAAAAATTGGATAGCTTGCGAGTCCAGCAGTCCAAATCCCCATGTGTGCAACTTCTGGTCCGATAGAAGCAGAGGTTTCTTCTTGGCGACTTTGCAGTATCGGGTGCGTCAAGTGAAGATTTTCGTCGAGTCATGCTAGGAGGCTCTGTCTTCAGTTCATCGGACCTTCTACCCTTTTGGGGTTGTACCTGATCGACTGAGCGCGTTGTTGAGGACCTTCCGTCGAGTAGAAGATGTTCGCGAGTGCGTGCACCATCAGCTTATCTGCGGAGCTCAGGGTGGTCTTGCTTTTGTGCGGCTGTGGCACCCAGATGTGAACTTCAATTCGGTAGAGCAGCTACCTGTTATCCGAGGGGTTCCTGTAGATTTTGGTCCTCATTATGAGGTGGTGCGCCCAGCTGCTGAACGCATTGTTCGGCTAACTATTTCCGAGAAGGAGCGATTGCTCCGGGAAGGTGCTAGTTGACAGTAGTTTGGTTGGAAGGTGTATGTACCTTGTATTGTTCTGATTTGTTGAAGGTGTGTTAAGGAGTGTACCTTGTAACCTTATAAATATCTGCTTATTTGTAATTCGTTTGTGAACTTTTATGCTAGTTTGGTGTAGCCCCCATATTGGGGTGTGACCCATTTTTTATCATGTACTCGATCGTTCGATAGATGGAATATGCACTCGAAGAAATCTTTTATTGCTATGGCTGAGAAGCCATGTGTTTGCTCGAATTACATCGTGGCTGGAACAGCCTTATTTGCGAGTAGAGTACTTTCTTAAGGATAGAATTTCCGCAGGTGCGCTACGTTCCACGGGTTAGAGTAGATGCCGCCTTTTGTATGGTTCTTCAAGCGATAGGCGCCTCTTGGGATAACTTCGTGTATGATGAAGGGTCATTCCCACTGTGGCTCGAGCTTGTGGTAACTGTCTTTCTTGAGCCGCAGCACTAAGTCGCCTATCACAAAGGATTTGATGCGGATGCGGCGACTGTGGTAGTTACGTATCGCTTGCTTGTAGACGGTGGATCTTGCAAGTGCAACGTACCTAGCTTCATCCAGTGCGTCCATGACGTCGGGGTGTGCTGCATTGGAGGCTTCTTCCCTGTAGGCGATGACTCGTGGTGCACTGAATCGCCCATCTTCGGGTAGGACCGCCTCGACGCCATAAACCATGAAGAATGGCGTATATTTTGTTGACCTGTTTGGAGTTGTTTTCAGGCTCCACAGGACGGATGGCAGCTCCTCAGCCCAATGCCCGGCTGCGGCATCTAGTCTGGCGAGTAATCTCTTCTTCAGGCCAGTCGAAACTAATGCGTTGGATCGTTCGACTTGCGCGTTGGTCTGGGGGTGTGCCATAGAGGCGAAACTGAGAGTTATCCCCTTTTCCTTGCAGAAAGCTTAAGTTTCCTTGGCTGTGAAATTGGTTCTGTTGTCCGTAATGATGTTGTGGGGGACACCAAATCTACAGACGATGGAGTCGAGGAACTTGATGGCGCACTTCGCATGTTGAGATGTAACTGGAATAGCTTCTATCCACTTCGTAAATTTGTCAACTGCCACTAGCAGATGCGTGTATCCTCCAGGTGTTGATTTGCAAAGTGGCTCCACCATGTCGAGCCCCCATTGAGCGAATGGATAGGATAGTGGTATCATGTGAAGCTTGATACGTCTCCAACGTATCTATAATTTCTAATGTTCCATGTTGATATTATGCCAATTGCTACATGTTTTCTCCCTTCTTTATAGCATTTTTACACGTTTTCCGGGACTAACCTATTAACAAGATGCCAAGTGTCAGTTCCTGTTTTCTGCTGTTTTTTATTTCAGAAAAGTTGTTCTGGAAATATTCTCGGAATTGGACCCCACGAATCTCGAAGTTCCTATTTTCCCCGAAAGCATCCAGAAGTCTGAGGAGGATTTGAAGCCGGGCACCAAGGGGGCCTCACCATAGCCAGGCGCGGCCCCCCTTGGCCGCACCTGGGGGTGGTGAGGACACCCTGGTAGCCCACCGACGTCGCCCTTTCGCCTATTTATTTCCCTCTGAAGGAAAACCCTATGTACCTGATCAAAAATCCCCGAGAAGTTCCGCAGCCGCCATCGTCGTCAGCCATAGATCAGGGGGTTCTGAAGCTGTCTCCCGGCACCCTGCTGGATCATCACCGGAGGCCTCTTCATCACCATGCCTACCTCCGGAGTGATGTGTGAGTAGTTCATCCTTGGACTATGGGTCCATAGCAGTAGCTAGATGGTTGTCTTCTCCTCCTATGCCTCAATGTTTAGATCTCATGAGCTGCCTAACATGATCGAGATTGTTCTTATGTAATTCTATGTGCTGTGTTTGCTGGGATCCGATGAATATTGAACTTATACCAATTTGATTATAGTCTTTATTGCAGATGTTATTTGTGATCTTGCATGCTTTTCGTTGCTAATGGTTGCTCTGGCCAAGTAGTTGCTAGTGACTCTAAGAGGGAGTATTTATGCTCGATAGTTGGGTGCATGCCTCCTTTTCGCCTGTGCTCGAGTGACAGAAACGTGACGGGGGAGGATGTGATGTTGCCACTAGGGAGAAAACAGATGTGTGAGTGCCCGCGTGCAAAATCATTACTTACATTACACACAATGCTTGATGCGATTATCTGTTTCTTGCAACTTAATACCTAAGGGGGTTTGGATGATAACCTAAGGGTGGATTATTAGTCATAGATGGAGTTGGATTACGGTCTATGTATATTGTTGTAATTCCCACACTAAATATCATAGTAGTCATCATGTCATGAATGTGCACTACGGTTCCTCCTCTATTTGTCAATTACCCAGCTGTAATTTGTTCACCCAGCATGCTATCTTTTATGGAGAGACACCACTACTGAACCTATGAACCCCGGTCCATTTTCCTACACTGTTAAACAAACCACTACAATCCCCTGCTTTCTTTACTTAGTGCAAGCATACATCATTTTCCACACTATACGTCTAATCATTGTTTTCAGCAAGACCGGCGAGATTGACAACCTCACTGTACCGTTGGGACAAAGTATTTGTGTTGTGTTGTGTGCAGGTTCTGCATTGTTGCTGACACCGGTGAGGCGCCATCACCACCGTCAGTGGCATCAACCTTCCGAAGATCCTCTTTCTCCTACTGGATTGATAACCTTGGGTCTTAACTGAGGGAAATTATTACCGATGTACTCATCACACCCTCCTGGGGTTCCCAACACGCCATCACAAGCATCAAGAATTTCTGGCGCCATTGCCGAGGACTTAAAATTCATTATCATCAAGAAGTCTCCCCGTCAATGCAACATCAAGGCGTAGCAAAGAATTTCTGGCGCCGTTGTCGGGGAGAAAGAAGTCTTCTGGCAAGGGGAGTCTCTCACTCTCAACCTCTTTATTTTGTTTATTGTCTTGTTTTTATTTTTTTGTCTTATTTTGCTTCTTTATATCAAAACACAAAAAAATAGTTTACTTTATAGCTGTTATTTATTTGCTTGATTTTATTTTGGTAAAATGAGTTCCTCTGAAAATACTAAGTTGTGTGACTTCACTAGCACAAACAACAATGATTTTGTTTGCACACCTATTGCTCCACCTGCTCCTACTACTGCTTTCTATGAAATTAAACCTGCTTTATTAAATCTTGTTATGAAAGAGCAATTTTCTGGTGTGTGTACTGATGATGATGCTTCTCACCTTAATAATTTTGTTGAACCATGTGAGATGCAAAAATATAAAGATGTGGATGGAGATATTATTAAACTGAAATTATTCCCTTTCTCTTTGAGAGGAAGAGCTAAAGAATGGTTGCTATCTTTGCCTAGAAATAGTATTGATTCATGGACTAAGTGTAAAGATGCTTTCATTAGAAAATATTATCCTCCTGCTAAGATTATATCCATGAGAAGTGACATAATGAATTTTAAACAATTTGATAATGAACATGTTGCTAAATCTTGGGAAAGAATGAAAACTATGGTGAAGAATCGTCCCACTCTGACTACTTGGATGATTATACAAACCTTTTATGCAGGACTAGATTTCTCCTCAAGGAACCTATTGGATTCATCTGCTGGAGGTACCTTTATGTCCATCACTTTGGGCAATGCAACAAAGCTTCTTGATGATATGATGATAAATTATTAAGAGTGGCACACTGAGAGTGCTCCACAAGGTAAGAAGGTAAATTCTGTTGAGGAAACCTCATCTTTGAGTGAAAGGCTTGATGCTATTATGTATATGCTTGTTAATGGTAACGCTCAAGTTGATCCAAATAATGTTCCTTTAGCCTCTTTGGTTGCTGAAGAAGAGCATGTTGATGTGAACTTTATTAGAAATAATAATTTTAACAACAATGCTTATAGAAATAATTTTGGTGGAAACAATTATAATCCCTATCCTCCTAATAATGGTTATGGTAATTCTTATGGCAATTCCTACAATAATAATAAAATCTCTACCTCTGATCTTGAAAACTTGCTTAGAGAAATTATTAGCCCACAAACTGCTTTTAATAAATATGTTGAGGAAAAGCTTGGTAAAATAGATGTTCTTGCCTCTAAAGTAGATAGCCTAGCTATTGATGTTGATTTTCTAAAACTGAAGGTTTTGCCACATGATGTTAAAGAAAGTAAAACTTTGAATTCCATCCAAGTTCGAATTGGTAATAATGTTAGGTTGATGGCTGAATTACGTGCTAGGTGGGAAAGAGAAGATGAATTGGCTAGAAAGAATAATATTGCTAGAGTTTGCACTATCACCACCACTAGTAAAACTGAATCTCCAAGTGCTAGTAAACCTCCTACTATCAATGGTAAAGTATTTGGTGTTAACAAAGTCTCCACCCCTTCGGTGAAACGTGCTAAATTGCCTCAAATTGCT
Organism: Alopecurus myosuroides; assembly: GCA_028641055.1. Lineage (NCBI taxonomy): Eukaryota > Viridiplantae > Streptophyta > Magnoliopsida > Poales > Poaceae > Alopecurus > Alopecurus myosuroides. The sequence continues at coordinate 206,142,275 of CM054063.1, read as the reverse complement.
GAAATTGCTCCTGATAAAAGTGCTAAAAAATTTAGAGATGTGGGAGATAATGGTCCCATTGCTTTTGATGATAATAATTTTGATTTTGGTGATTGCAATATTTCTGAATTTATTATGTTCCTACAAAATCTTGCTATAAGTCTCAATGCTAGTGCCATGAATATGGATTTTACTAAACATATTACCAATGCTCTCATGAAAGTTAGAAAAGAAAAACTGAAACTTGAAACATCTATGCCTAGGAAATTAGATGATGGTTGGGATCCCATCATTAAGATAAAAGTAAATGATTTTTATTGCAATGCTTTGTGTGATCTTGGTGCTAGTATCTCTGTTATGCCTCAAATCTTTATGATATGCTTGATCTACCACCGTTGGAACATTGTTATTTGGATGTTCATCTTGCTGATAAAGCTAAGAAGAAACATTTTGGTAGAATTGATGATGTTCTTATTATGATTAACAATAACCTTGTCCCTGTTGATTTTGTTGTTATGAAAATTGAATGCAATGCTTCTTGTCCTATTGTTTTGGGAAGACCTTTTCTTAGAACTGTTGGTGCTGTTATTGATATGAAAGAGGGGAGTACTAAATATCAATTCCCACTCAAGAAATGTATGGAACACTTTCCTAGAAACAGAATGAAGCTACCTTTTGACTCTATTATTAGAGCAAGTTATGATGTTGATGCTTCCTCACTTGAAAATACTTGAGGTTCTTTCTATGCCTAGCTGAAAGGCGTTAAAGAAAAGCGCTACCGGAAGACAACCCGTTTTATTTCTCCGTTTTCAACCCGTTTTCCGTCGTTTCTTTCTGTGTGCTTTGCACCTGGGTGTTTTCTATTTCCTTAGATACCTCGATGTATCTTTTCTTTTGTGTTTTTGTTGAGCCAAGTAAAGCCTCTAGTGGAAAGTTGAGACTATATTTCGGATTTCTGCACAGGAAACAGATTTCTGCTGTTCACTGTTAAATTCGTATAAAATCACAAAAAAATCGAAATCACCTGCGTTTTTTTGTGCATAATTCTGGGCTATATATGCAACTTTTATTAGTTTAACACTTTTTGATTTGATCAACATAAGATTTTCATAAAAATCATCTTTACCTGCTGTCCTGTTTTGACAGATTTCTACAAATAATTGCATTTGCATCTTAATCTCTTTATTTTGGTGTTCTTTTGAGAAAAAGAGTTTTAAAATAATTTGTGAAAGTAGCTAATGTGTTTATGAGTGTTAGGATTATGTTGAAACTGAACCATGTGAATTTATTATTTCGATTGCACTAACGTTGCTAATGAAGATTGTGAGAAGTTTGGTGTGAAGGAAGTTTTCAAGGGCAAAGAGAAGAGGACGATATGACGTGATCAAGAAGAGTGAAGAGCCTAAGCTTGGGGATAAACCGGAGGTAAATCCCAGCAAATTTCAAGAATACTCAAGCGTCTAAGCTTGGGGATGCCCAAGGCATCCCCTTCTTCATCGACAAATTATCAGGTCACTTCTAGTGAAACTATATTTTTATTCTGTCACATCTTATGTGCTTTACTTGGAGTGTCTTCTATTTTTGCTTTCAGTTTGTTTTTATTTTTTCAATAAGCTTGGTTGGACCCCAGCATTCTTTTATTTTAGAGTGACACGTTCCGCTTTTTCATGAGAATACTTTGTATTCTTAATCTTTGTCTGGCTGCTTCATTTATTTAGCTCATGTTTTGCATTCATTTCTTATTCAGAGCTGTTAGTACTCTCTAGTTTTCACTGCTATATGCTTAGAGAGAGTTTTTTTTGTTATATATATTTTCTTGGTTGAGAACAGAAATGCTTATGTGGTAATTGGTATAGTGAAAAAATTCGCATGGTCTTGTAGATCACTAAACTGCTTCACTTGCATCACTCTTGTTGTTTTGAGATATTAATTTGTTTAATGGATAAACGGGGAGGACTAGTAAGTATAAACTTTTAATGGTTGGTCTAAGAAACTTGAAACTATGCCACACTTAAATTACCAGCTGGTAGAAATAATGGTATATGATTACTACGAGTGATACATTTTTTATCGGCCTTTTGTTACGCGCTACGGTCGGGGTAGCTAACAGTGACTTGTCACTGCCACGGACCCTCTTGGAGTGATTTGCATTGTGCCTTGTAAAGATGATTTTCTTGCTACAACCTTTTAACTCGTGAGTCTATGTTGCGGTTCCTGGCACTTCCACCATCCATATTTGCTAGCCTCTTCGGTACTGTGCATTGCCCTTTCTCACATTGAGAGTTGGTGCAAACTTCGCCAGTGCATCCAAATCCCGTGGGAGGACTTTGTTCTCCTACACATAAGCCCATATATTTTTCCTCAAAACAGCCACCATACCTACCTATCATGGCATTTCCATAGCCATTCCGAGATATATTACTGCACAACATCCACCTCCATTATGTTACTTGATGATGAGCTTCATGGTTATTTATGCATACTGCTACACTGGCAGGAGCATGCAGTTGGATACATCAGAGATATTCCATTATGAGTTATGAGTACTAAAAGTGTGATGATTCATTGTAATATAGGATGTTGCCCCTACCGGTGAGGATATATAAAATATAAAATAAAATGAAAATGAAAAGGCCCAAGAAAAAAAGGGCCAAAGAGAGAATAAAGAGAGAGGGGCGCATCACTATCCTTTATACCACACTTGTGCTTCATGTTTAGCACCAATGCTTCAGTTTGGAGAAACTTTTCATATTATCATTCATTCATAATTATGTGGGGAACTTTACATTATAGAACTTGGCTTGTATATTCCAATGATGAGCCTCCTCAAATGAGCTCTAGGTATTCGTGAGCAAGCAAGTTGGATGCACCCCCACTAGTTCCATTGGAGAGCTTTCATACACTTATAGCTCTATGTGCATCCGTTGTGTGGCAATCCCTACTCCTTGCATAGCTTCGGTTGTAAGACTTTCTCTTTTCTAATGACCACTTTCAGCTTTGTGAGCCTTTCTTCCATTGAACTTCCAAACCCCCCATAATGTTCTCTTTGCCATGACATCCCGGTGCCAGGGACCAATGCAGAACACTTGCTTGTTTTTAGTGCGCAAATAGTTTAAGATTCAAGCATTGCATCATGTGAAAAGCTTGACTTGATCCTAACAGGGGTTGTGAAGATCATTTCACGTGCATGATATTGTTGTCCTTGAAAGCTTAAATCATCTCTAATAAACTTTGCACGGTTGATAGTATTTTAGTATTGATTCATTACAATTTTTACTTCTTTCTTCTTTGTTTATGCACTACTTGTTGATATCAAATATAGATCACAGCTTTAGTTCATTTGATCCTAGTTTACATGATCCGCTTTACATATTATGATCAAGATTGTGTGGTAGAATGTCACCTCTGAAATTATTTTGTTTTATCGTTTACCTACTCGAGGACGAGTAGGAACTAAGCTTGGGGATGCTTGATACATCTCCAACGTATCTATAATTTCTGATGTTCCGTGTTGATATTATGCCAATTGCTACATGTTTTCTCCCTTCCTTATATCATTTTTACACATTTTCCGGGACTAACCTATTAACAAGATGCCAAGTGCCAGTTCCTTGTTTTCTGTTTTTTTTTTCAGAAAAGTTGTTCAGGAAATATTCTCGGAATTGGACCCCACGAATCCCGAAGTTCCTGTTTTCCCCGGAAGCATCCAGAAGTCCGAAGAGGAGTCGAAGATGGGCACCAGGTGGACCTCACCACAGCCAGGCGCGGCCCGCCTTGGCCGCGCCTGAGGGTGGTGAGGCCATCCTGGTGGCCCACCGACGTCGCCCTTTCGCCTATTTATTCCCCTTCGAAGGAAAACCCTACGTACCTGATCAAAAATCCCCGAAAAGTTCCGAGCCACCGTCGTCGTCAACCCTAGATCAGGGGTGTTCTGAAGCTGTCTCCCGGCACCCTACCAGAGAGGAGATCATCATCGGAGGCCTCTTCATCACCATGCCTGCCTCCGGAGTGATGCGTGAGTAGTTCATCCTTGGACTACAGGTCCATAGCAGTAACTAGATGGTTGTCTTCTCCTCCTATGCCTCAATGTTTAGATCTCATGAGCTGCCTAACATGATCGAGATTGTTCTTATGTAATTCTATGTGTTGTGTTTGCTGGGATCCGATGAATATTGAACTTATGCCAAGTTGATTATAGTCAATATTGCATATGTTGTTTGTGATCTTGCATGCTTTCCGTTGCTAGTGGTTGCTCTGGCCAAGTAGTTGCTAGTGACTCCAAGATGGAGTATTTATGCTTGATAGTTGGGTTCATGCCTCCTTTTCGCCTATGCTCGAGTGACAGAAACGTGACGGGGGAGGATGTGTTGTTGCCACTAGGGAGAAAACAGCGGTGTGAGTGCCCGCGTGCACAATCATTTCTTACATTACACACATTGCTTAATGTGATTATATGTTGCTTGCAACCTAATCTCTAAGGGGGGTCGGATGATAACCTGAGGGTGGATTATTAGTCATAGATGCAGTTGGATTGTGGTCTATGTATATTGTTGTAATGCCCGTACAAAATATCATAGTAGTCATCATGTCATGAATGTGCACTACGGTGCAACCTCTATTTGTCAATTGCCCAGCTGTAATTTGTTCACCCAGCATGCTATCTTTTATGGAGAGACACCACTACTGAACCTATGAACCCCGGTACATTTTCCTACACTGTTAAACAAACCACTACAATTCCCTGGTTTATTACTTATTGCAAGCATACACCATTTTCCACACTATACGTCTAATCTTTGTTTTCAGCAAGTCCGGTGAGATTGACAACCTCATTGTACCGTTGGGACAAAGTATTTTGGTGCTGTTGTGTGCAGGTTCCGCGTTGTTGCTAACACCGGTGAGGCGCCATCACCACCGTCAGTGGCATCAACCTTCCGAAGATCCTCTTTCTCCTACTGAATTGATAACCTTGGTTCTTAACTGAGGGAAATTCTTACCGTTGTACTCATCAAACCCTCCTCTTGGGGTTCCCAACACGCCATCAAAAGCATCAAGAATTTCTGGCGCCGTTGCCGAGGACTTAAAACTCATCATCGTCAAGAAGTCTCCCCGTCAAGGCACCATCAAGGCGTAGCAAAGATCCGTGGCTGGTGTGTGCGTCTTGGGTGCGAATTGTTGGCAAGCATCGGATCTCTCGACCAGATCCTTGACATCTTGGGCCACTGTGAGCAAGTAGAATCCTGCTCGAAAGTCCTTGCCCACGATGGCTCTCCAACTTGCATGGTGTCTGTAATCGCCTTGGTGTATGTCTCGGAGTAACTCTTTTCCATCTTCGGGTTCGATGCACCTCTAAAGGACGCCTGATATACTTTGCTCGTAAATCTTGCCTTTTATCACCCGAAAGGATTTACTGCACCGTACTATCTGCCTTGCTTCAGAGATGTCCCCTGGGAGCTGCTTTTTGAGCAGGTAGTCGAGATACTTGTGCGTCCAGACTGGCTCAACCAGGAAGACTTGTCGCGAGATGTGATGGATGAGGGAGATGAGGGCACTTTGTTGACTGGCCTCCGTCTCTGTTGCTGAGGGTACTAATACGTCATAAACGTATCCTTAATTTTTGATGTTCTATGTTGTTTTCATGTTATTTCCTACATGTTTGCTATACACTTTATGTCATTTTTATCGATTTTCGGGACTAACCTATTGACAAGATGGCACAGAGCCAGTTCCCTATTTTCTGCTTTTTTAGTTTTAGAAAAGTTGTTCTGGAAATATTCGCGGAATTGGAAAATTCAAAGCCCGAAAGTCTTAGAATTCCCGATGGTTCCACGGAGTCCTGAAGAGGCCCGGAGAGGGGCCACAGGGGGCCACACCATAGGCAGCTCCCTCCCCCCCCCCCCCGGTCGTGCCTGGAGGTGGTGTGGGCACCTCGCGCATCCACTACCATCGCCCTTTCGCCTATATAATCCCCCGATACGTGAACACTAAAGAGATACCACTTTTCTCGAGAAACACCCCAGGCCGCTGTCATCATCATCCCGAGATCGAGAGGGTTCTGGAGCTCTCCCCGGCACCCTGCCGGGAGGGAAATTCATCACCGGAGGGGTCTACACCACCATGCCCTCCTCCAAAGTGATGCATGAGTAGTTCATCCCTGGACTAAGGGTCCATAGAAGTAGCTAGATTGTTGTCTTCTCCACTTTATGCCTCATGTTTAGATCTCGTGAGTTTCCCTACATGATCGAGATCATCTTTACGTAATGGTACATGTTGTGTTTGCTGGGATCCGATGAATGCTGAATGCTATGTCTTCTGATTATCAATCTATCATGTTATATTCATGCATATGTTATTTATGATCTTGCATGATCTCCGTTATTAGTAGATGCTCTAGCCAAGTAGATGCTAGTAACTCCAAGAGGGAGTATTTATGCTCGATAGAGGGTTCATGCCTCCTTTGCATCTGTGATCGAGTGACAGAAACGTGACGGATGGAGGATGTGCTGTTGCCATTAGGGAGAAAACAATGGTGTTTACGTCGTTTACATCGTTTACATTACACACTTTGCTTACTGCGGTTATCTGTTGCTTGCAACTTAATACCCAACGTTTGTTCAGATGATATTCAAAGGAAGGATTATTATTATTCATAGATGCAGTTGGATGACGGTCTATGTATCTTATTGTAATGCCTGCATGAATCACATAGTAATCTTTATGTCTTGCATATGCGCTATGGTGCAGCCTTCATTTCTGTCAATTTCCCAGCTGTAATTTGTTCACCACACATGTTATTTATTTTCTATGGAGAGACACCACTAGTGAACTGTGGATTCCGGTCTATTTTCTCATACTGATAATACACACACTGTTTCCACTACTTTCACACTGATGCTACTGCTTTCATACTGTTCTCATACTGTTTTCCACACTATATGTTTAACCTCTTTGTGTTCAGCATAACCAGTGAGATTGACAACCTCACTGCTTCCTTGGGGCAAAGTGATTTGATTGTGTTGTGTAGATTCCACGTTGCTGCTTAACCGGTAGTGCACCCTGCCATCTCAGCTGCATCAACCTTTTGAAGTTACTCCTTCCTCCTATTGGTTGATTCAACCTTGGTTCCTTTATGAGGGAAAACTTGTTGTGCACTATTCATACCTTCCTCTTGGAGTCTCCCAATGAACGTGTGTTCACACGCATCAGGTACCTCTATGGGCTTCTTGAGCTTGACTGATCCTTTGTTGATTTTCTTGAAGTAAATCCCTGGCGAGACTGGGGCATTTGTCGACCCGATGTTCGCCAGTCTGTCAGCTTCCTCGTTACTCGATCGTGCAATGTGTTTTAGCTTGCATCCTTTGAAGCTTCCCTCAAGCAGATTATACATGTCGCGATAAGAGATCATGTTATCCACGACTGCATCGCATTCCTTCATTTTCTGTTGCACGATGAAGTTGGAGTATCCGTAGATCATCAGTCGAGTGGCACCGCAGGCGAACACCATCTTCATGCCGTGTAGGAGTGCCTCATACTCGGTGTCGTTGTTGGATGTTGGGTCGTCGAGAGGGAAGTCGAGTCGCGGGACGTACTAGAGCTTATCGCCTCTCGGTGATATGAGGATGACACTGGCTCCTGCTCCTTCATTCCTCTTTGACCCGTCGAAGTACATGATCCAGGAAATCGAGTATCCTGGAGGTCCTGGAGTTTGCAATTCCGTCCATTCTGTTCCTAGCTCGATGCTCCACTTGGCGATTCTTCCGGATGCCATGGGGTTGTTCACGATTGTACTGACTGATTCATCGTTTAGCACCATGACGATATGCTCCTGGAAGTAGTGCTTGAGCTTTTGAGCTGTGAAGACCACCCCATACGCGAGCTTCTGGTAATGGGGTATCGTTGCTTGCATGGTGAGACTACCTCACTGAGTTAGTAGATTGGTCTCTGTAAACCGTGTGCCTTCCCTTCCTATGGTCGCTCGACCATGATTACTGTACTGACCACTTGATTAGTTGTGCCTAGGTATAGTTAAAAAGGTTCTCCTTCTTGAGGTGTGGCCAGTACTTTCCTACTCTGTAATGCTCTTTTCAGATCAACAAACGCCTTCTTTTCTTCTGCATACCACTCGAACTGTTTTCTTCAACAACTTGTAGAAAGGGAGGGCTTGTTCGCCTAATCTTGCAATGAATCTGCTGAGGCCTGCCAGTCGCCCTGCCAGCTATTGCGCGCCGTGGATATTTGTTGGCTCCTTCATCGTCAGGATGGCCTGAATCTTCTTCGGGTTGGCTTCTATTCCTCGGGTTGAGACCAAGTAGCCGAGCAGTTGGCCTGCGGGTACACCGAAGACGCATTTTGTCGGGTTGAGCTTGATTCTATAAACATTGAGAGCATCGAAGGTTTCCCTTATATCCTCGAGGAGTGTGTCCTCCACTCGAGTCTTGATGACAATGTCGTCAACGTACACTTGTACGTCCTTGCCAATGAGCTTGGCGAGGCATTTTTGCATGCAGCGCTGATATGTGGCGTCTGCGTTCTTGAGCCCGAAGGGCATGGTCTTGTAGCAGTACACACTGTGTGGTGTGATGAATCTTGTCTATTCTTCGTCTTCATGCTTCATCCTGATCTGGTTATAGCCCGAGTAGGCGTCCGGAAAGGAGCGACGTTGATAGCCAACAGTGGAGTCGACGATCTAGTCAATCCGCGGGAGCGAAAAGTTATCCTTGGGGCAGTATTTGTTTAACGACGTGTAGTCGATGCACACGCGAAGGATGTATGTGTTTTTCTTCGGGACCAGCACCAGGTTTGCTAACCACGTGGAAATCCTTATCTCCCTAATGAACTTTGCGGTAGTAGTCTGTTCACATCTTCTCTGAGCGCGCGCTGCTTCGGCTCGAGAAGCGTCGAGTTGTTTGCATGACTAGTTTTGCATCCTTGAACACTTCCAATGAGTGCTCAGCAAACTCCCTGGGAATCCCTGGCATACCAGATGGCTGCCAGGAAAAAGTCTCCTAGTACTCATTGAGGAGCTCGACGAGCGCGCTTTCCTATGCGGGGGAGAGGGTGGTTGACACCATCTCCGTCTTCACGGAATCTGTCGGGTGGACTTGATGCTTTCGAGTGTCACTGCTCGGGCTAAACTCGAGGTCTAAAGAGTTTCTTTTGGTTAGCGGCATCATGGAGTTGTCCGTGGTTTTTTACCAGCTCTGCCAGCTCTTCTTGCATCCCGAAAGATTTTGCGATCTCGTGGAAGTCGTTGTCGCACTTGCCAAATTTCTGGAAGTCGTCGTTCACGATGATTGTATCGCATTCTCCTGGGAGTTTCAGCTTAAGGTAGGCGTAATGGGGTACTGCCATGAATCTCGCGAATGTTGTTCGGACGAGAATGGCGTGGTACTGCGATGGCCAGTCGACTGCCTCAAAGTCGAGGAATTCTCGCCTGTAGTTGCTTGGGTCCCCGAGTATGACTTCCAGGTTGATTGTTCCGAGTGGTCGGACAACTTTTCCCGGAACTATCCCGTGGAAGGATGTTTCTGATTCTGCGAGTCTCTCCAGGTTCTTGTTCATCTTGCGGAGTGTGTCCGCGTATATGATGTTTATCCCGCTGCCTCCGTCCATGAATAATCTGGCCAGGTCGTAGTTACCTATTTGTGCTTGGATGACGAGCGTTGTGTGCCCTGATCGGTACACCCGTAGCGGGTGGTCCTCTCTGGAGAAGGTTATCGGGTGCTCAGAAATCTTCAGGTACTCGGTTTTGGATGGTGGAGCTTGTACTGCCATGTTGACGTGGCAGGTGTTGGTTTTCTGGACTCTTTGGGGCGGGCAGATCTTTTGTATCATGCCTATGAGCCCTTGGAGGTTCGGGTACCTGTTGGCTCCTTGGTTGCTGCGGCTGGGTTTGCTGGTGCTGGGATTGCGGCTAACGCCAAGTTGTGTTGTCCTGCAGGTGGAGGTGGGGGCGGCGGTGGTGCGACTGCGTTTCCTCCTGGAAGCTGCAGGTTGCCTTGATTGGTGGCTATCCGATGTTTCTTAATGTACGCCTCGTGGATGTCTTTGAACTTTCGGCAGTCTTTGAGGAGATGGGTAGCCTTGAGTTTTCCCATGTGCTTATCTGTGAACAGATGTAGGGAGTTGTATCCGTCGAGGTCTTCCTCATGTGTTTTGTCGTCTGGTTTTGGCTTCCACTCGCGATACCCGCGGGACCCGCCGTCTTGGTTTCTCATGAATTCAGCCGCTATAAACTCCGACTGTTCGTCCTGATCGTAGTGTCGTCTCTTTCTCCTATGGCGGTCGCCGTTGCGATCGTCGTCATGCGCAGGTGAGGAGGGTTTCTCGTTGCGCGGGGATTCTTCAGTGTTTGCCCATTTGTCTGCTATCACCATCAATTCTCCGATAGTCTTGGGCGCACATCGTCCCAGTTCTTCTCGGAATGCTGCGCGGCACGCGCCCTTGGTGAAGCTTCGACTGCTATTTCCTCTGATATATTTACAGCCGTGTTTTTTAGCATGGTCCATCTCTGGATATATACGCGAGTTGATTCGCCGCTCTTCTGTCTACAGGCTCGCAACTCTTTCACGGATGCGGGCCTTTTGTACGTCGCCTGAAAGTTCTTCTCGAAGCCACGGGTGAGATCATCACAGGATATGTAATACGCGCGTGGCCTGCCTTCGAGCCAGCTTCAAGCGGCTCCGACGAGGTGCAGGTTCAAGTACTGCATGGCTGTCACTTTATTTCTGTGTTGGAATTTTACCGCGGTCAGGTAGTCCGAGAACCAGGTCCTAGGTTCTTGCGAGCCATCATACTTCGGGACCTCCGAAGTGAGCTTGAATCTCTTGGTCATTGGTGCCTCGCGAATGCTCCTGCTGAAGCACATCGCGCCGCAAGATTCCTCATCGGAGGAGGTGGATGGCGAGCGGGCACGGTTCTTGCGTGTGCGGGCCCTGTCAACCTTGTTTTGGGTGATATCGTCATGTGCGTCGTAAGAGGATCGGTCGCGATTGTCCCCCCTCCGTGGCTCCTTGTTGCGGTGTCGCAAATCGCGACCACTGCGTGGTTCTTCGTTGCGATGTCGCGAGCGGCCTCCGCGATGTTGCGGGCTGTCATCGCGGTGCCGTGTACTATCGTCATATGTGTGCGGGTTGTCGCCGTGGCGCCGTGCCTCCTTGCCTCTGTGACGGCGGGGAGATTCCTTGTCTCCTCTTATGGCGACGTGCTCTCACGTCTGCGACGTGTCATGTCTGTTCGGGGCGCCGCAGCTTTAGGGGTTGCCATTTTCTTGTGATTTTGGGCGGCGATTGCTGTTTTCTAGCGGCTGGATTACTTGTAAATAGGTAGTGGCGGCCAGGACCGCGGCGGCGGGAGTTGTCGGGTGCACGTTGCCCTCCTCGTCGACGTGCATGAAGGAGGTCTTGATGGTTTTAGAGATCTCGCTGAGGGATCCCTGGTCCATACGGGCGGTTTTCCAGACGTATTTCCCTTTCTTGATAGGCTGATTCCCCTTCGAGTCGCGAGTTTTGGAGAGCTCTGCCCGACGCGCACTCGAGGCTTCTGTTGCACGTTTGCGCGCATCGACCTCTTTGCGGGTGTTTATCATCTCCTGGTTTTTCAGTGACAGGTGATAGTGGTATGCTATCAGATCTTCTTGGGTGGATCCGGCTTCTATTGGAAGAATTGCCTCCATTGCGGCCTTCCCCTTGTTCCAAGCGGCCCGTGAGACCTTGATCTGTTGCCTCGCCGTGAGGCTAGCTTCCATTTCAGCAGGTTCGTCTTCAGGTCCATCCAAGCAGACGTGAGCCAGATATGGCCTGTGAGTCTTTGGGGCGGGGCAGTCGTCCTCGCTGAAGTCGATGGGTTCCTCAGAGGCGATGGTGTGGAAGTCAAGCCTGTTGCGGCGGATGGAGTCGTAACTCGACTCCGAGCTACAATCGGAGTCGTCGAGTGGCGATTCCTGGGTTGCCGTGCTCGAGATGGACTCGGTGTCAGCTCCATCAAGTACTGTGGAGTCGGGGAGGCGTAGGATCCCCTCCTTACTGGCGCGGAAGTGGAGGTTGTCGAACGTCATGTTGACGCCCTCCTGGAGGCCGCTGAACGCCGGGCGAGATGCCGGCGAGTAGGGCGTGTAGACGAATGACCCAAAGCAGATTGTCTTTGTAGGAGTCAACCATTCTAGGCTCCAGTTGAAGCTCGGTGCAGATGAAGCAAGCAAGGTCATGGATCCAGCGCCTGTCGTTCCCACAGACGGCACCAATTGTCGATGACTCATATCAACAAATCCCTTGGGTGAGTCGGTAGGGTTCCAAGTAAACGAAATATGTAGGCGTTGTTAGACTCGACGGCTAATAGGGGCACGATTTTACCCAGGTTCGGGGCCCTCGTAGAGGTCATACCCTTACTCCTGCTTTTCTATCTTTGAATTATGATGATTGGTTACAATGGCGGGTGTGTAGGTCGAGATATTGGATCTCGAGGTGCGGCTTCTATGGCATAAGCTCTAGATTGGATGTCCCCCCTGGGTGTTTCTCCCAGCCCTTATATAGGTGGTTGGGTCTCAAACCCGTACCCAGGGGGTTACAAACCCTAGCTCTAGTCGGTAGAAACTTTCCATCTTGTCCCGCATGTCTTGCAGGTGGGCCGTAGCTGGACCTTCTAGAACCATGAGGTGGCCTATCATGTTGGGCTTTAGTATTGGGTCTTAGACCGGGTAGGCTCATCCGACAGGCCTGGGAGTCATCCCCACGTCGGCCTTGAATACTTGTGTTCATGCCTATGGAAACAATGCAAATCTTTTCATGGAAGATTCTCAGCTAAAAAAATATTTATTTGGTATATACCACTTTACCATTAAAATAAAATGAATAGATAACTTCTAGTTTCTTTATGGTGCAAGTTTGTTGCTTTGCTGTCTAGAAACAGATTTTCTGTGCTTCTCCATAGAAAATTTAAAAAAACACCAAAACATGATCTTGAGCTGATTTTTCTTGAGAGTAAAGTAGTACATGTTATCTATAATTAATTGTTTTTGTGTTTTCGGTTTTGAGTTACGGAAGTATTTGTTTGGTATTTTTATTTGCAGACTATCCAGTTTCGGCACATTGTTGTCTTTATTCGGTATTGTGCTTATACTCGATGTTTATAATTTTTATCTTGATAAATAGAAGTTATAAATTGGTTGGCATACAGTAGCTAATATTGAATTTAGTTATGGCAATTAGCCAATACTTGTATATGAGTGGATTTTATTTAATGAATACTAACCCTTCTAATGAGTTTTGTCAAGTTTTATGCGAATGTAGTATTTAAGATCCAATGGAGAGGGTGATGTGAGATCAATGAGAAGACACGAAATATCAAACATGGGGATGCCCAGCTTCACCCCAATTACATATTCAAGAATATTTAAGCATCTAAGTCTGGGTATGCCCAAGGCATCTCTTCTTTTTTTTCCTCAACAACTACTATCTTGCCTCATTTGGATATTTAATATTCATTCAGATATTTTGTGTTAGTCTTGGGTTGCCTTTTGCTTTTATTTGCTTCTTCCTAGTTTCAGTTTTATTCTTATTTTGTTCCTTTTCTTTTGTTGCTCGTTTTTTCTTATTTTGTTGTTTTCCTTTTGCTTTCTTTCACAAAATGAACCCAACAAAATTATTCTCTTTTCTTTTTCGTGTTTATTTAGTTCTTCCTTTGATCTCTATTTCATTTTTTACTTTTGGTTTTCCTTTGAAATTTTCCTTTCTATTTCTAGCAAGTTTTGTACTTGTTTACCTTCTTATATTTAAATTTCTTTTCTTTTCAAAATGCCTAGCTAAAAGGCGTTAAAGAAAAAAACTTGTTGGAGGCAACCCGCTTTGTTTTCTTTCGTTTTCTTCCAGTGTCACTGTTTTCTTTTGTTTATTTTTGAGTCTTGGAAGTTGTTACATCTGTAGGAACCGCTCCTTATCCTTTTTCTTTTTTTGCCAAGAGTAACCTCTATTTGAAAGGAAGTGCAATTTGTTATTTTCTGTCTAGATTTTTGTGCCTCACCAAATAACGTGCAGCTCTCAGCCAGAGTGTGATAAAATTCTGAAAATTAATGTGCACTTGCCCCAGGTTGTTATCTAACTTCCATTAGTTGAAGAATTTCTGATTTGAGCTATGGAAGTGCTGAAAAAATTCATCTTTATAGACAGTTTTTGATAGATTTCTGCCTTTCTTTGCATTTGCCTCTTAATCTTTTATTTTTGTGTTCTCTTGGGAGAGCTTTAAAAGAAGTTGTGACAGTAGATAATGTTTAAATTGAGTGTTTGTCTTGTGTTAAAACTGAACCAAATGGATGTATTTTTTTTATGCACTAACCCCGCTAATGAAGATTCTGCGAAGTTTTGTGTGTAGGAAGTTTCCAAGTGTAAGGAGAGGAGCAGGATATGAGAAGATGAAGAATGGAAAAAAAATCTCAAGTTTGGGGATTCCGATGTCACCCCAAAGACATATCCAAGAATTACAAGCGTCAAAGCTTGGGGATGCCCAAGGAATCCCCTTCTTCATCAACAATATTATCAGGTCATCTCTCAAGACACTATATTTTTATTGCTTCATATACTATGTGTTATTCTTGGAGAATTTGTTTTCCTGCTGGTAATAAATGGTTGGATCCTAGCATTATTGTTTGGAGATAAACACACTCCACTTTATTGTTTAGAACACTCTAGTTTTCACTCTTATTGCTTTGTGAGTGTTCAATTTTTTCCACTATTGTTTTAGCTCTTGTTTTCCTTTCATATTTAGTTCAGAGCTTGTTAGTTTTCTATATTTATATACGATTAGCTCTCTGGTCTTTAATGAATACTAGTTAATAGAGTTGTTTCAAATAAGTTCATTGGTGCTGGATGGGGAAAAAATATTTCATTCCTATAATGGTGAAAAGATAGCTTGCTTAGAGTGTGGCTAGGCTTTGGCATGTCATGTTAGGTATTATTTTAATTATGTGCTTAGTAATTTATGATGCATTATGACTAGTCTTAAATAATTGAGAATGCTTAATGTTGTACTAAAATTAAATCATGTGTTGTTCTTGATCATAATGCGGCATATTATCGTGGTACCCTTCTTTAAAGATTTATTTGGATCAACTTGGCGCATGCTCACACCATTTTATGACTATAAACAAAGTCACCTTTAGCCTTGATGATCTTTTATTTTTAGATTCGTAATGTCGCTTTATGCTTTGATCAATGATGTTTTGTTGC
This sequence comes from Alopecurus myosuroides, assembly GCA_028641055.1. Classification (NCBI taxonomy): domain Eukaryota; kingdom Viridiplantae; phylum Streptophyta; class Magnoliopsida; order Poales; family Poaceae; genus Alopecurus; species Alopecurus myosuroides. Next base: position 206,127,078 of record CM054063.1, on the reverse strand, counting down.
TATGCATGACTATGGACGTTATTTCTCTCTTAATTGGTCGCTCCCAGTCTCTTGCTAGCCTTCACCTGTACTGAGTATGAGTTCTACTCGTGCATCAAACTCCCTTAAACCAAAGTTATTCCAATGTGTCCACTATACCTACCTATACATGGTATTTCCCTGCCATTCCAAGTAAATTACTCGTGTGCTACCTTTAAAACTTTCAAATATTACTAAACCTTGTTTTGTGTTCCTGTTTTAGCTCATGAAGAACTATTAAATGCTTTATTATTTCTTCCTGTTTTACCTCTTATTTATTTTCCTCTAGGGTATAACTCCTTCAGAATAACCCTAATAAATGACTACTACGCAATCAAGGTGCAATCAACAAAGGATAAACATCACATGAAATTTATAATTCGTGTGATTAGGTATAGCCTTTGTTCTTCGGGGATTCTTGACGCATCTCCAATGAGGATCCTCCATCTTCGTCTATTCTCACCCTAGCAGAAAATCCGAGGAAATTCCGCTGTGGTGAAAATCGTTTCAAGTTTTTCCATGATGGAGAAACGACCACTTTCTCCTAACAGGTACTTCCTTCGAGCTCTGCGGTGAACGGCTGATTATCAATGTTGAACAATGACAATCCTTTGGCATTGGCCATCATGTCAAAACTCGGTAACACATTAGGTATACTAAACCACACACACTCTGCAAAAACAAGTTAGACGCCTCTAACATTTTGTTTGCAAGTTTTACCGTGGTTTTAGGTTCCACGGTCAACTATCATCATCACCTATGAAATTAGAGGTATGCTTAATCTCATTCTTAGATCAACTTTGCGAGGTGATTGAAACACGGATATTACGGAAAGCGTCTTGAGCCTCAATCTAAACTTATTCATAACCATGACCCCCGTGTGGATCCAATCCACATGCCCCTTCCACCATGCCATTATATGACACCAACTATGATGTGACCCAACTCTACTGGAGCACTTCTTCGTATCAAGCGAGATATGCGAGGGGCAACTCGAGCGTCCTAAGATTGCCAAAGGTTTGTAAAAAGTCATATCATGTCGTTGGAAACAAAACAAACACGGCTTATTGGGAATCAACAAAAAGAAACTGAATATTAGAGAGCTTTCTAATACCCGCACAAAATTGTGCTCTAGATCCAGTCGTATCTACACATAGTACGCTCTCATACCACTGCTGGTCGACGCTGCAGAATTTAATTTTTTTTGTCCTACGTAGTCTGCCAATATCACTATGCAGATAATACGGCATGCACATACATGCGAGGATCAGAAATATGACTCACCGGGTAGCATATTCGATGTAGTCGTAGAAGAGATCTGAACAATCATAGATACTCAGAACTAGGCCTAGTAGCAAGGATGTCTCTAAGTTTTTCCTCGTCAAGGATCACACGTGTAATTCCTCTTATGGTGTGCACGCGTACGCTCCTATCAACAAGTCACCGCTCGACCGTCAAGGACTTGGCACCTACGAAAAGATACAGACTTCCCGTGTAGCTAATTGGTAGTTCTAATCAACTGTAATTAGAGCTATTATGAATCTGGAAGTTCACAACACATGAGAGAAAACTAGAATTAGAGCTCGGTCTTATCGGGGGAGGACACCCAAAAACCCAATTAGAAGAGGCGCTAATTCAATTAGAGGGGCTCTAATTAGAAGCTCTAATTAGACTCTCTAATTCTACTAGAGAAATAGAGAGGTTTGAGAGCCAATTCTGTGTTTTGCTTTGAGACTTGGGGTGCTTTATATAGTCGGAGGGAGGAGGAGACTTGCCAAAGGGAGAGGGAAGTTCTAGTTGTGCTAGGAGGAGGGTGGTTGCACCATGATGGTGGTCGCACCACCTCCCCTAGCCCAACTCAGATTGTGTGGTGGAGTACAACTCCACCTCCCTCTCCCTTCTTTATTTCTTTTTCCATTTTTCTTTTCTCTTTTTCACTCCAATAATTTCAGGAAAAATAATGTGACGATGAGTAACAACTTGTGGAGTCACTAAGGCCCACCTGGCATCCCCCTAAAATAGGGTTCGGCCATGAGGGGCAAATCTTGCCCCTCCCGGCACTTCTTCCTTATATGGAAAGTCCCTGGAACTCCTCCGGAACCACATAACCCATATAGCCAAAATCATCGATATTATCTACTGATGTTAGAAACACATTTCTAACATCCCGGGACATCTCATTTCCTCCGTTACCTCTCATATAAATTCTTCCTAACACCAGCATAATTTCTCTCTAGTAGCAACTTCCCTGAAACCACTCCGATTGACACCGGACTTGTTTCTATGACATTGTAACAACATTGAACATTCATAAAACCAATAAGAACATATTAATTCTATCAATTAAAGGTTAGCATGGCTTAAGCATGTGGCCCGTAAAGCCTCGATAACACAGACATGTTCGGGAACTTACCGAACAATAACCAACAGCGGGACCATGGACGCCCATGATGGCTCATGTGTGTTCCCGAAGAATGAGGAATCTAATCTGATCAAACTCTTTGATCATAGCACATAAAACTCGTTACCGATATCGTTCTCTTTTCTCATCCATATCCCCGATGTACTTGTGATAAATCACACTGTATAGCTAGACGATATGACATCGGTGATAGTGAGAGGTCCCAAAGTGTGCATCTCTCTATTTTCTTGAAGAGTTAAGTACTAGTCTTGAACGATCTCTCTTCTATTGCACTTTCTAGGTCATACCCACATATCACCGTTATGATCCTCAGTTACGGCAAGATGGTTGATGATATCCAAAGCATGACTTTAGATTGTGTGGTCACTAGATATTCTCATAGTATAGTAATTATAGTCAATGACAACTTCGTATGTATTTTGCTAAAATACATTACAATTGTTTAGTCTCTTTTAGCAACAACATACACTTGGGTCGGTTCAGTACTATTGTTATTCTAACAATATACTCTTATGTTTTGCTACACTTTTAACCAAGTCCATGATCAGAAAAATATGATCATCTCACAAACCATAAGCTAATCTTAGAGACAATATTAGAAACTCTTGATTGTTTATGTCTTCATACCCGCACAAAGATTTTCCGTTGAAAACTCACTTTTCCAGTGCTATAGCGGTTGTAGAAGATGACATAAACTTAATTTTAAACTTGGAGATAGAATAATAACTGGATATTATTGTCTCTAGGGCATACCTCCAACATCTTTGGCCGCGGATTATACCTATTTCCGGGCGCAGGCAGTGGATCCGATGGTTCAGCCGACACCAATTCCAATTTTACTGATATCTTTAACTTTTGGCGAAGGTGGTTTCACGCAGTTAGTCAGGTTGGAATTTTCATCGCAGACGGCGGAGGCAGGAGCCCAGCCGACTTCCGTTCTGAACAAGGATCCACGTTCGAAGCGACCGATCGATTTGGGAGGTCTGTCACTGCAGTCGGCTCCGTCTAGGCTGGTCAATCCGCCTCAATGAGGATCCACGTTCTGGTTACGAGGGTGACATAACGTGTGTTTCGGTATACGTATCCTTTCAACTTTGTTGTCTCAGTGGTTTTTTGTGTTGTTGGATAACTGACATGTTATGTTCCATTGTAGACTACTGGTATGGGGAAACGCAGGGTTGGTGGTTCTAGAGCGTCACATCAAAATAAGAGGTGCGACATTTTAACGTCTTTTGTTTTAGACGTGCAGTCTGTAATATAATGCGATGGATACATGAGTTCTTTGTTAGAGTGCCATTTTCATTCTCTTTCATTCGAACTTTTGCAGAAAGGCAATGAAAGAGCTGACGCATACAAATGGTTCTTAGGCATCACAGCTGCGATGGTTAGAGAGTCGGCATGTGGACTGTTAAGCCATTTAGCTAGGTGTTCTACTTTGTTAGCGTATTTGGCTGCATGGACGTTTTTTCGCGCGGTGTTGTGTGATTTGTGTCTGATGTGCACGTTAGTTCGGTATGTGCTATTTAGTGACGGTATTTTTTGGGTGTTTAGTACAACGAGAGTTAGATGTGAACTTTTATCGATCTAATGAATAGAGAAGTACTATGTTTTTTGGTCAATTGTTGTATCTGTTTGCTTCCTGTGTATGTGTGTACATGAACTGCAGCTCATATTCCATTGTTGGGTATATAGACAGGTGATCGAGGTTTTCACGGGGATGAGTGCCTTGTGCTGTCTTGACACATCGACCGTGGTTAAAATTCATCAGTTTTATTAAACTCGATTGTGTTCCTATGTTGCCTTCCATTATTTCTTCACGATGTCATAGTAATGTTCCGATGACACTATATGAGACACTCTTAAATGAATATTTATCTTATGCATTGTACCTAAATAGAAGAGTGATTACGCTGCATGATCGTTGATGAGGCTGAGGCGGTTGTACTCGATGTTGCCCTCCATAGTTAGGTTACATTGTATTTTCGCGTTGACTCCTCTCGCGTTGGCTCTCCGGACACAGTTTAGTCAACTTTGACTTTTGATCTTTAGCACGGCTCTCACGGTGTGGTGTCGAGGTGAATGGATCATGTAGTTATTCGTAACGGTAGCTGACATGGTTAAGATACAGGTTCGATGTAACGGTGACTGATCTGATTTTCGTATACCGATGAGTGATTGTCTTTAGTATATTGATTATTATAGGTAGATAAGTATATTGTTGTTGGCACCCGCCGTTTGGTTGAATGTATTGGTGGATTACATCATCGAAAGTGCGCGATTGCAAATAGAGAAATGTGTGTTTTGAGAAATTAAGAGGAGTAGTCTTACACTTGTGATTGGCCTAGCGCGGCATGCCGCCGCGGCTCTCATTGCTAGTTTTTTTAATAAGGGTTCAAATCCTCTCGCCCCTGACGTTCATTGCGATAGTTAGCCAAAAAACGACTAAAGAGGTTTTAACATGGGTCGTATCGGAGCGCGACCCATTTAAACGAAAAGTTTTTTTGTTTATTAATAAATTTATAAAAAATATATTAAAAATAGTATTTTATGAAATTTTATTTTGAAAATTCAGAAAGCAATGATTACATTCTCTACAAACTAGTTCACGAGGTTTAATAAAATGTTCATTTGAGGAGGCAAGTTTTTTACCGTGTCAATTTTTTAGGGGAAAATGAATATAAAGAAAGTTACAAGCAGAATCATAGACTCATAAAGTATCTAGCCATGACTGCATGCCATCCTTTAGACTAGGCTTAGTGATGACCCATAAGTATAGGGGGTGTATCGTAGTACTTTCGATAAATAAGAGTGTCGAACCCAATGAGGAGCAGAAGGTGTTGACAAGCAGTTTCGATAAAGGAATAACTGTAAATACTAAAGGATAGATATGTAGGGGTTTTTGATATTGCAGATAAATAAAGTGCGAGTAAATAAAATGCAGTAATAATAATTGCAGCAAGTGGCCCAATCCTTTGTTCAGCAAAGGACAAGCCGGTGGGTTTACTTACGATTAACAAGCATTCTCGAGGACACACGGGAGGTTTCTGTCAAGTGCTTTTGTTCCATGCAGCTGAATAATCTTAGGTGTTTTGATAAGTGTTGTGTGGGTGAACCTATGCTAATGTACCGTCCCATCCAAGACTAATACATACTTTTTATTATACCCCTTGCAAGCATCCGCAACTACAAGAAAGTAATTAAGAAATAAATCTAACCACAGCTTTAAACTCCAGGATCCTACGCTCCCTCGTGTAATGGTTTCCTAACGGGGGTTTAGGTTTCTGTCACTCCAGCAACCCCACAATTAGTAGCCAAATACACGATGCATTCCCCTAGGCCCATAAATGGTGAAGTATCATATAGTCGACGTTCACATGACACCACTAGGATAATAACACCACAACTTAAATATCAAACATTAAATATTATTCAACATTACTTCACTACTAACAACTTGACTTCTCCCATGTCCTCAAGAACAACACGAACTACTCACAAGACATCATATGAATCATAATCAGAGGTGATATAATGGATGATAACAATCTGGTCATAAAGTGCAAACACCGATAAATCTCACAATCATCAACTACTAACAAGTAATCCACACCGGGAGAGAGATCTAATGTAAAACTACGATAGAGGCCCCTAATTGTTACAGCGGGATTACGGTGGATGATGAGGGTGATGGTGATGATGATGATGGTGATGATGATGACGATCTTGATGATGCCCGGAGTGATGACGGTGACGATGGCGGTGATTTCCCCTCTCCAGAGAGGAATTTCCCTGGCGGATTTCTCTCTACCAGAGAGTTTTTCTCTCTCGGATGTTTTCCGCCCCGAGGCGGTGGCGGAATAATTCTTCGATGATGGTACAAGGCTTAGGGTTCCCTCGGGACCAAGTACGCCAAAAATATCCACCAGGGGTGGGCCAGGGTGGCCACACCGCCTGATGGCGCGGCCAGGGGCGCGCCACCTCATGGTGTGGGCCCCTCGTTGCCCCCCTATGGCTCTCCTTCTGGCTGGACTCATGCTATGGACTTCTAAGACACCCCAGATTTCCCCCTTCTTCTTCTGATCTTCTAAAATATGGTATCTCGATGGTGCTTTTTCCATCAGATTTCTGGTCCCGGTGTTTATTCTCCAAAAATTATGAACATACAAAATAAGATAAAATAACATAAGGGATGCATCATAACATGAAATATATCGATGAATAACGGAAAATTATGATATAAAATAGTGATGCAAAATGGACGTATCACTTAGCTCTAAAGATATTATTACAAAATCCATCTTTTAAATGAGACAAGCATCTAGGCAAGTCTGGAATATTATTTCTAAAAATGTAACTATTTCTGTGATCCTAGATGCTCCAACAACCCATAATGATGATGTCCATGAAGAATTGGATAAAATATATGGCTTTAGCATCTTGTATCATGTCATTGAGATTCATGTATGTGTTCCATTCAAATCCAAGTGCCCACCAGAAACTTTGGATGAAACTACATTCGAAGAAAAGATGTAACATAGTCTCTTCTGGGCAAGTATCACACACAATGCAGTCTTGAAATTCTACATAAAAATTCGTATGCTTCCTAAGATCTTTAGTTTTTTATCTGGAATTGAATAGTAGCCATGCAAAGAATTTTTGTCTAGGGATACTGCAAGTTTTCCATATATCCAAGATGGATTTATCCACTTGATACTCTCTAATCGGTGTGTTAGAGATCTTTTTGTTCTGGAATTTTGTATTACCCCATTTAAAACACCAGGAGTCATGAGATTCATTGAAGGCAGTAGAGGCTATATCATGTTGGAGAGCTTGGAGTTGTTGACGAGCAATACTGGACAGAGTGAGGTCAAACATGTCATAAATGTTATTATCAGAGTTTTCCCTGGCAGTTTGGAGACTGATCAGATTATTCTTGGCAAAAGAGTGAAGGTGTGGATACTTGTCTTCAGCAGCTTCTCCTTTCCATTTATCATACCATAGGGTCAAGGTAGCTCCATTGCCAACCTTACAAGCAGCAAAGTCTTCGTATTGATCGAATTGTGATAAACACTCCTTCCACCAAAATGATCCCTTTGGATTAGCAGCATGAGGAATATAACCATTATTGTAGTAAGCATTCCAAATAAGTCTAACCCAAGGTATATCCATGTGGTTATAAAACTTGTGAACATTTGTCACATCCCAATTTTGGAATACCTGTTAACACAGTTGTTTTGCTAATTGCTTTACTAATAAACCTTGGTTGTGTTTGTTTGTGGTTGTTTAAGTGCAACTAAACAAACTAATTATATAAACTTGCAAACTTAAAAGGATAGCAAAGCAGTAAACTAAAAATATTCAACATATTGTTCCAATGATAAAAATATTCAACATATTGTTCCAATGACTTTGGCAATATTTTCTAAGGTAAATATTGATCAAAGAGCTTTCCAAAAACATCTTATGAATCTCATACTTGTTGAATATTATTCCAAGACCCAAATTAAGAAAGGTGAAACACTTAATAAATTTCCATAAAGGATTATCAGAAAAAGAGGCATTCTTAAATGCTTCACCAAAATATTATCAAATGTTTTTCCAACCTTGCAAGCTTAAAAACAAAGGTATTGGAGAGCATTGACTTGCTATCTCTAGTCACATAAATATTTTGGCAAAGCATTGTTAAAGAAAAGCCAAGTGCCTTATTAAATAGAAATTCCAATATTTCCATAAACAGAAAACTCAAACAAGTTACTTCTGGAAACTTCCATCAAATGATCTGAAATTCATACCATTGCTTCCTTATATCAAATAAGGAACACACACAAGAGGAGACCAAAAATTGAATCCATTAAAGTCCTGAAAACATGGTTTTTCTCCACAGCAATATTTGGGATTTTGAACAAGTTTGTTCTACAAATTTTTTTCAAATGCCATGAAATAAATACCACTTGCTCTATATCATAAATAAGGATGAAAACCAAAAGGAAACAAGTTTTTGAATTGTTTAAGTTTCCAAAAACCCCTGTTTTCTTGACAGCACCTTTTTTAAATTTGAACAAGTTTGTTCTATGAAGTAACTCTAAATGACTTGAAATTTCTACCACATAAGTAACACATTAAATAAGGAATGTGTGCCAAAAATTATCATTTTTGGAAGCTCCTAAGTAGGTTAATAAATTCAATGTCCATTTATGTAAGAATTCAAATTTAAACAACTTTGAATTATAAAGTTTCACCAATTGATCCAATTTTCATATATGTTGTGTATCTCAACTAATTAGAATTTGGGGCAAAAGGATTTAAAATTTAAACTTTGTTTGCCTAGTGAAAACATCCATTTCCAGAGGGAACAGGGACCTACTTGTAATATTCCAAGGACCTAGTTGTAATCCTAGTCACATGGTCATCTTCTTCTTCCTGTAGATGACGAAGTAGCAGGCATGGAGGCCCATGCTCCATTGCCTTCGAGTAGAAGACTCCTAGATAGATAAAACCCCCCCAAGTGGATGCTACCTGCTCCCTCTCTCTCCCCACTCGAAGCCTCTCTCTCTCACTGTACCAAAAAGGCCCAAAAACGAAAAACCGAACCCTAGCTTCTAAGCTCGCCGCCGATTAGGCCATTGCCGTGCTCGCCGCCGGCAGCCGCTAGCTCCATCGTCTTCGCCTGGTTGTGGTTGTGCTCGGTGCAAAACGAATTGGGCCGAAACGAACCGTAGACGCCGCGCCGTCCGGTTCCCTTCTCCGAGCCCGACGACTCCGGCGAGGGATTCCGGCCGCCTCGAGCCCCCTCCTTCCTCTCCGAGCACCTCTACGCGTTTAGGGTAAGAAGGTGAGCCTCCCCGTCGTTTTTTCCCCCTCCCTCTCGTTCGGTATCGCCGCCGTGCCGAGCTCCTGTCCGGCCGCCGCCGTGCCCTCGTCGCCGGCCGCGCTCCGGTCCTTCCCTGGAAACGGCGTTGGCCCTAGTTGGTAGCCCACGACGAGAGGAACCCGTATGTGTGCTTGATTCGTAAAATGGTAAACGTTTACGCTCGGATTCGTGCTCGCCGGAGCAGTCCCGCCGGCGGGTGACGCGAGCATGACGTCGTGGCGACGTCAGCCTCCCTTGACCCCGCGCGGTGAGGTCAAACCTGCTGGTGGCCCTCGCTGTGCCGCGTGGCAGCCAGCGTGGCGGCCTGGCCCGCGGGTCAGCGAGTGCAGCTAGTTCTGCTCGCGGTAGATTTAGATCCAGGACGGCCCGTTGGCAGATCTGGCCCAACAACCACTTGTTTTCCTTTTATTTTTTTTCAGAAACATCCATGTTTGCTTTTGGCTCTAAAAGGCAACTTAAAAGATGAATTTTACCAAACCAAAATTCACAGATGTAAAGAAACAAAATATGAACCACCTCCAACTTGTAGATCTACTTTTGGATGATTAGTTTTGAAATGAAAAATGTTTTGGTAACAGCTACCAGAAACACCAAAATGAGCACCATTTTAATTTTACAACTCAGAATGAAGTGAGGCAAATTGCATTGGAAAGCCCTTGAAATTTCCTAACAGGAGCATTTAACCTCGTTTCCAAATTAATTGTATTTTTGAAATGGCATGCAATTTGGTAAAACACCAGAGAGCACTTTGGTGATTTTTATAAATTAATTAAAGATGAATTTTGATGCAAACTCAACTGGATGGTCTTGTATATGTTTAGGGCTATCCAAACCTAGAAGGGTTTAATTTTTAGAGCATCCTATAAAATTTGGTGGACAGATCTTTGATTTGCTTGTTTCTGCCATTTTGGCATTTTAAGTAATTAAATTGTGTGATTATATTTTTGTGTTGCAATATTGTTTTCTAGCATGTAAAAGTTGTGTGAACTTGTTTTCTAAGGTGTACTTAGCTATTTTAGCATGTTAGAATGTGTGAACTTGAGTGGATAAGAAATAGGATTTTCTGAGAATTAACATATGATTACTCTCTAGTTAATATTTGCATAGTAATTTTGAGTGATACAATTATGTGCAAACACTTGAATTTGTTGATTGGATCCAGTACCATATTGGTAATGATTTGGTGTTGTTATCACCTCTGCTAGATTGCATTTGAGTTGGTAGAAAAGCATTATTAGCTTTGTCATGACTATGAGAATGGTTATGGAAAAATTCCCTCATGTGTGGAATTTTGACATAATCATTTGTGGTTTTGTGACCACATATTTTTGGGTTGTATCCATAGGTCCAGTAGCATTTTGATAAGTTTGTTATGAGTGCTTGACTCCTAGATTTTTCACTTGTGTGAAAAACAATAGCATGAGTAGCATTGCCTTGCTTATTTTAGCACCCTGTTATTTTCTGCTAGTATTGTTATTGCACTAGAAGCTTGTTTAGTCTTTTGTTAAATTTTTAGCAAGTGGACCAGAGGCATTGTGACCTCTTAATGCTTTGATATGCTAGTGGAACACCCACTGGTTTCATTGCATTTTTGGTGGAAACATTATTTCCCCCACACTAGATGTGTTTCTTTTATATATGTTTTGAGTAGATCTTTAAATGCTTTTTAGGCTTATTGCTAGATTAATTCTCATGAAACTAGTACCATTTAGGTACTGTTATTTTGGTTATAGAACCTCTAGATACTTGGTGCTTGTTTTTGAAATAGGTTTAAAATAGAAATGCTTAAGGACTAGATTTCACACTAGGATATTCATGTATGCTTTTTGTCTTGTTTTCCCTTAGGGAAAAATATGAATCTTTGGTGTGGAAACCAGAGGATGGAATTTCCTTGTGGCATTATTATCTTAGGGTTTTCGCCTCTGATAGGTTTCCTCTTAAGTAGCATAAGAGCATGAGTAACACTTGGATGACTAGGAATTAATCTCCTCACATGTGTAGCATTTTAAGCATAGTTTTTCCTTGTTCCCTAGCTATGTTTTTTATGTTATTTTGTGGAATCCAGTAGCATTTATGGTACTGGTTAGAGGAGTATTTTGCCTCTGCTAGCTTGCACACTTGTGCATAAAATTAACTAGTGTAGCCTAAACTAGTCTAGTATTTTTCCTAAATTTTCTACTAGTATGAGTAGGAGTTTTTGGATGCTAGATTGTTTGTTTTGAGCACTTTTATAAAAGTGACCAGAGGCTTATTAACCTCTTGGTGAGCATATTTGCTAGTGGAACACCCACTGGTATGTTTGCTTCATGGTGGAATAATAGGTTTGACTTGTTGTCATGAGCTTATTTTACCACTTGGGTAATTTAGCAAATTATGTGTGCTTGCCATAGAGATTGTAGTGGGAATTTTTAGACATCAAAATGTGTTTTATGTGACACCCTACTGTCTAGTAACATGTGCTTTACCCCACTGGTCCATGGTGTTCTTAACTAAAAATCATTGAATTGGCCACACATAAACACTAGGAAAAAAGCAGACTTTTCAACTATAGTTTTTATGCCAATTTTTCTTAAGGGAAAAATTGAGAACTTGGGTGGTACTTCTTGATTGCTTGTTGTATGTATTACTTGTAGCCTTGTTTGTCTTGTTTGGTTCTGAATGTGTGTCCTTTATTCTCTTTTTACGACGTTAGAAAAACGAAGAGGAAGGAAGTGTCGGGAAGCTCTGTTTCAAGTTCCAGTCACTCCAACAACCAGGGACACAAGAGTTACCAGGCAAGCCATCCTGATGCTTGCTGATACAATACTTATCATTATCTATCATGCATGTTTTACCTCTGAAGTTTTACCAAAAACTTGATTATCAAAACTATTTTTGATGTGGAATTTACTACTATACTATATTATAGGTTACTATCATGCCAGTAGTTAAACTTGGTAATACCAAGCCCATAAGCCACCATATGGTATTTAATACCATCAAATATACTAGTCCCTAAGTGGACACCCTAAAATTGTGATTCTACGAAACAAAGGCTTTACGGAAAAACCCGGAGAAAAGGCGGATCCTTGTTCTCCGGAGGAATGTGGAAGTGGTCATTTTTGAGAAGGTGGTGTTTTCAAAAAATGACACATAACCTAGTCTTCGCCGGACAACCTTTACCGTACTGCCACCCTACCCCAACATGGGCAAGGGGCTTAACTTGAAGTTTGTTCTTATTAGTGTGTGCTATCTCACTTGCTATAAGGGGCGTCGTACCCTCGAACCGAATGTCGTCGAAACTCCCAATGTTGAGGCATATAAAGTGTGGGATTAATTTTCCCTCCGGATGCATTCATTGAGGCTCCTGGCTAGGCAGGGTGGGACTTGATGCCGGGGAGAACAACCTCAATCGAGAGATAGGCATATACTAGCTTGAACATAGTGGATGGTTATGATCAGATACCTGATGTTTACATACTGTTGTTACAGTCCGTGGTTGTTTCACGGGAGGTGTATTGGATCTGGTGGATGTGTACACCTCTGCAGAGTATAACTTTTTCGAAGAAGCCGCGTCCTCGGATATGGACAGTTGAATGGCCATGTAGCTAGCATTGTGTCAATGTTTTCAAAAAGGAGTTTTGAAAGGGAAATTTTGGAAAGGAAGTGTTGAACTTGTGAAGTTCGGAAAGGAAGGAACTTTGTATCTGCGAGATACTGATGATGGAAAGCCAGATGATGTTATACAAAACAAAATGTTTTGAAAAGAAAACCTTTTCTACTCTAAGCAAGAATTCTGGAAACTGATTCCAAGAAGTTTTGCAAAGAGAAAATATTCTTTAAACAAAACTTTACCAAACCTCTTGTACATGTGATATCTACACGAGAAATAAAACTATATTATTTTATTCTGAAGTATCTTCTTCAACGAAGATACAGATTAACCTGACTGCAACTGTGGTGTCATCATATATGAACACCATTGATAGTGAACCCTATTTATAGCCTACCTATTCCACCATATAAGCATATTTGCATGTTGGTAAGTGACATGATGGATGTCTTGCTGAGTACATTCAAATGTACTCATTATGGTTTCGCCCCTGGTATCTACTTATCAGATTTGGAGAAGGAGTCTCCGAAGGAGATCTATGAAGAGAAGTACGGAGCTGGCGGCTTTGCGAACTAGGATCGTCTCCGGGTCAGCAGCCTGTAGGTTAAGGCGTGACTTGGGCTCAACTACGTTGTGTTTTATTTGTCTTCCGCTGTGTTTGATAAGTTGCCTGCCCCATGGGCAGTTGCGTTAAACTTGATCATGTGATCTTTTATGTAATACCTTTATGTATTCGTGTAATGGATGATGTATTTCTGTGTGCCAACTGTGTATGTTGTTCACGACTGATCTTTCTGGGATCGTGAATGTATGCATACGTAGGGTTTCAGACTGCCGGTCTGGGGTCCTTACAGAGTTGGTATCAGAGCCATCCTGACCTTAGGAGACCTTAGTTAGCATGGACGTCAGATAGGAAAGAAAAGTATTTTGGAGTAAAAACCTATTTACTATCTAAATTATTTTTATCTAAGGGAATTTTAGTATATTTTCCCTCCTTATTATCTTTTCAGAAGATTATAAATGCATATCAAGGGCGTCCTTGAACAGTAGTTCGAAGGGCGGGCCTTATAGAGTTGGTATGTCTCTCGGTTAAGAGTCTATTTCTTACTTGTTTGCAACTGCTCCGCTCTGTTTTTGAAACACCTCTCGTCTTTGAAGTTTTCTGTTCAGAAATAGTTGGGGTTTCAAAAACAGATTGTTGCGTAGTTTTACCTCTCTCAGTTAAAAGTTTATTAAAAAACTTTACTTCTATTATCTTGTATACTTGCCGATGTCCTGAGAAGACCAAAATAATTGCCTAGCTCTACAGTAATGATGGTCAGAAGTAGATATAGTTCTTCAGCCACTTCTAGGATTTTTGGATCATTCCCCCGACGTAGCTCCAATGGAGTCTTGCTTGTGTGTTATGGCTTGCTTATGTGTGTCCGTAGGACTGTGTGCTATTGTGTGGTGTAGAATTTGGTTCATCTAGGCTTCTATATGTTTGTGGGGTGCTCAAAATTTGCATATTTGTGATTGCCCCGCTCTTGTTTTTGAATCGCCTCGTGTTAAAATTTCTGCAAGCAAAAATGTTTGTATAGCATTCAAAAACAAGAATTTGTTGCTTAGACTTATACTTGTTTTCGCTTCATAATGCGACCCGTCGTGAACCACCACCATCAATGAAAGCACCATTGGACCTAATAATAGAGGACCATCAAGCCACACGAGCTGATAGCATTGCTACCAGTGATGCACTCCAACAAATAAAGCTCCAACAACGAAAATCCTCAAAGAAGAAAAGGCGTAAAGAAAACCAACCAATACTGACCAAAACCTCTATGTTTTGTCTGTTTGCAAAAGAAGTCTTCACATGCCATGATGCGCAAACCCCCTCAAAAGCCAATCAAAAGAGCACAATTCAATATTCGACGTATGACGCTAGTCGTATCTTGTCGGACAAACATGATTAAATAGAAAGCTAACAAGACTAACATGTTTGGTATAATCTTAGGTTGACACCTAACCAAAGCATGCAAACTACTGACAACTCTTTCTAAACCAAGAAATTAAGTGACTTAAGACACCTTTTAATATAGTTGGTAAAAAGGAGAAGTCACGAGAAAATAAGATGATGACCTATTCGTTTACTAGTCAATAGGATATCGGGTGTATCTACTTTGGAAATCAAAACTTGGTAGACATTGTAGGTACTATGAAATTCGGGGTTTAGAAATTAAGTGAGCAATGGAATGGTTGTGATAGATCTAGGAAAACAACAGTTTTCCTGTTTTTGTTTCTTTGTGTGCTCTTGATTGAAATAAATTTGTGTTTTATTAAATCTTGCTTCCTAACTTATATGGAGTTGTTAGGACTTGTTATTATATTGTTTTCTTACAATAAATCTACCCTAGAAAGTGTGTGCATGATTGAAAACTCGAATAAAAATGAAATAACATTTGTCACCTTCTAGTTTATTTATCTGGAAGTATTGTGAGAGCTAGATCCGTGTATACTTTCTTAGTAGATTTTTGTGCAATGTTTCTTTGAGTCCAGTACCATTTAGGTACTGTTATTTTTATGCTTGTACCTATGTTAGCTTGCATGTCTCTTAATAGTAAAGCATATGTAAGCATTACTATCAGTATGCACTAAGTATTGCTTCACTAGATTAAATAGCCTTATATTTTTATCTTGTATGCAAAGTTTTTCATGAGTAACCAGAGGCTAGTACCTATTTTTACTTGGTATTAGTGGGCCATAGCCCACTGGTCCCATTGTATTTTAGCTTGAGGATAAAAATCCCCAACCATACACATGTGTGAAAATAGCATGTTTCACTATGTGATTGTTTTCTATTTTCCACCATGGAAAATCTAATTGTTTGTTTTCACTTATGCAAGTGAGAAGTTTATTTCTTATTAGTAAATACTAATATGTTTAGGTGTGATCCTTTTGTTAGCATAATATTCCTTAGGGGTATCATGTTAAGAAATGTTTCACTATCGTGTGCTGAAATTAAATTGTTCGCAAATAAAATAAATTCCTCTTGATTGGTAGATTGTTTGTGGATAATTTTAAATTGAGTGTATGGATTTTTGAAAAGGTTTAGATAACTTTTCATTAATTTCATAGCTACTGGTTGTGTGAGTTATACCTTGCTTGTTTGCTAGTAATTGGTTAAAGAAAACAGAAATTGCTAGAAGAAATTTCTGCATGTTTAATAGTTGTATCATGGGATTGTTTTGGTGTTTGTGCTTACTAACATGAGTAAGTTTTATGTACTGTTATTAGGTACATTTATATTCATGAC
Source organism: Alopecurus myosuroides (assembly GCA_028641055.1). NCBI lineage: Eukaryota > Viridiplantae > Streptophyta > Magnoliopsida > Poales > Poaceae > Alopecurus > Alopecurus myosuroides. The sequence continues at coordinate 206,110,883 of CM054063.1, read as the reverse complement.
TTGCTTGTTTAAGTTTAAACATCATGATAGCATTGTTTGCTTCTTTAGAGCGAAACTAGTTTCACCACTAGAAAATGGTGATTGTTGCTCTAGTAGTACCCTCTTTTTATTTTATAAGTTTATGTGTTGATATAGCATGTTTAGGAAGTTATTACTTCTGTTATCATGCCATGAATTATTTAGTTTCATGTTCTATGGTTATAGGATATGATTATCTCGTATAGCATGCTGGTGTAGATTTTTCATACTAGTGTGTTATTTGTGCAGACCTTTTTTTTTATGCCTGTGTAATAGGAGTTTTACCTTGTGTAAAGATGGTGTTTTAGAGTATCTTTATGATTGTATTCATGGGTTTTTAGCTACTGGTTGTTTGCTAATTGTTCATGATTGATGGATTCCAAAACCTCTAATAAACAATAACCTAGTGAATAAATAGTCTATTCATCTGTGGTGTTGTTTGCTTGTTTATTGGATGTTGTAAATGTTTTACCTTAGCATGAGTTTATACTTGTGTAATGATTGTGCTTAAGAGTATCTTAAGAATCTAAAACATCCAACTAAAATCATGACCACTTTAAGTGATAGTTGCTTGTGGTGAGTAATAACCACTTCCATGAGTATTGTTCTGTCTGTTTGTTTTACCTTAGCAACCTAACCTTTGCACCCACAAGCTATATTTTTAGCTTATTATATACCTTGTTATGAGAGTGGTACACCACCCCATAGGTGGTATGTAATATGTGGGATATAGCTAGGAACTCATGTAAATAATTGATGGTACATTTCCAGGTAGTTCTGCACTAAAAGGAACTAGTTGGCAGTAGTGATGTTATCAGAAAATTTTAAAATTTGGTGGTTGAGTAAAGTGATAGCTAGAGAAATTTTTAAAGTAAATTTGCTAATTTAGGGATGTACCCCACCTCCCAAGAAAAGTCAAAGGGGGGAAGCACCTGCACTCCAACACTAACTTTGTGTTTGTTGGCCCTCCCTTAGTCCTCGCTTGTGAATCTCGGGGACGAGATTCTTTTTAAGGGGGGAAGACCTGTCACATCCCAATTTTGGAATACCTGTTAACACAGTTGTTTTGCTAATTGCTTTACTAATAAACCTTGGTTGTGTTTGTTTGTGGTTGTTTAAGTGCAACTAAACAAACTAATTATATAAACTTGCAAACTTAAAAGGATAGCAAAGCAGTAAACTAAAAATATTCAACATATTGTTCCAATGATAAAAATATTCAACATATTGTTCCAATGACTTTGGAAATATTTTCTAAGGTAAATATTGATCAAAGAGCTTTCCAAAAACATCTTATGAATCTCATACTTGTTGAATATTATTCCAAGACCCAAATTAAGAAAGGTGAAACACTTAATAAATTTCCATAAAGGATTATCAGAAAAAGAGGCATTCTTAAATGCTTCACCAAAATATTATCAAATGTTTTTCCAACCTTGCAAGCTTAAAAACAAAGGTATTGGAGAGCATTGACTTGCTATCTCTAGTCACATAAATATTTTGGCAAAGCATTGTTAAAGAAAAGCCAAGTGCCTTATTAAATAGAAATTCCAATATTTCCATAAACAGAAAACTCAAACAAGTTACTTCTGGAAACTTCCATCAAATGATCTGAAATTCATACCATTGCTTCCTTATATCAAATAAGGAACACACACAAGAGGAGACCAAAAATTGAATCCATTAAAGTCCTGAAAACATGGTTTTTCTCCACAGCAATATTTGGGATTTTGAACAAGTTTGTTCTACAAATTTTTTTCAAATGCCATGAAATAAATACCACTTGCTCTATATCATAAATAAGGATGAAAACCAAAAGGAAACAAGTTTTTGAATTGTTTAAGTTTCCAAAAACCCCTGTTTTCTTGACAGCACCTTTTTTAAATTTGAACAAGTTTGTTCTATGAAGTAACTCTAAATGACTTGAAATTTCTACCACATAAGTAACACATTAAATAAGGAATGTGTGCCAAAAATTATCATTTTTGGAAGCTCCTAAGTAGGTTAATAAATTCAATGTCCATTTATGTAAGAATTCAAATTTAAACAACTTTGAATTATAAAGTTTCACCAATTGATCCAATTTTCATATATGTTGTGTATCTCAACTAATTAGAATTTGGGGCAAAAGGATTTAAAATTTAAACTTTGTTTGCCTAGTGAAAACATCCATTTCCAGAGGGAACAGGGACCTACTTGTAATATTCCAAGGACCTAGTTGTAATCCTAGTCACATGGTCATCTTCTTCTTCCTGTAGATGACGAAGTAGCAGGCATGGAGGCCCATGCTCCATTGCCTTCGAGTAGAAGACTCCTAGATAGATAAAACCCCCCCAAGTGGATGCTACCTGCTCCCTCTCTCTCCCCACTCGAAGCCTCTCTCTCTCACTGTACCAAAAAGGCCCAAAAACGAAAAACCGAACCCTAGCTTCTAAGCTCGCCGCCGATTAGGCCATTGCCGTGCTCGCCGCCGGCAGCCGCTAGCTCCATCGTCTTCGCCTGGTTGTGGTTGTGCTCGGTGCAAAACGAATTGGGCCGAAACGAACCGTAGACGCCGCGCCGTCCGGTTCCCTTCTCCGAGCCCGACGACTCCGGCGAGGGATTCCGGCCGCCTCGAGCCCCCTCCTTCCTCTCCGAGCACCTCTACGCGTTTAGGGTAAGAAGGTGAGCCTCCCCGTCGTTTTTTCCCCCTCCCTCTCGTTCGGTATCGCCGCCGTGCCGAGCTCCTGTCCGGCCGCCGCCGTGCCCTCGTCGCCGGCCGCGCTCCGGTCCTTCCCTGGAAACGGCGTTGGCCCTAGTTGGTAGCCCACGACGAGAGGAACCCGTATGTGTGCTTGATTCGTAAAATGGTAAACGTTTACGCTCGGATTCGTGCTCGCCGGAGCAGTCCCGCCGGCGGGTGACGCGAGCATGACGTCGTGGCGACGTCAGCCTCCCTTGACCCCGCGCGGTGAGGTCAAACCTGCTGGTGGCCCTCGCTGTGCCGCGTGGCAGCCAGCGTGGCGGCCTGGCCCGCGGGTCAGCGAGTGCAGCTAGTTCTGCTCGCGGTAGATTTAGATCCAGGACGGCCCGTTGGCAGATCTGGCCCAACAACCACTTGTTTTCCTTTTATTTTTTTTCAGAAACATCCATGTTTGCTTTTGGCTCTAAAAGGCAACTTAAAAGATGAATTTTACCAAACCAAAATTCACAGATGTAAAGAAACAAAATATGAACCACCTCCAACTTGTAGATCTACTTTTGGATGATTAGTTTTGAAATGAAAAATGTTTTGGTAACAGCTACCAGAAACACCAAAATGAGCACCATTTTAATTTTACAACTCAGAATGAAGTGAGGCAAATTGCATTGGAAAGCCCTTGAAATTTCCTAACAGGAGCATTTAACCTCGTTTCCAAATTAATTGTATTTTTGAAATGGCATGCAATTTGGTAAAACACCAGAGAGCACTTTGGTGATTTTTATAAATTAATTAAAGATGAATTTTGATGCAAACTCAACTGGATGGTCTTGTATATGTTTAGGGCTATCCAAACCTAGAAGGGTTTAATTTTTAGAGCATCCTATAAAATTTGGTGGACAGATCTTTGATTTGCTTGTTTCTGCCATTTTGGCATTTTAAGTAATTAAATTGTGTGATTATATTTTTGTGTTGCAATATTGTTTTCTAGCATGTAAAAGTTGTGTGAACTTGTTTTCTAAGGTGTACTTAGCTATTTTAGCATGTTAGAATGTGTGAACTTGAGTGGATAAGAAATAGGATTTTCTGAGAATTAACATATGATTACTCTCTAGTTAATATTTGCATAGTAATTTTGAGTGATACAATTATGTGCAAACACTTGAATTTGTTGATTGGATCCAGTACCATATTGGTAATGATTTGGTGTTGTTATCACCTCTGCTAGATTGCATTTGAGTTGGTAGAAAAGCATTATTAGCTTTGTCATGACTATGAGAATGGTTATGGAAAAATTCCCTCATGTGTGGAATTTTGACATAATCATTTGTGGTTTTGTGACCACATATTTTTGGGTTGTATCCATAGGTCCAGTAGCATTTTGATAAGTTTGTTATGAGTGCTTGACTCCTAGATTTTTCACTTGTGTGAAAAACAATAGCATGAGTAGCATTGCCTTGCTTATTTTAGCACCCTGTTATTTTCTGCTAGTATTGTTATTGCACTAGAAGCTTGTTTAGTCTTTTGTTAAATTTTTAGCAAGTGGACCAGAGGCATTGTGACCTCTTAATGCTTTGATATGCTAGTGGAACACCCACTGGTTTCATTGCATTTTTGGTGGAAACATTATTTCCCCCACACTAGATGTGTTTCTTTTATATATGTTTTGAGTAGATCTTTAAATGCTTTTTAGGCTTATTGCTAGATTAATTCTCATGAAACTAGTACCATTTAGGTACTGTTATTTTGGTTATAGAACCTCTAGATACTTGGTGCTTGTTTTTGAAATAGGTTTAAAATAGAAATGCTTAAGGACTAGATTTCACACTAGGATATTCATGTATGCTTTTTGTCTTGTTTTCCCTTAGGGAAAAATATGAATCTTTGGTGTGGAAACCAGAGGATGGAATTTCCTTGTGGCATTATTATCTTAGGGTTTTCGCCTCTGATAGGTTTCCTCTTAAGTAGCATAAGAGCATGAGTAACACTTGGATGACTAGGAATTAATCTCCTCACATGTGTAGCATTTTAAGCATAGTTTTTCCTTGTTCCCTAGCTATGTTTTTTATGTTATTTTGTGGAATCCAGTAGCATTTATGGTACTGGTTAGAGGAGTATTTTGCCTCTGCTAGCTTGCACACTTGTGCATAAAATTAACTAGTGTAGCCTAAACTAGTCTAGTATTTTTCCTAAATTTTCTACTAGTATGAGTAGGAGTTTTTGGATGCTAGATTGTTTGTTTTGAGCACTTTTATAAAAGTGACCAGAGGCTTATTAACCTCTTGGTGAGCATATTTGCTAGTGGAACACCCACTGGTATGTTTGCTTCATGGTGGAATAATAGGTTTGACTTGTTGTCATGAGCTTATTTTACCACTTGGGTAATTTAGCAAATTATGTGTGCTTGCCATAGAGATTGTAGTGGGAATTTTTAGACATCAAAATGTGTTTTATGTGACACCCTACTGTCTAGTAACATGTGCTTTACCCCACTGGTCCATGGTGTTCTTAACTAAAAATCATTGAATTGGCCACACATAAACACTAGGAAAAAAGCAGACTTTTCAACTATAGTTTTTATGCCAATTTTTCTTAAGGGAAAAATTGAGAACTTGGGTGGTACTTCTTGATTGCTTGTTGTATGTATTACTTGTAGCCTTGTTTGTCTTGTTTGGTTCTGAATGTGTGTCCTTTATTCTCTTTTTACGACGTTAGAAAAACGAAGAGGAAGGAAGTGTCGGGAAGCTCTGTTTCAAGTTCCAGTCACTCCAACAACCAGGGACACAAGAGTTACCAGGCAAGCCATCCTGATGCTTGCTGATACAATACTTATCATTATCTATCATGCATGTTTTACCTCTGAAGTTTTACCAAAAACTTGATTATCAAAACTATTTTTGATGTGGAATTTACTACTATACTATATTATAGGTTACTATCATGCCAGTAGTTAAACTTGGTAATACCAAGCCCATAAGCCACCATATGGTATTTAATACCATCAAATATACTAGTCCCTAAGTGGACACCCTAAAATTGTGATTCTACGAAACAAAGGCTTTACGGAAAAACCCGGAGAAAAGGCGGATCCTTGTTCTCCGGAGGAATGTGGAAGTGGTCATTTTTGAGAAGGTGGTGTTTTCAAAAAATGACACATAACCTAGTCTTCGCCGGACAACCTTTACCGTACTGCCACCCTACCCCAACATGGGCAAGGGGCTTAACTTGAAGTTTGTTCTTATTAGTGTGTGCTATCTCACTTGCTATAAGGGGCGTCGTACCCTCGAACCGAATGTCGTCGAAACTCCCAATGTTGAGGCATATAAAGTGTGGGATTAATTTTCCCTCCGGATGCATTCATTGAGGCTCCTGGCTAGGCAGGGTGGGACTTGATGCCGGGGAGAACAACCTCAATCGAGAGATAGGCATATACTAGCTTGAACATAGTGGATGGTTATGATCAGATACCTGATGTTTACATACTGTTGTTACAGTCCGTGGTTGTTTCACGGGAGGTGTATTGGATCTGGTGGATGTGTACACCTCTGCAGAGTATAACTTTTTCGAAGAAGCCGCGTCCTCGGATATGGACAGTTGAATGGCCATGTAGCTAGCATTGTGTCAATGTTTTCAAAAAGGAGTTTTGAAAGGGAAATTTTGGAAAGGAAGTGTTGAACTTGTGAAGTTCGGAAAGGAAGGAACTTTGTATCTGCGAGATACTGATGATGGAAAGCCAGATGATGTTATACAAAACAAAATGTTTTGAAAAGAAAACCTTTTCTACTCTAAGCAAGAATTCTGGAAACTGATTCCAAGAAGTTTTGCAAAGAGAAAATATTCTTTAAACAAAACTTTACCAAACCTCTTGTACATGTGATATCTACACGAGAAATAAAACTATATTATTTTATTCTGAAGTATCTTCTTCAACGAAGATACAGATTAACCTGACTGCAACTGTGGTGTCATCATATATGAACACCATTGATAGTGAACCCTATTTATAGCCTACCTATTCCACCATATAAGCATATTTGCATGTTGGTAAGTGACATGATGGATGTCTTGCTGAGTACATTCAAATGTACTCATTATGGTTTCGCCCCTGGTATCTACTTATCAGATTTGGAGAAGGAGTCTCCGAAGGAGATCTATGAAGAGAAGTACGGAGCTGGCGGCTTTGCGAACTAGGATCGTCTCCGGGTCAGCAGCCTGTAGGTTAAGGCGTGACTTGGGCTCAACTACGTTGTGTTTTATTTGTCTTCCGCTGTGTTTGATAAGTTGCCTGCCCCATGGGCAGTTGCGTTAAACTTGATCATGTGATCTTTTATGTAATACCTTTATGTATTCGTGTAATGGATGATGTATTTCTGTGTGCCAACTGTGTATGTTGTTCACGACTGATCTTTCTGGGATCGTGAATGTATGCATACGTAGGGTTTCAGACTGCCGGTCTGGGGTCCTTACAACATTCTTCATAAGAAGAGCTTTATTTTGAGTTATAAGATTAAGAACCCTAAGGCCACCTTTGTCTTTTGGTATGCATACCATGTCCTAGCTGGAAAGACATTTACCATTGATGTGAATGTCATTTCCACTCCATAGGAGTTGTCTGCCACTTTTCTCAAAATGAACCATGATAGTAATGGGAACCTTAAGGGAGCACATACCAAACATAAGTAAGGAGGCAATTACAGAGTTGAGTAATGTGAGACTCCCAGTATAAGAGAACAATGAGGAAATTCCATATAATCTTCTATCCAATTTAGAAACCATGGGCATGAGTGAATCAACTGAAGGCCTCATAGTTCCAAGGGGGAGACCAAGATATGTGAATAGAAGGCTTTCAATTCTGCATCCAAAGGTTTCTGCTAGTAGTTGCATGTCATTCCCCTCAACATTAACTGGAACAATGTTGGTCTTGTTGAAATTAATTTTGAATCTAGTGCACTGACTAAATTACAATAGGATATTCTTGAGGCTTCCCAGCTGAGTGCAATCAACTGGCATAATAAGAAGAGTGTCATCAACATATTGGACAATGGACAAAAAATTGTCCAAAATCATTGTCAACAGGCATAGATATGTCTCCATTCCGTGAGGCACTATTTATCACAGATTGAAGGAGATCGGCGGTGTTGACAAAAAATAATGGGGATAGTGGATCTCCTTGTCTAACACCTATTTTGCCTATGATCTTATTGCCAGGAACACCATTGAGTAGGACAGATGTTGATGCAGAGTATAATATATTTTTAATCAGAGATATCCATTTGGGTCCAAAGCCTTTACTTGCAAGCATAGAAATAATAGCATTATACTCAATCTTGTCGAAAGCTTTTTCAAAGTCAATTTTCAGTATGACAATGGGCTTCTTCGATTGGTGGCAGATGTGTAGATACTCATATGTCCATCCAAGACAGTCTTGAATATTCTTCCCTTCAATGAAACCATATTGGTTTTTGTGGATTATATGAATGAAAACATCTTGCATTCTATTTGCCATCAGTTTTATTAAAATCTTGAGTGGCAAACTGACTAGAGAAATAGGCCTAAAATCATTCATATTTTAAGGATCCTGGGTTTTAGGGATAAGTGTGATAAAGGGATTATTAATAGAAAAGGTCGATAGATCCCTCACAAAATCATTAACTAGGTGGATAAATTCGTGCTTAATGGAGCTCCAACACTTCTTGAGAAATAAGCCATTAAAGCCATCAGGGTCAGGAGCTCTATCAGTTGGGATGTCCTTGATTACCCTCTCAATTTCTTCCATGGTGAATGGATTATCCAGGTGAGAGAGGTCATCGGATTGTACCAAATCTTGTAGATTATAGGTCATATTAGAACTTTCACAAATGCCCAATCTATCCTTGTATAAAGCCCCAAAAATCCAGGATTGTACGAAACCCTATAGATTTGAGGAGGCAAGTATATGTACGGTTCAAAGAAAATGATCATGAGGTAAATAAAATTCATGTGATAAGATAAATGTGTATGTGGTGCATTATTGACGTTTTTTACAAAATGGTCACGGATTACACAATAACAAATCATAATTTACAAAAACAAAAATTAAGCATAAAAAAATAAAAAAAATTGAAAGAAAAATGAAGGAATAAGAAGGAAAGAAAAAAAAAATCTAAAAGGAAGAAAAAACGAGCTGAATAGGCAAAAGGAAAACGATTGGATTCCTCCAGAGGATCCGTGCATTTCGTCCTCTTGTTGCTGCGAGACACACGCGTTTGTGGACCCTACCTTATCTTCTCCCACCGTTTCCCTTCCACTCGTTTATTTATCTTTTCTCCTCTTTTTTCCCGTGGAACCCATATTCAAACCAAATCTCTATGATTCTCAACTAACCACCGCTCTCCACACTGCACCCCAGGATGTGAGCTCCTCTGGTGGTGCAAACTCCCACTACAAGACGGTGAGCAGTACTGCCCCAGCGGTGCAGACGCTAGAGCTGCAGGCGCCACCGTCGTCCCTTCAAGTCGGCGTTGTGCAACTTCAAGCGAGACGTCACCATTGCCGGCAGTGTTGCGAGGTGTCGAGGCTGCGCCGGCAGCCGAGCTGCTCTCTTGTTGATGCAGTCAAGCGGGTGGGGGCGTGGGGGCATGGGCTCTACCTGCACCGACCGCTGCCGGTGGTCCCTCCTCGATTGAGTACGGCGGTGCTCCGAGCCATGGTGGCGGTGCTGCAAGGGGATGTTGGATGTGCAACCGGCGACATCCGGGATGCAGATCCTCAGAGCAGATTTGGAACCTTTTTGTAGCTGATTTTTTTTTCCTTTTGATGCAGATCCTTAGAACAGCTGCAGCAAATTGGTCTTTACAAGATGCAATTTTTTAGTTGTGGTGCAAATTTTTAGATCCTCTATAGCAGATATATTCCCCTTTTGATGCAATTTGGTAAAACATCCGTAGCAAATTTCTTCTTCACATGATTTTCTCCATGAGGTGCAAATAATTTGAAGGTTTGCAGCAGAATTTTTCTTATTTTGATGCAAATCTACAAAACCGTTGTAGCAAAAAAAAATGATGCATTTTAATTTTAGGAGAATCAAATCTTTAGAATTTTATAGCAAAAATGTTCTCCTACTTAAGCAAATACACAGAAGAATTATTGCATAAATTTTCTAGATTTTTTAAGCTGCCCGTTGCAGCGACGCCGGGCGAGGCCAGCCATGGCCGAGCCGCCAAAAGCCCGCGGAGTTGCCGTTTGGAGCTGTCGAAAACTGCCTTCGAAGCTGTGGAGAAAAATCTGCTACACAGTCGGAGCAAGGAAGGTTCTGGTTCGGTTCGAGACGGCACGTCAGGCAAAGCGCGTGGATAAAAAGAGCAGCGCGTGGAACGATGGCCGCTAATGTCCGTTGCTTTAATTCAACGGGTCACGCGGGATCAATCGTACGGCCATGGACCCGGAGGATCGAGTGAAACCATCCTCCGGAGGACGCTCAGCGTCGCCCGTGGAAAAAAACTACCTGAACCCACCAGGCGGAGCGTTTTTTCACTAACTGTCACAATTGGCGTCCTGTGGTACCAGAGAGAGGAGATAAACAGCTCCCTCATAAATAAAAAATTAAGCATCAGTTCCCCAATAAGATGGCCTGGTCCATTAAAAAGCCCGTCGAGTGACCATGAAAAAGGCCCGTTATCTGGATAGGCCCCAAGGCTTATATCTCGCTCATGCTAACTACTGATTGTGGATGAATTTCCAGATGGCGCGCAGCGTCTGGGCACTGAAGGAGGACGATCTCAACCTACCGATTCTAGGTGATGAGACGGAGGATCCGAAGTTGTGGATGTTCTCTCTGAGCAACTCATTGTCTAATGCAAAGTTTGTCGAAGTGCTAGTAACCTTGTGGGCGATATGGTGGGCGAGACGTAAGCTTATTCACGAGGATATCCATCAGCCGCCGCTCTCGACCCACCTCTTCATTAACAGGTATATGGCCGAGCTGGGGTTAGGCCGACCATACTGCCAGTAATCTCAACCAGACATAGCTCCCAATGGATTCCCCCTGGAGCGGGAGAGGTTAAGATTAATGTGGATGGTGCGGTGGCAAAGCAACAACATAGAGGGGCCGTGGCTGCGGTGTGCAGAAGTGATTTAGGTCAATTCCTTGGAGCATCGGCTGTTGTTATCGAGGGCATTACAAACCCGGAGACACTAGAAGCACTGGCTTGTGCTGAGGCATTTGCTTTGGCGGATGATCTCCAGGTACGGCGTCTCAAAGTTGCTTCGGATTGTCTGAACATTGTCAAGGAAATTAATGGAGCGGAAGAGAGGGGACAGCACTGCATGATCCTTCGAGAGATTAAGGCAAGTCGAGAGAGATTTCAAGTAGCTGTGTTCAGCCACGAACATCGCGAAACAAACGGAGAAGCTCATAGGTTAGCTCGTTCAGCAAAAATGCTTTCTTCAGGTAGACATGTCTGGTTTTTAATCCCACCAAGTGACATGGGGATTCCTGTAAACATTTTGAACCATGAGTAATAAAGTCGCGAGTTTTATTCAAAAAAAAAAACAACTACTGATTGTCTCAAAAAAAAAACAGAGTGCTTCTTTTTTACATGAACACTACATTTATATGCAGAAAGGACCTGCAAATTTTTGGTAGATGCCACTGTAAAGTTTGCATATTAGAAAAGTAAAATCTTTTGTCCCAGTGACATGTGAGACATGGCCCACACATCATTCTCACACACAGCGCCATCTTCCAACGAATTTTCCGACTATAGTCTTTTCTGTGCACCTCAATCACATTAACCCGAGGCATTCCATTTGGTACAGGAAAGAAATGTTGACCAGTACTTCTGACATTCACTTGAGATTTGAGAACAAGTGATCAACAGGACCAACCTCAGGAATGCCAACTGCACATAGGCCCATACTCTCTGTTTTCATTTCCAGTCTCATACTTCAAGGTGATCAGATAATTGCGGAAACCACTGGTTGGCCTTATCTTTTCTTCAGACAGAACAGGGAGCAGGCAGAGATATCTTCAGTGCTATACCACATCCCATGAAAATACAGTGATCACTAGTACTAAGAATCATCATGACCAACATCATCGAAAACAGAATAAGAGGTGCCCCTATCAGTTTCCTCAACAACGACAACAAAAACATCATCGGAAATGTAAAGCCAAGAACTAGATCCACATAAACACAAAAGATTTATATACAGCTGAATTCTAAGGAGCAGTTCAGTTCCAATCTACATCAAACTCACGCTGAAAAAAAAAACTGCACATCTGCAGCTATATATACACATCAAATGACACCATATGTACAGATCAAGATCCAGAATCAAGCGGGAAAAAATTAAGGATGGGATAGCAAATTATATCCACAATACCGCCGTAGATTGGTTAATAAGCACACAGAAAAATGTATCTTCTACGACGCACAGGGCAGCTGGTCTTGTTCAGCATTTGCCTTGCTCTGCAAAGAGTAATTAGCTTTAGAACCTCCGGAAGGATAAACCCGTTCAGTGCTGCTTCAAAATTCCACTGCTCCTCTTTTTGTTGTTTTTTTCCTTTTATCAATTTTTTTGGGAGGGTTTTGATGTCTTCCTTCATCGATACATTCCGTCGTGGACGGAGAAACATAGTAGAATGATACGGGGCAATGATATATATACAGTGTGGCCAAGGGATACCCACAGATATCAGTTATGGAGAGAAGAAAGCCACTGTTCTACAAAATTCTTTCCATCTGCAGAGCAAACAAAAGGGAAAGAATAATGTTAGAAAAATATCAGAAACTGTAGTGATGAAAATTAATATTGTAACACTCAAACAATATAAGATAGGTTATTTACGATGAAAACCCCTCTCCACAAACCAATAATGGCACAAGCAGGCAATGACATATGGCTTTATTATGTTTGATACCAGTCACGCATAGCACTATAGTAATTAAAAACTAGACTAAATGGTTCAAATGAAATGTGGTAGTCAGATAATTAGGACAAGAGGAGGATTATACATGGTAGTCAGATAATTAGGACAAGACGAGGATTATACACTATTTGATGCCTTGTTTGATAATCATACAAAACATGATTCTTTCCAACGAATGAAAGTTAAAGAGTATAACACTCAAACAATATAAGATAGGTTATTTACGATGAAAACCCCTCTCCACAAACCAATACTGGCACAAGCAGGCGATGACATATGGCTTTATTATGTTTGATACCAGTCACGCATAGCACTATAGTAATTGAACACTAGACTAAATGGTTCAAATGAAATGTGGTAGTCAGATAATTAGGACAAGAGGAGGATTATATTTGGTAGTCAGATAATTAGGACAAGAGGAGGATTATACACTATTTGATGCCTTGTTTGATAATCATACAAAACATGATTCTTTCCAACAATGAAAGTTAAAGAGTATAACAATGCTTAGAACTTTGTATTATCTGCAATTCAAAGACAAATATATTCATTCACAAAACATGGCTTAGCAGATTCTGATAAAACAAGCTCAAACCTCAACTACAAGTCTACAACACACACCAACCAAACCAAATAGTATAGTACATATGGAATTACTCTACCAAAGATCTCAACGATGAAAGTTATAGAATTGTCCCATTTTGATGAAAGAAGGCTATGGATTCTACAATACAGCAATGCCTCTAGGCTAGTATCTGATGAAATATAAGTTTTACTAATGCAACCAACATTTAAGACTTGAATATCTCTTGTAGGAGTCTTAAACAAAGATTTCTACCCCGAAGTACAGAGCAAGCCAACCTAACCCACCAATCAACAGCACCAAACATGAAAACGGCATATGCACATAAATAGCACAACAGCAACAGCCATGAAAAAACGATCTTATCCTGTTATAGGTTGTGTTATGTCAGCTTAATTAGCTGAATTTATTACCAAATCAACCATGGATAACTCATAACTGAAAATTCTGAGACTTATCAACTCTATAAAGTGAATTGTTTTTAGTACTCCTTTTAAATTGTTTTTCTTTTGTGGGTACTATCTAGGAGTACAGTCCAACAGAAAATTATTCCTTTTAAATTTCACGCGGAACATGATGCTTACATAATTAAAGCAAACATGGCATGATTGAACACTAGTAATGCTCACCAGAGGAGAGGCCTCCGTCGGCAGGAGCGCCAGCGCCCAGGAACCGGCCCTCGGGCACCCTGGGCTGCTCGGCGCGGCCGCGGCGGTAGCACTGCACGAGGACGGCGAAGCCGGTCTCAGGGTCACCGTCCGTCTGCATCTCCGGCGCCTGCGGCTCCAGCCAGCCGATGGACCAGTCCGAGTCGTCGGACTCCGATCCGGAAAGGCACCCGCCGCCATCGGACGGCACGATGACCATGTCGTACTCCCTGTCAATCCTGGATTCCCCGCGGCTGCGACGCTGGTTACTGACCCTCCGCTGCCGCCCACGGCGGCTGCCTGCGCCGGCGCTAGAGAAGGTGACGGTCTCTGGCTCCCGGAATCCGGAGGGGAAGTCAGGGAAGGATGAATTCGTCAAGGCCGTGCTGGGGAACTCGTGGTTGGCCACCCGCGCCCCATTACCCGGCCACAGCCAGTGGGTGAATCGGCCCAGCCCCATGGCCATGATCAAAAAATGTCTTGCTGCGAAGCCTTGGGATCCTTTCGATCAGATAAAAAATTTGGGCAAAATCAAACAAAATTGGGTGTTCCCTGGATCTGCCAAGTTAAAATGAACACCAGGAGCAAAGCGTAACAAATAAAGGTGCCGCCTTTTTAAACTAAGCGCCGCAGCCACAAAAAATCTGCTCCGATTGGGAAAGTTTCTTCTTCCGGTTCACTGATTTGTGACGAGAAGCCCCCTAAAAATAGCTCTTCTGGAAAAAATCGTCCGAAAAAATGTTCAGCCCAGGTGAGAAAATAACCGATTCATCCTAAGGAAGCACAGGGGATCCAAATCTTTACCCTGAAAAAATCACCCGGAACGGATGTTCCAAGCCAGATAACGGACCAAATCCTCGAAGATAGAAGAAAAATTCCCAACCAAAGAATCTTGCCCGCTCAGAAATCGAGTCCCGGCAAACCCCAAAACGCGAATCGAAAACACCCCACGCTCCAGGCCTCGTCAATCGCTCTCCATACCCGGATCCAAAATAAAGAACTCCTCACCAGAAGCAACCACCACTCCTCGTAGCGTGGCGAACGCCACATATATATCCGCTGGCCTGGGAACGGACGGCTGAGATCGCACCTGATGAGACGGGTTAGTCGGATCTGGACCGCCCATGAGGTGGGCCCGACGAAGCCAATCGCCGTGCTCCGCGGCGCGCTGACGTGTCGCGCTCCCGGGGTTCGTGAGACGCAAGTTTTGGCTTCCGTGGGCTCCTGAGACACTTGTCCCTAGCTGGGGCATTTTATTTTCGTTGAATTAGTTTTATTGTTATTTTTGTCTGGTCTCGTTTCCGTCTTTGTTTTTTTTTTTGCAAGGTAATACGTTCTCATTCATAAGATAGATATCCGGTTACAGGACACGTAAACACACCGACATTACAGTACTGAAAGGATAGTATAATCCTATGCAAAAGACCAGCGTCTGTCCATCTCCTTCGACACCACCGAAGTGAGCACCAAGAGAGAAGACAAATCACCTCTTCACCCGAGCTCGACGCGGCTCCATCGCTGATCTGCAGCTTTACGGACCTCCAAAATAGTTTGCCAGAAGCAAAACCATTATCGTTGAACGAATCAGACCGGGGCAACGTGTCCCCGGACACGCCATCGAACTTCAGAACTGACATCCCCGTACGACTACAACGTCGAAGGAAGAAACCAGAACTGCCAGCCTCCATCCACAAACCCAGCACAAGATACACCATCTTCCAGCTGTTAACTGCGCAGCCAGCCGTCTGCGCGTACTCCCGGATGACAAATCCTCCCTGCTCCACTATGACGTCGGAGACAACGCCGCATCAACGGGGACAGAACAGAAGGAGAAACACACCCGATGGGATCGCCGCCACCGCCTCGCCGATACCATCCATGGACCCTAACGCCACCGATCTGAAAGATCGGCGAGCACACGATGTCATCAACTCCGAGACGCCGCCTTGAAGGACGCCGTCGGTGTGGGAGTGGAGTTGAGACAGATTTATTCGTAGAAGCGCCGCTCCCACAACCCCAACGACGCACCACGACCTACAAAACCAAACCCTAACTACAGAACGGAGGAACGAGGTCCCCACTCCCTCCTGCCGCCGGAGCGGCAGTCGGAGGGAGAGGGGACCAACGCCGTGGCCGGTGGAGATCGGGGGTAGAAGGTCCTCTCCCTAGTCGCCAAGCTCCCGGCGGCGGCTCTCGTTTCCGTCTTTGTGAATCCGCTTCCACGGATGCATCTGGATGAGTTTCACGTCGGCATCGGGGAAAGCCCCGTGAATGTACATTAATGGTTATATTACTGTAGCAGAAATCATGGGTAGTTTTTACGTTGATCACGTTGTAAATAAGGAGGTTGGTTTGGTTGATTAGATCCTGCTGTGATTAATATACCCTGCTGTGATTCTGTGAACATTCCCACGAAATGCGTAGCGTATGGTATAACTCTAAACTTTTTCGGCCGAAATCCGTAAAAATAATGTACTCCATGCGTCTCATATTAAGAGCATCTCCAGACGTCCCCCACGAGCCCTTAGCGTCGGAAGGCCGATTTTCGCCCGGTCGCGCCCCAAGAACGTCGAATAGCGTCGGTTTGGGCCAAATTAGCGCCGGCGATCCCAGGCCGAACCCAACGCGCTGAGGGCGCCGGATGAAGTGAAACCGCGCGTGGGTCCGTCATGTCGACGGGTGTGGCCTGTTTTCGCGTCATTTTCCCCCGTTTTCCCTCCACCACGCCCAACTAGCTCCTTCCCCAGGTCCCGCACTTTCTTCCCTCCATAGATCTCTAGTGCCCGCCATGCCGCCGAAAAAATACGAGCAGCCACGCACCGCCGGAGAGGATGAGCAGCGGAAAGCGAGGAGGGCGAGGAGGTCGTTGCCGAGGCCGGTCGGCATAACGAACGCCGAGTGGAAAGCCGACCTGGATCGCAGGACGACCGTCTCCGACAACAGGAGGCACAGGGCGTTAGCCAAGAAGATCAGGGACGCATCGGCGGCGGAAGAGGAGGAGTCTCGCGCCGTCATGGCGAGGAACGCGGCAGCTCGCCAGCCTACGCCTCCACTCCCCCAGCAACCCGCATAGTCGGTGTCAAGCTCGTACCTGCATGGGGCGTAGGGAAGCCAACCGAGCGTCGCATCGCCGGCGGCCAGCTTCTCGCCGCAGGTGTGGAGGTACTCCCCGTCGCTAGACTACGTCGATAGTGATCCTCTCGGCGGCTTCAACCCCAACACCGCCTTCTAGCACAACTGCCCCGCGCCACGCGTCCCTCCATCCGCACCCGTGTTTGCCGTCGACCTCAACGTCCCCTACGACTACTCCTCGGCCTCGTACGCCCACTCCTCGTCCGTCCAAGCTCAAGTTATGCGTCGTGGTCCTCTCGCCTTCGGTGCCAGCTCAAGTTCGGTGCCACAGTTCAGCGCAATGGAGGCCGAGATGGACAACATCATCGCCTCAGGCTCGGCGGCCGCCGCCTCATCCCCCGAGTTCTTCACGCAGACCGACTCGCAGGAGATGGATCCGAGGGTCGGCGAAGGGGACGGTGTCGACCTCGACGACGACGAGGAGGTGGAAGAGCTAGAGCTAGCCGAGATATCGCAGGTGGCCGCCAAGGGGAAACGCAAGCGTCGGGATAACGCCAAGCCACCAGGAGAGCCACGGATCAAGTGGTCGACGAAGGTAGACGAGTGCCTGGCTAAAGCATGGAAGACCATCAGCATCGACCCGATCACTGGCGCACCAAAACGTCGACAACTACTGGTGAAGGGTGAAGACGGCGTTCGATGAGCGCAAGCTGGTCGACGTCCAGTTCAAAGGCATACACATGGACCGCGGCAAGAAGGCGATGGCCAACCATTGGGCGACGATCCAGCAGGCGTGCAACAAATGGCATGGCATCCGGGAGGAGGTCCAGGCCCGGCCAGAGAGCAGCGCCAGCATCGAACGCTAGGTATACCCAAACCTCTATTGCCGATCGGCGCCGTCTTTCGCCATGTCTTTCTCCAATCGGTGCCGGTCTTTGTGCAGATGCTCCGGATGTTCGACCTGTATCGTCAGGACAACAACGACGGCGACTTCAGTTTTCTGCATGTGTTCACCCGGATCGAGACGTGCCAGAAATGGAAAGAGGTTCGGATGTCCCTCGTCAAGAACAACGGCCTCTACAACCCGGACGCGCCGCCAGACGCCGTCGAGGATCATCCGATCGGAAACAAGAAGGCCAAGGCGACGAGGGACTCGGCGCCCGCAGCAAACCACCTCCAGCGTCGATCGACCTGTGCATCTCCGACGCCAAAACCCACGCCGCCCTAAGAGAGGTCCAGGCGAAGTCTAGGTGGGACGAGCTCATGGAGAAGCAGACGGCCAAGCTAGAGCTCCTCAAGACGAACGTCGCGGCGAAGAAGCGGAACACGGACCTGGCTTTTCTGGCTGGCGCTGACCCGGCGGCGATAGACCCGCAGGTGAAGGCGTGGTACATGGCGAAGCGCTCGGCCATCCTCAACCAGATTACAGCAGCAATGCGCAGCACCACCGCGCCGGAGGACACCGCTCCGCCCGAGGAAAGCACCGCGCTAGAGGACACAGCGACGCCGAGCACCGCCGCCACCGAGACCGACGACACCACCGCCACGCCGAGCACCATCGCCACCGAGACCGGGGACACCGCCGCACCGGATGCCACGCCAACTGACGGGTCCGCTGCTTCGCCCGAGGAGCCAGTCGTTTGATGCTTGTTGACGTGCTATGCCATGCTTTTTGCCCACATGTTGATCGCCGAACTGTGGCATGTGCATCGCCGTACTCTGTCTTGTTGATCGCCGAACCTAGCCTTTTTTAGAAGCGGGAAGGAGCTGTCTAAATTCATGTCTTTTTTGTATTCCGCTTGTTTGACGAAACCTGGGGGCGCGACTGGAAACGTTCGCCCCCCAGGCCGAAAATTTCGCCGGCGAAACCTGCCAAGTGCTTTCGCTGGGTGCGCTGGGGGGCAAACAGCTGGAGATGCTCTAATTGTCCAAAAGAGAATGTACTTATCTAAATATATTTAAGTGGTAGATACATCCATTTTTAACAGTTTTTGCGATAATTAATATGAGATGGAGGGAGTATTCAAATGTCCTTGAAGAATTTGTACTGATGACATGATTTGGCAAATCATAATTGCAGAAAAGGTTTTCCGGAGAAATCTGTAGATTGTGAATGAGCTCTGTGACTCATGGTAAAGTTGTAATGGAAAATGATTGAATAGGTAGTCACTTTGATATCCTCTATCTCCCATCATTTTTACTCATGGTAAAGTTGTAATGGAAAATGATCGAATAGGTACTCCCTGCATCCCATAATAGTTGTCACTAAAATTGATGTATCTAGAACTTAAATATGGTTACATGCATATGTTTTAGTGACATCTAATATGGGACGGAGGGAGTAGATAATGGTTTGCAGTAAGGTGTGGTGGACAATTTGATAAAGGGGGGTTTGAGTATGCTACAATATGTCGACGACACTATTTTATGTTTAGCAATAGTTTAGATGGTGTTGGAAATTTAAAGTTTATTTTATGTATTTTACAACAATTTTCTGGTTTTAAAAAATACTTTCATAAAGTGAAATATTTTTTGTTTGGTGAAGCTAGCGGAAAATTGAAAGATTATTCGGCTGGTCTACGCTGCATAATTTAAAATTTTGGCCTACGTAGTCAGCCAAGATCATTATGCAGATAACAAGGTATGTCCATACATGCAAGGATCAAGATCACGACTCACCGTGCAGCGAAATTGATGTAGTCGGAGAAGAGATTTGAACAATCGTAAATCCTCACAACTAGGCCTAGTTGGAAGAATGTCGCTAAGCTTCCCTCATCAAGGATCATATGTGTAATCCCTCTTATGGTGCGCGCGCGTACGCTCGTGTCAACCCGTCAGCGCTCCGTTGTTCAGGACGTCGCACCAATGAAGAGAGAGAGTCTTTCGGCATTGCTAATTGGTAGCACTAATCAACTGTGATTAGAGCTACATGAATCTAGAAGTTCTCACCACATGAGAGAGAATTGCTAATTAGGGCTGGGATTAATCGGGAGAGTATAACTCAAAAACCCAATTAGAAGAGGCTATAGTTCAATAAGAGGGGCTCTAATTGGAAGTTCTAATTATACCCTCTAATTCTACTAGAGAGAGAAAGATGGACTTCTCAAAATTATGATTTCTCTCATTATATTGGGGTCCTTTTTATAGTTGGAGGGAAGGGGAGAGTTTTCAAAGGGGAGAGGGAGTCCTAATTGAGCTAGGAGGGGTTTGGCTGCACCAAGGAGGTGTCCGCACCCCTCCTCCTAGCTCAACTCGGATTGGCTCCAAATGGAGTCCAATCCCACCTCCCTTTTTTCGTTTTCTCATTTTTCTTTTCTCCTTTTTTTCTCCAATAAATTCAGGAAAAATACCGGGATGTAAAATACATTTATGTGGCGCCCTGGGTTCCAACTGTCAGCCCCTAAAATTAGGGTACCATGAGGGGCATTGCTACGCCCCTCCGGTACTCCTCCCCCCCCCCCCACCAGCACCACCCCCACCCCTTCTCGTTTTTTGCCCGAAACTCTTCTGGAACCCTATGAACCCAATAGATAAAATCATCGATATTATCTAGGGATGTTAGAAACATATTTCTAACATCCCGGTACATCTCATGTACTATGTTATCTCTCATATAAATTATGCCATACACTGGCATAATTTCTCCCTTATAATAACTTCCCTGAAGCCACTCCGATTGACACCGAACTTGTTTCTTTGACATCGTAACGACATCGAACATTCGTAAAACCAATAACAACATACTAATTCTCTCAATTAAAGGTTTGCAGGGCTTACTCGATAGCACACACACATGTTCGGGAACTTATCGAACAATAACCAACAGAGGGACCGTGGGAGTCCATGATGGCTCCTGTATGTTCATGAAGAACGAGGGAACCTTATAAGTTACTCATTGCACTTATTATCTTAATTTCACGATACCAACACTATCACGAGTTGATGCTATGTGATCTCTTCATATCAAACTCTTTGATCATAACACATATAGTACCTATTACCGATATCATCCTCTTTTCTCATCCATATCTCTGACGTCCATTGTGATAAATCACACTGTGTCCGACCAGACGATTGGTTGACATCGGTGATGCTGAGAGGGCCTAGAGTGTGTATCTCTCTATCGTCTAGAAGAGTTAAGTATGATTCTTAAACAATCTCAGTTCCATTACACTTTCTAGATTATACCCAATCATCACTGTTATGATTCCCAGTTACGACAAGATGGTTGATGACATCCAAAGTATAACTTTCGATCATGCGGTCACTAGATATTCTCGTAGTATAGGAATTATAGTCAATTACAACTTCATATGTATTTTTCTAAATACGTTACAGTTGTTTAGTCTCTTGTAGCAACAACATATACTTGGGTCGGTTCAGTACTATTGTTACACTAACAATAAACTCTTATGTTTTGCTAGACTTCTAATTAAATCCATGATTAGGAAATTCTCATCATATCACAAACCAGAAGCCAATCTTAGAGACAAGATTAGGAACTCGTGTTTGTTTATGTCTTCACACCTTCACAAAGATTTTCCTTTGAGAACTCACTTTTCAACTGCTATAGCAGTTGTAGCATGATGATATAAACTTAATTATGAACTTGGAGATAGAATAATAACTGAATATATTTCCTATAGGTCATACCTCCAACAGTCTCCCACTTGCACTAGAGTCAACTAATACTCTAGTTAGTATGATGACATAACACCTATGGAATTCCGGTGTTACTCACACTATGCATGTGGTTCCTTTATACCATTGCCTTTCACCTTTTGATCTTATCAACTTGTGATAAACTTTTGTTTGGATTTATTAGGAATTAGATTTTTGTGTGAAACTGGTTCTATGGCAGCATTAATAATTCAAGCATCTCTGGATGAATTATCATACCGGCGTTTGAAACCTCGCTAAGTCGAATGACTTTTATCCAATAACACGCAATCTACAATGTCTCACATTGTCTTGCAACTATCCATAGCAATATATTGTAGAGTCCAATCATAATACTCTAATGCTGATATTCATACAACATACGGTATTATCAGTTGAGGAATCATAATCTGGATTAAAATCAAGAAAGATTTGATTTCGTAATTCCACCACAAATACATATATGAATACATCTCACAAAACTATTTGTAGCTATACAAAATACACTGAGCCATTTTATACTTAGAACTGCCACCATTGAATATTTATGCGAGAAACTGATGGGAGCTGATGTTTGCTCGTTGGTAGACCCCAAGTGCAAGGTGTGAAGAGTGCAGCAGCAAGTTTTCCCTCCGAAAGTAGGAAAACAATAGTGGCAGTGTGAAAACAATGGTTGAAATGGTTGTATTATTAGTACGAGGAAAATGGACCGGGGTCCATAGTTCACTAGTGGTGTCTCTCCATAAAAGATAGATAGCATGTGTGGTGAACAAATTACAGCTGGGAAATTGACAGATATTAAGACATGCATGACATGATGATTCCTATGTGATTCACGCGGGCATTACAACAAGACTCATAGACCGTTATCCAACTGCATCTATGACTAATAATCCACCCTCGGAATGTCATCCGAGCAAACCTTGGGTATTAAGTTGCAAGCAACAGATAATCGCATTAAGCAAAGTGTGTAATGTAAACAATGTAAACATCGTTGTTTTCTCCCTAATGGCAAAGGCACATCCCCCATTTGTCACGATTCTGTCACTCGAGCACAAATGCAAGGGAGGCATGAACCCACTATCGAGAATAATCCATCTTGGAGTTACTAGCATCTACTTGGCCAGAGCATCTACTAACAACGGAGAGCATGCAAGATCATAAATAACATACACATGAATAAAACATGATAGATTGATAATCACGAGACATAGCATTCAATATTCATCGGAAACCGGCAAACACAACATGTAGAATTACAATAAGATGATCTTGATCATGTAAAGCAGCTCACAAGATCTAAACATGAGGCATAAAGAGGAGAAAAGTACTCACGCATCATTCCTGAGGCGGGCATGGTGGTGTAGAGCCCTCCGGTGATGATTTCCCCTCCCGGCGGGGTGCCGGAGAGAGCTCTAGAACCCTCCCGAACTAGGGTCAGCGATGACGGTGTCCTGGGGTGTTTTTCGTGGAAAAGGCTTCTGTTTCTAGGGTTAACCTCCCGAGAGGTATAAATAGGCGAGAGCCCCTGGGAGCGGCCAAGGGGGGTGCGCCGCCTCATGGTGTGGGGCCTTTGTGGCCCCCCTCCGACTCCCCTCCGGACTCCGTGTGCGCAAAAAAATTCTCAGACCTTCGGGCTTCGAATTGTCCAATTCCAAGAACATTTCCAGAACAACTTTTCTGAAACTAAAAACAGCAGAAAACAAGAACTGGCTCTGTGGCATCTTGTCAATAGGTTAGTCCCAGAGAATCGATAAAATGGCATAAAGTGTATAGCAAACATGTAGCATATAGCATCAAAACAACATGGAACATCAGAAATTATGGATACGTTTATGACGTAGCAGAAACATCCCACCATACTATTTCTAGATTTTATTACAAACAATTAACTGCATGAGAAGATCTTTTACTTTAGTTTTCTCCTTTATACTGGTCTGATTAAACAATTTAGTCAACACAAATCTACTGGTTCTTGTGTGCTCCTTTTATGACTATGTGATTTAGTCAAATCACAAAATATTATGATTTGATCTTAACCCTTTATATTTTGCTCATCAATGACTACGAAGGCCATGTCTATTGAAAAATATCATGTCATGTTTACTTTTGAGACAAAATACTTTATCCCATTGTAATTCAAAATTTCTTTCAGTTTACAGTTAGCACACCAATCATATTCATGTTTATGAAACTCCTTAATCTATCTTGCATATTCTAAATTTAATAAGGCACTTTCTGATATTGCATTAAAACCCTTTTTAAATATGTTCATGGGGTAACTTCCTTTCAGTTAGGCTCAACAAAACTAAAAGATCATAATCATCTCCTAATGACTTTTAAATCCCTTCGCTTTATATAGTGAAAAACAAGACCTTCTCGTTTCATTAATACGACTGACTTAATACTCATACTTATAATATTTCATATTAATCTAGTAATCCAAAATTAATTACATCTAGCAAATAATTTGTTAACTCCTATAACAACACCATGCAATTGATATGATAATGTAACATCCCCGATTTTTGGAAAATGCAAAAAATCACAAAAATTTGAAACTTTTGTTTTCTATTAAAGCAAGTCACCAAAAACAAATAAAACCCAAAACACAAAGGTCATATTAATTGTTTTACAGTAGATAATCCAATATATCTCTGTTTTTTAAAGCCCTAAGAATTGTTTTCACCATCTATAATAATGTAATTAAACTTGAAAATAATTGTGACCACATTAAATGTCTTATCAAACCCTAATAGTATAAGATAGTTTCACTACACACATGTTTTCCAAAGGGTTGTTTTCAACTTCTACCTAATAATAATTTTTCATCTTTCAACTATTTGATTACAGGAAATATTTGCAAACAAAAAAATTAATTATACCACCTTTCAACTACAATTTGAAGTATGAAATAAAAAGATGTTTCCCACCAATTTATTTGTAAGAAAAGGACCTAGAGAAAACATGGTTTCACATGTGTTATGTCTTTAGAAAAATACTTGGCCTTATTATAATTAATTATTTTCTTTTTAGAAAATAACATAAGCTTCTATTAGGGTGTACCCCTATTTCAAAATATAAAATTGTGAAAACAAGAAGAAATGACTTCCAAAATATTTTTTCAACTTATAGTATGTCACTATAATTTTATTTGACCAATAATTATATTTTATAATTTGCTAAATTAAAAATCACATTAAGTAACTATTCATGTTTTCATCATATTTTAAAATTATAAAAGATGAAAACAGTTTGAATTGGTTTTGGAAAATAGTATTTGATCATTATAAAGCTACTGAAATTTTATTTGACAAATATTTATATTTTATATTTTTCTAAATTAAAAATCATATTAATCACTATTAAAGAATTAATTCAATTTTCAAAATTCAAAAATAAAATATGTTGTAAAGTTTACAAAAATGTTTCTGGTTGAAAGATATTATTATTACAGGAATTTAGAAATTGATTTGACCTTAATTGGAGTTTTAAAACAGAAGTTATTAAGATCTTAATAAAACAAAAACAAAACAAAAAAAATCATTGATGACGTCATCAATGACGTCATCGTCTTCAACCTTCCTTTCCTGAAGAAACTGCCTCTGCCGAAAATTCAATCCCTTGATTGCGCGAGAATTAAACCCCGAATCAATGTGTCGTATCCTCCTCCTTATAGCCCTGGACCCCCTCCTCATTTCCCCTCCCTCCCCATTTCGAATCGTCCCCAGGCTAAGGAGAATTTCCTCGCTGGAGTTTGCTTCCTCCGTCGGCCGTTTCATCGATTCCGGCCACCGTAGCGCACCTCCGCTGACGTATCTTGTCCTCCTCTCCTCCCCATATCCTGGCGCATCACCTCATGTGCTTGCTCGAATTTTTCTGCGCAGGAACCGAGATCGACGTCCATCCCGAACTACGCCCGCGCTCGCGCCATCATCAATCATGCGCCACCACCGACAGGAACCGTCCCCGAGCTCGTCGTGGTGTCCGTCGACCTTGTCGTGCCCCCAATGAAGCCCGTAGAAGTGTTCCTCGAGCCCGGGAGCTTCTATATCATCGCATCCATGAAGATTTGCGTCTCTGACCACCGTTCGGCCTTTTCCGGCTAATCTCCGGCGGGAGGTAACCCTATCCCCTCCCAGATCTGATCCGAGCCATAGATCCAGATCCAACGCGTAGAATCAAATCACTTATCGAAGGGGTATCCGCCAATAGTATAGCGCCACCTGTCTGCCCAGTCAGCAGCTGAGTCAACCGCTGAGTCAGCGCCCAGCCAATAGGAATCTACCACGTGGCCCAGCTTCTGAATTTTATCCCGAATAGAATTAAATGGGCAGTTTTACAGTTTAGTCCCTGCAACTTGCAACCATCATAACTTTTCAACCACTTGGCCAAATTTAGCAAACTTGGACTTTTTGAAATCCCGTGGATCTGTAGAATCATTTAGCACTGTTCAAATTCTAATTTGACAAACTTAAATTGGTTCAAATTTGAATATGCTTAGTTGATGAATTTTGGCATAATTCAAATTCTACAAATCCAAAAATTGCAAATAAAATATATTTGGAAATCTTAGAATGTGTAATTTCATACCCTCTGTCCCAAAATAATTTTTGAGCAAGTTAAATTTGAATTTAGAATTAAGTGTTATATTTGAGTAATTTTGACATAGATTTAATTCTATAAATAATTTCAATATAGTCCCTTTTGCAAAATTGCTCCATTTGGTAACCTTGAACTAGAGACCACTTTGTATAGACCGCTTGACCATCTTAGAACCATTTTCATGAAGACTTGGCCAAATTATCACACATATGTTTCACCTCATGATAGCCATGTCTTAGAAATTGTTTTCATCGTCTAATCTTTGATGTTGTGGCTATTTGGATCCAAGACCAAGTTCTTAGAATATGTCAATCACATATATTACCAAGTAGTGAACCTTAGTTTTCTATGTACTTCTCCACTCCCCTTTCATGCTTCAAGAAATCATCAAGTTAGCAAAATGGAGATCAAGACTCAAGCACAAGAACAAAACTTCATTTTCAACTTAGTGGCAACATGAAGAACTACAAGGAAAATCATTGCAGAAATTTAAGTAAGGGAATTGGACTTCACCACAACTAGAAGCAACTCAAGGAAGTACAAGTATGAATAAATTCAAGAGAAAACACCTCCCTCTCTCTTTCTATCCTTCTTCTTATTTTCTTTCAAATTGACTTAGTGGTATTTGTGCCCATCCCATACCTAAACCAAGTAGTGAAGTGAAGATCATGAAGATTTATTAAGTACAAGAGAAGCTTCACAACAAGGAGGAAACTACAATAGAAGCATGAAGATGAACTTCAAGAAGACAACCATGTGAAGACTTGGAGCCATCCACACAAGTTGAAGAATAACAAGTTGTTTTTGCCCAACCATTGACCCAAGTGGAAAATCCCAAGACTTTATCTTGTTTTCTATATTGTTAAGAAGTTAGTTGAACCTAGACCTACCCTAAACCAAAATGGAAAGACTAACTTAGATTACTCAAATGTTTTGAATGAAAACAACTAAGTGTTACACTTTATGATGTGATACTTTAGTTGAAATACTGAGATCACCTTGGTGAACTCTTGGAACTTCTTAGATAAATATGTTTACAATAAAGTTTGGTTACTACCAACTCAACTTAAATATCCTTAGTGAAATCTTGGAACTTCCTCGACAAGTATGGTTAAAATAAAGTTCTTCCACAAACTCAACCTAGCCCATCCGAAGTAAAACCTCGGAAACTCCTTAGAATGTATTGAACCATTAGAGAATAAATCCTTTCAAAATCAAACTTTGACCTTGTCCTAACCAACTTGGTTAAACCCCTTTTGATATGTTAGTTGCTCTGTATGTTTTCTACACTTGTATGTTTGTTTGCTAGAATGCTTGTTTATTTTGTTATTGTGTTTTCAATGTATAGATTGTACGGAGAGCTACAATCTTTTGTGAAGAGACTGTTATTTCTTCACCAACTTCAACAAGGCAAGTAACACACCATAAACTATCCATTATTTTCTATATGCATTAGTTGATTTTTGAGTAGTATGCATGATAGGAAATTTTACTAAGTTATATTATGCTATGCTATTATCCTAGTAGTGTGTAGCCATCTATTTTAACCTTGTTATTTTGATAGCCTTTGAAATTAGTAGATTGTTATGCAATGTTACAAATCGTTTTACTTGATGTTGTGGAAAAATTCTAAGTAACAACTTCAATGAAGCACCTGGGTGGATTGGTAGTGCGGGGTTGTTGACAGTTGAGTGTCTCCCCGAGGGGAGTTCACTTGAAGGAATGCCACCCAGGAACAAAGTGATTATGATTTCCCCAAGTTTAGATTGCTTCCAGTGCAACCTTTAGTCATATGGGCGCTGTCTTGATTAAGTAAGTTGCGAGGGTTCAGCCTGGGCTTGACAAGCAGATGTAGCATAATTATAGGTGGAACGGGTCTTGCCATTAGGTTGAATTCTTGCTTCACAAAGATCTTGTCTCAATCTTCTCCTTTCCTTAATGCACTAAGAGTGTATAGGATGTTTGGGCTGATTTGAGTCTGAAGGTGAAAGTGCACAAGCTCTGCAGAGTCAACAAACTAAGATCTTAGTCGTGTCCCGGTCATGGACAACTATGAGCAGCTGGAAAAGGATGGACAAAAGAATCACATCACCAGTTTTCAACAAGTGAAATTTTGACCAAGTGAACAGTATTGTGGTGCTTGGATCTTAATCCAATGTTGCCACCCTTTTGAAAAGAAAAGTTTGTTTTACAAAAGTGATAGGAGAAAACTGGCTTTATGCAAACTTAGCCAAAACTCCGCTCAGCAAAATAAGCATGTTGTATTAGTCTTGCCATTTGTATCCACCATAGTGTTAATTGCCAATACATTAAATTATATTGACTCCCTTGTGGCTGCATATTCCATCCTGCAGATGAATCTGAATACGAGTGAGGATTTTGTTTAGGATCTCGAGACTATCGCCAACATGTTTTGCCTGTGGCACATGAAGAAGATGGGCTCAATGTTCTACTTTGTTTTCCGCTGTATTTCTTTGTTTTCTGCCAGTCTTCTAAGACTATGCAAGTTGTAATACTATTTTGTAAAGACTGGATCATGCGATGTAATAGAATTTTATGCATTTGCATGATATTTCATTTTGTACTGTGGTGCTAGCAATTGATCTAGGGACTAGCACAATAACACAGATGTTCATGCATTATTTAAATGTGGGAACGCTACAAAATGGTATCAGAGCATTGTGTTGCCTATACAATTCGAGACCCTAAGTTTGGGAAAGACCCTAGGATTGAAAATTTCCATGTTCAAACTTTCTAGAAACAAAACAATCATCTTAATTCTTCTCATATCATCTCATCTATTATTCACCTTCAAAATTTTCTAGATGACCTACCTCTTCAATACCATCAAGA
Organism: Alopecurus myosuroides; assembly: GCA_028641055.1. Classification (NCBI taxonomy): domain Eukaryota; kingdom Viridiplantae; phylum Streptophyta; class Magnoliopsida; order Poales; family Poaceae; genus Alopecurus; species Alopecurus myosuroides. The sequence goes on along the minus strand of CM054063.1, from coordinate 206,081,856 downwards.
CATGAAGGTTGATGACCATACCAAGAAGTGCAAGAAGTATTTTTACCACATGAAGACCTACACTCAAGATTATTGAAGAACTTGAGGAAAAACGTAGACTTCACAACAATCAAGAACACCTCAAGACATGGAGAGAAGAATTTGAATAAACTAAAGAAGATATAGATGAGACCACCAATTTAGTTACTTTGTTAGAACAACGTTAACATGTTAGTATATTGATCATACTAATGAGTGTAGTATGACAATATTAGTGTTTTCTAAAAACTTTGTTGCTTGGTGTGATGAATGTGTTACTATATGTTTTTTATGTGTTGTTTGCAACATGAGTTTCCTTGATCTGTTTCTATTCATCCAGGCTAAACCAAACCCAACCCTATACCCATTTACCACCCATAGAGATTTTCCAATTGGAGTGCACCAACTGACTTCATAACCAATACCACCCTTTTGAGAAACAAACCATCCAATTGAAGATTGCCAAAATCTTAGGATTTTGTTCTTTTGTGTGAAGGAACAATCACATCCATGATCAATGCCAACTACATCCTAAGGAGAAGAAATTCAATCAACAAGAGAAGATAAACAAGTGGACTCAAATTTACATGAGCTATGAAAATTTTGAAGCTTTTCCCTACTCCATGAGAAGAATAGATGAAGAAACTAAAATAACTCAGTTAGTGAGGTATAAGAGTTTATGCAATCCCATGTAAGAGCCTATAGTTTAGCTCAAGTTTGTCTTTCGAATTGGAAATTTTCCGTTAGACAAGTGAGATGACCTAGTGTTATAAACAAGATTCACCAATCCAAGTACAAGGTAATGATTGAGTGCAACATGGATTGACCCCCATGGTGACTACTCACATTATTTACTTCTGCTATGAGGAATGTTAAATCTGAGTGACATACCTATTAGAGAGACGATGATGTTAAACCTGAACCATAGAAGGGTAGAATACAATAATGACCCTATGTTAGTGTTACTGAAAACGTACTATTTTCGGTGAGGATCAAACCAACCTTTGGGAGAATCAAGCAATTGAAGATCTTTCCTACCATGAGAGTTTTGTTAGAAATAGCATGGTGTTTGGTTTCGAGGATGATGACAACAAGAAGGAAGAATACTAAAGACATCAAAAGACCAAGTTGAGAGGAACCCAAAGATTTTTGATTGACCCAAAGAGTGACCCGTCACTGTCAAAGGTAGTTCAACATACCTATGTTGGTCTACAGCTCTACCGCGAAGGAAAGTTCTACTCAAGACAATCTCAAATAAAGTAACACTCCAACTCTAATGAAAATAGACTACCCACAAAAGTTTCTTTTAAAGGTGGTAGCCCACCCAGTTTCTATGTAACCCAGTTCCCCAGACCTATCTTTCTTTCTAGCCTTCCCAAATCTCGGGACGAGATTTCTTTTAAGGGTGGTAGTCTGTAACATCCCTGGTTTTTGGAAAATGCAAAAAATCACAAAAATTTGAAACTTTTGTTTTCTATTAAAGTAAGTCACCAAAAACAAATAAAACCCAAAACACAAAGGTCATATTAATTGTTTTACAATATATAATCCAATATGCCTCTGTTTTTCAAAGCCCTAAGAATTGTTTTCACCATCTATAATAATGCAATTAAACTTGAAAATAATTGTGACCACATTAAATGTCTTATCAAACCCTAATAGTATAAGATATTTTCACTACACACATGTTTTCCAAAGGGTTGTTTTCAACTTCTACCTAATAATAATTTTTCATCTTCCAACTATTTGATTACTGGAAATATTTGCAAACAAAAAAAATTAATTATACCACCTTTCAACTACAATGTGAAATATGAAATAACAAGATGTTTCCCACCAATTTATTTGTAAGAAAAGGACCTAAAGAAAACTTGGTTTCACATGTATTATGTCTTTAGAAAAATACTTGGCCTTATTATAATTAATTATTTTCTTTTTAGAAAATAACATAAGTTGCTATTAGGGTGTACCCCTATTTCAAAATTGTGAAAACAAGATGAAATGACTTCCAAAATATTTTTTCAACATATAGTATGTCACTATAATTTTATTTGACCAATAATTATATTTTATAATTTGCTAAATTAAAAATCACATTAAGTAACTATTCATGTTTTCATCATATTTTAAAAATTATAAAATATGAAAACATTTTGAATTGGTTTTGGAAAATAGTATTTGATCATTATAAAGCTACTGGAATTTTATTTGACAAATATTTATATTTTATATTTTTCTAAATTAAAAATCATATTAATCACTATTAAGGAATTAATTCAATTTTCAAAATTCAAAAATAAAATATGTTGTAAAGTTTACAAAAATGTTTCTGGTTGAAATATATTATTATTACAATAATTTAGAAATTTATTTGACCTTAATTGGAGTTTTAAAACATAAGTTATTAAGGTCTTAATAAAACAGAAACAAAACAAAAAATCATTGATGACGTCATCATCTTCAACCTTTCTTTCGTGAAGAAACTGCCTCTGCGGAAAATTCAATCCCTTGATTGCGCGAGAATTAAACCTCGAATCAATGTGTCGTATCCTCCTCCTTATAGCCTTGGACCCCCTCCTCATTTCCCCTCCCTCCCCCATTCGAATCGTCCCCAGGCTAAGGAGAATTTCCTCGCTGGAGTTTGCTTCCTCTGTCGGCCTTTTCATCGATTCCGGCCACCGTAGCTCACCTCCACTGCTGTATCTTGTCCTCCTCTCCTCCCCATATCCTGGCGCATCACCTCATGTGCTTGCTCAAATTTTTCTACGCAGGAACCGAGCTCGACGTCCATCCCGAACTGCGCCCGCGCTCGCGCCATCATCAATCGTGCGCCACCACCGACAGGAACCGTCCCCGAGCTCGTCGTGGTGTCCGTCGACCTTGCCGTGCCCCAATGAAGCCCGTAGAAGTCTTCCTCGAGCCCGGAAGCTTCTACATCGTCGCCTCCATGAAGATCTGCGTCTCCGACCACCGCGCGGCCTTTTTCCGGCTAAACTCCGGCGGGAGGTAACCCTATCCTCTACCAGATCTGATCTGACACGTAGATCCAGATCCAACGCGTAGAATCAAATCACTTATCGAAGGGGTATCCGCCAATAGTATAGCGCCACCTGTCTGCCCAGTCAGCAGCTGAGTCAAGCGCTGAGTCAGCGCCCATCCAATAGGAATCTACCACGTGGCCATCTTTTTTTGAATTTTATCCCGAAAAGAATTAAATGGGCAGTTTTGCAATTTAGTCCCTGCAACTTGCAACCATCATAACTTTTTAACCACTTGGTCAAATTTAGAAAACTTGGACTTTTTGAAATCCCTGGAACTGTAGAATCTTTTAGCACTCTTCAAATTCAAATTTGAAAAACTTAAATTGGTTCAAATTTGAATATGCTTAGTTGATGAATTTTGGCATAATTCAAATTCTACAAATCCAAAAATTGCAAATAAAATATATTTGGAAATCTTAGGATGTGTACTTTCATACCCTCTGTCCCAAAATAATTTTTGAACAAGTTAAATTTGAACTTAGAATTAAGTGGTATATTTGAGTAATTTTGGCATAGATTTAATTCTATAAATAATTTCAATATAGTTCCTTTTGCAAAATTGCTCCATTTGGTAACCTTGAACTAGAGACCACTTTGTATAGACCGCTTGACCATCTTAGAACCATTTTCATGAAGACTTGGCCAAATTATCACACATATGTGTCACCTCATGATAGCCATGTCTTAGAAATTGTTTTCATCATCTAATCTTTGATGTTGTGGCTATTTGGATCCAAGACCAAGTCCTTAGAATATGTTAATCACATATATTACCAAGTAGTGAACCTTAGTTTTCTATATACTTCTCCACTCCCCTTTCATTCTTCAAGAAATCATCAAGTTAGCAAAATGGAGATCAAGACTCAAGCACAAGAACAAAACTTCATTTTCAACTTAGTGGCAACATGAAGAACTACAAGGAAAATCATTGCAGAAATTTATATAAGGGAATTGGACTTCACCACAACTAGAAGAAACTCAAGGAAGTACAAGTATGAATAAATTCAGAAGAAAACACCTCCCTATCTCTTTCTATCCTTCTTCTTATTTTTTTTCAAATTGACTTAGTGGTATTTGTGCCCATCCCATACCTTAACCAAGTAGTGAAGTGAAGGTCATGAAGATTTATCAAGTACAAGAGAATCTTCACAACAAGGAGGAAACTACAATAGAAGCATGAAGGTGAACTTCAAGAAGACAAGCATGTGAAGACTTGGAGCCATCCACACAAGTTGAAGAATAAAAAGTTGTTTTTGCCCAACCATTGACCCAAATGGAAAATCCCAAGACTTTATCTTGTTTTATATATTGTTAAGAAGTTAGTTGAACCTAGACCTACCCTAAACCAAAATGGAAAGAGTAACTTAGAGTACTCAAATGTTTTGAATGAAAACAACTAAATGTTACACTTTATTGTGATACTTTAGTTGAAATAGTGAGATCACCTTGGTGAACTCTTGGAACTTCTTAGATAAATATGTTTTCAATAAAGTTTGGTTACTACCAACTCAACCTGAACATCCTTAGTTTACTCTTGTAACTTCCTCGACAAGTATGGTTAAAATAAAGTTCTTCCACAAACTCAACCTAGTCCATCCCAAGTAAAACCTCGGAAACTCCTTAGAATGTATTGAACCATTAGAGAATAAATCCTTTCAAAATCAAAGTTTGACCTTGTCCTAACCAACTTGGTTAAACCCCTTTTGATATGTTAGTTGCTATGTATGTTTTCTACACTTGTATGTTTGTTTGCTAGAATGCTTGTTTATTTTGTTATTGTGTTTTCAATGTATAGATTGTACGGAGAGCAACGATCTTTTGTGAAGAGACTGTTATTTCTTCACCAACTTCAACAAGGCAAGTAACACACCATCAACTACCCATTATTTTCTATATGCATTAGTTGATTTTTGAGTAGTATGCATGGTAGGAAATTTTACTAAGTTATATTATGCTATGCTATTATCCTAGTAGTGTGTAGCCATCTCTTTTACCCTTGTTATTTTGATAGCCTTTGCAATTAGTAGATTGCTATGCAATGTTACAAATTGTTTTACTTGATGTTGTGGAAAATTCCAAGTAACAACTTCAATGAACCACCTGGGTGGATTGGTAGTGCGGGGTTGTTGACAGTTGAGTGTCTCCCCGAGGGGAGTTCACTTGAAGGAATGCCACCTAGGAACAAAGTGATTATGATTTTCCCCAAGTTTAGATTGCTTCCAGTGCAGCCTTTAGTCATATGGGCTCTGTCTTGATTAAGTAAGTTGCGAGGGTTCAGCCTGGGCTTGACAAGCAGATGTAGCTTAATTATAGGTGGAACGGGTCTTTCCATTAGGTTAAATTCTTGCTTCCGAAAGATCTCGTCTCAATCTTCTCATTTCCTTAATGCACTCAGAGTGTATAGGATGTTTGGGCTGATTTGAGTTTGAAGGTGAAAGTTCACAAGCTCTGCAGAGTCAACAAACTAAGATCTTAGTCATGTCCCCGGTTATGGACAACTATGAGCAACTGGAGAAGGATGGACAAAAGAATCACATCACCATTTTTCAATCAGTAAAACTTTGACCAAGTGAACAGTATTGTGGTGCTTGGATCTTAATCCAATGTTGCCACCCTTTTGAAAAGAAAAGTTTGTTTTACAAAATTGATAGGAGAAAACTAGCTTTATGCAAACTTAGCCAAAACTCCACTCAGCCAAATAAGCATGTAGTATTAGTCTTGCCATATATATCCACCATAGTGTTACTTGCCAATATATTAAATTGTATTGACTCCCTTGTGGCTGCATATTCCATCCTGCAGATGAATCTGAAGACGAGTGAGAATTTCGTTTAGGATCTCGAGACTATCGCCAACATGTTTTGCATGTGGCACATGAAGAAGATGGGCTCAATGTTCTACTTTGTTTTCCGCTGTATTTCTTTGTTTTCTGCGAGTCTTCTAAGACTATGCAAGTTGTAATACTATTTTGTAACGACTGGATCATGCGATGTAATAGAATTTGATGCATTTGCATGATATTTCATTTTGTACTGTGGTGCTAGCAATTGATCCAGGGACTAGCACAATAACACAGATGTTCATGCATTATTTAAATGTGGGAACGCTACAGATAAGTTTTCAACTCATCATTATTATTTAGTCGCACTTGATAAATTATTTTCATTTCATGCTTTTACTTATCACACCAAGACATTTAAAATTTCATGATAACAACGCCTAAATCCTTGACTCACAAAGATTTAGTTATCACAAATTTAAAATCTCTCAAAATTTATCATGGGTTATTTCAATTTTAGCTTTATTAAATAATTTGGAGACAATCTAAATTTTGGTAAATCAATAAAATACTTATCTCCAGTTTATTTAACAATCCACATACTATTAATTAAACTTAAACAATAATTGAACGAAAAAATTCTAGGCTTAATAATAAAACTTAATGACATAATACAATAAATAAGATCATAAACTTTGAATTCCCTAGTTTGGAATTCCCGCACATATTTTATAATCCAAACTCAACATGGTTCTTGAATATAAAATATTCATTAAAAATGATCGAACTCAAAATAACTATTATTTCGAAGTCCTAGTGTTGATCCTCTTTATTGACTTGGACTTCTTGAGATTAACCGCTAAGCTCCAAGTGGATTTGCAATGTCATTCCAGAACTTCCTTATTTTTCTAGCATTTGTTCCTTCAAAAGTACCTGCTACTCGTGCAAGTAAGAGCATCAATTCGTATCTCATGCTACATGAATTTTGCTGGAACTTGATGAGTGATGTTTTGGGGATTCTTAACCTGCATCAATTCAGGGTAATCGTGGTATTTGCAGCAGTAAATAATTAATCCCAATTTTATATCGCTTTCGACGGAGAGCGTTAGGTTGGCTCCTACTGACCTCCACAACTACCTTGTCACATACACAAATATATGTGCAGCTTGTCACGTACACAAGTATGCCTGCAGAATGGTTCACAACCAAACAATGCTGGAAATAGTCTATTCTATAGGTTTCTAGAATAAAATTTTAATAAAGATATGTTTGTAAAGACTAAACTAGAACACAAGTAAACAAGTAAAAAAATAGAAGTAAAGTAAAACTGAAAGTAAAACGGTTGTGATTATGAGAGTGGATTGATGCTATGCATACTAACATAGATTGATGTGGATTTACTGTTGGGCTATATTGTATGCTTAGACGGTCCCTCACATGACATTTCCTCCCAATTTCCATTGGTAAGAACAACTCAATTGTCCACCCTGTTGCAAGAATGCCTCCTCACAACTACCATATTGTTGGTGGGTATTAAGGTCATAAGACTCTACCAAAGGCATTTAGTTATATGGACAATGGTGACTCCCCGACGTATGCACTCATCAAGAGATATCTCCACCTATCACTTAGGAAATCAAATGATTTGCACAAAACGATTATATACTTATTACAAACAATTAATTGCCTATAGATTGGAAATCTTCAAACATTATGAATAAAAACACAAGAAAGCAAACACCTGCATAGAAAAACTTTATTGCCACACCAAGTCACAACTCAAATATGCATAACATTAAAGAGAAGGTTCATGCCACGTTACAACCCATCAAGGAAGCCATGACGGGGAAGGAAGATGACGGTGATGATGATGGCGGTGTCGGCGTAGTGGCGGAACCGTGGTGGCTTACTTCTCCGGTCTTTCTCCAAGGTTGAGGGCGATCTTGAGGTGTCCTGAAGGAGGAGCTTCGTTGTGGCAGTGGTGGATATGGATCTATGGAGGTGGACATGTCTCCTCTAACAGCCTTGCGGAGGCTAGGGAGGATGTGTGGATGCTCTAGATGTCTCCTGGAGGCTAGGGCCTCCTTGATACGACTCAAACGTATCTATAATTTTTGATGAGCTATGCTTCTATTATATCAATTGCCACATGTTTTGTTTACACTTCATAGCATGTTTATGCATTTTCTGGGACTAACCTATTAACAAGTTTCCACACTGCTAGCTCCTGTTTTCTGTTGTTTTTCTCTTTTAGAAAAGCTAGTCGCAAAATATTCTCAGAATTGGAAGAAAATTAGCGTACGCAAATATTACAACAGAAGACTCCAGAAGCCCGAAGGGGAGGAGCAGCTGACTCAGGGGGCGGCCATGCCACACCAAGGTGCGGCCCACCCTGGCCGACGACCTCCTATGGAGTGGGCCCCTCGAGTGGCCGCCGACGCTGCCCTTTTGCCCATATATTCTTTCTGCCCCGAGAAACCTAAATACATGACCGCCATCGTCAACCCTAGTTCGGGAGGGTTCTGAAGCTCTTCCCGGCACCCTGCCAGAGAGGAGAATCATCACCGGAGGGCTCTACACTGCCATGCCTGCCTCCAGAGTTATGTGTGAGTAGTTCATCCTTGGACTACGGGTCCATAGCAGTAGCTAGATGGTAGTATGTCCACTTTGTGCTATCATGTTTAGATCTTGTGAGCTGCCCTACATGATTATGTAATGTACATGTTGTGTTTGCTGGGATCCGATGAATATTGATACTATGAGCAAGTTGTTTATTTATCCATATTTCTATGTTGTTTATATCTTGAATGCTCTCCGTCGCTAGTAGATGCTTTGGACAAGTAGATGCTTGTGACTCCAAGAGGGAGTATTTATGCTCGATAGTGGGTTCATGCCTCGAGAAATCAATGTTCGAGTGACTGAAATGTGCACGGTTGTGGATGCATTGTTGCCACTAGGGATAAAATAATGATTCTTAGTCTACGTGTCTTTAGCATTGTTTACATTACACACAATACTTCATGCCATAATCTGTTGGTTGCAACATAATACTGGAAGTGATGAGGATGCTGGCCCGAAGGTGGATTATTTAGGCATAAATGCGTTGGATAGAAAGTCTATGTACTTTGTTGTAATGCCATGTTAAATCTCATAGTGAACATCTTGTCATATATTGCATTGTCATTCCCTCATTATTTGTCAATTGCCCAGCTGCAATTTGTTTACCCAACATGCTATAAATATTTATGGAGAGACACCACTAGTGAACTGTGGACCCCGGTCCATTTTCCTCATATTGTTAAACCACCTACTGCAATCATACTTTTCTCTACTGTTTCTTACATCATACGTTTAATCCCTTTGTTTTCAGCAAGACCGGAGAGATTGACAACCTCTCTATTTCGTCGGGGCGAAGTACTGTGCTTCTTTGTGTGTAGGTTCCATGTGAGTTGCACCGCTGACAATCTTCTGAAGAACCTCTGTGTCCTCCTGGATTCGATAACCTTGGTTAATTTCAAGGGAAAGCTTGTCGTTGTTCTACAAAAAATTCTACGCTTGGGGTAACCTAATGAACAACATGCCCCCAAGGCATCAAGCTTTCTGGCGCCGTTGCCGAGGATACTGGAATCTCCAGATAGGGGAGTCTCACACTTCCAAGCACTTTATTTTGATTTTGTCTTGCTTGTTTTTTTTTTACTTTGTTCGCTCTAAAACCCAAAAACACCAAAAAAAAATAAGATTCCTGCATTTAGTTCATTTTCAGTTTTGTTTCCTGTTTTTTCATCATGTTGTTGTCTAAATTCACTACCAAAGAAATGAACGTAGCAAGTGGATCTATTACTCGGAAAAATAGTATTGAACAATTCCTTAATTTTGTAAGGAGACATGATCATTTTGAAGATAGATCTTTGGTGGATCTAGCCAACAATTATGAAATTGCTATAGCTTCTTTGGTGTGCATGCTAGAAGATAGGTTTGTTAAAATTCACCCTGTTATGCAACAAATGTTTCTTAAACTCCATGATATGGATGATGGTGAAAATAAAAAATTGTGCTAGAAACTTTGTTTAAGGAATTTGATGGTGTGGCTAAAGAGGCTGATACGTCTCAAACGTATCTATAATTTTCGATGCTCCATGCTTGTTTTATATCCAATACCTTTATGTCTTTACATGTTTTCCTTCATTTTTTGGACGTTTTCATGTACTAACCTATTGACAAGATGCCACAGCGCCAGTTCCTATTTTCTGTTGTTTTTTATTTCAGAAAAGTTGTTCTGAAAATATTCTCGGAATCGGACGAACAAAAGCCAAAAGTCTTAGAATTCCCGACAGGTCAAGGGAGTCGATAGGAGACCTGGAGGGGGTCAGAGGAGGATCCACACCATGGGTGGGTGCGGGTCCCCCATGGCCGCGCATGCAGGTGGTGTGGGCCCCTCGGGCGCCCACCGCCATTGCCCTTTCGCCTATAAAATCCCCACGAGGCATAAACCTTAAATATATCGGGGCCCTCCCATGAAAAGTTCCGTAGCTCCGCCGCCGCTGCGGACAAGTTTCGGGGGACAGAAATCTCTGGTCCGGCACTCTGCCAGGACGGGGAAGTGCCCCCAGACCCATCTCCATCGACTCCACTGCCATCTTCATCGTCGTTGTTGTCTCCTATGATGAGGAGGGAGTAGTTCTCCCTAGGGGCTGAGGGCTCTACCGGTAGCTATGTGTTTCATCTCTCTCTCCCATGGTGTGATCTTTATGTGATCATGAGATTTGTAATCTATTTGAATAAGTTGATGTTACTCTTTATATGTTATTTTACTCAAGTGGTTTTGTTATGAGATCTTCGTAGGCACTTTGATCACGGTGTAAAGGTTACAGTGTGTGCACCGTGTGTTTTAGCATGATATTTATATTTGGTGTTGGATGACCCTATGAAATTGTGGTGTTTGTTTGGAACCATCTAGGTCTCATGGTGATAGCGTGGGGGTTACCTAGATGGGGAAATGCAAACTCTAAGGAGTGATTTTGCAGCCCTACGCAATGATTGGTGTTTGTTATCCGACCGGAGATTGGTTCGGAGTAGCGTAGTGAAGAGAGATATTTATGCATTCAATTATGTTATTATTGTTGAGAGTGTTCACTAGTGAAAGTATGGTCCCTAGGCCTTGCTTATAAGCATTGAACCACCATTTACAACATGTTCTGCTACATGTTTGCTTGCTGCCAGTTTTTCAGATTGCTATTATCATTTATAATCATCCATATTACTTGTATCACTCTCTCTCTCTCTTCGCCGAACTAGTGCACCTATACAACTGAAATTTGTACTAGGTATGTTGGGGACACAAGAGACTTCTTATATCTTAATTGCAGGGTTTCTTGAGAGGTATATCTTTGACCTCTACCTCCCTGAGTTCAATAAACTTTGGGTAATCCACTTAATGGAAACTTGTTGCTTTTCCACAAACCTCTGCACTTGGAGGCCCAACACTGTCTACAAGAATGGAAGCGTGCGTAGACATCAAGCTCTTCCCTGGCGCCGTTGCCGGGGAGGTAAGGTAAAAGGTACTCACATCCTCTGTGAGTGCTCGAAGTTATTTCCTTTAGATTCTGGAATTATATATTTTTGTTTCTTGTTTTCACTAGTTAGGCTTATTTTTACTTGTTCCTTGTTTTTATTTCTAATAGTTAGTATAAATGGAAAACAACAAAAATATGAGAGAGATTTATAATCTTCATCATGAGTTAGGACATTAAGTGTTTGAAGAGAAAATTTAAAAACCTATGGAACTTTATTTGCATGCTAGTAGCAATGTTCTTATTATGAATTCTTTGAATACCATTATTGCTAATGGCATGGAAAAATATAAGCTTGGGGAAACTGGTTTTGATGAATATGATATTTTTACCCCCCTAATTTTGAGGAGAAAATTTTATTTGATGATACTTTGCCTCCAATATATGATGATTATAATTATTGTGGTATTCTAGTTTCACCTACTATTGATGATAAATTTGATTGTGATCATGATATGCCTTCTATATATGATGTTTACAATGATGAACATGCTATTTTCAGTCCACCTACTATTTAGGAGAAAATTAATTATGATTACAATATGCCTCCTATATTTGATGATTATGGTGATGAGAATGATAATGATAGCTATTTTGTTGAATTTGCTCCCACTACTATTAATGAGAATGACTATGCTTATGTGGAGAGTATTAATTCTTTTATGCATGTGGCTCATGATAAAAATTCTTTATGTGATATGTATATTGTTAATTTTATTCATGATGCTACTGAAATTTATTATGAGAGAGGTAAAACCTAGTTTTATGTATCTCAATAATGTCAAGTTTCCCCTCTTTATGTTGAAAATCTTGAAGTTGCACCTGTTTTGCTTTCCTATGCTTGTTGCTTTGTGCTTTATTGACTTGTTTTTCTACAAGATTCTTTTCCATAGGGAAGTGGGTTAGACTTAAATTTGTTTTACATTTTCTTCTTGATGCTCTCTTTTGCTTCAATTCATATTTCTCATGTGAGCATCTTCTCAAATTATCATGCCAAGCTAAAAGGCGTTAAAGAAAAGCACTTCTTGGGACATAACCCATGGTTTTAATTTGCATTGTTTTTCTCTGTTTTCTTTGAGTCAAGGTGTTGTATACTTATGTAGAAACTCCTTTGTATCTTTATTTTCTCGCATTTATTGTGCCAAGTAAAGTCTCTAGTGAAAGTTGGTGTTAGATTTGGATTTCTGCGCGGGAAACAGATTTCTGTTGTCCACCATATAAAATCGCATAAATCACGGAAAGATCAAAATGACCTGCAAATTTTGTGCTTATTCCTCAGCTAATTTCAAAACTTTTTCTAGATTTGCGTTTTTCGATTTGAGCAACATAAGTTCCCCGATAAAATTCGTATTTACAAACTGTTCTGGTTTTGACAGATTCTGCCTTTTTACTTGCATTCTCTCTTTTACTATGTTGAGTGGATTTCTTTGTTCCACAAAACATCAGCGGTTGTAGATATTGTTTAAAAAGTATTAATAATTCTTGTTTCCATGCAGAACATGTGATTTTCTGATTATGCACTAACCCTCTAATGAGAACTACTTTGAGTTTGGTGTGAAGGAAGTTTTCCAGGGTCAAGAGAAGAGGATGATATAATGTGATCAAGAAGAGTGAAAAGACAAAGCTTGGGGATTGCCCATGTGGTTCATCCCAGCAAATTCTAAGAAGACTCGGGTGTCTAAGCTTGGGGTTTCCCAAGGCATCCCCTTCTTAATCAACAACTTATCAGGTCACTTCTAGTGAAACTATATTTTTATTCGGTCACATCATATGCACTTTACTTAGAGAGTCTATTTGTTTTTATTTTGTTTTCTTTTGCTTTCATTGCTGCAATAAACTTAGTTGGAACCTAGAATTCTTGTGTGGGATAGAGACACACTCCGTTTTCATTGCTTAAGAACACTCTAGTTTTCATTCTTATTGTTTTGTGAGTGTTCACTTTTTGCTAGTACTGCGTTTATCCCTTGTTTTCCACTCGTATTTTGTTCAGATATTTTTAGTTTGCTTCAGTTATATATGATTATCTATCTGGTCTTTGATGAATATTATCCATGAGAGTTGTTTCAAACAAGTTAATTGGTGTTGGAGAAGAGTAAAATATTTCATGCTTATAATGGTGCAAATAGAAGCTTGTTTAGACTGTGGCTAGACTTTATCATGTCATGTTGAATGTTATTTTAATTCTATGCTTAGTAGTTATTATTGTAGCACGACTTGTCTCAAATAGCTAAGAGTGGTTAATGTGCCATTGAAAGAATCAGGAGTTGTTTTTATCACATCGAAGCATAAATTTGTGGTGTTCTCCTTCGAATGCTTTATTTGGTTGACTTGGCGCATGCTTACACCACGTCTATGACTACAAACCAGTCACCTATAGACTCTTTGATAATTTAGTTTTTGACTTGTAATACCCTTTATGCTTTGATTAATAAAGTTTTTGTCACCATGCATAATTATGGGCATTATTGCTCTCTTGATTTGTCGCTCCCAGTCTTTTGCTAGCCTTCACCTGTACTGGGTATGAGCTATACTCGTGCATACAAGTCCCGAAAACCGAAGTTTGACAAATGTGTCCACCATACCTACCTACATGTGGTATTTAACCGCCACTCCAAGTAAATTTCTCATGTGCTACCTTTAAACTTTCAAAATTATTCCTGTTTTGTGCCCCTTTTTTAGCTCATGAGGAAGTAGTAGTTGGGTTTGTTGTCTTCCATACTATTTAAGTACCCTGAATTGCATGCTTCATCTGCTCGTCATTAATTTTGCAAAGAGGTGGTTAGATCATTATAACATCAAAAATCTAAACAAATAAATAGGCACTCCTCCATGGTATGAGATTGTTGGCAGGCAGCCGAGGATTCGGTTAGCCATGGTTTGTGAAAGCAAGGTGGGGAGGAGTGTCATAGTATATAAATAGCATGCTATAAATGCTTAATATAAATAACTCGAAACCGCTCTCAACTTATTTAGTATGGAAAATGACAAGAACTTTATTACAGTTTGTTGACATAAGCATACACCTCTCTAAAAAATGTTTTCAATACCTATGTTTAATAAAATAGAAAACTCTAGCACATGAGTTAATCCCTGCTTCCCTCTACGAAGGGCCTTTCTTTTACTTTTATGTTGAGTCTCCATCTTCTAACTTTATGCATAGTTAAGGGAGCGTAGTTGACATTCTGAGTTTAATATGCATTTGTCCCAAAGATTATTATTGATTGATTCACGCCATGTTATTACTTGCTCTCAAACTATTTGTTTTTGGTCACCACTTGAACTTTGAAGGTGTCCTGGCATTTTTGTTTTGCTACCCTCTTAAGGACAAGCTGAATACTACTTTGCTATGCTTTCTTATTGTTTGAAACAAACATATAACTTTCAAATGCATTATTATTCACGATCTTTTGTTTGTGTTACTTTTCATGTTGCAACATGATTGCGAAGTTTCATTTTTAGAATTATATCTATCATTCCTGTGTTTAGAGTACTATGATCTCAGCTTTACAAATGCTTTTACAAATATGATGATTAAGATTATGTTGGTAGCATGTCATCTCAAAAATTATTTTGTTATCACTTACCTACTCGAGGAAGAGCAGGAGTTAAGCTTGGGGATGCTTGATACGTTTCAAACGTATCTATAATTTTCGATACTACATGCTTGTTTTCTATCCAATACCTTTATGTTTTCAAATGTTTTCCTTCGTTTTCCAGACGTTTTCATGGATTAACCTATTGACAAGATGCCACAACGCCAGCCCATGTTTTCTGCTATTCTTGATTTCAGAAAAGTTGTTCTGGAAATATTCTCGGAATTGGACGAAAACAAAAGCCAAAAGTCTTAGAATTCCCGACACGTCGACGGAGTCCAAAGGAGACCCGGAGGGGGTCAGAGGAGGAGCCACACCATGGGTGGGCGCGGGTCCCTCCTGGCCGCGCCTGCAGGTGGTGTGGGCCCCTTGAGCGCCCAGCGTCATCGCCCTTTCGCCTATAAAGTCTCCCCGAGGCATAAACCCTAAATATATCGGCCCCCTTCCATGAAAAGTTCCGTAGCTCCACCGCTGCCGTCGACAAGTTTCGGGGGACAGAAATCTCTGTTCCGGCACCCTGCCGGGACGGGGAAGTGCCCCCGGAGCCATCTCCATCGACTCCACTGCCATCTTCATCGCCGTTGCTATATCCTATGATGAGGAGGGAGTAGATCTCCCCCGGGGCTAAGGGCTCTACTGGTAGCTATGTGTTTCATCGCTCTCTCCCATGTTGTGACCTTTATTGATCATGAGCTTTGTAATCTATATGAATAAGTAGATGTTACTCTTCATCTGTTATTCTACTGAAGTGGTTTTGTTATGAGATCTCCATAGATACTTTGATTATGGTGTAAAGGTGATAGTGTGTGCACTGTGTGGTTTAGCATGATATTTATATTTTGTGTTGGATGACCCTATGAAATTGTGGTGTTTGTTTGGAACCATGTAGGTCTCATGGTGATAACGTGGGGGTTACCTAGATGGGGTAATGCAAACTCTAAGGAGTGCTTTTTGCAGCCCTACACAATGATTGGTATTTGTTATCCGACCGGAGATTGGTTCGGAGTAGCGTAGTGAAGAGAGATATTTATGCATTCAATTATGTTATTATTGTTGAGAGTGTTCACTAGTGAAAGTATGATCCCTAGGCCTTGTTTCTAAGCATTGAAACACCGTTTACAACCTATTCTGCTACATGTTTGCTTGCTGCCATTTTTATTTCAGATTGCTATTATCACTTATAATCATCCATATTACTTGTATCACTCTCTCTCTTCACCTAACTAGTGCACCTATACAACTGACAATTATATTAGGTGTGTTGGGGACACAAGAGACTTCTTGTATCGTAATTGCGTAGTTGCCTGAGAGGGATATCTTTGAACTCTACCTCCCTGAGTTCGATAAATCTTGGGTAATCCACTTAAGGGAAACTTGTTGTTGTTCTACAAACCTCTGCACTTGGAGGCCCAACACTTTCTACAAGAATAGAAGCGTGCGTAGACATCATAGGCTAGAGAAATCTTTTCTAAATACAAATGTTCTTTTTTTATGCAGGTATTAAAAGAACTCTTGAATCCGTGGAAAATGATAGAGCAAGTTATTCTATAAAAAAATGTATTGAAAAATGGTGCCTATTCCTTTTAAACTTATAGCTATGCATGAAGCTTTAGAGAACAATTTTGGGTGGATTATACCTTAAAATCCTTTTGATGAAAGTAGCGAACCTAAAAGAAGTGAAAAAAGATCCAGAAACTTACATAGATAGCATACTTTGCAGCATTGAAAAAACTTCTAAGCTTTCTTTGCGAAATTCTAAACTTGATCATAATTGATCTCCTACTTGTGCCTAGCCACAAGGCGTTAAAGAGAAGGGCTTATGGGAGGCAACCCATCATTTTAATTTTCTGTTATTTTTGTTTTGTTGGGTCAAGATGATTGTTGCTTCCGTAACAACATATTTGTATCTTTTATTTGTTGTGCCAAGAAAAGTCTCTAATGACTAGAAGGAACTCTCTTGCTTCACTTATATTTGTTTGGAGAGTTGATAAATAAGTTGATTGGTGTTTGGGAGGAACATAAAATGTTGCATGTGGTTTCGTATAATGAAAATTCTTACATAAGTCTTGTAGATCACTTAATTGAGTAATTTGATGCTTGTCAATTGTTTTGAGTTACCAATTAAGTAATCTTTAAACTTATGTATCATGTAAGTAATGGCTACCATAAAGCTTGTTTATATTTGATTTGTATGTTTGGTAGTTTCAAAGTCTAGATAGTTTCTAGTAAAAGTTTTGGTTAACAACGAAGACAATGTGGAGTCTTGTAATTTTTCAACCATGTTTTAAGTTCTTGTTGTACCGGTTTGATAGTTGTGTTTGCTTGAATAACCTTGCTAGCCTAAACTCTGTACTATGCGGGAATGCTGCTTGTGCATCCCAAACCCTTGAGCCAAATCCATGCCATCTATGTCCACCATAACTACCTATTATGTGGTATTTCTCCGCCACTCCAAGTAAATTTTTCATGTGCTACCTTTAAAATATTCAAAACTCGTATACTACTTTTTTGTGTCATTGACGCGGGTAGACGCTCTTTATTTCGCTTGTTGATTAGACTTTACACACCTGGACTAGTGGCATATACATCCGCTTATCCATTCGCTAGAAGAGCTGGCAACAGGGTGCTAGCTCCAAATTTGGTTACTACAAAATTCTCTTCTCTATTTTCCCCTAATTTATCAGTTAAGCAAAGTTCATAAGTGCATAAAC
Source organism: Alopecurus myosuroides (assembly GCA_028641055.1). Classification (NCBI taxonomy): domain Eukaryota; kingdom Viridiplantae; phylum Streptophyta; class Magnoliopsida; order Poales; family Poaceae; genus Alopecurus; species Alopecurus myosuroides. Next base: position 206,064,144 of record CM054063.1, on the reverse strand, counting down.
AAAAGATAAGAGGGATGATCTACTAACCACAGTAGAAATAACGTCCTTCATGGGAGCCGCTCTTGTAAAGTCTAGTTAACTTGTAACTTAATGTATTGTCTACTTGCTAATTCCTTGACCATTAACATACACACCTGCCCCAAAAAGTAGACACTCCTCCATGATATGTGATTGTTGGCAGGCACCCGAGGAGCAAAGGTTGGGAGGAGTGTCAAATATTTTATGCTCTCTCTATATGTTTTTCAAAACTTAAAAGTTCTAGAACATGATTTAATCCCTTCTTCCCTCTGCGAAGGGCCTTTCTTTTACTTTATTGTTGAGTCAGATTTCTTACTTCTTTCTATCTCCACAAGCAAACACTAGTGTCAACTCTGGTACAATAGTTGTTATATAATAATATGTTTGACTTATTGCATTGTTTTGCCTTGACAATATCCATGAGATATATATGTTAAAAAAGTTGAAGTCGGTGCTGAAACCAAATCTTCCTCTGTGTTGGTCAACCACTTTTATTTAGAATCTATTGCTTTGTGAGCTAACTTTTATGCAAATTCTTATAGCCTCATTGTCTCCAAAGTACTATCCATGAAAGTTTGCACTTGTATGATTCATTTTGTTTACTCTTTGTTTACTTGTTAGCAAACTATAGACCATTTACTTGGATCACTTCATTCAGTTAATGTGCTTTGCATTACTATTTGATCAAGATTGTGTTAGTGTCATGTCTCCTCAAAAATTATGTTGTTTTATCGTTTACCTACTCAAGGATGAGCAGGAACTAAGCTTAGGGATGCTTGATATGTCTCAAATGTATCTATAATTTGTTATGATCCGTGTTGTTATTATGTCAATTGCCACTTGTTTTGTTTACACTTTGATACGTCATAAACGTATCTACAATTTCTGATGTTCCATGTTGTTTTCATGCCATATGCTACATGTTTCATATACACTTTATGTCATTTCTATGGATTTTCTAGGAATAACCTATTGACAAGATGCCACAGAGCCAGTTCCTGTTTTCTGCTGTTTTTGGTTTCAGAAAAGTTGTTCTGGAAATATTCTCAGAATTGGACGAAACAAGGTCCCAGAGTCTTAGAAATCTGTCACGAACACGGAGTCTGGAGGGGACCCGGAGAGGGGCCCTGGAGGCCCCACACCATAGGGCAGCGCGCCCCCTAGCCACGCCAGCTGGTGGTGTGGGTCCCCTGGCCACCCACCGACGTTGCCGGATTAATCCTAAACACCCGAGCCTTTTCCACCAAAAAGATCCGTAGCCGCCGTCATCATCAACCCTAGTTTAGGAGGGTTCTGGAGCTCTCCCCGGCACCCTGCCGGGGGGAGGGGGATTCATCACCGGAGGGCTCTACACCACCCTGCCTTCCTCTGGAGTGATGCGTGAGTAGTTCATCCTTGGACTATGGGTCTATAGGAGTAGATGGAGGGTTGTTATCTCCTCTTTATGCCTCATGTTTAGATCTTGTGAGCTGCCTAACATGATCAAGATCATCTTATTGTAATGCTACATGTTGTGTTGCTAGGATCCGATGAATATTGAATGCTATGTCCAATGATTATCAATCTAGCATGTTTATGTTATTTATTATCTTGCATGCTCTCCGTTACTAGTAGATTCTCTGGCCAAGTTGATGCTTGTAACTCCAAGAGGGGGTATTTATGCTAGATATTGGGTGCATGCCTCCCTTTCACTCATGCTCGAGTGACCGAAACGTAACGGGTGGGGGATTTGTTGTTGCCATTAGGGAGAAAACAACGATGTTTACATTGTTTACGTCACACACTTTTCTTAATGTAATTATATGTTGCTTTCAACTTAATACCCGAGGTTTGATTGGATGACGCTCCGAGGCTGGATTATTAGTCATAGATGCAGTTGGATAACGGTCTATGAATCTTGTTGTAATGCCCGCCTGAATCACATAGTAATCATCATGTCATGCATATGCAATACGGTGCAGCCTTTATATATGTCAATTGTCGATCTGTAATTTGTTTACCCAACATGATATCTATCTGTTTTGGAGAGACACCACTAGTGAACTATGGACCCCGGTTCATTTCTTTACACTGATAATACAACCGCTGCAACCGATGTTTTCCTACTGCAATTATTGTTTTCTTACTGCCATCATTGTTCTCTTTTCATTATTGCAAGCAAGTATTATTTTCCACACTATACGTCTAATCCTTTGTTTCAGCAAAACCGGTGGGATTGACAAACTCACTGCTTCGTTGCGGCAAAGTAATTTGATTGTGTTGTGTATATTCCACGTTGCAGCTGAACCGGTAGTGCGCCCTGCCAACATCGGCTGACAACAACCTTCAGAAGTGATTTCTTTCTCCTACTGGTCGATTCAACCTTGGTTTTTTCTGAGGGAAACTTGTTACTGTGCTCTTCATACCTTCCTCTTCGGGTCTCCCAACGAACGTGTGTTACACGCCATCACACTTCATAGGTTTTTATGCATTTTCTAGGACTAACCTATTAACAAGATGCCACAGTGCCAGTTCCTGTTTTCTGCTGTCTTTCTCTTTCACAAAAGCTAGTCACAAAATATTCTTGGAATTGGGCGAAAATTGGCGTACTAAATATTACAACAGAAGACTCCAAAAGCCCGAAGGGGAGGAGCAGCCGACCCAGGAGGCGGCCATGCCACACCAGGGCGTGGCCCACCCCTCGCCGGCGCCCTCCTATGGCGTGGGCCCCCCGGGTGGCCACCAGACGCTGCCCTTTCGCCTATATATTCTTCTGCCTCGAGAGACCTAAATACCCGATCGATATTGCACAAAACATCCAGACGCCGCCGTCGTCGTCAACTCTAGTTCAGGAGGGTTCTAAAGCTCTTCCCAGCACCCTGCCGGAGAGGTGAATCATCACCGGAGGGCTCTACACCGCCATGCCTGCCTCCGGAGTGATGCGTGAGTAGTTCATCCTTGGACTAAGGGTCCATAGCAGTAGCAAGATGGTAGTCTCTCCACTTTGTGCTATAATATTTAGATCTTGTGAGCTTTCCTACATGATCAAGATCATCGTTATGCAATGCTACATGTTGTGTTTGTTGGGATCCGATGAATATTGATACTATGATAAAGTTGTTTATTTATCCATATTTCTATGTTGTTTATATCTTGCATGCTCTTTGTTGCTAGTAGATGCTTTGGCCAAATAGATGCTTGTGACTCCAAGAGGGAGTATTTATGCACGATACTGGGTTCATGCCTCCAGAAATCGGCGTTCGAGTGAATCAAACGTGCACAGTTGTGGATATGATGTTCCGCTATGGATAAAATAATGATGCTTAGTCTACGTGTCTTTTGCATTGTTTACATTACACAAATACTTCATGCAGTAAGTGTTGTTTGCAACTTAATACTGGAAGTGATGCGGATGCTGACCCAAAGGTGGATTATTTAGGCATAGCTGCACTGGATAGCTAGTCTATGTACTTTATTGTAATGCCCTGTTAAATGTCATAGTGAACATCTTGTCATATATTGCATTGTCATGTCTTCATTATTTGTCAGTTGCCCAGCTATGATTTGTTTACCCAACATGATAGAAATATTTATGGAGAGACATTACTAGTGAACTATGGACCCCGGTCCATTTTCCTCATACTGTTAAACCACCTACTGCAATCATATTGTTCTCTACCATTTCCTGCAATCATCACTGTTTTATGCATCATACGTTTAATCCCTTTGTTTTTAGCAAGACCGAAGAGATTGACAACCTCTATGTTTCGTTGGGCAAAGTAGTGTGTTTGTTTGTGTGCAGGTTCCACGTCAGTTGCGCCGCTGACAACCTTCTGAAGAACCTCCGTGTCCTCCTAGATTTGATAACCTTGGTTAATTTCACCGAAAGCTTGCGGCTATTCTACATCAAATTCTGTGCTTGGAGTAACCTAACGAACAACACACCCCCAAGGAATCACTCCCCTCCTTATATAGGTGTTCCTTTTTATGCAAGGATTGTAGACGACCGGCCTAACGTGTTTAGGAAGCTTAGGGTTCGAACGGGGTCAAAATCTGTGAAGAATCGCTGAAGTTCGCCTAATTTTGGGCGTCCTGGGCGGCGGTACGGTCACTGGTACAGTCATTGCCAACCGTAACTTGGTCGGTAAAACTCACAGATGCTTCGGGTGCAGAAAATAGTCACGGTGCGGTCACTGGTACGGTCATTGCCGACCATACCGTTGGTTGGTAAAAACCTTGTTTTGTGAATATTTCTCCTTTAGTATTTTGGCCGTCATTTTCTAATACGAACTTCGTTTTAGGTGATCTTTGGTGCATTGAGCTCGTATGAACGACGCACACGCTCCACTAGTATTCAATATTCATTTTGACTTGGTGAAAAAATGACCATTTTCCAAGCCTCTTAACTTGCCATCTAGTGCGTGTAACTTTTCCGGATACTTCTCCCTTCATCTCCTTTCCTCTCTATAATTCATAATTTCCACCTACACATACATAGACACAAAGAAAAATGGAAAAAAATTAAAATCCTAATAATTGTGAAAAGCTCATTGGAAAATGGATTTGTGTTGAAATCAACGTAAAATGTAGAAACCAATATAGAACGATGCCAAAATTGCAATGTAAACATATGAAAAACAATAGGAAAAATCGTGCCAAATATGGACGCATGAGAACTATGTTAATTGTTTTGGTCTATCTCTTGTATCTGTCTTAGTCCGTGTAGGATCTCCGACTTCAACATCAGCTTCTGCTTCCTTGAGTAAGGCAAACGACATCTGAACTGGCCACTCTTGCATGATGGTGTTCTAAATCTTTACAAAACCATGGAATATTGGCGGAAGTGATCCTAGTATGATGTCACATAAATGCTGAAAGTGCATGGTGCCCCCATATGTGGTTTTGGTAATTAATGACAATCCTTATGGACTAATGTTTGCACTGAGTTATCTTTGTAGATCTTGTCCATAGGAAATAATGGAGTTCATGTGTTGAACTCTATTAGCTTCCTTGATGGCCATTGTTATAATTCAAGGATTTATATGAAGAATGGTCATGGTTTGAGTTGATCTTATTGCTAGTGTGTCTTGAAGAAAAGGAATAGGTGATCTTTCATTATTATCTTCAAGACATCATCATTTGAAGTGAGAAGAAAAGATACAAGGTTGATCAAGCAAGTGATCAACACACAAAGCTACAAGATATACCAAGTGGGATTATGTATCTCATGGTATGGTAAGCAATTGTCAATATAGATTTGTGAACTAACCCATGATATGTGTGTGTGTGGCATTTCTATGTGTGTTTAGATATTTTTCCATGGGCATGAACCAAAAGGAAGATTTCATATAGCCCATGGTCCATGTTGTTGTCAAGCGGTGTTCGCCATCTAGCTTGACGAGGAAGATCAAGTGAAGCATCTAGAAGAAATCCTATGCTTGATGCTTGCCACCATTTTGGAGATTGTGGCCTTGTGAAAATTTTCCAACAAGGGTCTCTCCCATAATGGTGTATGGGGGAGCTAGTCTCTCCCATAATGGTGTATGGGGGAGCAACTTGCAAGTCTTCATCAAGCAGAGCTTGTGCTAGCAAGCACGATCAAGAAAGAAGATCCAACTTGAGAGAGTCAAGATCGTCATCATCTAGCTCAATTGGAATGCTCAAGGCAAATGTATAATCTTGATAGGTTTTCTGTTTTACCGGTCTCGTGTCTTTGGGAGACCGGGTTATAGGATAGATAGTCGTACTATTAAGAGGGGCTCTCAAGTGAGTAACGTGATCGAATTGTTGTGGAGAGCTCAAACCTTTGCATACTTGCATATCATCTTTCTTGGTTCTTATTTGGCTTTTATCTCCTTGGGGTTTTAGTGCTTGTCGTGATCTTCATGGCAAGCCAAGGTTTATCGAAAACGGTTTTGGTAAGAAAAAACTTGTTGCGTTTTCGGTAGTGAAAATATCCGGTTCATCTTTGAGAATGTTTCCACACCTTCCATGTGTGGTAACTTCTCCATTCCTTTTTTTGATAGTCCTTGTTATTACCTTTCCAACCCATTTGGATTCACCTATTTCTGAGTTTATTCGCAAAAGTTATGTGTGTTTTCGTGTTGGAGGTTTTACCGGATGTTCCTATTTGAGAGGTCTAAACCTTTACCATTTGGTTTTATCTTCCATTACTGGACAATGATGTTTCTCTGCATATTCTTTTAGTTCTCATCGTTGCGATTTCAACGAGCCCAAAAACAGCGAAAACAGAGTCTGTATGCAAAAGTTATAGCATTTCTCGTATCGGTGTCACTCTGTTGCAATCCGGAATTATTCCGGACCATTCCGACTTGGCCGCGAAAACCTCTGTTGCAATGTAGAATCGCTCCGGAATCATTCCGGGCCATTCCGGACCATTCCGGAATCATTCCGGACCATTCCGGAATGGACGGAAAAAATGGAAAACGGCTAATTTTTTAGCACCTATTTAAGGGGCTTTCTTCCCCAAAGTCACTAAGTCTTTCCCAGCCCGTTTTTGCTCTCTCTCTCCACCATTGTTGACTTTGGAAAGCTTGCTCATCTCTCAATCCCTCCAATGATTCTTGCATATCTTTGAGGGAGAAGTTAAAGGAGATCTAGATCTACATTTCCACCAATCCATCCTCCTTTTTAGTGAGGGAAACCTAGTAGACCTTGATCTTGGAGTTCTTGGTGTTTCTCCATTGTTCTTCCTCTCTTATTCCCCCATAAGCATTTTTTGCTTTCTTGGAATTTGAGAGTGGAGGATTTGAGCACTTGTTCTCTTGCCATTTGCATCGGTTGCATCGGTTTGGTCTCTCCACGAGGATTCGTGGAAGTGAAAGTTTGTGAGCTTGTTACTCTTGGGTCTTGGACCCTAGACGACTTGTGGTGTTCTTGGGAGCCTCCAATTGAGTTGTGGATGTGTGCCCCAAGATTGTGGTGACACCGAGAGCCTCCAATTAAGTTGTGGATGCGTGTCTCGGGTTTGAAGGTTGCCAGTAGTGGAAGGTGAACTAGGCCTTTGTGGCGGGGTTCATCGGAGAATAGGGTGAGGCCTTTGTGGCATTGAGTAGGACTTTGTGGCGAGCTCACACCCCTCCAACGAGACGTACTCCCCTTGTGGGAGGAACTAGGGAATACATCATCGTCTCCGTGTGCCTCGGTTATTTCTATACCCGATCTTTTTACTTATGCAATTTACATTGTGATAGCCTTCAAGCTTGAAGTCATATATCTTGCTATCACCTTGCTACTTGTCTTGCTTAGCATAAGTTGTTGGTGCACCTAGTTGACCCTAGAATATTTAGGTTGTGTGCTTGTTAATTTAAACACCTGGTTTATTTCCGCATTTATCAAGCCTTAACCGGAAAAGTTTTAATCGCCTATTCACCCCCTCTAGGCGACATCGTTGTCCATTCAAATGCTCCCGAGTTATGGAAAACCAACATCTCCGAGCTTTCTTTCTATTCTGATCATCCTGATTTCAAACAGCTTTATGGGTTCACCCAATGCAAGCTGACTATTCATCGGTCTTGTGGTCAGATTATAACGCTCATTGCACACTTGATGTGTTAACAGAGCTTTCAGTTCCTCTACTAGATAGTAGGGATGATGGTTACAAAATCGATCAACCATCTCAACATCAATGCATGTGTGCAAGAGCTCCTTGACAACGCACACGTCATATTGGATATGAGGTCCTTTATGAACCTCATCTCCGGGTATGTGACCCACAACGTGATCCATATTGGTGTTCCTAAGAACCTCCATCAGATCATGAAACCACTCCCCAAAAGTGGATCCATTTGCAGCTAAAGGCTCATGACTTATCATCATATTAAATTGATCTTTCAAAGGGATCCATATCTACAATAAAAACAAGTTTATTGAGACTCTATAGTTCAAAATTAATTTGCACTACTTAATTCAATAAAATTGAAATTAAGATATGCTCCCACTGGAACTGATATTCCTCAAGATCAACTATGATCACAATGAGATCCCAACTGATATTCCTCAACCAATCACAACCTAACGAATAGGCCACCATGCCAATAACATATTTGATTCTCGCTCATCTTTCAATGTATGTGTACCAAGCTCATGACTTTCATGCCTGAACAACAAGATAACCAACTGACTCCGTATTATAGAATGCACCTTGTGTCCAAGTGAGCAAACTATAACCCGCCTCCCAACAAGAAGATGCATGTTGACCCTTGTATCCAAGTGATCAACGCGTAACCATGCGATTTGACGGTGCTACAACTTTGAGAACACAAACTACCTTGATATTTGTAAGTGAGGAATCACCCTAATAAACGACTACTGCACAATCAAGGTGCAATCAACAAAGGATAAACATAACACAAAATTTATAAATTCGCGTGATTTGGTATAGCCTTTGTTCTTCAGGGATTTCTTAATGCATCTCCAATGAGGATCCTCCATATTCGTTATTCTCACCATAGCATAAAATCTAAGGAAATTCCATTGTGGTGAAAATTGCTTCAAGTTTTTCCATGATGGAGAAAAGACCACTTTCTCCTATCATGTACTTCCTCCAAACTCCGCGATGAACGCCTGATTGTCGATGTCAAACTATGACAATCCTTTGGCATTGGCCATCATGTCAAAACACAGTAACAAGATAGTTATACCAAACAACACGCACACTCTGCAAAAACAAGTTAGACACCTCTAACGCTTTGTTTGCAAGTTTTAGCGTGGCTGCAGGTTCTATGATCAACTATCATCGTTACCTACGCAGTTTGAGGTATGTTTAATCTCATTGCTAGATTAACTTTGCGGGGTGATTGAAACACATACATCACGAAAACATCTAGATCCTCAATCTAAACTTATTCATAACCATGACCCCTGAGTGGATCCAATCTGGATCCCCCTTCCACCATGCTGTTATATGAGACCAACTATGGTCGACCAAAAGCTACTGAAGCACTTCTTCGGATCAAGCGAGATATGCCAGTCGCAACTCGAGCGTCCTAGGATTGCCAGGAGTTTGTAAAAAGACATACCATGTCGTCGGAAACAAAACAAACACGGCTTATTGGGAAGCAACAAACAGAGACTGAATATTAGAGAACTTTCTAATATACTTGCACAAGCTTATGCAATACCCACACAAAACTGTGATCTAGATCCAATCGTATCTGTGCATAGTACGCTCTGATACCACTGCTGGTATACGTTGAAGAATTTAAAGAATTTCCCTAAGTAGTTTGCCAAGCTCACTATGTAGATAACGGGGCATGCCCATAACTTCAAGGATCAGGATCACGACTCACCGGGGAGCGGAATCGATGTCGTCTAAAACGAGATCTGAACAATCGTAGATCCTCACAACTAGGCCTAGTTGCAAGGATGTCGGTAAGCTTCCCTCGTCAAGGATCACATGTGAATTCCCCTCTTATGGTGTGCACGCGTACGCTCGTGTCAACCCGTCAGCGCTCCACCGTCCAGAACTTGGCACCGATAAAGAGATACAGCCTTCCGACATTGCTAATTGGTAGCACTAATCAACTACGATTAGATCTATATGAATATGGAAGTTCTCAACACATGAGAGAGAATTATTAATTAGATCTAGGTCTAACTGCGAGAGTATAACTCAAAACTCCAATTAGAAGAGTCTCTAATTCAATTAGAGGGGCTCAATTTGGAGCTCTAACTAGATCCTCTAATTATACTAGAGAATGAGAGGCTTCTCAAAATTATGATTTCTCTCGTAGTATTGGGGTCCTTTTTATAGTTGGAGGGAGCGGAGAGTTTCCAAAGGAGAGAGGGATTCCTATTTGAGCTAGAAGGGGTCTTGGCCTCACCAAGGAGGTGTCCAGACCCCTCCTCCTAGCCCAACTCGGATTGGCTCCAAGTGGAGTCCAATCCCACCGCCCTCTTTCCTTTTTCTCCTATTTATTTTCTACTTTTTTACCAATAAATTCAGGAAAAATACCGGGATGTCAAATACATTTATGTGGCACCCTCGGGCCCACCTCGAAGCCCTAAAATTATGGTGGCCCCCGGTACTCCCCCTTCTCGAATTTTTCCCCAAATTCTTTCGGAACCCTATGAACCCAATAGATAAAATCATGGATATTATCTAGTGATGTTAAAAAAATATTTATAACATCCTGGGACATCTTATATCTTTTGTTATCTATCATATAAATGTTGCCATATACTAGCATAATCTATTCCTTATAGTAACTTCCCCAAAACCACTCCGATTGATACCAGAATTTTTTTCGTGACATTATAACGACGTAGAACATTCCTAAAACCAATAGCAACATAATAATTCTCTCAATTAAATGTTAGCACGGCTTAAGCGTATGACCCATAAAGGCTCGATAACACATAAACGTGTTTGGGAACTTACCGAACAATAACTAACAACGGGACCGTGAATGCCCATGATGGCTTCTATGTGTTCACGAAAAACGTGGGAAACTTATAAGTTACTCATTGCACTTGTTCACTTAACTTCACAATACTGACCTTATCACGAGTTGAGACTATGTGATCTCGTCCGATCAAACTCTTTGATCATAACACATATAGTACTCGTTACTGATATCATCCAATTTTCTCTTACATATCCCCGATGTCCTATGGGATAAATCACACTTTGTTTGGTGATACGTTGCAAACTTATCTATGATTTTTTTTATGCTCCATGCTTGTTTTCTACCCAATACCTTTTGTTTTCCACATATTTTATACCGTTTTCCGGATGCTTTCATTGACTAACCTATTAACAAGATTCCTCAGGCCAGTTGTTGTTTTCTTCCGTTTTTCTATTTCAGAAAAGTTCTTAAATAAATATTCTTAGAAAGAGCTGAAATCCATAGAGATTGTTTTTCTACCCGGAATGAAGACGGAGTCCAAAGAAGATCCGGAGGGGAGGCAGGGGGTCCTTAGGGGGTGCTAGGCGTGGCCCCACCCTAGGTAGTGCCTGGTGCGCCCCAAAGGACCATAACCATAGCCTCTTGTCGCCTCTTCCCGTGAGTAGTTCATCTCGGTACTACGGGTACATAGCAGTAGCTAGATGGTTGTTCTCTCCCCTATACCTCCATGTTTAGAGTCTCTTCAATGCCTCACATGATCGAGACCACCGTTAGGTAATTGTGCATGGTTTGTTTGCCGGGATTCGATGAACCATGAGATTATGATTATTTTGTTCATGTCAATCTGAGATGCTTCACTTATATTTGTAGATAGTTTTAATCTTGTCTTGCAGTTCTCTCTGGTGTTTATGATTACCTTGGCCAAGTAGTTGTTTTCACCTCCAAGAGAGGTTTTATATGCTAGATGGTAGGGTTCATGCCTCCCTTACATCTGTGCTCAAGTGACTGAAACGTGATGGATGGGGATGTCATGTTGCTACTAGGGAGAAAAAAATGGTGCTCTTGTCTACGGACGAGGACCACTGCATAAATTACGTATTGTTCTTAATAAATTTGTCTGTTGCACACAAAACAATCACTTTCGTTGCTGCAACTTAATACCAAGGGATTTGTCGGGTAGCTTTCTTGAGGCGGACTTTTAGATATGGATGCATGCTGGATAGCGGTCCATGTGCCTTGACGTAATGCCTACAATGTTAGAACACGTGAAATTTATATCGTCATAATAGTATTGTTATACTTTCATAATTTGTGAATTGCCCAGCTGTAACTTTTTCACCCAACATATTTGTTTTCTTTGGAGAGAAACCGCTAGTGAACCTATGGCCCACAGTCCTATTTTTCTCATATTTGCAACCTTATTTAAAGAACTTTCATAATTGTTTCCTTGTTGTTCCGTTTTTACTTTTATTACTTTTCAATACTCTGTACGTTTAATTCTCTAGTTTTCAGCAGGACCGGAATATTGACAACCTTCCAGAAAGTCGGGGCAAGCGAGAGTTTGTATTTGTGTGCAGGATCCACGCTTGGTGACGCGGCAGAAAACAAGAAACCTTCTCCAAGACTACGAATCCCTACTAGTTTGATAGACCCTGGTTCCTTAATTGAGGGAAAATTTCCGTTGGACTAGATCATACCTTCAGCTTGGGGTTTCCCAACGAGCTTGTGATCTTGTCAACATCAAGTACTTTTTCTTGTGCCGTTGTCGGGGACTTCTAGCTTGCTGCAATGAGAGTCTCACACTTCGACTCTCTTTCTTTTGTTTTGTTCTTGCTTAGTTTACATTTGTTTAGTCTTGTTTTCTCTTTATCAAAAACACACAAATAATAGTTCTGTAGTTTCTGGTGTTTTATTTGTGTTGTTAGTATATTTTGTGTTATCTTGCAAGCATGGCTACCAATGATACCATCAAGATTTGTGACTTTACTTGTACCAATAATGATGCTTTCATATGCACACCAATTGCTCCACCTGCTGCTATAGCAGATTCTTATGAAATTAAACCAGCTTTGTTGAATGTCATGAAAGATCAATTTTCTGGTATTGGAGAAGATGTTGCCTCTCATTTAAATAACTTTGTTGAGTTAGGTGACATGCAAAAATATAAATAGGTAGATGGGGATATTGTGAAATTAAGATCATTCCCTTTCTCGTTATACAAAAATTATAAAATTTCTACCTTTGATCTAGAGACCATGCTTAAAGAATTTATCACTTCACAAAAGATTTCAATAAAATTGTTGATGAAAGGCTTGCAAAACTAGATAATCTTGTGCTGAAAGTTGATGATCTTGCTCACGGTGTAGAAATTTTAAAAATTAGGACTACATCTCTTGAGGCCAAGAAAACTGAACCTATAAATTATATACAAGTTCAAATAAATGAGAACAAATACGTGCTAGAAGAGAAAGATAAGCTCAAATTGCTAAAAAAACAGCTAAAAGTGAGCATGTTAAAATTTATACCATCCAACACTTTGAAGAAGTGAAAACTTTCAGTACCAATGAGTATCCTGATTCTTCTAAACATATTGATGTCAAAACAGATGTGATTGGAGAGGTCATTACTTTAGGTCGAAGGAGTCCCAAACGTTTGAAGATTAAAAAAAAAAATCTAGTGAGAAAATTGTTGCAAGTGGGATTGAGGATAATACGACTTTAGGAGAATTTTTTACCACCATGTTTGAGTATGATAGAATTCATTTTGATAATTGCACCATCTCTGTTTTTATTAAGTTCTTACAAAAATTAGCTAAATATCCTAATGCTAGTAAGTTAAATATTGCTTTCACTAAACATATCACTAATGCTCTCATTGAAGCTAAGGAAGAAAGGCTCAAACTTGAAGCCTCTATTCCTAGAAAATTACAATAGGGTTTGGATCCCACTATTAGAATAAGAGTAAATTATTCTGATTTCAATGCTTTGTGTGATCTTGGTGCAAGTTCTTCTATTATGTCAAAAAGTTTATATGATATGATTGATTTGAAACCATTGGATGAGAGTATTTTGGGAGTGCATCTTATAGGCTCCACTGTTAAAAGAACTTTGGGAAGGATTGATTATGTTTTTATTATTACTAATTATAATTATGTCTCTGCTTCTTTTCTTGTTTTAAACATTGAATGCAATGCTTATGGTCCTATTATTTTGGGGAGACCTTTTCTTCGCACCGTTGGTGCTGTTATTGATATGAAAGAGGGAATTCTAAGATTGAATTTTCCCCTTAAAAAGGCATGGAAAATTTCCCTAGAAAGAGAATGAAGTTACCTCTTGAGTACCTTGTGAGGACTACCCATGATTCTATTGATAATACTTGATTCGTTCTTCATGCCTAGATAAAAGGCGTTGATACGTTGCAAATGTATCTATAATTTTTTATGCCCCATGCTTGTTTTCTACCCAATACCTTTTATTTTCCACATGTTTTCTTTCATTTTCCGGATGTTTTCACAGACTAACCTATTATCAAGATGCCCCATGCCAGTTGCTAATTTATGCTTTTTCTATTTCAGAAAAGTTTTTAAGAAAATATTCTCAGAAAGGGTTGAAAATCCACATAGATCAATTTTTTCCCGGAACAAAGACGCAGTCCAAAGGAGAAATGGAGGGGAGCCAGGGGGCCACCAGGAGGGTGAAGGAAATTGCCCCCCCTAGGCCATGCCTGGTGGGCCTCTGGGAGCTCCCCACACTGTCTCACATCCCTCCTTCGCTTATAAATTAACCCCGACACTAAGAACATTTGGGACAAAGTTATTTTCCATGAAACATACAGAGAGGCTCCGTCACCTCTAAAGTCCAATATAGGACTTTTGGAGTCATGCTCCGGCACCCTGCCGGAGAGGGGGGTCTTCACCGGAGACCTCTACATCGCCATGATCTCCTCCGGATACATGCGTGAGTAGTTCATCTCGGGACTACGGGTCCATAGCAGTAGCTAGATGCTTGTTCTCTCCCCTATGTCTCCATGTTTAGAGTCTTGTGAGCTGCCTCACATGATCAAGACCACCGTTATTTAATTGTGCATGTTGTGTTTGCTAGGATCCGATGAACCATGAGGTTATGATTATTTTTCATGTAAATCTGAGATGCTTGACTTATATTTGTAGAGAGTTATAATCTTGTCTTGCAATGATCTCTCATGTTTATGATTACCTTGACCACATAGTTATTTTCACCTCCAAGAAAGGGTTTATATGCTAGATAGTGAGTTCATGCCTCCTTGTTGTGTGCACTCGAGTGACAAAAACGTGCGGGGGGAGGATGTGTTGTTGCCACAAGGGAGAAACCAGGCTGTGCTCTTGTCTACGGATGAGAACCACTACTCACATTATGTATTGCTCTTAATACATTTGTCTATTGAACACATAGCAATCACTTTGTTGCTGCAACTTAATACCAAGGGATTTGATGGATAGCTTTCTTGAGGTGGAATTTTAGATATGGATGCATGCTGGATAGCGGTCCATATGCCTTGAAGTAATTCCTACAATGTTAGAACACGTGAACTTTATCTGGTCATAATAGTATTGTTATACGTCCATGATTTGTCGATTGCCCAACAGTAATTTTTTTACCCATCATGTTTGTTTTCTTTGGAGAGACCTATTTTCCTCATATCGCAAACCTTTTTTAAGCACTTTCATAATTTTTCCCTTATTGTTCCGTTTTTACCTTTATTGCTTTCCAAGACTCTATATGTTTAATTCTCCTGTTTTCAGCAAGAGCGGAAAATTGGCAAACTTCCGGAAAGTTGGGGCAAGAGAGAGTTTGTTCTTGTGTGCAGGTTCCACGCTTCGTCAACAATACTTTTCTAGCACCATTGATAAAGCAACCTTCTTCAAGACTACGAAGTCCTACTGGTTCGATAATTCTGGTTCTTTACTAGGGAAAACTTAGCATAGTCTACATCATACCTTCCGCTTGGGGTCTCACAACGAGCGTGTGATCATGTCATCATCAAGTACTTTTTCTGGCGCTGTTACCAAGGATTTCTAGCTTCCTGCAAGGGGAGTCTTAATCTTCCACTCTTTTTTTTTGTTCTTTCTTAGTTTACTTTTGTTTAGTATTTTTTCTCTTTATCCCCCCCTCCAAATAGTTATTTAGTTTCCAGTCTTCTATTTGTGTTATCTTGCAAACATGTCTACCAATGATAATAGCAAGCTTTGTGACTTTACTAGTACCAATAATAATAATTTCATATGCACACCAATTGCTCCACATGTTGCTACAACAGATTCCTATGAAATTAAACCTGCTTTATTGAATCTTGTCATGAAAGATCAATTTTCTGGTATTGGAGAAGATGTCGCCTCTCATTTAAATAACTTTGTTGATTTATCTGACATGCAAAAATATAAAGAGGTAGATGGTGATATTGTGAAATTAAGATTGTTCTTTAAGAGGAAGAACTAAGAAATGGTTATTGTCTTTGCATAGAAATAACATTGATTCTTGGACAAAAGGCAAAGATGACTTTTTTGGGAAGTATTATCCACCTGGAAAAATTATACAACCGAGGAGTAACATTAACTTTAGAAAGAATGATAATGAACACGTTGCTCAAATTTGGGAAAGAATGAAAATTATGTTTAAGAATTGTCCCACACACGGACTAACTACGTGGATGGTTGTGCAAACCTTTTATGCATAATTAAATTTTTCTTCAAGGAATTTATTGGATTCAGCTGCAGCAAGAACCTTCATGAACATCACTTTAGGCTCAGTAAACAAGTTATTGCATGATCCGATGACAAACTCTTCCCAATGGCACACAGAAAGGGCTCCAACAGGTAAAAAGGTAAATTCTGTTGAGGAGGTCTCTTCTTTGAGTGATAAAATTGACATGCTTGTTTCATTGCAAGCTAAACAAGTGACCATGGATTCTAATAATGTTCCCTTGAACTCTGTGGTTGCTAATGAGAATGGTAAAATTGATGTGAATTTTATTGCTAGAAACAATTTCAACAAGAATGCTTACAAGAATAATTTTGGTGGTAACATCGGGCATCTGGATACCAGGGTATACGGAGGCGACAGCTGCGGTCCAGCCCAATATACGACTTCAAGGCCGAGGGATCTATCTACATTAATGAGGCCGCTCCTGGGCCTACCCTTCAGATGGGCTCACTCGAGAAGAGGCTCCCAGCGCCGAGAGCCCGCGCCCTGGAGAGGAGCTCTACCCCGCCCCCGCTCCTTTCACGAGGCGCCTCGCTTCGAGAGGGAACATCCCATGTGTTGCTGACGGCCTCTCCCCTGCACGGTGACGAAGGCTCCACGGTTCCGCGGAGCCTCTTTGGTTGCAGTTTCCGTTCTCGTGTATAAAGCGAGGGAAGACACTGTGCACACCGAAGCGACCTCCCAAGATTACCTCTTCGGTGCAAGAAAACCAAGACTATGCTACAAGACGGAGGCAACGTCACCGGGCGCCCCCACCGTGCTGCCACGGGCGGTGGAGCTGTCATGGACGACCAAGACCGTGCAGGAGGCGCAGAGTACGGGACACTCCTCTCTTTGGCTCTTTGTGAGAACCCTTTCTCGCCAAATGAGCGGGAAGGAGGTCCAAACGCCAGTATAATAAGGGCCCCTCCGGTCCTTGTAGAAAGGGAGCTCGAATCATCGTAGAGCCCAAGTAGTCTATTCCGAGCACAAGCTCGCATTTGTACTATAGTCACCACAGTGCAATCCATCAGACAAGCCGGAGTAGGGTTTTACACCACACCGGTGGCCTAAACCTGGGTAAACTCTCCGTGTCGCCATTGTTGTCATTCCCAAGCTTCCCTCGTTAAGCCTCCTCAAGAGGTGAAGGAAGTGTGTTTAGCCCCCAGTGTTCGAACCTCTAGAAGCTATCCTGTCTAGGACATACGAGCTTCTCCGACAAGTAACAACTATCGGCCATATCCTAACAATAATGGTATTTCATATGGGAATTCTTATGGCAATGCTTATAACAATCCAAAAAGTTCCACCTCTGATCTTTAGAGCATGCTTAAATAATTTATGACTACACAAAAAGATTTCAATAAAATTGTTGATGAAAGTCTTGCAAAACTAGATAATCTTGTGCCGAAAGTTGATAGTCTTACTCATGATTTAGAAATTTTTAAAATTAGGACAACACCTCTTGAAGCCAAGAAAACTCAACCTATAAATTCTATACAAGTGAAAATAAATGAGAAAATGAGAATGTTAGCTCAAATACGTGCTAGAAGAGAAAGAGAAGCTGAAATTGCTGAAAAGGCTGCTAAAAGTGAGCCTGTTAAAATATATACCATCCAACCCTTTGAGGAAGTGAAAAATTTCCGTACCAATGAGTATCCTAATGCTTCTAAACATTTTTATATCAAAAAAAGGGGATTGGAGAGGTCATGACTTTAGGTAGAAGAAGTCCCGAAGTTTGCAGATTAAAAATATTTCTAGTGAGAAAATTGTTGCAAGTGGGATTGAGGATAATATGACTTTAGGAGAAATTTTCCCGCCATGTTTTAGGATGATAAATTTGATTTTGATAATTTAACCATATCTTATGTTATAAATTTCTTACAAAAATTATCTAAAGATCCTTATGCTAGTAAGATAAATATTGCTTTCGCTAAACATATCACTAATGCTCTCATGAAAGATAGAGAAGAAAGGCTCAAAATTGAAGCCTCTATTCCTAGAAAATTTCAAGATGGTTGGGATACCACTATTACAATAATAGTTAATGATTTTGATTGCAATGCTTTGTCGCACCCGGACTTCTAGAGGATACACACAGCCCGCTAAATAGTAGATAATTGGCTTACGGGGCCTACCTGCACCCGCATCTCAATATGAGTAGGCCAACACGTAAACGTGTGACAACCATCCTCTACTATTCATCGTCTGTGAAACCATCCAATAGGAATCCGAATACTTCCATTGACGTACTTCATAACATACACACATGGTACGTCAACGACATTTGAACAAGTGATACCACAACAAATCTCTAAGACACAAAGAAATAGAAATAAGTGGCAAAAGCTCTCACTAGAGCAGAGATAGCAAATACAGTCATGCAGAGGACACATGTCCCAACAAGTCATCATTACATCACAGCAGAAGCATCCAAAGTGTCTGAGTACAGACAAGATCCAAATAGGCCTAAGAGGCCGGAAACGAAAAGAACGGAGCCCATCCACGAAGTCTCGGATCCTGCCCGGGTCCGCTATTTACTCGTCAGCAGCCTCGTCATACTCCACGTAGTAGCCACCATGGGGATCCTCGGAAACATAGTCTGCAGAACCAGCAGCCCCAAAGGGGTCAGTACGGACGAGTACTGGCAAGCAAGACGCACAAGATACCAAAGTGTACCCGACAACACCAAGTACAGATGCTTTGGGTTCAACGGAACATAGGTGATACAAAGGTGCGGCAGTGGGCTGCACTAACCAACTACAGAGACACGCTACAACATCCGGCTAAAAGAAAGGGATAAGATAGCGCATCGGATCCAACTACCACTAACCTCAAACAAACCCATCCTGGATCTCGCCCCTTATCCAAAGAAGCAATCCGAGGATAACCCACACAGTTGGATTAATGAAGGTTCAAGTTATTGTGTCAATATGCCTATTACTAGTCAAATTATTATTAATTAGGTGTAAGTTGTCTAATCCTTGTTAGCCAGCCCTATCACCAAGTCATCCATAACCGCGGACAACACGGCTTCTCGAGAAGATTTAACCCTGCAGGGATGCACCAATTTTTGTTTTTCAAAATTTTAAATATTTGTTGATGTTTGAATTTTAAATGAATTTGCTTGAGCTTTGCAATAATTGAATTATTTGAAAAATTAACCAAGTCACTCATTTGGAAAATCAAGTTTATGGGAAGCAATTAAACTATTTGATTTGAATATTTTATTTGAAAAGTTGTAACAGACCAAGTGTGAAACATATTGATTTGAATTTATTTGAAATTTGAAATTCCACACATGAATGCATTATGATGACATGATGCAAGACTTAAATTTAACCAGAAACAAAGCAATTGGGATTTTTTCATACTTGGGATGTTACATGCTTTATGTGATCTTGGTGCAAGTTTTCTATTATGTCTAAACGTTTGATATGCTTGATTTGAAACCTTTGGATGAGAATATGTTGTGGGTGCATCTTATAGACTCCGCTATTAAAAGACCTTTGGGAAGGATTGATGATGTTCTTATTATTTCTAATTATAATTATGTCCTTGTTAATTTTCTTGTTTTTGATATTGAATGCAATTCTTCTTGTCCTATCATTTTGGGGAGACCTTTTCTTCGCACCGTTAGTGCCATTATTGATATAAAAGAGAGAGTTATAAGATTTATGTTTCCCTTAAAAATGACATGGAACATTTCCCTATAGAGATAATGAAGTTACCTTTTTAGTCCCTTTTGAGGACTTCCCATATTTCTATTTATAATACGTGATCTGTTCTCCATGCCTAGCTAAAAGGCGTTAAAGAAAAGCGCTTGTGTGAGGCAACACATTTTTTTCCTTTGTTATCCTTTTGTTTTGTTCTGTTTTCTTTTGTTATTTTTCTATTTTGGAAGTTTTTACCTTTATAGCAACCGCTCCTTATCCTTTTTATTTCGTTTTTGTACCAAGAGTAACCTCTAATTGAGAGGTAGTGCGATTTGGGGAAGTTGTCTGGGCTGTTACCAAAAAATTCATATATCTCAGCCATAACATCGTATTTCTTTGAAAAACAATAGACACATGCCCCGGGTTGTTATCAAAATTTCGTTAGTTTTCCACTTTTTGATTTGAGAAATAGAAGATTTTTGAGAAAAAAAACATCTTTTTTGACTGTTCTGTTTTGAGAGATTTCTGCCAATATTTGCATTTGCATCTTAATCTCTTTATTTTGGTGTTCTTTTGAGAGGGAGAGATTTAAAATAAGTTGTGACGTTATATAATATTTTAATTGAAATGTGAGATATGTGTTGAAACTAAACCAACTGGATTTTTTATTTTTTATTACACTATCGTTGTTAATGAAGATTGTGAGAAGTTTTAGGTGGAGGAAGTTTTCAAGTGTAGGGAGAGAAGAATGATGTGACGAGATGAAGGATGGAAAAAATATCAAGCTTAGGGATTCCCATGTCACTCTAAGACATATCCAAGAAGTATAAACATCAAAGCTTGGGGATGCCCAAGGCATCCTCTTCTTCATCAACAAAAATATCAGGTTTCTTTCAAAACACTATATTTTTATTGCTTCAGATGATATGTGTTATTATTGGAGCATCTTCTTATTTTGCTTTCATATTTTCTTGTTTTCTTACTATAGTTTATGGTTAGATCCTAGCTGATATGTTGCAAACGTATCTATATATTTTTACGCTCCATGCTTGTTTTCTACCCAATACCTTTTGTTTTCCACATGTTTTCTTTCGTTTTCCGGATGTTTTCACAAACTAGCCTATTAACGAGATTCCTAGGTCAGTTGTTGTTTTCTTATGTTATTCTATTTCAGAAAAGTTCCTATGGAAATATTCTCAGAAAGGTCTGAAAATCCGCGGAGATCAATTTTTACGCAAGATGGAGTCCATAAGAGAGACAAAGGGGAGCCAGGGGCACCACGAGGGAGCCAAGCACCCCCTAGGCCACTCCTGATGGGCCCCTGGGAGCTCCCGGCACCGCCTCACGTCCCCCCTTCGCTTATAAATTGCCCCTAACCCTAAATGCATCGGCGATGGAGTTATATTCCACGAAACATATGGAGAGGCGTCGTCACCTCAAAAGTCCAATCTAGGGCTTCTAGAGTCCTGCTCCGGCACCCTGCCAGACACGGGGATCATCACCGGAGGCCTCTACATCGCCATGATCGCCTCCGGACAAATGCGTGAGTAGTTCATCTCGGACTACGGTTCCATAACATTAGCTACATGGTTGTTCTCTCCCCTACGCCTCCATGTTTAGAGTCTCGTGAGCTGCCTCACATGATCGTGACCACCGTTATGTAATTGTGCATGTTGTGTTTGCTGGGATCAGATGAACCATGAGATTATGATTATTTTGTTCATGTTAACCTGAGATGCTTCACTTATATTTGTAGAGAATTTTAATCTTTTCTTGCAATGCTCTCCGATGTTTATGATTACCTTGACCACATTGTTGTTTTCACCTCCAAGAGAGCGTTTATATGCTAGATAGTGGGTTCATGCCTCCTTGTTGCTTGCGCTTGAGTGACAGAAACGTGTGGGGGGAAGGTTGTGTTGTAGCCACTAGGGAGAAAACATCGGTGCTCTTGTCTACGGATGAGAACCACTGCTTACATTACGTATTGATCTTAATGCATTTGTTTGTTGCACACATAGAAATCACTTTGTTGCTGCAACTTAATACCAAGGGATTTGCTGGATAGCTTTATTGAGGTGGACTTTTAGATATGGGTGCATGCTGGATAGCGGTCCATATGCTTTGACGTAATGCCTACAATGTTATAACCCGTGAACTTTATCTCATCATAATAGTATTGGTATATGTCCATGATTTTTTAATTGCCCAGGTGTAATTTGTTCACCTAGCATGTTTGTTTTCTTTGGAGAGACACCACTAGTGAACTTATGGCCCCCGGTCCTAATTTCCTCATATTGCAAACCATATTTTAAGCACTTTCATAATTGTTTCCTTGATGTTCCTTTTTTACTTTTATTGTTTTCCAAGACTATATATGTTTAATTCTCCTATTTTCATTAGGACCGGAAGATTGACAACCTTATAGAAAGTTGGAGCAAGAGAGAATTTGTGCTTGTGTGCAGGTTCCATGCTTCCTCAACGATACTTTTCTGGCGTTGTTGATAAAGCAACCTTCATCAAGACTATGAAGTACTACTGGTTATATAACTGTGGTTCTTTACTAGAGGAGAAGTTACTCTAGACTACATCATAACTTTCGCTTGGGGTCTCCCAACGAGCGTTTGATCACGTCATCATCAGGCGTTAAAGATATGCATTTGTGGGAGGCAACCCACTTTGTTTTTATTTTTTTCCTTTTTTCCTTTTGTTTTATTTTGTTTTGTTTGTGTCTTGGAAGTTGTTGCCTCTGTAACAACCGCTCCTTATCCTTTTTATTTCATTTTTGTGCCAAGAGTAATTAGCGAGGTAGTGCGATTTGGGGAAGTTGTTGTCCTGAAACAGATTTCTAAACTGCCACTAAAGAATATATCTCTCTTAGACAGAACGTCGTATTTCTTTTATAAAAATATACACATGTCCCAGGTTGTTGTCTAACTTTCATTTGTCTCAAAAAAAATCATTTTAGGAACAAAATATTTTCGAAAAAAATCATCTCTACCAGCTCTTCTGTTTTGATAGATTTCTGCCAATATTTGAATTTGCCTCTTAATCTTTTTATTTTGAGATTCTTCCGGGGGGGCTTAAATGAAGTTGTGACTGTAGATAATGTTTTAAATTGAGTGTTAAACTTGTGTTGAAATTGAACCAACTGGATTTATTATTTTGATGCACTAACATTGCTAATGAATATTGCGAGAAGTTTTAGGTGGAGGAAGTTTTCAAGTATATGGAGAGAAGTATGATATGATGAGATGAAGGATGGACAAAAGCTCAAGCTTGGGGATGCCCATGTCACCCCAATACATATACAAGAAGTACAAGGGTCAAAGCTTGGGGATGCCCAAGGCATCATCTTCTTCATCAACAAAAACATCAGGTTTCTTTCAAAATACTATATTTGTATTGCTTCACATGATATGTGTTATTCATGGAGCGTCATTTTATTTTGCTTCCAGTTTTGTTTTGTTTTATTTGCTGAATTTTATGGTTGGATCCTACTATTTTTTATTTTTGGAGAGATACCCGCTCCGTTTTTATTGCCTAGAACACTCTAGTTTTCACTCCTTTTGTTCCGTGAGTGTTGATTTTTTGCGTTTAGCTCTTGTTTTTCACTCAAATTTTGTTCAAAGCTTGTTTGGCTTGCTTCAGTTATATATGATTAGCTCTCTGGTCTTTGATGTTTATTTTATTTGTGAGTTGTTTCAAATAATATGATTGGTGTTGGAGAAAAGTAAAATATTTCATGCTTATAGTGGTGCAATAGGAAGCTTGTTTTGATCGTGGCTTAGACTTTTGAATCTCATGTTAGATGTTATTTTAATTGTGTGCTTAGTAGTATATGACGTATCATGACTAGTCTCAAATAGCTGAGAGTGCTTAATGTGCCATTGAAATTAAATCATGCATTGTTTCCTCGTATTGAATCGTGGTATTGTGGTATTCTCCTTCGAATGATTCATATGGATTGACTTGGTGCATTCTCACACCATGTTATGACTATAAACAAAGTCACATTTAGCCTTGATGCCCTAGTTTTTGACTTGTAATATCACTTCATGCTTTGATTAATGATGTTTTGTCGTTGTGCATGATTATAGACGTTATTGCTCTCTTAGTTGGTCGCTTTGAGTCTCTTGCTAGCCTTCACCATGTACTGAGTATGATCTCTACTCATGCATCCAACTCCCAAAAACCAAAGTTTTCCAATGTGTCCACCATACCTACCTATATGTGGTATTTCACCACCACTCCAAGTAAATTTCTCGTGTGCTACCTTTAAAATTTCAAATTTATGAAACTTGTTTTGTGTTCCTCTTTTAGCTCATGGAGAAGTAGTTTAAAATTTATCATGGTTTATGTCAAGCAAAGTTCTTCTCCCTCATTTCACCCGATGAGTGTGGAATCTGTGCTCAGCTAAATTTGCAGAGAGCTGGTGCCAAATAATATGAACTCAAATAATATAAAAAGGCACTTCCCCATGGTTTGATGAATGCTAGTGGGCACCTGTAGATACGGCTAGCTCTAGTTTGTGAAAGGAAAGGTGGGGGAGAGTGTCAACCATAAGAAAAAATGCTACTAGAAACCGCTCTCAAAAGTATAAACACTTCGATTCACATGGATTATGATAAGTTTTTCATTACCATGCGTTGACATAGACATACACCTCTCTCAAAATTGTTTTTAATATCCCTGTTTTATTAAATAAAAGGCTGTAGCACATGAGTTATCCCTGCTTCCCTCTGCGAAGGGCATTTCTTTTACTTTTATGTTGACTCTTCATCTTCTTACTTTATGCACCAGTTAAGATAGCATAGTTGTCATTCTGAGTATAATGTGCATATTCCCAGAATTTATTATTGATTGATTCATGATTATGGTATTTCTTGTTCTCAAATTACTCGTATCTAGTCAACATTTGAACTTTGAATGTGTCCTGGCATTTATGTTTTGCTACCGCATGAAGGACAAGTTGGATACCACTTTATTATGTTTTTCTTTATGATTGAAACAAACATATCACTTTCATTGCATTTTTATTCATTGTCATTTATTCGTGTTACTTTTCATGTGCAACATAGTTGCTAAGTTTACATTTGTTCAAATAATATTTATAATGCCTTTGTTGAAGTACTTTGATCTCAGCTTGGAATGCTTTTACATAACGTTGATCAATATTGTGTTGGCCTCATGTCAGCTCAAAAATTATTTTGTTATCACTTAACTACTTGAGGACGAGCATGAGTTAAGCTTGGGGATGTTGATAAGTTGCAAACGTATCTATAATTTTTGATGCTCCATGCTTGCTTTCTATCCAATACCTTTTGTTTTCCACATGCTTTCTATCATTTTCCTTGGCTTTCCGAATGTTTTCAATGGCTAACCTATTAACGAGATGCCCTAGACCAGTTGTTGCTTTCTGATGTTTTTGTATTTCAGAAAAGATCTTAAAGAAATATTCTCGGAAAGGGCTGAAAATCCATGGAGATCGTTTTTTACCCGAAACAAAGACGGAGTCCAAAGAAGAGTCGCAGGGGAGCCAGGGGGGCCAGGGTGTGCCAGGCGCGGCCACATCGTAGGTCGCGCCTGGTGGGCCCCTAAGGACCCTGGGCATCACTTCTTGTCGGCTCTTCGCCTATAAATTGCCTTTAACCCTAAAAACGTCGGGGACAGAGTTGTTTTCCATGAAACATACAGAGAGGCGCCATCACCTCAAAAGTCCAATGTAGGGCTTCTGCAGCCCTGTTCTCACACCACGCCGGAAAGGGGAATCATCATCGGAGGCCTCTACATCGCCATGATCACTTTCGGATAGAACATCGCCATGATCACCTCCGGACATATGCATGAGTAGTTCATCTCGGTACTACGGGTCCATAGCAGTAGCTACATGGTTGTTCTCTCCCCTAGGCATCCATGTTTAGAGTCTCGTGAGCTGCCTCACATGATCGAGACCATCGTTATGTAATTTTACATGTTGTGTTTGCTGGGATCCGATGAACCATGAGATTATGATTATTTTGTTCATGTCAATCTAAGATGATTC
The DNA here is from genome assembly GCA_028641055.1 of Alopecurus myosuroides. Classification (NCBI taxonomy): domain Eukaryota; kingdom Viridiplantae; phylum Streptophyta; class Magnoliopsida; order Poales; family Poaceae; genus Alopecurus; species Alopecurus myosuroides. The sequence goes on along the minus strand of CM054063.1, from coordinate 206,038,361 downwards.
ACTTAAATTCGTAGAGAGTTTTAATCGTGTCTTGCAATGCTCTCCGTTGTTTATGGTTACCTTGGCCACGTAGTTGTTATCACCTCCAAGAGAGGGTTTATATGATATATGGTAGGTTCATGCCTCCCTTACATCTGTGCCCGAGTGACAAAAATGTGACGGATGGGGGATGTGATGTTTCTACTAGGGAGAAAACAATGGTGCTCCAAGAGAGGGTTTATATGCTAGATGGTAGGTTCATGCCTCACCCAACATGTTTGTTTTCTTTGGAGAGACACCACTAGTGAACCTATGGCCCCCGGCCCTATTTTCCTCATATTTGCAACCTTCTTTAAAGAAATTTCATAATTGTTTCCTTGTTGTTCCATTTTTACTTTTATTACTTTTCAAGACTTTGTACGTTTAATTCTCTGGTTTTCAGCAAGAACAAAAGATTGACAGCCTTCCGAAAAGTTTGGGCAATAGAGAGTTTGTGTTTGTGTGCAGGTTTCACGTTTGTTGACGCGCCAGACAACAGGCAACCTTCCCCAAGACTATGAAGTCCTACTAGTTCGATAAACTCTGGTTCCTTAATTGGGGGCAAATTTCTGCTGGACTACATCATACCTTCCGCTTTGGGTCTCCCAACGAGCGTGTGATCACATCAGCATCATCTGGCTAGACGATTGGTTGAAATTGGTGATACTGAGAGGGCCTAGATTGTGTATCTCTCGATCATTTAGAGGAGTTCAGTATTATTCTTGAACGATTTCAGTTCCATTACACTTTCTAGATTATGCCCAGACATCACCATTATGATCCTTAGTTACGGCAAGACTTTCTAGATATTTTTCATTCTTTCCCAAGCTTGAGAAATATGTTCATTATCTTTCTGTCTCAAATTCATAATGTTAACTCTCAATTATATATTTTTTGCAGGTGGATAATACTTCCCAATAAAAGCATCTTTGCATTTAGTCCAAGAATCAATACTATTTTTAGGCAAAGACAATAACCATTCTTTAGCTCTTCCTCTTAACGAGAAAGGGAATAGTCTTAATTTAATAATGTCACCATCTACCTATTTATATTATTGCATATCACATAAATCAACAAAGTTATTTAAACGAGAGGCATCATCTTCTCCAATACCAGAAAATTGCTCTTTCATGACAAGATTTAACAAAGCAGATTTAATTTCATCGAATTCTGATGTAGTAGCAAATGGAGCAATTGGTGTGCATATGAAATTATTATTACTAGTACTAGTAAAGTCAGAAATCTTAGTTGTATCATTGGTACCCATGCTTGTAAAATAAAACAAGACAAACTAACAAAACAAGTAAAATACTAGAAACGTTTTTTTTTGGATTTTTGATATAAGGAAAACAAAGCTAAATAAACATAAATTAAGCAAGAACAAAACAAAATAGAGAAAGCGGAAGTGTGTAACTACCCTAGCTGAAAGCTTGAAGTCCCCGGCAACGGCGCTAGAAAAGCGCTTGCTGACGTGATACCACACGTTCGTTGGGAGACCCCAAGAGGAAGGTACGTTGGAGCGTAGCAGTATTTTTCCCTAGTTATGGAACCGGGGTTATCAATCCAGCAGGAGTTAGAAGTATCTCAGTAGGTTGCTTGTGACAAAGGCGTCAGAAAAGAGTTGTTAGCGGGAGCCAAGCGTGGACCTGCACACAAACACGGACTCTCTCTTGCTCCCAACTTTCCGAGAAGGTTCTCAATCTTCCTGTCTTGCTGAAAACTAAATTATTAATTGCATTGAATGGTTAAAGATCATTAAATTAAAATGGAATAATGAGAAGTGATGAAAGCAAGTAAACGGGGTTGTAATCAATGAGGAAAATAGGACCGGGGGCCATAGTTTCAAGAGTGGTGTCTCTCCTAAGAACAATAAAAATGATGGGTAAAAAAATTGCAGCTAGGCAATTGACAATCATGAACGTATAACAATACTATTATGATAAGATAAATTTCACGCATTCTAACATTGTAGGCATTACGTCAAGATAAATAGACCGCCATCTGACAGCATCTACTACTAAATGTCCACCTTGAGACAGTAATCCAACAAATCTTGCTGGTATTAAGTTGCAGGAACAAAATGATTGATCATGTGCAACAGAAAAATGCATTAAAAAAAACGTAATGTAAGCAATAATTTCCATTTGTAGACAAGAACACCGTTGTTTTCTCCCTAGTGGCAACAACACATCCTCCTTCCACACGTTTTTGTCACTCGGACGCAGGTTAAAGGAGTAATGAACCCACTATCTAGCATATAAACACTCTCTTGAAGGTGCATACAATAACTTGGCCAAGGAAAGCATACACGCCGGAAAGCACTGCAAGATAACATTAAAACTCTCAAAAATATAAGTGAAGTATCTCAATATGACATGAACAAAATAATCATAATCTCATGGTTCATCGGATCCCAGCAAACACAACATGTAGCAATTACATAACGGTGATCTTTATCATGTAGGGCAGCTCACATGATCTAAATATGGTGGCACAAAGTGGATAGAACACCATTAAGCTATTGTTATGGACCCGTAGTCTCGGGATGAACTACTCACACATCCGTCCGGAGGCAATCATAACGATGTAGAGGTCTTCGGTGATGACCCCACTCTCCGACAAGGTGCCGGAGCAGGGCTCTAGAAGCCCTAGATTGGACTTTCGAGGTACAGGCTCCTTTGTATCCGTTTCGTGGAAAATTTCTCTGAATCCGACGTTTTTTTGGGTTAAATGAAGTTTATAGGTGAAGAGGCGACGGGAGGCAACGACCAGGGCCATGAGGTGACGCCCAGGCGCGGCCTAGGGGGCGCTCCTGGTACCCCTCTGGTGGCCCAAGGGCTCCCCTCCGGCTAATCTCATGGAGCATAAATATAGATACGTTTGAGACATATCAATGCTGACATAAACAATATCCATGACCAGGAAAACATAGACATCAAGCATCCAATGAATTATTCGTAAAAGGAAAGACTAGGGTTTGATACTTTATTCATGTTACTACAAATGAGAGTGATTTTTCCTCTGAATATCATATTCAGGAGCCACCTCAGTTATAGGATAGTAATATGAATCATAATTATGAAACAAATGCATACATATTATTGTCTTTTGGGCATACATCCAACATAGCTACCCTAGTATATTGGGCGTGTTGGAGTGGAAGGAGGACATGTGCATTATATGGAGTAGGACTCAGTGGTGAGTCGTGTGTAGTGACAAAATTTAGGACATCTATGGTGTTTACCTTTCCCGTTTACCACACTAGGGATGAAGGGAAGGCGATGTGCTCAACTGCTCGAGTGAGACAAAGAGCAGTCTTGCTTTTACCATCACGCGCATGAGAACTTCTAACATCATATCACATTAATTAAAGCAATGCTTTGTTTAATAATTAATTCTAAGCATGCGAACAACTCACTTTCTTAGGGAGTATCAATGTTAAGACAATCATAGAATGCGCGTCGTGTATTAACCAGGCCATATCTATGATCTACCACCTTATTTATGAGAGAGATCAACTGAACCCATAAACCCATGTCCTTTGTTCTTAACACCTGCAAAAACTTTATTTCGGTTTGTTATCTTCTTTAGCACTATTCGTCGGGAGATTGTGAAGGAAAAACACTACAGCCCCCGACACCAACACTTTTCTGCATCGTCTCAGAAACAACCATTATTCTTTCATTAACTTGTTTAGTGCATGTAAAACTATAATTGTGACACTCCATTCTAAGATAATAAATAGCATATACCTTCACCTCCTCGTGAGTTTGACACTCTTTACTTTGGTAGATGCTACAATGATATTCTACAATTTGGGGTTATGACCATCCACCAGCAACGAGGAGGAAAGGGTACCACACTTCTCCGAGCAAGAAGGAGGAGTTGCACGCCACCATTTTTTAGATAGATTTATGGTTTATTGCAGCATAAAGTTATGTTTTAATCATGTATTGGTTAAAATCATGGTTTAATGTATAATTATGTAATGGTCAAATTTATGTTTGGAGTGAATAAAAGATAGCACAAACTTGACTGGGTTTGGATTTTGGATGAAGTCCAATTGATATTTGTGAAGATGTACACACAAAGGAAAATCCATAAATTTATGGCGTTTTTTACCCAAAGTTTTCATGTCCATAATGACTCCATGCCAAATCTCGTTTTTGTGACCTCATTTTCATATTATTTCTTTTGTTTTAGCTTGGAAATATTTGTGAACTTCCCCTAACAAACATTTTAAGTTTTCATGCATGTCCCTGCACATTTTGTACTCACATAATTTTTGTTTGTAAAGTTTGAACCTTATTTTGGGTACCTACAGTTCAAAATCTAATAATCCTAATAAATACATATAATTTATTTGAACAGTAGAAAAGACTAGTAAAGAATCTCGTAAAAATTGGAACTCATACACAACAACATAAATGTCAAAAAAAGGGTGTCTTGTTTAGTTATTTGGAAAAAGGAAAGAAAAAATTGCAAACAAAGTAGACAAATAAACTCATATTTGCTAATCAAAAGGTTAAAGAATGGAGCAACCAAAACATGTAGTGAAAAAGATGATGAACATGTCTTGGAAGTTTGAGTTGAAGTTTTTTTTTAAAACGAGGCAAAAGCTTTGCCTTTTATATTGATATAGGAGAAACAAACATGAGACGGCCGAGGCCAAAGAAAAAGATCATTGCTAGAAATCTAGCGCCCGCGAGGGCCCAGATCAACCTACACCGTCGAGCCTATCTGAAAGAAAAAATGTCATTTGATAAACTTTGACCTTCTAATACGACGGGTGGCGCGGCCTGAAACCAGATAGCAGATCAGACAAAGACATCCAGCTCTATTGGTGGCGGGAGATCGTAGCCCCCCAGGCCAGCGAGGGCGTTCAAAGCTTCATCCGCTGCCGTCATGGACGGCAAGTTCAGCCTAAAGAGGGTCGTCAATGCGTCGATTGCCGAACTTGAGAGCAGAGTCTTGAGGGAGTCTGCAAATTCTTTCCTAGCCTTCTCCAGGGGCATATCACCAACGTCAAGCCCCATCTTCTTGTGGAGTACTCGCACAGCTTTGTCGACCGCTGGGAGGAGCGGCTTCGCCGCAAGCCGCCTGCTGCGACGGTTGGGGGGCGGCGGATCCACTGGAGCCCGTGACAGCGGTAGAAGAGGCGTGGGCAGCACCGGCACAGCCGGAGGACAAAACAGATCTGCGACACCACGCAGCGCACTGTTCGAAGAGGTGAGAAGAGTAGCATCAGCAGGAACGTCGTCATCATCGGCAGCGAGGAGGCATCCGAGCGTTGCGGCCTCCACATTGGCGTCGAGAACGTCTGCTGCCGTGGATCGATGTTTTCTCTTGACTCTGAGTTGAAGTTAAGGAAACATCTAGTGAGACGTGTCTATTTGTGAAGGAAGTATGCTCAAACATTTTTATAACCTTACGAGGTTTTTACCCAAATCTTCCAGGCCTATAATATGACTCCATGCAAAATCTCAGATTTTTCTACTCCCTCCGTCCGGAATTAAATGTCACAAAGTTTGACAAAAATGGATGTATAATAAATACAAGTTTGAATTTTCTCCAAGAAGTATATAAAACTTTCACCCATCTCATGAACATGCCCTAGACTTGTACATAGATATTCACATGGTCCCTCCCTCCATGGTCATTATAGATTCTTCATGGAAATGTATATTTCAGTATTTGGTATAAAATGTAAAGCCTACACAATTTTGTCAGCTGTATATTTTCAAGTTTGACCATGTACTCCAAGATAGAATTAGTACTATCTGAACATCAATTTGGTAGGACTAAAGTTATCTTCAAATTGCATATCCACAAAAGAAGGACAAATATACACGACATGGCCATGTACAACTCGAGTGGTCAGTCAAGTTAGAAAACCACGAGTCTAGGAGGTTCCATTGCGGTAAACAACGGACGGAGCCCCACATCTACCACATAGGAGAAATCAGAGAGATTCCCCGGTAACCAATTCACCAACCCATCACCTCAGGACACAAAATACAAAGATTCCGGGCACCAAGCCACCAACGACTCGGCGCACAACACCAGCCACGAGTTGTAATTTTTTAGAAGAAGATGGGGCCTGGCTTTTCATGCTTGTCAACAGCAGCAATTCCATTCCTGAGACAGCGAGAGGAGGGAGAGAGGGTTATGTCCAAGTTGCCCTGCCCTTTGTCTTGCGTTTGGACAGTGCCCCACTCCTCCATATAGTTTTATCGATGAATTGTGAATGGTTAGTCGTCATCGGCCACACAAAAAGAAGAGATGCTCTTGCCTGACGACACCCGCTCACCGATTCCCATCCACATTCGCGTGGATATATATAAGTTCTTTACGTGTCCTAGAGGGTAAAACACCCATAATTGGAGCAGATCAATCAGGAAGACCACCACTCTTCACCTTTTGCTAGAATCATTCTCCTTAACCCACCCAGCTTATCTCGAGGAATAACTAGAGTGTCATGCAAGTATGCGATGGTGTATATCCCTTCATCCACAGAATGGCGTGTGTTCTCGGTGGTTACGACTCTGCTTCCTGTTCAGCCTGCTAAGCTCCCCTCACAGGGGTGGTGTTCTTCCAGAGGCTAGGAGAAGCCTTAAAATGTAAAACAAAAATCAGTGAGCATGAGTCTCATGGAGTAGCTCATATACTCCCTCCGTCTCAAATTAATTGTCGTAAAGTTTGACAAAAGTATATATATCTAGACATAATTTAGTGTTAGATATATCCACTTTTGTCAAACTTTGCGACACTTAATTTGAGACGGAGCGGAGTACTACATATTGGTGTCTGGAAAAAGGACAATATAACATATCGCAGAAAAGGATCAACCATATATATATCTCGGCCAACGTATTAATTTGACTTTGCCAACTCGGTGCCCGTATACATCCGAATAACCAGGGCTAGCGTATCTAAAGATTCTCCGACTTTCACTAAAAATTTGGGCGGGCCACTAAGTTTTACTTTTGCGCAATGATACTATAGCCCACTAAAAACTGATTAAAAGATACGGACAGACCGACAGATGCATGCACTGCACGAACACTCCCAAGAGAATATATTATCCATAATTTTATTTTCTGGTCGCTCTCTCGCTAGTTTTTCTTGTCCAGGTCGTGGACTTACGAGTAGAAAGAGACGCCCGAGCCCATTTGAGCCCCTCGTCTCGTGATTAAGATGGCGCTCAATAATTATACTGGCTCCGGCAGTAGTTTTTATTTTTGGCCGTGGATTTGAATCGTGAGGTGTTACTTCCTGTGTGGTTTAAGCGGGCAAGAAGGTTCTATCGTACAAGGTACCACCACCGCGTTGTTTTATTTGGGGCGATTGCTTGTCGTAAGGACACTGGCGAAGCAGAAGCAACAACAACGGGCTGGACTTCCCGACCGGACTAGCACACGTCTATCTGAATTTACAATTCCATTGCCTTGGCGGGAGAATCTTGTGCATTGTTTTCTTAATTAAACGGCAACATCGCTATTCTTGTTTGCCGTGGTAATTTTGGGTATTAGTTTCATACGCAGATTTCCGTTGGTGTACTCTGTTTATTCCGCAGTTGTGAAAATCGTTTCTTAAACGTCTAGTGGTACTTAATCCATGAATCTAACTACTCACAAATAGTTAAACTGTTATTGTATGTTATACTGGCTATGTTTTACAAAACTAGTTTGATAAAAATGTTTATATTGTGCGTAAAACAGAGCGAGTAGAAGATTGCTTAATGCCCACGTTGCCACCAAAAAACTCATAAGGGACGATTGTTTTTTTCTACCAGATGTCACTTCTCATGCTCCACTGGACACCCCGCTTACTCTCATGCTCCACAATTGTTGCATCCTCTCTAGACGGCCGGTCATTCTCTCTGTTTCAATCACTATTGTCATTATTACGAATTAGGTGTCGCTAGCAGGCCTCAAACACCCCGATTTCAACCTCCACCGACCTTGCACCCTTAGCAGCCATATCTCTATTTTTATTTCTCTGCTTGAATCTTGAGATGGTAACACCATCCATCTAGCCGCTCTCCTTGGCCCTTCTCCCATGTCATGGTATTCTCGACACGGGTGCCATGAAGGGTAGCATACAAACAATAGAGAGGCGACGGATTATCTCGGGATCAGGATTGTACACACGTTTACCTAGGTTCAGCCTCTTTGACGGTGGAGGAACCCTACGTTCTGCTATAAGTCGCTATAGAAAAATGTGTGTACATGTTACAAGACGTGTTCTCGTTGTGCCCTAAGGCTTCCCGTAGGCCCGGTTATATACGAGATAGGCCTAGGGTTTACAAGGAAAGTTTCTACCAACTCGGTATAAGAGTTCTAGACTAATCCAGCTTAGGGACACACCTTGTTCTCCAAGCCGGTTGGATTGTCGGCCTCTGTCTTGGACTATCCTTAACCGACTGAGTTTCTGTCTTGTGCTTCCGCTAGTTGGGCCGTGATACGTCATAAACGTATCCCTAATTTCTGATGCTTCATGATGATATTATGCCAATTGCTACATGTTTTCTCCCTTCTTTATGTCATTTTTACCGATTTTTCAGACTAAGCTATTAACAAGATGCCACAGAGCCAGTTCCATGTTTTCTGTTGTTTTTAGTTTCAGAAAATTTGTTCTAGAAATATTCTCGAAATTGGAAAATTCGAAGCCCAGAAGTCCTAATTTCCCCGGAAGCATCCAGAAGACCGAAGAGGAGTCGAAGAGGGACAGCAGGGGGGCCACACCATAGGGTGGCGCAGCCCCCCCCCCCCCGGCCGCGCCAGCTATGGGTGTGGCGCCCCCCAGGCCTCCACCGCCTTTTCCCTTTCGCCTATTTAAGCCCCCGGGATGGAAAATCCTAGGCACCTGATCAATATCCCCGAAAAAGTTCCGCAGCCGCCGTCACCGTCAACCCCAGATCAGGGGGTTCTGAAGCTATTTTCGGCACCCTGCCGGAGAGGAGATCATCACCGGAGGCTTCTACATCACCATGCCTGCCTCCGGAGTGATGCGTGAGTAGTTCATCCCTGGACTACGGGTTCGTAGCTGTAGCTAGATGGTTGTCTTCTCCTCATATGCCTCCATGTTTAGATCTCGTGATCTTCCTATCATGATCGAGATTGATCTTATGTAATTCTCTATGTTGTGTTTGCTGGGATCCGATGTATATTGACCTTATGCCAAGTTGATTATAGTCTTTATTTGCATATGTTATTTGTGATCTTGCATGCTCTCCGTTGCTAGTGGTTATTTTGGCCAAGTAGTTGCTAGTGACTCCAAGAGGGAGTATTATGCTCGATATTGGGTTCATGCCTCCTTGTTGCCTTGCTCGAGTGACAGAAACGTGAAGGGGGAGAATGTGATGTTGCCATTAGGGAGAAAACAACGGTGAGAGTGCCCGCGTGCATAATCATTGCTTACATTACACACTCTGTTTAATGCAATTATCTGTTGCTTGCAACTTAATACCTAAGGGGGTTCGGATGATAACCTGAGGGTGGATTATTAGTCATAGATGCGGATGGATGTCGGTCTATGTATCTTGTTGTAATGCCCGCACTAAATACCATAGTAATCTCCATGTCATATTGTGCACTACGGTGCAACCTCTATTTCTCAATTGCCCAGTTGTAATTTGTTCACCCAACATGCTATCTTTTATGGAGAGACACCACTAGTGAAACTATGAACCCCGGTCCATTTTCCACACTATTAAACAAACCACAACAATTTCATGCTTTCTTTACTTACTGCAAGCATACACTATTTTTCCACACTATATGTCTAATCTTTGTTTTCAGCAAGACCAGTGAAATTGACAACCTCATTGTACCGTTGGAGCAAAGTATTTTGGTTGTGTTGTGTGCAGGTTCCACGTTGTTGCTGACACCAGTGAAGCGCCAGCACCACCGTCAGTGGCATCAACCTTCCGAAGGTCCTCCTTCTCCTACTGGATTGATAACCTTGGTTCTTAACTGAGGGAAAAACTCCTACCGCTGTGCTCTTCACACCCTCCTCTTGGGGGTATCCCAATGAGTGCAAGATCTGCACCATCAAGGATTTTTTCCGGCGTCGTTGCCGGGGAGAAGGAAGTCTTCTGGCAAGGGGAGTATCTCACTCTCAATCTCTTTATTTTGTTTATTGTCTTGTTTTTATTTTTTTCTTGTTTTTATTTCTCTATATCAGAAACACAAAAAAAATAGTTTACTTCATAGTTGTTATTTACTTGCTTGCTTTTATTCTGCTAAAATGAGTTCCTCTGAGAATACCAAGTTGTGTGAGTTCACTAGCACAAACAACAATGATTTTATTTGCACACCTATTGCTCCACCTGCTCCTGCTGCTGCTTTATATGAGATTAAACCTGCTTTATTAAATCTTGTGATGAAAGAACAATTTTCTGGTATTAGTACTGATGATGCTGCTGCCCACCTTAATAATTTTGTTGAACTATGTGAGATGCAAAAATATAAATATGTGGATGGAGATATTATTAAACTGAAATTATTTCCTTTCTCTTTGAGAGGAAGAGCTAAAGAATGGTTGCTATCTTTGCCTAGAAATAGTATTGATTCATGGAATAAGTGTAAAGATGCTTTCATTGGAAAATGTTATCCTCCTGCTAAGATTATATCCCTGAGAAGTGACATAATGAATTTTAAACAATTTGATAATGAACATGTTGCTAAAGCTTGGGAAAGAATGAAAACTATGGTGAAGAATTGTCCCACTCATGGACTGACTACTTGGATGATTATACAAACTTTTTATGCATGGCTGAATTTTTCCTCAAGGAACCTATTGGATTCAGCTGCTGGAGGTACCTTTCTGTCCATCACTTTGGGCAATGCAACAAAGCTTCTTGATGATATGATGATAAATTATTCAGAGTGGCACACTGAGAGAGCTCCACAAGGTAAGAAGGTAAATTCTGTTGAGGAAAACTCCTCTTTAAGTGAAAGACTTGATGCTATTATGTCTATGCTTGTTAATGGTAAAGCTCAAGTTGATCCTAATAATGTTCCTTTAGCCTCTTTGGTATCTCAAGAAGAGCATGTTGATGTAAAATTTATTAGAAATAATAATTTTAACAACAATGCTTATAGAAATAATTTTGGTGGAAACAATTACAAGCCCTATCCTCCTAATAATGGTTATGGTAATTCTTATGGAAACTCCTACAATAATAATAAAAGCTCTACCTCTGATCTTGAAAACATGCTTAGAGATTTATTAGCACACAAACTACTTTTAATAAATCTGTTGAGGAAAAGCTTGGTAAAATAGATGGTCTTGACTCTAAAATAGATAGCCTTGCTATTGATGTTGATTTCCTAAAATTGAAGGTTTTTCCACAATATATTAAACAAAGTAAAACTTTGAATGCCATCCAAGTTCAAATAGACAATAATGTTAGATTGATGGCTGAATTACGTGCTAGGTGGGAAAGAGAAGATGAATTGGCTAAAAAGAATAATATTGCTAAAGTTTGCACTATCACAACCACTAGTAAAACTGAAGCTCCAAGTGCTAGTAAACCTCCTACTATCAATGGTAAAGTAGTTGGTGTTAATAAAGTCCCTACTCCTTTGGTGAAACGTGCTAAATTGCCTCAAACTGTTGAAATTGCTCCTGATAAAAGTGCTGAATTTTTTAGAGATGTGGGAGATAATGGTTCCATTACTTTTGATGATAATAATATTGATTTTGATGATTGCAATATCTCTGAAGTTATTATGTTTCTACAAAATCGTGTTAGAAGTCCCAATGCTAGTGCCATGAATATGGCCTTTACTAAACATATTATCAATGCTCTAATGAAAGTTAGGGAAGAAAAGTTGAAACTTGAGACATCTATCCCTAGGAAATTAGATGATGGTTGGGAGCGTATCATTAAGATAAAAGTAAATGATTTTGATTGCAATGCTTTGTGTGATCTTGGTTCTAGTATCTCTGTTATGCCTCAAAATATTTATGATATGCTTGATTTACCACCGTTGGAACACTGTTATTTGGATATTCATCTTGCTGATAATGCTAAGAAGAAACCTCTTGGTAGAATTGATGATATTCTTATTATGGTTAATAATAACCCCTGTTGATTTTGTTGTTATGAACATTGAATGCAATGCTTCTTGTCCTATTGTTTTGGGAAGACCTTTTCTTAGAACTGTTGGTGCTATTATTGATATGAAAGAGGGGAGTATTAAATATCAACTTCCGCTCAAGAAAGGTTTGGAATAGTTTTCTAGAAATAAGATGAATCTACCCTTTGACTCTATTATTAGAGAAAAATATGATGTTTATGCTTCTTTACTTGAAAATAGTTGAGTTTATTTTCTATGCCTAGCTGAAAGGCTTTAAAGAAAAGCGCTACCGGGAGACAACCCGTTTTATTTCTCTGTTTTCATTCAGTTTTCCTTTGTTTTCTTTGGTGTTCTTTGCACCTGAGTGTTGCCTATTTCCTTAGAAACCCCTCTGTATCTTTTCTTTTGAGTTTTTGTTGAGCCAAGTAAAGCCTCTAGTGGAAAGTTGAGCCTATATTTCGGATTTCTTCGCAGGAAACAGATTTCTGCTGTCCACTGTTAATTCCGTTAAAAATCACAGAAAATTAAAAATGACCTGATCTTTTCTGTGCTTAATACTGAGTTATATACGCAACTTTTCTTAGAAGACCACTTTTTGATTTCAGAAACATAAGATTTTTGAAAAAATCAATCTTTACCTGCTGTTCTGTTTTTGACAGATTTCTGCCATTTATCGCATTTGCATCTTAATCTCTTTCTTTTGGTGTTCTTTTGAGAAAAAGAGTTTTGAAAGAAGTTTTGACAGTAGATAATGTGTTTTTGAGTGTTAGACTTGTGTTTAAACTAAACCATGTGAATTTATTATTTCAATTTCACTAACGTTGCTAATGAAGATTGTGAGAATTTTGATGTGAAGGAAGTTTTCAAGGGTCAAGAGAAGAGGATGATATGATATGATCAAGAAGAGTGAAAAGCCTAAGATTGGGGATTCCCCGATGGTACATCCAAGAAAATTCCAAGAAGACTCAAGCGTCTAAGCTTGGGGATGCCCAAGGCATCCCCTTCTTCATCAAAAAATTATCAGGTCACTTCTAGTGAAACTATATTTTTATTCGGTCACATCTTATGTGCTTTGCTTGGAGCGTCTTTTATTTTTGTTTTCAGTTTGCTTTTGCTTTCATTTTGGTTTTACTTTCATAATAATCTTGGTTGGAACCCAGCATCCTTTTATTGGAGAGTGACACGCTCCGCTTTTTCATGAGAACATGTTGTATTTTTAGTCTTTGTTTGGCTGCTGCATTTATTCAGCTCCTGTTTTGCATGCATCTCTTATTAGAGCTGTTAGTTTTAGTTGTATTATTTGAATACTCTCATGTTTTTTTGCTGTATCATAAATATTATTTTTGTTAAAGCGTGTTTTGTATGGTGCTTCTTGGGAGAAAGAAAACTGCTGCTTGAAATAGAATTTATAACAGTACTAGTAGAAGCTTGTATAGACTGTGGCTAGGACTTTTTCATACCATGCTAAATGTTATTTTAGTTTCAAATCCTTGTGGTTATTGAGTAGCATGATTAGCCTCAAATAGCTGAGAGTGTTTAATATGTATTGAAAGATTCATGAGTTGTTCTTGTCATAGTAAAGCATCAATATATGGTATTCTCTTTCGAATGTTTTATTTGGTTGACTTGGCGCATGATCACACCATGTTTATGACTACAAACTAGTCACGAATAGCCTCCATGACCACTTAGTTTTTGAACTTCTGATACTGCTTATGTTTTAATTAATGATGCTTATGTCGCTATGCATGATTATGGCTCTTATGCTCTCTTGATTTGTCGCTCCCAGTCTTTTGCTAGCCTCCACCTGTACTGAGTATGAGCTCTACTCGTGCATCCAAACTCCCTTAAACCAAAGTTTTTCCCATTGTGTACACCATACCTACCTACATGTGGTATTTAACTGCCATTCCAAGTAAATTGCTCATGTGTTACCTTTAAAACCTTCAAAATTACTCCTGCTTTATGTTCCTGTTTTTGCTCATGAGGACATAAATAGAGAATCTTTATCTCACTTGTTGATTGGATTTCACACCGTGGACTACTCGCTTCATCCGCTTATCCAAATGGTAGAAGAGCTGGCAGCGGGATGCCCAGCCCCAAATTAATACAAACAAATTCTATTCACTATTTTTGCCCCTGATTTATGAGTCAAAGCATAATTGTGTAAACAAAAGAGAAAGAGGGATGAACTTCTACACGAGTTGTGTCCTTCACCATGGGATCCGCTCTTGTGAATCTAGTTGACTTGTGACGTACTGTATTTTTTTGTTTACCATTCGTTGACATTAGCATGCATCTCCCAAAATATAGACACTCCTCCACGGTAGGTGATTGTTGGCAGGCACCCGATGATTCGGTTAGCCATGGTTTGTGAAAGATGTATGGGAGGATGGTCAAACTTTTATTACCTATGTTTAATAAAATAAAAGCTCTAGCACATGAGTGATCCCTGCTTCCCTCTATGAAGGGCCTTTCTTTTACTTTTATGTTGAGTCTCCATCTTCTAACTTTATGCACAGTTGAGAGAGCATTTTTGCCATTCTGAGTTCTATGTGCATTTGTCCCATAAGAATCAGTAATTACTTTATGATGTGATATTATTTGTTCTTAAATTATTTGTTCTAGTCTTCCTCTTGAACTTTGAAGGTGTCCTGGCATTTATGTTTTGCCCCACTCTTAAGGACTATCGAAATATCATTTTGCCATGCTTTCTCTATACCTGAAACAAACGTTTACCTTTCTTTGTATTATTATTCATGATCCTTTATTTGAGTTACTCTTCGTGATGCAAAGTAATTGATATGCTTTATTATTAAAGTTTTATTTATCATGCCTGTGTTTTAAGTTTTATGATCTCAGCGTGCATATGCTTTTACATTAGATTGATCAAGTTTATGTTAGTACCATGTCACCTCAGAAATTATTGTTTTATCGTTTACCTACTCGAGGACGAGTAGGAACTAAGCTTGGGGATGCTTGATACGTCATAAACATATCCCTAATTTTTGATGCCCCATGATGATATTATGCCAATTGCTACATGTTTTCTCCCTTCTTTATGTCATTTTTATCAATTTTTCGGACTAACCTATTAACAAGATGCCACAGAGCTAGTTCCATGTTTTCTGCTATTTTTAGTTTCAGAAAAAGTTGTTCTGGAAATATTCTCAGAATTGAAAAATTCAAAGCCCGGAAGTCCTATTTTCCCCGGAAGCATCCATAAGACCAAAGAGGAGTCGAAGAGGGGAAGCAGGGGGCACACCATAGGGTGGCGCGCCCCCCTGGCCACGCCAGCTATGGGTGTGGGGCCCCCCGGCTTCCATCGGCTTTGCCCTTTCTCCTATTTAAGCCCCCCAGATGAAAAACCCTAGGCACCTGATAAAAATCCCCGAAAAAGTTCTGCAGCCGCCGTCACCGTCAACCCCGGATCAGGGGGGTTCTGAAGCTGTTTCCGGCACCCTGTCGGAGAGGAGACCATCACCGGAGCCTTCTACATCACCATGCCTGCCTCCGGAGTGATGCGTGCGTAGTTCATCCCTGGACTACGGGTTCGTAGCTATAGCTAAATAGTTGTCTTCTCCTTATATTCCTCCATGTTTAGATCTCGTGAGCTTCCTATCATGATCGAGATTGATCTTATGTAATTCTCTGTGCTGTGTTCGATGGGATCCGATGAATATTGACCTTATGCCAAGTTGATTATAGTCTTTATTTGCATATGTTATTTGTGATATTTCATGCTCTCCGTTGCTAGTGGTTATTCTGGCCAAGTAGTTGCTAGTGACTCCAAGAGGGAGTATTTATTCTCGATAGTGGGTTCATGCCTCCTTGTTGCCTTGATCGAGTGACAGAAACGTGAAGGGGGAGTATGTGATGTTGCCATTAGGGAGAAAACATCGGTGAGAGTGCCCGCGTGCATAATCATTGCTTACATTACACACTCTGTTTAATGCAATTATCTGTTGCTTGCAACTTAATACCTAAGGGGGTTCAGATCATAACCTGAGGGTGGATTATTAGTCATAGATGTAGATGGATGTCTGTCTATGTATCTTGTTGTAATGCCCACACTAAATAACATAGTAATCTTCATGTCATATTGTGCACTACGGTGCAACCTCTATTTGTCAATTGCCCAGCTGTAATTTGTTCACCCAGCTTGTTATCTTTTATGGAGAGACACCACTAGTGAAACTATGAACCCCGGTCCATTTTCCACACTGTTAAACAAACCACAACAATTTCCTGATTTCTTTACTTACTGCAAGCATACACTGTTTTTTCACACTATACGTCTATTCTTTGTTTTCAGCAAGACCAGTGAGATTTACAACCTCACTGTACCGTTGGGGCAAAGTATTTTGGTTGTATTGTGTGCAGGTTCCACGTTGTTGCTGACACAGGTGAAACGCCAGCACCACCGTCAGTGGCATCAACCTTCCGAAGGTCCTCCTTCTCCTACTGGATTGATAACCTTGGTTCTTAACTACGGGGAAAACTCCTACCGATGTGCTCTTCACACCCTCCTCTTGGGGTATCCCAACGAGTGCAAGATCGGCACCATCAGGCTGCCCGACAATCCTGTCGGCATTATCGCATGTGGTCCTCCTGACATGTTGGAATAACTCCACGTCGTGGGTATACCTATTTGGTATATCTCCAACATTAACCCCAAGAAATTTTTAGGTCCTCCGGCGGCCATCTTCTATCTTGAGGTTGAAGTAGTTCCGCATTTGCCACCTTCTCTCTTGATTAGACAGCTGAAAACTTGAAGCATTCCTAGAAAAAAGATGCAGTATTTCGTTCGAGTTATCTTAAACCGAACAATGTCCGCCATACACAATGGTGTAGATAAATCAATCAAACTCCTGCACAACCAATTCTAAGAGGGAAAATGTGCACAATCTACTAACATAAGGGGAATTTGTTTTTCCCATCTTTTCTATCCCTTTGATGATTTATCCTTACTTCCAATATAATTAACTTTTGGCACATTTTCTCGTCCTTTGATCATTGCCATTCTTCTTCTTTTCTCACCCAACTGAACCGGATTCGATGGATGCAAACCGAGCACGTGCTACACCGTCGTATCCTACGATGCTCGTCTAGCCCTTGCTCCCTATCCACATCCCAACTATGCATAAACTTGTTTCTCCATGCCGCTGCTCGCAACCAAGAAACCATGTCGCTCCTTTTGTAGGAAGGACTGGTGGCCATCTTCGGAGTTGTCTAAGAGGATGGGGAGTCCTCATCGTGGAAGCTGGAAATGTTCTCTAGATGCAAATGCATATAGAAGCTTTTGTTTTATGTAGCACGTTCCCCAACAGTGGATTAGGCGGGATTGGTGGTTGTCTCTAGGTTGGCCCGAATTACGACTACCTTCATGCTTCCAAGTTCTCGTCGCCCTCCAATGCAGGCGGCTCAGAAGAGGTTCCACTAGCGGTGTAGGAACTCCTCTGCTAGGGCCCGGGAGAGCAGGCCAGGTGCGATATGATACGTCTCAAAAGTATCTATAATTTTTGATGATCCATACTGTTATTATATCAATTGCCACATGTTTTGTTTACATTTCATAGCATTTTTATGCATTTTCTTGGATTAACCTATTAACAAGATGACACAGTGCCAGTTCCTGTTTTCTGTTGTTTTTCTCTTTCAGAAAAACTAGTCGCAAAATATTCTCGGAATTGGACAAAAATTGGTGTACGTAAATATTACAAGAGAAGACTCCAGAAGCCTGAAAGAGAGGAGCAGCCGACCCAGGAGGCGGCCACGCCACACCAGGGCGCGACCCACTGATACGTCTCCAACGTATCTATAATTTCGGATGCTCGATGATAATATTATGCCAATTGCTACATGTTTTCTCCCTTCTTTATGTAATTTTTACACGTTTCCTGGGACTAACCTATTAACAAGATGCCAAGTGCCATTTCCCAGTTTTCTGCTGTTTTTTATTCCAGAAAAGCTGTTCTGGAAATATTCTCGGAATTGGACCCCACAAAACTCGATGTGCCTATTTTCCCCGGAAGCATCCAGAAGACCGAAGAGGAGACGAAGAGGGGCATCAGGGGGCCCACACCATGGGGTGGCGCACCCCCTTGGCCGCGCAAGGGGGTGGTGTGGGGCCCCCAGGGCTCCACCGACTCTGCACTTTCGCCTATTTATTCCCCCATGGATGGAAAACCCTAGAGACCTGATAAAAAATCCCCGAAAAGTTCCGGAGCCGCCGTCATCGTCAACCCTAGATCAGGGGAGTTCTGAAGCTGTCTCCAGCACACTACCGGAGAGGAAATCATCACGGGAGGCCTCTACATCACCATGCCCGCCTCCAGAGTAATGCGTGAGCAGTTCATCCTTGGACTACGGGTCCATAACATTAGCTAGATGGTTGTCTTCTCCTCATATGCCTCCATGTTTAGATCTCGTGAGCTGCCTAACATGATCGAGATTGATCTTGTGTAATTCTCTGTGCTGTGTTTGCTGGGATCCGATGAATATTAAACTTATGCCAAGTTGATTATAGTCTTTATTTGCATATGTTATTTGTGATCTTGCATGCTTTCCGTTGCTAGTGGTTGCTCTGGCCAAGTAGTTGCTAGTGACTCCAAGAGGGAGTATTTATGCTCGATAGTGGGTTCATGCCTCCTTTTTGCCTTGCTCGAGTGACAGAAACGTGAAGGGGGAGGATGTGTTGTTGCCACAAGGGAGAAAAAAACGGTGAGTGCGCCCGCGTGTACAATCATTGCTTACATTACACACATTGTTTAATGCAGTTATCTGTTGCTTGCAACTTAATACCTAAGGGGGTTTGGATGATAGCCTGAGGGTGGATTATTAGTCATAGATGCAGTTGGATTACGGTTTATGTATATGATTGTAATGCCCACACTAAATATCATAGTAGTCATCATGTCATGAATGTGCACTACGGTGCAACATTTATTTGTCAATTGCCTAGTTCTAATTTGTTCACCCAGCATGTTATCTTTTATGGAGAGACACCACTAATGAACCTATGAACCCCGGTCCATTTTCTTACACTGTTAAACAAGCCTCTACAATTTCCTGCTTTCGTTACTTACTGCAAGCATACACCATCTTCCACACTATACGTCTAATCTTTGTTTTCAGCAAGACCGGTGAGATTGACAACCTCACTGTACCGTTGGGACAAAGTATTTTGGTTGTATTGTGTGCAGGTTCCACGTTGTTGTTAACCCGGTGAGCCATCACCACCGTCGGTGGCATCAACCTTCCGAAGGTCCTCTTTCTCCTACTGGATTGATAACCTTGGTTCTTAACTAAGGGGAAAACTCCTACCGCTGTGCTCATCACACCCTCCTCTTGGGGTATCCCAATGAGTGCAAGATTTGCACCGTCAAGGACTTTTTCTGACGCCGTTGCCGGGGAGAAGGAAGTTTTCTGGCAAGGGGAGTCTCTCACTCTCAACCTCTTTATTTTGTTATTTGTCTTGTTTTTATTTTTGTCTTGTTTTGCTTCTCTTTATCAAAAACACAAAACAAAATTAGTTTACTTTATAGCTGTTATTTATTTGCTTGATTTTATTTTGCTAAAATGAGTTCCTTTGAGAATACTAAGTTGCGTGACTTCACTAGCACAAACAACAATGGTTTTATTTGCACACCTATTGCTCCACATGCTCCTACGGTTGCCTTCTATGAAATTAAACCTGCTTTATTAAATCTTATTATGAATAAGAAATTCTCTGGTGTTAGTACTGATGGTGCTGCTGCCCACCTTAATAATTTTGTTGAACTATGTGAGATGCAAAAATATAAATATGTTGATGGAGATATTATTAAACTGAAATTATTTCCTTTCTCTTTGAGAGGAATAGCTAAAGAATGGTTGCTATCTTTGCCTAGAAATAGTATTGATCCATGGACTAAGTGTAAAGATGTTTTCGTTGGAAAATATTATCCTCCTGCTAAGATTATATCCCTGAGAAGTGAGATGATGAATTTTAAACAATTTGATAATGAACATGTTGCTAAAGCTTGGGAAAGAATGAAAACTATGGTGAATAATTGTCCCACTCATGGACTGACTACTTGGATGATTATACAAACCTTTTATGCAGGACTGAATTTCTCCTCAAGGAACCTATTTGATTCAGCTGCTGGAGGTACCTTTATGTCCATCACTTTGGGCAATGCAACAAAGCTTCTTGATGATAAATTATTCATAGTGGCACACTGAGAGAGCTCCACAAGGTAAGAAGGTAAATTCTGTTGAGGAAACCTCCTCTTTAAGTGAAAGGCTTGATGCTATTATGTCTATGCTTGTTAATGGTAAAGCTCAAGTTGATCCTAATAATGTTCCTTTAGCCTCTTTGGTTGCTCAAGAAGAGCATGTTGATGTAAACTTTATTAGAAATAATAATTTTAACAACAATGCTTATAGAAATATTTTTGGTGGAAACAATTACAAGCCCTATCCTCCTAATAATGGCTATGGTAATTCTTGTGGAAATTCCTACAATAATAATAAAAGCTCTACCTCTGATCTTGAAAACATGCTTAGAGGATTTATTAGCACACAAACTGCTTTTAATAAATTTGTTGAGGAAAAGCTTGGTAAAATAGATGTTCTTGCCTCTAAAGTAGATAGCCTAGCTATTGATGTTGATTTTCTAAAACTGGAGGTCTTGCCACATGATGTTAAAGAAATTAAAACTTTGAATGTCATCCAAGTTTGAATTGATAATAATGTTAGGTTGATGGCTGAATTATGTGCTAGGTGGGAAAGAGAAGATGAATTAGCTAAAAAGAATAATATTGCTAGAGTTTTCACTATCACCACAACTAGTAAAAATGAAGCTCTAAGTGATAGTAAACCTCCTACTATCAATGGTAAAGTAGTTGGTGTTAACAAAGACTCCACCCCTTCGGTGAAATGTGCTAAACTGCTGAAACGTTTCTGATAAACATGCTGAAATTTTTAGAGATGTGGGAGATAATGGTAACATTACTTTTGATGATAATAATATTGATTTTGATGATTGCAATATCTATGAAGTTATTATGTTCCTACAAAATCTTGCTAGAAGTCCCAATGCTAGTGCCATGAATATGGCCTTTACTAAACATATTACCAATGCTCTCATGAAAGTTAGGGAAGAAAAGCTGAAACTTAAAACATCTATCCCTAGAAAATTAGATGATGGTTGGGAGCCTATCATTAAGATAAAAGTAAATGATTTTGATTTCAATGATTTGTGTGATCTTGGTGCTAGTATCTCTGTTATGTCTCAAAAGATTTATTATATGCTTGATCTACCACCGTTGGAACACTATTATTTGGATGTTCATCTTGCTGATAATGCTAAGAAGAAACCTCTTGGTAGAATTGATGATGTTCTTATTATGGTTAACAATAACCTTGTACTTTTTGATTTTGTTGTTATGAACATCGAATGCAATGCTTCTTGTCCTATTGTTTTGGGAAGACCTTTTCTTAGAACTGTTGGTGCTATCTATACTTCTTATAAAGAAAAACCCCACTAACATACATTAATGATTTTTCTATCTTAACATGCAAGCTATCCACATCACACACACACTCTTAGCCAATCAATTAGCCATGTCACCTCCACTAATAATTGTGATATTACATATTTTCATGCCACATAACCATGCTATCTTTTTTTACCATATAATTATCCATGTCACTAATATTTATTTCTCAAAATATACAACAATTCCATGCGAATTAAATTTAGTATATCGATTACATGATCAACTGAATCTTGATAATTGAATATTACATACACCTTATACCCATTTCGTTCATAGAATTTTTTTAAAAGAGATACCCGCTGCAACGCGCGGGGTATTCTTCTAGTTATTGATATGAAAGAGGGGAGTATTAAATATCAATTCCCACTCAAGAAAGGTATCGAACACTTTCCTAGAAAGAGGATGAAGCTAACTTTTTACTCTATTATTAGAGAAAGTTATGATGTTGATGCTTCTTCACTTGAAAATACTTGAGTTGCTTTTTATGCCTAGCTGAAAGGCGTTAAAGAAAAGCGCTACCGGGAGACAACCCATTTTATTTCGCTGTTTTCAACTCGTTTTCCTTCGTTTTCTTTTGTGTTGTTTGCACCTGGGTGTTTTATATTTCCCTAGCAACCCCTCTGTATTTTTTATTTTGATTTTTTGTTGAGCCAAGTAAACCCTCTGGTGGAAAGTTGAGGCTATATTTTGGATTTCTGCGCAGGAAACAGATTTCTGCTGTCCACTGTTTATTCCGTATAAAATCACAGAAAATTCGAAATGACCTGAGTTTTTTTGTGCGTAATCCTGGGCTGTATACGCAACTTTTCTTAGTTGACCACTTTTTGATTTGAGAAACATAAGATTTTCGAAAAAAACATCTTTACTTGTTGTCCTGTTTTGACAGATTTCTGCCAATAATTGCATTTGCATCTTAATCGCTTTCTTTTGGTATTCTTTTGGGAAAAGAGTTTTAAAAGAAGTTGTGACAGTAGCTAATGTGTTTTTGAGTGTTAGACATGTGTTGAAACTGAACCATGTGAATTTATTATTTCGATTGCACTAACGTCGCTAATGAAGATTGTGAGAAGTTTGGTGTGAAGGAAGTTTTCAAGGGTCAAGAGAAGAGGATGATATGACGTGATCAAGAAGAGTGAAAAGCCTAAGCTTGGGGATGCTCCGGTGGTACATCCCAGCAAATTCCAAGAAGACTCAAGCGTCTAAGCTTGGGGATGCCCAAGACATCCCCTTCTTCATCGACATATTATCAGGTCACTTCTAGTGAAACTATATTTTTATTCGGTCACACCTTATGTGCTTTACTTGGAGCGTCTTTTATATTTTGCTTTCAGTTTATTTTTATTTTTTCTTTCAGTTTGTTTTTACTTTTGCAATAAGATTGGTTGGACCCCAGCATTTCTTTTATTGGAGAGTGACACGCTCCGCTTTTTCATGGGAATACTTTGTATTCTTAATCTTTGTCTGGCTGCTGCATTTATTTAGCTCCAGTTTTGCATGCATCTCTTATTAGAGCTGTTAGTTTTAGTAGTGTTATGTGAGTACTCTCATGTTTGCTTGCTGTATCATAAAGAGTATTTTTGTTAAAGCATATCTTGTATGTCGCTTGTTGGGAGAAAGAAACTGCTGCTTAAAGTAGAATTTATAACAGTGCAAGTAGAAGCTCGTATAGACTGTTGCTAGAACCTTTTCATGCCATGCTAAATGTTATTTTAGTTCTAAATCCTTGTGATGTTGAGTAGCATGAATAGCCTCAAATAGCTGAGAGTGTTTAATATGTCATTGAAAGATTCATGAGTTGTTCTTGTCATACGGAAGCATAACTTTATGGTATTCTCTTTCGAATGTTTTATTTGTTTGACTTGACGCATGCTCACACCATGTTTATGACTATGAACCAGCCACGAATAGCCTCCATGACCACTTAGTTTTTGAACTATGATACCTCTTATGCTTTAATTAATGATGTTTATGTTTCTATGCATGATTATGGCTCTTATGCTCTCTTGATTTGTCGCTCCCAGTCTTTTGCTAGCCTCCACCTATACTGAGTATGAGCTCTACTCGTGCATCCAACTCCCTTAAACCAAAGTTTTTCCCATTTTTTCCACCATACCTACCTACATGTGGTATTTAACTGCCACTCCAAGTAAATTTCTCATGTGTTACCTTTAAAACCTTCAAAATTACTCCTGCTTTATGTTCCTGTTTTTGCTCATGAGGACGTCGATAGAGAATCTTTATCTCACTTGTTGATTGGATTTCACACCCTGGACTAGTGTATTCATCCGCTTATCCAAATGATAGAAGAGCTGGCAGCAGGGTTCCCAGCCCCAAATTAATACACACAAAATCTCTTCACTAGTTTTGCCCCTGATTTATCAGTCAAAGCATAATTCTGTAAACAAAAGAGAAAGACGGATGACCTTCTACCCAGATGCGTCCTTCACATGGGAGCCGCTCTCGTGAATCCAGTTGGCTTGTGACGTACTGTATTTTCTGTTTACCATTCGTTGACATTAGCATACATCTCCCAAAATATAGACACTCCTCCACGGTATGTGATTGTTGGCAGGCACCCGAGGATTCGGTTAGCCATGGTTTGTGAAAGATGGATGGGAGGAGTGTTAAACTTTTAATACCTCTGTTTAATAAAATAAAAATCTCTAGCACATGAGTGATCTCTGCTTCCCTCCGCAAAGGGCCTTTCTTTTACTTTTATGTTGAGTCACCATTTTCTAAATTTATGCACAGTTGAGAGAGCATTTTTTGCCATTCTTAGTTCTATGTGCATTGTCCCATAAACATCAATAATTACTTCATGATGTGATATTATTTGTTCTTAAATTATTTTCTCTAGTCTTCCTCATGAACTTTGAAGGTGTCCTGGCATTTATGTTTTGCCCCACTCTTAAGGACTAGCGAAATATCACTTTGCCATGCTTTCTCTATAGCGAAAAGTGATTGCTTTGCTTTATTATTAAAGTTCTATTTATCATGTTTGTGTTTGAAGTTCTATGGTCTCAACTTTCATATGCCTTAAATTTTTTATGATCAAGATTATGTTAGTAGCATGTCACCTCAGAAATTATTGTTTTATCGTTTACCTACTCGAGGACGAGTAGGAACTAAGCTTGGGGATGCTTGATACCTCTCCAACGTATCTATAATTTCTGATGCTCCATGATAATATTATGCCAATTGCTACATGTTTTCTCCCTTCTTTATGTCATTTTTACACGTTTTTCGGGACTAACCTATTAACAAGATGCTAAGTGCCAGTTCCCTGTTTTCTGTTGTTTTTTTCCATAAAATTTATTCTAGAAATATTCTCGGAATTGGACTACACAAAGACCGAAGTGCCTATTTTACCCAGAAGCATCCAGAAGACCGAAGAGGAGACGAAGAGGGGCTTCAGGGGCCCACACCATAGGGTGGCGCGCCCCCCTTTGGCCGCGCCAGGGGGTGGTGTGGGGCCCCCAGGGCTCCACCGCCTCTTCCCTTTCGCCTATTTATCCCCCGGATGGAAAACCCTAGAGACCTGATAAAAAAATCCCCGAAAAGTTCCACAGCCGCCGTCACTGTCAACCCTAGACCAGGGGGTTCTGAAGCTGTCTTCGGCACCCTGCCGGAGAGGAAATCATCACCGGAGGCCTCTACATCACCATGCCCGCCTGCGGAGTGATGCGTGAGTAGTTCATCCTTGGACTACGGGTCCATAACAGTAGCTAGATGGTTGTCTTCTCCTCATATGCCTCCATGTTTAGATCTCGTGAGCTGCCTAACATGATCGAGATTGATCTTATGTAATTCTCTGTGTTGTGTTTGCTAGGATCCGATGAATATTGAACTTATGCCAAGTTGATTATAGTCTTTATTTGCACATGTTATTTGTGATCTTGCATGCTTTCCGTTGCTAGTGGTTGCTATGGCCAAGTAGTTGTTAGTGACTCCAAGAGGGAGTATTTATACTCGATAGTGGGTCCATGCCTCCTTTTTGCCTTGCTCGAGTGACATAAACGTGAAGGGGGAGGATGTGCTGTTGCCACTAAGGAGAAAATAGCGGTGAGAGTGCCCGCGTGTACAATCATTGCTTACATTACACACATTGTTTAATGCAGTTATCTGTTGCTTGCAACTTAATACCTAAGGGGGTTCAGATGATAACCTGAGGGTGGATTATTAGTCATAGATGCAGTTGGATTACGGTCTATGTATATTGTTGTAATGCCCACACTAAATATCATAGTAGTCATCATGTCATGAATGTGCACTACGGTGCAACCTTTATTTGTCAATTGCTCAGCTGTAATTTGTTCACCCAGCATGCTATCTTTTATGGAGAGACACCACTAGTGAACCTATGAACCCCGGTCCATTTTTTTACACTGTTAAACAAGCCTATACAATTTCCTTCTTTCTTTACTTACTGCAAGCATACACCATCTTCCACACTATACGTCTAATATTTGTTTTCAGCAAGACCAGTGAGATTGATAACCTCACTGTACCGTTGGGACAAAGTATTTTGGTTGTGTTGTGTGCAGGTTCCACGTTGTTGCTGACACCGGTGAGCCATCACCACCATCAGTGGCATCAACCTTCTGAAGGTCCTCTTTCTCCTACTGGATTGACAACCTTGGTTCTTGACTAAGGGGAAAACTCCTACCGCTGTGCTCATCACACCCTCCTCTTGGGGTATCACAACGAGTGCAAGATCTGCACCATCACCCACCCCTAGCCGATGGCCTCCTTTGGCATGGGCCCCTCGGGTGGCCATCGACACCGCCCTTTCGCCTATATATTCCTTCTGCCCCGAAAAACCTAAATACGAGATCGATATTCCACGAAACATCCACCCGCCGCCGCCAGCCCTTGTTCATGAGGGTTCTGAAGCTCTTCCCGGCACCCTGTCGGAGAGGGGAATCATCACCGGAGGGCTCTGCACCCCATGCCTGCCTCCGGTGTGATGCGTGAGTAGTTCATACTTGGAATACGGGTCCATAACGATATCTAGATGGAAGTCTTTCCACTTTGTGCTATCATGTTTAGATCCCGTGAGCTGCCCTACATGATCAAGATCATCGTTATGTAATGCTACATGTAGTGTTTACTCGAATCCGATGAATATTGATACCATGAGAAAGTTGTTTATTTATCCATATGTCTATGTTGTTTATATCTTACATGCTCTCCGTTGTTAGTAGATGCTTTGTCTAAGTACTTGTGACTCCAAAAGGGAGTATTTATGCTCTATAGTGGATTCATGCTTCCAGAAATCAGCGTTTGAGTGACTGAAACATGCACGGTTGTGGATGTGCTG
The DNA here is from genome assembly GCA_028641055.1 of Alopecurus myosuroides. Classification (NCBI taxonomy): domain Eukaryota; kingdom Viridiplantae; phylum Streptophyta; class Magnoliopsida; order Poales; family Poaceae; genus Alopecurus; species Alopecurus myosuroides. Next base: position 206,011,389 of record CM054063.1, on the reverse strand, counting down.
TTGCCACTAGAGATAAAATAATGATGCTTAATCTACATGTCTTTTGCATTGTTTACATCACACACAATACTTCATGCAATAATCTGTTGTTTGTAACTTAATACTGAAAGTGATTCGGATGCTGACCCGAAGGTGGATTACTTAGGCATAGATGCGCTGGATAGCAAGTCTATGTACTTTGTTGTAATGCCCTGTTAAATCTCATAGTGAACATCTTGTCATATATTGCATTATCATGCTCTTATTATTTGTCAATTGCCCATCTATAATTTGTTTACCCACATGCTAGAAATATTTATGGAGAGACACTGCTAGTGAACCGAGACCCCGGTCCATTTTCCTCATACTGCTATACTACCTACTGCAATCATACTGTTCTCTACTGTTTCCTGCAATCATCACTGTTTTTTGCACCACACGTTTAATTCCTTTGTTTTTAGCAAGACCGGAGAGATTGACAACTCCTCTGTTTTGTTGGGGCAAAGTAGTGTGTTTTTTGTGTGCAGGTTCCACGTTAGTTGCACCGCTGACAACCTTCTAAAAAACTTCCATGTCCTCCTGGATTCGATAACCTTGGTTAATTTCAAGGGAAATCTTGCCGCTGTTCTACATCAAACTCTGCGCTTGGAGTAACCTAACGAACAACACGCCACCAACAGTGGCGAATCTAGAATGGAAATCGAGGGTGGGCTCAAATTAGAAAGTAAGCTGAAATGTGAAGCACATAGCAAATCGTGTTACATTTTTAAGGAAAATAATTAGAAAATAAAGGACATCAATAATACATCCACCATTTCTTAGTACATACAAATCAATCCGTAGTCAAATACCTGTTACAGGAGACTTGGTCACTTACATGGATCTGCTCAGGGACTGGATCTGGTGAAGTGCTGATAGCTACGACATGCCAACAAGAGTCACCTATCCGCCCGCCGGCAGCTCCTGCTGGCTGTTGGCCGCTGGCACAGACCTCTGCTCGCCGGTGTCCATCGATCGTTACATTTCGTGCATGAGTGGCCCTCTCGCCTTCTGAGGTCCATCAATTGGTGGCGCTGCAGTTTAGATGAGAACCTGACTTAAAGGGCAAATTAGCGATTAACTTGACTCGGCTAGCCCAGTGCGTTAGCTCTCTCATAACCCTCTTGAGCCATGCATGTTGCGCCAAAAAGAAGGCTTTTCTATCTTAGCTAGTGAATGTACCAACCGTAAAAGCTCCAATCCATGGCGTAAAACCTGTAGTACATATATTTGACATTTCTTTAGCAAAATCGGAGGATAGGCTCGAACCATACGAAGCCTACCTGGTAAAATCGCCCCTGGCCACCAAGGTATCACGATGCTTCCTGGATTAGAATTGGAGGCATGTGAGCGAAGAAGGGACTAGGGGAAGGAGGCAAGGAGGGATACAAGGCAGGAATGCCAACATAGAGCACCATCCCCCACCGGCTTGACCTGTTTTCATGGCGAGAACATGTGTGTGTGTGTGTGTGTGTGTGTTTGAGAGAGAGAGAGAGAGAGAGAGAGAGAGAGAGAGAGAGAGAGAGAGAGAGAGAGAGAGAGAACAACGGGGATAGAAATAGGAGGACACATGAGTCCTCGTGCATAAGCGAAATATCCCAAAAAATGCTAATCATATGGAAAAAGGAAAATGACCAAGAGTCAATAAAACATGAGACACAAAATTAGTTACAATGAAAACGGGAGCAAAACATCAAAATGGTAGGGAAGAGAGGGTACAAAATCATATCCCCTCCCCCGACATATACGAAATCATATTCGAAAAATGATAAACATATGAAAAAGGTAAAATGATCAAGAGTCAAACAAACATGACAAAATAATCAGTTGCAATGAGAAGAGAACAAATCGTCAAAATGGCATGGAAGAGGGTACACTATCAATATCCCCTCCCCCGACATATATAAACACCTCCCGGAGGCAGTGAGGCAGTCTCATTGGCTGAGCAATTGAAATATCATAATCTGTTATTTTTCGTGATTTATCTCTGGAGCTACCCTGAAAATCTCTAAATAATGGTTTCATTAGTATCAGATGCTGGCAGTTATCTTAAATAAAGACAGAAGGCCCAGCCCATGCTGTAAAAAAACCAAGGGAAAAAGCACACAAGGCCCAGGCGCCCACCCCATTTGACTAGTCAACACACTATGAAATTGGTTCCCCATCGCCAGTTCGCCACTCGACTTCTCGTTTTCTGTTTCACTTCCCGCCTAGTAATCTTCCCTCCCACTCCCAAACGCATCCCCCTCGCTCCCAATCCCTAGCCATGGAGCCGCCGCCCGAGACATCCACCCCTCACCGGCTCGCCGTCGCCGACCTCCTCGACCTCCGCCGCCCCACAACTGGTGCCTCCTCACTCCTTTTCTCCTCTCCCTCTCCTCCCCCATCCACCTCCATCACACAGCCCCGCAAAAAGCCTAAGCATTCCCCTCCGAATCCTGCCCCTACCACTGCCCCCTTCGCGCCAATCCCCACCCCGTCCTCCTCGCCGGCACCCTCTCCCTCCCTTCCGCTTCCTGCTCCGATGCCTGCCGCAACCACTGCCTATCCCTCTCCGACCCCTCCTCCGCCGCCTCCATCTGCTGCTACCTCCTCGACTTCGACGCCGCCGCCATCGGTCGCGAGATCCTCATCCTCGCCTGGAACTACCTCCCGCCCATACGCCAAAACGAAGCCGGCGTGCTGGAGGTGGTCCGATGGCGCCTCGCTGAGGTGCCCAGTCCGGTCCCCGCCCCTAGCTTCCTGGCGTCGATTCCGCTTAATTGCGTGGATGCGGAGCCTGATTTAGCCACCCGCGGCCGCGTTTTTGGGGTGGTGAGGTCGGTGAGTGTGGTGTTCCGTGTGCCGCAGAAGAGTAAGGCAGACGCGGGTGCCGACTTGGTCGGGTTTATAGCAGAGATGTTGTGCTGTGGGTGTCGCCGGTGCAAGAGGCGTCAGCAGCCGGAATCTGAGCAGGGTCACAGGTTTGAGTTGGAGAAGTTTGTTTACTTTGTGGATTCCGCAAGCAGGTGGCGGCCCTGTGCTGGCGAGACTGATTGCGAAACCGGTGTCTGTCACGGGGTTGAGGAAAAAAATGGTTTCTGTTGGAAAGAAAGGCTCATACACAATGTTGGTGTCATCTGCGAAAACCATGGTGGCATGGTGCCCATCCTATGCGGTCATTCCGCCACCGGATGAGTTGCCAGGGAAGTGCACTGGAGTCTACAGTGGGATTGTCTCTGGAATTTACATGCAGGGCATGTTGGTTGAGCTGGACGAGATTGCGTGGCTGCTAATTGATGATAAGCAGCTTGTGCCGCCACATTCCCTTCGAGTTGGTGCTGTTGTATGTTGCTAATTTGCAGTTCTGAACTTTGATTTGAAATTGTTCATCTTTTTGTTTAAATAATTTTAGATGCCAGTGTAACTGTTTCTGTCCTTTTTGTAGATTTCTGTGAAGAAATTCCGATTGGTTCGTTTAAATTTTGCTTGGGCGAAGGTTATTCTACTTGGAGCATGCAGTAAAACTAGCATTACTATACGCTCTTTCTCTCTGGTGGACTCAAAGTAAGATGAAACTTTTGTCATATCAGTATGTTTATGTTACTGGTACACTCAACAGTTTTTGCTGTTGATGCAGATGTCATATGAAGGCACAGAACACGGGTATGTTGGGAAAGTATGTGAACTCTTTGGATCTATCCGCTAGATTTTGGTATGGATTTATGATAGTTCTACTTCTCTCAGATTCTTTAATCATGATTGACAACATACTCCTTCCGTTCCACAATCTAAGACGCTTTGGCTAGCTAAACTAGCTTGCTAAAACGTCTTACATTTGGAAACAGAGCAAGTACATCTTTTTCTCATCTCATTGTATGGTCTTTTTTGTTCTATCATTTTCCAGGACGTTACTTTTGACATCATGCTTTAAGCAGAAATTCAAGTTAAGTTCGAAGAAAGAGATTTGGGGCTCAAAAAATGTAACTTTGTTAACTTTTATTGCGTTGTCATAACAATTTATAGATTGGAGTAAATAATATATTGTTCCATTGCATTTGCTGCTAATTTATTTAACTGAAACTCTTGAACTGCAAGGTATCAACAGAAGCAAGGGTTGATTTATACCTATGCTACTAAAGTTCTCTCTTCAAAGGGCTTCGAACCTCAGGTATGTTCAGTAGTAGTGTTATATTTGCTCTACTAGCTTTTCAGTTCCTTTAGAATATTTTTCCCTGAAACACATGTATGAGTCATGAAAAGTATGAGCATCTTTTGACTCACACTTCAGAGGGCTCATACAACAAATTGTGTGGAAAGATTTACACAAATTAGACCGAATCTTGAGTATTTATAGGATTGTGGCCTGTCTACTTATAGGCTGTGGACTGATTAGTCTTTCTGAAAGTAGCACGGCTCTTAGGCATTTGTGTGTTTCTTTTGTTATTATTAATAGAACTGTATGGTGCTCATTGTATCAACCATTTGTCATATTTTTAAAACTATTTTCCGTGTGGTTTACTTACCTGGATCTGATTGCACAGCATGATTGCCTTATGAAATTCTGCAATCATAATTGTGACAGTTCAAGCACAAGATCTAACTTGGAAGCTTGTAAATTGGTAATAGTTTCTCCTTTATTTGCATGCAGTATATATGAAACTAAATTTGTTTTGACTTTTTTATCCATCTAACCATTTAATTTTGGTTAGGTTAGGTAATACCCTTTGCTAATTTCATCTGCAAGTGTGAATCATTGTGGATATCAATAATGCTCAAATTTTGGAATGGTATGGAACAAGTGGGCAAGAACCAGGGGCTTAACGGATTTCTATGTGATGGGCTTTCCTATCCTGGTACCACCAAAAGGATAATTTCAACTGCCGATCTGGGCCTTGTATTAGTGGGAAGCATGAAGGTGACTTCTTAAATTTGATGGCCCTGCTTCAAAAGTTATGATATCGTTTTTAATTCAGTTCTCCTTGTAAGATAGTATGATTCATGGAATGCGTCCTACTTTCTTTTAACGATTATTCAACTCCCATCTTTCATTCACTGCATTCGTGTTGCCAATTGGAGTTGGAAACCCACTCAATTGACTTATTTAGTTCGAGTAGGAGCTTAATTTTCTTGCATCTTTTATGGCATCCCTGAATCTTGCTATCAACAGTCCATTTATTATAGTTGGCAGATGCTTTGCTTGTGCAGGCTTATTGTTGAATCTACTTTGCACGTAGACAGGCTTATAAACAGATTATGTCCATTGATATGAGGATACCATGTTGCCAAGTGTATAAACTGCAGAAAAAAAATAGTTGCATGGATGCTTCGTTTTCATAACCTAGTGTTGACAGCTTGGATTATGATACACTTTGTGACCACGTCTTTGATGCATGCAGATGTCTTTACTTCCAAGGAGGCTGCAGTTGGTTGATGATACAGGATGTATAGATATTATTATACCTGATCTTCCGCTAAATGCTTGCTTGGATAGCATCTATGAGGTGATGCCCATAACTTACTGTACAATACTCACAAAGTGATACATTTTGTGTATTAAGTTCAGTTACGATCGACTACATGGCGCTCACTTGAATGTCAGGACTAAGACCGCACCATTCATCTGAAATACGGCATATGTTGAAGTATGAATAGAACTCTGTTCTGTACAACTGCCTTGATCTTGATTAGGTAGGCTGATAATACACGGATTCTTACTAAATAATACTGATACTATTATTGCCATGTATCTAGTACCAGTAGGGTTTATTAAAGCAACACAAATATGCTGTACAATGAAATGATACACTTTCAGCTGTAGGAGTTTCTTGGCTTACGTGTTCATATAATTTTCTGTACACGGTCTTTCCTAGTAGTACAGCTGAATAACTCAATACTCTTAACATATACGTTTTCTGTACTGACTTTTTTCACATTTATTTACACTGAATTGAAGAAGTGTAGTAGAACTGGCACTATTGATCTTCCTCCATTACCAACCTTCGAGTTTATTAGGCCTGTATATGTTCTGATTTATGCAATTAAAATTCATAGCTATTTCACAACCTTCACCCAACCATTTTTTAATGATATATATACCCTGCACTCTGATTTTCTATTGCCATCCAGATAAATGATTGCAAACTAGTCCTTGAAGGGCCAGTGGCTTACCTAGATCATTATGGTGTCGCTGATCCACTATCCTGCAAGGCTGTGTTTCAGCACCTCTCGTTCCGAAAAACAGTGCATCATCTCAAGATCTTTGTTATAGTCCATTGGAGTGAATTGAATCGCATTGGCCCTTCCTCACAAATTCCTTCGCAAACTAATAATTGTGCCAGGCTGTTTCACCTGCTGAAATTGTCGCACATTTTTCCAGCAATCAATAATGTGAGTACTTTCGCTATCCATTGACAGTCTTGAGATTTTAGCATCATCATGCTCATAAGTAGTGACTGACTATGTTCTCATTACACCATTTCTCTTACAGCATCAGAACACTCCAGAGCCTAGCATGTATGCTGAGGCTGTGATAGTGCCGTATAATTTAAAGTGTACTAGGGCAAGATGATTGCATTGAGCATGCTGAGAGCTTTAGATTGTCAAGCACTCAGTTCACTTTGTGATTCTAAAGTGCCTATGGAGAAACCATGTCACATTCCATGTTCCCTAAGCTTCAGAACCACCAGTCTTTCTGGCACTCTAGTGTCTAGCTATTCCTGTGGAGCAGATGGTACTATTCTCATTGATACTAGTGGTGAAGAACGAGGTTGCTCATCAAGGATTTTATTGGAGTTCAAGGAGGGGTGCTTCACTTAAGTGTCAGGTACAATTTTTATTTGAAGCTTATTTTCAACATTTAGCCTTAGTTATAGCTAGAATTACTGATTTATCTGGTCAAACTGCAGTTACTGCGGATTGGTGGCTACTATCTTCTCGAGTGTCCTAGTGATAGTTCGAGTTTTGCCGTGAAAGGCTGTGGATGTTTTCAATGTGGCAAACTTTCATTAGATTCTCAAGATAAACTTTGGAGCCTTGCCATTACCTTTAATGGTAACATAAACATCAAGCAGGGTATTGTAGACCAGTCTATTGGGGAGGTGGATGAGCCATTATCCAGAAATACCTTACATGAGATAGGATTAGTGCAATCTTGGCATGACTTCCGTCAGTATTTGGATTTTCAATTGAATTTTTATTGTGAAGCAGTGAGAGAAAAGACTGAAGAATTTGATGCCTTGTGTTATGTATTGAATGGATTGTGCTCTTGCTCAAATGAAGTTATTACTGTCTCTTCATGCACTGAGATTATGATGCGTAAAAAGCCTTTTGGTTCTTCTAACTTGCAAAGTAAAAAAATTGTCCAAGGAGATTTGATATCATTACATGGGAAAGTAGAAAATATCCATTCGTATGGCTGTAAGGATCGACGACCTTGTGCCTGGTAATGAGAAGCACAATATATGTATCCATGTCGCTGATGAAAATCAAACGGTAAATGACTAGGTTATCATTTTCAATTAATGCTCAATTTGGCATTATACTTAATGAATTCATTGCAGGTGCGGCTCCGTGGATACTTAAGCGAATATTGTTATCCCGTTGGCATAGGACGAGGGGCAGCAGTGACATTCCACCGCGTCCTCTTGACACAGTGTGTTGTGCTCCCTCCTTTCCTGGCCCATAAATATTACTCCCTCCGTATCAAAATATAAGATGTTTTAGCATTTTGTAGATATAATGTATCTAGACATGTTTTAGTGTGTAGATTCATATGCATCTTACACTAAAACATGTCTAGGTACATATTGTCTAGGAAATGCTAAAACATCTTATATTTTGATACGGAGGGAGTATATTTCTTTACCATGTTAAGTTACTTGGCTGTAAGAAAATAATTGCCTGTATATATGGCATGGGAACATACAACCGAAAAAGGGCCTCTGCATTTGCATGTTTTGCACTAGATTTTAAGCTGAAAAAAATCCTTAATAGAGTAGTTGCACTCCGTTATCGTAGAAAAACATGTGTTTCTTGTTCATACTTTTACTGCTCTCACTGAGGGTGCCAGTTGCAAGGCAAGTAAAATCTCTGTAGAATGGGAAATGCTGTATGCAAGATCTTGGGCATGCAAATAATGTGAGAGCTGACTTGAATTTCAGTGTGGAAGACCTATTTGTCAACTACTAAAATAAGTTGATGCATTAGTCCTCCAAAAATGTAAAGTTAATTTTGTCAAGTCTTCTTGCTAAAGGCGATGAATAGTTAGAATTGATAATTTATTTTACCATTACTGATAGTAGGATGATGGTCTTTCCACATAATGCTTAACTGAAACTGAATCTTATGAAACATTGCAACATATTTTGTGTTCTGCAAATTTGAAGTGACGTACTCTGTGCTGTCTGAAATTATGTTTTCTTGCTACAGACATGAACTATTGATAACCCCAGTAACATATATTGAAGTTACATCTATCAGTCATAATGAACTGAATAGAGAACGTGCTACTTCTGCACTCATGCCTAGTGGCTTAAAGGACAGTTCACCGGGCAACGTTTCGCCATGTGCACTCTTACATCAGAAGCAATTTAAAGACAGTCGACCCATCCAGTTCCAGTGCAGGGTAGGTTATATTCTGCTTGTGTTTTGGGCCCATGTATAGGTCTCAGCTTTATTTCAGGCTCAATCATTCTTCATTTGACATCTCAATTTTTAATACAGGTAGTTGCCATCCATTTGTTGGTGTTGGACAGTTCTTTAAATGACTTACAAACTGCAGAAGTGATTAAAAAGGGTAAAATACTAAAAGTAAAAGTTCCACTAGCTGGGTTTATTGTTGGTAAGAGATGAAGGTCAACTCTAGTATTTTGTAACATTCTATCCTAAATTAAATTTGTTAATTTATCCAAATGGACTCTTTTACTTGGAGAATAAAAATGTAGCTTCTTTTTAACAGATAATGGAACATCTTTGTGCTGTTGCTGGGCTGATGATGCAAGGGCTGAACTTTTGCTCAGATTGCAGGAAATCACCGACCTAGATGCTCCTGTTAGTTTGAAGCTTTCAAAAGATAGAAACAAATCAAAGTTACAACAGACTGTCGGATCGTGCCTACAAAAAATGTTGACGAAGCACAAAAATATCATTGTAAAAAACTATGGAATTCCTCCCGACATCTCTTGTCGAGACTTGGAACTATCATCTGGTATCGGTAATGTCTTAAGTAGCCTGGAAGAGAAACTTCTGAAATTTATCGTCCTCAGTGCTTGTCGGATGGGAACTCTGGTGAGTATATGCCTTTTCTATCAGTTGATCATTACAACATGGCTGAGTTATCAGTCAGTTTTATAGGATGTTTTCAGGCAGTTATTTATAGAGAACACGAGGACACTGTATTACTAGCATTGTTATGGACCATTTTGCTCTTGTAAAAGGGAAGTGTTGCTTGTGTAGCCATTAGGTCGTTAGGAATTTTAAGGATCCATTACTTCAGTCATGCCAGATGCTTCTGCGTGTTTGCCTGCTCTCTTTCCAACAACTTAGAAAGCTGCTGCATTGGTTGCTCAGGTGTTGAATGATTGAATCTATTGTTACTCTACTAGGATTGCTGGAAGGAATGCTGTTTAATGTATTGATTACTACCTTTGCAGAATGTTACCGCATCAGTCCTCGATCCGAACACAGTAACTGTATCAAATGGAGAGCTTCCTTATGTACATCCAGTACAGAACATGCGGAACTTCTGGGTTAATGAATCATTTCAAGTGGATCCTTTGGAAGAGGCCCGGAGGTTGTTTACCACTTTAGAGAAGAGATGATGATGCTTGGAGCAGTGTGAACTGTCAGGTACTAAGATTCCTGATCAAGAAACCAAAGGAGAATTCCTGAGAAATATGTGAAGGACGCAGGAGGGGCGAACAGTTCACTGGGTCATTACTCATTAATTACCCAGTCCGATCCCCTCTATTATGCCCATCAGGCTCAGGGTGGTTACCTCCAGTTTGGTGATATTTGTTCCGGGCTGCATATTCAGAGTTGCGTGTATGCAGCGAAACCATGCGATCCTGGAGGGTATAGATGATCCTTTTTGGTAGGAGGGTGATATTTGACTACATTAACAAATGTCATGATGATTCTTTGCTGGTAGTCAAGTGTTCTGTATAGTCAGTGCTTCGGTTGCCAAATTATACTGGGAAAAGAAATTTTGTATAGTTAGACCGCTAATGCTCTTAAGCAGTTGATGATGTACACTTCTGTCAAGTGTTAATAGAATGAAACTAGGCGATTAGCCTGGTCTATTAGAGTCGATACAATTTACATGCAGAGAAGTGACGATCATTCATTTTAATTTCTTTTTTGAAAGGCATTCTATTTTAATTTCTGACTAACCGTAAAACACAGTTTTTTCTGCGCAAGTGAATTGTACCTGAATATCATTGATCATATATGCGAGTTACTCATTTGCGGGATCAAATGGTTCGTCAAAGGGTGCTGGCTACACCAAAGCAAGGTAAACAGAAAGAAGAGCAGTGTGCCGCAGGCACAAGTGACGTAACTGCATGTTGATAAAGAGAAAGTTTATTTGTGAAGAGAACCAGGAGACCGAGCCAAAAAATTGTTTCAGTTCGCTACCACATCCCAAGCCTAAATCACATGGTTAACACCCAAGACTGGGAGCAATCCCAGATGAACCTCCGGTACATAATTATATGGCATTCTGATCCCATACATAAAGCAACCCACACTATCCCAGTCAAGTTCATGCTTCATGGGCTAGATCCTTTCTTGAACAGCTTGATTTGGTCGTTGTAGTAGTACGCACTGCCAACCATCAGAGCGACCGTTACGCCTTGTGCAACCACACGGGCCCTCATCAGCTTCTGACCCAGTCGAGAATTCCCGTACCGGAAGCTGACTAGACCAGCTGTCAGGACACCCGCAGTGACCAACGCACCTGAAATTAGATAAATTGGAGTCAGGAAATAAGCTATCAAAGAAGCCTGCAACTCTTATGATCAACCACTCCTTTGAAGAAGCATCAAGCTTCGTATAAAATCCAGAAAAAACGATAAGTCGTCCCTAGACAGTTAGGCTCTTTCAACTTGTAAGGGCATCTTCAAGTTCAAAGTGGATGGTTCAGGTGATGCTTACATGTGTGATTAACAAGGAGCTGCAAACATCTATCATCTTAAGAAAACTCCTTCAACATCTATTATCGGTCCGTAAACACCGACCCGGACATACACAGCATGTACCCTACACTTGACTGAAGTTCCCCATAGCCATCCTTGGCACCATGAGCTCTGATTTTCCTTGACTACCCAACACCTAACTAAATTTCACTTTCACCAATAGTACCGTGAGCTCTGATATTCCTTGACTACCCCACACCTAACTAAATTTCACTTTCACCAATAGTATCAATTATGCATATACAAAACATTAAATGTAAGCTCCTTACCAAGCCGATCCCTTCACCCCTGGTTTGATTTTTTAGAAGCCAACTTCATCAGTTTAAGTGACTTCAGAATCTAGAGTTGATGAACAAAGTACCAAAGTAATCATACCTATAAGACTTAGAACATATGAAAACTCCAAAGCCCAGGCTAATGAGTTTCTTGGATACGTGTGGTCCCTGACTGCTCAAACCATTTTCTTTCCACACATGACATGAAATAACAAAGTTCTTATAAAGAAAATACCCAATAGTTCCATGCCTTAACCCGGATATTTAGGGTAAATGTTGGGGGAGCATACAGAAAGTGAGCCAGCTCACCCCAGGGCTCAGTCTTTCTCCCCCTAGAATATTACCACGGTGAGATAAAAGGCATAAGAGCATAAAGGGGGTAATACTACAAATGAGTAATAACACAGTGATGTGCCTTCAATCTAGTAATTGAGCACTCAAATTCAACAAAGCAAACGTTTAATAACATACATATAGAATGGAAAGCTATGATCATCCTACACTGTACATTTAGAACAATCCCATTAACTACTTACTGTTCAGTTCTCTGCTAAATTGATACCATGGCGACTATAACACTCTACACTTTGTGTCCAATTTCCCACTAACCTGTAAGCATGCAGGTTGCTCATTGAATTCGAGCAAAACCCCTAAATATTAACGGGATGTTGCCCACAGATTTTCAAATCAACTCAATTCATGCTAATGAAGTTTTCTGGTACTCAGATGCGTTGCAGAAAGGTCATGCCAGATAGCTCCTGAAGCAAGAGGCTGACACATCAATCTCAACTTAAAGAAAGTTTTCACTTTCACCAATTCATCAAAGATTCACAGCGCAATTCGCAAACTATTGCACACAGTAGAGGAACTAATGATGATACCAGGAGGCTAGTTAGTGAAAACAACTGATTTGACATCATGATTTACGGATGTTTTACCCATACAGTTCAGCAATCATTCAGTTTTACACGATTTGCCACCATTTATCTCCTCACAGCCACTGATCCGTGATCCGTCAAGGTAGCTTTTCCTTAACCTTAATATCATTACAACATACACTCAGACCTTATAAAGATAGCCACATATCTGCCAATCAAACATTGTCATTCACGCCAAAAGATCCCAACAGGCAACAACCACCATCCTAAACCATCTTAAAACAACACAATCCATAGTTCCCTATGCTAAGTATATCACTCAAAGATCGCGGATAACTCAGATCTTCCAACTCATGCAGAATCCGGGCAAAACCTAGGACAATACGATCGATCCCCGACCCTAGTTTCCAACGAACTCCCTAAAGTAGCGAGCAGCGAGGGCCGCGCACGGCGCGAGCAGAGAGAGACGCGTACCGATGGGGACGAAGGGGTTCTTGACGGGCTTCTTTTCCCCGAAAGGATACTCATCCAGCTGCGGCAGCGGCGGTGGCCGCGCGCTGCCCCCCGCGGCGGCGCCTGAGCCTTTCTCCATTCGCGTCGCCTGGGAGGAAAAAAGAAAAGGAAGGGGACGGAACAGCGGTTTGCAGGAAGGCTTGTTGGCCGCTTGCACGGTTTGCGCCACTCTTGCTTGGTCTGGGGTCTATGTTCCGCCGTCGGATCGAGATCCGAGGGTGCCAGTTCATTGGGGTTTAGTCGGAGACGGAAATGTGCGTGTGCGGTGCTAAACGTGCCAACCAGGTGCACTTTATTGACGGGGCTGATTGCGACCCAGAAAGAAATCTTTGAAGAACTTGCTAAAAAAATCTTTTAAGATACTTATTGATTTTGTGTGAGAGTTTTCTCTGGTTTTTTTCGTCGATGTTCACACAATCAATTAAACATCTACTCCCTCCGTCCCAAATTAGTTGTCATAGAGTATATATAGATACGGCCATATTTTAACAAAGTCATGACACCTAATTTGGGAAGGAGGGAGTAGTAACAAACTCTAGCATTTTTCTATGGAACACTATCATGGCCACTTTATTAAATTTCAAATAAGGCTACATCTTCACCAAGCTAGAAACAATAAAACCTGGAGGGTCACCTGTCTACACACATGTTTGATCTCCCACGACATGAGCTGCTAAGACATGAGCTACAAAATTAACTTCCCTACAACAATGTTAAAAAATAACACGAGTAAAACCTCTCGCCATGGACTTGCACTCTTCATAAATAGCTCTCGATTCACATACTGTCGGATATATACTGAATAGGGGTATATCAGATGGTAGTCTAAAGTGCCGGATTACCCGGGTGGCCCAAATGGTAGTGGGCTACGGTCCATTGGGCGGCCCAGTAACCTGACGCACAGAAGCCGGATTCTAGAAGAACCCGGATCACGGCCCACGTGATCTGGCTTGGAGTAGAAGGCGGATTCCTTACTTTCCAAGTTAATAGTTATCGTAGTCTTCTAGGATTCCTACTCTGTATGCCCTAACCCGGCTATTATATAAAGCCGGACGGGAGATATGATAGATAGACAAGAAGCTACTAGCTAACTCGCCGAGAGGTTGATCCTCGACGAATAGCTAACAGAACCTCACGCTGTACTTTGTATACACAAGATTTAGACCTGAATAGTGAGTTTGCAGGAGTAGGAACGCCGTATTACTACGACGTAACGAACCTGGGTAAAACCTGTGTTACTGTCCTTAGCGCAACCACGTTCCCCCACGCCTCTACCCGTAGTTTCATGACACCCCCGTCTATGAATTCTACTACGATGACTCGACAGTTGGCGCCCACCGTGGGGCAAACGGCGTCAGGTGTTAAGTTTTGATCTGGGATACTCGGCGGAATCGGCAGTTCCATAACTGTCGGAAGCTTGGAGTTCGACGACGATGTTGGACGCTTCCTCGACAATGGATCTTACATACCGGCGCAAAATCATCTGATAAGTGCCTGCGTGTTACCGATTGGATCTACAAATATCTTTGTCGGACTAACTGCAGAGGCCATGGGGTTTTGCGGTGGAAGCAAATTTTTCCCACCCGCCCTATACCCAGTCGAAGATGACTACGATACCGGGTTTTGTTCAGATCGCCGACAAAAAAGTGATTCGCACTTTATCGGTATGGTGCAATCCGAGGTCGCCGAAAACACAGATGAAAGTAATCCTGTGCAAGAGGCAGAAAACAACAAACCAACTACAGAGGTGGAAGATCCGACATCCGCCAATATAGCGAAGAACTCGGAAGCTGACTCTGTGTTAGCCGCCATTGAGGCGAGATTAGAGTCAGAAACCGCATCAGATGACTTTGATTCCGAAGACGAAGACGAGGACGCCTTCGAAAGAAAGGTTAAATCTTTTCATGAGGGATTCCACGAAGTACTAATGGCGAAACCGGCTGAAAACACGGATGCCGGCAGTCAGGGAAGCCCTAGAACTCCTCAGCCAGAGGAAGAGAGAGAAGACGGAGAAACCTCTCCAATATTTCCCAATATTAAAGAACTGACAGAGGATGAACCTGTCAAAAAACCTCACTCTTCCAAGAAAAAGCACAAGGCCGCTAAAAAACTCCAATACAAACTCCGGAAGAAGAAATCGGCTGATCCGGCTGATGAAAGCCTGGAAGTAGGAGATGCAAGCAGAATAAAACCTGCGGAGAAGAAAACAAAAGAAATCCTTGTTCTGCCAATGACAGAGCAAGAAGAACAGGAATTGCTACAAACACCAGTGGGATTGCATGAACCCCCTGAAGTGCTAGAATCCAGGAGACAAGCTCTCCAAAGGCAACAGCAACATCTATTCAGAACTCGTGAACACCTCCAAAAAACCCAGGATGACATCAAGCTCATGAAGGAAGAAATTGAGGAGTACGAGAAAAAGAATAGATCTGCCATTAAACCTACAAGATTACCCGGAATCGTAAGACCGGAAGTACTGCCGCCAAAAGAAAGGTTTCACAACCCATCTTGGCAAAAGCAGGTAAACGGCAAAGATGCCAGAGGTGAACCAATATACAAAACCGCAGCAGAAAACGCGGAAGCAGCGTTCGCCATCCTCAACAACGATATGTACTCCAACGGCGAAAAACTTCAAGGGGTGTATGCTTTCCTCGGAAAAGCATTGCAACAGCAACAGCGGGGGCAAGAGCGATCAGGGAAGTTGCATGACGACTCCGCCCTATGCAAAACAGCTACTTGCGCCGCTGGAGCACCTGGACCGGAGGAGTCTAGAGATTCAAACAACTCAAAAGAGAGGAAAACGGATCCGAGAAAAGACAAGAAAAATCACGACAACAAGGATGAAGCGTCTAGAACCGGATCCCATCTCCCGAAAGGTGGACTTAGCCCCCACGACCGGGAAGAAAAACAACGGAATGACGGCAAAGCAATGCCACCTTCGAGACACCCAGCTGAAAAAGCTGGAAGACAGGGTATACCTCACAGGCGTGAGAGATCTCGGACACCCCCCAGGGATAAGGAAAGGTACAGGAGTAGAACTCCACCTCATCCAAAGGGGCGTGATATCGGAAGAAATAGAGATGATCCCGGAAAAGCGCGTCCGCGCAACAATGGAAAAGAAAGGAGTAGATCCCCTTCTGTCCATTCAGCCGGCAGGTACTCCGCACACATGGATAGGGCGGAAAGGGATGATCTATACTTTGGACCTAAGTGCTTCACAGACAGGATCCGAAGGATAACTCTGCATTCTGGTTTTGCCAAAGTTGGTCCAACATACAAAAAATACACCGGTAGTACAAACCCGGATACCTGGCTCTCAGACTATTATACAGCCGTCGAGATTAACAATGGGACAGACCTGGAAGCTGTAAAGTTTCTTCCCCTAATGTTACTAGATGGAGCCAGAGATTGGATTAACGGATTACCTTCCAGAACTGTCGACAGCTGGGATGATATGGCTCGAGTATTTACTCAGCATTTCCGGGGAACTTACAAACGCCCGAATAGCATCAACCAGCTAAACCGTTGCACCCAATTTGAGGACGAACCATACGTGGATTTCATCTCAAGATGGACTGTAATGAAGAATAGCTGCTCTGGAGTAACAGACGTACAAGCAATGCATGGTTTCGTCAATGGCCTAAAACCCGGACTTGTACCGTTCATGGTTGGTTCCAAACAACACAAAGATCTCGGATCTATGCTTACAACCGCCAATGAACACGCTGCAGCCGAAGACGACATCAGAGCTAGAGGAGGCAATATCGATACACTGATACAGGCCAAAAAAGAATCCTCGCCCTGAGAAAAAAAGGAATTCCAGACGCAACACAAAATCCCAAAGAAGTTAACATAGCCTTTGGAAGTGAAAAAGGGAATAGGTGAAAAGGACGCAGTTCAGAACCAATCAATTACACCAAGGAAGAATGGGAAAAGATTAAGTCGGAACCCTGCGTCCACCATTCGCAATTCGGGAAACCCACCCACACTAACGCACAATGCCGGCTGAACAAGCATATGAAAGGCAGTGCAGGATCCGGAAACAAGGGAAAGAACTCCAAAAGGAAGTTTTCCAAGCAAAAGCCAGAAGCTGAGAAAGAAGACAGTGAATCGGACACTGACGAAAAAATCCAGGAACAACAGCGAAAAGGCGAGCCCAAGTTTCCGAGGGTTGATGGAGAGTGTGCCCTAACTTTCCTGGCAACTCCATCAGCAAAGGTGGCAAAAAGAACGCTTCGAGAAATAAACGCGTTGTTCCGGCAACCCCGAAATTCTTGAAGTATTCAAACACACCAATCACCTGGGATCAGTCTGATCATCCCGGGAATATCCCTGAACCCGGCACGCAAGCTCTTGTTGTAAGCCCTATTGTCCAAAACACTAGGCTAAAAAGAGTGCTGATGGATGGAGAATCCAGCATTAACATAATGTACCTGGATACACTGAGGCATATGAAAATCTCCGAGACCCAACTCAACCACAGCAACATACGTTTTCACGGCATTGTTCCTGGCAGGCAAGCACGATCCCTAGGAGAAATTTCCCTAGATGTCACTTTCGGAGAAAAAGATCACTTCCGTCAGGAAAGAATATCCTTCGAAGTGGTGCCGTTCGAAAGCGTGTATCACGCAATACTCGGACGTCCAGCTTTCGCCAAATTCATGGCAAGATCATGTTATATCTATAACAAGCTGAAGATGCCAGGGCCAAAAGGAGGAGTAATCACCATATCTGGAGACTTCAGGTTGGCAAACAAGCTGGAAAAAGAAAACGCCCTTTGCGCTGAGAAAATCATATCAAAGGAAGAGTTGAAGGAGCTGGCCAAAGAGGTATCGCCGACAGAAATGCCGGCAGGAAAAGAATCCCGGAAGCTAGCAGACAGCTTCAAGGCCTCAGAGAACACAAGACATGTAATCCTAGATCCCAAAGATCCGACAAAATTTGTCGTAGTGGGAACTGGGATGACCGACAAATAGGAAAGCGAGCTCATCAAGTTCCTCCGTGAGAACTGGGATATTTTCGCCTGGTGTCCAGCTGACATGCCAGGCGTACCCAGGGACCTTGCTGAGCATCAACTTAAGGTGATTCTAGGCTCCAAACCCGTCAAACAAGGTCTCCGTCGATTTGACGAAAGAAGACGGAAGGCTGTTGGCAAGGAAATTATCCGGCTTTTAGCAGCAGACTTTATCCAGGAAGTTATACACACCGAATGGTCTGCAAATCCGGTATTAGTACCGAAGAAAGATACTACTGCCCTTAGTATGTGTATAGATTACACCGGCTTAAACAAACTGTGTCCAAAAGATAGGTTCGCGTTACCGCAAATTGATCAAATAATAGATGCCACTGCAGGCTCTGAGCTTTTATGCTTTTTGGATGCATATTCCGGGTACCATCAAATACGCATGAAAAAGGAAGATCAAATTAAGACTTCTTTTATAACCCCTTATGGGACGTACTATTACATAACCATGCCATTTGGCCTGAAGAACGCAGGTGCAACCTACCAGCGTTGCATGCAACGTTGTTTGCATAGTCAGATTGGCAAAAATGTCCACGTTTACATGGACGATATTGCTGTCGTAACCAAGGAAAAAGATACTCTCCTTGAGGACTTACGAGAAACCTTCGAAAATTTGCGCACTTACAAGATGAAGTTAAATCCATCAAAGTGCGTATTCGGGGTTCCCTCAGGAAAACTTCTGGGTTTCATCGTTTCTCATAGAGGAATAGAAGTAAACCCACAAAAGATCAAAGCAATCTTAAACATCTCCAAACCTACGTGTGTAAAAGATGTCCAAAGATTGACGGGTTCCGCTGCAGCCGTCAGCAGATTTATCAGTCGGCTGGGGGATAAAGCCTTACCACTCTACAAGTTGCTGAAAAAATCCGACAAATTCGAGTGGACAGAAGAGGCAGATGCAGCGTTAACCCAGTTAAAGGAAACTCTGATGAAAGCTCCGATTTTGGCATCCCCAAAAGACGAAGAACCTATGCTATTGTACCTTACGGCTACAAACCGGGTTATCAGTGCAGTAATTGTTGTGGAACGGAAGAAAGACGAATAGAGCATACCAGACCAGCATCCGGTATATTATATAAGCGAAGTTTTCTCCGAGTCCAAACAAAGGTATCCACACTATCAAAAACTGGCATATGGCGTATTTTTCGCATCCAGAAAACTTCGCCATTACTTCCAAGGACATTCCATAACAGTGGTATGTAAAGCACCACTAGGGGATATAATAAACAATGCGGAGGCGACTGGCCGAGTAGCCAAATGGGGCATCGAGCTAGCAGCCTTCGACATTAAGTATCAGCCCAGGACGGCAATAAAATCCCAGGTTTTGGCAGATTTCGTCGCCGACTGGACGGAAGCAATGGAGAAAACACCAATGCCGGAGTCCGAGTACTGGATCATGCACTTTGACGGATCCAAGATGAAGGAGGGCGCTGGAGCTGGTATAGTTTTAAAATCCCCTAAAGGAGATACAATGGAGTATGTATTACAAATACACTTCAATGCCAGCAACAACGTGGCAGAATACGAAGCTCTGCTTCGTGGCTTGCATATTGCAAAAGAAATAGGTGTCAAGCGCATTTTGTGCTACGGTGACTCAGATTTGGTACAGCACCAGCTCAACCAAACTTGGGACGCAAAAAGCCCTATAATGGCCGAATATCGGAGAACGGTGGACGAGTTTGCCATTTGTTTCTTCGGATTCGAAGTTCTCCATGTCAAAAGGAAAGAAAATTGGAACGCGGATGCGTTAGCCCGCATGGGATCGGAAAGGGTAAAAATCCTACCGCCAGGTGTTTTCGTTCAACATTCGTACGAACCATCAATAAAAGGTGGAGATGTTGATTATCCTCTGCCTTCCGAGTCAATTGAAGTTATGCTCGTTAACCCGGATTGGACAATCCCATATATAAACTTCTTAGTTAATCAGAAGTACCCGGAAGGAGCAGACGAAGTCTTGCAAAGACAGATCCAGCGTCGATACAAAGGATACACAGTAATTAACAATTGCCTATATAAACGCAGTACTTCCGGAATTTTTCTGCGATGTATTTCACCAGAAGAAGGACGAGAAATCCTGCAAGAAATCCATGTCGGAGATTGCGGACATCATGCTCAATCAAAAAGCATAGTCAAAAAAGCATTCCGTGCCGGGTTTTTCTGGCTAACAGTCAAGACAGATGCTGAGCACATAGTAAATACATGTGCAGGATGTCAGTATTACGCCAAGCAGACTAATATGCCAGCCCAAGCACTCAAAACTATCCCCATTACATGGCCCTTTGCGGTCTGGGGGCTAGATATGATGGGACCATTCAAAACTGCATGAGGCGGACTCACACATCTACTTGTAGCTGTGGACAAATATACCAAGTGGGTGGAGGCTAAACCCATCAAAAAGCTTGACGGTGTAACTGCCAGAAATTTCATCATTGACGTAGTCATGAGATACGGCGTTCCACACAGCATAATAACCGACAACGGGACAAATTTCTCCATTGGAGAGTTGGCAAAGTATTGCCGACAAACGGGAATTCGCCTAGATCTCGCATCTGTGGCACACCCGCAATCCAATGGGCAGGTTGAAAGAATGAATAGCTCAATCCTACAAGGAATACGTCCAAGACTCGAATCTCCTCTTCATAGAGCAGCTGGAGCATGGGTAGAAGAGCTACCTTCCGTGCTTTGGAGTATTCGAACAACACCAAACAGGTCAACTGGGCAAACCCCGTTTTTCCTAGTTTATGGTGCGGAAGCAATCCTTCCAACGGACATGATCCATGATAGCCCAAGAGTGCAAGATTTCGACGACTCGAATGCCGAAAAAGCACGACAGGATGCCGTCGATCTCTTAGAAGAGGAACGAGAACTTGTGCTTCAAAGATCCGCCATCTACCAGCAAAGTTTATGACGTTATCATAGTCGGAAAATCAGGCATCGTTCTTTTAAAGAAGGTGACCTAGTGCTAAGGTTGGTGCAGCAAAGAAAGCACAAACTTGCCCCAGTATGGGAAGGACCATTTGTCATCAGTAAAGCCATGAAGAATGGATCATATTATCTTGTCGACAATCGTGATACGGAAGATGATCCCGAAAATCCGAATCGCAAAAGAAAGAGAAAGATAGATGATGAACTAGGAGAGACAAAAAGGCCCTGGAGTATCCAGCAGTTACGTCCCTTCTATACTTAGTTCAATTTCTATGTAAACATCTTTGAGATCATGAAATAAAGTTGTCGGAATTCTTTATCCATGTTTTTTACAAGTTTATTATAGTAAAAAACATGATTCCACCTTATCTATTTCCCAATGATCTTACAAAATACTCAGTGTTAACCCGAATTGTGCCTGCGTGCTCGGTGTTTAAAAACTGAATGATTTTCAGCCTATTAAAGGCTAAAGGAAACTCGGATTGTGCCTGCGTGCCCGAGTTTCATTCAAAAAATTCCTTACTATTCTCTAAGCATTATCTGATTGTTTATGTGTTAGGTCACTGGAGCTAGTTAGTAAAAATGCCCTTAGTATGATCCATGTTCCTGAGTTCAAACTGATTGGTTTTACCCAGTAGCTCGGCATGAAGATTCATAGTACTATTGAGCCATTTCAAACACTAAGGAAAGTTAAAGCACATAAGCCAGAGAACTTAGAAGATAAAGGAATATCAAACCCGGAAAACTTGCAAAGAATTTCATAATTAACCGCAAAAGGCGGAGTACTTGTTTATACAAAAGAATAGAAGCATTACAATATAAGTTTACATTGTAAAGTGCAGTAATGCTCCTATTTTCTACTTCCACCATCTAGGTTAAGAAGAATCCTTCAGGCATCCGAGTCTTCATCGCTGCTATCGTTCTCGGGGGCTTCAGGAATCGCTTCTTCCGGGTAGGTGATGGAGATGTTCACCATGAAGGCGATCTTAGTGGCATGACCCTTGATCTCGTCGAAGATGGTGGTCCACTGGGTCTCCGAGTATCCAAGGGGGATACCGGACGCCACGCGCCAAGATTTGGCACTAGGGTAATGCATTCGCATAAGGCCTAAGGCCATGCGTACACCACCCCGTGCTGCGGAGCGCAAGGTGGACTCCTTGGATTCCGCCACCTCCAGGATAGCTTCCGGAAGTTTCTCAACTTCCGAGAATTCCCCAGTTCTTGAGGGAAGGAACTTGTTGACCAGCTGCATGCCTGCAGCCCTGATCGCAGTCCATACCTTCCCAAAAGCTCGGATTTTCTCAATCTGAGTGAGATCTGGGTTATCTCCTGTTTTTTCAGACAAAAAACCAAAAGGTTAGCGAAAAAGCAGAGAAGGAAATCATGACATGGAAAAACCGGTAAATGTTGACAACTTACCGAGAATCTTGTCCATCTCGGAGCCTTCCTCAAGGCGCATGGTTAAGGCATTCTCCAAGTCCTGGATAGTGGCCTTGTCCTTCTCTGCCTACTGAGAGGCCTTGGACTGAGCAATCCCAAGGGCCATGTTGCTGGCCTCCAGATCCTTTCGAATCTTCATAAGCTCCTTATGAAGGTCCAAATTCTCCTGTCGGAGAATCGCGGCATTGCCGACATCTTCAGCTATTTCTTTGGCCTTAGCCAAAGCAGCTGGAAAGCAAGGAACAAAATTCCGAGTTTAGAAAAACTTGGGAGAGTACTTAGACAAAAAGATGGATAAAGAACTTCAGAGAATCAAAACATACCTGTTGTTTCCGACAGTTGTAGCTGAGATGATGCCAACTCTGCTACCTTAACATCAATAATAGATAGAAGGGTTTTCACCTCTTCGTTTTTGATGTTAAGTTTATTAAAAATTTCCAAGTTTATTGCAGCAGCGGTTTGCTGAAACACGGAAATGAAAGTAAGACGCTTAAGTTAAAACAAGCGTAATAAGAAGCATTAAGTGGACAGCGTGCTTTCGACTTATTGCTTGGGGGCTAGAGATATTACCTGGCTCATTTCCTGCAAATTTGACAAGGTTTTGTTGAATTCCTTTACATATTCAGAGAAAAGGATTCCAACGTGGTGAAGGCCGTCTTGTATGACCTGACGAGGTGAAAATACGAAGTCATTGCGGACAATTAGCCTGCCTTGTGGCCAAGGACGGATTAGAGGGGCAGGAGCGAAGAATTTTCTAGCTTCTGGACGAATATATCCGAGTTCATCGAACGGTTCTTCCTTTACCTGGAAATTCCTGTCAAAAGTGGGAATGGGTTCGTCCTCCCCAGATGCTCGAAGATTTCTACCCATCTCTGGTCCCGCCCTTTCCCTCGCATCCATGTTAGATGCAATAGGCTGGCTGGATTGCTGAAATTCTGTGCCCGGATTTGTGGTTTTCTCTTCCCTGCTAAATACAGCTAAAGGTGGAGAAACTGCAGCAGAAGATGGTTCTCCTTTGCTAGCAGCAGCCTTATGTTTCTTCAGTTTCTTTGTCTTTAGAGGAACTGGAGCAAGGCTGAAAGGGAAACATCCGAGAAATAAATATCTCAAGTAACCGGAAGGGAATGATAAGTAAAAAGCTCTAGTAAAATACCCAGATACGGCGATGGGAATTCCGTCAAGATTTATCACTTCTTCGAAGGTCACTTGCCGCTTGCGTTTCTGGCCGCCATAAAAGCCGGCATGAAGTTCGTCGAGCTCGGCGTCGGATGCAAGATCGTTTCCTTTAAGTTCGTCGAACTATGGAGATGGCGAAAGATTCGACTAAGTCAGGAAAAAGAGATAGTCCGAGAGAAACCCAAAAGCAAGGAAAATATAAATACCTTGGGGACTGGGTTTTCCTCGTGATACATTTCCAAACTTTCTGTGTATTGGTCGCGAGTAGCGACCAGTTGGTTGACTCGTTTCTAGAAATCTCTTTTGGAGTAGGATTTGTCCGTCCCTCTCATGCTATCTTCAGGCCCTTCGTACTCACAAAGGAGTCAGGAACGAAAAGAGAGAGGTTGAATACGGCGTCCAAACCAGCACAAAACAGTGTCTGCTCCAGTTAAGGGAGGCTTAGAAGAAGTAAGTTTGGCGATACGTCGTTTTATCTTCATCAAGTCTTCCGGCAAAGTTTGCACCGCTTCGACCGCCCAACTCTCCTGAGGAACGGCGGCGGAGTTGACGAATGGAGGAACCCCGTTTTCTTTCCCGGGAAACGGGATGCCATGATGGTAAAAGAAAAAACCCGTCCAAAACTTGACGGATTCCGATGTTTTTATCTTTGGGTACCAATCTTCCCTGAATCTCCGAAGAGTGAAAGATATAGTCCCGCAGATTGGAAGAATGCCCTCTCTAGGGTTACGCTTCACTCCAAAGCAATATTGCCAAAAATCTAGTCTGGGAGCTATTCCTAAGTACCCCTCGAAAAGATCTTGGAAACCGGCTAGGTAGAGAATGGAGTTTGGTGGAAGATTATGTGGCTGAATGCCGTAATGGTTAAGGACTTCCAAGAAAAAGGCGGAAGGTGGCAAACCCATACCTCTCGCAATATGAGAAGTAAGGAGGACGCGTTCCCCGTCTTTTGGCTTGGGCTCGGATTCGTCTTCCGGGCTCCGCCATTTATCTTTAACCAAAAGCCCCTCCTTCTCCATTGTCGGAAGGAGGGATGGCAGAAGGCTGCTCGGACTCCAATTGTCGGCAGTCTCCGTCTCCTCTTCGGCTCCGGCGTCGGCGGAGGCTGCGGCCTCCGCGGCCGCGAGCTCGTCTCCGACGAGCGTGATTTTTTCCTCCACCGTCTCGGGAGCGAACGGTGGAGTGGGCGCGGATGAAGATCCCGCAAGATCCGCGGAGGCGAGAGAGGTTTCCTCGCCCTCCGCGCCGCCCGTAGCCTTCGCCGGCTCGTCGCCGGAGGCGTGCACCGGAGAATCCAATTGTGGATCCATTGTGTCGATAATCTCGTCAATCTCCTTGGCGACGGCGCGGGATGGGGAAGACGACGGTGAGGCCATCGAGTAGCGGCGCTCGGTCGTTTCCGGTGAGGTCTTGGATGCGATGGTGCGCTCGGGAGCTGCTTTGCTGTGAGTTTGGGCGCTGGGAAATGGCGTGCGAAGTGAGAGCGGAAGGTTTTCACGGTGGACGAAGATGGCTATTTATAGCCGGAATTCCGTCACGATGCGTGCTAACGGCTCTTTTGACCGTTGGATGTCCAACGCGTGTCACTCGCCGGAAAGTCCGGGAAATGAAATGACAGGATGATTATTGCTATCTCCTCGTTTCCCGCGAGAATCTGTCAGAGATATGTTTCTGGGTTTTCCACCGCAAAACCCAAACGTCCCTTACGTCAGCAAGTTTAAGCGCTAACGTAGGAAGTTCCTTCTCCACGAAGGATCGTGCGAGAAAAGCCGGATTTGCTGGATTCCGAGTTTTACGTTACAACATCCTTTAAGGAGAAAAAGAAGAATCAAGACTGCATGCCGATATTTCTCGGAAAAGATGCATTTGGCGAAATACGGCAAAAACGGAGTCTCGATCCTTCTTGGGGGATACTGTCGGATATATACTGAATAGGGGTATATCAGATGGTAGTCTAAAGTGCCGGATTACCCGGGTGGCCCAAATGGTAGTGGGCTACGGTCCATTGGGCGGCCCAGTAAGCTAACGCACAGAAGCCGATTCTAGAAGGACCCGGATCACGACCCACGTGATCTGGCTTGGAGTAGAAGGCGGATTCCTTACTTTCCAAGTTAATAGTTACCATAGTCTTCTAGGATTCCTACTCTGTATTCCCTAACCCGGCTATTATATAAAGCCGGATGGGAGATATGATAGATAGACAAGAAGCTACTAGCTAACTCGCTGAGAGGTTGATCCTCGACGAATAGCTAACAGAACCTCACGCTGTACTTTGTATACAAGGCTTTAGACCCGAATAGTGAGTTTGCAGGAGTAGGAACGCCGTATTACTACGACGTACCGAACCTGGGTAAAACATGTGTTACTGTCCTTAGCACAACCACGTTCCCCCACGTCTCTACCCGTAGTTTCATGGCACCCCCGTCTATGAATTCTACTACGATGACTCGACACATACTGAGATACCACCTTCTTGCATAGTTTGAATAACATCCATACAATCAGAGTTGATAATCAACTTGGAGCATCTCCTTTGTCCCACTAGGATGAGACCATCCTTCAGGGCTTGAGCTTCTGCTGCCAAAGCCGAAGAGACATAAGCTATATCGTTGTTGCTAGCCGCGATAAAAGCACTGGGGTCATCTCTGATCACCGCCTCCATAGCCCCCAAGTCATGTTCAAGGCAGAAAGCTGCGTCAATATTAAACTTCTCTTGGTTGAGACCAAACAACAAAATTGATATTTGCCTTAGATTTCATAGTTGTCCCGTAGTTTGCAGTAAATGCCGCAGTAGCCAAAGCTCATCGTTCTGGTGATTGTATAGATTCATTATGTGTTACCTAGCGACGCTATCACCAGGTGTACCATAGAGTCGAAGGCTCGAAGCCATCAGATCACGAACTCCGATCTAAGGAAACTCCGATCTTAGGAAACTGAAGTGATTTTTTGTCCGAGAGTTGAAGTAAATCTTTTAGGATTGTGCACCCCGATATGTCCATCGCTGCACTTCTGTCCACCAATTCCCTCAGCCCCAAATTCGGCCACACTTCTTGCACCCTCAAGCAACCAAAACATGCATGTTTAGCGTCAGTGGCAGACCCTGAACAAATTTGATGCCCGAGCGAACAGTAAAATTAGGGGTATATAATGATTTTTTTTGTCAATTTACTATACAAATACAGTAAGAATACTCTATGGCGGCCGGCCGGAAGCCCGTGCAAGGGCTGGGGAGTAGGGACTAGGTCTGCCGGTGTTTAGCGTCTCCTGCACATGATAGGAAGACAGAGTGCAAAAGTAAACAGATAATGCAAAAATAAAGGCCACAATAGCGCAATTCAACATTAAGAATGGGAACACGTCTGATATGCACAAGCAAGACCTCATAAAAATAAAAATAGGAAGGAAATTCAAGCGTCCTTGTCGCTTTCCTCCTTGACCTGCACCTTGTCCTCAGAATCCTCCTCGCTGCTGGAGCTGCAGCTGCAGCCTGAAGTATCCTCGGAGCTGAACACTGTCGGTTCACTTCCCTCGCCGGAGGAGTCGTCCTCAGAACCTCCATCCAGCTATCCACAACACCGAAGAAGATTTCCATCGTAGACCCTGAAGGCAAGGACGTCGATGTCGGTGAATTGCAAGATAGGAAGTAGCCCGCACACAGAAAGTTGTCGTATGCGAACTTCTTCTAGCCCAGAGTGAGGATCAGCACGCTACGACACGGAGAGTATATGGAGTCAACCTCGACCGCCGCCGGAGAATCCTCCATCCTTACCTAGTAGAAAGGAGGACGGGGATAAGGAATCAGTCGGGCGAAGCGATGGGGAAGGCGAAGCTCGTCCATCCGACCCGACGTAAGAAGGGTCAGTACCTCCGGACCAGGACGGAGTGGAGGCGTTGGCTCCATGGTCTTCTTGATAGAGTGCTTGCCGCCCTTGCGGAGAGAAGAAGAGGCATCTACATAGTGGATAGAGAGCTTGCCGCTTGGACCGGCGGGATGGCGTGTGATGTGCGCTAAGGTCACGGGAGCTTTCCCATGACAACCGGGGGGACGACCACGCAGACGCAGACTGGTAACGTCAGCGGAAGCAGGGGCCTTCCGAGGGCGGATGCGGGGCCGTGGACTAGCAGCTTCAGGAGATGAAGGATTCTGGTGAGGATGACCGCGTGGCTTGGGATCGCCTTTCGGTGTCCTGTCTATGGAAAAAGTTAGCTTGAGAGGAGACAATGAGGCGAGCGCAAGAAGTAAGAGAAGGCAGTGGCGAAGAATGAGATAGAGTCTCATTTTTGGTCGACTTTTATAAGAAGACCCGGTGAATCAGGGTCGTTGATGCAAAACCTAGGAAATCAAGCGCATACACATGGCGACAAGGAGATGAACAAACGGGGTATTACTTTCCCCACTACGTGCGAGAATCGAGGAGCTGTTATGCCTGATTCCTTGCTTCTCACACGAAATCAAACAATCAAATCCAATCAAACAGTTGTCGCCTTAGCCGTCCACTGACACGCGGGAGATCTTGAGATGTTATGTCCCATCTTATGACAAAGTCACATCAGTGACAGGTTCTGACGTCATGAATGACCGTGCTACAGGTAAGAACTATGCGAGTATGCATTTATCTGTTAAAATTTTGGATTCATCTTCGCAAAAGAAAGGTCGAGTTAGCCTGTGAGGGAAAGAATGTGTGACTCGACATTTTACTCGATGCTTAGTACCCGAGACTAGAGTCCTAAATAACTAAGTTATCCTCGATTCGCATCTGCTGCATTATATGACTGGATGCCGCCTTTACAACGCGAAGGTAAGACCCGTGAAACTGATTTTCCGGCCTGGGGGTTGCACGACTGATGCGCCACCTAGTCATTCCCGGGCCTACGACATGAAGAAAATCCCGACAGACGCATTGGGTGATATATACTGAAACTGGAGTTCAACTTGGTAAGACCTCAGCGGATCGAGTTGGATTACGCAAGATATTTCCACACTAGGGCCTGGGCTCCGAGCTTGAGTTGTCTAGCTATGTATTCTCTCTAGTGGGATTAACTGGCCCCGAACTTTTGGGTGCGCACGACATTCTAAGCTACATCCCTTAATTCTCAGAGAAGACTTTCTGCTATTTGTAGATCTATCAAGACCCCCAATTAACTATCAGGTAATGCATAGACTTTTTACAGGTACTCCAGTCGAGTATCATCTGATGCGAGTGATTTAACTCTTTTTTCGAATCTTCGACTTCACCAAGCATTCGAGGGCTACTGATGTGGGGATGCCCAAATGACCCCCCACAATGAAGATACCGCGTGTAGCCCAATTACAGGAACCTTTCAGAAATTTTACGGGAGTATCAAGGCCCAGGCCCATCAACATGATGCATGTATAAACCGACCCGGGATACTTACCTTGTGGGTCAATAAGGAAGTTAGGAAATGAAAGTAAAGTATAGGCACCTAGAGGGGGGGGGGTTAATAGGTGCGACGACCAATTTTAATTTTTCTTGTAGTTTAGGCTTGACACAAAGGTAAATTCTCTAGATAATGCAACTATGGTGAATTTACCTATATGACAAGGATAAAAACAAACACAATGCTAGCACAAGTAAAGGGAGTAAGGTAACGAGCGATATGAAGCACGCAGAGACACGATGTAATCCTGAGTTTCTCATTGTTAAGGGAGTACGTCTCGTTGGAGGGGTGTGAGCTCGCCACGAAGGCCTACTCAACGCCACAAAGGCCTCACCCTATTCTCCGATGAACCCCGCCACAAAGGCCTAGTCCACCTTCCACTATTGATCCCCTTTGAGGCGGGAATCGAATCCTTTACAAACAACTTGGGGCACACACCCACAAACAAATTGGGGGCTCTCAAAAATCTTGAATCACCAAGAAGTAGCAAGATGCCTAGGTTCTCCACAAGAGGAAACCCTAGGCTAGATCCCTCAAACTAGAGAGGGGGAAATGAAGAACGGGTCGGTGAAGATGTAGATCGGGGCCTTCTCCTTCAATCCTCCAAAGATCTTTGAGTTTGGGTGGAGGGATTTGGAGTTATGAGGGATTTGGTGAGCTCTTAAATGCTATTTAATGCCAAAGGGGAAGAACTAGATCTCAAGGAGGAAGAGGAGGGGTATTTATACCCCCTCCTCAAATCCGGTACCAATAATCCGGCTTGTCTCTGTCCTGCGCAGACAACCGTACGGGATATTCCGGCTCCTCCGGAATAATCCGGTACCAAAAATCCGGTCCACTTTTGTCAGCTCCAACTTCAGTCCTTAGCCATTTTTGAGCAAAAACTCCACAACCGGAATATCCGGTGAGAGATGAATAATCCGGTACCAAATATCCGGCTCATCTCTGTCCATAAATTGGACCAAAACTTCCTGAACCGGAATATCCGGCTCCTCTGGAATATTCCGGTACCAATAATCCGGTTGGCATCTGTCCCAAAACTCTTAGGCCAAACTTCACTGAACTTTTCGGTGATCGATGCTGATGTTAAGTATAATACCTGCACACTGAACACCTTGATAAATAATGTACTTAGTATTGTTAACTAACACACAAAACACCGGGAAAACGAAATGCACTTTCAATCTCCCCCTTTTTGGTGCTAGATGATAATACTAAGATTTGCAATAAGACCTTGACGAGATCATGTTTGAAACAAAATGGAAATGTCTCCCCCTATCTATATGCATATCTTTTGTTTGCCTCAAATGCAAAAAGTGCAATAATATACGGGGAGCAATTTCCAACAAGTAGCAAACATGCCAAAGTAACAATATCACATATAAGTTGAGAAAAAGATAGAAATATATACCTTGTGCGTTGAGATGATAACAAGAATAACCAAGCACAACAATAGATAATATCCTCAAAACATAAGATAGATAATCCAGATAACCACTAACATATAGATAATCCATGAAAACATCCATGATAACCAAACGTAGTCTCACAACACAATAACACATAGTTTTAAACGACAATAAAACGAGCAAGGTTCACAAAAATAAGACTAAATGGACACAAGCTCTCACGAAATGCTAAAAGCATATACTTGTGCCCGAAACCCATGCAAATACGTGATCTAGAAGCTACTTCTCCCCCTTTGGCATCGAGACACCAAAAAAGGAGAGAAATAACTATGCTAACGTACCAACAAGGTCTAAGCATCTGAATGCTCAGAAGACTCTCCTGCAGACGCGTCAGAAGATCCCTCAGCCTCCCTCTCTAGATCATCATCTATCTCCTCATCATCCTCATCATACTCATCAACAGGACCCCTGGAAGAAGCAGAAGTGGTACGGAGAGCCTCCTCAATGCGCTCCCAAGGAGTGCGATCACCAGCAGACCACTGAGTGTAAGACTGAGGAACAAGTGGAGCAGGCAGGACACCATAAGCACCACTCACGTGGTGAAGAATCTGACTCTGGGTACTGGACATAGCTGAGTCTCTGCAGTAGGCCCTGTACTGCTCCTTATGGATGTCCACCTTCATGCACAACACATTGCGCTGAAACCATGAGAGCTTCCTGACATGGCGCAGAGTGTTGGAACCAGGGGTGGAGGTAGGCTGAGCACTAGAAGAGGCACCACCCCCAATAGAGGTACCACCCTCAAATAGAGGAACATGAGCAATAGGTACGGCCTTCTTCCTCTTGATGTACAGCTTCTTGACCATGTGAGGCACCATGGGAAGCTCAGGAAACTCACTCTTCATCACATCCTTGATCAGCATCATGATATAAGGACCATAGGGAATGGTGTTCCCACCAATCATAGCATTGTACAACTCATGATAGATAATGTCCATGACATCCACAGTATAGGAGGTAGTGGGATCCTGATCCTCAATGTACTGTTTTGCCAGAAAGAGAAGATTGCACAATGGGTTGGTGAGAGCATCATTATTACCTCCACTCGGCATCAAGAAAGATCTGAAGATACGCACAAGCTGATCATAGAGAGGAAGAAGTCCCTCTAGCTTCCCAACAGTAAATCCTGGGGCATATAACTCTACCATGTACCTCTCCCTCTGAGGTCTCTCCACCTCATGCATACGGTGACCAGCAGAAGGATAAGTGTTGTAACGGTATCCAAGAAGACGAGCCAGTATGTGAAAAGGAATCTCACAGTGAGTGGTCTGGGTCATCCATTTAAGGATACACACTACATCATTGCTGAACACCAAAGTGGACATGAACTGAGTGATGAGCTCGGTGTTGTACGGGCACTGGATCTCCATCAGCTTCACCAGACCAAACCGCTCAACAATGCTGGCAGCCTCAGCAAGCTCTTCCTTTTCCTTTATCACAACAAACTCAAATGGGTGCAACTCACGGATGGGGAACCTGAAGTCACAGTAGATATCTGCATAGATGCATGACTGCTCCAGACACCAGAAACGAGGATCATCACAAGTACCATCCCGTGGAGTGTTGTACCAATCCTTCTGCCTTATCACAGTGTAATCAGGAACACTAATGTCGGACTTATAGTTGGGCCGAGTGTTCTTATTCTTGGGCCTAGATGAGACAACCTTCTTACCACCAGATTTCCTTGGAGGGCGATTAACGCCTTGATCCTCATCACTAGTATCCTTGTAGGAGGGGCGCTTGCGAGTGTTCATCTTCTCAACACCAGAGCCACCTGTGAACAAGAATATAGATGGAAAGCAATGGGGATGAGTGCACATATGTCAAACAATGGATGAATCATGCATAAAAACAATAGAGAAGATTCCAGGTATTAATCTAATAAGAATTCTAGCAAGGATCAATTTTGAACTGTTCTCAAACGGTACCGCACTCAACCGGATATTCCGGTACAGAACTGAACCGGATATTCCGGCTCACCCGGATATTCCGGTTCAAACCTGGACCAGATATTCCGGTGCAGCGAAAACAACACAAAATCGATCCTAATCTAGAGTTCAAAACTAGATCGGTGAAAAGTGAATCTAGATTATTGTATCTAGCATGCAAAGGGTACCCTAGGGAGCAATTTCTACCAATCATTGACAACAAAAACACAAATCCATGGAGGGGTATGGTTATAGCACCAAGATTCAACGAGTTTGAACTTTACCGGCATCCATGGATGAAGATACTTGGATGGAAACGCTCCCGAGGACGAGGGGAACAAGATCTGGGCAATAGCTCGAAGATCCCGCGGAGGAAACGGCCCGGGGGGGGGCAAGATTTAGTGCGGCGGCGTGAGGGGGTGGAGGAGAGGAGTTGGGGAAGAAAGGGCACGAACTGCCCCTTCCCCGTCCCTGTCCTGGTTATGTGATTTTCGCCGGACCGGATATTCCGGTCCAGAACTGGATCGGAAATTCCGGCTGCCTACTGTTTCGAAATTTCCTCGTTTCAATGGAACGACACATGTGCTAGAAGAAGTTGGTTTTAAGGTAGAATGGCTTAGTATATAAACACCAAACTGAAAGTAGTACTTATCCCTCTCAAAAGTAAGAATCAAACGAACAAAGGACCAATTGAGTGAGATTTTCCTACAAAAGAACACTTAGAAGGTAAAACACCAAGAAATGCAATGAAATAACAAATAAAACCCAAATAATATCCAGCTCTTCGAAAAAAGAAGAGGTTGGTGGCCTAAGCCACCATGTAAGAGATCATGATATGCCACCGCGAAGATATATCTTGGGTGCATTGCCAATTCTCGACATTGAAGCTCACAATTCAACATTAGAAAAAGAGAGATAACAATGAATATTTTCTTTGGGCATAATGCGGGGAGGGAGAACCCAATGTGTTAGGATAACACTCCCCCTATGTCCATGCCTACATCTAAACCCAAACATGTTTCATCTATAGGGGTGTGTTCAAGATCCTCAAGTCAAACTCCTAGAATCAATGACATTTATTTCATTCCTCAAGAACAAGAATCTTGCACCGTCGAGTGGCTTCGTGAAAATATCCGCAAGATTGTCCTTGGTGGGCACATAAGATAGAGCAATATCCCCTCTTGCCACATGGTCTCGGATGAAATGATGGCGAATCTCAATATGCTTCGTTCTTATGTGTTGCACGGGGTTGTAGGCGATCTTGATGGCACTTTCATTGTCACACAAAGAGGCACCTTATCCAAATTAACGTCATATTCCTTGAGAGTTTGCCTCATCCATAGCAATTGAGTGCAAGCACTTGCAGCGGCTACATACTCGGCTTCAGCGGTGGAGACAGATATGCAATTTTGCTTCTTGGAAGACCAACTCACCAAAGACCTACCAAGAAATTGGCAAGCCCCGGAAGTAGACTTCCTATCATCTTGATCACCCGCCCAATCGGAATCCGTGTAGCCCTTGAGAGAAAATTGTGCCCCCTTTGGGTACCAAAAACCAAATCTTGGGGTATGAACCAAATAACGAAAGATCCTATGGACCGCCATCAAATGGCTTTCCTTAGGAGCCGCTTAATACCTTGCACACACACCTACACTCAAAATGATATCGGGCCTAGATGCACAAAGATGGATCAAAGAACCAATCATAGAACGATACAACTTTTGGTCCACATCTTTACCCTTTGGGTTACGTGATAGGTGGCACTTGACTTGCATGGGAGAAGACTTGATCTTTGCATTTTGGAAGTTAAACCTCTTGATCATGTCTTGGGTATACTTGGCTTGAGAAATGAAAGTTCCACGAGCCAATTGCTTGATCTCAAAACCAAAGAAGAATTTAAGCTCTCCCATCATAGACATCTCGAACCTGTCAGTCATAAGCTTAGAGAACTCATTATTGAAAGCTTGGTTATTTTAGCCAAAGATAATATCGTCCACATAGAGTTGGCATATGAAAATATCTCCCTTTACTCTCTTGGTGAAGAGAGTGGGGTCGATCTTCCCAACTTCGAAACCACGGTCATCCAACAATTCTCTAAGGTGCTCATACCAAGCACGTGGTGCTTGTTTGAGACCATAGAGAGCTTTGTCAAGTTTGTAGACATGGTTAGGAAAGTTGAGATTTTCGAACCCCGGAGGTTGCTTAACATATACTTCCTCTTTTAGTGGACCATTCAAGAAAGCACTTTTGACATCCATTTGTTGCAATTTGAAATTATGCGAAGAAGCATAAGCAAGGAGGATACGGATTGACTCAAGGCGAGCCACGGGTGCATAGGTTTCATCAAAGTCAATGCCTTCAACTTGAGTGTAACCTTGAGCAACCAATCTTGCCTTGTTCCTTATGACCATGCCATGCTCATCTTGCTTGTTCTTGAAAATCCACTTAGTGCCAATAACATTGTGGCAATCTTTGGGCTTCTCAACCAATCTCCAAACCTTGTTGCGCTCAAAGTTATTGAGCTCATCATGCATTGCTTCAACCCAATCGGAGTCCTCAAGAGCTTCAAATACTTTCTTTGGTTCCACCATAGAGATATGAGCTTGATGCTCACTAAAATGTGCCAATTGCCTTCTTGTGGATCTTCTAGCTTGAATATCCTCTAAGACCTTGTTGTCTTGGGCATCAATTTGCTTCAAAGCTCTTCTTATCCTTTTAGCACGACGTTCTTCGATCTCTGCATTATTGCACGGAGGGATCACTTGATCATCTTGATCATTTGGGTCCCCATCTTGACCAACTTGGCCTTGATCATCATCATCAACACTAGCTTCAACTTGAGGAGAGGATGAAGAGGATGGTTGATCTTGGCCTTGACCTTGACTAGCATGAATGATATGAGTGGTTGCATCTTGCGTAGTAACTTGGTCAATAAGAGGAGGGTCTTTAACATGTTCTTGGTTAGGTGTAGCACTTGGCTCCTTGGCTGGCTCTTCTATTGCAGAGGAGGGCTCCACTTGAGTAGAGCATAGTCCTTCTCGAGTCGCCATAAGGTGTCCCTCAATGGGGCGAAAAAATCCCACACCCATCCTTCCTATGGCTTCT
Organism: Alopecurus myosuroides; assembly: GCA_028641055.1. Classification (NCBI taxonomy): domain Eukaryota; kingdom Viridiplantae; phylum Streptophyta; class Magnoliopsida; order Poales; family Poaceae; genus Alopecurus; species Alopecurus myosuroides. The sequence continues at coordinate 205,976,065 of CM054063.1, read as the reverse complement.
TGAGGTATTTCAACATCTACATTAGAAACATGAAATTGTGCCACTTGGGAGCCATCATTTTCCTCGAAAGCCACACTACAAGATTCTATGACAATCCGTGAGGCTTTGTCAAAGACTCTATAAGTGTGGGATTCGGCACCGTAACCAACAAATATACCCTCAATAGTTTTGGATTGAAATTTAGACAACCTAACACCCTTGATCAAATAAAAGCACTTACAACCGAATAAACGGAAGTAGGAGATGTTGGGCTTGTTGCCGGTGAGGATCTCATATGGAGTCTTGTCCAAGCCTTTGCGGATGTAGAGGCGGTTGGAGGAGTGGCATGTGGTGGATACGGCCTCATCCCATAAATATTGGGGAGAAGTGTACTCCGCCAACATGGTCCTTGCCATATCCAAGAGAGTGCGATTCTTCCTTTCGGCAACACCATTTTGTTGAGGAGTGTAAGTGGCGGAGTATTGATGACGAATGCCTTCTTCACTAAGGAATTCATTCAAAGTGTAGTTCTTGAACTCCGAACCATTATCACTCCTAACAGTTATGATTTGCACATTGTGTTGACGTTGCACTTCATTGGAGAAGTCGATGATGGTTTTTTGGGTTTCACTCTTGCACTTGAATAAATAAACCCAAGTGTATCTTGAATAATCATCGACAATCACCAAGCAATACTTCTTGCCTCCAAGACTTGCCTCGGGCACGGCACCAAAGAGATCAACATGGAGGAGCTCCAAGATCCTCTTTGATGAAATAATAGTCTTGGCCTTGTGCGCCTTATCATGCAACTTTCCTTCAACACACAACCTACAAACGTGATCCTTTGAAAACGAAACATTTTCTTTTAGTCTGACAATAAGGACACCTTTGTGAAGACTTTGCAAAGTTCTCATTTTGACATGGGATAAGCGGAGATGCCACAACCATCCCACGTCCGCCTTTCCGAAAAGACACATTGTTTGAGAGTTGGAAGACTTTGAAAAGTCCACCACGAACAACTCATTTTCAACATGTCCCACGTAAGCGATGTCAAGAGTCTTGCTCCTCAAAAGGACCACAATATCAACATCAAAAAACACAGAGAAACCCATCTTCCCAAGAGAGCAGACGGAAAGTAAATTGTAACCAAGGGATTCGACAAGCATGACGGTCACGATAGTGATATCGGGAGCAACCACAACCTTGTCGAACCCGGATACCTTAGACGAGGATGAGTCTCCATAAGTGACGGTTGCTTGTATGTCATTTGGGCGCAACTCCGTCACAAGTTCTTTGCTTCCGGTCATAGGGCTAGTGCATCTACTATCAATTATCCATTTAGTCCCACCGGAAGCATAGTCCTGCAAGAGATCATTGAACCGAGGAGGATCCCTTCATGTTAGCAACAAGGGTCTTTGGAACCCAAATAGTATAGTCAATGAAACCCTCAATAGGACCAACATATTTAGCTTGCACAACACCATAATAATCAACATATAAGAAATGGTGTGGATTGTTAGTTCCCGTGGAGGTGCTATGAGTAGTGTTGTCCCTCATGACGCTACTACCCGAGGCAACATTGCTTGCTTGTGCGGGTGTGCTACGAGTAGTGTCGTCCCTAATGACAATACCACTCGAAGCACCATTGTTGGTCTTCTTCTTGTTCTTCTTCTTGGCGACATAGCCAAGGCCTTGCATACCCACTTGTGGCCTTGGAGCACTCAATTGTGGTCTAGCAATGACCACATTCGAGCTAGGGGCAACCAATTGTGGGGTAGAGATCACAACCTTCTCAACTTGAGGGCTTTTGCCCTTGAGCCTTGCAAGCTCAACCTTCAACCTAGCATTTTCCTCAATAATATTTGCATGATCACAAGAAGAAGTAGAGGTGCTAGGGTTGTTAAGTTGGTTAAGTTGAGTTTGAAGTTGTTCATGCAACTCTTTGAGGGAAGAATGTTGACTCTCCAAAGCTTTGTGAGCCTCTGCTAGTTTTTCAAACTCCTCAGTTAGTTTACCATGACCAACCCCAAACTCAACCTTATCCTTTTTAGCCTTTTTATATTTAGCAATAGCAAGATCACGTTCTTTAGTGATATTAGAAACAAGTTCATTATGAGTTTCTTCAATAGATTCAAGTTCCTCCTCAAGAGAAACTGTACCATCATGCTCTTCCTCAAGAGTCATAGAGAGGGATGCAATTTCATCCGCATCCCTTCTTTCAACCTCACCTTTCTTCTCAAGAGCTTCTTGGGCCTCTCCCAATTGGCTCATGAGATGCTCAAAGTACTTCTTGGTCTCCCCTTGCATGTTAGACATAAAATTTTCCAAGGAGAGCCTCTCATCTTCTTCTCTAAGATTAGCAAGATGTTCTAGTTCACTAGGGGTCTTAGAGTTGGAGGAAGGTGATACCTCCGTGGCCTTAGCCATGAAGCACTTGGCATTTCGTTGACGATGATTTTCATTGGGGGATTCAAAGAGAGATGAAGATGGTGGAGTAGAAGCAATAGCAAGAGCGGCCACTTCATTTGTGGTTTCTTCTTCTTCATCACTCCCGAAATCATACCCCTCTTGAGTCAATAGCACAAACATGGTGGGAGACTTCTTGTTGAATGGTTTCTTCTTGAAATGAGGTTTCTTGTACTCAACATTGGACTTGTCCTTGCGAATGAGCTTGCCACTATGGAGTTCTCTATTTTCATAGGGACACTCCACGATGAAGTGGTGCTTATCTTGGCAATTGAAGCAGGACCTCACTTTTTGAGCCCCATCATTTCCATAGCGAGACTTGGTCTTCTCCTCAACAAACTTATTTCCCTTGGGAGGATTCCTCCAAAACATTTGCACGGTGAGAGCAATGAGATCCTTTAGCACGGGATCATAGTCTTGTTCCTTCAAGGGAGGCAATGCCTCTTCTCCTTCTTATTCAAACTCAACCTCTCTTGACACAACCTTGGCCTTCAAGGCAACCTATTCCCCTTTGTGCATTCCAATGGCCCTAGCACAGTTTTCAAGAGCATTCCTGGTTTGCACTTGATAGGAGCACATTTCTTGCATCACTTGAGTTGAGGTCATGGAAGAGAAATCATGTCTTCCTTGAATGCTCTTCAAGTCCGCGCCCTCAAATGGCATTAGGGCAATCATGTACTTCCTCTTGATCCAAGCATCATCAATGTACTTGGCACCAACATTTGAGAAGGCGGTGGCAAGAGTCTTGAGTCTTTGGTACATGTCCACATGGTCCTCTCCATCATGCATATATAACCCTTCGGCCTCATTGGTCAAGGCATCATATCTATTCCTTTGCATACTCTCATTTCCCACAAACATGATGACAAGAGCGTCCCATGTTTCCTTGGCGGTGGAATATTGTTGAAGATGCGGCATGTGGTTAGGACCCACGGCTTGTTGAAGAATTGACAAGGCGGTGTAGTTGAGTTGACAATCTTCGGCTTCCCTTCTTGTAAGGTTCTTGGGGTCATGAGGTTTGTATCCATCACGAGTGAACCTCCAAAGCTCTATACAAGAAGAGTTCAAGTGAGTCTCCATGTAATATTGCCATTCACGAAAAGAAAAGGCATCAATTTTAGGTGGATCTTCTCTAGGGATTATATGAGGACGTGGGACGGGAGGATCGGGACAATAACTTCCGGGAACGGAGTGAAATTCTCCATCTCCTTCCGTACCCTTCTTAGTGGAGTTTTCGGCGGAAGCATTTTTATGTGGTTCACCATCTACCCCTTTCTTGACGCCCTCCGGATTGTTATCCAGAGGAGTAGAGTCGACGACCTCCGGTCCTTTGGCTTTGAGGAGTTCAGCCAAGACTTGGCGCAACTCATCAAATTTGGTGTCGATGGATGAGGTCAATGAGTTTCTCAACTCATTGAGATCATCCATGGACACCCTAGCCACAGACATTTCGGTATCCGAATCTTCTCCCATACTTAAACTCTTAGGCGATTAAGCCCGATAGAAGAGCCGAGGCTCTGATACCAATTGAAAGTAAAGTATGGGCACCTAGGGGGGGGGGGGTGAATAGGTGCGACGAACAATTTTAATTTTTCTTGTAGTTTAGGCTTGACACAAAGGTAAATTCTCTAGATAATGCAACTACGGTGAATTTACCTATATGACAAGGATAACAACAAACACAATGCTAGCACAAGTAAAGGGAGTAAGGGAACAAGGTAACCGATATGAAGCACGCAGAGACACGATGTATTCCCGAGTTCCTCCTTGTTAAGGGAGTACGTCTCGTTGGAGGGGTGTGAGATCGCCACGAAGGCCTACTCAACGCCACAAAGGCCTCACCCTATTCTCCGATGAACCCCGCCACAAAGGCCTAGTCCACCTTCCACTATTGATCCCCTTTGAGGCGGGAATCGAATCCTTTACAAACAACTTGGGGCACACACCCACAACCAAATTGGGGGCTCCCAACAATCTTGAATCACCAAGAAGTAGCAAGATGCCTAGGTTCTCCACAAGAGGAAACCCTAGGCTAGATCCCTCAAGCTAGAGAGGGGGAAATGAAGAACATGTCGGTGAAGATGTAGATCGGGGCCTTCTCCTTCAATCCTCCAAAGATCTTTGAGTTTGGGTGGAGGGATTTGGAGTTATGAGGGATTTGGTGAGCTCTTAAATGCTATTTAATGCCAAAGGGGAAGAACTAGATCTCAAGGAGGAAGAGGAGGGGTATTTATATCCCCTCCTCAAAACTAGCCGTTTTGCAGGATTTGGGGTACCGGAATATCCGATCCAAATTTGGACCGGAATATCCGGTATGGTTATCTGCTCGAATCCTGCTGACTCCAGCCGGAATATCCGGTTGCCTCTGAAAAATCCGGTACCAATAATCCGGCTTGTTTCTGTCCTGCGCAGGCAACCGTACCGGATATTCCGGCTCCTCCGGAATAATCCGGTACCAAAAATCCGGTCAACTTCTGTCAACTCCAACTTCGGTCCTTAGCCATTTTCGAGCAAAAACTCCACAACCGGAATATCCGGTCAGAGATGAATAATCCGGTACCAAATATCCGACTCATCTCTGTCCAGAAATTGGACCAAAACTTCCTGAACCGGAATATCCAGCTCCTCTGGAATAATCCGGTACCAATAATCCGGTTGGCATCTCCCCCAAAACTCTTAGGCCAAACTTCAGTGAACTTTTCGGTGATCGATGCCGATCTTAAGTGTAACACCTGTACACTAAACACCTTGATAAATAATATACTTAGTATTGTTAACTAACACACAAAACACCGGGAAAACGAAATGCACTTTCAGGAAACCTATTGTGTAAAGACTCCGAGCTGTACACGAATTCCCGAGACCCGACCTCCTATATAAAGGCCGGGAGGGTGTCATAGCAGGGATCATTGAATCCAGGGAGAGAACCAGAGAGTGAAGAGAGAATAAGCCAGAACACCATTGTAACCAAGACCTTACTCTCCAGAATAAAAAGATAGTCATGAAGTAGGGGTTTTACCTTCTCGAAGGGCCCTTAACCTGGGTAAATCGTGCTCTCTGAGTCCTATCAACCCTATAGTCCACCATCGATCATCTTACTATGAAACCCTAACCCAACAAGCATGGGATATGTCATGGTACCCCCACGACATCTACTAACCCCTCTAGGTTATCCATCTCGATCCTTCACGGTGTGGGGATTTGTTGCTTTACGTTTTTATTTTTATTGCAAAACTTGTAAATAAAAGCTCTTGCTATTTTTTCATTGTTCCTCTTTTAGATAATGGAGTAACACTCACCCTGTCTCCATACAAAAGTCAAAAATAGAAGCAACAAGATTTTAAAAAGACACATTTATTACGGATTATATTTTCCAACCATCACATATGCTAATATAGAGCTAGTGACTCCTGCCCCCTCGTGTCGCACCTTTCAGGTGGCATTAGGGGAAACCATGGCGTCGCTGCTGCCTCCAATCCACCACCGCCCTATATCCTTGCCTCTATTGCATCGGGTCTCCACCGCAGTGGTGTCAGGACGTCACGCTAAAGATGCATGTGATTCTTATCCTCGCTACCATGGCTAATTCGACCCTTTGGAAGTGGTGGCACTCAGCTTGCTGGCGTGGGTATCAAGACGATCTAGTCCATTTTCTCGTGCAAAGATCATACCTAGGTGGTGCATTATGGTGGTTAGCTTGATACAGCTTCTCTATGGAAGTTGTTTCGGACTTTTCATATGGGCGACGCGGTATGGAGGCAGATGTCCACGTTGGGAATATGCCATAGAGGCAATCATGTATGATGTAACTAGAAGTATATCCCGCGCATTACTGCGGGGATCTCTTTAGAAACTACAGTATTGTGAACCAAAATTGATAAGAGATGTGATAGATTATGTATTCTAAGAGAATATAAAAAAAATTAATTGATCATACTATATATATTTTAAATTATTAATATGAATAATTGGATGATTTTAGAAATTGATTATGTGATAGCTTGCATGTAATGTTTAATAAATATTAGTGGAGATGACATGGACAATTGATTGGCTAGGAGAATAGATGATGTGGATAGCTTGCATGTTGAGATAGAAAAATTATTAATGCATGTTAGTGGGGTTTTGCTTTATAAGAAGTATAGATAGATTCCCAATGTATTCATAAAATTATTAAGTTGTCCTTATTTTGAACATCTGATATATATCATTGTATATGTGATTCGATTGTGGAACTATGTATTCATGTTGTTCATGCTAAATTATCCTTGGTCATTAAGGTTGTGCTGGACACACAATCTAGACTAATGTGAGTGTTGGCCGATGACTCGGTTCCAATTGTCATGGGCATAGTGATGTCATTCCAACTTTCACAGACTTGGCCAAAGAGTTTAGCAAGTCGGACTGACCCATATTGAGATGCAACAAGTAAGTCGTCATTTGCATGTCTCAATCAATGTAATCCTTAGACCTGAGGTTGTCGCACAATCCGAGTTATGGATCACCGACTTAGGTTCTGTCAAACGTTGTTTCATGACAACTGACAAGGCAGTTATAAAGGCAGAGTTCGGGTCGAATGAGAAGCAAGCTGTGTGATGTGGACAATCAAGATGGGATTTTCCCCTCCGACTGAAGAGATATCCTCTGGGCCCTCTCGAGTGATATGATTTCGGAATTATGGCCATGCGCGAATCGGTTAACTGTTAACTGGTTCTATTGACTAAGAGTTAGTCGGATGAATCATATATCACGGACCGAGAAGAGAGTTGCGCTATTTAACGGATGACGATAATTCGCCTATAGTTCGGCAAGGTATATCGTGAGGAAAAAGGGACTCAGATGAAAGTCACATTGAAAGGTATGTCATCATGACTCTATGACACTTGGGAGTCGGCATGTTCTGCTAGGAGCCGCTACCGGTTGATCGATTGGGAGTCGGACTCAAAACGTGTCTAAGTTGGCATGAGCCTACAAGGTCGCACACTTAAGAGCGGGAGCAAGTATATTGGTCGGGTTAGACCCGAACCGGAAATAGACCGAATTAGTGAGTTGGACTCACGGAGGGAATGAGGCACAAGCGTTGTGGAGCACACTCCCACTCGCTATATAAAGAGGGGCGCAAGGTTGCCAAACGGGCACAAGTTTCCATTCCCATGCGTTGGGAACCCTAGCCCCACTCAGTCCAGCCGCCGCACCGGACCTAGCAGTTCGATGTCGGAGCTCCTCCTCACACGTGTGGATACCGGCAGAGGTGTTGTATGATCATCACTTCGATGATCGCGGGATTGGATCGGCCGGATCGGATCGTGGGACTACACTGCATCGACGTGCTTCTTCGATAATCCGCACCTGCGCGTCTAGTGGTATTCCTCGTGGCCTTCTACCTCGGCTAGATCTTGGTAGTACTGCGTAGAAAAGTTTTTGTTTATCTCTACGCATACCAACAGTCCATGTTTGATGGCGTACTTAGATTGAGTATAGTGGCGCGACACTAGTTTATTCGTCGGTGGTGGTTGGCAGTGGTCGTGTGGAGACGTCAACTTTTTACATGCATGGATTACATGATACTATCTATGGTATCCTACCGTGGGTAGTCTTATAAGTTTGAATTTCGCGAACATCTCTATCCAACACACGAATCTTTGAGACTTGCTAAAGTTGGTGACACAAAACTTATCTTTGGGATTGAAATCTATAGATCGACCTAAAGTTGGACTCATGATCTTCTGCGCACGTGCGCCAACTCTCATTGAAGCCTTTTTCTAGAATTTGTTTTCTCTTCGTTTGTTTTGATAAGTTGTCTCGGTGGAGATTCAATAAAATTTGAGAGAGGGTGAAAAAACATTTGGAGGGGCTAATCAAGGGATAATGCTAATTTGAACAAGATTACAAATCATGTACTGATTTAGCAAAAATATGTTTCCTCTGGGGAGCATGGACCATGTTGCGTGTAACTAAGCTCCGCCACTACTTTCCATAGCGCTTATGTTAGGTTTGGTGGATATCCTACCGTGGTTGGACTCAAGTCTTATATTTTTGGGCCGGCGTGTTGGACTTTGTTGTGTGACTTTGCCCGACTCTTATTTTGGTTCTATAATTAAACGATGGAGTTCTGTCCACTTCCGGTTTCTTGTATAACCATGGTCCGATGGGAGCATAATCATTACAAAACGAGTGATATAACTATTGTGGAGGAGCTTATACTATCAGACTGTAACAAATGGAATGAGAACAAGGTGAGGAATAACCTTATACATTCTGATGCGGAAGCGGTCTTGAGAATACCGGTAGGCATGTTTATGGAAGATACTTGGGCTTGGCAACCCGAGATACTAGGGTTTTTCTCGGTATGATCAGCTTATAAAACCCTCATTTAGCATAAGATCCATATTGTTGGATCTTCGAAAGATACAGAAAACTAGCATGGAAAAAAAATTGGAGGCTCCCGATTCCACCCAAAGTTCGTAACTTCTGGTGGATGGTGATTAACCAGTTTGTCCCAATGAAGGAGATCCTCTGTCAAAGGCATATTGAAAAGCTAGGAGCTTGTGAGGAATGTGGCGACATAGAGACCATATTTCATACGTTGTTCAAATGCATTTGGGCTAAGACTTTTTGGGCACAAACGAGAGAGGACACATGTATAAAAAATACCGAGTTTTCATCCTAATTCATGGGTTCTGGATATGGTGGACTCTGATAAATTACCAATGGGAAATTGCTGCACAATCCTTTGTGGTGCATGGGCAGTGTGGTTGGAAAGAAATGTGAGAAGACATGGAGAAGCGACGAGAACTATTAAGCAGTCAGTTAATTGGGCACTCGAGCTGTCCATGGACTTGTTTTTTACGGGGAAGGATCTAACACCCAAGTGTATCTCTCCCCCAAAGACGTGAAGCCATCGCTACCAAGAAAACTAAAAATAAATGCCGATGCAACTTTTTACGAGCTTACACATCAAGGGGGCACGGGCGACTGCTTATGTGACCATCAGGGGGAGCTTCTTCGAGCACACACAATTTGGTATGACGCAACAACTGAGTGTGTTAGTGATGGAGGCCTATGCGGTAAGAGACGGTATTAAACTAGCTATGGACCGAGGACTTCGACGGGTGAAATTGAGACGGATACAAAGAAAATTGTTAGCATGTGGTCTTCATCATTGTATATATGCGAGATCGGAGACGACTTCAATCTTCTCAGAAGTAAGCGAGCTAATAGAAAATCTAGATGAGTTCACCTTGGCTTTTGTTTTTCTTAGAAATGGGGATAACCCCGGCCTCTTCATCGAGTGATGCACACAACCTTTATTACTTATTAAGATCCAGAGTATCCAAAATTTTACAAAAGTTTATGCCCTTACAAAACAGGATAATCTCCTTCTCACGAAACATCAATAACAAAAGAAACTACGAAAGCCTATTATGATGCTGCCACGTATGATGGGAGAAAAAATCCTGTGCCACCGTAAGGAGACGGGTGCAACCATCCACCATAAGCTTCCTATGATCTGAAGGGAGTAAGAAAGCCCATAACTGTATCCAATGTGCTGCCGAGTAAATAACCTGTAGGACATGAAAATGGTTCTTCCTGTTAAAAACAACATTATTTCTGCATAACCAGATGGCCCAACAAATGGCTGACACACCAATCCTAATCCTTCTTTTAGTCCTAACATCAATCCCATTAAGCCAATTCCCGAACATATTAGTCAAGTTGGAGGGAGGAGGAGTATTAAAAGTACAAAAAACCACTCGCCAAATGAGTTTAGCCAAAGGGCATGAAATAAATAAATGATCTGTTGTCTCCTTGTTCCCACAAAAGGAACAAAGCATGTCACCTTTCCACCCTTTTCTAGCCAAATTATCTTTTGTCAGAATCACATTCTTATCTAAAAACCACATGAACATTTTGATCTTTAGAGGCATTTTTAATTTCCACAAATAGGTTTTGAGAAAAATAGTATGTCCATTCATAATATCCTCGTACATAGTTTTAACAGAAAAACTCCCATTCCGAGTCAGGTTCCAATGAAACCTATCAGTATCAGAATTAAGGGATACATTCATCAGACGCAAGCATAAATGTGACCACATATCCCAAGTAATGCCTACTAAATTGCTACGAAAGGAAATATTAATCGATGGTGCATTCTCAAACACATCAGCAACCGATACATTTTTAGACTACACAATATTATATAAAAGAGGATATTGATCGGAAAGGGGGATTTGGCCTAACCAAATGTCCTCCCAAAATCTAGTTGTTTCTCCATTTCCAATTTTAAAGGAACCTCTACTAAAGAAATCCTTCTTAACTCTCATTAGACCCTTCCAAAAAGGAGAATCAGTAGGTTGTGCTTTAACGTGAGCTAAAGATTTGCTATTTAAGAATTTATTATGCAGCAATTCCTGCCAGACACCCTCATCATTAAGTATCTTAAACAACCATTTAGCCAGTAAACACTTATTATTTAACTCAAGCACTTCCACACCCAATCCACCTTGATCTTTAGGTCTACAAATAATATTCCATTTTGTTAATCTATACTTTCGCTTGGTGTCATCACTCTACCAGAAAAAACGAGATCTATAGAAATCAAGTCGCTTACGAACACCCTTAGGAAGCTCGAAAAAGGATAACATAAACATGGGTAAACTTGTTAACACAGAATTAACAAGAACTAAACGATCCCCATAGGATAATAATTTCCCTTTCCAACACCCAAGTTTGTCCTCAAAACGACTCTCCACTGGGTGCCACTCAGAGTTTTTAAGCTTTCTGTGATGAATAGGAAT